>CM075806.1:55840933-57202482 GCA_037975025.1 Excoecaria agallocha | reverse complement strand
CCAGAAAAATTTACTCGCTAACATTTTCGTATTTTTAACTTTTCAAGACCCATTTGACATCTGTTTCACTTCAAATTACAACCCCGGACTCATCATAATCAATACTTTTCGCTGATCCAATAAAATATTTTTGACTTTCGGGTGTATTTTTTGGTCAAAAAAATACTATTTACTATCGAAAAATATTGTTCATAACTAACCCGGTGTTAAGGCCAATACATAAATGAACTCCAACTTTCGCATTTTTAGCTTAGGATGAACGTCGAGTCTAGCAGATAATTTGTACCAAATATTAATTTAACTTGCAAATAAATGGACTCCAACTTTTACATTTTTGGCTCGGGTTGAACATCGAGCCTAGCGGATAAGTTATACCAAATATACCTTTTATAGAGATGGAAAGGAATTTCTTGTGTATTGAATTCAATTTTTGATATAAGATTAAATGCTGTATTTCAGAGTACCTCGACATTCCAACCATCGAGGGTTCTGAGCTTGTATGTACTCGAGCTTAAGTCCTTAGAGGTTTCGTAAGGTCCTTCCCAATTGGACATTAGCTTCTCGACTTCTGCATTTTCTATCTTTATGTCTACCTTTTTAAGCACTAGGTCACCAATATTGAAAGTTCTTGACTTCACCTTCATGTTGTGATATCTGGCAACCCTTTGCTCATAGATAGCAATTTTGGCATAAATGTCTTCTCTCCTTTCTTCTATCAGGTCTAAATCTCGATACCTTTCCTGAATGTTCATATGATCAGAATAGAATGTCGTTCGATAGGAAGGGACGTTGATCTCTACTGGTACCATTGCCTTAAAACCATAAATAATAAAAAATTGCATTTGGTGAGTGCTTGCCCTTGGGAAAGTTTTATAAGATCATAGGACACTCAGTAGTTCTTCAGTCCAGTTGCCCTTTACTTCACCTAGTCGCTTCTTCAACCCTTCTAGGATTGTCCAATTAGAGACTTCGATCATTCCATTGCTTTGTGGGTGAGCGACTGAAGTGAATCTAAGACTGATGTTTAGACCTTGGCAAAAGTTTCTGAAGATGGAGCTATCGAACTACTTGCCATTATCAGTAATAAACATTTTGGGTAAGCATATCTGTAAATTATATCCTTTCAGGCAAAGTTTCTGACCCTCTCTATCATGACCATTGCCAAAGATTCTGTAACACCCTAATCTACTAACCATGGATATTCATTAATCATCATTATTATCATCATCATAAACCTAGTAAAGGTCAAGCAGAAATAATAATAATAATAATAATAATAATAATATAATAATAAGACAGGCCATAATTACATGTCATAATAAGATAATTAAGCTTATAGATAAGAAAACATAACATAAATGGCCTTCAAGTATCCTGAAATCTTCAAGGCAATTGCATCTTGCCCAATCCTCTAGAGCTTAACTTGAACCTACACGGATAAACAAATCCGTGATAAGCTATAAATCTTAGTGGAGAACAAAATCTATGGACAAGCTCTTACAATTTTCTTCATCAAACCAAATACAACTATCACAATAACATAAAATAACATATGAGTTTACATTATTATAATGCCCAATGGACATTCTGGGGAGTTTTCAACCTTAACCATAGATGCAATCTTTACTGAAACCGAGAACCTTGCATAAACTTATCTTATCCCTAAAACTTGTTAATTAATGATCATCTTTATCCCTCTTTTATTTCCTAGAAAGTTTATGCATCTTATAATTCTTCTATTCAAGAATACCAATATCATCATTATATTCGTACAACCTTCAATTTAATGCCATTAACCAATTTGGTTACCTAACATGTGCATTTA
The DNA here is from genome assembly GCA_037975025.1 of Excoecaria agallocha. Classification (NCBI taxonomy): domain Eukaryota; kingdom Viridiplantae; phylum Streptophyta; class Magnoliopsida; order Malpighiales; family Euphorbiaceae; genus Excoecaria; species Excoecaria agallocha. Next base: position 57,200,657 of record CM075806.1, on the reverse strand, counting down.
ACATTTATTCATAGCCAAAAGGAAGTGCTCATGTTATATAACATTTGCAAGAGATATTGATAGGCATGATTTCATTACATATATTACAAACTTAGCATTTTTATTCATGTTTCTACACATGTCTTTCTTAATGCTATATTATCATTACACTTTAAACATCATATAGATTCATATCATATCATGCTTTGCACTTTGGTTTATATTAGAATTATCCATATACACATATATATATATAAATGTTCATATACATACTCACGAATTTGCATGCCATTCTAAGGAATTGGTATTATACCTCATGATTAACTGACACGATCTCCATACCACATGCAAACATTTTCTAATTTTCCCATACATGAATATTATAATACATGTCATAGTTCATATAGCGTTTAATTCAATATTGCAAGCTTGTGGCTCATGCTGCCCTACTATTCACCATAGAACCAACTCACACTGACACTCACACAACGACCTTTCTCATAGTTAATGTAAGATATCACAATCAAGTAATACATAACATGGTATTTCATTTCATAGCAATAGTTTATAGCTAACTAAAATTTAGAATAAAGTAATAGAATAGATCATTATCATGATTCCAATATATATAAGTGATGCGATCGATACATACATTACTTTATTTCTTGTACAATTTATATCTATAATAGCCTGCCTAAGTACTAGTTCGAAAGGTAGATAATTGGAGCAATGGATACCTGAAGGTATCAAACTATGGATATCCGAAGATATCAAATTATGGACCCAAAAGGGGTCGAACGATGGTTCCATTAAGGAACAAGACCCAAACGGGGTCAACTATAGCAGCTGCGACTGTATCCCTCTAGGCATGCCTATCTAATCCACAACTGAACTAAGACGCGTTGGCTTAACTCTTTAAAATATATTTGATTTAACATATTCTTCTTTACTTAGTGCATCATTTGGCTTAAAGCCACTTTTCATAAAAGAATGCATATCATTCTTATCATACATTAATGTTGAGCTTTAGATTCCATTATATATGGATGCTATCATATGATCGAATGGTTACATCAATTTTCTTTCATTCATATCATAATAGCTACGTGTTTATGCAAACAATAACAACATGTCGTCTTTCATGATTAGCATTGTGTGTATCCATATACACTCGTACATACATATAAAGCTTAAACATGGCAATACATGTTTTTACTACTCATGCTTGTTTACATATTAAGTCAAGCTACTCATTATAGCATGCTCAACTCAATCATACCATAGAAAAACTTACATAACTCATAAATAGTTCTCGATGATGTTCCTTGTTACTGCTTGCCATAAATAGTTTCCTTATTCTCATAATTAATCACATTACCACATAATCATATATAGCAGCACTCAAGCATTCATGATCCATATAATAGAACAAATAGGTTCTTTTGTAACTTAAAGTCAACACTCATTCATCTTTAGCCCCTTTAGCTCACTTTTATAGTCTATTGGATCATAGGAAATAGGTTATCTACCTCAACGTTATCACTTATACCATGATCATCTTATTTGTACTTTCTATTTTATAACATTATTTTTCCCTAGGTAAGTTATATAAGATTATATCATCTTAACTGTTAGCACATTACTTGTGAACTTGTAACTTTCATTTTACATCATAAGGTATGAATAACAGGCACGTATATTCCTTTACATCAAGGCTCACTATCAAATCCCATTAAGACTTAAGGTATAAACAAACTTCTATAGTTTTATAATTAAGTATCCCTTATGAAATTCTTTCTCTTTTTAACTTAGGCATATTACATACCTTATACCCATATATTAATTACCTCAGTTAGCATGTACGTTTAAAGTTACTAGGTTACATGTAACATTGTAACTATATTATTATCAATACTAGGCTACATCATATTATTCTCGTGTCGTTGAAAAGGATTATCAAAATAGTTTCTGGGTAGAACCATTTGCTTTGGCCTAGTACATACTTTATACCATACTATAAAGGACATATTAAATAGCATATACCCTTGTGATTACTTTATTTCTTCCCACTCTTCTTAGTTTTCTGGCTATTAGGCACAAAAACACATTGTAGAAACCTAATTATTTTAGCATTATCACCTGTAAATCCTTCTAATTTAGAGTTCAAGTGGAATTCAAACCATAACCTTATAGGATTATTGTTCTAAAGCTTTTCACTCTACTCTGTGTATATCAAGGTATATATATATATATATTTAATATTAAGCGATCATGCTTTATTCATTTTGCAGGTGACTTTGGATGAACTATAGCTTAACTCAGTAATCTCCTCTCATAATAGCAATTATATCTTTTAAAATTCTATAATAATTAATCTTATACTCATGCCTTTCTAAACCATATCTTTACGGACTTTAACATTAGAGAAAAAGGCTTCCATAGTCTATTAGTCCATTGATATCATCTCGCATAACAGTCATCACTCATTAAACATTATCATTAGTTTTACTTTCCATAACGATTCACCTCAAATCTTGTTTGCTTATTAATCTTATAGACCAAACAATATTATCTTCAATATCTTATTACATGGTTTAATCTTTGGGTGAGAGCTGGTTCGGATGAATCAAAGGAGTACATATGGCCATAAAAGTAGAGGAGAAAACATGTGTATCAATAGGCTTTACTTGGCTATGCAAGGAGAGGAGGAAAGGCCATAAGTGGCCGTACATGCCAAAGAAGAAAGGAATACAGTTCACGACCCGTGAAGTGATTCACGAGTGAAGGAAAAGAGTGAAGTTCGCGACTCATGAAGGGGCTCACGAGTGAAACAAAAAGACTGAATTTCACAACTCGTGAAGGGGCTCACAGCTCGAATAAGAATGCACGACTCGTGAAGTGATTCACGAGTTAGAAGCCAAAGAAAAATAGCATATTCACGAGTGACCCAGGGGTAAATAGTGCACAACTCGTGAAGGCATGCATGAGTCGGACAAGAATACATGACTCCTAAAGACATTTACGTGTCAATAGAGAACCAAGTCTAGAATCATGAGTCATGAGGGAAAAATAAGGCAAAATTGCACAACTCGTGAATGAGTTCATGACTTATGAAGAACATCACGACTCAGCATCTTAAAGAAAATAGTCTTCCATTTTCATCCTGATTTATGTATCCAGAAAACATAACCCTAATTTCTTTAATTTTATCTATGGATAACAATTATCAACATCACTCCCATTCACAAAATCATCATAATAGTCTCATACCTCATTGAAGCTTCAACTCTTTCTTTGATCCTCTTGATGCATCTCCTTTATTTATAATTTCTTTCTTCTCTTTTACTTGATCTATCTGCTTCTCTCTCTTCTCCTTACACATGTTGATAACAATAAGATCTTGTAATCCCTCACCAAAAATCATAAATTAAAGAAAAGAAAGAAGAAATCTTTAAGGGAAAACATTACCTTTGATGTTTGCTTACAAACCCTAGCTTCATTCTCCAACTCGTAACCAAGAGAGAGAGAGCAAGAGTGCTGATCTCTCATTCTTAAGGAATCCCAAATAGATGAATGGAGAAAACATCTTCCTAAGTAAATTCCCGTAATGCCCTTAAGCACAATTAAACCCCCATTATTTTAATTCCTTCCAACTTAACTCCGAGACTTTCTAATTGCCTTAAATTGTATCCTTTTCTTTAATTATAATTTAACTTAACTCATATACTTGCATGCTGAAATTACCAAAATACCCCTCTCTGGACTTAACCTCGATAATTGAAAAATAATTCAATATTTGCCTTAATTAACCATAACCCTCATCACTTTGCTATAATTTGGTTAGGGCCATGATTGAATCCTTACAGGATTTGCCTCAATCCATTTGAAGAAGTGATTAATGGCTACAATGAAGAATTTCATCCACCTTTTACCTTAAGAAAAGTGTCTTAAAATGTCCAGGCCCTATTGGTCGAACGGTCAAGCAATCCTGATCAGCTATTGGTCTGCTGCTGGTTGTCTTATGATCTTTCTATGAATCTAGCATTATTGGCATCTTTTTGCCTTCTCCTGAGCATTTTTGAAAATGCTTGGCCAAAAGTATTCGATCTAGAGTACTTTTCTTGACATAGCCCTGCTAGCTTCGTATGCCCCATAAATGCCTTTATGGATTTCTCTCAGGATATAGTCTCCTTATTCCTTAGTCACACATTTGAACAAAGCATGAATTAAAGCTTTTTTATACAAATCACCATCAATTATAGAGTAGTTGAGGGATTTGTGCGATACCTTTTGAGCTTCGGCTTTATCTTTAGGTAGTTGCTCTGTTTGTAAGAATCATTTGATCGGGCTCATCCATGTGTCATCCATTTGCTCAATCTCTATCATCTCTGGTTTGTTTAAGGAAGAGGAGGCTTGGTCGATAATTGTGGTATTTTCTTTTATCACTTCCTATACGGAGGTGAACATTTTGACAAGCCAATCTATCATCATTGGCTTTGATCGGATGGCGTGGAGCATCCTTAGGCTTTAAAGAAATGCCTCATATTCTACCACATTATTAGACACTTTAAAATTGAGTCTTATTACATAAGTTATGACGATACCTAGGGGGCCTATTATTATGATTCCAACATCTCATCAGGTGTCATTCGAGGATTCATTCATAATCATCTCCCATATCAATCATTGGGGTTGAGCGTCCATATCTTTGCCTGTGAATTCAGTCACAAAATCTGCTAGCGCTTGTGCTTTTATGGCCATTCTAAACTCGTACCTCACATACCACGATTGGAGCTTGATTACCTATCTTACCATTTTACCCTCTAGATTGGAGGTCTGGAGAATATTTCTTATCGGCTGACCCGATCGAACCACAATGGTATATGCTTCAAAATATTATCTTAGCTTTTGTATGTACATCATGAATGATAAGCTGCTCGACTGAGCCCTTTTTCAATTCTATCCCTTTGAGCACCTGGATCATATAATATACAAGCAGCTACTGGGTTTCTTCTTCCCTAACAAGGACTTTCGCAACAGCTTCACCAAAGGTGGATAAGTAAAGATAAACATTTTCACCTGGGATCAGTCGGTTTATTAGCGTTGGGTCGATAAATAATTTTTTTAACTCTTCAAAAGCTTGTTGGCAATCCATTTTCTAGCTGAAAGTGTCATTCTTTCTCAGCTTCTTGAAGAATGGAGTGCAACATTTAGTTGATGAGGAAATGAATCTACCAAGGGCTATGATTCTTTCATTTAGATTCTGAATGTCTTTTATGTTTCTCGAGGGTTGCATTTTAAGGATGGCTTTTATCTTCTCCGGATTAGCTTCAATCCCCCTTTGAGAAACCATGAATCCCAAAAAATTTTCTGAAGGAACCCTGAAGATACATTTCTTAGTGTTGAGATTTATCTGAAATTTATTCAGTGTGTAAAAAACTTTTGCCAGATCAGCAGAGTGTTCCTCTGGGCTTTTACTCTCGATATCATGTCAAATATGTAAACTTTCACATTTTGCCTGATATGGTCTTTGAAAATCTTATTCATGAGATGTTGGTTTGTGGCACCTGTATTCTTTAGACTGAACGACATTATCTTGTAGCAAAGGTTCCGTCGTCCATAATAAAACTTATCTTTTTTTGATCTAGAAGCCGCATCAAGATCTGGTGGTAGACAACATACGCATCGAAAAGAAAGTAGATGGCATGGAATGCAGTTGTATCCACTAACTGGTCTATACTTGGCAGAGGATAGCTATCCTTCAAACATGCCTTGTTAAGATCTATGAAGTTCATGCACATCTGTAGCTTCCATGACTTCTTTTTACTAAGACCATGTTGGCAAACCACTCTAGATAATTGATCTCTTAGATTATGCCAGCCTTTAGTAGCCTATCAACCTCATCGAATATGAATTTCTTCCGATCGAGAGCACGCCTGTGCAACCTTTACCTGACTGTTAGGTGGGTTGGGTCCATATTGAGCTTATAGGTGATCACTTTAGGATCGATCCCAAGGATATCTTATAACTTTCAAGTGAAAGATGCCTGATTGATCATCAAAACCTGCATGATTGTATCCTCCACTTCCATGCTTATGCTGATCCCAAGCTTGATACTTTTATCTGTCAAAAGTGCTCTTGCCTTTACCTCTTCGGTAGAATCCATTCTTGGCCTTTATGCTAGCTCAGATCACTCTAGACCTAGCTCCATAATCATGGCTTCTCTCTGCTGCTTTATCATGATGATATAGGCTTTTTAGGATGCCTTTTGGTCGCCTCTAAGGATGGCAATACCCCCTTTTATAGGGATTTTCATCATCATATATCGTATGTTAGTGATAACTTTGATCTGAAAGAGTAGAAGCCTGCCAAAAATGGCGTTATAGGCAAAAATAATATTAATGACCATAAAGGTTACCTTACAGATGTGGGTGATTGCCTCTTGGCCAAGCTCAATGAATAACTCGATGGATCCTACTATTAAGATTGTAGCATTGCCTAGCCCGATCAGTGGGGTGATGTTCGATTTCAGCTCCTGGATCAGTAGCCCCATAGCTCTGTAAGTCTATAGCGTGAGCACATTTACAGTGCTACCATTATCCTCCAAAATTCTTTTCACATCAAAATTGTTTACTCGAGCCATGATGACTAAAACATCCTCGTGGAAAAAATTACATCTCGGATGTCTTCACTAGATATGGTGATTGGAGCAAACTATTTAGTTTGATGGAAGAGATAGATGCCCTTCCCTTTTTTTCTTCTTAGAGATGTCTTTTCCATAAGATGATCCTCCAGTAATCATATTTCTAACCCAACGTACGGCCTACATGGGTCTGGATTCCTCTGGTTTCTATATCATCATCATCTGAGCTAGAATTATCTCTCCTAATGTTGGGATATCTACAGGGACCTTTCCCTCCAACCGAACCTATAAATCTCTTAAAGGGCCCCCTTTATAGGAGTCGTTCGATCTCCTCCTTTAGTGAGTAACATTTGTTAGTTGTATGATTGATGTCTTTGTGAAACTTTTAGTATTTGCTATTATCCCTATTATTTCTTGACCGTTCGGACAGTTTCTTAGGCCAGTTGACCTTTTTATGCTTTTCTTTAATCCACATCAATATCTGGGTAGGGTTGGTGTTGAGTGAGGTGAAGGTCTGGGCCAATTGATTGTTAGGCCGATCGTACCTACCCCATTCGACCTTTTTTCACTTACCCAAACTTTTTGAATTGGTGGCTATGTCGGGATTCTCATTATTTGCTCGGATACAAAAATTCTATTGAATGATTGTTGATCTAAATACTACAATTTATCCATGATGCTGGCCCTTATTCCCCTATTGGATCTCAGAGCATTATCCAGCTAGATGTGTTATCTAACCCTTTCCATCAGATTGGAGAAGCTGACTGGCGGTCTTATAGTTATTAATTAAAATAATGGATGATCGATGATGCCTCCAGATAAGATGATCGTCGTCATTTCCACACTTATATTTCTCACCTCGAACATCGTAGCTTGAAACCTATCGATGAAGTCTTTATGACTTTTATCGGTCCTTTGGTAGAGGTTCCACAGGTTGCTCACCAACTTGGGCATTCATGTCTGCACAATAAACCATATGGTAAACAACTATTTGAGCTGCCTAAAAGAGGTTATTGATTCCTGAGGAAGCTCATGGAACCAATTTAGAGCATCTCCTCCTAAGGTGGTGGGGAAGATTCTGCAGACGATATTCTCGCCATAGGTGTAAACCTACACCTTGGTCAAATATTCTGCCAAATGTGTGGTAGGGACAGTTTTACATTTGTATTTATCGATCACTATGTATCTCCGTGTAGGAGATAGCTCGAACTCTATTATTTTCCTGCAAAATAGAGAGGCAGTATTTTTACAGATGTTCCCCTCAAACATACCTTTCTTAGGATTTGCCAAGCCAAACTGCCCGAGCTTTTGCTTGAACCATTTATTCTCCCTACTCATGGCTATGGATGTAAACTCATCTTTCAATCTTTTGGAGTGGCTGTGGCTAGGCGTGCACATGAAAGATAGGTCATCTCCAATGGAGGCGGTGGAAGACCTGCTGGGGCAGTAGGTGGAGTATCTACTTAAAGATATTATCCCCTTGCCTTTATCATACCTACTTTGGGTTCTCACATCCATTCTTCTGCAGTTATAAGCTCATGGCTCATTAATGGTGTTTTTCCAATTTCTCCTTCTTCTGAAGTCTTCATCTATGAAGTATTCTCCATGATCTCTTTCAGAATTTTTAGGCATTTTGCCCTTTCTGATTGTCTGGATAATGCTCTTATGAAATCACTAAGGAGAGTATGCATTCCTTGACCGTGATGGGGATATTTTTTGGCTACCATAGGATGACATTGTCCAGCTCCGGGAGAAGGTTACCCCTAGTTAGGAATTTATGAGATCTCTCTCTTTTCCCTATAGGCCTAGATCTGCCCTGACCATTACTATCATAGTCATACTTTTCAAAAACTATATGCTTAGTGGATCTTAAACTGGCCATGGCTCTCAACGAAAGCACCAAGTGATAAGACGTGAAAATCTTTATCTAAGAAGAGAGAGCTGGCTAGAGTTGTTTTCGATAAAAAATGGAGTTTCTGTAAGAAATAAGCCCAATCGAACCAAGCATAAACACTCCAAATCTTAAGTTAGTAGCTTTCTGGAGAGAGAATTCTTAGAGAGACAATCTTAGAGATTCAATTCCTGAAGCCACTGTGCATTGAGCTATTTATAGGAGATAAGAGGGGTTTACTTGAGTTCCTGGGATATGATAATTGACTGTCAGAGTAGGCAAACGGCAAAGTGAGAAGGAGTAGATGAAGGATATAGGCTCTGCCTTATGTCAATGGACTGATTGAGACGTGATGTCTAATCAGTCCGATCGGATATCAAGTGGCCTCTTCATTGACTTATTGCTCATGTTTATTGCTCATTTTCTGATGGACTTTGGGTCTTGTCAGGTGTGATGGGCTGACTTCTTGGGCCTTGGATTGTGTCATTTCCATAGTTATCAGTTAATATTAATTTCTCTTTTTTTAGCATGAAAATAGACATAATTTCTACATCACGTAAGTCAGCAAACTTTGACGATGGCATTTTCATTTTTCTTCATCAATAATTCATGATAATTACAAAGAATAAATAACTATAAATCCCATAAAGTGCTCTAATAAACTTCCAAAAATCATCTTTAAGTAAGCATCATTAAGAAAATTAGAATGCAAGAAAGCTATTGAACATCAGGTACAACTGATAAGGGATCTACTCCATTTTTCACTTCAGTTTCCACGCTTGCATTTCCACTATCAAACTTTAGCTGATCAAAAAATATCTGCACTATCAATGTAATTTGGCATAATACCATGAAAAAGTTCAATGCCGTTCATACATATAAGCAAATAAAATTATGCGTGAAAGGAACGGAGGTGAAAAAGAAAGGAGAATTTTAATAGGGATTTTGACACCAAATTCACAGTTTTGTGATTGATCCGATCCAATACGGTCCAATCAGAGTTTCGATCCAATCTGATTTTTTATCCAAACTGAATTTTTTCTCCTTTATATTTTTATATTGGATCGACTTGAATTGCTAGATGAGTTACAGTCCAATTGATTTGACCATCCGAGTCATACTGAGTTTGATAACCTTGATAATTATAATTCAATTTCTGTTTTACTTTTCTACTTGTCACAGACTTCATAATTCCATTTTGAAAACCTAAAATGAAAAAAAAAGCTAAGTCAAAAAAAGGAAAAGAAAAAAAAAAGCCGATTAAGCAAGTTATGGCATTGGTTGCATTTGACGAACTCAACAAGAAAAAATTAACTCTTTCGAGAACATTCGTGCATAGTTGCACTCATACCCCAAGCCCACTAAGGAAATTAACTTTCTTAAATCAATTAAATATTTCCTTTCCAGCAATATCAAATGAAGAATTAGTTTTGTTTAATACGATATTACCGTACATATCAGTTTACACTTTACACTATAATGTACTATCTAGGGGTACTCACGGGGTGGGGTGGGATCGGGAATTGCTCCCCACTCACTGCCTCGTCGGGGTCGGGAATTCCCTGTCCCCGCCTCGTGGGGATCCCCGTCCTCCACGGGGATCCCATCCCTAAAAAATTATTATTTTTTTAATTTTAAAATATAATATTTTATAAATAATTAAAAATATAATATAACATTTAATAAATAAAAAATTTAAAATTAATTATAATTTAAATTAATATAAATTTTAACCATTTATAAATTTAAAATTAAGTATAATTTAAAACTTAATAATTATAAAATTAAGTTATATTTTAATTTTAATTTTAATTATATATAAAATATTATATTTTAAATTTTAAAAAATTATTTTCTACAGGGCAGGGATCCTCGTGGGGTGGATACCCCATTTTCGTCCCTTTTTCGAAATACATATCGGAGATTTATTTCCTCCATCCCCATCCTCGCTGGAAAAAATTCGAAAATTTTTCGGCCCGAACACGGTAGGTCCCCACCGGGGTTGGGAATTTTCCGTCCCGTGAGCATCCCTAGTACTATCTATAGACCAATGCCAAATAATTGATTTATTTTATCAGTTTATAAATTATACCCTTTAATAATTTCATTTTTTATTTATAGATTGCATATTTATACTTCTTGATGCATTTTAATGTTTTTATTACATTTAGCTTTGTTATTAATCTATATTGAAATTCAAACTTTTGTAATAGCCGCAACACCAGGTCAACCGTAGATAGTACTTTTTGTTGGTAAATAGTACTTTTCGGACCCAAAAAGACATCAGAAGTCAGAAAATATTTTATTGGACCATCAGAAAGTATTGATCATGGTGAGTCTGAGATTGAAATTTAAAGTGAAATTGAAGTCAAATGAGTCTCAGAAGGTCAAAAATACGAAAAAGGTAGCGAATCAATTTCCCCAGTAGGGAAGGTGATTTGATTTTGCATAAATTATTAAAAATTGTAAATGAACTTCAAAAATTTCCATATTTTGCAGATCTCCATGAATTTTTGTGTAAAATATTTTGGTAGTAAAAATTGAATTTTTCGGTGATACTGGTAGTTATTAAATCGGATCGATAAGTTTGGATCGGACTGATAACGGACTCCGATTGAATCGAACATTTGCGCACTACCTATTTTTGATGTAATAAGAGTGATGAAATAATTTTTGGAGTAATTTGAAGGCTGGAAGAGAGAGAATTTTGATTGGACTTAAATTGGCCTAAAATAGGTCTTGGAAATAAATTGGGCTAAGCCCACTTTATTGGCCCATTATTAGGCCCATTTGAGAGAATATTTAAGGCTAAAAAATTTGAGATTTTCTTAGATTTTTCCAGCTCTTCCTCTCTCCCTCATTTGGCCGACACTCCCACTCTTCCTTTGATTTTCTTTAATTCCACTTCAAATCTCCACTAAATCCCAACATAAGAATTGAACTTCCATCACTCTAGAACATAAATATAGCCTCAAACATCTAATTTATCCAAAGGAAGAGAAGATTTCAAGGTCATAAAATTTAGGATTTTAAGGTAACATTTGGAAAATTAGTATTTTTAATTAATTATTTAGTGGTTTCCTTTAGTTTTTGAGGTGTAGATTATGAATATAAGCTTAATTTCTACATTTAAGAACAAAAAAATAAGAAATTCTAAGTTTAAGTGGCTGGCTATGGTAGGTGAGGAAGAAGAAGAAAAGTAATTAAGGGTTAAAGGCAAAGAAAAGGAAGTCTAGGCACCATTGAGCAAGATAAATTGATATGCGACTAATAAATCTTAATATTTTTTATTTTATTGAATTAATTTCCTTTATGTAATTAGGAAAAAAATTGCTAAATTGCTTAAAAAATGAAATTAAGACGGGAAAGTGAAATTAAAACATAATTGATGCTTTGTGAATGATTAGAAGTAAGGATAAAAATTTTCAAGGCCTTGATAGTGTGTGGGTCAAAATTTTCCTTAAGGAAAAAATGGTGATTTTTGCATAAAAATGATAATTAGTAGTCTAAACTAATTATAAATGTTATAATTAATGTCCATAAATTTTTAAAAAATTTATGAAATTAATTTGGGATTTTTTTAGTTAATTAAATGATTATGTAATAGTGAAATAGATGAATTATAGAGAAACAATGCATAAATTAAGTATATATGGGTAGTCAATGTGAAATAATGTGTAAATAAATTTTTAGAGAATTTATGCATATTATATGAATAAATGAGAAATAAAATGTTAATTACGTACAATGAAAAATATTGACTTATTGGAAAATAATTCAATAAATTGAAGGAATATGGATAATAAATGTGAAAAGTATGAATATAAATTTTTAATAAATTTATATGTAATAATAAAGTATATCCGAAATAAATTATGGAATATATATAAGAAAAATTAATGAATTATGAAGAAATAATTCAATATAGGGTAAAAAGTAGTAAATTAATATGGATTAATTTACTATGAAGTAAATGACAGTGAAACGAAATTTTGTTGGAAATGAAAAAGTTCTTAAGAATTATGAACTAATTTAAAAGTAAATAAAAGTATGTACAATAATGCCCTTAGAAATAATCAAGCTGTAAAACTAGCTCAGAATATAATTGGCTAGCCTTAAAGATATCTCTGTATCGCGGTGCAAATCATGGCGACTTCCTACGCTATAGATTGGATCTTTGATCACCATGGCTTCTCTGTCTCTGTTCTCTGCTCTATTAGAATTGGCCCTTTGGGGGTCATTTCTTTATCTCTGTTATGGCTCTGTAGGGTCCACGTCCCGTATATCCGTTTTGAGATTTTATGCTGGGTCCGAACTAGGGGCATAATGAAAGTAAAATGTGAAAATGTGAAAAAAATGAAAAATACTAATTAAAAGTGAAAAAGGACTAAATTGAAAGAAAAAGAGAGTTTAGGGGCAAAATCATAATTTTTTTCAAAAAGATAAAAATTAAGCAAATTACTTTAAAATTGCTTAATTAAGAATAAAACAATCAATTAATGGTTAAAATATATTAAAATGAAGTTTTATAGTCAACAAGGAATAAAATGTAATTTTGCATAAAAATGCCTAATTAAGTACAAATTAAGGTTGAGTACCTTAATTAATAGCTTAAATGTCAAAAGAAGCATAGAAAGGCTAAAATATTATTTAACGAGAAAAAAAAAGACTAAATTGATAAATAGGTAAACGTTCTGAATTAAATGTATATTTTGATAATAAATAAGCATTTGATTAATAAAAGTGTATTAAAAATTAAAATGTTTTTTGAAAAGAAATTATTTATTTAAGTTTGCTAAAAAGGTTAATATGAGGGATTTTTGCATAATAGAACTATTTAAGTATAGGAAATATTTAGATTGTTAGTCACTACTGGGCATGTCAAGTGCTCAGCGCATAGTTATGACTGCGTGCAGGTACTCAGGAGCGGGAGCAAAAGTATTCCTTGAAGGATTTCTATTGATATATAGGGTTTTTAATCCTTATGACATGTATATATATATATATATATATATATATATACATAATACTTATGGACCTGTGTGTTGTAAATATGCACATAAGAGTTGGTATTTTGAGTTGTAATATGGCATATATTGTGATATGAAGTGAGACCTAGCAGTTGTAAATGAATGTATGTGTAATATTTAGATGAATGAGTTATGAGAATAAATGGATGATACGATGATATATAATTTTGTTATGCCTCTGAGAGGCTTGGGTAGTGTTTGCTTTTCAGGGGGCTAGTGCAATATATAGCTGTTATATCGCCAAAATTTTATTAAGTGTATAGTATTTTGGACAGTTATAAGTCACCGATGAATCTTTATTGGATTTATAAAAACATCATGAAAAAATAATTTTCAGCCTATGATGTACCGAAACAGTGACTTGGGTATTAAGGGTGTTACATTTTATGGTATCAAAGTATTGGTTTAGACGGTTCTAAGATTAGAATGGGTGTTAATGCTTGATTTATATATATACATGTCAAATGTATTTTGAAAAGATGTTTGGAATTAATATATTCTTGCTCCCTTTTGTTTTATAGTGAAAAGATGTCCGGAGAATAGAGTCGTGGGGTGGGAGATAATAGGAGTGAGGCCTCCAGTAATGTTAGGCAACATGGGGTCCCACAGCAAGAAGCACCTCCACCAGTAGCGCCTCCTTCATCTGCTCCTCAGTTAGATATTCTTAATCTGATGTCAGACTACATTCAGCAGCGAATTCAGACTGCTCAGGCTCAGGTACAGCCACCAGTAGTACAGGTTCAGCCACTTGCTCCGCCCAAAAGAAAGCCTATCTTGAAGCAGTTGAAAAGACTTGGGGCTGAAGATTTCTCCGGCCATGATCCTTTGACTCCTATAGCTGCAGAGGAGTGGTTATTTAAGATAAAGAGACTATTTGAGATAACCCACATTTCCCTGGAGGAGAAATTCGAGGGTATAGTTGCTTTACTGTAGGGTCCAGCATTTATCTGGTGGGATTCAGTCAGAAAGTATACACCAACAGATCATTTGAATTGGAAGTTTTTTGTTGAACAATTTGAGAAGAAATATATTAGATCTTAGTGTAATATTGCTATGCATGATGCTTTCTGGAGATTGAGATAGGAAAACCGCACAGTGGCTGAGTATGACAGAGAGTTTGAGCTCCTACCTAGATGAGGGCTAGGCCACAGAAGAAAGATTATGTCAGTGGCTTGAGAAAGGATTACACACTGAACTGAGGTAGATTATTAGGGCCCAGCATTATCCTGATATGCGGTCTATAATTGATACGACTCTTAAATTAGAAGTCACTCAAGCCGAGCAAGCTGAGAGAAAGTCTAGGTTTCAACAAAAGAGAAAGCAGGGACAAAGCAGTGGTAAGTCTGGACAGGATAAAAAGCAAAAGGGTCAGCAGACACCTCAGGGCCACCCAATAGCAGGCAGGGGTCAGGGTAGTGCCTCCCGTGGCGAATCTACAGCCACTACAATTTTTAGTGCACCCAGAGGCAGAGATAGGGGGATACCAATTTTGTGTGACCATTGTGGAAAGACATATTCTAGGGAGTGCAGATTGCTGACTGGAGCTTATTTTAAATGTGGGTCCTGAGATCATTATATCAAAGACTATTTTTTTCAGTAGACTGCTCCAGCCTCCTTACCAGCATCTGGTACAGGGTCATCAACTCCATAAGGATGTGATAGGGGAGCAACCCCTAATACTTTAGCTTCCAGACCAATTGGTCAGTCATCTCAGGGACAGAAGTGATCAGTGGGACAGGCATATGCTGTCAGGGCTAGAGAAGAGGAGGATGCTCCCGACGTGATTATGGGTAAGTTTGTTTTGTTTCTGATTCAGTATATGCTCTTATTGATCCTGGCTCCACACACTCTTACATTAGCACAGAACTGGCACTGGGTAAAGGGATGAAAGATGCATGCTTAGACCAGGATATATTGATAAGTAATCTTGTAGGGCATAGTGTGGTAGTAAATAAGGTTTATAGACAGTGTCCTATCGGCATCCAGGGACATGTATTCCTGGCAAATCTGATCAAGTTTCCCTTTCACAAGTTTGACTTAATTTTTGGGATGGATTGGTTATCTGCCCACCGCGAGACCGTTGACTGCAGAAAGAAGAGGGTCACCTTATAGCTTCAGAATGGTGATGACATCACTATTGTGGGTATGAGATCCGATTTCTAATCTGATGTGATATCAGCTACTGCTGCGAAAAGACCGATCGTGAAAGGTTGTGAAGTTTATTTATGTTATGCAATTGAGGCAAAAAAAGATTGTTTACAGGTGTCAGATGTGCCTACTGTTAGGGAGTTCCAGGATGTGTTCCGAGATGAGCTTCTAGGTTTACCACCTGATAGAGAGATTGAATTTTCCATTGATATTGCTCCTGGTACTGCTCCTATTTCTATTACTCTATATAGAATGGCACATGCAGAGTTGAAAAATTAAAGATTAAACTTCAGGAATTGCTTGACAAGGGGTTTATCAGACCCAGCACTTCTCCTTAGGGAGCACTTGTCCTATTTGTAAAGAAAAAGGATGGGACTCTAGGACTGTACATTGATTATAGGCAGCTGAATAAAGTGACTATAAAGAACAGATATCCTCTTCCTCGCATTGAAGTCTTGTTTGATCAGCATAAAGGAGCGAGTGTCTTCTCCAAAATCGATATGAGGTTAGGATATTATCAGATGGAAGTTAAGGAAGCTGATGTGCCCAAGACTACTTTTCAAACCAAGTATGGCCACTTTGAGTTCTTGGTCATGGCATTTGGACTTACAAAAGCACCAACAGCTTTCATGGATCTGATGAATAGAGTTTTTCATCCCTACTTGGATCTATTTGTTGTGGTCTTTATCAATGACATCCTGGTGTATTCAAAGACATAGAAAGATCATGATAAGCACTTGAGGATTGTGCTACAGACTCTGAGAGAGAAGAAATTGTATGCCAAATTCAGCAAATGTGCCTTTTTGCTAAATAAGGTATTTTTTTGGGACATGTTATATCTGTAGAGGGCATCAAAGGGGATCCTTCAAAGATTGATGCAATCCTTCAGTGGAAGCCACCTAAGAATGTGACTAAAGTGAGGATTTTTCTAGAATTGGCTGGGTATTATAGGAGATTCATCAAGGGTTTCTCCACCATTGCAGTTCCCTTGACACGACTACTATAGAAGAATGTTAAATTTATGTGGACTGATAAGAGTCAAGAATGCTTTGAGAAGCTTAAAACTATGTTGACTGAAGCTCCTATCCTCATGCAACCTGAGTCAGGCAAAGACTTTATGATCTATAGTAATGCCTCCAGAATGGTTTAGGCTGCGTCTTGATACAGAAAGGCAAGGTGATTGCTTATGCCTCCTGACAATTCAAAACTCATGAGAAAAACTATCCTACTCATGATTTGGATTTGGCAGCTATTATTTTTGCACTAAAAATTTGGAGGCATTAACTGTATGGTGAGAGATGTTATATATATTCGGATCATAAAAGTTTGAAATATCTACTTACGAGAAAGAACTCAACCTCATACAAAGATGCTGGATGGATTTGATTAAAGATTATGACTATTACGTCGACTACTATCCAGAAAAAGCGAATGTAGTAGCTGATGCGCTTAGCTGAAAATTTATGTCTGCTCTCTCTGCTCTTTAGGTTATAAATGCCTGTCTGAGTTTGGCACCAGATGGAGCTGTAGTAGCCGAACTACGAGTTAAACTAGACTTTGTACATTAAGTAAAAGTGGCTCAAAAGGAAGATGATTATTTAATGGCTATTGTGAATAAGTTATAGTATAGCAGTGAAAGTGACTACTCTCTGTCTAGTGATGGAAGTCTCTATTATAAAGGAAGACTTTATGCTCCCGATCAGGAAGAATTGAAAAAGAATGTACTGATAGAATAACACCATAGTAGCTATGCCATGTACCCTGGAAGTAATAAAATGTACCAGGACTTAAAAGCCTACTATTGGTGGCCAAGCATGAAACGTAATGTGACTGAATTTGTAAGTAAATGTCTGACATGTCAGCAGATGAAAGCAGAGCATCAGGTTCCTTCAGGATTACTACAACCACTTGTTATTCCAGAGTAGAATGGGATAAAGTAACCATGAATTTTGTTATTGGCTTACCTGTAACTTAGAGGAAGCATGATGCTATATGGGTAGTTGTTGACCGGCTCATTAAATCTGCTCACCAGTGCGGATGGATTATTCCTTGACCAGGTGGGCAGAGATCTATATCAGTAAGGTGGTTAGGTTACATGGAGTGCCTACATCGATTGTTTCTGACAGAGATCCTAGGTTTATATCTCATTTCTGGAAGAGTTTACAGGATGCTCTGGGTACTAGACTTCACCTTAGCATAACTTTCCACCCTCAGACTGATGGCCAGTCCGAACGGGTGATTCAGACATTAGAGGATATGTTTAGATGTTGTGATCTTGAATTTGGCACCAACTGGGAAAAGCATTTGCCCTTGGCCGAATTTGCATACAACAATAGCTACCAGTCCAGTTTGAAAATGACGCCTTTTAAAGCTTTATATGGTAGAAAGTGTAGAACTTCGTTATGCTGAATTGAATTAAGTGAGAAGAAGCTCTTAGATTCAGATTTGGTTCGTGATTCTAAAGAAAAAATTCAAATCATTAAAAGCCGATTGAAAGAAGTAATAGACCGATAGAAATCATATGCAGATTTGAAGAGAAGAGATATTGAGTTTCAGGTCGAAGATAAGGTTTTTCTAAAAATATCTCCGTAGAAAAAAGTCCTAAGGTTTGGCAAAAAAGACAAGTGGAGCCCTAAATTCATAGGCCCATATGAGATACTTCAGCGAGTAAATCCCGTAGCCTACAGATTGAAGCTACCACCTGCTTTGGAAAAGATACATGATGTTTTTCATGTATCTATGCTCCGTCGATACAAGTCGGATCCGAGCCATATGATAGCACCAGATGAAATTCAGGTGCAGACTGATATGACTTATGAAGAAAAACCTGTAAAAATCTTGGATAGAGAAATTCGACAACTCAGGAATAAGCAGATACCATTGGTGAAGGTCCTATGGCATCACCACAATATAAAGGAAGCTACATGGGAACCTGAGATGACTATGAGACAACAATATCCTCTACTCTTCAGATCAGGTAAATTTCTAGGATTAAATTTATTTTAAGTAGGGGAGAAATATAATGGCCGCAATACCGGATCAGTCGTGAACAGTATTTTTCGATGGTAAATAGTACTTTTTGGGCCCAAAAAGATACCAGAAGTCAAAAATATTTTATTGTACGATCAGAAATATTGGTTATGGTGAGTCCAAAATTGAAATTTAAAGTGAAATTGAGGTCAAATGGGCCTCAGAAGGTTAAAAATACGAAAAAGGTAGCAAGTTAATTTCCCTGGTAGGGAAGGTAACTTGATTTTGCATAAATTATTAAAAATAGTAACTTCAAAAATTGCCATATTTTTCAGATCTCCATGAATTTTTGTGTAGAATATTTTGGTAGTAAAAATTGAATTTTTTTATGATACCGGCAGTTATCGAATCAGATCGATAAATTTGAATCAGACCAATAATGGACTTCGATTGAGCCAAAAATTTGCGTACTACTTATTTTTTTATGTGATAAGAGTGATAAAATAATTTTTGGAGTGATTTGAGGGTTGGAAGAGAGAAAATTTGGATTGGGCTTAAATTAGCCTAAAATAGGTCTTGGAAATAAATTGGGCTAAGCCCACTTCATTGACCCATTTGAGGCCCATTATTAGGCCCAACTTCCTTAGCCCTTATGTGGCCGACACTCCCACTCTTCCTTTTTCCTTTGATTTCCTTTAATTCCACTTCAAATCTCCATTAAATCCTAACACAAGAATTGAACTTTCGTCACTCTATAACACAAATATAGCCTCAAGAATCTGATTTACCCAAAGGAAGTGAAGATTTCAAGGTTACAAAGTTTATTATTTTAAGGTAACATTTGGAAAATTAGTATTTTTAATTAATTCATTAGTGTTTTCCTATAGTTTTTAAGGTGTAGATTATGAATATGAACTTAATTTCTGCATTTGAGAACAAAAAAATAAGAAATTCTAAGCTTAAGTGGCTGTTCATGGTAGGTGAGGAAGAAAAAGAAAAGTAATCAAGGGTTAAGGGCAAAGGAAAGGAAAAGGAATTCTAGCACAACAAAAAAAATTGATTTTACCGACAGAATAGGGCATTTTACCGACGGAAAAGGCCTTATCGACGGTCTTTTTATGGATTACCGACGGAATTATTTCGTCCGTAAAATGCTTGTACGTACCAAATTACCGACGAAAAAATCCGTCGGTAATAGTTACCGACAGAAATATAAAAATATTCCGTCGGTAGTTTTGCTAAAAAATAGGTCGGATATTTCGTCGGTTTGACTTTTTACCGACGAAATTTCTGTCGGTAATCCGTCGATAAAGTTAATTAATACAAAATATTAATTTATTTTAAAAGAACAGCGACAGATATATCCGTCGGTATTTTATCGGTAAACATAATTTATTATTTATTTTTTGAATTATATATTCCCCTTTACAAAACATAATGACTTCAATACAAACGGTCTAAAATTTAAATTGAAGGTATATATCAATTAATAATTTTATTATATAACAAAATCAATATATACATTAAAATAAAAAACAACCACAAAAACCAAAAAGAAAAAAATATCTGTTATATGTCATAATATTTCAATTACTTAACTAATAGAAGGGCTCAAATGATCAACTATTTCAAAAATGATTGGATAATGTAAAATTTTATCATCACTTGACAACATCTCCAGCCCCATCACATGAAATCAAACTCAGCTCCAGATCTAACTGCTCATTTGCTACAGTCACAAAGGAAAAAACAAAAAGAATTAATCCCTTTCGAACAGAAGTTCAAGATGATTTGCTAAAAATAAAAGCGTTGTAATGAACAAAGCATACCTTGAATTGTTCAGCAAATCACTCATGTTGTACCACAGGATCATTCAATTCAGTATATGCATTGCAAATCTGAGCAGTTCAAGGACATCGACCATAAGCAACATGAATTGAAGAGACGAAGCAAACAATAAATTATAAAAAAAGAGTAGCATAAATTAAAAGATGGAATGACGGTACCTCTTGCTTATTTACAAACAACTTAAAACGTTCAGTGAAGCTTGATTTTGATCTATGCTGGAATTACACAAGAAGGTGGTTAGCATCACAAATCTATAAACGAGAGGATACTAAACAAAGAGGACAGACATCTAAACACATGCAAGCAAGCATAAACGCTGGTGTGCACACCGAACTGGTTATATCTCAGCAAACTGTTATTATGAATTAAGAAAAAAATTAATGCATTTTGTCATGTGTATACATATCTCTTCCATTATGTCCAACAATATAAGCGTTCTTGCCTCAACATGCAGTACCTCCAACGCTTCCTAAAAATGTGAATAAATCTCGTTTACATTTATTTAAACACAGACTTGTCAGTTCTAAAGACCCAATTCCATGTGTGAAAACCATACAACATCCTGTACCTTAATACCTTCCAAAATCATGGTAACCATGTCAACTAAAACGTCTTGAAAACTTATATGGCTGGAGTTTCATCATACTCTACAAATCTGACTAAGGATAAAGAGCTCTATGAAACCAAGAAAGGTCATGGAAACATAGATGTATCTAGATATAAAGCCTCAATTTAAATGGCCACACTTAGAGTTGAGACTTGGGGTTACAGTTTTAATAAAATAATAAAATTATCATTCTGGTGGAAGTGCACTAACTTGGTATAGCACTTCATCTGCAATCCAGTTTACTACAAGGAGGTGCCGTAGTTTTTTTTAACCCAAAAGGCTTGTTTTCCAACTTACTGATGCTGGCTGCACAGTTCTCTTTATAGCCACCTTGCATTATCCAATTTTGTCTGTAAGTTCTGCTAGGTGATATTCCTCCTTTACAAGCTCAAATTTGAATCTTTATTAACATAGTATCAATTGTATCCCATTTAGTGTTCATATTTTGAAGATGAAAAGGGATTCTGAACTAAAAAATTTAATTTTTAATCAATATTTACCCCATTTCTTTGAAAACTTCTTAATTCTGTCTTGTTTAAAATATCCTAGATATAGTAAACAAAATGAGTTTAATGTTGTCAACTTGATCAAGCAATAGGGTCTTAATAGCAATTTTCTTCCTGGACAAGGACTTGTGAAATTCATCAACTGCCATTGGCTCCAGTAGGGCATCTGGATCGAGCTCAGAAACTGCTCAGATGAACCTCATGAAAAAAATATGATATTTTCCTAATAAATGTATGGATACATAAGATATAATGTGCCATTAAATCAAAATCTGCCAACTCTTACTTCAATAAAGAACTTTAAGTATTTTGATGGCCATTCATCGGTGTCATTCACAGCAGACCTGTAAGCAATACTCTATAATAATCAATAACTGAAGGTCATTCCACAAGGAAAATCACAATGGCACTAACAGGACTTACCTTGGCATGATGTGGGTGTTGCATCATTCCCAGTAGGTCATGGTAAACTAACACCTGCATAGACAACAAGATAAAAAATAATAACTATATTTCAGTTTACAAAGATCAGATAATTCTAGGTTCATCAACATTTACAGCATTATGCTATCGAATTTTATGCACAGACAATATCCTTATAATATATAGTACAAACAAACATGAGGTACACTACATAAAAAGCTCACTAATCCAAACCACATAAGCAAGCAAAAATTTTATATCCATAAAAAGCTTAGCATACTTCAAAAATTTGTCCACTGGAGGGATTTTCAATAACGTGATACATAGCAACATCTTTCAAGGCTTAAATTAATGCTGGTCCCATAACAATTGCAACACAATGCAGCTATACCATCATCATCTTGAGCAAAAGTTTACTGGGAATTAAATTATTTACAACTTCATGAAAGATATATCATTAACAATAAGACATGATCTAAGGAACAAGAAGAAAACAAAGTATGCACTAGTTTGCTATAATTAGTTACATACAGGTATAAAATTGATTATTACATTTCATACTCCTGAATTCCAAATTCAACAAGTGACAATAATAATAACTTAAGAAACATCTAAGCTGCCATAGTAATTAAAACCAAGTGGAATTATGTATATGTTTGGTCATATGCATCAAACCAAATACTGAAATTCTAAAAGTAATTAGTCTAGCAAAAATCTAACAGAAACAACAGAGACTAAGTTCTGAAAGAAAAAAATCAGCAATACATCAGAGAATTCACCACAACTAAGTAAGTTTGATAGGTTCACCACATAGTTGCTCTAATTCATTTTCAAAAACTTCCATCAAATTTGCTTTGTCCGCCTATAGATCCAAGCATGAGCATTCTGATCCCAATCAAACCTAGATGGACCACTGCATGAAAACCGTAAATGTTCAACTTAATAAGAATCTGGAAAAAGGTATTGTGAGCCATATACATATTCATGGTGTAACACGGGGCCTTCACAAAAATGAAGAAATGTCAAGTCCAACATTACAATGGATAATATCAAACATAGTGCTAAAATCATAACCTGCATGACCTATCCATCATATGCACATAGGTCTAGTGGCATGTGAATTTCATTTCAAAAGTATAAACTTCACACAAAAATGTACTAGTATGTTGGCACTAATGCTTGTTCCAACAGCAAAAATGAGAGCATCGGGATACTCATGATGTAGATATTCAATGACAACACCTTATGTCTTATGTCCATCCAGCATTATAAAAGCAATAAAACTGGAAATTAGTCAAACTCCTCATTATAACTAATAATAATTGATGACAAATTTATAATAAAAATTAGGATATCAAGTACATAATTAATTTCACTTTCTATGTTTCTAGAGCAACCGAAAAGACAAAGCATTAAAATATAAACTGGCAGTTCATTAGAGGGAAAGTATAAACTTTAGTTAAAGAGGGAAACTAAAGCTATACCATTCTTTTGTTCATTTCAATACATGCCAATAATTTGATTTTATTTTTTTAATTATTTTCTTCATAATATATGATAAACATGTCCGCGCTAGATGTAATATGGTTTTGCTTTCTTTCTATTTTTTTGCTTATTCCAAAGCTAAACATCTTTGTGAAGAAAGGAACATGTTCATTTCTTACTTATTTGGGAAACGAGAATATAATTATATCATTTATTTGTTTTTAAAATCTTTTTTATAATAGTGGCAATTAATACAAGTCCCTTGCTTGTATAGGAAGTAATACCTACCTGAAGACAACAAAAGAGAGCAAAAAAGAGTGAGGTAAAGTTACTAACATCAATTAAGTTTGAAATTAAAGCAATTAATAAATGAAAAATGAAAAATTAAATAAAAATGAGATATGGCCATTTATATATAATTTTGATAAGGTAAGAGAACGGATTTGATCAATTTTGAGAAGTGAAGATAATGAAAATTGGCCATTATTTGAAATGTAACTTTAAAAATTATGATGACATTATTCCATTTGAATTAAGCAAATTAATTATGGAAATAAAATTTCTTAATATTAATTTTCTTCACTTGTATAATTTAAAATTTTATTTAAAGAAAACTGATTCCCAATAATTTGAACCACTGGTTAGACGGTGTTATACAAATAATTGATCATTCGTCCTTGTATTATTTATCTTAAAAAATAAAAATAAAAATAAAAAGCGGTAAAGACGGTGGGTGAGACATGCAAACTATATGAGGGATAAAAAACTGAGAGAAAGCACGTGAGATGACACCAAATCATCTAAAAGGAAAAATAATATATAATAATAATAATAATTGAGTATGGAAGAAAGCTGGAAAATTAAAGCACAAGGTAGGATTATGATAATTAATAAATTAAAGAGAACAGGGTACTATTTCTCATTTTAATATTATTTCGAGTTCTATTTTGCCACATAAATTATATTTAAACTTAAAATATTTTCATAGATGCTGAAAATAATATTAAGAAAACGTATTCTTACACAATTTTTAATAATTATTAGTAATTACAAGGGCATTTTTATTTCTAAAACAATATAAAATGCAGACTAAACTTATTAGACAGTTATGAATTACAAAACAGTATCTTTTTCCTTGAAATGAAACATAATCATAAGATTTTTTAGCTATGATAAACTCAACAGAAAATTGAAATAGCTGCAATAAAATAAAACAAAAAGCTCAAAATATTTTTTGTTGTTCTTAATTTCTTCACGTTTTTATGGTGATAAAATGCCAGTCCATTAATCGGAGGACAATAAAAAAAATCCCAATAAACCCTAAATTAAAACAGCATGACACCAACATCGATCAAGAAATGGCGAAAAGCAAATTAAATATTGGCGTCATTGAAATTGGAAATAGAAGAAAGGAAAGGAAAGGAAGTAAACAATTACAGGATTTGGCCAGCTTGTAGGAATTGGCGGCTTTATCGAAGAGATCAGCGGCGTCATCATATTTGGAACCAAACAAGCCCCAACCACTGAGTTTTTTCTCGGCTTTCTTCTCGAAGAAACGAAAATCATAGTCCCCAAATGCTTTTCAAAAGCAGACCCCAAATGCGTTCTCAACGGACATCTCAAATGGTGCCAAATCATCAGCTTGGGAACTTACTTTAGATCTGCCAGTGAAGAGTGCTAAAGAGATCGACTAAATGAGGGAGGAAAAAAAGAGAGATTCAAGCGAGAGATAGAGGGATAGACACAGAAAAAGAGTGACGGATGGAGATTGTGAGGATGGGTGTTGAAGTGGCGGTGATAAATGACCGGTGGGTCTCATGGTCGAGATGGCAAGGATGGGTGTTCAGGCGGCTGAGAGGAAAATTTCAAGACTGGACTGCTTAGAAAAAGGGATCTGAGACCATTAGGGATTTTAAGCCCTAAAATATTTTCTTAAATATTTTATTAACATTAAATATAAAATATTTTATTAAAACATTACCGACGGCTTACCGACGACATGAAACCGTAGCAAAAACTATAATCCTTAGCCTTAAAAATTTCACGCATTTACTTACCGACAGTATATAATATCCGTCGGTACATATAAAATTGCTTATATTACCTACGGAAATGCCGTCGCTACATAAATTAAATGGTAATATTAGTTACCGACGGACTAACCGTCGGTGAATCGGTCGCTAACGGTTGGCGCCAACTTTTCCCACCAATAATACTGATGAATTATCATTTTCGTCGTAAAAATGTTGTCGTTTATCAAAAATCATTTTTGTACCTACGCATTGTAAGTTCGGTCGGTAATCCGTCGGAAATAGCTTACTTTTACCTACGGATTATATTTCCGTTGGTAAAATCTATTGGTAAAATCCATTTTTTTATAGTGTAGGCACCCTTGAGCAAGATAAATTGGTATGTGACTAATAAATCTTAATATTTTCTATTTTATTGAATTAATTTCCTTTATGTAATTAGGAAAAAAATTGCTAAATTGCTTAAATAATGAAATTGAGATGGAAGAAATGAAATTGGAACATAATTGATGCTTTGTGAATGATTAGAAGTAAGGATAAAAATTTTCAAGGCCTTGGTAGTGCGTGGGCCGAAATTTTTCTTAAGGGAAAAATGGTGATTTTTGCATGAAAATAATAATTAGTAGTCTAAACTAATTATAAATGTTATAATTAATGTCCATGAATTTTTAAAAGATTTATGGAATTAATTTGGGATTTTTTTTAGTTAATTAAATGATTATGTAAGTAGTGAAATGGATGAATTATAGAGAAACAATGCATAAATTAAGTACATACGGGTAGTAAATATGAAATAATGTGTAAATAAATTTTTAGAGAATTTATGTATATTATATGAATAAATGAGAAATAAAATATTAATTATGTACAATAAAAAATATTGACTTATTGAAAAATAATTCAATAAAGTGAAGGAATATTGATAATAAATGTGAAAAGTGTGAATATAAATTTTTAATAAATTTATATGTAATAATAAAATATATCTAAAATAAATTATGAAATATATATAAGAAAAGTTAATGAATTATGAAGAAATAATTCAATAAAGGATAAAAAGTAGTAAATTAATATGGATTAATTTACTATAAAGGAAAGGACAGTGAAAAATTTTTTTGTTAGAAATGAAAAAGTTCATAATAATTATGAACTAATTTAAAAGTAAATAAAAATATGTACAATAATGCACTTAGAAATAATCAGGCAGTAAAACTAGCTCAGGATATAATTGGCTAGCCATAAAGATATCTTTGTATCGCGGTGCAAGTCATGGCGACTTGCTATGCTATGGATTGGATCTTTGATCACCATGACTTCTCTGTCTCTAGTCTCTGCTCTGTGAGAATTGACTCTTTATTGGTCATTTCTCTATCTTTGTTGTGGTCCTGTGGGATTCACGTCCTGTGCATCCGGTTTGAAATTTTTTGTCGGGTCTGAACTAGGGCCATAATGAAAGTAAAATATGAAAATGTGAAAAAGATATGAAAAATACTAATTAAAAGTGAAAAAGGACTAAGTTAAAAGAAAAAGAAAGTTTAGGGGTAAAATTGTAATTTTTCCAAAAAAATAAAATTAAGCAAATTACTTTCGAATTGCTTAATTAAGAATAAAATAGTCAATTAATGGTTAA
Organism: Excoecaria agallocha; assembly: GCA_037975025.1. NCBI lineage: Eukaryota > Viridiplantae > Streptophyta > Magnoliopsida > Malpighiales > Euphorbiaceae > Excoecaria > Excoecaria agallocha. The sequence goes on along the minus strand of CM075806.1, from coordinate 57,173,467 downwards.
AATATATTAAAATGAAGTTTTATAGTCAATAAGGACTAAATGTAATTTTGCATAAAAATGCCTAATTAAGTATAAATTAAGGTTGAGTACCTTAATTAATAGCTTAAATGTGAAAAGAAGCATAGAAAGGCTAAATTCTTATTTAACGAGAAAAAAAGACTAAATTGATAAAAAGGTAAAAATTCTAAATTAAATGTATATTTTGATAATAAATAAGTATTTGATTAATAAAAGTGTATTAAAAATTAAAATGTTATTTGAAAAGAAATGATTTTTTTAAGTTTGTAAAAAGGTTAAAATGGGGGATTTTTGCATAATAAAACTATTTAAGTATAGGAAATATTTAGATTGTTAGTCACCACTGGGCATGTCAAGTGCTCAGCACGTAGTTATAACTGCGTGCAGGTACTCAGGACCGGGAGCAAGAGTATTCCTTGAAGGATTTCTGTTGATGTATATAGAGTTTTTAATCCTTGTGGCATGTATATATATATAAACATAATACTTATGGACCTGTGTATTGTAAATATGCACATAAGAGTTGGTATTTTGAGTTGTAATATGGCATATATTGTGATGAGAAGTGAGACCTAGCAGTTGTAAATGAATGTAGGTGTAATATTTAGATGAATGAGTTATGAGAATAAATGGATGATATGATGATATATAATTTTGTTATGCCTCTGAGAGGCTTGGGTAGTATTTGCTTTTCAGGGGGTTAGTGCAATATATAGGTGTTATATTGCCAAAATTTTATTAAGTGTATAGTATTTTGGACAGTTATAAGTCGCCGACGAATCTTTATTGGATTTATAAAAACAATGTTAAAAAAAATTCGGCCTATGACGTATCGGAACAGTGATTTGGTGTTAAGGGTGTTACAACTTTATTCCATCCTCTTTGTGAATCTAGCTATATTCTTAAATCTAGTTCACAAATTTATTCATAAATTAAACGGATGATAATAAAAAATATTTAATAAAAATATTTTTATTATATAAATATGAATATTTATTATTAACTTATACACACATCACATATATCCCAAATTCTTCATAGTAAAAAAATATATTTATATTTATTATTTATAATTTCAATTTAGGTATATATTATGGATAAATTATCTATAAATATTTTTTTGTTATCTTAATTATTCATAAATATAATTCAATAATTTATATACACATAAAAATTATACGATTTAATAAATTTCTATATTATTCAATCTAAATTAATCAGGTTAATCAAATTTAAATAATGAACGAAACAAGTAACAACTTAATGTTCAAAGTTCAAACTTCGATCGATGATTGAAAAAACAAACTGGGGGCTCTTAGTGAGCGATTGTACGCGTTTGGGAAGGCACATAAAAACTTACTTTTTTTTAACATTCCAGTCTCTCCTCTTCTGCGTAGTGGGAGGAATGGTAATTAGGGATTTTCCTCGTTTTCTTCATTTAACAAGAAATAAATTGGATCTTTTATAGGAAAATCTTCTTCCAATTTCTGCCTCCTTTGTGATCATCAACCCCACCCATTTCTCACCACATATTAAGCTTTATTCCCACTAATTTAATCTTGGCTTTTAGTACAGTTAGATGGAATTAATTCATGTCTATTATAACTTGTCACAGACTAAAGTTCTTTTTTTTTACTCATTTTTTACTTGTTTTCTTCTTCTCTTTCATGCTAAGTTCTCAAAGTTTGGCATTGAATCCCATACCATTTTCTTGTTGGTATCTTAATTTTTTTTATTATTGTATGTAAACTTGTAAAGGTTTCATCTTGATTCACTTGGGTATTTATATGCTCAGAATAAGATTCATTAATTTGTTAGGCTTTGTTAATTAACGTAGTGGGGATTTGATTGCTTCAGTCATTAATGGAGTGGAAGCTTCTTGATTATAAATTTGTGTCTTTATATGAGCTACCTCGCATGGGTAGGACATATTTGAGCCCATTTTTGAGTTTAAGGCATATTTATGGTCTTGAATACTCTATAAAGTTTGGTTCTTACAGAGGTAGCTGAGCGTTTCTACTAAATGGTTAAATAAAATTTCAGTTTATCTTTGAAACTTTTGGTTTAAAGATTTTTTTCTTTCCATGATTATTATGCTTTATGAAGAGTTTTGGAGTTGTCTTGTTTAATCACTTCAAATGGTACTTACTACCGGTTATAAGATTATTTATATTGGATAAATGGAGCAAATAGTATCGATTGAAGGTTGTTTTCTGGAAACATTAAAGTGCTTGATGCATTTAATGATGAGTATAGAGGAGTTGTTGTTGATTCTAATAAGCTACAGGAGGATTCAGGTGTTTTTGCTTCTTCACTTCTTCTCTCCTTGCCTTATTGGAAAATAATGGTAATTGTTTTTCCTATTTAAGAACATTTATTGTTGCATCGCAATTGCTTTATCAAATGTCTCACAAAATTCAACTTCATTGTATTTCTATTTAGTCTTATAACCAAATCTGATGCTGATTGAGGGCCTCTCTGAATGCAGAAACCCAATTTTGCTTTAAGCTCTAAATCTTCATGTCACTTAAATTGCAGGGAAAGAAAGGCATTTGGCTTAAGTTACCACGGGAAAGATTCGAGCTCGTCCCGATCGCGGTAAAGGTAATCTTTAGCATATTTTTCTTAATAATTTATATTAACTCTACTAAAAGTGAAAGATACTGTAGATTATGTAGTTGGGCTTGATTGTATGTACTACCCCACATAATGATACCTTCTTAAAAGTGCTAATTCATTCACTGTTATTATAGTCCATTTATCCTGATGATGAGATGATTTAATTTACAGAAAAGTTTCCTGTATCACCATATAGAACCAGGATATGTGATGTTGACTTACTGGCTCCCTAAAGGACCTTGCATGCTTCCAACCAATGCTACACATCAAGTAGGTGTTGGAGGATTTGTCATCAATGACAACAATGAGGTATGTTCTTAAGAATAAGCTGCCAATACTCAAGGGCACCCGTGTGAGTTGGCGTATAGACAAATATACATAATCTTTTTTTTCTTAGCAGTTCAGATATAACAGTTGTTTATGTTATCTGATTTTTATCTGCAACATGATATTTTGGATGCACTTACTGAATAATCGACCAATGGGACAAGTTATAAGATGGCCCATCCATATATAAGTATTCTTTAACATTTGGCAGCAGTATTTGTTTATATCTTTTAGTTTTTAAATTTCCTTTTGTCATTTTTTCGAGTATTAAGCCAAATTTTTAGGCAATGCTCCTCTAAATTCTTACTGCAACAATAGACTGGTTTAAGTTTATATACCCCAGCTTCATTTCACCATTGAATGTTCTCTGTCCTCTAGAAAACTTAAATGTTTAAATTCCTTTGTTCAAAGATTATCAAGTTGGGCATTTTATACTTGTGAAAGTGAGAGTTTATTCACCTAATTCTATTGAAAAATATACATATATTTATACAAGTATACTATGGCTAAAATAGGAAAGAACAAATTCAAAAAATTAAGCTATTCTACAACTATACAATCGTAACAGATATAGTAACACTCCCCCTCGAGTTGGAGTACAGATATTGATCATACCTAGCTTGTTACAAATGTAATCAATTCTATTTTTAGGTAATGCTTTAGTGAATTCATTAGCTAATTGGCTTCCTGTTCTGACATGTGGAGTTGAGATTGATCATTTTCTAGCTTTTCTAGAGTAAAATGATAGCCTACTTCTATATGTTTGGTTCTCTCATGAAACACATGGTTATTTATAATATGAACAACTACTTGGTTGTCACACCATAAGTTTATTAATTTAGACTGAACAAATCCAATCACCCCAAGCAATTGACATAGCCATATAAGTTCATAGGTAGTCTGTACCATAGCACTATATTCAAATTTTATACTTGACAGATATACAACACTCTATTTCTTACTCTTTCAAAAAATAAGATTATTCCAACAAAAATACAGTAACCGGTAGTAGAACGCATGTCTGAAAGATCTCCTCCATAGTTTGCATCTGTGAAACTTTCTATAGTGTAATGACAATAATTTCGATATAAGATACCACGTCCTGGTGCACTTTTAGATATCTCAAAACATGTACAACAATTTAAAGTTCTAGAAGATGACATAAAATGACTAACAACACTTACTGGAAAAGTAATATCAGGACGAGTGATAGTAAGATAGTTTAATTTTTTTCACATCCTTTTTATACTTTTCATGATTCTCGAACAAGTCTTCATCTTCAACTTTCAGCTTCACATTTGGTATCATAGGTGCATCATATGCTTTTACCTCAATAAAATCGGCATCATCTAATAAATCCAGGTAATATTTTCTTTGAGATAGATAGATCTTCTTATGATTGCAAGAAATTTCAATCCCCAAGAAATATTTTAATGGTCCTAAATCTTTGGTTTGAAAGTGAGTCCCAAGGAATGCTTTCAACCTTATGATCCCAGCTTCATCACTTCCAGTTATCACTATATTATCCACATATACAACTAATAAAATGTAGTCATAACTGATGATGCAAAGAATACTGAGTGATCATATATACTTCTCTGTAGGTCAAATTTAATCACAACTGTACTGAATCTCCCAAACCAAGTACGAGAAGATTGCTTTAAACCATACAAAGACTTTCTTAATTTGCACAACTTCCCTAACTCCTCTTGAGCAATAAAATCAGGTGGTTGCTTCATATAAACTTCTTCACTCAAAATTTCATGCAAAAATGCATTCTTCACATCAAGTTGATGTAGTTTCCAACTGTAATTAGCAATTAAAGAGATAAATAATTAAACAGAAGAAAGTTTTGCAACTGGAGAAAAAGGTCTCTGAATAATCCATTCCATATGTCTATGCATATCCTTTAGCAACCAATCCAGCTTTCAATTAAGCAACAGAACTATCAGGATTTATTTTAATAGTAAATATCCACTTACAACCAATGGCCTTTTTCTGGGGAGGGCAAAGGTATAAGATTTCAAGTATGATTATGCTCTAAGGCCATCATTTATTCTCTTATTATAGCTTGCCAACCATCATGAACTAATGTTTCAGCAAGGGATGTGGGAATAACAATAGAGTCTAAGGAAGCTACAAAAGACTTGAAGAAAGGAGAAAAAGCATGGTAAGATACAAAAGAAGAAACGGGGTAAGTACATGTTCATTTACCTTTACGAAAGCCAATAGAAAGGTCAAGGCTAGCATCTGGTTGAGATGGAGGATATAAAGATGAAGTAGGAGGTGTCTCGATAGGATGGTGTATACATCAAGAATAAACTTGATGAGTAACAGGTCGAAAGGAAGGAGAAATAACTTGTTCACTAACAATATAAATAAAAAAATAGTCCCTTGAATCTCTAGAGTGCAAATGAGAGAACACAGGAGAACCAAAGAAAGGTGTATGCTCAAAAAATGTAACATCAACATATACCAAATAACGAACTAAAGAAGGAGAGTAACAATGATAGTTCACAAGAGTATCTCATAAAGACATATTTAAGAGATTTAGGATCTAGTTTTGAAACCTGAGATCGCATATCTTCAACAAAATAGGTACTTCTAAAAATTTGAAGAACAAGATAAAATAGTATAGATGAGGAAAAAAGAAGAGAATATAGAATCTGATTGTCAAGAATAGAAGAGGACATTCTATTGATAAGAAAACAAGTAGTGGAAATAACATCTGTCCAAAAAATTTTAGGAACCTGCATATGAAACATTAGAGCTCGGGTAACTTCTAGTAAGTGATGGATTTTTTGCTCAGCACACCATTTTACTGAGGGATAATAATACAAGAAGTTTGATTAATAATACCATCCCGAGAGAGATAAGATTTACAAGAATGTAAAACATATTTTTTATCATTATCACTTCTCAAAATACAAATGGATTTATTGAATTGAGTCTTAATTTCAGCATGAAAAGTATAACATATAGTAAACAACTCAGAACAAGATTTCATATGATAAAATCAAGTAACTTGAGAATAATTATCAATAAATATCACAAAATAATGAAAAACAAGTTTGGAAGTAACAGGACTAGGACCTTATACATCAATATGAACCAAGTAAAAAAAAGAATCAACATGTTTATTTAATTTTGGAGAATAAGATACTTTATGGTGTTTATCGAATTGACAAGTTTCACACTTTAAAGTAGATTCCCGTTTAAGATTAGGACATAAATTTTGTAAAATTGAAAGAGCAGGATAACCCAAACGACAATGAAGCTGCAAAAGAGAAGATAAGTTTGTGTATGCAATGGATCGAGGTACATGTCTAGAAGTTAATTCAAGAGCATACAAGCCATTCACCGGATACCCTTTACCAAGAATTAACTTCGTCCCAAAATCCTGAAAAAAACCAATTGGGATATAAAATAATACACAGTTAAGATTTTAGACAATTTGGCTAACAGATAACAAGTTAAAGCGAAATAATAATAAACATAAAACAAATGATAATGGAAGAAATTTTGTTGGGTTTGCTATCCTATGCCCAATTACAAAAGTAGTAGATCCATTGGCCAAAGTAATATAAGGTAAATTATCAGTAGACTTGAAAGAAGAGAGAATACTTGTGTTACCAGTCATATGATCAGTAGCATCTGAGTCAATAATCCAACTATAAGATGAGGTAGAAAGACAAGCAGTGGGATTACCTGTACTAGCCAAAGCTGATATCCCAGAAAATAACTGTTGTGAATCATAAGTGGCAATTAAACAAGTATACTCATTTGCTGAAATGGAACAGAATGTGAGGACGATTGTAGAATCGGTAGGATGTCATCCTGAGTAGCGACATTGGCAAACTTTTTATTATATATCTGACCTGAGTTCTTAAAGGGTTTCCCATGCAATTTTCAGCAATTCTTTTTTATGTGTCCCTCAACTCCATGATAATGGCGTGTACGAGAATTATCACTATTCCCAGCAACAAAACCACTACTATTTCAACTTTTGCCTCTACGATTACCATTCGAAGCATTACTAACCAATGTCACTGTATCATTGGGCACCACACCAAAAGGCAGATCACCATCTTTACAAAATTGATGTAAATGAGCATAAACTTCAGTAAAAGAAGGAAATGACTCACTAGTTAATAATTATGTGCGTGCCACATCATATTCAGAACCTAACTTTTCTAAAAAACATTGTATCACAATTTGCTCCTCTTGTTCTTGCATTTTCTTTATGTCAACAACAATAAGAAAGCGACCTTTTTGTTCCGCTTGATAAATCTTTAACAAAAGGTCATGAACATGAGACATATCTTGTTTGCAAGCATATAAAAATTCCAGATATTCCTACAATTCTTTGACACTATCACAATAATTCATAACATCATCAACAGCAGGATCTAAAGTATTCTAAATTTGATTAAACAACTTATAATCCTTCATTAACCATTTTTCTCTAGCATTACATCATCTTTAGGTGGTGAATTACAAGTTAAGTGGTCTTCCAAATCCATACTAGTCATAAATCTGCGAATAATTCTTTTCCATTGTGCATAATCGGTACTTCCAGTTAACTTTCGATCAGTAATTTTGGATGAATTCAGTATAATTTCAGTAACAGTTTTCTTATCACTATTCTCAGCCATTCAAACTAGTTGCAAAATATCCAAAGAATCAAGGCAGCAAATAATAGAGATGTAAGAGACACTGGAACCCTAACCTAAATAAATATCCAACCCTCTCAATAAATAGCCAACCTTTACAACTAATTACTCGAAAAAAAGGACAAAGAACAAAACTTGTGATGCAGAGCACTAGGAGAATCAAACAGCAATCAACAAAGGAAATCACCCCACGAAGACATCGGATTCTGACTGAAAATGCCAAGCTACGCTGAAGATGAAGTCGGAGGTCCAATACATAAGCCACGTGTGCTCACTGGCCGACGAGTGAGGAAGAGTAGTAAGCTTCGAGCAGCACGTGAGGTCCATTCGCGGCTCCGATTGTCATCGGAAAAAGGTAGAATGGCCGAACTGATGGAGGCAAGCCTCCCTGTGGTGGCAATGAGGCAAACAAACAGTTATCGGATAGTGACCTAAAGTCGAAAAGTTACAGACCCAATGAGGAACAGTAACCACAATCAGATAAACTACAGTAATCCTCACCCAAAAAACCCAAAAGATCAACCAGGCTCTGATACCATGTGAAAGTGAGAGTTTATTCACCTAATTATATTTTAAAATATACAAGTATTTATACAAGTATACTAGAGGTAAAATAGGAAAACAAAAATTCCTAAAATAGGTATTTATACAAGTATACAATTTTCATTTCATTTAACGAGTTACATGGGTACTCGTATCTTTAATCACAATTTTTCTGTTTCTAGTTCCATTAGGTAATTCAAATACAATTTTCACTACTTATTCTTCTAATTCACTTTGATATTTGAACCAATTATTCCATTGCAAATTCCAAAGCCTATAATCTTTATTGCAAAGTGATGTAATTATTTTGAAACACTTTGCATACAAATCTTTATTTTCTTTTTTTTTACAAATTAACCTTTTTCATTTTAGCTGAGCAGTCATTTATCTTTTGATCATTTTACTTTTCATTTAACCTTTACTTTCATAATTAGTCATATTTTTATACTTAAATACAGTTTTGTCATTTTTGACTTTAAATACATAATTAGTACTAGTTTTTGAATTTCTCATTTTTTTAAAATAATAATTGGTACATAGCATACCAATTATGTTTTTCATGGTCTTTTCATATAACTTTTCATTTCAATGACTTTTATTTATAGAGATTTACTTTTACAATGTATAAACATTACCCATCATTTTATTTTTATAAAACACTTTCTTCTCATTTTTGCTTATTAATTACAACCTTTGGATACAATTTCGGTTTGATCCCAAAGTTTTTATTTTTTTTAATTAAGTTATTTTTCATTTATATCTTTTACATACAATTTACTTTTACCATTTTGATTCGCTTTTATCGATATGCCTCTAATGCAATATCACAGAACTCTCAGAAAGGATATACGGAGCATGAACCCTAAAGGGTCCCACTGAACAGATTGAGAAATGATCCCCAAGGGACCATTCCTCACAGAGCAGAGAACAGAGACAGAGAGTGCCATGGTGATCAGTGATCCGGTCCATAGCATAACAAGTCGCCATGACTTACACCGCGGTATAGGGTGTTCCTATGGCTAGCCAATTATATCTTGTATAAGATTATCTCTACCTGGGTATTACTAAGGGCAAATACGATCAATTATTTTCAAAATACTTTTCAATTCCAGACAGTTGCAAATTCTTTTCCTTGAATCAATACAATTTATCAGTAAATCTTTTCAAAACTATGACTATTCAGATCTTTTACTTCCAGTCATTTTACTATAATTCCTTTCTTTTCAGTCACTTTTTGTGAATTATTCTATAATAATTCACCATAAGCATTTTTCACCGAAAACTTTTAAGACTTTTAACTTTCATAATTACTTTTCAGATCAGTACATTTTATCGTTCAATTTTTTTCAGTACTTTATATTTTCATAATTCATTGTGATTATTATACACTATCTTTTTAGATTTTTTCAATTCGTTACTTAGTCAAATATTTTCTCAATACTTTTTACATACTTGTGAATTATATTATTATAATTCACCTTTTTCTTAGCACTTATTGAATTATTTCTTAATAATTCCATATTTACTTTTCACATTTATTTTATCGGGCTGAATTTGGCAATTATTCGAAATTCGAAAACTCACCGGACCGATCACCGGAGGCTTACCGGTGATAATCCGATACTAGCACCTTATAGATCGAGATCTCCTGATTTTTTTCGGTGGTCACGCGCTCAAATGCTATCATGATTGGTCAAAATTTATACTTAAGTAACCCGCCAAACCCATTTCCGATCTATCAATTGTTGGCGTTTGAGGGGCGATGGAGCATACCGAAAGATTCACCTCACCGCTGGGAGTCGACCGGTGGTAATAAAATCACCAATGCCATCGTAGATCACCGAAAAAAATGAAAAAATCGATCGAAAAGAAAGGAGAGAGAAATTGGACGATCGGACCGCCACTACGGAGCGGGACGCTGGTAAGAGGGAGATGGCACGCCGCTCATCGCCATCGCGGTGGTGGCCGACGGGAGGTGCGGTCGGTGGTGGCCGATCCCTCTTTTTATTTTTTTTCTTTTCTTTCCTGCCTTGGGTTGTCATTGTCCACTGCATCTTTTTTTTCTTTCTTTTCTTTCTTTCTTTACATCTCGTCACCTTTTGTTTTTCTTTCTTTTTACTAATTCTTTAGGCCATTTGTGGCCAACATCGGCTACCACTTTTTTTCTTTTCTTTTTTTACATATATATATATATATATATATATATATATATATATATATATATATATATATATATATATATATATATATATATATTCATAATTTACCATTTTAACTTCTGAAACTTTTTATTTCACTTTCAAAACTTCTATTCATTTTAAAATCGATTCCATAATTTTTATCACATAAAAAATAGGTGGAACATAAGTTTTTTATTCAATCGAAGTCCGTTATCGGTCCGATTTAAATTTATAAGTCCGATTCAATAACTGCCGATACCATAAAAAAATTCAATTCTTATCACTAAAATATTATATACAAAATTTAAGGTAGGCCTGCAAAATTTGACAATATTTGGAGTTCATTTACTATTTTTAAAAATTATATAAAATCAAGCCACGTTCCCTATCAGAAAATTAACTCGCTACTTTTTCATATTTTTGATTTTTTGAGGCTCATTTGACCTCGATTTCACTTGAAATTTCAACTTCAGACTCACCATGACCAATACTTTTCGATGGTCCAATAAAATATTTGCAATTTTCAGGTATACTTTTCGGTCCGAAAAATACTATTCGCTATCGAAAAATACCGTTCACAGCTAATCCAGTATTGAGGCCGTTACAAACGTTACATAAGCTAATATGTCTATATTCTGAGATGAATTTTGGGTTTTTACTTTTGGGATTAGGCAAATATGGGTATGATTAAATTGGAACGATATAGTTCCTTTTTCTAACACCTCCAAAACTAATTTAGTCACATCATCTTCAATTGTACTCCAATACTTGTGGTATAGCAATGGTGGAAAGCTATCAGGATCTGGAGCGTTAAGTGGATGCATTATCTTAATCGCTTGAAATATCTTTTCTGCTGAAAAAGATTTATCCAATTTATCCCTCATTTTCATTAAGATCTTAGGATTGATAAAATTGAGATCCCCTTGTTGAATTTGCAATCCATTAGAAAAGAATAAGTTGGATAGAAATTAATGACGTGACGTATTTTAATGACGGAATAAGAATAATAAGTATTTTCACACATCAACCTCTAAGCGAAAACAAATAAACGAAAATTGAATTATTAAAATAGGATTAATTAAACCATTACAACCACGAATCATTTAAGAATACGTCCAATAGATTATTCTGTTTCCAATTCTTCTTATAAATACATGTCCGCATTTATTTCAGTGACTAATCATAATTTTTTTTAAATATGATTATTTTTATTAAATAACAAAAGAATTATTGGCAAAGAATTGGTTGCCAAAAAATAAAAAAACTAATAAATGGATTAATAAGTTGCATTTTTTGAGTTTTTTCTTCATTTTTGTTCATTGATGTGCTCGTCGGTGTCTGATCGGAGGATCGCTGGAGACACACCACTGCTGTCCGCTTGTAGTTGGAGCCACCAGCAGTCGTCCGGTGGCATTCATGCGCTTCATCGTCATCAATTTTGATCGGGAGATCTAGCAAAAACCGCCGGTAGCCCCTTTCCTTCGATTTACCTTCCACCGACGATTGGGGAAATCGAAGGGTGGCGAGATGGACGTCTTGCTATAGGGGCTCGCCGGTGTTGTTTGTCCTATCGGTGGCCGCCGTGGAACGTCGGAGAGAGGAAGAGAAGCAATCATGATAGGTAAAGAGAAAGAAAATGGGGAAGAAGAGAGGGGTACGATATAATACCTTTGACAGCAGAATGGAGTGGATCCCCCTTTCTGACAGGCGACGAGAGGCACAGACGGCGTGGAGTCGTCGGCGACGGCGCCGTGCTCTCCTTCCTTCCCTCCTTTCCCGACGCTATGCTCCTTCTCCCCTATTTCCTTTTCTTTCTGATTATTTTTACTTCCTTCTTTTGTTTATTTATTATTTCCCTCAGTATATTATATTTACCTTTTAAGTGTACACAACGTACTGTATCTCCACTTTTGTTCAAATTGAATAAACAGTATACAATATATTTTATTTAATTTTTGTTCCAATTTAATAAATTGTAGTCACTTTTAATTTGTCCAAACTAAATACTGTATACAATATATTATATTTACTTTTTTGCCCCAATTTAATAAATTGCATTCACTTTCAATTTGACATCATACGTAAAGTAGATATTGAATCAATTTATTTATTTTTTTACTATTAAATGTGTCAGTTTGTATATAAAAAATGAGTTAATTTATAGTTTTCAATATATTTTAATGATTATTTGATGATTTTCTTATGAATTCAAGGTGACTTAAAATAAATATGGCTTGAAATTGGCTTAAAATAGTTTGAAATATTTTACTTTTGTAAAAATTATTTCTATCTTAAAAAAATTAATAAAATATATATTTACATTAATATTTTTATTTGAATCACTTAATTCGAGCAATTTAGCACGATCATTATTAAAATAAGATTAATCAAACCATTACAACTACCAATCATTTAAGAATACGTCCAATAGATTATTCTGTTTTCAATTCTTCTTACAATACATGTCCGCATTTATTGCAGTGACTAATCATAATTTTTTTTAAATATGATTATTTTTATTAAATAACAAAAGGATTATTGGCACAGAATTGGTTGCCAAAAAATAAAAAAAAAATTAATAAATGGATTGAAACTTGAAAGATTCACTTTTTAATGTAAGACCTCATGTACCATGCCTTCACCCTTTCCCCTTACTATTATCTCAGCAAAAAGTACTTCGATTTCCCCTCTTTTTACTCACCGATCTGAGAAACCCAGTTTCTCAATCTAATACCAGACCGGATAAATCCTTTGTAAGTCTTCTCTACCCACTAAACGGTTTTTTCTTTCTGTCTCACTTGGAGTTTGTAATTTTTTTCAGTTACAGGGTTTCTTGCTTTGATCCTTTGGAGATTCTCTCTCTTTCACTCTATTGGTAAGGTTCTCCACTTTTTCCCTAGAAAATGCAGGAATGTAATTGAGAAAGTATTTTTATTTAAGCTTATCTGATATCAAATTCGCTTGCTTTGAAGCTGCAAATTGGTTTACCTTTTCTTATTTTTGCTTTTAATTTATTTTTTGTAAAGGTATTGTTGTTTCTGGCGAGAAAGATTGTGAGCTTGTGATACAGAACGGGAAGGAAATTGAAGAACTTGTGATTGGGGAAAAATGCGGTTGTTTCCAGTAAGCTCTTCCTCAAGTTCAAGTTCAAGCTCAAGCTTGGATAAGGAACAGGGCAATGATGAGATCAATCGTGCGTTGTTGTATCTAAACATTTATGATCTTACGCCTGTAAATAACTACCTTTATTGGTTTGACCTCGGTATCTTCCATTCCGGCATTGATGGTAATGTTCGAAATTTATAATTTTTGGTTTCTTTGCTGCTTAATTGTTTATGATTTTATTACGGGATCTAGTTTAGGTTCGTTGCTGGGCCATAATTACTAATTAAGAAGGTGATTTGGTGGTTTTATTGCTGAAAGTTGGAGGAGTATGTAGTGATGCTTCTATATCTCATTTGCTAACTGTCATTGTATAATTATTACTTTTTACAACTTAGGAAAAAATTAATTAGCTACGCTTGCATGAATTTCGAATTCTGTGCTTGCTAACGGGGATGCTGTGCGGCTACGTTGTAGTCATTTCTTACTCGAGACTTTTAGGTTTTGGAGATATTTTGGGTTAGATTGAGGTTCCTTAGGAAGAGAATAATGATTTATAGGTTCCGGAATTAGCTAACTTGGGATTTCGCGGAATGCTATATAAGAACTAGGAACTATTAATTGCCCACATCACCTTTGTCAATAAGAACTGAACCACACCTAATAATTTTCTTTGGGCCAATAATTGATTAAACGCAACTAATGTATAGGCTACAGCCAATTGAACCCAATAAAATATGTGGACTCTAATTACAAAACCCAATTAAAAGTATAAGTTCAAATTATCAAATTTAAATAAAATTAAGTTTGGTCCAACTAAAATTTGGGTTAAAAAGTTGCCAATAATATATACTACTTGTATTTTGAGGAATTTGGGAAAAGATGCACACATAAATTTGAGTGATTTGTGAAAAGAGGTTTGAGCTGTGTTGTCAAGGAATTTGGAGGCTTGGCTGTTTTGTTAAAAATAATGGATAAGGTGGTTGGGTTATATAATAATCCATAATCCATGAATATTTTTTTAAAATTGTAAAATGGGTTAAATTAGATGAATTTGGTGTTTGGGTTCAATTGATTTAGTGGTTTATACCATTTTTGAACAGGCCTACTGTCTGCATTGTCTATGCTTAATCAGGCAGAGTTCAAGTAATCTATGTTCATAATGCAATTGTTTCTCTACAGAATGAATGTGGAACAAAGGAAAAGGAAAAATTTGACACGTGACGCATAACTAATCTATTATACTTCAGGTAGTGAAACACAATGCTAGTGTATGTTCAAATGATGGATGACATTAAAATGAATTTGAATCAAAATTGGCTTCGAATATTATTTTTCACTTGAATCATCATATCAGTAATTTCTCAAGAGTAGTTTATTTTATTATTTTTCATAAGGAGGGCATAGTGCTAGTCTGCATTCAAATACTACAAATCATCCAATCGGCCTGTATAAAGTGCATTCTGCATTAAATTTAATACTCGGTCTCGGTTTCTCTAAATGACCCCGTCGTCATGCTTTTCTTTTATAGACCTTTTTTTTACAAGATTATTTATTTATACAATTATTTTTTTGCAATATAGAACCTCAACGAGAGCTTAGCTTTTAACTTAGTTCTCTTTCCTTCCGATGACATAAATCACTTAAAAAAAATAATTAATTTAAATTGTCATTTTTTTTGTAAAATCAATAGTAAGTAATTAATTTCAATCAACAATTATAGGGGTGAGCATTTGGTCGGTTCGGTTCGGTTTTGGACCGAACCGAACAAACCGAAAACCGAACTTCAAGAATTTTAGGAACCGAACCGAAAACCGAAGTATATAGAACCGAAACCGAATGGACCGAAATAATTTCGGTCGGTTCGGTCCAACCGGTTCTGGGTCATATTTGGGCTTTTTTTAATTGGGCTTTTAACCTAAATAGACCCATATATTCAACAAAATAAAATCAATTAAAAATACATACAACATAACTTAAAAATTACACTAAAAAATAAAAATTAAAAAATTTTACAACACATAATTAAAAAGGCATTCAATGTCCTATAATTAAAAAGCATTCTAACAACACAATTAATTAAAAAGCATTCCAAAAAATTAATACAAGTCAACAACATAATGATCGATGAATTTTTCTCGCGAATTCAACTGTTTAGACCTGCATTCATATAAACGAACAATAATTAAATAAATTCAATGAAATTGAAGAAAAATAATACAAAATAATTAAAGTATAGAAATATTTTTACTGTATCAATATTAGCCTCCAAATGCATTTTTTGAAAATCTGCAAATAAAATGTAAACATTAATTTTTTATAAGAACTAAGTTAAATAAATAAAACAAAGTATATATATATATACACACACACACACATACCTCTCTCCATTTGAATGACATCAGCTTCTCCCATTGCTATTTCAAGTTTTTCTGAGTCAGTAAGCCAATCTTGAGCACAAATAAGGGCTTGCACAATTTTAGGAGTCAATGAACTCCTAAATGCATCAAGTAATCTTTTGCTCGAGCTAAATGTAGCCTCTGAAGGCACAGTAGAGATGGGAACAGCCAACACATCACGAGCTATCTTGCCGAGAACAGAAAATCTAGGACTGTTTACTTTCCACCATTCTAAAATATCAAATTTTCCCTTGTCAGCATACTCAATTTGCTCACTCAAATATCTCTCAATATCAGTCCTCTTACTTGAATTCCCACCTAGAACTTCACTCTTGTATTCCGATTCAACAATTCTTTTCAACATTTCTGTTTCATCCAATTGTATCAGACTGGTAGGATCATCTTGTTCCATAGGCTCTGTTTGACTGAAACTTGAAATTGAATTTTCATCTTTATATTCTTCATACAATCTATCCAACAAATCTTTAATTCTAACTACCATCACCTCACCATCTTCCGCTCCAAACATCCTCTTGAAAGCAAAATTAAGCCATTGAAGCTTATATCGATGATCCAAAATAACACCAAGATAAATAACATGGTTAACTTTCTTTGGATCTCCCCAATACTTATCATATTTCACTTTCATTTTTGTTGCCATCAATGACAACTGAATGTCTGAGCTTTTCTTCCACTCTTCCAACAAACGATACATCATATAAATCTCATAAAAAATAGCACTGCATGTCACATAATCAGAACCAGAAACTTTTAAAGTAAGCTCATAAAAATGGTTCAAAAAGGGAAGCATTCTTCTCACATTATCCCAATCAGTTTTTTCAGGCACACCCGACCACCCTTCAGTTCCATCCAAATCAATTCTAAAGTATGGGTCAACATCACAAAAACGCTTGAAAGCCTTTTCAAATTTTTGGGCTGTGTCTAGCATGAGGTAAGTGGAGTTCCACCTAGTTGGGACATCTAGAGACAATAACTGCTTACATTGAACTTTTTCATACTCGCAACTTTCTTTGAACTGATTAAGTCTTTTACAAGATGACCTCACATAACGAATAGCCGCCCTAACCCTTTTAACTGAATCTCCTATTTCTTTTAATCCATATTGCACAATCAAATTAAGTATATGAGCAACACATCTCATATGCAAACACGTTCCTTCCAAAACACCATGACCCCAATCATTAAATTTCTCCCGTAAATAATTTATGGCTAGTTCGTTTGAAACATGATTATCCACAGTAATAGTGAAAACACGCTCAATTCCCCAATCATTCAAACATTTTTCAATTTCAATGCCCAAATCTCTACCTTTATGACTACTGATAGGACAAAAGTTCAAAACTCTTTTATGTAATTTCCAGTCATCGCCAATCCAGTGACATGTTAGACACATATAGTTAATTTGTTGAATCGATGTCCAAGTGTCTGTAGTAAGGCAAAGTCTCTGTTTTCTAGTTTCAATGTATTGCTTAAGTTTAGCTTTCTCATCAACATAAAACTGAAAACAGTCTCTAGACATTGTGAATCTAGATGGTATCCTAAATTTGGGTTGCACAAGAGCCATAAATTTTCTGAATTTTCTATTGTCAACATAGCTTAAGGGTAATTCGGTTGTAATTATCAATTCAGCTAAACCCTTTCTTACAGCTTCTTGATCAAATTTCCAAGTACCAATACCCCCAACTTCATTATCAACATTAAAACTCAATTGTGATTGTGTTTCTTGAGTTTCAGGACGTTTCTTACAAACACTAATGTGCTTTTTAAGTGATGTTGTACCATTTTTCTTAGGATCACAAAAAAATTCTTTAAAGCAATAATTGCACTTGCCTTTTATCTCTCCTTCTGCACTTGTAAACTTCACAAAGTGATCCCAGACCTCCGATCTTGGCCTTATAGCTTTCCTCTTCAAATTTTTTGATGTTGCCTCTGCACTTCTAGGTTGATTGGTACCGGACTGGGTTTGAAAAGGATCTTCATCTTGAGTAGTGGGAGTTTGAGTCTCATCTTGAATAGAGGCCTAAAGAAAAAATAAAATAGATTACAGACATTTTCCAAGAAAAAACAAATGAAATAAAGAAAAAGATTCCTTTATATTGCACAAGGGGAGACATTAAGATATAGACTGAACAGATATCACCATGAGACGAAAAAAAAAATTAACAGCATTGTGGCCCCATAGAAAATAAAATCCATATATAAGAATAATCAATACAATTCTTTGCATGATAATAGATTTTTGATTGTATTCCTTGCTGCTTTGTTTAACAAAAATGTGATGCACAAACTTCTTGAATGAAAGTTTTTAATTTGGTAAATAGAAGACACAAAAAAAAATAATAATTCTGATGGTCTTACACATACAAAAAATACGATATATAAATTCCTTAAATTCAAATTTCAATACAATTTCAAATTTAACAAGGGATATAGATGTTTTTAAAAATTCTTTTACATCATAAAATACTTGAAATTTATGAACTTAAACATAATTTACAAGAGCACACCAGGCTTTAATATAAATAAGTAGTATATTACATCAATAATTAGCACAAGAATTCATATATCATGAAATAAATCAGGAAAGTGACAAAGTGACCATGACCTGGAAAAGAAAAATTGTTCAAAGATATGCATAGCAAGTTAAATGTTAAGACGAACATGGAAGTACAAAAAAGATCAATAAAAGTGAGTTATATTTGTACATAGATAAAAGAGGCACATATTGCCGAAAGGTGACTTAGAGTTTTTGGCCATACCCAGGATTAATCACTATAAAATATTTATAATACCAGAGTAAAAAATGAAGTTGAGACATAAACCAGCAGGGTAAACAGATAAAATGGGCAAAAAGGTGTTGACACCACCAAACTTTTCTGAAATATCCCTTAAGCCATAAAAAATGGAAGTAAAGAAAACCCACATAGCTGACTTCACCAAATTAACATACGAAGATGATAAAGAGGAGGCAAAGGAACAAGGACAGATTGAGGCTGCAAAAGCTGAAGAACCAAAAACTGATAGCAACGAGGTGATTGAGGAAAATAAGCCTAATGAAGAAGAATTCAAGAATCTGAAAGAAACAGAAAAAAGCCTCTCCAGCCACAGAAACTCGAAACTAAGATCTTGCTAATTCGGAAGAGCAGAATATGAAACAGATATACTAAAAATAATTCATCGATATATGCAGAAAAACACATATCAGTAACAAATAAATGAATTAAAAATATGGATAGGTCCAAAATTAGGAGAAAGATAAACACCCAAAACAGAACGCAAAACAGCTGTTCTCTCTTCCTTACGCAAAACA
The DNA here is from genome assembly GCA_037975025.1 of Excoecaria agallocha. Classification (NCBI taxonomy): domain Eukaryota; kingdom Viridiplantae; phylum Streptophyta; class Magnoliopsida; order Malpighiales; family Euphorbiaceae; genus Excoecaria; species Excoecaria agallocha. Next base: position 57,154,275 of record CM075806.1, on the reverse strand, counting down.
GAACCCAAAACAGAAAGATAAACATCCTATCTATAAGAACAATGAAAATAAAGAACAGGGAGATCGAAACACTAACCATTGTTCTCGGCAGGAACAATCACAGCGGTGGATCGGAGGTCGTGGAGGAAGATCGAGCGAAGAGGCAGATTTAGGGATTTGTCGAAGAGAGATCGAAGAAGAAAGAATTAGGGATTTCTGTGTGTAGGGATGTATATATACACTACGCAAAACGGTGAGTTTTGATGGAAGTTCGGTCGGTTCGATTCCTTCGGTTTTCCAATATTAAGAACCGAACCGAACCGATGAAACCGAATTTTTTTTTCGGTTCTAAACCGAACAAACCGATAACCGATAAAACCGAACCGAATATACCAAAATCAATTCGGTTCGGTTCGGTTTTCAGTTCCGGTTCGGTTCTGCACACCCCTAAACAATTACGTAAAGGCTAAAGCCGAAATGATAGAAATAGAAATAAAGTCTTAGTTTGATATAGCAAGACTATGAACTCCTGTAAAACCTGCCACCTAATTCAAATCAGAAAAATAAATATTAGATTTAAGGAATTTATTTCCAATCTAAATGCTATAAAATAAGCTAAAATCAAAACAAAATAAAATTGTATAATCATCAACAATTATTCATTGTAATAATAATAATAATAATGTTTTCGTCTCAAAACTATATATTGTAAATAATATTAACAAGAAGAAAGGAATTCCAAAAAAATTTAGATCATACTGTGACTATTATCCATTGGATTAACGATAAAAAAAATCAACAGAATGGACAGCAGCATGACACATTGGGCGGTTCTGGTGTCGAATTAGCCAACCAACTATACAAATTTCATGATATTACAAACCAACAATTTTCTCCATCCTTTAATTCCTCTTGACAAACTACACAGATACTTCTTTTCTGCCGTAGATGGTTAATTTGTTGGACAGTTCCTCCGCTCGTACTGCCTTGATTTTCTTCCTGAAAATTAATAACAATATGGTGTACATCACGTGTAACATTCCGGCTGCCGACCACCGGTGTAGCTTGATTAGAATAGATAGCTGAACTTCTCAAACACTTTACAATTGAAATTACAAGTACGTTATTAAATGAAATGATGCAAGAACAGCAGGAATTGAAGTTGTTTCCATTGTGCTGCTGTAACGCTCTCCTTTAATAAATACCTAATATAATTTCTTTATTCTTTCCAATGACCTTAAAACGTCAAGTTGATTTAATAAAAATTTTGACAGAATAACGCCTAAAATTCTTAAATTCTCAAACCTGCAAAAATCAATTACACTCCATATATCCATCCACCTCACTCCCATACTTCATTCAAGCAACACATCACTTCTAAAAATTTGTCAATCATATAATACTCATCACGTATATCCACTACTCACATAATATGCATGAAATATTTTAATTTACAAAGCTACATTTTTCATTGCAACCAACTTTACATAATAATTACAAACCATAATTATATTACATAAATAAAAAATATATAATAATAATAATAATAATATTTCTCATGTATATGCCACGATTACATCTTCATTGTTGTCTTTCTTCAACCTGTCCTTACACGCAGTCAAAATACAACTACATGCTGAGCAATATAATCGTTCAGTGTTGGACACAATTACATAGAATTTCACTAACTAATTTTATTTGTTAATTTAAGCTTAAATTATTATTATATTCTTACCATATGCGATTTATTCATTTTACTCAATTTCTATTACTTTTACTCCATTTTTTTATTTTTTTATTACTATAATAATTAATTTTCTTATTATATTTTAATTAATTACTAAACTTTATAATTAAGTCCCTTAGTTGACTTTTTCCTTTAAATTTACTTCAATTTTGACTTTATTTGACTTTTATTTAATTTCCAATGTGCAAATTATATTTTAATCCTTCAAATTTCTCAAGAATGGTAAATTTACAATTTAGTTCCTAAATTTTTGACTAATTACATTTTTATCCTTTTTGCATCATTTAACTATTTTAACTTTCTCTTACATTCTTTTTGTCTTAATTTACCAATTTACCCATGTTCTATCATGCAATTACAATTTTGTCCTTATTTATCATATTAATCTTATTTTGCACCTTATTGCCTATAAATTTATTATTGTCGCATATAATTTATCATAATTACTCTTTTATCTCCGTTTTATGTAAAATTACCATTTTAGCCCCTAGTTGACACCAATGGAGAATCAAGAACTGAATAAACGAGACATAAATATGGTGTATTGAAGACATCGTACATCTAGGTACGATACCAAAACTACAGTACTAATGCATATAATAAGCCGGCTATCTATCTCATATATCATGCACATTTCTGATGACAACTATCTCATAAACTCATGGTATCCCACAGAATAAATTTTTATGGCTAGCCATACTATCCAAAGTACTGAAATTACCCATTAAACACTAAGGGTATCATTAAACTTTATCTCTTCTTATTTTTCTACATTATTATTAATGCACATTATTTTATTTTAATCATAATATACTCCCAAACTTATTCAATCAATCTCATTTGTTGTACATACATCACTAAAGTGCTTAATATCACAAGAATTTAACTAAATCACATCATTTTCTTTATGATCCATATTCGGCCATCATATAAATTTTTACATACAAATTATTTCTCATTCCTATTCCATGTTATACATAACTTCATGTCCATTTTAAGTCATTATATGGTGATAGTTGATGGTTACACATAGAAAATCTCAAGATTCATTAACTTCATACATTATGTAACTATGGCATATTTCTTCTCAATGATTGTTTTTTCATCTCAATTGGTATTGTTACACTTCTAATACCTTAAATTGATAAGATAACATCAAATGCCCAATTTTTACTTAAGTTACATCAGGTTACCTTTAGTACCCCAATTCGGCCACCATGGTATGTTCCACTTAATGTTTATTTCCTTTATTTATTTAGGTCTCTAATTATTTATTTTAGCATATTATTAATTAATATCAAGTTAATTCACTAATTCAAGCCATATCACATAGTTACATAATAGAAAATTTAGGAAAAATTCAAGTAAATTAGTGAAATTAAAGGTAATTTGCATCCACTAATCTCTAAATGATTGCAAGATAGCTGATCACAACTTTTCTTTTCCTTTATCCTTGCTAACTTGCCTTTCCTCTTCTTTTTCTTCTATTAGCCGAAATTTACAAAGGAAAAATCATGAGTTTTTGCTACAAGATTAAGCCAGTTAAAGCTATAAATCAACTCTCATATTAGTATCTACATGGTCATAAAAATTCTCCCTCATATCTCATCAAAAACTCACAAAACCATAATTTTTCCTTTACTTTCTCTTAACTTTTTCCTTAGGATTCTTGGTCTCCTTTTGATACCAACTCTTTACTAAGTTAAAGAGGAAGAAAATTGGATTCTAGAGTTGAATTTTGGGCTAGAAATTCAAAATAAAAAGCTTGATTGAGTGAAAAATGAAAGAAAAAGAGAGAAAAGTGGTGTCTTGGATTTGCTAAAGAAAGAAGGAGAAGTTGCAGGAATTTGTGGCAATTTTTAGATATTTTATCCCATTTATATGGTGCTTTAAGTATACCAAATGTGAGGCCAAGATTCATCTTGTAACTATTGAATCTAATGGCATTAGATTATGCCAAATGTCACTCATTCACGCATGCACACATACCCTACTTCCCTATGCTTGCATACACCTCATCATGACCTCTTAAAAATGAATTCTATGTCTTTTCATGGTCAAATTCACGGTTTTGTTCCCTCAATTAACCCGATTTCAGTTTTTCACCTCGAAAACTAAACTTTTGATTCGGAAGTCAGAATGCTTTAAAATATTTGCTTGACTGTAAAAATATTTTTAAGAACATCTGGTAAAATTTTTAGCTCATTTCGACTTCATTTCAATATACTTTTAGCTTTGATAGCCTGTGTAGCTAGTCCGAAATTCAAAATTCTAGAATTACCAAAATTATTATTTTTTAGTACTTTGGATGTCATTACACCACTTATAACATGTATATGAAATATGGAGTCAATCGAAGATCTCTAGGGTCTCCAAATATTCAGTCAAAGTTCTAGCCAAACCTACGCCGACTCATGAAATTTTTTCTTCATTTGCCCTTTTTGAGGCCTATTTGATCTTAATTTTTACTCAAATTGTACCACTATACTCCATTTAACATATATTTTTATATTTTATATTAAACTCACACTGTCCATCGGATCGCCCATCATTGGATTTTCTGGCTCGGGCACGATTAATGATACATTATTTTCAAATTTTCTATCCTATTCAACTCTGATCACTCCGAAACTCGATCTAGGATAATAGTTCACATTCTACAACATGTCATCTATGGCAAATACAAAATTGGGGGCATTATAGTACTCCCCCTCTAAATAAAAATTTCATTTTTGAAATTTAACTGAGCTGAATAAATAAGGATATTGCTGCCTCATGGTTTCTTCGGGCTCCCAGGTAGCCTTTTCCATATTATGGCACATCCAAAGCATTTTGACTAAGGGAATCTGGTGTAATGATATGGGAAGGATTTGAATGGTATCTGCGCAACATTGAGACATAAAATATATCATGAATCCTTTCTAACTCTAATGATAGCTTCAATCTATATGCTACTGGTCCCATACGCTGTGTCACTTCATAGGGGCCAATGAATCTGGGACTGAGCTTACATTTTTTACCAAATCGAAGAACTTTTCGCCATGGAGAGACTTTCAAAAATACTTTGTCTTCCACATTGAATTCTATATCCTTTCTCTTCAAGTCTGCATAAGAATTATGCCGGTCTGTTGCTACTTTCAAGTTATCTCGGATTAACTTCACTTTTTTTCCAGTTTCTTTAATCAAGTCAGGTCCTACTAGCCAGTTCTCCATCAAATCTGTCCAACATAAGGGTATCCTATACTTTCTCCCATATAATGCTTTATATGGAGCCATTTTAATACTGGACTGATAGCTGTTATTATAGGAAAATTATGCAAATGTAGATACTTCTCCCAACTGCCACCAAATTCTAGTACACAACAATGTAACATGTCTTCTAATATCTGTATCACCCGCTCGGACTGACCATCTATCTATGGATGAAAAGCAGTGTTATAGTCTAGGTGGGTTCCCAATGCTTCTTGAAGCTTCTGCTAAAATCTGGAGGTGAATCGTGGATCCCTGTCTGAAATTATGGAGATGGGTACACCATGAATTATCACAATTTCATTTATATAAATTTCTGCAAGTCTGAACAAAGGAAAATCTGACCTCACAGGAAGAAAATAAGCTGACTTGGTCATTCTATCAACTATTACTGAAATGAAATCATGTTGCTTCCTGGTAAGTGGCAACCCAAACACAAAATCCATGGTTATTCGTTCCTGCTTCCATTTTGGTATGGTAATGGGATGCAGTAACTCTAAGGAAACTTGATGCTCAACTTTTACTCGTTGACAAATCAAACGTTTAATTACAAAATTAGCTATTTCTCTCTTCATACCTGGCCACCAGTAAAGTGTCTTCAACTTCTGGTACATTTTGTTACTGCCAAGGTGTATGGCATAATGGCTGTTGTATACTTCAGTCAAGCTATTCTTCTTCAGCTCTTCATCATCTGAAACATAAACTCTACCTTTGTAATACAAGCAGTTATCATAACCCAAAGCAAATTCAATACTTTTACCTACCTGTTCTTGAGGATGAGAAATGACAAAAGCCAATCTATCATCTTGTTGTTGAGTAGCTTTCACTTGTTGTAAGAAATTTGACTTCAGTTGCATTTCAGCTACTAGTGCCCCATTTTGTACAACATTTAGCTTCACTTTCATAGCTTGTAATGCCATCAAATATTTTTGACTAAGAGCATCGGCTACCATATTTATCTTGCCAGGGTGGTAATCAATTAAGCAGTCATAATCTTTGATAAGGTCCAGCCATCTTCTTTGTCTCAAGTTAAGTTCTTTCTGTGTAGGGAGATATTTCAAACTTTTATGGTCGGTGTAGATGTATCATTTCTTCTTATAAATGTAGTGTCTCTAAATCTTTAAGGCAAATATAATAGCTTATTACTCCAGATCATGGGTAGGATAGTTCCTTTCATACGACTTTAACTATTTAAATGCATAGGCCATAACCTTTCCTTCCTATACAAGCACACATCCCAACCCATTCCTGAAAGCATCGCTATAGATGATATAAGGTTTACCTGAAGTAGGCTGGGTAAGCACAAGAGCTTCAGTCAACAATCTTTTCAATTCTTCAAAGCTTTCTTAGGATCTTTCAGTCCAGTCAAATTTGGCATTCTTTTGTAGTAATGTGGTGAGCGGAGAAAATATAATGGAAAATCCTTTTATGAATCGCCTGTAATAGCTAGTTAACCCAAGGAAGCTTTGAACTTCTAGAACATTTTTGGGTGGCTTCCAATCAACAATGGCTTTAATCTTCTTGAGGTCTACTTTAATACCCTCTGCTGACACTACATGGCCAAGAAAAGCGACTTCATTTAGCTAAAATTCACATTTATTGAATTTGGCATATACCTATTTGTCTATCAAAGTCTACAACATAAAATATTGATCATGCTCCTCTGGTGTCTTGGAATATACTAGGTTATCGTCAATAAATACCACCACAAACTAATCCAAGTAGGGATGGAAGATACGATTCATTAAATCCATGAAAGCGGCTGGGGTATTTGTAAGGTTGAATGGTATGACTACAAATTCATAGTGCCCATATCGTGTGTAAAATGCAGTTTTAGGGATGTCTTCGTCTTTCACTTTGAGCTGGTAATAAACTGATCTCAAATCAATCTTGGAGAACGTGCTGGCATCTTTTAATTGATCAAATAAATCATTAATTCTGGGTAGTGGATATTTGTTTTTAATGGTGACTTTATTCAACTGCCTGTAGTCAATGCAAAGCTTGAGAGATCCATCCTTCTTCTTCACAAATAACACTAGGGCTCCCTAGGGAGACACGCTAGGTCGGATGAACCCTTTTTCTAATATCTCTTATAACTGAATCTTCAACTCCTTTAATTATGCTGGTGCCATACGATAAGGAGCCATTGCAATAGGTGTTGTACATGGTAAGACATCAATTAAGAATTCAACTTTCCTTGCTGGTGGCAATCCTAGTAGTTCATTAGGAAATACATCAGGGAAGTCTTGGACTATAGAAACATCACTAACATGTATCTTTTCTGGTTTTGCATCAGTCACAAATGCTAAATAAGCTGCACATCCTTTTCGAATGCACCGATGTGTTGCAGTAGTCGAGATGATATTAGATAGAAAGTTGGATCTTTCTCCCACAACTGTAATCTCTTCTTCTTTTAAAGTTTTTAAAGTAATTCTTTTAGCATGATAGTCAACTATCGCTCAATACTGATGAAGCCAATCCATTCATAATATTACATCAAACTCATAGAATAGAAGTTCAATCAGATTGGCATGGAAAGTCGCATGCTGAATCTGAATAGAACAGTCCCTATATATCTTGTTCACAATCACACTATTTCCCAATGGGTTGCTTACGAAGATATCTTGATCTAATAGTGCTCTTTCTAACCCCTTTTTCTGTGCTATTCTTGTGCTCAAGTAGGAATATATAGATCTGGGATCTATTAATGCACAAATAATATCATTAAATAGGTAAAATTTACTTACAATTATATTTGAGGCATCATGATCCTTCCATGCTCTCAGTGCATATGTCTTGGTATAGGAAGGCTTGTCAATAGTTGGTAGAGCTGGAGCACTACCACGAGTGGAAGCAACTCCACTCGATCCTCCCCTACCTCTACCTTGGGCCGCAGAAGTGACTGGTCTGCTTGTAAAAGTTTGAGTAGCTAGAGTAGTGGCCCATGGCTGTAGCTATGGACAATTTCTCTGAAAATGCTCACTGGACCCACATCTCATACAAGCACCTGTCAACCTCCAGCACTCACCTGAATGGTGGTGTGTACAGTGCTCGTATACCGGTACCTCATATCTAGCTGGACCCTATCCTCTGGGAGTATTACCAACTGATGGCATGGATGGTGTTAGATGGGAAGCAGTACGCTAACTAGCTACCGATGTATCCATAAACTCCTGAGAGGGAGCTGTAGTGGAACCCCTAGCTCTTTTAATGGAGCTACCTGTACCCCTGGAAAATGGTCTCCTTCTTTGTTGAAAACGAGTCTATCTACTGTCTTATTTCTGTTGGATAGTCTCCATCTTGATAGCATCATCAACCAATTCTTTCCTATTTGTATATTCCCTGACTGCTAATACCTTCCTCAAATCATTATGCAATCCCCGTTCAAATAGCTGACACATCTTCTCTGATAGGAACTAAAAATCTTTAATGTAGAAACTCAACCATTCAAACTCCCGATCATATTCTTGTACAATTCGGGTGCCCTGGCATAGTCGCCAAAATACCTCCTCTATAGCTCTCTAAAACTCCTTACCCACATATTTATCTTTGAACTGGTGGTTGATAATGGTCATTTATATGATGTTTTTAATATGTTTTTAGGTGTTTAATTGAGTTAATTTTGTGTTAATTAGGTTGAATTTGAGTTTAATTGGTAAATTTTATGTTTTTATAGTTAATTGTGAATTTTGGTGTTTTTCAGGGTTATTTTGCAAGAAAAATGACTTAATTGCAAACAGATAAGTAATTGTGGGCCAAAACTGTGAAATTGGAAACTTCTTGCAAGAAAATTGACGTAAGGTCCAGTAACTCAATGCTTGGCCATGTGTTTTATGCCTTGGAGAATTGATTGGTCGTGCATCTTGCTGTTTCTTGAAGAAGTGGCCTTACATCTTCCTTCTTTCTTTTATAAGTGACCGTGTATTCCTTCTTTTCTTCTTCAAGTGGGCGTGTGTCTCAAGTGGAGAAATTTTAAGTGGCCATATGTCTTGTTGTAAAAGACTTTAAGTGGCCATATGTTTTGTTGTAAAAGACTTCAATTGGCAGTGTGAATCACTTCAAAAGGAGATTAAGTGGCTGTGTATCCCAAAATAAAGGATACATCGCAGTGCATCCACCAAAGAAGAATTTCAAGTGGCCATGTGTTTTGTTTTCCATACTTTGAAGGATTTTCTAGACTTTCCGATTAAGAAGAGTTTTCTTCCTACTTTAGTTCTGGAGGTTTAGAAGCATTCTACCACTAATTTTGACTATAAAAAGGAGTCTGAAACACCAAAGATTAATCATCAATTACGACAATCAACAATTAGTTATCAAGAATTCATGAGTTTTTAGTTTTTTTACGTTGTTTTCTGTTTTCTCTATTTTTATTATTTTCTTAAAGCTTTGTCTTAGTTTTAAACGTGTCTAGTGAATAGTTTTCTTTAACTTTTGCTAGATGATACTTGAATCCTTAACTTTTATTGTTATAACTTAAGCTAGTGCTTAATTTTAATGCAAGTTGGATTATTTCTTAGTTCTTAAGCATATTCTTATCATTATTTAACTAAAGTTTGGTTGTTAGCTTGATTAATTATTGGTTAATAATTGACTTTTGGTTTGATCATTGATAAGCATGTTCTTAGGTTAGTTTGCTTGGGTTGATGCATGATTGTATTCTGAATAAGAGATAATTTTGTGTTAAATGAAATAAGTTAAGATAAAGAAAAAGTGTAACTAAGAATATGTGAGTTAAATTTCTTGAAAAAGGATTTAATAAACATCTATGAGAATTTTAATATTTGGAATGATAATCTTGAGTAAAGTTATCTGGTTTTATTCATCTGAATTCTGCATAATCACTTGTGTTTATCTTTTAATTAAGTCATTACAATTTAAGTTAAGGTTGATAATTTCTTTACCAAGAGAATTTTAGTTAATGTCTTGTTTTTAATTCATGTTAGTTTAATTTTAATTTTTGTTTTGGTTAATTATTTATTTAGTTTAATTTTTACCTTTAAATAAAAAATATTTTGAAAATAATCTCAGATTGATTTAATTCATACATAGATATTATCCTTAGCAATCCATATTCTATTGGGTACGATATTTGGAATCTTAATCTATATTTTCCTATATTACTAGCCGATCTAATACACTTGCTAGACACCGGTAAGTGGTATAAGTAGTCCCAAGTGATATGTTATGATGGAGTATAGCGCCTAACTGTATCCCACTATACATATGATAGACCCTAAGATAGTGTCACTGCTCCCTCTAATTTCTCCTCTGGTAGACTATGGGTGATCTCAAATATTCTTCAAATTAGAATCTTAAGTGTTTGTTATATCTGTGGATTGAACAAACATATGCATTGCCTCTATCATGTCATAATTTTTAATAGTTTTTAATGACGAATAATTTGGAAAATACTTGACAGGTAAACAACGCAGGAATTATTGGAGCTAAAGATGACAGCGATGTTCTAAGTGATCCTAGTAAGGTAAGTTTCTCTACGTAGTTGACGAAACCTAACGGAGGAATTTCACTAGATGAATCTTGCTGACATATTTTCTCCGCTAACAGTTGAAGTTATGGTATAATCATTGTATAAAATCTTGTTAATCTCTCTGTGTTTCGACATGGAGTGAAGGTTGCTGGACAGCAGGGCAAACCTTGAACGACAGTCATCATAACTAAGTTTCTTGAATTGATGTAGGTAGATCTACGATTCAAGTGGCATAAAATAGTGACTCAAACGTATGAATTAGCTGAAGAATACTTTTCCATAATCGGCTCTCGACCATAGATGTCCTCAGCACCCAATCTTTTTAATTGCTCCAGTATAAGTCTCTTGGATGACTGGTGTGGTACCTGCTGCTGGGGTTGAAATTTCTGGAAAAACTCCAACATCATCCGCATCACATTAGCTGGTGTAAGAGGTGGAGAAATCTGAGCCATCGGCACAGGTGTAGGTGTGAGAGTATATTGGGAGGGCAACTGCGATCTGGTGCTTGGCATGGATTCTTGTACTTCTAGGCTCACAGAGGCCTGACTCTCAGCGTCACTTACTAATCAACAGTTCGTCGGGGAGCCAGAAGCCATAATAAATACAGAAATAAAAAAGGAACAAGTAAGATTCGAGTTCCAAACTTATATTACATTTATGTGGCATGTACATTTATCCCATCATTCACCCATTTATACCACCTACTACACTCCGATCTTATGACCGCCTAAAATCTAGCTCTGATACCATTAAATGTAATGCTCTCCTTTAATAAATACCTAATATAATTTCTTTATTCTTTCCATTGACCTTAGAACGTCAAGTTGATTTAATTAAAATTTTGACGGCATAACACCTGAAATTCTTAAATTCCCAAACCTGCAAAAGTCAATTACGCTCCATATATCAATCCTCCTCACTCCCATACTTCATTCAAGCAACACAACACTTCTAAAAATTTGTCAATCATATAATACTCATCACGTACATCCACTACTCACATAATATGCATGCAGTATTTAATTTACAAAGCTACATTTTCCATTACAACCAACTTTACATAATAATTACAAACCATAATTACATTACATAACCAATATATATATATATATATATATATATATATATATATATATATATATATATATATATATATATATATATATATATATATATATATATATATATATATATATATATATATATATATATATATATATATATATATAACATTTCTCATGTACATGCCACGATTACATCTTCATTATTGTCCTTCTTCAACTTGTCCCTGCACGCAGTCAAAATTTAACTACACGCTGAGCAACATAGTCGCTCAGTGTTAGATACAATTACATAGAATTTCACTAACTAATTTTATTAATTAATTTAAGCTTAAATTATTATTATATTCTTACCATTTGCAATTTTTTATTTTACTCAATTTCTATTACTTTTACTCCATTATTTATTTTTTACTACAATAATAATTAATTTTATTATTATATTTTTATTAATTACTAAACTTTACAAAATTTTGTAATTAAGTCCCTGAGTTAATTTTTCCCTTCAATTTGACTTCAATTTTGACTTGTTTGATTTTATTTGACTTTTATTTAATTTTCAATGTACAAATTATATTTTAATCCTTCAAATTTCTCAAGGATGACAAACTTACAATTTAGATCCTAAACTTTTAACTAATTACATTTTTATCCTTTTTGCATCATTTAACTATTTCAACTTCCTTGCACATTCTTTTTGTCTCAATTTACCAATTTACCCATGCTTTATCGTGCAATTACAATTTTGTCCTTATTTAACATATTAATCTTATTTTTTACCTTATTTCCTATATATTTACTATTGTGGCATATAATTTATCATAATTACTCTTTTATCCCCATTTTTATGCAGAATTACCATTTTAGCCCCTAGTTGACACCAGTGTAGAACTACAAACTGGATAAATGCGATGTAAATATGGTGTGCTGAAGGGATCATAAATCTAAGTGCGACACCAAAACCTTAGTACTAATGCATATAATAAGCCAGCTATCTATCTCATATATCATGCTCATTTCTGATGATAACTGTTCATAAACTCATGGTATCATGTGGAATAAATTTCTAGGGGTAGCCATACTATCCATAGTATAGGAATTACCCACTGAGCACTAATGACATCATTAAATTTTATCGTTTTTTATTTTTCTACATTATTATTTGTTCACATTATTTTATTTTAATCACAATATGTAGTTGTACACACATCACAAGAGTGCTTAATATCATAAGAATTTAACTAAATCACATCATTTTCTTTATGATCCATATTTGGCCATCATATAAATTTTTACTTACAATTTATTTCTCATTCCTATTCCATGTCATACATAACTTCATATCCATTTTAGGTCATTATATGGTGAAAGTTAATGGTTACACATAGAAAATCTCAAGATTCATTAACTTCATACATTATATAACTATGGTATATTTCTTCTCAATGGTTGTTTTTCATCTCAATTGGTATTATTACACTTCTATTACCTTAAATTGATAAGATAACATCAAATGCCCAATTTTTACTTAAGTTACATTAGGGTACCTTTAGTACCCCAATTCAGGAACCAAGGTATATTCCACTTAATGTTTATTTCCTTTATTTATTTAGGTCTCTAATTATTTATTTTAGCATATTATCAATTAATATCAAGTTAATTCACTAATTCAAGCCATATCACATAGTTATATAATAGAAAATTTAGGAAAAATTCGAGTAAATTAGTGAAATTAAAGGTAATTTGCATCCATTAATCTCTAAATGGCTAGAAGATAGTTGTTCACACCTTCTCTTTTCTTTATCCTTGCTAACTTGCCTTTCTTCTTCTTTTTCTTCTATTGGCCAAAATTTACAAAGGAAAAATCATGAATTTTTGCTATAAGATTAAGCCATTTAAATTTATAAATCAACTCTCCTAATCAGTGTTTACATGCTTATAAAAATTCTCCCACATGTCTCATCAAAATCTGACAAAACCATAATTTTTTCTTTACTTTCTCTTACCTTTTTTCTTAGGATTCTTGGCCTCCTTTTGATACCAAATCTTTACTAAGTTAAAGAGGAATAAATTCTAAGTCTAGAGTTAAATTTTGGGCTGGAAATTCAAAAGAGAAAGTTTGTTTGAGTGAAAAATGAAAGAAGAAAAGAGAAAGGTGGTGTCTCATATTTGCTAAAGAAAGAATGAGAAGTTACAGTAATTTTGTGGTGATTTTAGATATTTTATCCTTTTTATATGGTGCTTTAAGTATACCAAATGTGAGGTCAAGATTCATCTTGTAACTATTGGATTTAATGGCATTAGATTATGCCATATGTCACTTATTTAAGCATGCACACATACCCTACTGCCCTATTCTTGCACACACCTGATCATGACCTCCTAAAAGTGACTTATATGTCTTTTTATGGTCAGATTCCCGATTTTGATTTTTCACCTCGAAAATTAAACTTTTGATCAAGAAGTCAGAATGCTCTGAAATTTTTTTTCCAAGTGTCAAAATGTATTCAAGAACAACTGGTAAAAATTTCAGCTCATTTTAACTTCATTTTAATATACTTTTAGCTTTGATAGCCTGTGTAGCCAATCCGAAACCCAAAATTCTAAAATTGCCAGAATTGTTATTTTTTAGTTCCTTGTGTGTCATTACACCACTTATAACATGTATATGAAATATAGAGTCAATTGGAGATCTTTAGGTTTTTGAAATATTTAGTCAAACCTACGCCAACTCGTAGAATTGTTTCTTCGTTTGTCCTTTTGGAGGCTTATTTGACCTCAATTTTTACTTAAATTGTACAACTATACTCTATTTAACATATATTTTCATATTTTATATTAAAATTATACTGCCCAGCGGATTGCCTATCCTCAGATTTTTTGGCTTGGGCACATTTAACGATATATTCTTTTCAAATTTTCTATCCTATTAAACTCTAATCACTCCAAAACTCGACCTAGGTTTACCATTCACACTCTACAACATGTCATGTATGAAAAATGTAAATTTGGTGGCGTTACACCTGCAATAGAGAATTAAGTTGTGTTAATTTGAATGCATAATTGATTGATCTTGTTATATTTATATTAGTTACAAAGCCTAGTTGTTGGTATTCTATTTGGATTACTATTTGATTTTGGAATTTAAAGATAAAATTAATTCCCATTTTTCAATTTTATGATCTTCTAATTTTGACACATGCAATTAATACCAAGTATTAATATGAAATGATTAGTATCTGATAACAACTCGGAATTGCCTAGTAGCTATGGAATCCTAATTGCTGCAACTAGTTGCTTTAGGGACACTTGAAAATAGAGATCGCCATTGAAAGGTCCGATGGGGGAATCTCCAAGATTAAATCAATAAAGGTGTAATGGGATATTTTTAGTAAAATTGCTAAGAGAGAGAAAACATACTTGATTTCTAACTATTTATAAGGCTTCCACATATGTCAGGAGTCCTAATAGACATAAGAGTATTGTTGGAGAAAGAGTTCTACTAGGTGGGAAGGATCCAGACACATGCTAGGCCAGATAACATGCAGGCCCAGAGGCTGAATCTTGTACTGGGCCTAATCATGTACTGGACCAAAGGTCCAGTCCAATTATCATAAGTTCCCCCAAGGTAAAAGACATTTATGTTGAACTCATTGTATCGAACATGAGACATTGTGCAAAGTTCATTCCTTATCTCTACTTGGAGGTAATCAGCTGTGATAGCCTGGCCAATCGAGGAGATGCTTCGTTCCATATGCTAGTAGTAATTGTAGATAAGATGTCCCTTCAATCTGCGTAACCATCATAATGATCATTATAACTTTCCTCGAACTTTGCATGCCAACTGTCATCCTGATTACTTCTCATATACCTTGGGTGAAATCTCTACCATTCCTCTACGACTCATCAAACAGTCGAGATCAACTTACTAGAGATATAAATACCCTGTTCCTTCACCTTTTGCTCCCTTAACTGTGTAAAATCCCTCTTCTTCAGCTTCCTCACTCTCTATTCCTTAGTTTTTTTTTCAAGAACTGCATAATCCCAGGTCAGTCTCCTAGACATTTGGTTCTTTCCTCAGCTTTTTTTTCATTTCAGCATATTTTTTCTCTTCTATTTATTTAAAAATGAGTGGTGAATCCTTAGATTCTAGTGAGATTAGAATTTTGGATAATTTATTAGATGATAGCACCACCAACACCTCGGTTCATAGTTCGTCCACTAATAATATAATTGTAGAGCATTTTATGTTCCAAGCTCCTTCCTCTCAAACTCACACTTTTGCACCTAGTATGCCATCAAGCGTTATATCCTAAGAAACTTCCAATTTCATTCCCTTTTGGTCTAGGAGACCGCCAAAATCAAACCCTAGAGTTCCTAGCATTGGATCCACCACATAAGCTTTCAAAATTTCTCTTTTAAGAGTTCGACTAGGTATACCAAAATAATACAAATTGTTTGCCCCACGTCCCCATATCACCTTTGACTTCAATTTTAGTGACATAAAAAAGCTAGTTATATACAAGGTCAATATCTAGGCTGGAGTCACCATTGCTTGACTCATTTTGAGATCATTTTCTTAAAGTATTAATGACATTACCCTGAGCTAGGTATGATAAATATGAATTTAACTATGTTATTAATGTGTTTTTAATATATATTTTATGTTAGTTTTATGTTAATTTAGTTATTTTATTGGTTAATTTCTTTAATTGGTGTTTTAATAGTTTAATTAAGTATTTTGATGTTTTTAGGGACCTAATTAAAAGAAAAAGACTAAACATTAAAGGAATTAATTGAAAATATAGATTTTGGGGAAGATTTAAAGAATTGAAGTTTCAATCATTGAGTAAGAGGGTGGCCTTTGTATCAGGGCAATTGGTAGAGTAAAAAATAACTCTATCGAGCAAGGCAATTCAGCTTAGCTTGACTCGGCCATTTCAAAACTTACTCCACCGATTCTGTTAAATCATATTTGTGATTGGATTCTTTTATTTACTGAACAAGAAGTCTTCTGCTACAATTAAAAGTCTTGCAAAATAAAAAGTTGAAGTGGGGTTTAATTCTTCTTTCAAGCTATAAAAGGAGCAAAAAACACCAAAAGAAGAGAGCAATCAATTCTTAATGACATTCATAGTTTTAGTTTAGTTCTCACCTAAAATTTAGAGGCTAGGATTGAAGAATTTTGAGGAAACTTTAAGAATAGCTGAAGGGTTTTAAGTGTATCGTTCCTTTATTTTATTTTTGTTTAAGTTTAATGATAATGCATGAGTAGTCCATTTTCTTTTACTAAGGGAATTTGAACCCTCATATTTCTTTATGTAATGAATTATTTTTTCTTTAATAAAATGCAAGTCAGTTATTTCTTAATTCCTGAGCAAAAATCCTTATGTTGAGTTATGTTAATTTTGATTGTTGATTTGTTAAGAAATGGTTAATGATCAAATGCAATATTAACTTAATTTATACATGTTTATGGTTTTAACTTATTTAATTTGATGCATGATTATGTTTTGAAAAATATGGTAAATGTGTATTGACTTTAGGTGAATTAAAGCTATGAAGAGATGAATTAAGAATGGATTGAAGTGAGATTTCTTGAGAAAGAGTATGACAGATATTTAGGAGTTCATGAACTAGATTTTATGCTAAGTATTGAATTATTCTGAGTAAGAAAATTTGATACTTATAGAGATATTTTGAGAAGTTATCTGAATTTTTTACCGATTTTTCATAATTAATTGTATTATCTTTAACTAAATTATATGCATGAGAAATTGAGGTGGAAAGTCTTTAAATAAAGTGTATTAGTTATTGTCTTTAATTAATATTTGTTTAATTTTATTTTTCATTTTGCTCTATTGTTTGTTTAAGTTTAGCTTAATTTTTATCTTTAAATGAAAAACTTGGAAATTAATATCAGATTAATTTAACTCATTTATATATATTTGGCTTAGTAATCCATGTTCCATTGGGTACAATATTTAGGGTCTCAATTTATATTTTTCTATATTATTAGCTAATCTAGTACACTTGCTAAACACCGATCAAGATATACCCTAATGCTTGGCTTACTTTTGCTGCAATTTAAATTTGCACCTCCAATAAAGGCATAGACCTAACAATGTACTTGTTTAAGGCCACTCACATAGCCAGGCTTTGAAATATGATCGAAGACCACTGTTATGTTTAAGACCAATCTGGATATGGAGTTTCCTTAGGTAAGCCCGAATCTCTCATGAACTGGAATAATAGATTCTTCATTGTGGAGAGTGAGACGAATTTCTCCATCTAAACTTTTTGGGGGCCATTCGTCAATAGAAATGATAATCGGGTGTTATTGACTCAGGATGAAAAGAACATCCTTCCTCAGTGAAGGGAACTTACCCGTGAAAAGGTAGATATTTATAAATTTTTGAAACTTGCATCTGAACCCCCTACTGATATGAGAGCTGAACCCAGTATTGATGCAAGAGGTATTTTTTCTTAATTATTCTAAAAAGCGTCTAATCTTTTTATCTCATTGTGTTATTATTTTCATTCATAAAGAGAGCTAGAAAAATAACCTTTGGCTAGAAGTTGAAGACCAAAAGGCTAAGATTGGGGAGAGCTCCAAGCAAGCTACGCTGTACCTTCTCTGATCGTGGCTATGGAGCTCGTACAAATCACTGGTTTGGCCACTACTCTGGTGAACCCTACATTGGTTATTGAGCCTATACTTATAACTGGGACTCCTTCCTCTGCCTCCAATCCCAGCTTTGTCATCACCATTTCCAATGCTTCTCTTATTTCTCACACCGAGAATTCACCAAGAGGAAATTATCCCTCCATCATGCTGTCTGGGCCTTGTTCATTGAAATCCCATCTAAAAATAAATAGTCATTTAGGTTGGAGTGAAAAGGTTGCCAAAAGCCTAAAAGAGGTTCAAGCTATATAGATGTCAAACCCAGATGCTTATAATACAACTGATCTAAAGTTTAACAACTATTGCTCATTGTTGACATACATTCCGAATGAGGTTAACTCTTTCGTCAACCTAAAGGTTGACCATCTGTGTGCCATAATGCAAAGGCATCAGACAGAGGTAATTATTTACTTTATTGTTGAACCTTTTTTACTTGAGAGTTTTTTTAATCATCTTTCTTCTGCCTTTTTGTACAGAGCATGGTGCTGGCAAACTCCACCATAGGTAAGATTAACCGATTGGTAGGCATCATCAAAGAGTTTAAAAAGAACTCTAATAAGCTCGATAAGGAATTAAAGGAGTCCCAAGCAGTGGCCGACCACTAGAAGAATGACGCCTCAACTATAGAGGTTAAAGTGAAGGAGGTTGAGGTGGTTGGCCAAAAAGCAGTCGAGGATGAGGCTCACAAATGGTTGAGCTTAAGGCAAACTATAGGAAAGCCAAAGAGGATTTCTAATCCTTGATGAATTTCTAGAAAAATGTCAAGTTGAGCTCGATGGTTGTCGGGCTAAAAAGATGAAGCTCGAGGGATTAATAGCCGACCTCGAAGAGAAGGTTAATGACCTTGGTATGGGAAAGGTCGTTGCCTATAGAGGCAAGCTTATTCAACTTATGAGGGCAAAACACCCTAGCGAGGACCTCGCCTTGCTGGACGATGTTAAGCTTGAAGAAGAATAGTTCTGCCCTTCATTTTTTTATATAGCTCATGGTTTTCCTTATGTATTTTCATATTTTTGATGTAAATTATTTCTGAATATGAACTCACTGGCCTATGTAATTTTTAGATAGCTCAATTTTTTCTTCTTATATATTTAAATTTTAACCATGTTACCTTCTATTAATTTTGCTTTTCTTCATAGTATTGGGCTTTATCATTGCTCCGAAGTGCTGGGTATATGGCCCAACCTTAGAAAGTACCACAACTAACTCAAATAAGATAAAGAATTTAAAAGTATAACAAAGGATTATGTACCAAATATGCTCATGGCTTAGGCTACCGAGCTGAGCCTTTTTATATTATTAATAAAAAAGGACGAGGCAAAGCCACTGAGCTAAGCTATTTACATCATTGTGTTTGTGGCTTACCTCCTTATTACTGAATTAAACTTTCAATAATAAACTAAAAATGGGCATTTATGCCTTTAGAAAATACTAGGATCATAGCCAATATGCCTTAGTGGAGATAGTTACAATATGCTCGGGGCTTACATGCCTAATTAATAACTTTATAGCTTATAGAAAACTATGCCTGTTAAGCTTATGGCATTTATACCGAGGGACCTTGATAAATGCTCGTGGTTCTTCTATCGAGGGAGCTTAATGAATGCTTGTGGCACTTATATCGAGGGATCTCAATGAATTCTCGTGGAATTTATGCCGAGGGAGCTCGATGAATGCTCATGAAATTTCTATTGAGGGAGCTCGATGAATGCTTATGGCATTTATGTTGAGGGAGCTTGATGAATGCTTATGGCACTTCTATCGAGGGAGCTCGATGAATGCTCATGGCACTTATGCTGAGAGAGCTCGATGAATACTTGTGGAACTTATGTCGAGAGATCTCAATGAATACCCATGGCAGTTATGCTGAGTGAGCTCAATGAATGCTTGTGGTACTTATGTCAAGAGAGCATGATCAATGCTCATGGCACTTATACTAGGTGAGCTTGATGAATGCTTGTGGCACTTATATCGAGAGAATTTGATGAATGCTCATGGCATTTATGCCGGATGAGTAGGCCTACTGGTAGTATTTCTTCAAGTTAGAGATATTCTAGAGGTACGGTAGTACTTTTTTTGTTAGGTCCTTGAGTTGATATGATCCAAAATTAATAACTTTGTGTACTATGAAGGGACCTACCCAATTAAGGTTTAGCTTGCTTACCCTAGAGGTTGACTGTATCTTATTGGCTTTCTTAAGGACCATTTCTCCCATATGTAGAGTTTGGGGCTTTAGTTATTGGTCGTGGTATGATGCCATTCTTTGTTTGTAAGCCGCTGCTCTAATATGAACTTATTCCCTTTACTCTTTTAGTGCATCTAAGCAATATAGTAGCGATTCCTCATATTTTTCTTGGTCATATTGCTCTATCCTTAAGTTTGACATTCCTATCTCATATGAAATAACTGCTTCCACACTGTAAGTTAAGGAAAAAAAGTGGCAGCTATTGTTATTTTAGGCGATGTTCGGTAGGCCTATAACACATTATTTAGCTCCTTGACCTACAATCCTTTGGCTTTATTGAGCCTCTTCTTTAGTCCCGTAAGTATGGTTCTGTTGGTTACCTTGGTTATACCATTTGATTGAGGATGATACATCGATGTGAATCTAAGCTGGATATGTAACTCCTCACAGAAATTCCTGAAAGATTAATACTCGAACTATTTTCCATTATCAGTAATTAAAGTATATGGAATTCCAAATGAATTTGATGATGTTTGTAAGAGTGATCATCGTTATGGGCTCGACTTTCACCCAGTTGGTGAAGTGATCTATTGCCACTACTAAAAATTTTTATTGTCCTATGGCCAATAGGAATGGCCCCAATATGTCTATTCCTCATTGTGTGAAGGGCTTTAGTTGTGTATTAGGGTTTGCCAGACTACCTCCTTGTGAATTATCCTCCTTAAATGTTGATATTTGTTTTACCTTCGGACCAGATCTTTTACATCTATCTTTATTGTTGGCCAGTAATAGCCCTAAAGGAGAGCCTTCAGTACTAATGTTTGAGCTCCTTCGTTTGCTTCATAAATGCCTTTAAGCATCTCCCTAAGGATGTAATTGCCTTCCTCTAAGCTCAGACATATTGACTGGGGATTTGTGTAAGATCTTCGATATAGCTTTCCCTCTATAATGGAATAGAGACTAAACATCTAACAGTCTTCTTGGCTTCCACCGAATCATCTGGGAGGGCCTATGTCTTGAGGTATTGATAGATCAATAATCGCCATCCCTTCATTTATTTTTTTCATTTGAATTGAGTCGGCTGCATACGATGGTTGGGGTTTGACTTTCCAAACCACATCTTTTGATCGTATGCCATAGTTTGAAGATGCTTATTTTTCCAAAGAATTGACTTCGTTATTCTTTTCCCTAGGTACTTGCTTAATTATCCATAAACATCCTCCACCTTCAAGCTGGGTTAACAATGTCGACACCTGATCTCTATACTTTACCATTACTTATTCTTTCACCTCGAATTTGCCTGTCGGTTAGCTAACGACTAACTGGGAGTCAAATAAATGATCAAAGAGTCGGGTTTTACCTTGAGGGCGAGCTCTTATCCGAAACATAGAGCTTCATATTCTGGCACATTATTGGATGCTAGAAATGTTACATTGGCCATACCTTATATGATAATCCTTCCGAGGTTGGACAATATAGCTCATATGTCGACCCCTTTAGATGAAGCATCTCCATCCACGTGTAACTTCTAAGTTATTTTATCCTCTTCGACCGACGATGTATAGAGCTTGGTGATAAAGTTTGCCAGTACTTACGCTTTCATTGGAGGATATGGTTTGTACCGAATATCGAACTTTTGAGGTAGGCTTTCCATTTTATTATTCTACCCAATGTCTCTGGTTTTTACATTACTTTCTTCAGAGGGGTGTTGGTTCAGACTATAAATGCAAGCACTTAAAAATAGGAAAGAAGCTTTAATGTTAAATTGACTAGTGCTAATGCTAGCTGCTCTAAAATTGGGTATCGTAGTTCGGCATCTTGCAGAACCTTACTGATATAATATATGAGGAATTACTGAGTGTTTTCTTCCCTTACCAAAATTGATCCCGCCGCTCCTTCCGACATTAAGAGATATATGAATAGGTTCTCACCTTGCTGAGGCAAGCTGAGAAATGGAAGGGAGCTTAAAAATTTCTTCAAGGCATCAAAGGGGGGCTGACATTTCGAACTCCACTCAAAGTTTTTCAAATTTTTAAAGATTTATAAAACGAGAGGCATTGCCTTGCTGAGCAGGAGATAAACCTTTTGAGCGTTATAATCTTCCCATTTAATATCTAAACTTTCCTAATTGATTTCGATGGTTCCAATTTTAAGATAACATCTATCTTTATTGTGTTCACCTCTATCCCCTCTTAGAGATCACAAATCCCAAGAATTTGACAGATCGGACTCCAAATGCACACTTTTCTGGATTCAACTTAAGGCCAAACTTTCAAAGTGTAGAGAATATTTCCTCCAACTCCTTGGGTAGACCTCCCTGAGGTTTCACTTTTGACTATCATATCATCCATGTATACTTTCATATTTCAACTTATTTTTCATACAAACAATTTATTCATCAAACTCTGGCATGTTGCTCTTGCATTATCAAGTTCGAAATGCATCACTTTATATAATATGTGGTTCTATGGGTGATAAATGTTGTTTTATCCATATCTTCTAGATCTATTAGGATCTATTGGTAGCCCGCTGATGTATCTACGAAGGCATACTTTCCAAATCTGGATGTTGAGTCCATTAACATATCAATGTTCGTCAGTGGATGGCAGTCTTTTTGGTAGGTCTTATTCAAATATGTGAAGTCCACACACATTCTCCATTTTCGATTAGCCTTTTTTTATCAAAACTACATTGGATAACCAGTTTGGGTAGAGCACTTTCCTTATAAATTCGTTCTTTAGCAAGGTGTTTATTTCTTTATTAATTGCTATCTATCGCTCTAGTGCATGATTGAGCTTATTTTATTTTATATGTTTACACCCTGGCTGTAAGTTTAATGAATGGCATATGACCTCTGGCGAGATGCCAGTCAAGTTCAATAGTTGCTAAGCTAATACATCAGCATAAGACTCCAACACCTCCAGTAGTGGTTGTATAATGGTCTCAACATCGGATTAGCCGTGAATAGTTTTTTCGATAATAAATAATGCTTTTAGGTTAAAAAGTATATCCAAAATAAAAAAAATATTTTATTTGATCATAGAAAAATATTGATCATGGTTAGTACGGGCTTAAAATTTGAAGTGAAATCGAGATCAAATAGACCTCTAAAAGTTAAAATTAAGAAAAAAAAGCGGTCCAATTTTAGGTTAACTAGTTTGATCAACATTTGATCGAACCTTTAAAAAAAGTAAACGAAATCTAAAAATTACCAAAAATTGTAGATTTTTATAAAATTTTTTGTAGAATATTTTGATTGTAAAAGGTAAATTTTTTGATGATTTTGGTAGTTATCGAATCGGAACGATTTGATTGAATCGAATCCGAAATAAACTATAATTAGGCTAAAAATTTGCGAATAATCTATTTTTGACATAAAAAGTACGATATAATCGAAATTGAAGTTATAGAATTTAGTAAGGGAGAGAATTATAGGAGAGTAGCTTAATAGACTTAATTTTGGATTTTAAGTGTTTAATTAATGGGTTTGGGTAGGACCAAAGCCCAACCCATTTAGCCATCTTAAAAATCTGATGGGTGAGGATATTTTGGTCAGGAAAATTCTTCTTTATCAACCCTATTTTCCTTCTTTCATAGCCGAACCATTGTTGTTATTTCTTTCAAAAGTTTCTTCAAATCTCTCTTATTTTATCTCTAAATCTAAGCACCCTAGCTCTAATTTTACCCTTTATATGGTTAATTAAGGCTATATCCTTTGATCAGAGGAAGAAAACAAGATAAAAGCAAGTGAAAATATTAGGGTGTCAAATTGAGGTAAGAGAAATTCATGGATTTAAATTTATTTAGGGGCGCCTATTATTATTTTTAGGTGCCTATATTTCATTTATGGTCTTAATTTAATAATTTAAGAGCAAAAAAATAGTATTTTTTACATCATAGTACTTGGGCATGTTAGGTTCTTAAGGTAAGGGATAAGCTTCCAAGGACAAAGGAAAGGAAAAGGAAGCCTAGATGACCTAAATCTTATAATAAAGGTTAATGGCTAACAAATCCTCCTATTTTTCTTGATTTGGCATGATTTTCCTTTATGTAAGTTAGGGAAAACTATGGAAATTGCATGTGTAATTGAAATTACCCTTAAAATAATGGTTAGGGACCTAGCTATTTGAATGCTAAATTAATTGAAAGGAATTCCTAAGGTAGACTCCCTTAGGTGGCCGAATGGTCTTCTAAATAAAAATAATTTGTATTTTATGCATTTTTGATAAATTATATTATAAAATGAATTTTAGACATGAAAAATTATGTATATGAATTTTTATAGAATTTATGAAAATTATTTGAATATTTTTGGGAAAATAATTGGTTATGTACCAAGTGTATTTGATGAGTTATTATGAAATAATTCATAAAATAAATGAAAATTGGTGAATTACTGTAAAATAATTCAACAATTACATAAAAGAAATGAAAAAGTTGACTAACAGATTTTTTGTAATGAAAAAGCCAATAAAATCATTAAAAATCTAGAAAGCGATGTGAAATGTAAGTGAACGTTGGTCTTAGTAATAGTCAGACGGTCAAAATCTAGCTCAGCATATGATTGGCTAGCCATAGGACACCTATGCCGCGGTGCAAATTATGGTGACTTGCTTTGCTACGGTAGGATCACTGATCTCCTATAGTATCTACTATGTTCTGTTATCTATTCTATGAGAAATTATTCTTTAGAGCCATTTTTCAGTCTGTACTTTGATCGTATGGGGTCCACATTTAGTATATTCGGTCTTATAATTTCTATCGAGATTGTATGAGGGGCATAAATGTATTAATGAGTTAAAATGTGCAAAAAGATGAGTAAAAATGAAATTTGAAATGAAAAATGATCTAATTGAAAAGAAATAAAAAGTTTAGGGAGTAAAACAACAATTTTTTCCAAATTTTAGGATTAAAAATTAAAAGTGATAAAAATGAATAATAAAGATAGAAGGGTAATTTATTATACAGACAGCCCGAAAAATGAATTTTTGTAAAGTTAAAGGACCAAAAATAAAATTTTGCATGTAAAAGTTAAAACAAGGGTTAATTAGTAATTTGTAAGCTAATTAAAAGTTTAAAAATGAAAGATAAAGAAAGTCATGGCAATTTTGTAATTAACATGTAAAAAGGATAATTTTGTAATAAAATGAATAATTAAAGACTAAATGGAAAAGTTTATTAAAGTATTGGTATTAAATTGAATTGACTATTAAAACATTAAAAATGATGTATTTTGCATAATTAATGAAATTATGCATAGATGAAAAATATTTCGATTTATAGTTATCAGTGGGTGTAATTAATGCTCAGCACGTAGAAATTTACTGCGTGTAGGTACGAATGATAAAGAGGAGCAATAGTACACATCAGGATTAATTTTGCAGAAAAAGGAGATAGTTATGAATTTGCTTTTTGTATTGGCATATATATATGTGTGTGTGTGTGTGTGTGTGTGTAAAGGTTAAAGTTAAAGAATCGGTCTGTAATGGTACAATATTGGTATATATGTACATATGTGTTATTGGCAGGTAGTGAATTAATTGAATATGTGTGAAATGAACTTTGAAATGTATGGATAAGAAATATCGTTATGAACTGTTATGCTCTTGAGGAGCTGTGAAATTATTTATTTTTCAGGATGTTAGTCAAAGTTGTAGCCATTATATTGCTGGATTTTTTTTAAAGTGAATAGTAAAGATTTGACAGTTATGGGTCAGCGACAAGTTGGATAATGGTCACGAATTATGGTTAAGAATTGGTAATTAATGGATTAATTGTGACAACCTCTCTAGTACCATACTTCTGTCCTCAATAAATGACATAACTGGCTATAATCCAATGATCTAGTCTTACCTTTTCTATACTACATGAAGGTCTAATACAAAATTTCAAAGCATAATATATAAACTTTACTATTTAAAACTTAACTTATATAAGTACCTCTTTATACAAAACAACATTTTTCCTTACGGTGCAACTTTACATACAAATTCTCAATACAAATTAAAACTTATATGGACTTTACACTTTCAGTCTCTCTTTTGACTTATGTCGTCTGTCCTGCTGTAGATTTTATCACTAAGAAGTCCTAGCTTGACAACCTACACGGATGAAAATTCGTGCTAAGCTATAAAGTTTAGTGGGGAACATAAATCATGAAGATGACCTCTCAAAGAAGTCGTCAATTTTACATACATATGTGAGTATATAAATAAGCATACAATAATACATTATTATCAACAAGTATTGTATTGATAATATCTTAAAACATTATACATCTTCCTTGTCAAAAATAACTTTTACATTTATTGTCGAATCACAAATGCTTTCATATTTATTATTCTCATTCGTTCTTAATAACTGACTTGGCTTTCATGTATATGCAAGATTGCAATTTAACTCATAGTTAATATCAGGTAACCCTTTGCATGGGATTAAGCTAATCACTTGGTTTTATGTATATAGCTAATTATCTCGCAAGTTCTATATCAAACATGCAGCATATGCTATTCCACATGCCATTAGGGGTATACACAGATCTGGATCTTCTTATATCGAACCGAAATATCGAAGAAAAAAATTCAAAACCGAACTGTACTGTTAACTTTTTAATTAGAACCTAACCGAATTGTACCGTTGACTTTATTTGGAACGGATCTAGATATTTTACCTAGAACCGGACCGAAAACCGTATTAAATTGTACTGAATTATCTTATACCAAATTGTACCGAAAGAATCGATATTTATTAATTATTATATATAATAATAGTAATTTATATATAAATATTATTTATAATTTTTATTATATATGTATTGCATAAATTTAACTTCATAATTATTTAAATTATATATTTTAATAGGCAAATTTAAGATAATAATTAGTTAATAAATTAAACTAAATATTTTAATTATCAAGAGCATAAATTTAATTATTATAATAATCATTCTATATATATGAATATGAATATGAATATGAATATGAATATGAATATATAACTAAAAAAATTTGTATTTAATTTAATCTATCTTTAATATCACTCAGCTATTATTTTATTTTCTTTATAAATATCTATATAGATATGTAAGTTAATCAAATTATCATACAAGTGTTTTATCAATTAATTTCATTTATTTTGAGTATCAATTAACTAATAATCATATATTTTTAAGAAAATACCTTTATGAATATCTAAATTAATAACGTAATTAAATATATTTATTATATATAATGAAATATTACCAATTATTATATTATATAAGTGTATAATTATTTTACATATTAATTTTATTTATTTTTAGTGTTATTCAACTAGTATTTATATATTTTCATATAATACCTATATTAATAATGGAGTTATAAATCAATAATATGATTATATATAATTATTATATATAAAAATTTTATCAATTAATATAATTATATAAGTATATAATTATCTTATCAATTAATTTTATTTATCTTTATATCATGATTAAATATACTCATATGAGTACATATACTCTCAGTATTACTTAATTATCATTCATTAATTTTTTCATAATACCTATATGAGTAATTGGGTATTTAATATACAATTATTATATTAATAAAATTTTATCAATTTGTGTAATTATATATGTATATAATCACCTTAACAATTAATTTTACTTTCTTTAAGTATCACTCAACTAGTATTCATCTATTTTTGCACAATATTTTTATGAGTAATTGAGTATGCAAATTAATAATATAATTATATATAATAATTATATTAATAAAAATTTACCAAATAGTGTAATTATATATGTATATAATCACCTTACCAATTAACGTAATTATATGAGTATATAATCACATTAGTAATTAATTTCATTTTCTTTCAGCATCAATCAACTAAAATTCATCTATTTCCACATAATACTTATATAAGTAATTAAGTATTTAAATTAATAATGTAATTGTATAAAATTATTATATTAATGAAATTTTATCAATTAATTTTATAATATATAATGAAATATTATCAATTAATGTATTATAAGAGTGTATAATTATTTTACCAATTAATTTTATTTATTTTTAGTGTCATTCAACTAGTATTTATATATTTTTGCATAATAGTTATATTAGCAATGAAGTTGTAAATCAATAATGTGATTATATATAGTTATTATATATAATAAAATTCTACCAATTAATATAATTATGAGTATGTAATTATCTTATCAATTAACTTTATTTACTTTTATATCATGAATGATTGAATATATTTATATGAATACATAATCATCTTAACAATTGATTTTATTTATTTTTAGTATCACTCAAATAATATTTATTTATTTTGTGCTCCAATGTTTTTTGAAATATTTATCTTCATAAATAATGATTTATCTAATGAATAATTAATTTTATTTATTTTTATGTCCCATGCTGCAAAAAAAATTATTTTACGAAAATAACTTAACTTTTAAATATTCATGGGATGGCACAACACTAGCAGTGAAAATAAAATATGACATAATAGAGATACAGTTAAAACCTTCAATGCAAAATATCTCTATTTTTTTATATTTGAATTTTATTTTCATTATCTAAATTTTCTCTTAATTAGCAATTAATTGAGTTTTATATTCAATATTCAATATTTGCACAGATTTTTATTAATACATATTTGCTTATTTGATTCTTAAATAAAGTATTATAGGTATTAATAATTTAATAGATACATGGACTGATAAATGACTGCTATTTTTCATCTTAATGTCTTAAAACATGCAAAATTTTAAAAATATTGAATTATCCGAAATACCAGATTGTATTATATTGTACCGAAAGAACCCAAGAACCGTACTGAATTATTCCAAATTTTCAAGACAGGTACAATATTTAATTTTTAAAATATCCAAAATTTCAAAATAATACGGAGATTTGTAAATTTCCGAATTGGACCGTACCGTGTACACCCCTACATGCCATATATTAACATATATCATAGTAATGCATATTCAAATAAAGAGTAGGATATACTTAAACCCGATCACAATATCATTAATTGCATAAAATATTATTTAAATGCAATAATCTTTACTTACATATGATATTATAATTCTTCATATGAGAATATGAACTTAACTAATTTTATATGTTTTATGTACTATACATAAATTGATAAAGTAACATGTTAATCAAGTCATGCAATATTATGTTTTTTCTGTCATATTACTTTTATAATGCTTTACTTGTATTCAATGGTAAACCAAACCTATACTTTTTCTAATGATTGTGGATATGGGATCAGAACATACCCAAAGGTATGAGATCAGAACATATCCAAAGATATGAAATCAGGGGACTTAAATAGGATTAAACAAGTAACATAGACCTAAACGGGATCAAACAGATAACATGAACCGGTCAAGTAGACCCAAACAGATCAAATAAATACTTTAGACCTAAATAGGGTCAAACAAATAACTTGAATCCAAATGGGGTCAACATGTAACAGCTGTGATATACCCTTATAGGCATGCCTATCTATCCACAACCTAGACACAGAAGTACATATATTTATGTATATATGTATAGTATGAGCAGAGTTTAATATACATGTTCATGTATAGACTTTTTATGAGCATGATATCATTTACATGTGTGAGTATAAATAATCTATACTTGTAATCAATTCAAATGCATGTAGTTCATTCATATGTATATGATAATGATATTATCCTTGTGCTATCTTGAGCTATTTTATTCAAATGTTATATGCATACATATCTTCATTTCTAATTAGTTAACTTGACAAACACACGATCAAAATAATATAACCAAGTTAACCACCTATATTTACATTTCAACGTTGATACCCATTTATGCATAATCATACTATTTTATATTTATACATACTCATACACCCTAGTAATCTCATTGTATCTTTTTTATAAATAAGATTGGCCTTTAATACTAGAGTATATTAGTAAGTCTATAATATCAATATCAATCATGCATATTCTTAAGTATATAATCATGTAGGCACTTATATACTATCCTATTACAATATTTGAATCAAACCTTAAATGCAAGCATTTATTCACTTCTCGCCTTCATTTCATTCATTGTATCTAAATCAACATATAGCATAATTATGTACGCAGTTGTTCATATGCAACTATAATAGTGTAACATATCTGTTAATGTATATTTTTAATGATTTAAACATGCGTATTATCACATTTGAGGAAATATAAATCATATATATCCTTATGCACATTTAAGGATGTTCATATATATATATATATATATATATATAAGTATCCTTTTAATATTGGTGTTCATTTAATAACTTTATTCCCATATATCATTAATCTTCACACATGTTTAGTATTAAAATTTACCTTTATTTCATGTTTAAAATGTTCTAAAGCTACTTAGAAGGGTATAGACTAACTTTGGTGACACTTTAGGGCATAAATATTAAGTTTGAATGAAGGGGAAAATGGGATGACTCATGCACATGAGAATGAGTCATTACAGAGAAGGAAGTGTCACTACTCATGATAGGTATCTTAATCGTGACAGTCACAGGCAGTTTTCTAAGTTCATTATATATGCAGTTTTTTACCTACCAAAAGGAATTTTCAGAAAAAAATGGTCCTCTAAAAAGTTATTGCCTTATGGGTCTAGTTTCTGGAACATTAAAAATCATCACAATATTACTTCTATATTATAAGATATTCAAGAAATACTGTAAGATGTTCCCAGTGACAAGGCCACAGCTATACTCTATATTCAAGCAAAATTATGACCAACTTAGAGATAGATTTAGAATTTGGTGTCTCATATGAAATTTATATCTGAAAGTATAGTTTCTAACCCAATTAAAGCTACTCAATTTAGAGTTTTGTAGCTTGAGTTAAAATAAAAAAGTCCATATAGGTCGGATGAGTCCTAATACGAAATTTTCCTATCTTGAAGGTAACTTTTCAATTTCGGTTTGCAAGCATCATTAAACTTAGTTTTCATGATTATACCTCATTAATGAAGCCCAATATTTCAACTTTAATCATTCAAAACCTCTTTCCCTTTGTTCTTTTTTATTTCATATCGTACATAGAATACTTACAAACATAAATACCCAGAAAACTAAATAAGAAGATTATGATGATGATGGAGATAAAGAAGAAAAATCCATTAGCTTAGAAAATCTTACCTCTTCTACACAACAACTATGGCAACTTTTAGAAATGGAACTATAAAGACAATGCCTAGTTGTTTCTATAAAGAAGAAGATGATGAAAATAAATTGTTCCTTATCCCTTATGATGGCCGACCAAACCATATATTCCTTCTCCACTATTTCTCTCTCATGCAGCTTTTAGATGGCTGAGTAGAGATGAGATCTAAATAACAATTAACTCCTGCCCTCTTAAATTTGCCCACTAGTTTTCCTTCCTCTTAAAGTTATCCCCAATTCTTATTTCTTTAACACAATTACACCTTTAATTAATAATTATGCCATAATTATTCACATGTAAATCATAATATAAAATAACCAATTTCCATACCAATCCTCCATCTATTCTTATTTCATTTTCCTACCCCAAACATCTACCTTGTATTCCCAAATTCCCATCAAAGCACACATCTCACGTGAGAGTTGTTAAAGAGAAAGAGGTGAGTGGAATGTGACATCATTAAAAGTACATTCCCCTTAACATCTTTTGATCTCTTTTTATTTTGCAAACTCACCCTAACTTCCTTTCTTATATTATAATAACCCCCAATAATTATACTTTTGTTCCATTAACACAATGGTAAAATTTATATTTTACCCTCTATCACTTAAAACACTTAATACTTAGATTTTAAATTATAATACATCATTTAATTATACTTAATTAAGCATTATTACCATGCTAATACCTTTGAATTCACCTAGGCCTATTTTGGGTCCTTTCATTAATCAGTTTTAAAAATATTTCAACTTAATCACTTAAATCTATAGGACTATTTAGTATGGGTGTTACATTTTTTGGTATCAGAGCCAAGGTTTAACTTATTCTAAGATCGGAGTGAATAGTAATGATTGATTTATTTCTATATACATTCCAATTGTTATTGGATGAAGGTGTTTTGGATTTAATGTGTACTTGCTTCTTTCTATTTTATAGTAAAAAATGTTGACCAAACACGGTCGTGAGGTAGGGGATGATAGAAGTGAGGCATCGAGTAATGTTGGGCAATAAAGGGACCTACAACCACTAGTGTCACCATCAATGGTAGTGCCCAAACCCCCACAACAAGACTTTTTTAATATGATGACTGACTATATTTAGCACAAGCTGCAGATAGCCAAGGCACAACCTTCACCGGTAGTAGAAAAGGCACAGCCATTAGCTTTACCTAGAAGAAAACCTATTCTAGAGCAGTTAAAAATGTTAGGAGTTAAGGACTTTCATAGGCATAATATCGGCTCAAGCTGAAAAATGTCTTTTCAAAATAAACAGATTGTTTGAGATCATAAATAGCCCACTAGAAAAAAAAAATTCAAAGGTATTATGGCTTTCCTGTAGGGAACAACCTTTTTTTAGTGGGATTCATTCAGGAGGTACACTCCAGTGGATCAATTAAATTAGGAGTTCTTTATGTCATAATTTGAGAAAAAATACATAGGATCAGAATATAAGGCTGTAATGCATGATGCCTTTTGGAGGTCAAAGCAAGGGAATAAATTAGTTGCAAAATATGAGCACGAGTTTGAGCTTCTCAGTGCTTATCTAGATAAGAGTTAGTCTACAAAAGAAAAGTTATGTCATGTTTGAGTGGAAACTACATACTGAACTCAGACAAATCATTGGAGCACAAAAATATCCTGATTTGAGATCGATGCTTGAAGCTTCTATCAAGTTAGAAGCCACACAAGTAGAGGAAGCTTATAAGAAGTCCCGATTTTAGTAAAAAGGAAAGCAAGGATAGTCCAGTGGCAAGGGAGATCAATGTAAGAAGTCCAAGGGATCTTCAGTACCTCAGGGCAATACACCATTTACAGTAGGTCGAGCACAGTGTAGTATATGCCATTGTAGGATCTCAGTTGCTTTAGCAGCTTGTACACCCCCATACAGGGATAGTGGGACAGTACTAGCCTGTGATGACTGTGGAAATATTCATCCGAGGGAGTGCAGATATTTGATTAAGGCTTACTTTAGGTATAGCTTTAGAAATCATTAGATCAGGAACTATCCTGTAGACTGCTTTAGCCATTTCTCCAGCACCAGTTACTGGGTTATCTACATTGGAAGGCCATGGTAGGGGAGCTATCCCTATCACTTTAGCATCTAGACCGGCTGGACAGTCATCCCATGGCCAGAAGCATGCTGCAGGTCAGGCATATGATAGTAGGTAAATTCCTTCTGTTATCTAATTCAATACATTCTTTAATAGATCCTATTTCTACTATTCCTACATTAGCACTAATTTAGCTCGGGGTAAAGGGATGAGAGATGTATGTTTAGAACAGGATATCTTGGTGAAAAATCGTCTGGGACATAGTGCAGTGGTGAACAAAGTATATAGACAGTGTTCTATTAGTGCCCAGGGACATGTATTCTTGGAAAATTTGATTGAACTACCCTTTCACAAATTTAATGTAATTTTAGGGATGGATTGGCTATCCGCCCACCAAGCTACAATCGATTACAAAATAAAAATGGTCACTTTAAAACTTAAAAGATCGGGAGATCACAATTGTAGGTATGAGGATCGACTTTTTATCCAATGTGATATCTGCTATAACTGCAAAAAAACTGATTAGAAAAAGGTCCATCGCTTACTCATGTTATGCAGTGGAGATAAAAAGAGATAGTTTAAAGGTGTCAAAAGTGCCTACTACCAGGAAGTTTTAGGATGTGTTACCAGATGAGTTGCCAACTTTGCCACCTAATAGGGAAGTGGAATTCTCTATTGATATAGCTCCAAGCACTGCTAAAATCTCCATTGCTCCTTATGGAATGGCACCCATAGAATTATAAGAACTAAAAAATTGGCTATAAGAATTGCTTGATAAGGGGTTTATCAGGCCTAGTACTTCTTTTTGGGGAGCACCTGTAAGGACTCTATTGAATAATCTGGATTACTGTTATTAATTACTTTACTAAATCCTATGCGTCATCTGGGGATGTAAGTAATTGCATACATCATATATACATATCGTATTATATTTCATACACACTTATGTTGTTTACAAAACTCGATGTTTACATAATATTACTACATTATACGTGATTAAATACACAACCCAAAATACAAAATACAAAGCTTGAAAGTCATACTTCAAACTATTCTTCCTATTCTGATGTTGGCTTTGAAGATTGTTGGCTTTGTCCCTGGACAAAAAGTCTACCTTGCGAACCTATACGGATAAACACCCGTGCTAAGCTATAAAGCTTAGTGGGGAACAAAAATAATATGTTGATAACCACTCACAGTAGTTATCACCAAACATTCATCAATAATTAAAATGCAATACATTGCTGGAGTAATCCAAATATAATCAGAACAATAACAGCTCTCATGCTATGTATGCATATCATTTATTACATATGTTGCCTGTTTAAATTCCTGTGGGTGTGGATAACGGGTGCAATAGATACCCGAAAGTATCAAATCAGGAGGATACCTGGAGGTATCTAATCAGGAGGATATTCGAAGGTATCTAATCAGGAGGATACCCGAAGGTATCTAATCAGGAGTCTCATATAGAGACATACTGGAGACTCATAAGAGTCAAACTGAAGCAGCTGCAACTGGAACCCTATAGGCATGCCTATCTATCCACCACCAAGTTTTATGTGCATGCAAACAATCATATTCAGATGTTATGTGATTTATACAATTCAATTCATCAGAAACAAAAATATGCATATACGGTCACTGTTCATCTATACGGTCACTATTCATCTATACGATCACTATTCATTTATACAATTACTATTCATTTATACATTCACTATTCATTTATATGGTCACTATTCATCTTGAATTTATACTTGAACATATAATCTTTAGTCAATACATCATCTTATAGCTCACATATGCCTATATTCAAGGTTTATTTGGTCAGTTATATGTGTGCCACATAGGGGTAACCTAAAATATTGATAAAGGGGAATAAAAAGCATAGTTAGGGGCCAAAATATGTTGCGTCCGCGACAGTGTCGCGCTCGTGACAGAAAGCTATGGCCAAAATGAAAAGCTTCTGCCCATAAAATACTGTAGACTGGGTAAGACTTTCAACTTCTACCTCAATTTAGGCATACCAAACGACTTTTTCTGACAAAGTGCTCTCCAGTAGATATATTTTTCTAGTTTCTAAAACATCAAAAATCATCCCAATTAGAGTTATAAATCTCGAGATATCTCATAAATACCACAAACTGCTCCCAGTGATAAGGCAACAGATAAGACCCGGATTCAAGCAAAATTTTCTCTATCATCCAAATTGATTCAGACTTTGTGTTCTTCATATGAAATGATAGGAGTCTAGTTTCATATCCAATTGTAATTTCTCAATTTGAGTCACGGGAACTCAAAATATAATCAAAATAACACAAACTGGTCAAGTGGATCTTAAAATAGATTTTTAGATCCTTCAACAAAACTTGTATTTTTCAACTCTAAACCACTTCCAAACGTGAGATCAACCTTAAATCATATATATTAACATCAAATATTAGAGATCTCATGTCCAAAATGTCATACACACACAAAGTCATGCAAGTTCCCATACCTTTTGAAAACTCCAAATCTCTTCACCCTTGGAGAGCCTCCTTCCCTTTCTCCTTGCTTGATTCT
Source organism: Excoecaria agallocha (assembly GCA_037975025.1). NCBI lineage: Eukaryota > Viridiplantae > Streptophyta > Magnoliopsida > Malpighiales > Euphorbiaceae > Excoecaria > Excoecaria agallocha. The sequence goes on along the minus strand of CM075806.1, from coordinate 57,118,048 downwards.
CCTTCTATAAAATATGACACTTTCATGAACACATCTTTAGCTAATCAAAGAATAACACATATTAAAGAAGAATCAAAGTTATCTTGAGGTTAAAAACCAAGTAAATCTTTGTTCCTTTTAGCCAAAACCAGAAAATTCTAGAGAGAGAATTTGAGAGAGAGCTTTGAGGTTTTGAGAGAAAGAGAGGATGAGAATGAAGGGGATAAGGGTTTGGCCGGCCTTATCCTTCAAAATATCTTCCTCTCCTTTCATTTTAATTGGTTCAAATGTCTCATTCATGCAAAAATTGCTATTTGGTCCTTTAATTCTCTGTATTTTAAATTTTACCCCAAAACTTACACTTTAACTTTTCAATTAGGTTCTTCTATATGTAATTACACTTAATTGAACATAAATTCTAATAATTAATTAGTGCAAATTCTCCTAAGGTATCATGAGGGGCATTACAACTCTCTCCCCCTTAAAGAATTTCGTCCTCGAAATTCATACCTGTATTGAAAAGCTGTGGGTATTGTGCCCGCATGACTACTTCAGGTTCCCAAGTTGCTTCTTAGACACCATGGTGTTGCCATAATACTTTGACTAATGGAATTTCTTTATTTTTTCCTTATTTAAGAAAAGAAAAATAAAATATAACATCTTAAAATAACTACACAACACAGCAAAATGCAAATAAGAATCACATGTAACTTCTTTGCCTTCTCTAAAAACGGAACAAAAAACAGGATTTTCTCTAAATAGTACTAAATTCATACTGTCAATCTACCTATAGACATGATAACCATATATATTGTTCGCTACTTGATAATACATATAATTTTATAAGGCCCATAAGGTTCAAGAACTATTTCACTGGGCAACAGCCCACAAGGTTGGTCCTCTTCTAAATGTCATCAAGATGCAAACACATAGAAGTATAACATTAAGCATATGAATCAATAATTTTAAAACATATTCGTAATATTCTTTAAGTTCTATATTATCATTGTTATACTTATAATTAATACCAATTTACTATTAACATTTACTTCGCTTATCAGTTTTCGCTTTTGTTATTATTCCTTTAACACTTAATGCTTTGCACATCCAGCTTACTTTCCAGACTTCTTTATATTATTTTTAGCTAATCACCTTGACTTACTAATCTTTCTTGATTATGCATCAATATTGAATGTTAAACAGTTGTTGACTATACTTTTACAAATATATATATACTTTCACTAAAATCCTTAAGTTTCCTCTACAAACATATATCATTCTTAAAAGGATGATAATATAGTTCTATTTTTCATAGAAAGGACATTATAAATCATAGAACTTTAGGTTAACAAACTAGATCTTATACACTATTGGCTATAAATAAATTTCCATACCTTTCTAAGACATGAGTCACAGTTTATGCTTTATAACTTAGGTTAATAACATTAGGGTTATTCTATTTAAGGAAATTCTTTCTTTCCTTTGTTATATTTTGTATTCCTCATGCATTGAATTAATCCTACTTACATCTTAAGTCTAAATTATATAGAGTTCATCATTTATAAGTTTATACATCTTTATATGTGCACATAAAATGTTGCATTTCTTTTTCCAATAGAAATCAATAAATATGTAATTATAAGCAAATCATACAAGACAATGCAACAATTGAAAGGTATCATATATTCCAAATACCATATTTAATCATTATATTTGTAGAACTGTAAAGTATTCATACTCTAATTTAGCCTGCTAAAGTTTTAAAGGCGGATAACGGTAACAGTAGATATTTGAAGGTATCAAAATAATAGATATCCAAAGATATCGCAATAGAGGACCTAAATGGTTAATACAATGATCCCTAAGGACAAATAGTGGACCCAAATAGGTCAATACAATGGTCTCGAAGGACAAATAATGGACCCAAATGGGGTCAATACAGTGGCAGCTACAAAATCTCTATAGGCGCCTATCTATCCACAGATGAACTCTAACAGCAGGCAAAAACTTTGTTTATATAAATTACATTTATTATGTTTTAACATTTCTTAATCAATTTCAAGTGAACATTTGTATACAAATATACACTTTCATTTGAATATATATATATATATATATTATAATCATAATTTAATACAACATGCCATGTACATATTTTTAAATATACATATATATATACGTGACCTTTCAATCAACCATTATATATATTGTTTGTAAATCAATGTATTTCCATGTAATCATATGTCTAAACATAATAACCTTAAAATAATAAAAATAATAATAATTCATAATCATAATCTCAATGTGATTTCCTTGTAAATATATTATCATTTAAACCTTAAATGTTAATATTCGTAGGCCCAATATATATATGTTCCTTGTATTGCTAGTAACCATAACAACAATTAACATTAAACATTAAATTTCTATTTTTGGAATTATGCACAGAGACAGAATTCAAGATCAAACTTATGTGCCATTTTAAACCTAGAATTCGTCAGTTTTAGCAAAAATATCCTCTACAAACATATTTCCCTATGTTACTAGTTTCTAGAACATCAAAAATCATTTTTATATCATATCCAAAACTCAAGATATTTACATTTAACTAAGTACTATTCCTAGTGACAGTGCTGTGTATTGGTCTGGATTCAAGCTAAAATTAGATAGTTTTAGGCTTTGCATTCTCATAAAAATCATAGGTTAAGAAGTCTATGTTTCATAGAATTTAATCTCATAGCATTCCGTTCACATTATAAGGAGATATGTCATAATTTCTATGAACTGTTCCAGAACAATTAAATTCCCAAGAATTATTAGGATGACTTAAAGGCATATTTAGCTCCATGTTCCTTCTACAATTTTGTAGTTACATATCTTATTTAATTAAATAAATTGAAATGGTCTCAAAAAGAGTTATCTAGCTTAATTTATGCTGAAATTACAGCCACTAGTTTATAAGACTTTCATCACTTTTCTATCTTTTTTTTTAATTTCCATTTCTTAAAGTTTATTTCTCCATTCATTTAATCAAACTAACTTACAATTAAATCATGTCTCTACCAATAACCATCACATGCATGCATGAGAACCTGATCACATAACTTGCCTAATTTCCCCTTAGCCTTCAATCTTTTACAAGTCCTTTCCCCTACTTGTTCACTTAACATTATAACTAAGTTCTTATTGTTAATAACTTCATATTATACCATGAGTATGTGTCATTAAATAAAGCAATATCCTTTAATAGTGTGTATATCTTATGCTTGACTATTTATTCTTTAATTATAAATATATACTTCTAACATTACTAAGTTACCTCTTTACCCCTCTTAGTTATACGTATGTTATGTGATGAAACACCACTAGAATAATGCTTTATATATTAAGTATTACCATATAAAAATTATACTGTAATTAATTTATTTAGGAATTGAATTACCGTAAGAACTATAATCATTAAACTTTAGAGGTTTTTAACTTATTTGAGACTAGTTGTTACTAAGTAAAGTAATTTAAAAACTTTCAGCTCCCACATTAGTGACATATAGAAATTATCTATTTATGTGTCCATGCAATATTCAAACTATTTGAGTATTTAAGTATTTCATAGTGTAATAATAACTATACTCATTCATATAATTGCAATATCACGGCAATTCAAATTTCCTGCATCAAATCATCTTAAAATCTTACTATTTTATCTTTTAGCTTAATATTCTATAATTTCATGTGGATTTCACATTTATAATTATTTATTATTTATTGAATATTCTTACAAATTCACTTAAATATTAACAATACTTTCAGCTTTGCATAACAAAATAGAGATCTAATAAGAATATTATAAAACTCAAAAAGATACCACGTGAACAATTATGTTAATATTTATAGTTATTTGTCTTCTTTACTTGCACTACTGAAACCGACAAGAAAATACCTTTTTTTTTACAAAACGGTTTCCTTAACAATTGATCCTTAAGATATCAACATTATACTAGAAATATTTCAAGTCATTTTAAAGTGTATCCAAAGAGTTATGATGTAAGAAGCACCTACTACTCCAATGACCCACCAAATAAAAAGGGATTACAATTTTGGCCCTTTTTGAGGACCTTAGAGGCAAATTTATGCTATTGATATTTCTATAACATTTGTAGACACAGATGTCCCAGTTATAACCTAAATAGAATCATGAATTTAGAGTTCAAAAACTCAAATTATGATCAAAATAGTCACCAGAGGTCAATCCAAATTTCTGGACAGCACTTTTCTTAACTTGTAAGAGTTAATGCTATAGCCTTAACCTTTTACTAATCTTGACAAACTATTGAAAAATCTTTCTATAAGTATCAATTCCATCTTAATATAAGATTAAAAGAGCTTGTTACTAGAACCGTAAGCAAAACCAATTACAATTTAAAAACATTATATGCAAACCCGATTTTTAACTCTCACCAATCTTTTAAGAAAAATCATCTAAATCCTTTATTAATAATTCATGCAAATTTAACTCCTAAATCTAGTTCCCATACCTGATTTTGTAGCTTCAAATCAATCCTTTATTCCTTAAGCATTCTTTTTCCATCCGAAACCATAGAAAGAAAATGAAGAAGATGGTTTAATTCTTACCTTAAAGCTTCCTACAATTCCCTAATTCTTAAGCTTGCCAATGATTGAGTTGAGAGAAAGTTTAACTTAAATAAAGAAGATAAAAATGACTTGCAGCCCATCATCTCACATAAAGAACATCTTCCAAAGCTTAGTGGGCAAAATTCTACTCACTCCTTGCATGTGATTCTTGCTTAAAGAACTAAAATCCGATTTAATACATTAACCTTATATTTATTTTCTATTACAACACTTACCTTCAAACTTATTTAATCCTAAAAATTAACCTCAAATTATAATTATTTTAACATTGGCCTCTAAATTTATATCCCCTTTTAATTTAGCTCTCAAACTATTTTTTTAATTATATCCTGACAAAATTCATACCATATAACTCACAGACTTATCAAATAATTAATTACAACCTAATAACATTTATGCTCCGATCAATATTTTAACTATATTTTATTTCAATTATGCACACTATATATACTATAATATCAATTGACTATTGTATCCTCTATCAAATAAGACCACAAATTTATTAGATCTTTATTGCTAATAATTCATCCGATAATGCTTAATTAGACTTTAATAATGTGAAATTGCCCTTGAATTCTACTGGAGCCTATTTTGGATCCTTACATATAGCTCTTCAGGCTTTGATTGTTAGTTTGAGTTTGACACTAGATGGAGCTTTATTGGCTGAAATATTGTTGAAACCAGACTTTGTGCATCAAATGAAAATGGCTTAAAAAAAGGATGACTAACTGGAAACAGTTATGAATAAGTTAAAGGATCGCAGTGGAGGAGATTATTCTTTAAATGAAGACGGAAGCCTTTTGCTATAAGAAAAGACTCTGTGTTTTAGATCAGAAAGAACTGAAGAAGAACATCCTTATCGAAGCACACCATAGTAGTTATGCCATGCATCCCAGAGGTAACAAGATGTACTAGAATTTGAAATCTTATTATTGGTGGCCAAGAATGAAGCAGGATGTGATAGAGTTTGTGATTAAATTTCTAATATGTCAGCAAGTAAAGGCTGAGCACCAAGTTCCTTCAGGATTACTTCATTCTATTTTGATACCAGAGTGAAAATGGGATACAGTAACTATGTATTTTGTCACATAATTACCTGTTACTCAAAAGAATTATGATGCTATATGGATGATTATTGACAGACTCACCAAATTTACTTATTTATTGCCAGTTCGGATAGATTATCCTTTGACTAGATTGGCAAAAATCTACATTAATGAGATAGTGAGACTGCATAGATTACCATCATCCATTATTTCTGACAGGGGTCCCAAGTTTACTTTCTATTTATGAAAAATTCTATAAGAAGCTCTGGGTACTAGGCTCCATTTTAGCATAACATTTCACCCACAGACAGATGGCCAATCAGAGTGGGTGATTCAGATTTTAAAGATATGTTACGATACTGTGTACTAGAATTTGATAGTAGTTGGAAAAAGTATTTGTCTCTTACAGAGTTTACCTACAATAACAACTACCAATCTAGAATAAAGATGGCTTCTTTTAAGGCTTTATATGGAAAAAAATGTAGGACTCCTCTATATTGGACTGAATTAAGTGAAAAAAACTAGTAGGATCTTACTTGATTCGTGATTCAGAAGAAAAAGTGTGAATTATCAAAGTTAGATTGAAAGAAGCCATGGATCGACATAAATCCTATGCAAATCTAAAGAGGAAATATATAGAGTTTCAGGTCGGAGATCGAGTATTTCTGAAAGTATCTCCATCGAAAAAAATTTTGAGATTTGGCAAGAAGGGCAAGTTAAGTTCGAGATTTATTAGGCCCTATAAGATATTTTAGCGAGTGGATCCCGCAGTTTATCAATTGAAGCTACCTTCAGAGTTAGAGAAGATTCACGATGTGTTCCATGTATCCATGCTCAGAAGGTACAGATCTGACCCTAGCCGTGTTATCACATCAGTAAAAATTCAAGTGCAAATCGATATGACTTATAAAGAAAGATCGATGAAAATTTTAGCTAGGGAGATTAAATAACTCAAAAATAAATAGGTCCTACTAGTGAAGGTCTTATGGCACCATCACAATGTGAAAAAAATACCTAGGAGCCAATAGCGATCATGAGATAGCAATATCCTTTTCTTTTCGAATTAGATAAATTTCGTGGATGAAATTTATATTTAGTAAGGGAGAATTGTAATGGCCTCAATATTGGGCTAGCTATGAACAATACTTTCCGATAGTGAATAGTATTTTTGGGCTGAAAAATATCCCTGAAAGTGAAAAATATTTTATTTGACTATCGAAAAATATTAGTCAGGAGTAGTTCGGAATTGAAATTTGAAGTGAATTTGAGGTCATGTATACCTCCGAAAGTCAAAAGCACGAAAAGCGGAGCAATTAGGATTTAGGGTAATTATTTGATATATGATCGATCGAACAATTAAAAATAGCAACTAAAATCTAAAAATTATCAAAAATTACATATACACCTAAAATAATGTGTATATTATTTTGATAACAAAAAGTAAATTTTTCGATAACACCTATAATTTTTAATCGGACCGATTAAATTAAATCAGATAGAAAATGGACTTCGATTGGGCGGAAATTTTAGATAAAATTAATATTTAATGTGATAAAAATAATAGAATCAAGTTTGAAGTTATTTGGAGTTGAAAAGTGGGCGAAATTAATTAGGGCCATTTATCGGATAATTATCGAGTTTAAACTAAAAATAGTTTAAGCCCACTTAGAAGCCCAGCCAAAGGCCCATTTAAAAGGTATATAAAGGGGAGAATAAACTACAAAACTCCAATATCTTCCATCAGTTACATATTATCTTTTTATGGCCGAACTACTCTCACTTTTCTTTCTCTTTTATTTCATTCATTTTTCTCTCAAATCTCACCAAATCAAAGCATAAGTAAGTAATTTTAGCCTCTCTAGATCACTCTAGCAATCTCTGATCTTTATTTCAAGGAAGGGAATCAAGAGAAATCAAGAGTTAAAATTTAGGTGTCAATTTGAGGTAAGTTAAATTCTTGATTTTAATTTGGTTGTTTGGTGCTTATTAATAGTTTTAGGTGCTTAGAGTTTATTTTTCTATCAATTTAAGCATTTGAGGTCAAAATCTTAGGATTTATATTGATGATTAATTCGGCCAATGAAGGATTTCAAGAGCAGAAACCAATTTCGAAGGCCAAAGGCAAAGAAAATGAAGCCTAGTCAAGGAATAACACCAAAAAAAAATGTTAGTGGCTAAATAATCCTTTTATTTTCCTATTAATTGTGTGATTTTTCTTTAGGTTTATTAATAAAAATTTAATATAATTAGGTATAAATGAAATTGATGTTATAATTATGCAATTAAACCTTAATTATGCCTATTAAAATTTTTAAATGAATTTAAAAACACATGTATGATATAGTTATTATTGTGGCCGAATGGTAATTAAGAGGAAAATAATGTGATTTTAAGTTATTTTAATGAATTAAAGCCTTATAACAATAGTAGAAATTAAAATTGATGTCTATAAATTTTTATAGAATTTATGAGAATCAAATGAATATTTTAGAAACAAATTTTAGTTAGGTATTAATGTGAAAATGTGAAATTATTATGAATTCTTCTATAATTTAATGATAAGTGGTGAATTATTATAAAATAATTCACAGACTGTGCAAAGAAATCTGACTATAAATGTAATGCATTGATAAAGTATTGAAAAGTATTGAAAAGAGTGAACAATTGAATAAGAAATTGAAATTAAGTGAATTTGTGCCTTTAGAAAGAATAATACAATAAAATCGAGCTCAAAATATAATTAGTTGTCATAAGGATATCTGTACCGCAATGTAAGTCATGACAATTTGTTTTACTATGGTAAGGATTGTTGATCTCCATAGTTTCTGTCATAGGTACTGTCATATGTTTTATGAGAAATAATTCTTTGGGATTATTTCTTATTCTACTGTGGTTTTATAGGATCCATATCCCGCATATCCGATTGTATTAGGGGTATAATGATAAGCAAATGTTGAAAAGTGTAAAAAGAAAGCTAAAATTGAAGATACAAGTGAAAAATGACTAAAATGAAAATGAATAAAAAGTTTAGGGATAAAATAATAATTTTTTCAAAATATGGATTTAATAAGTAAAAGTAAGAAAAAATAATTAATAAGGGCAAATGATAATTTAGTCAACCAACCATTTAAAAAGTTAAATTTTGTAAAGTTAAAGGACTAAAATATAATTTTACGTGAAAAGTCAAAATAAGGTTTAATGGATAATTTGTAAGCCAATTACTAAATTAAAAGGAGAAAATAAAAAAATAAATGGCATTTTAGCAAATAATGAATAAAAATGTTTTTTTTTGAAATAAATTGAAAGTTTAAGGACTAAACTGAAAAATATGTAAGGTTTTGATATTAAATGGAAAAAAATAGTTTAAAGTAGTATACCATGCTTTTGGATGAGAAAATTTGATAAAGTTAGCCTAATTTAACATAATTAGGAAATTAAACATATAAGGAAATACCATGATTATTGGTCACCACTGAGCATGTTTAATGCTCAACACGTAGGATTTACTGCGTGCAGGTACTGATATGCTGGAGCTAAAGTATATAGGAGATGAAAAATGTTGAAGAACTATGATGATTATTTTTTGTGGCATGTATATATTTAATTTGTAGTTATAAGAAAAAAGTTGTAGTTATAACCGTATTGTATATGAAAGTTTGTGAATGAGTATTAGCAGGAAATGAACTTTATATATATGAAGTGTGTTGGAGAATATGAATGCTTTATTTGGATGATTATAAATTATTGTGCCTTTGAGAGGTTGCGATAAATGTTTGTTTTTCAGGAGGCTAGTTAAGAATATAGCCGTTATATTGTCAAATTTTCGAAAAATGCATAGTAAAACTGAATAGTTATAGGTCAGCTATAGATAAGAGTTATGGTTGAAACGTGTTTGTTGTGTTAAAGATGAAATTTGAGGAAAAAAAATTCGACCAATTACTTAAGCCTATAAGACTGTTATAGTAAGGGTTTACAGAAATAGACTCCAACTTTCGCATTTTCGGCTCGAGATAAACGTTGAGCCTAGTGGATAAGTTGTACCAAAAATTAATTTAACCGGTAAATAAATAGATCACAACTTTTTCATTTTCAGCTCGAGATGAACGTCGAGCCTAGAGGATAAGTTATACCAAACATTAATTTAACCTGCAAATAAATTGTAACACGCTTATTGGAACAGTCTTTTTAGATGCGGAGTTTAGTGATAAATGGTAAATTTTTTTCCTATTCCAACATTCCTTTACTGCCACATGATTTCAATATAATATAATATTTTTAACTCGTAAATTTATAACAATCAAAATTACTAATCAATTTACAAAATTTTGGCAGTATAATGATTAGTACTCACTAGCCTCCGAAAAAATCAAACAATCCCCATAGCCTCTCACAGGTACTACAATCAAATCAGATAACAATATACATATCATTCACTAACTAACCATCTCATTTATATAGAAATAACAATATTTACAATTTCATAAATGCTAACCCTAAACATATCAATTCTTTACCTTTGCTTTTTAAGTATATACAAGCCAAACATACTAAAATAATTATAATGACTCATTATGACTCATCATCTTCTTCAATCTTTGCTTTTTTGTGTACCGGATCCCGCAACACTTTAGAACTTACATGCAGTAAACACTATGTGCTGAGCACTAATTATGCTCAATGGTGACTACTAATTCTAGAATTTCTCAATTAAAATATAATTATATACATTATGCAAACTTTTATTCTTATTTATCAGAATTTTGATTTTACTTTCTTTAATACTATTTTCATTATTTACCAATATTTTGGTTAATATTTTTACTTTAATTCTTTACCTTTCAATTTACGTTACACTACTTTCGTTTGTGATTCAATTACAAATTGACTTTTACTCTTATATTCCTTACTTGTACTTTTTATTTAAATTTTATTCTATATTTTTAAATAGCTTGATACAGTCGTCTTTTCATTTAATGAGTTACCTTGGTACTCGTGTTTTTAATGGCCCTTTATCTAATTATTGTTCCATTTCTCACTATTTATTATCTTATTTCACTTTGATTTTTTGACTGTAACACATTGCAACTACCAAGGCTTTTAACTTTTAATGCAAAATGATATAGTTATTTGGAACAATTTGCATACAAATTTTTATTTTCTTTTCTTCTTACAAATGGACCGTTTCATGCACTTAGTTTAGAATAACCATTTTCATTTTAAATGAACAATCGTTTGTCATTAATCATGGTAGTTTTCATTTAACCTTTACTTTCAAAATTTCATTGTTTAATCATATTTTTACACTTAAATACAATATAGTCATTTTTGTACTTTAACTACAAATTTAGTACTATTTTTCGAATTGTTCATTTTCAAAATAATAATTGATATGCAAAATACTGATTAATTTTTATTCATCTTTTTCTTGTAAAAACATTCATTTAAAGTCGTTCTTCTTTACAAGGCTTATTTTAATCTTTATTTACGACTTTATTCTTCTAGAACATTTCCTTTTCATTTTTTCTTATTAATTATAATTTGTGGGAAAATTTATAGTTTTATCCTAAACTTTTCATTTTCTTTCAATCAAGTTCTTTTTCATTTATAACTTTTATAATCCTGATTTATTCATTTCACTGTGTCCCAAGTGCAGTATGACAGGACTCTCAAATAGGATATGCTGGACATAGACCCCTAAAAGTTCCACTGAACAGATTGAGAAATGATCCCGAAAGATCAAGTCTCACAGAGCAGATATCAGATACACTTTCACTTTCATTTTTATACTGAAACTATGGAGATCAGAGATCCTACTCATAGCAAAGCAAGTCGCCATGACTTACACCGCAGTATAGGGTATCCCTATAGCTAACCAATTATATCCTGTATAAGAATAGCACTATCTGATTATTGCTAAGGGCAACAATTAAAAAAATATTCAGAATGATTTTCAAACTTTCAATAATTTTAATTTTTCCTTTATCTTAAAATAGTACATTTTGTCAATCGCACTCTTTTAGTACTTTTGATTATTCAATAACTTATCTTTTAGTTTACTTTTTCTTTCATTCGCTTTTTTATGGAATTATTTTACAATAATTCATTTATTTTCTCAATACATTTTTCATATCTTGTGAATTATAGCAAGAAAATTCACTATTTTCTTTCTTGACACTTGTTGAATTATTTCTTTATAATTCAATAATTTACTTTTACATTCATTTTATTTCTTTTGAATTTTTAATAATTTCTTACCATTTTTTGGTCTGAATTTGTGATTGTTCAAAATTTGAAATACGTTTATACGGATTGTGAATTATTTATAACGATTCACCATTGAGTTCGAATTATGAATTATTTTATAATAATTCAATACAATTAATTTATTCACTATACTTTTTGTTTTACAAAAATCCATCATTTGATTTTTTTCATTATCTTTATATGAAAAGTAAATTAAATTACATCAATTTACCAACTTTTAAATTTTTATTGAATTATTTTTCAATAATTTAATATTTCAATTAAGCATGTTCAATATCATATACATTGTATACATACGTTTATACTTAACTTAAAAATTCTCTAAAAATTTTCATAAATTACCTAAAAATTTATGTGAATTCTTTTTATGCTTATTATCAATCTATAACATAATTAACAAAAATTTACTAATTTCATTAATTATATCATCCAATAAATATTTCAAAAATATTCAATTAATTCCAATAAATTTCAATAAAATTTATGGATGCATTATTTCATGTTCCTTATCAAATTTAAGCTTAATTTCAGCAAATTACATAACATATAATCCATTTCTTTAAAAGGAAGTTTTTGGCTCATATAAAAATTTTTTTAATAAATTTTCTCAACTCAATTTATACATTATACTAAGCTTAATTAAAATCTAATTGAATAATTTTAATATCAATTTTTAATTTTACTCAATAATTCAATATTTTTCGCTTAATGCACCTAAAGGAAAAAATTAATAAATTTAAGAAAAATTAAATGATTTCATATTTACTTACCTTAAGGGTCAAAATTGCCTTAATTTGCTTGCTAAAATGCTAGTCGGAGCATCATCGGAGACTCGCCGGAGCTCCGTCGGTGACAATCTAACACTGCCACCTCATAGATCGGGATCCTTTAACTTTATTTTTGGTGGTCACGTGCCAATCTGTAGGCTAGTTTGGTTGAAAAATCCTCTTCAACCCGCCGGTCTATTATTCTCTAATCTCTTCGTCACTGGCGTTTGAGGGGCGATGGAGTATACCGAAAGACTTGCCTTACTGCTGGGAGTAGATCGAAGGTAATAGGACCACCGTCATCGCAATAGATCATCGTTTGGTAGAGGGAGTGAAAAAGGGATCAGATGATCGGACCGCCACAGTAGGGCTGAATGCTGGCAATAGGGAGATCGCCGTGTGCCACTCGTCGTCGTTGTGGTGGTGGCCGGCATGAGGCGCTGATCCCTCCTTTCCTTTTTACATCGACTACCTCATCTACGTTTCACTTTTTTTTCATTTCTTTTTTTTCATTTCTTTATTCATTCATTCCTATTTCTTTTCTTTTACAAGGTCTGTGGCCCGAAATTTCTATGTCCTTCTTTTTTTATTTCATTTCATTTCTCTTTTTTACATCTGCTCATTTCAATTTGTTTTATTCCTTCTCATTTTTTTCTTTTCACAACGTTTATGGCCAACAACTGTATCCTAAATTTCTAGGCCCCTTTTTTTACACACACACACACATATACACACACACACACATACACACACACACACACACACACACACACACACACAGATATATATATATATATATATATATATATATATATATATATATATATATATATATATATATATATATATATATATATATATGGCTTTTGGATAATTTAATTATCCAAAAGAATTTTCACTTGCCCTCATAAATTTTTTTCTCTTTGAAAACTCCATAATTTTTATCACATAAAAAATAGATGGGACACAAATTTGTGACTCAATCGGAATCCGTTATCGATTCGATTCAAATTTATTAGTCTAATTCGCAAACTGCCAATATCATTGAAAAATTTAATTCTTATCACCAAAATATTCTATACGAAATTTAAGGTAGATCTGCAAAATTTGGCATATTCGAAGTTTATTTGATATTTTTAAAAATTTATGCAAAATTAAATTACCTTCCCTATCAGGAAATTGATTCGTAATTTTTTTCGTATTTTTAACTTTTCAAGGCCCATTTAATATCGGTTTCACTTCAAATTTCAACTCCGAACTCACAATGACCAATACTTTCCTTTAATCTAATAAAATATTTTTGACTTTTAAGTGTACTTTTTGGTCCAAAAAATACTATTCACTATCGAAAAATATTGTTCACGGCTAACCCGATTTTGAGGCCATCATATTTCTTCCCTACTAAAAGAAATTTTGTCCTCGAAATTTACTTATATCAAAGAATAGAGGATACAATACAATTATCTTATTAAACATTCTTTTACATTCAATGGTTCCAAAGCATATTTACTGAAAGAACTCACTTACTTTCGAACTAACCAATCTCGGTATCAAAAATCTTTATCAGTTTCTTCCCACAAGTCATATCACCTTGTGCGCAGACTTCTTTCATATTTCAAATCAAATTAAACCTTATTGATTTCTTCGCACTCAATCTAGTCCAACATAAAGTACTCGACATTTCATTTCTGATAATGCCTCTATAAGAGTCAGATCCTACTAAGGATAAGTACTTTTCACAATCATTACCACATTTACATACATTTCATCACAACCATGCTTTTAAAATTTGAATTATCTACTTCGACTGATCATCATTATATAGGCAGATCACTATGTTAATGTTGAGATTATTACGAATCTCCCATATAGTATCTTTTCTCTTTAAAGCACAGACAATCCGATAACAAAATCTCTGATCACATTGTCCATTTTCCAATTGGATATCATTATAAGTCAAAACAATTCCAGAAGGGATCTAATGCTTTGCTTCCATTTACTAACACATCAAACATTCACTTACGATATCTATCACATTATACTTTCAACCTGACTTTTCAATACTAAGCTTGTAATCTTAGTACATCTGATAATTTCTAGAATGCAAAGTATTACTATCTCTGTGGACTTCTGTAAAAATCTTTCAACTTATTCACAATAACTGTCAAAAAAATATTCTCATTCTGAACCATTGTTCTCACCTGATGCACAATATCGTTTTCACTTATAATTCAACTAAGATTGCCCCATCTGAATCCAAACTTAAGTTGACATTCACGACTCAAAGGACTGAAAACATTATCATTAATCATTCATGATTATTATTCAGTTATACACATTCATTTAAGTGCATTCACTTTATTAAATACGAATTCCTATGCTAAAGGTTTCAACCACTTCATTAACCTTTTTTGTAGTATATGGCTAAATCCAAAAACTCCACATTTAACCAGAAGTCACATTCACCAAACTGAGCAAATAGTTGCTTTTCTTTCAATACTTGCAGAAAAAATCTCAAATACTGATCATATTATTTCGGTGTCTCAAAATATATCAAATGCCTATTACTTAAATCCTCGAATATGGATCTAAGTAAAGGTGGAAGACCCTTTTTATCGATTCACAAAGGCGATCAGTGCGTTGATAACTCCAATTGACATGACCAATAACTTATAATGGCCACATCAAATACGAAAAATAATTTTGAGTACACTATTTCTTATCTTGCTATCAGATCGTCCTTATGCTCATCATGTCTTCTGTCAGTTTTTCCCTACCAAATGGGGCCTGTACGTGTGATATAAAGCAGATTAGATGCTATCAAATAATGTGAAATACTATGTAATGAATGAATGATTTCATGTATGTAATAGAATACTATCACGTATTCTCATATAATACAGATGCCATAACCCATCCTAATACCATAAAATGTGAAATCAAATCCCCACATCTGCAAAGGAATCACTGACAGGTATATAGAGCATCTTAAACAACCTCAATTTAATATCATAGCAATTTGCTCATTAGCAGTTTAAACTATGACAATCTAGTCAAGGTATCTATGCATCCTGTACAATTTATCTGAACTCAATGTACAATTCCTTTTAAATTTTCTGTCACATTCTTTATTTTTGTCCTTTTTTGGACTGTTTTTCATCCATAGACACATAGACACTTACGTTTACACTCAGTTTCAGTCAATATTTCATTTCCCTGCATTGACCTCCAAAAGGTCTCAAGCAGCAATACTTTTATTTTCACTCACTACAGTTTTTACTGTTCAAAATCAATCATTTCACACCTAATAATCTCAGTCAAATGTCAACTTTTCACTTTAAAATAAAGAGGGGAGCACATACACATCAGACTCTTAACACTTATCCACTTACAATTGGCATGTATATATAGATAAATCTATCACTTAATCTTATCCCACACCGATCTTAGAAACATTTAAACCTTTGCTCTGGTACCACTAAATGTAACACCCTTATCATAACAGTCTTTTTCGATACAGATTTTAATGGTAAACGGTAAATTTTTTCCCTATTCCACCATTCCTTTACTGCCACATGATTTCAATACAATATAATATTTTCAACTCATAAATTAATAACAATTAAAATTACTATTCAATTTACGAAATTTCGGCAGTATAACGGTTAGAACTCACAGCCTTCTGAAAAATCAAACAATCCCCACAGCCTCTCAGAGGCACAACAATCAAATTAGATAACAATATACATATCATTCACTAACTAACCATCTCACTTATATAGAAATAACAATATTTACAATTTCATAAATGCTAACTCAAAACATATCAATTCTTTACCTTTTTTATTTAAGTATATACATGCCAAACATACTAAAATAATTATAACTGACTCATTTTCTTCTTCAATCTCTGCTTCTTTGTGTACCAGCTAATGCAATACTTTAGAACCTGTACGTAGTAAACACTACGTGCTGAGCACTAGTTATGCTTAATAGTGACTACTAATCCTAGAATATTTTAATTAAAACATAATTACATACATTATGCAAACTTTTATTCTTATTTATCAAAATTTTGCTTTTACTTTCTTTAACACTATTTTAGATATTTACCAATATTTTGGTTAATATTTTTACTTTAATTCTTTACCTTTCAATTCACGTTACACTACTTTCGTTTGTGATTCAATTATAGATTGACTTTTACTCTTACGTACCTTACTTTTACTTTTACTTAACTTTTATTCTATATTTTTAAATCGCTTGATACAACCGTCTTTTCATTTAAAGAGTTATCTTAGTACTCGTGTTTTTAATTGCTCTTCATCTAATTACTGTTTCATTTCTTGCTATTTATTCTCTTATTTCACTTTAACTTTTTGACTAGATAACACATTGCAATTACCAAGGCTTTTAATGCAAAGTGATATAGTTATTTGGAATAATTTGCATACAAATTTTTATTTTCTTCTCTTCTTACAAATCGACCATTTCATGCATTAGTTTAGAATTGCCTTTTTCATTTTAACTGAACAATTATTTGTCTTTGATCATGGTAGTTTTCTTTTAATCTTTACTTTTAAAATTTCATTGATTAATCATAGTTTTATACTTAAATACAATATTGTCATTTTTGTACTTTAACTACAAAATTAGTAATATTTTTTTAATTGTTAATTTTTAAAATAATAATTGGTATGCAAAATACCAATTAATTCTTATTCGTCTTTTTCTTGTAAAAATATTCATTTTAAGCCGTTTTTCTTTACAAGGCTTATTTTAATCTTTATTTCCCATTTTATTCTTATAAAACATTTTATTTTCATTTTTGCTTATTAATTACAATTTGTGGGAAAAATTATAGTTTTATCCCAAACTTTTTATTTTCCTTCAATCAAGTTCTTTTTCATTCATAACTTTTACAATCATGATTTATTCATTTCATTGTGCCCCTAGTGCAATATGAAAGGACTCTCAAATAAAATATGCGGGATATGGATCCCGAAGAGTTCCACTGAACAGATTGAGAAATGATCCCAAAAGATCAAGTCTTACAGAGCATATATCAGATATACTTTCACTTTCAATTTAACACTGAAGCTATGGAGATCAAAGATCTTACCCATAGCAAAGCAAGTTGCCATGACTTGCACTACGGTATAGGATGTCCCTATGGCTAGCCAATTATATCCTATATAAGAATCGCACTACGTGGCTATTGCTAACGGCAACAACAATAAAAACAAAATTCAGAATGATTTTCAAACATTCAATAATTTTAATTCTTTCCTTTATCTTAAAATAGTATATTTTGTCATTTGCACTCTTTTAGTGCTTTTGACTATTCAATAACTTAACTTTTAATTTACTTTTTCTTTCAATCACTTTTTTATTGAATTATTTAACAGTAATTCATTATGAAAACTTTTTATTTTCTCAATACATTTTTCATATCTTGTGAATTCTATTGAATTATTTCTTTATCATTCAATAATTTATTTTTACATTCATTTTATTCCTTTTGACTTTTTAATAATTTCTTACCTTTTTTGTTTGAATTTGTGATTGTTCAGAATTTGAAATACATTTATACGGATTGTAAATTATTTATAATGATTCATCATTTAGTTTGAATTATGAATTATTTTGTAATAATTAAATACGGTTAATTTATTCACTATACTTTTTATTTTTCGAAAATCCATCATTTAATTTCTTTATTTTTTATACTAAAAGTAAATTAAATTACATTAATTTACCAATTTTTAAATTTATATTGAATTATTTATCAATAATTCAATATTTTAATTAAGTATGTTCAATATTATTATTAAAAATATTCTCATAAATCACATAAATTCTATAAAAATTCATTTGAACATTATTTTTCAATTATTGTCATTTTTATTTATTTTATGAATTATTTTACCATAATTCATCATATACATTGTATACATACACTTAACTTAAAAATTCTCTAAAAATTTCCATAAATTACCTAAAAATTTATGGCAATTCTTTTTATGCTTATTATCATTCTATAATATAATTAACAAAAATTCACTAATTTTATTAATTATATCATCCAATAAATATTTTAAAAATATTCAATTAATTCCAATAAATTTCAATAAAATTTATGGATGCATTATTTCATGTTTCTTATCAAATTTAAGCTTAATTTCAGCAAATTACATATGTAACACCCTTATACCGTTGTACAGTGTATACGATAATCGGATGTCACACCATACATGAAACAATAATTTTTTTAATAGTACCAATAAACATACTTGTACATACATGCTTGAAATATAATTTTTAAATACATAACTGTGTCTCAATAATTAACAAATAAATTTTTTATACTATAAATATATACTTGCACAATAACTATATTTTCCATAACTACATATTCATGCCAAAACTAATTCCTATCTTGTTCCTTTTTTTGGATTTGACTACTCCTAAAATACCAGCCGGTGAAATTCTATCGTCTTTATAACCTGCGCGCAGTCAACAAACTATGCACTGAGCATCAAAACGCTCAGTGGTGGATACATATCCTAAACTTTCCATAATAAATCACATAAACACACATACACACTTGCATTAATTTACTCATATGTACATTCATTCGCATGTGCATACATACATGCATGTACATATACATACATAGCATATACATACGTTCAATTACCTATACATACATACATACATACATCCACATACTTTACATACATACACATACTACATAAACATACATGTACATACCTATACATACCATACATGTATACATATACATACATATACATATCATATACACGCAAATATATACATATCATATAAATACATATGCATACCATACATGCATACATATACATACATATAACATATATATACATATACTTACATGCATGCCTATTCATGTACATATGTATTTTTGCATTCATACATTCATAAACATATATATACATATTCATATATGTATTTCTATACACCCATACTTATATACACGTATACATACATTTCATATGCATACCTTACATGTACATATGCATACATTTACATGTACATACATGCATATCTTATTACATTAACATACATACATATACATATCTTATATTTTTGCATACATGCATTTATACATATAGACATACATATCCACATACATACATGCATACATATTTATTTTTACATATATGTATTTCTTAATTGTTTGAATTGCCTCCAGTAATAGTCCAATAGAAATCTTGGACTCGATACACGGGACAGGGACTCTAAAGTCCTACATGTGGGGTGATCCCGAAGGATCACAAACATGAACATGGTGCTTATAACTGTAAATATATAACATGTACTATGGACACCATTGCGAATCTACCATAGTAAAGCAAGTCGCCATGACTTGTACCGCAGTATGTGTGTGCCTATGGCTAGCCAACTATATTTCCAACTAGATTTACTATCAGACTACTAAGGGCAATAATTCAGATTATGTTCTTATATTTGTCCTTTACATATAATTTATTAAAATAATCATGTGTATTCTATACATACATACTTAGTTCATTATTGTCATATTTATTACATAATTGCTCATACATTCATATATACATACATACATATTTACATACATTTATAATCATATATGTATATATTTGTTTACATACATATATACATACATACACGTATGCCTATACATATACGCATACTTTTATACATATATTTAATTATTAAACTTATCTATTCACAATAATTATTTTCATTTTGCTTATTACTAATTATTTTACATATTAATTCTTAAATTAACTAAATTATCATTTAGTCTTACATATTTTATTAAATTACGATTATAACATTTTTCTATCAATTTATTTACCAAGATATCATTATTTATCTAATTATTATTAATTCAATATTTAGTTATAAAATTACCATTTAGTCCCTAGACTTGCTAAATTACCATTTAGTCCTTAAAATGGCTAATTTACTGTTTAATCCTTCAATTTCTCGTAAATTTCAAAACTATCCTTTATTTTATTTTATTTATAAAATAGCCATCAATTATTCATGTTTCACTACTAAGTCCATATTTATTGGTAAAATTTCAATTTAGTCTCTAAAATTATTTTCATGCTTAAATTCTTATTTCAATTATCAATTTATTTTTCAATTTAATCTTAATTCATTTAAACTCATTTGTTATTCAATATTTGGCAATATTTCACTTTTGCCCCTAAACTTTTAATTTAATTTTTTTAAGTCATTTTTCCACTTTATTTTTTTATTTTTCATTCCTTTTTATTCCAATTAATTAAATGGATTATCTTAAAATTGTTTATGCCATAAATTCAATTTTTCTCATCAAAATTCAATATTTTTACTATACATAATATAAAATTTAACTTAAAAATATTCTATTAAATTCCAAAAATTCTCATTAAATTAATTTAGTATTAAAATTATTTATACTTTCAATTTGCAATATTTCCATCATAAACTAACCAAAATAAGCATACATACTCACACAAACATATTTCGGCCACCGTGAATTTTTTTCATTCCAATTAATTTTTTTCCATTTACAAGCAATTCAATCATCCATTTAGGCTTCCAATTTCGCATACATAACATTATTTCTATTTAATCATACATAATCATATAAAATCATAAATTTACATAAACAAATTCTTAAGCAAAACTTATGGAAATTAAGGGATAGAGTATCCACTAACCATAATTGCTTACTTTCCATCACTTGATCTTCATTTCCTTGCCTTTAATCATCAAAACACCATCATCTCTCTCAAGCTCCCTAAATGGCCGAATTTCCCAAGCCAAATAAATCCATCAATTCTTACTTTCTTTAATCAAATAAATCACATAATCTTAATCTACATATCCTAATTAACCTATTGGAAGCTTTAAACTTAATTAAAAACTCAATTACTACTTACCTCAATTTTGAGATATCAACTTTCTTTCTTGGTTTAGACCACTTTTAGACCTTCAAATGAAAAGTAGAGGCCTCCATAAGCTAGTAAAGAGGCTGAACTTTACTTGAAAAGGTTAGACTTAGGAAGAAAGATGAAAGAAAATGAGGAAATCAAAGAAGAAAAGGGAAAAACTTCATTCGGCCAAAGAGGAAGAGAAGCAATGTGAGGGCTGGAGAGTCTTCTGGAAAAATGGTAAAATTGGTGTATTTAAAGGGGTGAGTTGGGCCGGACTTGGTCCAACCAGGATGGTTGGACCTAGCTCAAGCCCAATTCCCCTTTTAAGCCCAATAAGCCTCCATAAATTATTTGTCTCACTTTCAAAACTCAATTTTACTCAAAATCAATTTCATAATTCTTAAAATAATATATTGAGCCTTTATGAAAAATTTTGGTCAATCGGAGTCCATTTTCAGTCCGGTTCAATCCAACCAGTCCGATTAATAAATTTTTGATGTTACTGAAAATTTAATTTTTTCCACCAAATAATTCTAAATCTTATAAATAGCTTGACTAGAAATTTCTGTAATTTTTGAAGATCATTTGCTATTTTTAAAGCTCTGGTCAAATTATAGCTGGAACCGTGATTTTTTAACTAAAACCGTGATTTTTTCCTTATTTTTGACTTTTAATGGTCCATTTGACCTAATTTTAAGTCCAAATTATATTTTTGGATTTCAGCTAACTTGTTCTTTTTAATGACCCAATAAAATATTTTTCGACTCAAGAGGTACTATTCACCCCGGTGTCATTATTTACTGTCAGAAATACTATTTCCGACTAGTCCGATATTTGGATCGTTACAACATAACATATAATCCATTTCTTTAAAAGAGAATTTTTGGCTCATATAAAAAATTTCTTAACTCAATTTATACATTATGCTAAGCTTAATTAAAATCTAATTGAACAATTTTAATATCAATTTTTAATTTTACTCAATAATTCAATATTTTTTCCTTAATACACCTAAAGGAAAAAATCAATAAATTAAAGAAAAATTAAAGGATTTTATAGTCACTTACCTTAAGGGTCAAAATTGCCTTAATTTGCTTGCTAAAATGCTCGCCAGACCGATCGTCGAAGCATTATCGGAGACTCATCGGAGCTCCACAGGTGACAATCTGACACTTCCATCTAGTAGATCTGGATTTCTTGACTTTATTTTCGGTGGTCATACACCAATCCACCAACTAGTTCTGTTTAAAAATCCTCTTAAACCCGCTGGTCCACTATTTTTTATCTCTTCTTCTCCGGTGTTTGAGGGACGATGGAGTATATCAAAAAACTTGCTTCATTGCTGGGAGTCAATTGGTGGTAATAGGATCACCGTCGCCGCTGTAGATCGTTGAAAAAATGAGAAAAATTGGTTGGTAAAGGGAGAGAAAAAGAAATTGGACGATCGAACCGCCATAATGGGACTGGATGCCAGCAAAAGGGAGATCATCGCATGCCGTTCGCCGCCGTTGCAATGGTGGCCGGCATGAGGCACCGGTCCTTTCTTTTCCTCCTTTCCTTTTTGCATCATTTGCCTCATCTGTGTTTCCTTTTTTTCCTTTCTTTCTTTGTTTTCTTTATTTATTCATTCTTATTTGTTTTATTTTACAAGGTCTGTGGCCTGAAATTTCTAGGGCCTTCTTTTTTTATTTCATTTCATTCCTCTTTTTTCGTATGCTCATTTCATTTTGTTTTATTCCTTTTCATCTTTTTCTTTTTACAACATTTTTGTGGCTAACAATTGTATACCAAATTTCTAGGCCCTTTTTTTACACACACACACACACACACATACACACATATATATATGTGGCTTTTGGATAATTAAATTATCCAAAATAATTTCCATTGCCCTCATAAATTTTTTCTCTTTGAAAACTTCATAATTTTTATCACATCAAAAATATGTGGAACACAAATTTTTGACTCAATCGAAATCCATTATCGGTCCGATTTAAATTAATTAGTCGGATTCGCCAACTGTCGATATCACCGAAAAATTTAATTCTTATCACCAAAATATTATATACTAAATTTAAGGTAGACTGCAAAATTTTACAATATTATGAGTTCATTTGCTATTTTTAAAAATTTACGTAAAATCAAGTCACTTTTCCTATCAGAAAAATTTACTCGCTAATTTTTTCGTATTTTAAACTTTTCAAGGCCCATTTGACATCTGTTTCACTTCAAATTACAACCTGGACTCAAAAAATACTATTTACTATCGAAAAATATTGTTCATGGCTAACCCGATGTTGAGGCCAATACATAAATAAACTCTAACTTTCGCATTTTTAACTTAGGATGAATGTCGAGACTAGCGGATAATTTGTACCAAATATTAATTTAACTTGCAAATAAATGGA
The DNA here is from genome assembly GCA_037975025.1 of Excoecaria agallocha. Lineage (NCBI taxonomy): Eukaryota > Viridiplantae > Streptophyta > Magnoliopsida > Malpighiales > Euphorbiaceae > Excoecaria > Excoecaria agallocha. Next base: position 57,093,977 of record CM075806.1, on the reverse strand, counting down.
CTCCAACTTTTACTTTTTTGGCTCGGGTTGAACATCGAGCCTAGCGGATAAGTTATACCAAATATACCTTTTATAGAGATGGAAAGGAATTTCTTTGTGTATTGAATTCAATTCTTGATATAAGATTACATGTGGTATTTCAGAGTACCTCGACATTCCAACTCCTAGGGATGTCCAGTCCATCTAGGGTTCTGAGCTTGTACGTACTCGAGCTTAAGACCTTAGAGATTTCGTAAGGTCCTTCCCAATTGGGCATTAGCTTCTCGACTTCTGCATTTTCTATTTTTATGTCTACCTTTTTAAGCACTAGGTCACCAACATTTAAAGTTCTTGACTTCACCTTCATGTTGTGATATCTGGCAACACTTTGCTTATAGATATAAATTTTGGCATAGACTTCTTCTCTCCTTTCTTCTATTAGGTCTAAATCTCGATACCTTTCTTGAATGTTCATCTGATCAAAATAGAATATCGTTCGATAGGAAGGGACGCCGACCTCTACTGGTATCATTGCCTTAAAACCATAAATAATAAAGAATTACGTTTGGTGAGTGCTTGCCCTTGGGGAAGTTTTATAAGATCATAGGACACTTTGCAGTTCTTCAGTCCAGTTGCCCTTTACTTCACCTAGTCGCTTCTTTAGCCCTTCTAGGATTGTCCAATTAGAGACTTCGATCATTCCATTGCTTTTGTGGGTGAGCAACTCAAGTGAATCTAAGGCTGATGTTTAGACCTTGGCAAAATTTTCTGAAGATGGAGCAATCGAACTACTTGCCATTATCAGCAATAAATATTTTGGGTAAGCCATATCTGTAAATTATGTCCTTTCAGGCAAAGTTTCTGACCCTCTCTATCATGACCATTGCCAAAGGTTCTGTAACACCCTAATCTACTAACCATGGATATTCATTAATCATCATTATTATCATCATCATAAACCTAGTAAAGGTCAGGCAGAAATAATAATAATAATAATAATAATAAGACAGGCCATAATTACAGGTCATAATAAGATAATTAAGCTTATAGATAAGAAAACATAACATAAATGGCCTTTAAGTATCCTGAAATCCTTAAGGCAACTGCATTTTGCCCGATCCTCTAGAGCTTAACTTGAACCTACACGAATAAATAAACCCGTGCTAAGCTATAAAGCTTAGTGGGAAACAAAATCTATGGATAAGCTCTTACAATTTTCTTCATCAAACCAAATACAAATATCACAATAACATAAAATAACATATGAGTTTACATTATTTATCATGCCACAATAGACATTCTGGGGAGTTTTCAACCTTAACCATAGATGCAATCTTTACTAAAACCGAAAGCCTTGCATAAACTTATCTTATCCCTAAAACTTGTTAATTAATGATCATCTTTAACCCTCTTTTATTTCCTAGAAAGTTCATGCATCTTATAATTCTTCTATTCAAGAATACCAATATCATCATTATATTCATACAACCTTCAATTTAATGCCATTAACCAATTTGGTTACCTAAAATGTGCATTTAACATTTATTCATAGCCAAAAGGAAGTGCTCATGTTATATAACGTTTGCAAGAGATATTGATAGGCATGATTTCATTACATATATTACAAACTTAGCATTTTTGTTTATGTTTCTACACATGTCTTCCTTAATGCTATATTATCATTGCACTTTGAACATCATACAGATTCATATCATATCATGCTTTGCACTTTGGTTTATATTAGAATTATACATATACAAATACATATATAAATGTTCATATACATACTCACGAATTTGCATGCCATTCTAAGGAATAGGTATTACACCTCATGATTAACTGACACGATCTCCGTACCACATGCAAACATTTTTTAATTTTCCCATACATGAATATTATAATACATGTCATAGTTCATATAGTGTTTAATTCAATATTGCAAGCTTGTGACTCATACGGCCCCACTATTCACCATGGAACCAACTCACACTGGCACTCATACGGTGACCTTTCTTATAGTTGATGTAAGATATCACAATCAAGTAATATATAACATGGTATTTCATTTCATAGTAATAGTTTATAGCTAACTAAAATTTAGAATAAAACAATAGAATAGATCATTATCATGATTCCAATATATATAAGTGATGCGATCGATATATAATTACTTTATATCTTGTACAATTTACATCTATAATAGCATGCCTAAGTACTAGTTCGAAAGGTGGATAACATGAGCAATGGATATCTGAAGGTATCAAACTATGGATATCCAAAGATATCAAATTATGGAGCCAAAAGGGGTCGAACGATGGTTCCATTAAGGCACAAGACCCAAACGGGGTCAACTATAGCAGCTGCGACTGTATTCCCCTAGGCATACCTATTTAATCCATAAGTGAACTAAGACCCGCAAGCTTAACTCTTTAAAATATCTTTGATTTAACATATTCTTCTTTACTTAGTGCATCATTTGGCTCAAAGCCACTTTTCATAAAAGAATGCATATCATTCTTATCATACATTAATATTGAGCTTTAGATTCCATTATATATGGATGCTATCATATGATCGAATGGTTACATCAATCTTCTTTCGTTCATATCATAATAGCTACGTGTTTATGCAAACAATAACAACATGTCATCTTTCATGATTAGCATTGCGTGTATCCATATACACTCGTACATATATATACAGCTTAAACATGGCAATACATGTTTTTCCTACTCATGCTTGTTTACATATTAAGTCAAACTACTCATTATAGCATGCTCAACTCAATCATACCATAGAAAAACTTACATAACTCATAAATAGTTCTCAGTGATGTTCCTTGTTACTGCTTGCCATGAATAGTTTCCTTATTCTCATAATTAATCACATTACCTCATAATCATATATAGCAGCACTCAAGCATTTATGATCTATATAATAGAACAAATAGGTTCTCTTGTAACTTAAAGTCAACACTCATTCATCTTTAGCCCCTTTAGCTCACTTTTATAGTCTATTGGATCATAGGCAATAGGTTATCTACCTCAACGTTATCACTTATACCATGATCATCTTATTTGCACTTTCTATTTTATAACATTATTTTTCCCTAGGTAAGTTGTATAAGATTATATCATCTTAATTGTTAGCACATTACTTGTGAACTTGTAACTTTCATTTTACATCATAAGGTATGAATAACAGGCGCCTATGTTCCTTTATATCAAGGCTCACCATCAAATCCCATTAAGACTTGAGGTATAAACAAGCTTCTATAGTTTTATAATTTAGTATCCCTTATGAAATTCCTTCTCTTTTTAACTTAGGCATATTACATACCTTATACCCATATATTAATTACCTCAATTAGCATGTACGTTTAAAGTTACTAGGTTACATGTAACATTGCAACTATATTATTATCAATACTAGGCTACATCATATTATTCTCGTGTCGTTGAAAAGGATTATCAAAATAGTTTCTGGGTAGAACCATTTGCTTTGGCCTAGTACATACTTTATACCATACTATAAAGGACATATCAAATAGCATATACCCTTGTGATTACTTTATTTCTTCTCACTCTTCTTAGTTTTCTGGCTATTAGGCACTAAAACACATTGTAAAAACCTAATTATTTTAGCATTGTCACCTGTAAATCCTTCTAATTTAGAGTTAAAGTGGACTTCAGACCATAACCTTATAGGATTATTGTTCTAAAGCTTTTCACTTTACTCTGTGTATATCAAGGTATATATATATATATTCATATTAAGCGATCATGTTTTATTCATTTTGCAGGTGACTTTGGATGAACTATAGCTTAACTCAGTAATCTCCTCTCATAATAGCAATTATATCTTTTAAAATTCTATAATAATTAATCTTATACTCATGCCTTTCTAAACCATATCTTTACGGACTTTAACATTAGAGAAAAAGGCTTCCATAGTCTATTAGTCCATTGATATCATCTCGCATAACAGTCATCACTCATTAAACATTATCATTAATTTTACTTTCCATAACGACTCACCTCAGATCTTGTTTGCTTATTAATCTTATAGACCAAACAAGATTATCTTCAATATCTTATTACATGGTTTAATCTTTGGGTGAGAGCTGGCTCGGATGAATCAAAGGAGTACATATGGCCATAAAAGTAGGGGAGAAAACATTTGTATCAATAGGCTTTACTTGGCTATGCAAGGAGAGGAGGAAAGGCCATAAGTGGCCGTACATGCCAAAGAAGAAAGGAATATAGTTCATGGCTCGTGAAGTGATTCACGAGTGAAGGAAAAGAGTGAAGTTCACGACTCGTGAATGGGCTCACGAGTGAAATAAAAAAGCTGAATTTCACGACTCGTGAAGGGGCTCACGACTCGAATAAGAATGGACAACTCGTGAAGTGATTCACGAGTTAGAAGCCAAAGAAGAATAACACATTCACGAGTGACCCAGTGGTAAATAATACACAACTCATGAAGGCATTCACGAGTCAGACAAGAATGCACGACTCGTGAAGACATTCACGAGTCAATGGAGAACTAAGTCCAGAATCACGAGTCGTGAGGGAAAAATAAGGCAAAATTGCATGACTCGTGAAGAACATCACGACTCAGCATCTTAAAGAAAATAGTCTTCCATTTTTATCCCGATTTACATATCCAGAAAACATAACCCTAATTTCTTTAATTTTATCTATGGACAACAATTATCAACATCACTCCCATTCACAAAATCATCATAATAGTCCCATACCTCATTGAAGCTTCAACTCTTTCTTTGATCCTCTTGATCCATCTCCTTTGTTTATAATTTCTTTCTTCTCTTTCACTTGATCTATCTGCTTCTTTCTCTTCTCCTTACACATGGGGATAACAATAAGATCTTGTAATCCCTCACCAGAAATCATAAATTAAAAGACAAGAAAGAAGAAATCTTTAAGGGAAAACATTACCTTTGATGTTAGCTTACAAACCCTAGCTTCATTCTCTAACCCGTAACCAAGAGAGAGAGAGAGAGAGAGCCGATCTCTCATTCTCAAGGAATCCTAAATAGATGAATGGAGAAAACATCTTCCCAAGTAAATTCCTATAATTCCCTTAAGCACAATAAAACCCCCATTATTTCAATTCCTTCCAACTTAACTCCAAGACTTTCTAATTCCTTTAAATTGTTCCTTTTCTTTAATTATAATTTAACTTAACTCATATACTTACATGCTGAAATTACCAAAATACCCCTCTCAGGACTTAACCTTGATAACTGCAAAATAACTCAATATTTGTCTTAATTAACCATAATCCTCATCACTTTGCTATAATTAGATTAGGGCCATGATGGGATCCTTACAGGTACTGCCTCAATCTATTTGAAGAAGTGATCAATGGCTGCAATGAAGAATTTCATCTGCCTTTTACCTTAAGAAAAGGGTCTTAAAATGTCCAGGCCCTACTGGTCGAATGGCCAGGCAATCCTGATCAGCTATTGGTCTGCTGCTGGTTGTCTTATGATCTTTCTATGAATCTGGCATTGTTGGCATCTTTTCGCCTTCTCCTGAGCATCTTTGAAAATGCTTGGCCAAAAGTATCCAATCTAGAGTACTTTTCTTGCCATGGCCCTGCTAGCTTTGTGTGCCCCACAAATGCCTTTATGGATTTCTTTCAGGATATAGTCTCCTTATTCCTTAGTCACACATTTGAGCAAAGCATGAATTAAAGCTTTTTTATATAAATAATCATCAATTATAGAGTAGTTGAGGGATTTGTGTGATACCTTTTGAGCTTTAGCTTTATCTTTAGGTAGTTGCTCTGTTCGTAAGAATCATTTGATTGGGCTCATCCATGTGTCACCCATTTGCTCAATCTCTATCATCTCTGGTTCGTTTAAGGAATATGAGGCTTGATCGATAATCGTGATATTTTCTTCTATCACTTCCTATATGGAGGTGAACATTTTGACAAGCCAATCGATCGTTACTGTTTGATTGCTCGGCACCTTCTAGAGAAGCCACTTTGATCTAGACTCTTACAATATCCTGAGCATGACTTTAACCTTTGCCAGGTACTAAATCATATTAGTCTCCCTTACTTCAAAAGTGCCCAAAACTTGGCTGGTCATAAGTTGAGAGTCACACTTTATAGTCACTGACTTCGATCGAATGGCATGGAGCAGCCTTAGGCTTTGAAGAAATGCCTCGTATTCTACCATATTATTAGACACTTTAAAATTGAGTCTTATTACATATGTTATGACGATACCGAGAGGGCCTATTATTACGATTCCAACATCTCTTTGGGTGTCATTCGAGGCTTCATTCATAATCATCTCCCACATCAATCATTGGGATTGAGCTTCCATATCTTTGCCTATGAATTCAGCCACAAAATCTGCTAGCGCTTGTGCTTTTATGGCCATTCTAAACTCGTACCTCACATCCCACGATTGGAGCTTGATTGCCTATCCTACCATTTTACCCTCTATATCAGAGGTCTGGAGAATATTTCTTATCAGCTAACCCGATCGAACAACAATGGTATGTGCTTCAGAATATTATCTTAACTTTTGTATGTACATCATGAACGATAAGCTGCTCGACTGAACCCTTTTTCAATTCTATCCCTTTGAGCACCTGGATCATATAATATACAAGCAGCTGCTGGGTTTCTTCTTCCCTAACCAGGACTTTCTCAACAGGTTCACCAAAGGTAGATAAGTAAAGATAAAGATTTTCACATGGGATCAGTCGATTTATTAGCGGTGGGTCGATAAAGAATTTTTTTAACTCTTCAAAAGCTTGTTGGCAATCCATTTTCCAGTTGAAAGTGTCATTCTTTCTCAGCTTCTTGAAGAATGGAGTGCAACATTTGGCTGATGAAGAAATGAATCTACCAAGGGCTATGATTCTTTCATTTAGCTTCTAAATGTCTTTTATGTTTCTCGGGGGTTGCATTTCAAGGATGGCCTTTATCTTCTTCGAATTAGCTTCAATCCCCCTTTGAGAAACCATGAAGCCCAAAAAAATTTCTGAGGGAACCCCGAAGATACATTTCTTAGGGTTGAGCTTCATCTAAAATTTATTCGGTGTGTAAAAACTTTTTCCAGATCGCCAGAGTGTTCCTCTGGGCTTTTACTCTTGATATCATGTCAAACACATAAACTTCCACATTGTGCCTGATATGGTCTTTGAAAATCTTATTTATGAGATACTGGTATGTGGCACCTACATTCTTTAGAATGAACGACATTATCTTGTAGCAAAGGTTCCGTCTTCCATAATAAAACTTATCTTTTCTTGATCTAAAAGCCACATCAAGATTTGGTGATAGACAACATACGCATCAAAAAGAGAGTAGATGGCATGGAATGCAGTTGCATCCATTAACTGATCTATACTTGGCAGGGGATAGTTGTCCTTCGAACATGCCTTGTTAAGATCTATGAAGTTCATGCACACCCGTAGCTTCTATGACTTCTTTTTACCAAGACCACATTGGCAAGCCACTCTAGATAATTGATCTCTCAGATTATACCAGCCTTTAGTAGCCTATCAACCTCATCGGATATGAATTTCTTCCGATCGAGAGCACGCCTGTGCAATCTTTGCCTGACTGGTCGGTGGGTTGGGTCCATATTGAGCTTGTGGGTGATCACTTTAGGATCGATCCCAAGGATATCTTATAACTTCCAGGTGAAAGATGCCTGGTTGATCATCAAAAATTGCATGATCATATCCTTCACTTCCGTGCTTATGCTGATCCGAACCTTGATACATTTTTCTGTTAAAATTGCTTTTGCCTTTACCTCTTTGGTAGAATCCATTCTTGGCCTTTATGCTAGCTCAGATCACTCCAGACCTAGTTCCACAATCATGGCTTCTCTCTGCTGCTTTATCATGATGATATAGGCTTTTTAGGATGACTTCTGGTTGCTTTTAAGGATGGCAATACCCCCTTTTATAGGGATTTTCATCATTATATATCATATGTTAGTGATAACTTTGATATGAAAGAGTAGAAGCCTGCCAAAAATGGCGTTATAGGCAAAAATCATATTAATGACCATAAAGGTTACCTTACAGACGTGGGTGATTGCCTCTTGGCCAAGCTCAATGAATAACTCGATGGATCCCACTATTAGGATTGTAGCATTGCTTAGCCCGATCAGCGGGGTAATGTTCAATTTTAGCTCCTTGATCGGTAGCCCCATAGCTCTATAAGTCTACAGTGTGAGCATATTTACAGTGCTGGCATTATCCTCCAAAATTCTTTTCACATCAAAATTGTTTACTCAAGACATGATGACTAAAGCATCCTCGTGGAAAAAATTACATCTCGGATGTCTTCACTGGATATGGTGATTGGAGCAAACTATTTAGTTTGATGGAAGAGTTAGATGCCCTTCCTTTTTTTTTTCTTCTTAGAGATGTCTTTTCCATAAGATGATCCTCCAGTAATCATATTTCTAACCCCAGCGTACGGCCTACGTGGGTCTGGATTCCTCTAGTTTCTACACTCATCATCATCATCTGCGCCAGAATTATCTCTCCTAATGTTGGGATATCTACAGGGACTTTTTCCTCTAGCTGAACCTACAAATCTCTTGAAGGGCCCCCTTTATAGGAGTCATTTGATCTCCTCCTTTAGCGAGTAATATTCGTTAGTCGTATGACCGATGTCTTTGTGAAACTTATAGTATTTGCTATAATCCCTATTATTTCTTGACCGTTTGGATAGATTTTTAGGCCAGATGACCTTCTTATGCTTTTCTTTAATCCACATCAATATCTGAGTAGGGTTGGTGTTGAGTGAGGTGAAGGTCTAGGCCAATTGATTGTTAGGCCAATCGTACCTATCCCATTCCACCTTTTTTCACTTACCTAAACTTTTTGAAGTGGTGTTCCTATCAGGATTCTCATTATTTGTTCAGATATGGGAATTTTATTGAATGATTATTGATCTAGATACTGCAATTTGTCCATGATACTGGCACTTATTCCCCTGTTGGATCTCAGAACATTATCCAGCTAGATGTGTTATCTAACCCTTTCCATTAGATTGGAGAAGTTGACTGGCAGTCTTGTAGTTATTGATTAAAATAATGGATGATCGATGATGCCTCCAGCCAAGATGATCATCGCCATTTCCACACTTATATTTCTCACTTCGAACATCATAGCTTGAAACCTATCGATGTAGTCTTTAAGACTTTTATCGGTCCTTTGGTAGAGGTTCCACAGGTCAGTCACCAACTTGGGCATTCGCATCTGCAGAATAAACCATATGGTAAACAACTCTTTGAGCTGCCTAAAAGAGGTTATTGATTCCTGAGGCAGCTTATGGAACCAATTTATAGTATCTCCTCCTAAGGTGGTGGGGAAGATTCTGCAGACGATCTCCTCATCATAGGTGTAAACCTGTACCTTGGTCAAATATTCTACCAAATGGGTGGTAGGGATAGTTTTACATTTGTATTTATCTATCACTATGTATCTCCATTTAGGAGGTAGCTCGAACTCTATTATTTTCCTGCAAAATAAAGAGGCAGTATTTTTACAAGTGTTCCCCTCAAACATACCTTTCTTAGGATTTGCCAAGCCAAACTGCCTGAGCTTTTGATTGAACCATTTATTCTCCCTATTTATAGCTATGGATGTAAACTCATCTGTCAATCTTTTAGAGCGGCTGGGGCTATGTGTGCACATGAAAGATAGGTCATCTCCAATGGAGGCAGTGGAAGACCTGCTAGGGCAGTAGGTGGAGTATCTATTTAAAGATATTATCCCCTTGCCTTTATCATACCTACTTGGGGTTCTGATATCTGTTCGTCTGCAGTCATAAGCTCATGGCTCATTAATGGAGATTCTCAATTTCTCCTTCTTCTGAAGTCTTCATCCGTGAAGTATTCTCCATGATCTCTTTCAGAATTTTTAGGCATTTTGCCCTTTTTGATTGTCTGGATAATGCTCTTAGTGAAATCACTAAGGAGAGCGTGCATTCCTTGACCATGATAGAGATATTTTCTGGCTACCATAGGATCACATTATCAAACTTCAGGGGAAGGTTACCCCTAGTTAGGGATCTATGAGATCTCTCTTTTCCCTATGGGCCTAGATCTGCCCTGACCATTATTATCATAGTCATATTTTTCAAAAACTGTGTGCTCAGTGGATCTTGAACTGGCCATGGCTCTCAACAAAAGCACCAAGTGATAATACATGAAAATCTTTATCTAAGAAGAGAGAGCTGGCTCGAGTTATTTTCGATCGGAAATGGAGTTTCTACAAAAAAGAAGCCCGATCGGACCAAGCATAAACACTCCGAAGTTTAAGTTAGTAGCTTTTTGGAGAAAGAATTCTTAGAGAGACAATATTAGAGATTCAATTCCTGTAGCCACTGTGCATTGAGCTATTTATAGGAGATAAGAGGGGTACATTTGAGTACCTGGGATGTGATAGTTGATTGTCAGAGCAGGCAAGCGGCAAAGTGACAAGGAGTAGATGAAGGATATAGGCTCTGCCTTGTGTCAGTGGACTGATTGAGACGTGATGTCTAATCAGTCCGATCGGATATAAGTGGCCTCTTCATTGACTTATTGCTCATGTTTGGTGCTCATTTTTTGATGGACTTTGGGTTTTATCAGGTGTGATGGGCCGACTTTTTGGGCCTTGGATTGTGGCATTTCTATAGTTATTAGTTAATATTAATTTCTCTTTTTTTAGCATGAAAATAGACACAATTTCTGCATCATGCAAGTCAGCAAACTTTGACGATGGCATTTTCATTTTTCTTCATCAATAATTCATGATAATTACAATGAATAAATAACTATAAAATCCCATAAATCGCTCTAATAAAGTTCCAAAAATCATCTTTAAGTAAGAATCATTAAGAAAATTAGAATGCAAGAAAGCTATTGAACATCAGGTACAACCGACAAGGGATCTACTCCATTTTTCACTTCAGTTTCCATGCTTGCATTTCCACTATCAAACTTTAGCTGATCACAAAATATCTACACTATCAATGTAATTTGGCACAATGCCATGAAAAAAGTTCAATGTCGTTTATACATATAAGCAAATAAAATTCTACGTGAAAGGAACGGAGGTAGAGAAGAAAGGAGAATTTTAATAGGGATTTTGACACCAAATTCACAATTTTATGATTGATCCGATCCAATTCGGTCCAATTAGAGTTCCAATCCAAACTGAATTTTTTCTCCTTTATATTTTTATATTGGATCGACTCGAATTGCTAGCTGAGTTACAGTCTAATTGGTTTGACCATCCGAGTCATACCGAGTTTGATAACCCTGATAATTATAATTCAATTTTTGTTTTACTTTTCTACTTGTCACATACTTTATAATTCCATTTTGAAAACCTAAAATGAAAAAAAAAAAGCTAACTCAAAAAAAAGGAAAAGAAAAAAAAAATCTGATTAAGCAAGTTATGGCATTGGTTGCATTCGGTGAACTCAACAAGAAAAAATTAACTCTTCCGAGAACATTCTTGCATAGTTGCACTCATACCCCAAGCCCACTAAGGAAATTAACTTTCTTAAATCAATTAAATATTTCCTTTCCAGCAATATCAAATGAAGAATCAGTTTTGTTTAATACGATATTACCGTACATATCAGTTTACACTTTACACTATAATTTACTATTTAGGGGTGCTCACGGGATGGGGTGGGATCGGGGATTGCACCCCACTCACTGCCCTGTCGGGGTCAGGAATTCCACGTCCCCCACGGGGATCCCATCCCCCAAAAAATTGTTATTTTTTTAATTTTAAAATATAATATTTTATAAATAATTATAATATAACATTTAATAAATAAAAAATTTAAAATTAATTATAATTTAAATTAATATAAATTTTAACCATTTATAAATTTAAAATTAAGTATAATTTAAAACTTAATAATTATAAAATTAAGTTATATTTTAATTTTAATTATTTATAAAATATTATATTTTAAATTTCAAAAAATTATTTTTTATGGGGCAGGGATCCTCGTGGGGTAGATACCCCATTTTCGTCCCTTTCTCGAAATATATATCGGAGATTTTTTTCCTCCGTCCCCGTCCTCCCTAGGAAAAATTCGGGAATTTTTCGGCCCGAACATGGTAGGTCCCCACCGGGGTCGGGGATTCCCCTCCCCGTGAGTATCCCTAGTACTATTTATAGACCAATGCCAAAAAATTGATTTGTTTTATCAATTTATAAATTATACCCTTTAATAATTTCATTTTTTATTTATAGATTGCATATTTATACTTCTTGATGCATTTTAATGTTTTTATTACACTTAGCTTTGTTATTAATCTATATTGAAATTAAAACTTTTGTAATAGTTGCAATACCGGGTCAACCGTAAACAGTATTTTTTGATGGTAAATAATACTTTTTGGACCCGAAAGGACACCAGAAGTCAAAAATATTTTATTGGACCATCAGAAAGTATTGGTCATGGTGATTCCGATATTGAAATTTAAAGTAAAATTAAAGTCAAATGGACCTCAGAAGGTCAAAAATACGAAAAAGGTAACGAGTCAATTTTCCTAATAGGGAAGGTGACTTGATTTTGCATAAATTATTAAAAATTGTAAATGAACTTCAAAAATTTCCATATTTTGCAGATCTCCATGAATTTTTGTGTAAAATATTTTGGTAGTAAAAATTGAATTTTTCGATGATACTGACAGTTATCAAATTGGACCAATAAGTTTGAATCGGACTGATAACGGACTCTAATTGAATCAAAAATTTGCGTACTGTCTATTTTTAATGTAATAAGAGTGATGAAATAATTTTTGGAGTAATTTGAAAGCTGAAAGAGAGAGAATTTGGATTAGGCTTAAATTGGCCTAAAATAGGTCTTGGAAATAAATTAGGCTAAGCCCACTTCATTGGCCCATTATTAGGCCCATTTGAGAGAGTATTTAAGGCTGAAAATTTTGAGATTTTCTTAGATTTTTTCAGCTTTTCCTCTCTCCCTCATGCGGCCGACACTCCCACTCTTCCTTTTTCCTTTGATTTCCTTTAATTTCACTTCAAATCTTCACTAAATCCCAACACAAGAATTGAACTTCCATCACTCTAGAACACAAATATGGCCTCAAACATCTAATTTATCCAAAAAAAGAGAAGATTTCAAGGTCATAAATTTTAGGATTTTAAGGTAACATTTGGATAATTAGTATTTTTAATTAATTATTTAGTGGTTTCCTTTAGTTATTGAGGTGTAGATTATGAATATGAGCTTAATTTCTGCATTTGAGAATAAGAAAATAAGAAATTCTAAGCTTAAGTGGCTGGCCATGGTAGGTGAGGAAGAAGAAGAAAAGTAATTAAGGGTTAAGGGCAAAGGAAAGGAAGTCTAGGCACCCTTGAGCAAGATAAATTGGTATGTGACTAATAAATCTTAATATTTTCTATTTTATTGAATTAATTTCCTTTATTTAATTAGGAAAAATATTGCTAAATTGCTTAAATAATGAAATTGAGATGGGAAAATGAAATTGGAACATAATTGATGCTTTGTGAATGATTAGAAGTAAGGATAAAAATTTTCAAGGCCTTAGTAGTGTGTGGCCAAAATTTTCCTTAAGGGAAAAATGGTGATTTTTGCATAAAAATGATAATTAGTAGTCTAAACTAATTATAAATGTTATAATTAATGTCTATAAATTTTTAAAAAATTTATGAAATTAATTTGAGATTTTTTTAGTTAATTAAATGATTATATAAGTAGTGAAATGGATGAATTATAGAGAAACAATGCATAAATTAAGTACATATGGGTAGTAAATATGAAATAATGTGTAAATAAATTTTTAGAGAATTTATGCATATTATATGAATAAATGAGAAATAAAATGTTAATTATGTACAATGAAAAATATTGACTTATTGGAAAATAATTCAATAAAGTGAAGGAACATTAATAATAAATGTGAAAAGTGTGAATATAAATTTTTAATAAATTTATATGTAATAATAAAGTATATCCAAAATAAATTATGGAATATATATAAGAAAAATTAATGAATTATGAAGAAATAATTCAATAAATGGTAAAAAATAGTAAATTAATATGGATTAATTTACTATGAAGTAAACGACAGTGAAACGAAATTTTGTTGGAAATGAATGATCACCATGGCTTCTCTGTCTCTGTTCTCTGCTCTGTGAGAATTGGCCCTTTGGGGGTCATTTCTCTATCTCTGTTATGGCTCTGTAGGGTCCACGTCCCGTGTATCCGGTTTGAAATTTTTTGCTGGATCCGAACTAGGGGCATAATGAAAGTAAAATGTGAAAATGTGAAAAAAAATGAAAAATACTAATTAAAAGTGAAAAAGGACTAAATTGAAAGAAAAAGAAAGTTAGGGGCAAAATCGTAATTTTTTTCAAAAAGATAAAAATTAAGCAAATTACTTTAAAATTGCTTAAATAAGAATAAAACAGGCACTTAATGGTTAAAATATATTAAAATGAAGATTTATATCAACAAGGAATAAAATGTAATTTTGCATAAAAATGCCTAATTAAGTATAAATTAAGGTTGAGTACCTTAATTAATAGTTTAAATGTCAAAAGAAGCGTAGAAAGGCTAAAATATTATTTAATGAGAAAAAAAAAGACTAAATTGATGAAAAGTTAAATGTTCTGAATTAAATGTTTATTTTGATAATAAATAAGTATTTGATTAATAAAAGTGTATTAAAAATTAAAATATTATTTAAAAAGAAATCATTTATTTAAGTTTGCTAAAAAGGTTAAAATGAGAGATTTTTGCATAATGTAACTATTTAAGTTAAGTATAAGAAATATTTAGATTGTTAGTCACCAATGGGCATATCAAGTGCTCAGCGCGCAGTTATGACTGCGTGCAGGTACTCAGGAGCGGAAGCAAAAGTATTCCTTGAAGGATTTCTATTGATGTATATAGAGTTTTTAATCCTTATAGCATGTATATATATAAACATAATAATTATGGACCTGTGCATTGTAAATATGCACATAAGAGTTGGTATTTTGAGTTGTAATATGGTATATATTGTGATGTAAAGTGAGACCTAGCAGTTGTAAATAAATGTATGTGTAATATTTAGATGAATGAGTTATGAGAATAAATGGATGATATGATGATATATAATTTTGTTATGCCTCTGAGAGGCTTGGGTAGTGTTTGCTTTTCAGGGGGCTAGTGCAATATATAGCTATTATATCGCCAAAATTTTATTAAGTATATAGTATTTTGGACAGTTATAAGTTATCGGTGAATCTTTATTGGATTTATAAAAACATCATGAAAAAGAAATTTCAGCCTATGACGTACCGGAACAGTGACTTGGGTGTTAAGGGTATTACATTTTGTGGTATCAGAGTATTGATTTAGACGGTTCTAAGATTGGAGTGGGTGTTAATGCTTGATTTATATATATACATGTCAAATGTCATTTTGAAAAGATGTTTTGGAATTAATGTATTCTTGCTCCCTTATGTTTTATAGTGAAAAGATTTCCGGAGATTAGAGTCGTGGGGTGGGAGATAATAGGAGTGAGGCCTCCAGTAATGTTGGGCAACAGGGGGTCCCACAGCAAGAAGCACCTCCACCAGTAGCGCCTCCTCCATCTGCTCCTCAGTTAGATATTCTTAATCTGATGTCAGACTACATTCAACAGCGACTTCAGACTGCTCAGGCTCAGGTACAGCCACCAGTAGTACAGGTTCAGCCACCTACTCCACCCAGAAGAAAGCCTATCTTGAAGCAGTTGAAAAGACTTGGGGCTGAAGATTTATCCGGCCATGATCTTTTGACTCCTGTAGCTGCAGAAGAGTGGTTATTTAAGATAAAGAGACTATTTAAGATTACCCACAGTTCTCTGGAGGAGAAATTCGAGGGTATAGTTGCTTTGCTGCAGGGTTCAGCGTTTATCTGATGGGATTCAGTTAGAAGGCATACACCAGCAGATCATTTGAATTGGAAGTTTTTTGTTGAACAATTTGAGAAGAAATATATCGAATCTTAGTGTAAGATTGCTATGCATGATGCTTTCTGGAGATTGAGATAGGGAAACCGCACAGTGGCTGAGTATGACAGAGAGTTTGAGCGCCTACCTAGATGAGGGCCAGGCCACAAAAGAAAGATTATGTCAGCGGCTTGAGAGAGGATTACACACTGAACTGAGGTAGATTATTGGGGCCCAGCATTATCCTGATCTGCGGTCTATGATTGATACGATTCTCAAATTAGAAGTCACTCAATCCGAGCAAGCTGAGAGAAAGTCTAGGTTTCAACAAAAGAGAAAGCAGGGACAAAGCAGTGGTAAGTCTGGACAGGATAAAAAGTAGAAGGGCAATAGATACCTCAGGGCTACCTACCAGCAAGCAGGGGTCAGGGTAGTGCCTCCCGTGATGAATCTATAGCCACTACAACTTTTAGTGCACCCAGAGGCAGAGATAGGGGGATACCAATTTTGTGTGACCATTATGGAAAGACACATTCTGTGGAGTGCAGATTGCTGACTGGAGCTTGTTTTAAATGTGGGTCCTGAGATCATCGTATCAAAGACTTTTTTTTTGCAGCAGACTGCCTAGAATCCTTACCAGCATCTGGTATATGGTCATCAACTCCACGAGGACGTGATAGGTGAGTAGCCCCTAATACTTTAGCTTTCAGACCAACTGGTCAGTCATCTGAGGGACAAAAGTGATCAGCGGGACAATCATATGCTGTCAGGGCCCGAGAAGAGAAGGATTCTCCCGACGTGATTGTGGGAAAGTTTATTTTGTTATATGATTCAGTATATACTCTGATTGATCCTGGCTTCACACACTCTTACATTAGCACAGAACTGGCATTGGGTAAAGGGATGAAAGAGACATGCTTGGACCAGGATATCTTGGTAAGTAATCCTGTAGGGCATAGTGTGGTAGTAAATAAGATTTATAGACAGTGTCCTATTGGCATCCAGGGACATGTATTCCTAGCAAATCTGATCGAGTTGCCCTTTTGTGAGTTTGACTTAATTCTTGGGATGGATTGGTTATCCGCCCACCAAGAGACCGTTGACTGCAGAAAGAAAAGGATCACCTTACAGCTTCAGAATGGTAATGACATCACTATTGTGGGTATGAGATCCAATTTCTTATCTGATGTGATATCAGCTACTGCTGTGAAAAGACCGATCATGAAAGATTGTGAAGCTTATTTGTGTTATGCAATTGAGGCAAAGAAAGATTGTTTACATGTGTCAGATGTGACTACTGTTAGGGAGTTCCAGGATGTGTTCGCATATGAGCTTTCAGGTTTACCGCCTGATAGAGAGGTGAAATTTTCCATTGATATTGTTCCTGGTACTGCTCCTATTTCTTTTACTCTGTATAGAATGGCATCTGCAGAGTTAAAAGAATTAAAGATTTAACTTTAGGAATTGCTTGACAAAGGGTTTATCGGACCCAGCACTTTTCCTTGGGGAGCACCTGTCCTATTGGTAAAGAAAAAGGATGGGACTCTCTGACTGTGCATTGATTATAGGCAGCTGAATAAAGTGACTATAAAGAATAGATATCCTCTTCCTCGCATTGAAGACTTGTTTGATCAGCTTAAAGGAACGGGTATTTTCTCCAAAATTGATTTGAGGTCAGGCTATTATCAGATGGGAGTTAAGGAAGCTGATGTGCCCAAGACTGCTTTTCGAACCAGGTATGGCCACTTTGAGTTCTTGGTAATGCCATTTGGACTTACAAAAGCACCAACAGCTTTCATGGATCTGATGAACAGAGTTTTTCACCCCTACTTGGATCAGTTTATGGTGGTCGTCATCGATGACATCCTGGTGTATTCAAAGATACAGGAAGATCATGATAAGCACTTGAGGATTGTACTACAGACTCTGAGAGAGAAGCAATTGTATGCCAAATTCAGCAAATGTGATTTTTGGCTAAATAAGGTATCTTTTTTGGGACATGTTATATCTACAGAGGGCATCAAAGGGGATCCTTCAAAGATTGATGCAATCTTTTAGTGGAGCCACCCAAGAATGTGACTAAAGTGAGGAGTTTTCTAGAATTGGCTGGGTATTATAGAAGATTCATCAAGGGTTTCTCTACCATTGCAATTCCCTTGGCACGACTACTACAGAAGAATGTTAAATTTATATGGACTGATAAGAGTCAAGAATGCTTTGAGAAGCTTAAAACTATATTGACTGAAGCTCCTATCCTCATACAACCTGAGTCAGGCAAAGACTTTATGATCTATAGTAATTCCTCAAGAAATGGTTTAGGCTACGTCTTGATGCAGGAAGGCAATGTGATTGCTTATGCCTCCTGACAACTCAAAACTCATGAGAAAAACTATCCTACTCATGATTTGGAGTTGGCAGCTATTGTTTTTGCACTGAAAATTTGGAGGTATTAACTGTATGGTGAGAGATGTTACATCTATTCGGATCATAAAAGTTTAAAAAATCTAATTACGAGAAAGAACTCAACCTCAGACAAAGATGCCGGATGGAGTTGATTAAAGATTATGACTGTTACATCGACTACCATCCAGGAAAAGCGAATGTAGTAGCTGATGTGCTTAGCAGAAAATTTATGTTTGCTCTTCGAGCTATGAATGTCAGTCTATGTTTGGCACCAGATGGAGCTATAGTAGCCAAGCTACGAGTTAAACCAGACTTTGTGCATCAAGTAAAAGTGGCTCAGAAGGAAGATGATTATTTAATGGCTATTGTGAATAAGTTACAGCATAGCAGTGAAAGTGACTACTCTTTGCCTAGTGATGGAAGTCTCTATTATAAAGGAAGACTTTGTGTTCCCACTCAGGAAGAATTGAAAAAGAATATACTGATAGAAGAACACCATAGTAGTTATGCCATGCACCCTAGAAGTAATAAAATGTGCCAGGACTTGAAAGCCTACTATTGGTGGCCAAGCATGAAGCGTAATGTGACTGAATTTGTAAGTAAATATCTGACATGTTAGCAGGTGAAAGTAGAGCATCAGGTTCCTTCAGGATTACTACAACCACTTGTTATTCCAGAGTAGAAATGGGATAAAGTAACCATGGATTTTGTTACTGGCTTACCTGTAACTTTGAGGAAGCATGATGCTATCTGGGTAGTTGTTAACCGGCTCACTAAATCTGCTCATTTCTTACCAGTACAGATGGATTATTCCTTGACCAGGCTGGCATAGATCTATATCAGTGAAGTGGTTAGGTTATATGGAGTGCCTACATCGATTGTTTATGACAGAGATCCCAGGTTTACATCTCATTTCTGTAAGAGTTTTCAGGATGCTCTAGGTACTAGACTTCACCTTAGCACAACTTTTCTCCCTCAGAATGATGGCCAGTCCGAGCGGGTGATTCAGACATTAGAGGATATGCTTAGATGTTGTGTTCTTGAATTTGGCACCAACTGGGAAAAGCATTTACCCTTGGTTGAGTTTGCATACAACAATAGCTTCCAGTCCAGTTTGAAAATGATGCCTTTTGAAGCTTTATATGGTAGAAAGTGCAGAACTTCGTTATGCTGGATTGAATTAAGTGAGAAAAAGCTCTTAGGTTCAGATTTGGTTCGTGATTCTAAAGAGAAAATTCAAATCATTAAAATCCGATTGAAAGAAGTAATGGATCGATATAAATTATATGCAGATTTGAAGAGAAGAGATATTGAGTTTCAGGTCAGAAACAAGGTTTTTCTAAAAGTATCTCCTTGGAAGAAAGTCCTAAGGTTTGGCAAGAAGGGCAAGTTGAGCCCTAAATTCATAGGCCCATATGAGATACTTCAGCGAGTGGATCCTATATCCTGCAGATTGAAGTTATCACCTGCTTTGGAAAAGATACATGATGTTTTTCATATATCTATGCTCCGTCGATACAGGTCGGATCTGAACCATGTGATAGCACCAGATGAAATTCAGGTGTAGACTGATATGAGTTATGAAGAAAAACCTGTAAAAATCTATGGATAGAGAAATTTGGCAACTCAGGAATAAGCAGATACCATTGGTGAAGGTCCTATGGCATCACCACAATGTAAAGGAAGCTACATGGGAACCTGAGATGACCATTAGACAACAGTATCCTCTACTCTTCAGTTCAGATAAATTTTTAGGATTAAATTTATTTTAAGTAGGAGAGAAATGTAATGGCCGCAACATCGGATCAGCCGTGAACAATACTTTTTGATGGTAAATAGTGCTTTTTGAGACCGAAAGGACACCAGAAGTCAAAAATATTTTATTGGATGATCAGCAAAATATTGGTCGTTATGAGTCCGAAATTGAAATTTAAAGTGAAATTGAGGTCAAATGGGGCTCAGAAAGTTAAAAATATGAAAAAGGTAGCGAGTCAATTTCCATAGTAGGAAAGGTGACTTGATTTTGCATAAATTATTAAAAATAGTAAATGAACTTCAAAAATTGCCATACTTTTTAGATCTGCATGAAATTTTGTGTATAATGTTTTGGTAGTAAAAATTAAATTTTTCGGTTATACCGGCAGTTATTGAATCGGATCGATAAGTTTAAATCGGACCGATAACGGACTCCGATTGAGCCAAAAATTTGCGTACTACCTATTTTTGATGTGATAAGAGTGATAAAATAATTTTTAGAATGATTTAAAGGCTAAAAGTGAGAGAATATGGATTGGACTTAAATTGGCCTAAAATAGGTCTTGGAAATAAATTAGGCTAAGCCCGCTTCATTGGCCCATTTGAGGCCCATCATTAGGCCCATCTTCCTCTCTCCCACATATGGCCAACACTCCAACTCTTCCTTTTTTCTTTGATTTCCTTTAATTCCACTTTAAATCTCCATTAAATCCTAACACAAGAATTGAACTTCCATCACTTTAGAACACAAATATAGCCTCAAAAATCTGATTTACCCAAAGGAATTGAAGATTTTAAGGTTATAAAGTTTAGTATTTTAAGTTAATATTTGGAAAATTAGTATTTTTAATTAATTCATTAGTGGTTTCCTATAGTTTTTAAGGTGTAGATTATGAATATGAGCTTAATTTCTGCATTTGAGAACAAAAAAATAAGAAATTCTAAGCTTAAGTGGCTGGCCATGGTAGGTGGGGAAGAAAAAGAAAAGTAATCAAGGGTTAAGGGCAAAGGAAAGGAAGTCTAGGCACCTTTGAGCAAGATAAATTGGTATGTGACTAATAAATCTTAATATTTTCTATTTTATTGAATTTAATTTCCTTTATATAATTAGGAAAAAAATTGCTAAATTGTTTAAATAATGAAATTGAGATGGGAGAAATGAAATTGGAACATAATTGATGCATTGTGAATGATTAGAAGTAAGGATAAAAATTTTCAAGGCCTTGGTAGTGTGTGGGCCAAAATTTTTCTTAAGGGAAAAATGGTGATTTTTGCATGAAAATGATAATTAGTAGTCTAAACTAATTATAAATGTTATAATTAATGCCCATAAATTTTTAAAATATTTGTGAAATTAATTTGGGATTTTTTTAGTTAATTAAATGATTATGTAAGTAGTGAAATGGATGAATTATAGAGAAACAATTCATAAATTAAGTACATATGGGTAGTGAATATGAAATAATGTGTAAATAAATTTTTAGAGAATTTATGCATATTATATGAATAAATGAGAAAAAATATTAATTATGTACAATGAAAAATATTGACTTATTGAAGAATAATTCAATAAAGTGAAATATTGATAATAAATGTGAAAAGTGTGAATATAAATTTTTAATAAATTTATATGTAATAATAAAATATATCCGAAATAAATTATGAAATATATATAAGAAAAATTAATGAATTATGAAAAAATAATTCAATAAAGGGTAAAAAGTAGTAAATTAATACGGATTAATTTACTATGAAGGAAAGGACAGTGAAACAAATTTTTGTTAGAAATGAAAAAGTTCATAATAATTATGAACTAATTTAAAAGTAAATAAAAATATGCACAATAATGCCCTTAGAAATAATCAGACAGTAAAACTAGCTCAGGATATAATTGGCTGGCCATAAGGATATCTTTGTATCGCGGTGCAAGTCATGGCGACTTGCTATACTATGGATTTGATCTTTGATCACCATGACTTCTCTGTCTCTGTTCTCTGCTCTGTGAGACTTGACCCTTTATTGGTCATTTCTCTATCTCTGTTGTGGCCCTATGGGGTCCACGTCTCGTGTATCCGATTTGAAATATTCTGTCGGGTCCGAACTAGGGGCATAATAAAAGTAAAATATGAAAATGTGAAAAATATATGAATAATACTAATTAAAAGTGAAAAAGGACTAAATTGAAAGAAAAAAAGTTTAGGGGCAAAATTGTAATTTTTTCCAAAAAGATAAAAATTAAGCAAATTACTTTAGAATTGCTTAATTAAGAATAAAATAGTCAATTAATGGTTAAAATATATTAAAATAAAGTTTTATAGTCAACAAGGACTAAATGTAATTTTGCATAAAAATGACTAATTAAGTATAAATTAAGGTTGAGTACCTTAATTAATAGCTTAAATGTCAAAAGAAGCGTAGAAAGGCTAAATTCTTATTTAACGAGAAAAAAAGACTAAATTGATAAAAAGGTAAAAGTTCTGAATTAAATGTATATTTTGATAATAAATAAGTATTTGATTAATAAAAGTGTATTAAAATTTAAAATGTTATTTGAAAAGAAATGATTTTTTTAAGTTTGCTAAAAAGGTTAAAATGGGGGATTTTTGCATAATGAAACTATTTAAGTATAGGAAATATTTAGATTGTTAGTCACCACTGGACATGTCAAGTGCTCAGCGCATAGTTATGACTGCGTGCAGGTACTCAGGAGCCGGAACAAGAATATTCCTTGAAGGATTTCTGTTGATGTATATAGAGTTTTTAATCCTTGTGGCATGTATATATATATATAAACATAATACTTATGGACCTGTGTATTGTAAATATGCATATAAGTGTTGGTATTTTGAGTTGTAATATGGCATATATTGTGATGTGAAGTGAGACCTAGCAGTTGTAAATAAATGTATGTGTAATATTTAGATGAATGAGTTATGAGAATAAATGATGATATGTGTTAGAGAGTATGCCCTAGAGCCCATGTAATAGGGATGTTTTTTCATATGTATGACTTGATATTCTTACTAAAAGGCATCATTCATTTATTAATGCTATGTTTAAGTACATGAGTTTGTAAATTTTAAATTAATAAATGAAGTCCTATATATTATAAACACAGTGCAAAGCCAATCATGAAAGAGTTCATGATATGAGATGACTATTGCATGCAAATGTGTTAATATCTAAATATCCCTAGTCATAGAATTAACAAGACATGACATTGTTAATTCGGATAGACTAGCACATGTTATGCTTCTTGAATGGTTCAAGCAGTGGTTTTCATAACTGTGATTATGAAAGATAATCAAAGCTAATATGTGGATGCTTGTTAGAAGAACAAGTTCATTGGAGACCTACATAGAGAATCCTCATATGGATATTAAATCTATGTTAGTGAGGAATCTCTTCATAGCAGTGGTGCAAGTATCCTTAGACTTGAGATCACCAAAGTTATCTTAAGTAGCAAGTGGTATACTTTGACTCCATAACTGCTTACTTCCAACTGGGAGTAAACATAGTTAGGAGATTGGGTATATCATGACCTACTTGAAGGTAGTTGAGTGATTAATAAAGGATTCAACATTCCAGATTTAATAGAGGAAGTTATCTCGTATGATTCTATAATTGCCTTGTTCAGAGAATCTCTGGCCAGAGTAAAATGCCAAGATGGATAGAGATCTATGGAGGCATTTTGGGAACAATGGTTAAATTAATAGAACATACATAATTAAATTTATATGAGTTGATAGAAATCCATACTCAGAATCTAATTGAGATTAGTGTGGTGAAAGGAGTAATTGCACGGTAACTGTTTCTATAGAAGGATACAGTCAAACCACATGACTTTCTTGTCGTTTGGGTAGTTATGATGCCTAGCTAGAGGCTAATCATGACTTTTATAATGATGTATTAAAATATCAATAGAGATTGATAAAATGATAAGATGATTTAAAGGAGTTTAGATCATGTGTATTTTTGAATAGAATTCACAAATTACATGTTATACTGCCAATATGAACAGGAACCCAATAGGTCACACACATATAGAGAAAAATGATAAAATGGTAAAATGACAAGGATAATAATATTTGATATTATTATGAAGGAAGAGAAGTGACTAAGATAATAATTAATTAAAGAGTTTAATTAATTATGATCAAGTAAAATTGTCCGCATAACTTTTAAGAAATGTTCTGTAAATTGGACTTAATTGAAATAATGTATTTCATAATTAATTATTATTGTCTTATAAGTGTTATAGGACTACTATAAGTATTATAGGACTGATATAATAATTAATAAGTCCATTGGAGGAATAATAATAGGCCAGAGAAATGGAGCTAGTGTGGAAGCCTTCCAGAAGAGGGCCACACGCTAACTCCATACAGAAGGGCTTAGAGGGCTTTTTCTTGGACCAAATTAATTTATATATGTTACATAAGTTTATGCAACCCACATATTTAATTTGGTTGGATGTGAAATCCATTTGGTTATTTAAATCCAATTAGATGCACAAGGGCCTAGTTTATGGGTTTTATGCATAGTCTTTTGTGAAAAGATTTTAATTGGATTTAATTAGGCCCAAATGATTATAATTAATTCCATAGGCCCAATTAATAATTTTCCAGTAATTTGAAAGAATCTTATCTCATTTACAAGTTGGTGTAATTTGAATAAAAAAAATCAAAAGATAAAGATAAGATAGGGATAAGATTTTTTTTAAGTCTTTTCTTTCTATCTTATCTTATATATCTATCTATCTTATCTCTTCCTTTGGCACAACTCTCTCAAGCTAGCTTCTTGAGAATTTCGTGTAAGCCTTGAAATATACCAATTAGTTGGTTCAATTTATCCTTCTCTAGTGTGGATTACTCATTGGAGGTGTTCGGTTTTGGACACTGTGGTTTGCGATAATCCGATGCGAAGTAAAATCAACTGTTCAACAAAAATCAAAGGTAATTTTTCTTATTCTCATATAGATATATTGTATATTTATGGTAAGATCAGACCTTATGGTTAAAAATTTTTAAAATTCCGCTCATGTATGTGATGCATGTAACTATAAAACTCTAACATAGTATTAGAGCCTCGATTTTGCCATGAATATGCAATTCTATATTATTTTGCGGAATAAGTTTTGTTTTGTCTTGAGTTATTTATTTCATTAACTTTAAAATAGTAGATTTGATTATTCATGAATGAGAAATATTGATTTCTGGTTGTATATGTGATCAAATAAATTTTTTGGAAACAAAAATGGAAATTTTGAAGAAAAGCCTTTAGGGTTTGGTGTGAAATCCTAGGTGAATTAGGGGCTGTTCTAATTTATTTTTTTATGGATCCATTAAAACATCATTTAGATGATATTTATGTGTTTAATATGTGATATTAAGCCGTAGGATCGAACGGAATTAAAATCGAACAAGTTTTGCATGAAAACTAGTTTTGTCGAAAAGTTCGATAAATTCATGTTCTTCGTGTGTTCTTGATGTGTTCTTGGTCAGAATAACTTTTGATCTTCTAAATTTGATATATATGATATATGAAAGTGTTTTTAATTAATTGGATTAATTAAAATGGGCCTAAAATTAATTTGATTAATTTTAATTCATTAAAACCACTTAATGGGCTTAATTATGTTTACGGACTTTGTTTAAATTAGTGAATGACTTGATGGGCCCAAGGAGCTGATTTAAATTAAATATTATAAACATTAATTAAGTTTATTAATGGGTTTTAAGGGCTTGAGTGGGCTTGGCTCATTCCAAAAGGTCCAAATAGTTCAAAAGATACAAAACTAGTTTGTGTGTGAACACATTTAGGGTTTCTTTTGTGGGTTTTAGCCTACACTTGTTTTAAAGCCCAAAATTGATTATTTTAATTATTTAATATGATTAATTAATTAAATAATCAATTTATAATTAATTAATAATCAATGAGATTGATTATTAAGACAAGAACACGTGCATGCAAAAAGGTTTCCTAAAATGAAAGTTTCCAAAATGGAAAAAGTTTCCTAATTTGATCACATCACTAAAATAACTCAAAAGATTGTTTCAAAGGTCGAAACAAAGTTAGTAATCCATTTCTTTATGCATTATAAAGGCATATAAGGGTGTATGATTGGCATGATAGATAGTTATGGACAAAGTCCAATGTGATTGAGCATTATGCATGTTTTGGCCCAATGAGGACTTTCATGTCCCGGCCACTTGTTTTTGGTTTGTATTTCATTTCAAATTGTAATGTATAATTAGATTACTTAGATTAGAATTAAAAATAGAGATTGAGACCATTATCAAGGAGCAAGATGGGCTGGATGGAGATCCAACAAGCTTGAAGATAATGTAATTATTTTCTTATTTGAATCATGCATACTACCTAGGTATGACCTTTTGATTTCCCTTTTGGCTCAGGGAAATCAATGTAGTAAAGTCCATAACTATATCATATTTGTATGCTTATATTTATATGATAGATATAGGAAGCATACCAATGTATGTCAACCATGTATGATGAGACTTAATTAACTAAAACCCTCAAGTAAATACTAAGGTATATAAGCCTTCCGTTATTTTGAGGAGAAGCAGAGTTCTTTATAGTGTGGGTTATTGACCACAATCAAGCTCACATTATATCGAATATGTTCAAATCTTATTAAATGGGTTATCTTAGCTAGCCCATTAATTTGTTGACCACAGTCAAGACTAATGGTTCTAGAGGCAAGATTAGGGAATGCATATAAGATATGCATGCATCAAGAGTTGATAACCTAATGATCCAATAGTTGTGTAGAGACACAATTGGTATATGGATACCTACCTTTCAAGGGTATGTATTTTGGCTTGTTGACCACAGTTAAGGTCAAATTACATATCGAGGATTGGATATTGGCCCACTAAGAAAATCATCTGGTTTTCTCGGATTATATAGTGAGGGCTATAAATTCACAATAAAATAGTGGGAGTAAATGTATTAATTAAAGACCTTATTAATGCATACATATATATGAACATACTCTCATGTCTTTTCTTTTTCACATCTAGGTCATCATCATGAGCACATCAAACATTAATTTACGTTCAATCTTGGATAACAAGCTAGTTGGCAACAACTTTTCTGACTGGATCAGGCAAGTGAGAATTGTTCTCAGGGCTAAAAAGATCTATTATATCTTGAATAAAGATCCACCACCACTTCCATCAGATGATGCCACTTGTGAGATCAAAGGCATTTATCGTAAACACATAGAGGATAGTGAAGCAGCAACATGTTTGATGTTGAGTGCTATATCCTCGGAGCTTCAAAAGCAACATGAAATGATGGATGCTAGAACCATTGTTTTGCATCTAAAGGAGCTTTATTCTTCTCAGGCTAGAACTGAGCAATATGAGATTGCTCGAGCTCTTTTTAGCTGCAAAATGGTGGAAGGCACTTCAGCTGCTACTCATGCATTGAAAATGTATGGGTATATTGAGCATTTGAGTAGACTTGGCTATGTTATGGATAATGATCTATACATAGATTTAATCTTGTACTCGTTGGCTCCAAGTTATACACCTTTCGTGCTTAACTTCAACATGAACAGGATCCAAGTGAGTATTCCCGAGTTAATCAATATGCTCAAGTCAGCTAATGGATCCATTAAGAAAGATCCAAAAAGTGTCATGGTTGTCACTTCTGCTAAAGGCAAGAAGTAGAAAAGAAGATAACTTAGACTAGGAAAGGTGGGATCTCCAAGAAAAAGGTTGCCAAGAAAGAGAATCCCAAAAGAACTTGCTTCCATTGTGGAAAAGATGGTCATTGGAAGCATAACTGCAAGGCCTATCTAGATTCTCTTAAGGAGAAGAAGCAAGTTGTTGCATCTACATCAGGTATTCATATGATTGAAATTAATACTTATTCTATTGCTTCTAAAAAATCTTGGGTATTAGATATCGGATGTGGATCTCATTTATGTAATGATCTACAGGGACTTAGAAGTTTTAGAAGAGTTGAAAAGGCAGAGATATGTTTGCAGTCAGCTACTGGATAAAACATCTCTACAACAGTTGTGGGGACTTATCATTTGCCTCTTCCTAGTGGATTAATACTGGAATTAAATAATTGTTATTATGTTCCAGCTTTATCCAAAAGTATTATTTCTTTCAGTTATTTGTTGAACGATTATGATATTTCTTTAAAAGACAAGTGTTGTTTTATTTTCAAGAACAATATGTTTTATGCAAAAGCTATCATTGAGAATGGTATATTTATTCTTGATTTAGTTAAAGAAGTACATAATGTGGATACCAAGAGAATAAAATATGATAATCTAAATACCTCATATTTATGGCATTGTCGTTTAGGCCATATAAATGAAAAATGCATGACCAAATTACATAAGTCCGGTGATTTGGGTTTATTTGATTATGACATGTGAATCTTGTTTATTGGGAAAAATGACAAAAGCTCCCTTTATTGGTAAAGGAGAACGAGCTAAGATGGTTTTGGACTTAATACATTCAGATATATGTGGTCCAATGACTACACATGCCAGAGGAGGTTACTCCTACTTTATTACGTTCATTGATGATTATTCTAGGTTTGGATATATCTATCTAATGAAATATAAGTCTGAAGCATTTGAAAGGTTCAAAGAATTCAGAAATGAAGTAGAGAAACAACTTGGTAAAAGTATTAAAACACTTAGATCAGATCGAGGTGGAGAATACTTAAACCAAGAGTTTCAGGATTATCTTAGAGATAATGGGATTTTATCTCAATGGACTCCTCCATATACACCACAACACAATGGTGTATCTGAAAGGAGAAATTGAACACTATTAGATATGGTTCGATCTATAATGAGCCGAGCAGACTTGCCAGGGTTCCATCTGAAACTAAACTTAAATGGACATTCATAGCTCGGAGAGCTGCAAACAAAACAATCAATTACTAAAGCAAAACAATCACTTATACTAATTACTTAAAGGTATTCACATCACCTGACATAAATTTTCTGCTAAGTGCATCGGCTACTACATTACTTTTGGGGATATGCACTAGAAACTATTGTTTATGTGTTAAACAGAGTTCCTAGTAAATCGGTTGATGTTACTCCATATGAGATGTGGAATAACAAGAAATCCACGCTTTCTCATATGAAAGTATGGGGTTGTCCTGCTTATGTGAAGAGGACAATATCAGACAAATTAGATGTTAATTCTGACAAATGTTTATTTGTGAGATATCCAAAAGAAACATTTGGATATTACTTCTATAATCCCTTAGAACAAAAAGTGTTTGTTTCAAGGCATGATGTTTTCTTGAAAAAAGAGTTTTTCCTGCGAGAGGACAGTAGGAGTAAAATTGAACTTGGTGAAGTTTAAGACCCACAAATAGAGGTAGATCAACCGATTGAACCCGAAACTGAATTTCATAAAGATGAAATTGCAGTTAAATCTGATTATACACAAAATTCTAGAAGGTCCACTAGGATATGTTCTATCCCTGTGAGATATGGATTTCACATAGATTCGGATAGAGGCATAACTGTAGTAGAAGACAATGAGCCTACAAGCTATCAAGAAGTTTTGAACAGTTCAGAACATGATTTATGGCTTAAGGCTATGCAGTCTGAAATGGACTCCATATATGAGAATAAAATATGGACTTTAACTCAACCACCTGAAGGGATAAAACCCATAGGGTGCAAATGGGTCTCCAAAAAGAAGACCGACATGGAAGGTAATGTATTTATCTATAAAGCTCGCTTAGTAGCAAAAGGTTATCGTCAAAAAGAAGGTATTGACTATGAAGAAACTTTTTCTCCTGTTGCGATGCTTAAGTCTATAAGAATTCTTTTAGCCATTGCAACTCATTATGATTATGAGATTTGGCAAATGGATGTGAAGACAGCTTTCCTAAATGGAAATCTGACTGAGGATGTGTATATGACACAACCAAAAGGATTCACATCTGGAAATGGCAAAAAGGTTTGTAAGCTTCAAAGATCCATTTATGGATTGAAGCAAGCATCTAGGAGTTGGAACATACGATTCAATGAGACAATCAAAGAGTTTGGTTTCTCACAGAATGAAGATGAACCTTGTGTATATAAAAGGGTCAGTGGGAGTGCAATTGTCTTCCTAATTCTATATGTGGATGACATATTGATTATGGAAAATGACATATCTCTTCTCCAATCTGTTAAGATATGGTTATCCAAGTATTTCTCCATGAAAGACCTTGGAGAAGCATCCTATATTCTAGGAATAAGGATCTATAGAGATAGATCCAATAGGTTGCTAGGTCTTTCTCAGAGTAAATACATAGATAAAGTATTGAAGAAGTTCAATATGGATCTATCTAAGAAAGGGTTTATACCCATGGTGCATGGAAAACACCTTTCTAATTCTATATGTCCGTAGACACTAGAAGATAGAGAGAGCATGAATAGAGTACCATATGCATCTGCAATTGGTTTTATCATGTATGCTATGTTATGTACACGTCCAGATGTGGCATTTACTTTGAGTGTTACAAGCATATTCCAATCCAATTTTGGAGAGGAACACTGGGCAGTTGTCAAGAATATCCTTAAGTACTTGAGAAGGACTAAGAATGTATTCTTGGTATATGGAGAGGGCAGTTTGGAAATAAAAGGGTATACAGATACCAGTTTCCAATCTGATAAAGATAACTATAAATCACAGTCAGGTTTTGTGTTCATAATGGGAGGAGGAGCAGTTAGTTGGAAGAGTTCCAAACAGGAAACAACTGCTGATTCTGCAACGGAAGCTGAGTGCATTGCTGCTTCAGAAGCAGCTAAAGAAGTAGTTTGGATCAAAAAGTTCATAACTGAACTAGGAGTGGTGCCTAGCATTGTTGATCCGATACCTTTATATTGTGACAACAATGGAGCCATTGCGCAAGCAAAGGAACCACGGTCTCATCAGTGATCCAAGCATGTTCTCAGACGCTACCATCTCATAAGGGAGATAATAGCTAGAAATGATGTGAAAATAGAAAGGATTCCCACAGATGATAATGTGGCGGATCCCCTCACTAAAGCACTTTCCCAGATTAAGCATGATCACCATATAAGTAGCATAGTTTTGAGACATATGTGTGATTGGCTCTAGTGCAAGTGGGAAATTGTTAGAGAGTATGCCCTAGAGCCGATGTAATAGGGATATTTTTTCATATGTATGACTTGATATTCTTAATAAAAGGCATCATTCATTTATTAATGATATGTTTAAGTACATGAGTTTGTAAATCTTAAATTAATAAATGAAGTCCTATATATTATAAAACAGTGCAAAGCCAATCATGAAAGTGTTCATGATATGAGATGACTATTGCATGAAAATGTGTTAATATCTAAATATCCCTAGTCATAGAATTAACAAGATAGGACATTGTTAATTCGGATAGACTAGCACATGTTATGCTTCTTGAATGGTTCAAGCAGTGGTTTTCATAACTGTGATTATGAAAGATAATCAAAGCTAATATATGGATGCTTGTTAGAAGAACAAGTTCATTGGAGACCTACATAGAGAATCCTCATATGGATATTAAATCTATGTCAGTGAGGAATCTCTTCATAGCAGTGGTGCAAGTATCCTTAGACTTGAGATCACCAAAGTTATCTTAAGTAGCAAGTGGTATACTTTAACTCCATAACTGCTTACTTCCAACTGGGAGTAAATATAGTTAGGAGATTGGGTATATCATGACCTACTTGAAGGTAGTTGAGTGATTAATAAAGGATTCAACATCCCAGATTTAATAGGGGAAGTTATCTCGTATGATTCTATAATTGCCTTGTTCAGAGAATCTCTGGCCAGAGTAAAATGCCAAGATGGATAGAGATCCATTGAGGCATTTTAGGAACAATGGTTAAATTAATAGAACATACATAATTAGATTTATATGAGTTGATAGAAATCCATACTCAGAATCTAATTGAGATAAATGTGGTGAAAGGAGTAATTGCATGGTAACTGTTTCTATGGAAGGGTACAGTCAAACCACATGACTTTTCTGTCGTTTGGGTACTCATGATGCCTAGCTAGAGGCTAATCATGACTTGTATAATGATGTATTAAAATATCAATAGAGATTGATAAAATGATAAGATGATTTAAAGGAGTTTAGATCATGTGAATTTTTTAATAGAATTCACAAATTACATGTTATACTGCCAATATGAACAGGAACCCAATAGGTCACACACATATAGAGAAAAAGGATAAAATGGTAAAATGACAAGGATAATAATATTTGATATTATTATGAAGGAAGAGAAGTGACTAAGATAATAATTAATTAAAGAGTTTAATTAATTATGATCAAGTAAAATTGTCCGCGGAACTTTTAAGAAATATTCTGTAAATTGGACTTAATTGAAATAATGTATTTCATAATTAATTATTATTGTCTTATAAGTGTTATAGGACTACTATAAGTGTTATAGGACTGATATAATAATTAATAAGTCCATTGGAGGAATAATTAATAGGCCAGAGAAATGGAGCTAGTGTGGAAGCCTTCCAGAAGAGGGCCACACACTAACTCCATACAGAAGGGCTTAGAGGGCTTTTTCTTGGACCAAATTAATTTATATATGTTACATAAGTGTTATGCAACCCACATATTTAATTTGGTTGGATTTGGAATTCATTTGTGTATTTAAATCCAATTAGATGCACAAAGGGCCTAGCTTGTGGGTTTTGTGCATGGTCTTTTGTGAAAAGATTTTAATTGGATTTAATTAGGCCCAAATGATTATAATTAATTCCATAGGCCCAATTAATAATTTTCCAGCAATTTGAAAGAATCTTATCTCATTTAAAAGTTGGTGTAATTTGAATAAAAAAATCAAAAGATAAAGATAAGATAGGGATAAGATTTTTTTTAAGTCTTTTCTTTCTATCTTATCTTATATATCTATCTTATCTCTTCCTTTGGCACAACTCTCTCAAGCTAGCTTCTTGAGAATTTCGTGTAAGCCTTGAAATATACCAATTAGTTGGTTCAATTTATCCTTCTCTAGTGTGGATTACTCATTGGAGGTGTTCGGTTTTGGACACTGTGGTTTGCGATAATCCGATGCGAAGTAAAATCAACTGTTCAACAAAAATCAAAGGTGATTTTTCTTATTCTCATATAGATATATTGTATATTCATGGCAAGATCAGACCTTATGGTTAAAAATTTTTAAAATTTCGCTCATGTATGTGATGCATGTAACCATAAGACTCTAACAATATGATGATATATAATTTTGTTATGCCTCTGAGAGGTTTGGGTAGTGTTTGCTTTTCAGGGGGTTAGTGCAATATATAGTTGTTATATAGCCAAAATTTTATTAAATGTATTGTATTTTGGACAGTTATAAGTCGCCGATGAATCTTTATTGGATTTATAAAAACATTGTTAAAATAAAAATTTCGGCCTATGATGTATCGGAACAGTGATTTGGGTGTTAAGGGTATTACAACTTTATTCCATCCTCTTTGTGAATCTAGCTATATTCTTAAATCTAGTTCACAAATTTATTCATAAATCAAACGGATGATAATTAAAAATATTTAATAAAAATGTTTTTATTATATAAATATGAATATTTATTATTAACTTATACACACATCACATATATCCCAAATTCTTCATAGTAAAAAAAAATATATTTATATTTATTATTTATAAATTCAATTTAGGTATATATTATGGATAAATTATCTATAAATATTTTTTTGTCATCTTAATTATTCATAATTATAATTCAATAATTTATATACACATAAAAATTATACGATTTAATAAATTTCTATATTATTTGATCCAAATTAATCAGGTTAATCAAATTTAAATAATGAACAAAACAAGTAACTACTTAATGTTCAAAGTTCAAACTTCGATCGATGATTGAAAAAACAAACTGGGGGCTCTCAATGAGCGATTGCACGCACTTGGGAAGGCACATAAAAACTTACTTTTTTTTTAACATTCCAGTCCCTCCTCTTCTGCGTAGTGGGAGGAATGGTAATTAGGAATTTCCCTCGTTTTCTTCATTTAACAAGAAATAAATTGGATCTTTTATAGGAAAATCTACTTCCAATTTATTCCTCCTTTGTGATCATCAACCCCACCCATTTCTCACCACATATTAAGCTTCATTCCCACTAATTTAATCTTGGCTTTTAGTACAGTTAGATGGAATTAATTCATGTCTATTATAACTTGTCACTGACTAAAGTTTTTTTTTACTCATTTTTTACTTGTTTTTTTTCTTCTCTTTCATGCTAAATTCTCAAAGTTTGACGTTGAATCCCATACCATTTTCTTATTGGTATCTTAATTTTTTATTATTGTATGTAAACTTGTAAAGGTTTAATCTTGATTCAATTGGGTATTTATATGCTCAGAATAAGGTTCATTAATTTGTTAGGCTTTGTTAATTAACGTAGTTGGGATTTGATTGCTTCAGTCATTAATGGAGTGGAAGCTTCTTGATTATAAATTTGTCTTTATATGAGCTACCTCGCATGGGTAGGACATATTTGAGCCCATTTTTGAGTTTAAGGCATGTTTCTGGTCTTGAATACTCTACAAAGTTCGGTTCTTACAGAGGTAGCTGAGCGTTTCTACTAAATGGGTAAATAAAATTTCAGTTTATCCTTGAAACTTTTGGTTTAAAGATTTTTTTTCTTTCCATGATTATTATACTTTAGGAAGAGTTTTTGAGTTGTCTTGTTCAAGCACTTCAAATGGTACTTACTATGTAATGGCTTCAATGTCGGACTGATCGTGAATAGTACTTTCTGACAGTGAATAGTGCCTCGGGCCGAAAATGACACCCGGAAGTGAAAAATATTTTATTGAACTATTGGAAAGCACTAGTCACGGGTAGTCCAAGGTTAAAATTTGAAGTGAATTTGAGGTCAAATAGACCTTCGAAAGCCAAAAGAACGAAAACCGAGAAAATTAAGATTTAGGATTTTTTAATTGAATTTTTGATCATTTTGGCTACTAAAAATATCTAATGAAGTCTAAAAATTATCAAAAATTACATATATGCTTAAAATAATGTATATAATATTTTGGTAGAAAAAAGTGAATTTTTCAGTCACACTGGTATTTTTGAATCGGACCCATTCAATTTAATAGGATCGATAAAATTGAATCGGATTCAAAACGAACTCCGATTGGGCTAAAATTTTAGGTATAGCATATTTTTAACGTGATATAAATAATGGAATCAAATTTGAATATAATTGAAGTTGGAAAGTAGGAGAAATTAATTAGAGCTAATTATCGGATAATTAATGGGCCAAAACAATTAAATTGTTCAAGTCCATTTAAAGTCCAACCTAAGGCCCAATTTGGAGAGATATATAAGCCCTTCCTCTCCAAATTTTTCTAGAAAAAGCTTCCTTCTTCTTCAATCCTCTTGGTGGACGAATCTTTCCTCTCTTATTTTTCTCTCTTTTTCTTTCAATTTTTCATCAATTATCACCAAATCAAAGCCTACTAAAGTGATTTCAACCTCTTTAGAGTATCCTAGCAAGATTTATTCTTTGATTCAAGGAAGAAAATCAAGAGAAATCAAGAGTTAAAGTTTAGGTGTCAAAGTTATGTATGTGAAATTATTAATTTTTATTTGATTTTTAGGTACCTACTACTAGTTTTGGGTACCTAAAGTTCATTTTTTCTGTTAAATTTAGCATTTGAGGTCAAAATAATTGAGTTATTTTTTATGAAAAATTCGGTTTGTGAAGGAATCCAAGAAGAGGAGCAAATTTCTCAAGCCAAAGGAAAGGAAAAGGAAGTTTAGGCAAGGCTAATCCATAGAAAAAGGTGTGTGACTAATAAATCCTTTTATTTTCCTATTAATTAAATGAATTTCCTTTAGGTTTCTTAAAAAAAATCTCATATGTTAAGGTATAATTGAAGGTAATTTTATATTCATGCATTTAAGAGTTATATATGCCTATTAGAGACCTTAAATGAGGTTAAAACAAATTGTATGATAGACTTATAGTGTAGGCCGAATGAAGATTCATAAGAAACTAATGTAAATTTGAGTGATTTTAATGATTTTAGGCTTTCTAATGTTAATATTAATGTAAATAAGTAGTTATAAATTTTTATAGAATTTATGAGAATTAAATGAATATTTTTGGAATAAATATTAATTAGATATTAGTTGAAAAATGTGAAATTTGAATGAAATATGGCATAAATTATTGATTATATGGTGAACTACTGTGAAATGTTTCATAACATGTGTAAAGAAGATTGACTGTAATTATAAAGTATTGATACTGTATGGACAAGAAATGAAAAGTAAGGAAAAAAATGAAAGGTTAGCTAATAAAAGAAAAATTGAGAAAATATGTGCCCTTAGAAAGAGTCAGACAGTAAAACCTAGTTCAGGATATAATTGGCTGGCCATAGGGATACATATACCATGGTACAAGTCATAGCGACTTGCTTTACTATGGTTGGATCGTTGATCTCCATAGTATATTTATCATACGTATTGCCATATGTTCATATGTTATATGAGGGATAATTCTGGAGGTCATTTCTCATTCTGTTGTGGCCCTGTGGGATTCACGTCCCACATATCCGATCTGAGAGTTTTCTGCCGGGTGGGTCTTTACTAAGGGCATATTGATAAGAAAATGTTAAAAGTGTAAAAGAGAAGCTAAAATGAAAGTTTAATATGAAAAAGGACTAAAATAAAAAGGATTTAGAAGTTTAGGGGTAAGATGATAATTTTTCTAAAAGGTGAAATTAATTGATAAAAGTAATAAGGGAAATAAGTAATAAAGGAAAAATGGTAATTTAGTCAATTAATTAGTTAAAAAGTCAACCTTATAAAGTTAAAGGGCTAAAATGTAATTTTTCATAAAAAAAGGTTAAAATAAGGATTAATCAGTAATTTGTAAGCTAATTAATAAGATAACATAAGAAAATAAGGAATAAAAGGGCAAACTAATAATTAATAGTATATAAAGGGCATTTTTGAAATAAAGGAGAAGTTCAAGGACTAAATTGATAATATATGAAAGTTTATAAATTAAATGGAAAGTTAGTCATTAATAAAATAAATATTGTTTTAAATAAGAGAAATCGATAATAAATAACTTAAAACAAAATTATTAAAAATATTTATATTTTAGGGAAATATTATGATTTTTAGTCACCGCTGGGCATGTTTAATACTCAGCACGTAGGATTTACTGCGTGCAGATACAGATAGGTTGGAGCTTGGGTACACAGCAGGCAATTGGAGCTAAAGAGTTAGAAGGATATTTTTGTGTGGCATGTATATATACACTTATTATGTTTTGTCTTGTAAGGATAATATTGTAGCAATGATCGTACTGTGTATTATGTATAGTAGTATGTGGATGAGGAATTGCAGAGAATGGATGGAATGTATGTGTTGCCTGATAGCATTTGTGGGTTATTATGATTGGATGTAAACTGTTGTGCCTCTGAGAGGCTGTGTAAATGTCTGCTTTTCAAGGGATTAGTTAAGAATATAGTCGTTATATTGTAAAAATTTTATTAAATAAATAGTGATTTCGGGACAGTTATAGGTTATTGATTAATGAAAGTTATATATATACATAATGACTATTAAGTTAAAGGAATTAGGTGAAAAAAAAATTCCTACTTATTGCATGTCCGATAAGACTATTACAGTAAGTGAGTTACATACTACCGGTTAGAAGATTATTTATATTGGATAAATGGAGCAAA
This sequence comes from Excoecaria agallocha, assembly GCA_037975025.1. Classification (NCBI taxonomy): domain Eukaryota; kingdom Viridiplantae; phylum Streptophyta; class Magnoliopsida; order Malpighiales; family Euphorbiaceae; genus Excoecaria; species Excoecaria agallocha. The sequence goes on along the minus strand of CM075806.1, from coordinate 57,056,086 downwards.
TAGTATCGATTCAAGGTTGTTTTCTGGAAACATTAAAGTGCTTGATGCATTTGACGATGAGTATGGAGGAGTTGTTGTTGATTCTAATAAGCTACAGAAGGATTCAGGTGTTTTTGCTTCTTCACTTCTTCTCTCCTTGCCTTATTGGAAAATAATGGTAATTGTTTTTCCTATTTAAGACCATTTATTGTTGCACTGCAATTGCTTTATCAAATGTCTCACAAAATTTCACTTCATTGTATTTCTATTTAGTCTTATAACCAAATTTGATGCTGATTGAGGGCCTCTATGAATGCAGAAACCCAATTTTGCTTTAAACTCTAAATCTTCATGTCACTTAAACTGTAGGGAAAGAAAGGCATTTGGCTTAAGTTACCACGGGAACGATTCGAGCTCGTCCCGATCACGGTAAAGGTAATCTTTAGCATATTTTTCTAAATAATTTATATTAACTCAACTAAAAGTGAAAGATATTGTAGATTATGTAGTTGGGCTTGATTGTATGTACTACCCCACATGATGATACCTTCTTAAAAATGCTAATTCATTCACTATTATTGTAGTCCATTTATCCTGATGATGAGATGATTTAATTTACAGGAAGGTTTCCAGTATCACCATATAGAACCAGGATATGTGATGTTGACTTACTGGCTCCCTGAAAGACCTTGCATGCTTCCAACCAATGCTACACATCAAGTAGGTGTTGGAGGATTTGTCATCAATGACAACAATGAGGTATGCTCTTAAGAATAAGCTGCCAATACTCAAGGACACCAGTGTGAGTTGGCTTATAGACAAATATACATAATCTTTTTTTTCTTAGCAGTTCAGATATAACAGTTGTTTATGTTATCTAATTTTTATCTGCAACATGATATTTTGGATGCACTTGCTGAATAATCAACCAATGGGACAAGTTATAAGATGACCCATCCATATATGAGTATTCTTTAACATTTGGCAGCAGTATCTGTTTATGTCTTTTAGTTTTTAAATTTCCTTTTATCATTTTCCGAGTGTTAAGCCAAATTTCCATGCAATGCTCCTCTAAATTCTTGTTGCAATAACAGACTGGTTTAAGTTTATATACCCCAACTTCATTTCACCATTGCATGTTCTCTGTCCTCTAGATAACTTAAATGTTTAAATTCCCTTGTTTAAAGATTATCAAGTTGGGCATTTTATACTTATGAAAGTGAGAGTTCATTCACTTAATTCTATTGAAAAATATACAGATATTTATACAAGTATAATATGGCTAAAATAGGAAAGAACAAATTCAAAAAATTAAGCTATTCTACAGCTATACAATCGTAACAAATATAGCAACACTCCCCCTCGAGTTGGAGTACAGATATTGATTATACCTAGCTTGTTACAAATGTAATCAATTCGATTTTCAGGTAATGCTTTAGTGAATTCATTAGCTAATTGGCTCCCTGTTCTGACATGTGGAGTTGAGATTGATCATTTTCTAGCTTTTCTAGAGTAAAATGACAGCCGAATTCTATATGTTTGGTTCTCTCATGAAACACATGATTATTTATAATATGAATAACTACTTGGTTGTCACACCATAATTTTATTAATTTAGACTGAACAAATCCAATCTCCCCAAGCAATTGACATAGCCATATAAGTTCATAGGTAGTCTGTGCCATAGCTCTATATTCAAATTTTGTACTTGACCGATATACAACACTCTGTTTCTTACTCTTTTAAAAAATAAGATTATTCCAACAAAAACACAATAACCGGTGGTAGAATGCATATCTGAAAGATCTCCTCCATAGTTTGTATCTGTGAAACTTTCTATAGTGTAATGACCATGATTTCGATATAAGATGCCACGTGCTGGTGCACCTTTTTTATATCTCAAAACATGTACAACAATGTGAGGTTTTAGGAGATGACATAAAATGACTAACAATACTTACTAAAAAAGTAATATCAGGACGAGTGATAGTAAGATAGTTTAATTTTTTTTCACATCTTTCTTATACTTTTCATGATTTTCGAACAAGTCTTCATCTTCAACTTTCAGCTTCACATTTGGCATTATAGGTGCATCACATGCTTTTACCTCAATAAAATCGGCATAATTTAATAAATCAAGGCAATATTTTCTTTGAGATAGACAGATCTTCTTATGATTGTGAGAAATTTCAATCCCCAAGAAATATTTCAATGGTCCTAAATCTTTGGTTTGAAAGTGAGTCCCAAGGAATGCTTTCAACCTTATAATCCTAGCTTCATCACTTCCAGTTATCACTATATTATCCGCATATACAACTAACAAAATGTAGTCATAACTAGATGATGCAAAGAATATTGAGTGATCATATGTACTTCTTTGTAGGTCAAATTTAATCACAACTGTACTAAATCTCCCAAACCAAGCACGAGAAGATTGCTTTAAACCATACAAAGACTTTCTTAATTTGCACAACTTTCCTAACTCCTCCTGAGCAACAAAATCAGGTGGTTGCTTTATATAAACTTCTTCACTCAAAATTTCATGCAAAAATGCATTCTTCACATCAAGTTGATGTAGTATCCAACTGTAATTAGTAGCTAATGAGATAAATAATTGAACAGAAGAAATTTTTGCAACTAGAGAAAAAGGTCTCTGAATAATTCACTCCATATATCTGTGCATATCCTTTAGCAACTAATCCAGCTTTTAATTGAGCAATAAAACTATCAGGATTTATTTTAATAGTAAATATCCACTTACAACCGATGGGTTTTTTTTGGGAGGGCAAAGGCATAAGATTCCAAGTATGATTATGCTCTAAGGCCATCATCTATTCTTTTATTATAGCTTGCCAACCATCATGAACTAATGTTTCAGCAAAGAATGTGGGAATAGCAATATAGTCTAAGGAAGCTACAAAATACTTGAAGAAAGGAGAAAAAGCATGGTAAGATTCAAAAGAAGAAATGGGGTAAGTACATGTTCATTTACCTTTGCGAAGAGCAGCAGGAAGGTCAAGGCTAGCATCTGGTTGAGATGAAGGATCTGAAGATGAAGCAGGAGGTGTCTCAATAGGATGGTGCATACATGAAGAATAAACTTGACGAATAACAGGTCAAGATGAAGGAGAAATAACCTATTCACTAACAGTATAAATAAAAAAATAGTCCCTTGAATCTCTAGAGTGCAAAGGAGAGCACACAGGAGAACCAAAGAAAGCTATATGCTCAAAAAATGTAACATCAACATATACCAAATAACGAACTAAAGAAGGAGAGTAACAACAATAGTTCACAAGAGTATCTCATAAAGACACATTTAAGAGATTTAGGATCTAGTTTTGAAACCTGAGATCGCATATCTTCAACAAAATAGGTACTTCCAAAAATTTGAAGAGCAAGATAAAATAGTATAGATGAGGAAAAAAAAAGAATACAAAATCTGATTGTCAAGAATAGAAGAGGGTTCTATTGATAAGAAAACAAGTAGTGGAAATAGCATCTGACCAAAAAATTTTAGGAACTTGTATATGAAACATTAGAGCTCGGGTAACTTCTAGTAAGTGACGGTTTTTTTGCTCAGCTACACCATTTTACTGAGGGATAATAATACAAGAAGTTTGATGAATAATACCTTGCCGAGAGAGATAAGATTTACAAGAATGTAAAATATATTTTTTATCATTATCACTTCTCAAAATACAAATGGATTTATTGAATTGAGTCTTAATTTCAGCATGAAAAGTATAACATATAGTAAACAACTCAGAACAAGATTTCATATGATAAAATCAAGTAACTTGAGAATAATTATCAATAAATATCACAAAATAATGAAAAAAAGTTTGGAAGTAACAGGACTAGGACCTTATATATCAATATGAACCAAGTAAAAAAAAGAATCAACATATTTATTTAATTTTGGAGAATAAGATATTTTATGGTGTTTATTGAATTGACAAGTTTCACACTTTAAAGTAGATTCCCGTTTAAGATTAGGACATAACTTTTGTAAAATTGAAAGAGCAGGATAACCCAAACGACAATGAAGCTGCAAAAGAGAAGACGAGTTTGTGTACGCAATGGATCAAGGTACATGTCTAGAAGTTAATTCAAGAGCATACAAGCCATTCACGTGATACTCTTTACCAAGAATTAACTTCGTCCCAAAATCCTGAAAAAAACCAATTGGGATATAAAATAACACACAGTTAAGATTTTGGACAATTTGGCTAACAGATAACAAGTTAAAGGGAAATAATAATAAACATAAAACAGATGATAATGGAAGAAATTTTGTTGGGTTTGCTATCCTATGCCCAATTACAAAAGCAGTAGATCCATTGGCCAAAGTAATATAAGGTAAATTATCAGTAGACTTGAAAGAAGAGAGAATACTTGCGTTGTCAGTCATATGATCAATAGCATCTGAGTCAATAATCCAACTATGAGATGAGGTGGAAAGACAAGCAGTGGGATTACCTGTACTAGCCAAAGCTGATATCCCAGAAAATAACTGTTGTGAATCATAAGTGGCAATTAAACAAGTATACTCATCTGTTGAAATGGAACAGAATGTGAGGACGATTGTAGAATCGGTAGGATGTCATCCTGAGTAGCGACATTGGCAAACTTTTTATTATATATCTGACCTGAGTTCTTAGAGGATTTCCCATGCAATTTTCAGCAATACTTTTTTATGTGTCCCTCAACTCCATGATAATGGCGTGTACGAGAGTTATCACTATAAACCACTACTATTTCCACTTTTGCCTCGACGATTACTATTCGAAGCATTACCAACCAATTCCACTGTATCATTGGGCACCATACCAAAAGGCAGATTACCATCTTTACAAAATTGATGTAAATGAGCATAAATTTCAGTAAAAGAAGGAAATGACTCACTAGTTAACAATTGTGTGCGTGCCACATCATATTCAGAATCCAACTTTGCTAAAAAACATTGTATCACAATTTGCTCCTTTTGTTCTTGCATTTGCTTTATGTCAACAACAATAAGAAAGTGACATTTTTGTTCCGCTCGATAAATTTTTAACAAAAGGTCATGAACACGAGACATATCTTATTTGCAAGCATATAAAAATTCCAGATATTCCTACAATTCTTTGACACTATCACAATGATTCATAACATCATCAACAACAGGATCTAAAGTATTCTAAATTTGATTAAACAACTTATAATCCTACATTAACCATTTTTCTCTAGCATTAGCATCATCTTTAGGTGGTGAATTACTAGTTAAGCGGTCTTCCAAATCCATACTAGTCATAAATCTACGAATAATTCTTTTCTATTGTGCATAATCGGTACTTCCAGTTAACTTTCGATCAGTAATTTTGGATGAATCCAGTATAATTTCAGTAACAATTTTCTTATTACTATTCTCAGCCATTCAAACTAGTTGAAAAATATCCAAAGAATCAAGGCAACAAACAATAGAGATGTAAGAGACACTGGAACCCCAACCTAAATAAATATCCAACCCTCTCAATAAATAGCCAACCTTTACAACTAATTACTCGAAAAAAAAGGACAAAGAACAAAACCTGTGATGCAGAGCACTAGAAGAATCAAACAGCAATCAACAAAGGAAATCATCCCACGAAGACATCGGATTCTGACCGAAAATGACCAAGCTACACTGAAGATGAAGTCGGAGGTCCAATACACAAGCCACGTGTGCTCACTGGCCGACGAGTAAGGAAGAGTAGTAAGCTTCGAGCAGCACGTGAGGTCCACTCGTGGCTCCGATTGTCACCGGAAAAAGGTAGAATGGCCGAACTGATGGAGGCGAGCCTCCCGATGGTGGCAATGAGGCAAACAAACAGTTATCGGATAGTGACCCAAAGTCGAAAAGTTACTGACCCAAGGAGGAACAGTAACCACAATCAAAGAAACTACAGTAATTCTCACCCAAAAAACCCAAAAGATCAACCAAGCTCTGATACCATGTGAAAGTGAGAGTTTATTCACCTAATTATATTAGAAAATATACATGTATTTATACAAGTACACTAGAGGTAAAATAGGAAAACCCAAATTCCTAAATTTAAGCTATTCTGCAACTATACAATCTGTAATAGATATCGTAACAATATTCATGCAAAGTTTTCTGCCAATCACTTTCAGGTTTTTGTAGTATAAGAGAAATTCTGTGCTCCGTCCTTTGTTGTTCTATGTAAAATACCAACTAGTTTTATTCATGAGGTACATAAACTTTATTTTTGACCAGCCCATAAATTATGAAAATTAAAATGAAAATGACCGTGACTTGTTTAAATTTATTTGTTTAATAAGTCAGAGGAGATTCATACTGAAGCCATGAAAGAAGTAAAGGAGGAAACGGGTGTAAGAATCTCTCTATATATTTTCTCTAACCTGCACAAGCATCAATGAACACAGGAAGTTCTTTGCTTGGGATAATAACTAGCTACCTTTTTTTATTGATTGGTGAAGCCTGGTAGTCTCCCACCATAATGTCCTGCTCAGACTCCAAAAATGGACAATCCCATGTAAGATTTTGCTCTTGCCAAACAATCATGGTCCCAGTTGCTCAAATTCCTTCTTTTTTTTTTTCTTTCCGATAATTGAAGCTTTGGTTATATTTTATTGGAGCTCTTCCTTCTCATTTATGAAGTTATTCACAAATTAAAATTTCAAGGCTTTATTATTTCTATAAGGTGGAATTTACAATGAAAATTTATTGGCATCTACTTAGAAAAATAAAATAAATAAAAAGAAAAATAAAAAGTTGAAGTGATCTTAATTAGGTTTCTTTTTTAATTCATGTTTTACAAAATTTAGGGTATACCACTTCTGTTTAAGGATTTTATGGATGTAATGGGTTTGGAAGTCATATCACTCTCTTTCCTCAGGGAAACCTTGTGAGACTTTTGCTATTAACTAGTTTTAATGGGAATCCAAAAATCAAATCTTTTTCTTGTGAACTACTACTTTTTTTCTACTGTATAACTATAAATATGAAGTTAAACTTTCTTTCATGATGATAGCTCCTCGGCTACTGAAAAGATAAAGCTTAACTGGTAAACTAACTGTTTTCATCTAAAACAGTAAGATGACAGTTAAAATATGAAAAGTACTGTCCGAATTTGCAAATTAAATTATAATATGTGAGATAAAAAAAATATTTTTTTCGAACTTTTGATGGCGTAGAACGTGGGTTGAATTTTTTGAGAGACATAAATGTGTATAAATTCTTATCCATTTGTTTGCAATTAGGTCCAATTAAGCAGTCCATGACTAGAGTCGCATTCATAGGCGATAACATTTAATTAACCAATTTAATTACTTAGGACAATATAGCGGGACATAAGCTGCAATATTTTATGCATAAACATCGTACTGGATAATTTTTCTATTGGAACCAAACACTCCTTAATCCAGAAATGGTTGGCCACATGTGATGCAACTTGGAAGAAAATGTTTCCAATCTTCTTGACACGATAATTCCCATTTCTTCTAAAATCTTATTATATTGGCACGTATGAAACCAGCACCCGGCCAAAGAATCAATCTTGATTACACTTCTCTAATAAAAATAATTACTGCCAGTACTCTTATTAGTATTATTTTTACAATTATTTTCATATATAATACAGCAAAAATCAATCTTACTAAATGCCTAATTGAATATAGTTATGAATTTGGTTAGGAAAAAAGAACATGAATGTACTTTTTTCAGACATTTTTCTATTGGTTTTTGCTCATATATCCTATCTATTAATTAGTGTTTTCCTTGTTTATATTCCACTAAAACCACTTCATAAATTTAGATAGGTAAGAATTAATTAATGCTAATTAATTGTCAATAATAAGCTTTATCCGTATATTCTAATGGAAGAAAACAACATATAAGACAAAGCCTCTGACTGTTCTTTGACACACAGGCGAAGGGCATAGTTAAGGAATGTTCAATTCATGAATGGATCACTAATGCTCATATTTGCAATGTGTAAAATTGAATTTTTTTTTTTTTTGAGAAAACATCACGATTTCATTAAACCGACAAGGATTTTACATCATCCCTAACCAGACTGTCAATATGAGAGGGGAATTCCTCTATCCAGATGAAGGAAAAAAGAGATTTAGAGCAGCTTTTAGCAAGGGCGTGTGCAACTCTGTTGCCTAATCTAAGAGTGAAAGCCCAATTGCAAAATCTAAAGCTCCTGCTCAAAAGGCGACAATCTACCAAGATACTTCCTAGACCTGTCCTAAACTCTTCATAATTAATCAAACTATCAATGACTCATTTACAGTCTGATTCGGCAACAATACAAAAGAAAATCAAATCAATAACCAAAGAAAGACCAAACACTAAAGCCAGAGCTTTTGAGGTTGCAGAGTCCCATAACTTGACCTTGAGCATCTCTGAAGACTGCTCCTAATCCAATTAAATCAGTGTCAATGTTGCCAGCATCCATATTTAGTTTAATAACATTCAGTATAGGAGGAGTTTACCTTGTCTTGGTCAAACCTCTAATGCCACTACCATCATCTTCTTTGATAGAAACAGCCATGAATTCTTCTTTAAGACTCTTTGCTGAGAAAACCACCTAAGAGCTATCAATGGCTTTTTGTTTATGGAATAGTTTGTTTCTTGCTATCCATAATTGATAACAAATAAAAGCAAAGAAAGCGAAGGCCTCTAAAGATAGAGTATTGAGTGCATTAAGCAACCAAATTTTGAAACTGAACACATTGGACTGTTGAATAGAAGAAAAACCTACAAAGTTCCAAGTTAGTTTCCCAAAGGAGCAGTCCTTTAATAGGTGTATAACTGATTCTACCCCACCACATCTTTGGCACCTGGAAGAGATAGAGTTTATGCAAAGATGAATAATCTTTTTGACTGGGAGCACCTTTAGGGAAGCACGTCAAAAGAAATTAGCAATTTTTGGTGGTATATTAATGGTCCACAGTTATTTCCAGAAGTTCAACTGCTGGTTATTTGAATCCGAGCTAGATAAACCATCATTTCTTAAACTCAGAGCATGTCTGTATCCACTTTTGACAATATAGTGACCTATGTGGTAGTAGAACCAGACCAATCTGTCATTCATCTCTGCTAGACCAATTGAGATCCTCTTTATATGCTCCACATCGACTCGAAGGAGGATATTGTTCAACACATCCCATTTCCATGTACGTTCCTGGTGGTCAATGAGAGAAGCTACTGTTGCTTTAGCATAAGAGTTGATACAAGTCGATATGACTTTGAAGGTAGAAGGTTAGGGAATCCATCTATCTTCCCAAATATTCAGAGTTAAACCATTACCAACTTGCCAATAGGAGCCTGATTTCAACACTTCTCTACCAGCAAGGATTCTTTGCCAAGTATAGCTAGGATTGGACCTAATGGAGGCTTACCTAGAAGGGAATCTGGTTTGGTGATCAATCTCCAGCTTTGTTTAGCTAATAACACTAAATTGAATGCTTCAAAATCTCGAAAACCCAAGCCTCCTTCCCTCTTTGGTTTGCATAATTGACCCCATCAGCATATGTGCATCTTTCTCTCATTTGATTTTTGACCCCACCAAAATCTACAAATCATTGCCTGTAAATCATGACAAAACCCGGATGGTAAAATAAAGCATTGCATTATGCAAGTAGGGATCGCCTGTGCCACCGCTTTGATTAATGTCTCTCTGTCCGATCATGATAAGAATTTCTCCTTCCAACCGTTTAAGTGTTATTATAATCTGTCCTTTATTCCCGAAAATAAGGCTTTTTTAGATCTGCCCACCACTGTTGGAAGACCCAAATATAATTCATGGTAGCCTACTTCCTTCAGTCCCAAGAAAGTTGTAGTAAGAGCCTTTAGATTATTGCTGACGCTTGAGCTATAAGCGACTTCACACTTCCTGAGGTTGACTTTTTGTTCTGAAAGAGATTCATACCACTGTAGTGATGGAATATGACATGATATGTACATGATGATCATGCAACGGAAAATAATAAAATTCAATCATACATGCCAAACAATTCCATAACAAGAATCGAAAACATGCAATTTTAGAGTTTTGAAACTTATAACTTTAGATGCACTTCAATATTTAATTTTGATGATGACCAGCAACTAAGATGAATTTATTTACCTTAGATCTTCACCACCAATGCCAAAGGAACAACCTTTATGCCACTCATCTCTATGTTCATACACACTTGCAAAGATAGCTTAAAATCAAGAGTGCTAACTCTATATTTGTGTATTAGGCAATGGAATAATTTGAAAAACACAAGAACACTTCTTGTTCTTTCTTCTTTGGTTTCTATCCTAGCCACCTACCATGAGAGAGTGAGAAAAACTCTACAATTTTCACTAGTAGTCTCATGACCAAAAGAGAGAAGAAGAATACAAGTGGCACCCACCATTATTCTTTTAATTCATTTAATATATATCACTTACTTTAGTCATGTATGAGTGCCTTAAATTAGGGAGTAATTTAAGCCACTAACACTTAATAAATAAGATATATATATATATATGTATATTTTAATTTAAATTCTATTAGAATTTAAATTCAAATGGCATCATTTATTTAATCAAAATAAACTTACTTAACTAAGGTAATTAGTTGCCAAATTTAACTAGGATTCCTAGTTTAAACTTTGGTTACTTTAATTCCCTCTTTAAGTATTATATTTTGATTAAATATAATTTAAGATTTAATACTCAATTAACTTAATTATACATAGATAATTAATCAATTGAAATTAAACCTAACACATGCCAGTAAATTTCTCTCGTGACCAATTATTAACAGTAAAAATCTATTCACCTATTGCATGCATTAATTTGACTTTAAATAAATGTCCAAATTAATTTCCAATACAATTTTAAGCCCAGTGCTTTATGTGCGATCCTATAGGTCCATTTAATATTGGCAATGAATTAATAAAAATTAATTCAAAGGCTATATATATTCTCTAGCAAGATATTATAGCATTCCAAATTAAATGAAAATGCAAATGGCATTTAGTGACCTAATGCAATTTTGTATAATCCCTTACCTTTAAATATCAGAATTAATATAAGGCATGGAACTAGTCATCTTTATATATATTAATTCCTTTCTTAATATACCAGTGACACTGAACTCTCAGATAAATAATGATTACTTATTATTTCATCTCGGTATGGCCATACACTTCTCAGTTCACTGATCAAGTGGCCGATGATATTTTCTCTCTTATCGAGAGGGGTAATCCCTTCATTTTTCTCATGCTTTCTAACATGAATCAATGCATACCCAAGCATACCTATACTTGTCACTCTGTTACGAGCACGTTAGGTATATGTCAAAGTACACAGTAATTCATAAAGAGTTTCATAGAGATTTTAGGTCTAAGAACTCCGATGCAAAACTTGCATATAAGAAACACTTATGACTTGTACCATGTAGTGTTCTCATGAATGGATTGAATCCAGATACCATATTCTAAACATGTATCTATGATCTCTGATTGACACTCTAGTTCTTATGATCCGTAAGACAGAACTCATTTTATTAGAGAGAGCATACTAGTCTTAATTCACTGTTATTCCCATAACAATGACTGACTAGGGATATTTAGAATGAAGTCTCTATTGTTTCAAGGTCTTACAACCATGTGCCTCACACATATAACTTAAACTGAAACAACATTCATGGATAGTTTTATCAATTGACATGCACAGGAATACAATAGATAAAACAAATGCCTCATTTATTAGCTAAAGTATTTTATTACAATACATTGGGGCTAGGGCTTACACTAACATGTAGAACATTTAATATTGCATTTGCTTCTGCAATTTGAGCACGACAAAAAAGAAGGCTATCGTCTGCACATAGTAGGTGGGAGATTAAAGGAACTCCATTACAAATCCGAATACCATGAAGAACCTTTGAATTTATAGCCGAATTCAGCAATCCTGTGAGACCTTCAGTGCAAATGAGAAAGAGGTAGGGGGATAAAGGATCCCCTTGATGAAGACCCCTTGAGGGGGTGATGCAACCCACTGGATTACCATTAATTAGGATCGAGTATTAACCGAAAACACAATATTCATCACTCTTTTGATCCAACATTACGAGAATCCAAGTTTTTCCATTACTGCTGAAAGGAAAGACCATTCCACTTGGTCATATGCCTTTACCATATCCAGCTTTAGGGACATAAGCTTACATCTCCCTACTTCTCCACTTTTCATGTGATGGAAGACTTCACAAGCAATAAGAGCATTATCGGTAAACAATATGCCAGGAAAAAAGGCACTTTGAGTAGGGTCAATAATGTCTCCCATCAAATATTTCAGTCTGTTGGGTGAAACCCTTGTAGCAATCTTACAGGCAATGTTGTAATACCCTTATCAGAATAGTATTTTTCGATGCGAAATTTAGCGATAAACGGTAAATTTTTTTTTTCAAACTTCAACCACTGACAAACGACTTTAATATAATTTAATATTACTATTCAATTTACTTAAATTTCGGCAGCACAATGGCTAGAACATACTAGCCTCCTGAAAAAAATTCAAACAATCCACACAGCCTCTCAGAGGCACAACAAATCATATCAGATAGCAATATACATTTTATACAATCAATCTCTATACTCTCTCTTTCTAATTATATACATGCCACAAATACTAAAAATAAAATTAGAACTTTTTTCATTTTCGAAATCTGCTTCTCTGTGTATCGAGCTCCTACAATACTTCAGTACCTATATGCAGTAAACACTACATGCTAAGCACTAGATATGTAACATCCGATAGCCGGATATTGGTCCGAATACCGGTGTCACACTATATTGCGGTGGTCCATAAATTATTATTAAATTATTCATCTGTAATATTCATTAATTTACAGAAATTCGGACAGCATAACAGCTAAAACTCAAATTCTGCCTTCCTGCAACAGTTACAAAATACTTATAAAATATTCACAAACATCCAATCCAACCTCCATAATATATATATATATACACTCCACAAGATCAGCCAAATACAGAACATTAGTCATTTTTAACATTTTACATATAACCATATATATATACAGTACAATTCTTGTGCTTATCCCATCTATTTATTTACAGTACATAACATATATATATATAAGTCCAAAACTATATACAGTCCCCAGACTAGCCATATTGTCCTACAAGGCAACATCCATATGTACATGCTAAACGAAACTACAAAAAAATACTAGGTTCTTCTTTCATCGATTCCCTTTCAGTACAAACTCAATCTCTGTCTCCTGCATGCAGTACAAAACCACACGCTAAATACAAAAGTACTTAGTGGTAAACATAAACTTAAAACCCCATAATTTCACTACAGTTCATTATCTGTTTTTCATCGGTTAATTTTATTATAATACAAATTTGTCGATTAAAGTCTAGATTTTTACTTTTATTTTCAAAATTTATAATTTGCCATTGTTTGAAAAATTCATTCTCAATTATAAATTTTCAAGTTTTATTCTCAAAAGTTATCACTTTAAATTCAACTTTTACACTATAGGGATTACTTTTCACTTGAGTCCCTAAAGTTGCAAAAAAATGCACTTTTATCCTAATTTCTTTATTTATCAATTTTTTTAGGCTTTTACCCTTATTTTTCAATGCGCTTTTGTCCAAACAGTAATTTCTTCTCGCTTTTTAGTTTTACATTTTTATTCATACAATATCTTTTTATGTTTTGGTCAATACAATATTTTCATACGCTTGCCATACTCATACAGTATCTTTTTATGCTTTAGTCAATACAGTATTTTTATACATTTGCAAAGTATAGCATGAAAATATATCACTAATTAGGATGAGTGAAACTATGGACCCTGTAGGTCCCAGTACTCCAGTAGTATCAATTACATACATATTTTTTTTTCTTTCTTTTTTTCTTTTTTCCCAAATACTCCAATACAGACGTGAAACTATATCAAGGTTATCACTATACAAGTCGCCATGACTTGCTACCGCAGTTACAGAAATGTCTCTACGGCTAGCCATGTACATCCTAATTTTTGATTTCACACATAATACTAAGGGCAAAATACAATTACAATTTAATATAGTTTACAATAATGCATCATTACCGTTTCATGGTAATAATTAGTATACATTATTAAAAAACAGTCTTAGTATTTCACATATACTAATTTTTCAATTAAAATCATACGATTCAAATAAAATTATTTCATTTATTTATTTTATTTATTACTTTTTTTCCAATACATTCTCCTTACATGTCATATAGAAAATTTCATAAATTTTCTTAAGGTCCCTATTTGGTTAACTTATTCCAATTGTCTTATAAATTATATTTTCTACTCAATTTAATCACAATAAACATAAAACTATATATTTTTCAATTATTTCAATTATGTCGCAGATTTTTTCTTTTGGTACTGTTTAATTATACGGTTACTATTTACATATAAGGTCACTATTTACAATATACTGTTCATTTATACTGTTACTGTTCACTTATACGGTTACTGTTCACAAATCGGTTACTGTTCACAAATATAGTTACTATTCATAATATACTATTCACTTTTACATTTACTGTTCACAAATATAGTTACTATTTATAAATACGGTAATTTTAGTATATTTCACCCAAAACACTAATTAATTCACAATTTCATTAATTTGACTTCCAATTTCTCAATTTTAAGTTCAATTTGATATTTAATCCATAATTAACCTATTTTTTTCTCTAATTATATATACAATATATATTTATATATAAATATATATATGAAATTAAAGGGTTCAAAATTATTTACTTACACAATTTTGCCTTTGCCTTTCATAGCTTGGCTTTCCTCACCTTAATTCCCTAAATTAATTTATACAAACTTAAAATCAACACTTAAATAATTAAATTATCAAGAAAAATTCGTTTTTTCCCAAACTTACCAAAATACCCACTTAATGAAATGGATTATTTCCTACTTCTTTCACCACTAGAGGTAACCAAAGATGGAAGAGAAGAAATTTGTGATAATTTTGATCAAATTAGGGGTAGAAATTATAAGCTTTAAAGCTTAAAATTAAGGAAAATGAAGAAAGAAGAAGAAGAAGATGATGATGATGATGATGATGATGATGATGATGATGATGATGATGATGATGATGATGATGAAGTGTCAGCAAAATGAAGAATTAAAACTCATTTTTTCCTATTTAAGTCCCCACCCATATAAGACAAAAATTCAATAATTAAATCTTACAGGGTTAAAATATCATTGTCACTCTATAATTGGTCAAAATACTTTTAGTTGTCAATTTTTAATAACAATTATATCAAAAATTTCTAAAAATGTTAATTAGGCCATGCTTAAAATTTTGGATCAATCTGAGGTCATTTCGATATCAAATTAGCCCCAAATATAAATTTTAATCAGTCCGAAAACTGAATTTTCAAAGTTTTCAAAAAAATTTATTTTATCATTCCAAAAATTTATATACAAAATTTTTAGTCACTTGGTACAATCGGAATAATTTTATGAAGTTCATAAAATATTTTCAAACCAGTCAAAATTCTCAGTCAACTATAATGATCCAGTTATTTATTTTATTTTTCCCTTTTTGGAGACCTATTTGACTTCAATTTTAGCCCAAATTATAACACCAGATTCGTTATAAATAATAATTTCCAATGGTAAAAAAAATTATGGACCTGATGGGCCCCCATTATACTATTTACCTCGGAAAGTACTATTCACGTAATCGGTGATTTTTGAGGTGTTACAAGATATGCTCAATGGTGACTACTAATCCTAAAATTTTTCAATTAAAGCATAATTACGTATATTATGCAAACATTTATTTATATCTTATAAGAAATTACCTTTAATTCTTGCAGTACTATTGTTATTAATTACCAACATTTTTGGTAATCGTTTTGCTTTAATCTTATACTTTTCAATTTACTTTACACTACTCCCGTTGTGATTCAATTATAGATTGACTTTTACATCTACGTTTCTTCTATCTTTACTTAACTTTTGTCCAAACTTTGAATCACTTGATGCAGTTGTCATTTTATTTAACAAGTTACATGGATACTCCCTTTAATTGCAATTTTTCTGTTTCTAGTTGTATTAGATAATTCAAATACAATTTTTACTACTTATTCTTCTAATTCACTTTGATATTTGAACCAATTATTCCATTGCAAATTCCAAAGCTTATAATCTTTATTGCAAAGTGATGTAATTATTTTGAAATACTGCGTAAAAATCTTTATTTTTTTCTTTTTACAAATGAACCTTTTTCATTTTAACTGAGCAGTCATTTGTCTTTTGATAATTTTACTTTTCATTTAACCTTTACTTTCATAATTTTTTACTTAGTCATATTTTTATACTTAAATATAGTTTTGTCATTTTTGACTTTAAATACATAATTATTACTAGTTTTTGAATTTCTTATTTTTTTAAAAATAATAATTGGTACATAGCATACCAATTATGTTTTTCATGGTCTTTTCATATAACTTTTCATTTCAATAACTTTTCTTTACAGAGATTTACTTTTATATTTTGTATAAATACTACCCATCATTTTATTTTTATAAAACATTTTCTTCTCATTTTTGCTTATTAATTACAACCGTTGGATACAATTTCGGTTTGATCCCAAAGTTTTTATTTTTTAATTAAGTTTTTTTTCATTTATATCTTTTACGTACAATTTACTTTTACCATTTTCATTCGCTTTTATCGATATGCCCCTAATGCAATATCACAGGACTCTCAGAAAGGATATGCGGAACATGAACCCCAAAGGGTTCCACTGAATAAATTGAGAAATGATCTCCAAGGGACCATTCCTCACAGAGCAGAGAACAGAGACAGAGAGTGCTATGGTGATCAGTGATCCAGTCCATAGTATAGCAAGTTGTCATGACTTGCACCGCGGTATAGGGTATCCCTATGACTAGCCAATTATATCATATATAAGATTATCTCTACCTGGGTATTGTTAAGGGCAAACACGATCAATTATTTTTAAAATACTTTTAAATTTCAAACAGTTGCAAATTCTTTTCTTTGAATCAATACAATTTATCAGTAAATCTTTTCAAAACATTGACTATTCAAATCTTTTACTTCCAGTCACTTTACTATAATTCCTTTCTTTTCAATCACTTTTTGTGAATTATTCTACAATAATTCACCATAAGCATTTTTCACTGAAAATTTTTTTCACCGAAAACTTTTCAAACTTTTAACTTTCATAATTACTTTTCAGATCAGTACATTTTATCGTTCAATTTTTTTCAGTACTTTATGTTTTCATAATTCATTATGATTATTATACACTATCTTTTCAGAGTCTTTTCAATTCGTTACTTGGTCAAATATTTTCTCAATACTTTTTACATACTTGTGAATTATATCATTATAATTTATTTTTTTCTTAGCACTTATTGAATTATTTCTTAATAATTCCATATTTTACTTTTCACATTTATTTTAATGGGCTGAATTTGGCAATTATTCGGAATTTAAAATACTTTTATATGGACTGTGATTTATTTATAATAATTTACCATTTTTAATTGAATTATGAATTATTTGATAATAATTCAATGCAGTTAATTTATTACCTATATTTTTTATTTTCTAAAAAAATTATCATTTAATCTCTTCATTTTCTTTATTCAAAGTATAAATGAAATTACATGAATTTACCAACTTTTAATTTTTTATTGAATTATTTCTCAATAATTCAATATTTCAATTAAGCATGTTTCATATTTACTTTCTAAATTAATCTCGTAAATCACATAAATTTTATAAAAATTTATGTGAACATTATTCTTCAATTATTATCATCTTTGCTTATTTTCTGAATTTTTTTACCATAATTTACCATATACGATATATACATATATTAAACAATTCTCTAAATTTTCATAAATTCTATTAAAAATTTATGGGCAATTTATTTTATGCTTATTATCATTGTATAACATAATCAACAAAAATTCTCTATTTTAGCAATTACATTATTCAATAAATATTTCAAATATTAATATAAATTTCTATAAATTTCATTACAATTTATGGATATATTATTTCATCTTCTTATCAAATTAGGACTTAATTTCATTAATTTACAATATAATAATTTATTTCATTTAAAAGGAAATTTTTGATTCATAAAGAAAATTTCTTAATAAATTTTCTTAACTCAATTTATGCACTATATTAGGTTTAATTAAAAATTTAATTAAACAATCATAACATTGATTTCAATTTTAATCAATAATTCAATATTTTTTCTTAATAAATTTAAAGAAAAATTCAACAAATTAAGGAAAAATTAAAAGTTTTCGTAGTCACATACCTTAACGGTCGAATTCGCTTCGATTTGCTTAATAATTTACTCACCGGACCGGATGCCGAAGGCTCGTCGGTGATAATTCGACATTACGACCTTGTATATCGAGATCTTCTGATTTTTTTCAGTGGTCACGCGCTCAAATGCTGTCATGGTTGGTCAAAATCTACACTTGAGTAACCCGCCAAACCCATTTCAGATCTATCAATCGCCAGAGGCGATGGAGTATATCGAAAGATTTACCTCACTGCTGGGAGTCGGCAGGTGGTAATAAAATCACCATTGCCGTCGTAGATCACCGAAAAAAATGGAAAAAAATCAATCGAAAAGAAAGGAGAGAGAAATTGGATGATCGGATCGCCATCGCAGTGGTGGCCGACAGGAGGTGCGGCCGGTGGTAGCCGATCCCTCTTTTTCTTTTTTTTCCTTCCCTATTTTACGTCGTCGTTGTCCACTGCATCTTTTTTTTCTTTCTTTTCTTTCTTTCTTTACATCTCGTCACCTTTTGTTTTTTCTTTCTTTTTACTAATTCTTTAGGTTATTTGTGGCCAACAGCGGCTACCACTTTTTTTATTTTCTTTTTTTTTTCACACACACACACACACACACACACACACACACACACATATATATATATATATATATAATTTTACCATTTTGGCTCCTGAAACTTTTTATTTCACTTTCAAAGCTCCTATTCATTTTAAAATCGATTCTATAATTTTTATCACATCAAAAATAGGTGGAACATAAATTTTTGATTCAATCGAAGTCTGTTATCGGTCCGATTTAAATTTATCGGTCCGATTCGATAACTGCCGATATCACCGAAAAATTTAATTCTTATCACCAAAATATTATATACAAAATTTAAGGTAGACCTGCAAAATTTGACAATATTTGGAGTTCATTTACTATTTTTAAAAATTATATAAAATCAAGCCACTTTCTCTACCAGGAAAATTAACTCGCTACCTTTTTCATATTTTTTATTTTTTGAAACTCATTTGACCTCAGTCTCACTTGAAATTTCAACCTCAGACTCACCATGACCAATACTTTTCAATGGTTCAATAAAATATTTTTGACTTTCAGGTGTACTTTTCGGCCCGAAAAATACTATTCACTATCAGAAAATACCGTTCACATCTAATCCAGTGTTGAGACCATTACAAACATTACATAAACTAATAAGTTTATATTTCGAGATGAATTTTGGGTTTTTACTTTTGGGATTAGGCAAATATGGGTATGATTAAATTGGGACGACATAGTTCCTTTTTTTAACACCTTCAAAACTACCTTAGTCACATCATCTCTAATTGTACTCCAATACTTGTGGTAGAACAATGGTGGAAAGCTATCAGGGCGTGGAGCCTTAAGTGGATGCATCATCTTAACCGCTTGAAATACCTCTTCTGCTGAAAAAGATTTATCCAATTTATCTCTCATTTTCATTGAGATCTTGGGATTAAGGGTGTTCAAAACCCGAACCTACCTTAATAACCCAAACCGAACAAGCCATTCGGGTAGAGTTGGTAGGGTTATTAGGGTAGGGTAGGGTTTGGGTGTATTTTCGGGTCGGGTGAAATCTTGATGAACCCGACCCGCCCTATTAACAATCCCTCAAAACTCACCGTTTTGTGATGGGATTAAATAGTCCCATTTTTGCCTTCCACAGTTCACTCCTCCTCTCTTCCACAGCCAAAAACCTAAAGTAAATCCCTAATTTCTCATTTCACCCCTCGCCTCATCCCACTCTCGTCGCTGGCGCCTCCCATTCTCGTCGCCGGTGCCTCGAAGCAGAGGTCTGATTTGATTCTCCAAACAAGGTATGATTCTCTTATGCTTGAAATTTTCATTGTTCTTTATTTTTAATTTCGAATGATGGAGACTTGGAGTATTGAAATTTATTTTGCTGGCATGATTCTCTTAAACTTTATCTTTTATTTGTTCTTTATTTTTAATTTCGAATGGATGTTTCCGTTTTTGCTAGCCTTCGCTCGCCACCGCCACTTACTCATTTTCCTTTTCTTCTTCATACACATTGTAAGCACACACAGACACACATTTGGGTTGGGGTGGTGTGTGAGGGCTTCTGATGGTTGCCATTTGCTTTAATACAGTGAATGATTGGTTAAGCTATGAGATCTGAGGGCTTTTTCATCAAATATTTATTTTTTCAAGAGAAATCTGAACTTTGATTTTTGGCCTGTAATGTCGAAATGAACCTAACTTGATCTTGCATACTCATTTCTTTTCTTTTTGTTGACAATCTGCTTTTTGATGGTCTCCTGTTTAGATATTCCATGAAATTGCTTATAGATGTTTTTAGTTTAGATAAATTCTTATTGAAGTTATTTTGATGGAAATGGTAGCCTAATAAGTTCTTTTTTATTGGAATTACTGTTGCCCAATTTAACAATTGTTATATGAATTGAATACTCTAAGTTGGCGCAAGATATGAGCCATGGATTGAAGCTGTTTCGCCTTCTTTTTATTTGCCTTATTGCTTTATTGCTGAAGGGGGTTTGCTTTGTATTTAGGGACATACAATTAATGCTCATCTTTTTCCATTAACTTGTTTCCTATTTTATTCTGTTTTTTTAAGATTTGAAACCTTTTTAGTTTTTACACCAGCAATTAGCACAACAAATTTAATAATTTATATGTTTCCTATTTTATTCCATTAACTTATTTCCTATTTTATTCTTATTTGATTTGAAACTTTGTTATTAATTTCATATTTTATTTTTTTCATATATAATTTATATGTTAGGTGGACATGAAATAATTGAAGATAGAAGATGATGGTGTTCCTTTATGACATTTTATTATTTGCGTTTGGATAATTATTTATGAATTATTATATAATGTGTGTTTGAACAATTCTTAAATTATTAGTTGTTAAATATTATATAATGTGTGTGTGAAAAATGTTTACATTGTCAGTTGTTATTTATTATATGATGTGTGCTTGAAGAATTTATAAATATTTTATTTATTGTAATTTTTATTTTATTTAGATTTTAATATAATTTTTGTCATGTAAATAGAAAGAGATTTTTTTATTTTAAAAATATATTTCGGATTATTCGGGTTATTCGGGTGGCCCGAATAATTGCAGGTTATTCGGATAGGGGCCCGAACTATTAATAGGGTAGGGTATGATTGAGGGTTTGGGTGTTTTCGGGTAGTTCGGATTCGGGTCGATTGACCCGAACCCACCCGATGAACACCCCTACTTAGGATGGATGAAATTGAGATCCTCTTGTTGAATTTGTAATCCATTAGAAAAGAATAAGTTCGTGACGTGGCGTATTTTAATGACGGAATAAGAATAATAAATATTATTACGCGTCAGCCTCAAAGCGAAAACAATTAAACAAAAATTGAATTATTAAAAGGGAAAATGTAAAGGGCTCAAATTGAGTCACTCAAATGGGGACAATAATGTAAATGTACTTTTTTTACTGTTTTTAAGACAAAAATAACCTTAAGTCATTTAAGTCAAATCTAAGCCATTTTAACTTTAAGCTACACTGGGCTTATAAAAAGGTAATTAAGTCATCATTGTTATTTTTTTTTTGCTTTTTTGTCTCATTTTTTTTGCTTTTTTGTCTCATGTATTAGGTGAATATCAAATTAAATGTGGATAAAAGTGAATGAAATGTATTGTTTTTGGGCAAAGTAAATACAATTATTAGAATAGAATGTTAAATTGAATGCTGATATAATTTATTCAATTTGTATAAAAAATAAATATAATGCATTTAATTTCTTCTCCACTTCAATTTGACAATCTAAAATAACGTAGTAATAATAATAATAATAATAATAATAATAATTTCATATAAAATGGATTTTAAATGGTACTTGCCTCGTATAAGTTATATCCCGATTTAAAATTAATTATTCAAATTATTGGCATGGAATTACACTTTTTTAAGCTACAATTGAACTGTATAAAAAAAAATAGCTACAATTGACTCAACTATATATCTAAGTGTTTGCCGAGGACATGTAATGGTAAATTTGTAAAGAAATGTCTTAGTGTATCTAATTTATTTTTTGTGGGATATAATTTGGCCAAATTGATATTTATATGAAGAATATATTGGGTGTTCATTTTACAACTTTATCTTCTTGATCCGTATATCTTCTCTTCTCTTGCCACCCCAGGATTCAAACAATTGGCCAATGCATGTTTCTACCAATTATGCAACGTGATAAAATATATATATTAGTTTATTTAGCTTTTTAAATTATTTCTTTTATTTACCAGTTAAAGATTAAATTTTAAGTTAATCAAATTAATTAAATTAAATACAATAAAAGAAAATTAAAAATATCTGAATGGTAGAAACATGTTTCAATAATATATATATATATATATATATATATATATATATATATATATATATTTGTTGGAAAAATAAAATTAAGATGAATTTCGAAAAAAGGTTTATTTAAAGTTATAATTAATTTATTTTGAAAAATTTAGGAATAGAATTGAGAAATTACAAAAATCCTTGTCATCTAAACTTTATTTAAGAATATAATTAATTATTTTTTAAAAACCTTGTATTGCTAATTAAGAAAAAAGCAATTGGATTTTTGATCTAATTAAATGTATGAAAAATTTTCAATTTAGTTTTTATTTTTGAATTTTTCAATTGGATTATAAAGATATTTTTTTCAAAGATAAATTTAAGATATTTCTTGATTTGAAAAGAAAATAATAATTTTTAATCGACTCATCGGATCAATTAATATATATATAAATGCCACGTTAAAATATAAAATTTAATTAAAATAATTACATATAAAATTTTGATATGGAAAGCTTGGAAATCAAATTTTAATATGAGATCAAATCAAATTGAAAACTTTATAAACCATCTCATATAATTATTATCAAATTACAAAGTTTATACTCTATCTTACAATTTTCTGTTAAGTGCTAAGTAACGAAATTATTATTAATTTTTTAATAGGAAGATTTCTATATTATATTAAAAAAATCGATTTAAAATTTTTTATTATTAAAAAATTCAATAATAAATAATTAAAATAAATAGTATATATTGTGTACCCTTGCTCCGGTATATTCAACTAATTAATGGAGTTAGGGTATACATTATACACATTAGCTAATTTTAATGCTTAAATTCAGCTCCGCATCAATTAATTTTAATTACTAAATTTGTTCTATTTAAATCAAAATTAACGTTCCATTTAAAATTATTAAAAAGTGATTTTAAAAGTAGCTAAATTTTTATAAAGAAAAATCATTAATGAAAAAAAAAAAAGATTTGTCTATCTAGTACTGAAATTGCAATAAACAAATTAATCGCAAAGTTTATATTATATCTTATATTTTTCTATTAAATGCTAAGCAACGAAATAATTACAAATTTTTTGATAGGAGGATTTCTAAATTATATTTATTATTTTGTTTATTGGTTAATTAACACTCATATAAACTTTTTGAGTATTGATTTTCAATTAAATATTTATTTAGATTCAATTTATATTAAAATAATTTAGAAATTTAATTAAAAAAATACAAGTGTACATATTTTGTGCACAATGAATAAAATGTACTCAGTTTAAGTAAAATTGAACACAGTTTGAACCAACATTTAGCATACTTGATATTTTTTGATAATGTTTTAATTGTTAAAGATTTTTGGAACAATATTCCAAATTGAAGGAAGGTAGTAACTAAAATAGAAATAAACAATTAAACATTTAAATTAAGTTCATATTTTAATAGTGAAAATCATTGATCAATGAAAATATAATTAAATACAATTGACGTATTAAAATAAAATTGAATTAAAAATTAAATTAAAAAATAAAATGATTGCGGTTATCCAAATTTAACTCAAATTTAATTTTATTTTAATTTTAAAATATATAATAAAATCATCATAATTAATTTAGCAAATATAAAGTTTTTTATTATTAATTTTCAATTAAATATTTATTTAGATTCAATTTATATTAAAATAATTTTAAAATTTAATTAAAAAATACAAGTGTATATATTTTGTGCATAGTGAATAAAATATACTTAGTTTAAGTAAAATTGAACACAGTTTGAACAAATTGAATAAAGTAGTTTTATAATAAATTTTGAAATTTTCAGTTTTCGATACGGTTTTGGTCCACGGTTTGAAAAAATCAGCGGTTTTAGTTAATCGACCGGTTTAAATATATAATAATAATAATAATAATAATAATAATAATAATAATAATAATAATGAGCCAAACCCTATTATGCCTACAGAGGGAAGTTAATAAATACGCTTTAGCCTGATGTATTAATTTTTTTATTATTCTTTTTCACATTTCTCCTTGATTCTAAGAGTTTATTTCAAGTTTGATATAGAGTGAAGAAAACTGATAGGTATGGTAATGAGAAGTTGTATTTTCATATAAAATGAATTTTAAATGGTACTTGCCTCGTATGGATTATATCCCGATTTAAAATCAATTATTCAAATTATTGGCGTGGAATTATACTTTTTTAAGCTACAATTGAACTGTAAAAAAAAATAGCTACAATTGAATTAACTATATATCTCAGTGTTTGTTATACAGTAGGTGAGGAACTTGCCTTGTATGAGTTATATCTCGGTTTAAAATCAATTATTCAAATTAAAATTGAATTTCAATTAAAAAAATTAATTATCTAAATTAAAATTGAATCTCAGTTAGAAATCAAATGCACAATGTGAAGAATACTCCAGCAATTTGACAATTTTTAGGTTGATGACAATTTCTTCTTTTATATTATCTATCAAAACATGGTAGTTAACTCATCTAACGTTTTATAATAGTATATAATTAAAAAAAATTCAATATACATTGTTGGGTTGGGTTCAATTTACTTGGAGATTGACTTTTCTGAAACTGAGTACTTATTTCCATTTTCAAAACAAAATATTAGAAATTTGATTTTTTTTTCTTTATTTTATCGCACTAATCAGTTGGATAATTAAAATAATCAAACTATTTATTTAGTCGATTAACAATGAGTTATTCTTATAATTATATAAAATTGGCCATGATTGAGTTTGATAATCAAAATAGTTTATTACAATGTTATTGGTGGTTAATGGAAGTCAAATTATATTTTGGTTGTGCTAATGATCCAAAATGAATACTCTGGATTCGGTTTCTCAATTATAGTATTAAAATAATTAAATATAAGTGAATACAAGTTATTTCATTTTTTTTTCTAACTTATTAATAAAATAAATTTATATTTTTTTCTTTATATTTATTATATTACAATGTAATCAATTTAGATCCATTACTATCCCAATTTTGATAAAATTGAAATTCCATTTAAACACTTCAATTGCATTTTCGTATACATTGTAAAATTTTTTTAATGGAGGAAGGATATATATTGTATACATCGATACATTTTAATGACTAAAATCCAACTCCGCATCAGTTAATTTTAATCCTTATTTATGCAGTTTATGTTCTTGTATGTAAATCCAAGTTTATATGGGACATCCAATTAATGTTTTGGTATGTAAATCCAAGTTTATATGGGACATCGGTTGAAGAAACACACTAAAATTAATTACTTATAAATTACATTTCTCCATTTTAGTAGAGACACACTAAAATCACAGTCCAGCTTTAAATTTCATATATAAATTAGAGTATTGTGTAAGAATCCAAAATGATACATAAGCCAAACGCTAAGCTTAAAAATCCAAAATGACACATAAGCCAAACACTAAGCATTTCACGTTAACTAATTATAAAAATATACTGCTTTTTATGATGACTCGAATAATTTTTACCTCAACAACTAGTTTTTGAAATAAAATTAGATTTAAATTCATTTTTTATATTGCATCATAGTCATTAGTTTTATAATATTAGACTATTCGCATATGTCTGATCTTGTAGAAACGAGAGGTATATGTTAAGTTTCTTTAGTTATAAATTAATTATTAAGATTAGGAAAAAATTAATTATTAAGGTTTAAATAAATTTAAATCTATTTTCTTTACACTATTTATGCATTCATTGAAATGATAATGATCCATTTTGTGTATTATTCGGCTAAGATATACTTAGGAGTGGAAATTAAATGTAATTGTTTGTAATGAGGTGAAAATGGGTAGGGATGAGTATGGTTAACTGAAATTTCGCTTAATCGAAAAAATTAGTTCTAAATCGAACCGATTTTTGGGTTAACCGACTGGGCGTACTATTTCTTTTTCCCTATTCCTCGTCAACTCTCTTGTTGCTTTTTACCCTCTAGGCTTTTGAGGATGCCAACGCCTTAGCAGTAATTTTCTTTCTTTTATTCTTTACAATTAAATGATTTTTCAGTGGACATCCGGTTACTTAAATGAATATTTATGCTTTTGAGTCTCTAGGCTTTTGAGGATGCCAACGCTTTAGCAATAATCGGTTCCTTCTATTGCTTATTATAGCTTATTTTGTGTCTTGTAAAGCTAAGAATGACTTCTACAGAATATTTAAGCCTTAGCTTCGGATTTTAAATGCCAAAAGGTGAACGACTTTGTTTGGATATATCATTTCATTCTAAGTTCTTTTCCTCCATATTTTCAGACTTTTATTTGGTAGAGTAACAGAGTTTGGTGTCTGATGAGGAGTTTGGTATCCTTTTATGGGAGCGCTGGTCTTACTTGGATCCTACTGGAACGTCCAGATCTGCTCTGTTTTCTGCTTGAAGTTGGGTATCTCAGCTGTCGGATCATTGGATGATGTGGCTTTATGGTTGTGTGCAAGACTGATTTTTGCACAGCTTGGATCAACGGTAGACCTGCTCTTTTCCTTCTGTTTCGTTAAAACAGATTGTGACAACATGATATTGGGTAAATGCTAGTTTACATATTTACTATTAATGGTTCTTTTCTCTATTTTGCATGCTGTTGTTACCATTGTTTTGCCATATGGTTTTTAGTTCTATAATCTAACATTTTCTTGGTACAATGAGCTCAATAATTACTTGCTTAAATATGATTAATATAACTATGTTAAACCGTTAAAACAAGAATTAGTAGCTCAAAGTTATATTTTCATTTTGCTTTCTTCTTCACAGTGATGAAGTGATGAAGCTATTGTTGCATTTATAGATTGATGTATTTCAGTATATGATAATATATATATATATTTATAATTATTATTTGAAAAAGATTTATTTTAATCCACAACTGCTTTGATTTCAGCCATTTTGTATCTATACCCAACCCACAGAGGATATAACCATCTATACCTGTCACCATGCACAGGACATCATTTCTCAGGACAAAGAAAGCAATAAAAAGTTACGATCCTCAGAACAAAAGCTTTGACTTTCTTGCTTGAAAGAGGTCAGTTCACCAATCACTTTTAACATCATAGATTTATCAACTTGCAAGTTAATATCATAGAATAGGGGCGGTTCGGGGTCAAAAGCCACTGATATAAATAGGTAATTTTACTGCTACAGTGGGAATAGAAGTTAAGTTTTTACCTATTCTTCATTGTTTTTCTAGTATGATTATGGATTTAATCTTCGTGTTCTGTCAAGTGATTATTTTTATTGTTGTTGCAGGTTTGTGCTAGATACATGTAGACGTTTGAGAGAGAAGAAATCCTACATGGTATATACTGCTGTTGGTTGTCTGGGGGTTTCTCGGCTAAGTGATCTGGTTAATGAGGTATTTTATTAAGTTTATTTGATCTCTGTGTCTAAACAAAAAGATTCATATTAAGTTTGATAATTGATTTTGGTTGCTAGATTGTGGTATATTCGGTGTCAGATTGATGATGAATTTATGGCTTCCTAATAATACTTTCATTCCTTGATGCAAAAGTGGAGTAGATATTGGAATATGAATGTTGATCTTTCCTCATGTCTTGATGTGAGATGCTTTTATGTATCTTCCTTTTATCTGAAAACTTGTACTTATCCACTGGCAGACAAGAATTTTAGGTCTAAAAAATGGATTTGGCTGGAGTGGAGCCAGAAATGCTTATCTCTTTAAAAGTTGCCCTTGTTTTTTCCAATGTCCATTTCTCTTATCATGCTGGAAACTGCTGTTTTCAGGAAATAATTAAAAAATATACCGAAGTATCTGGCAGTGGATATAAGCGTGCAGCTCTTGCAAGTTCTTTGGGATCTTTAACATGGAAGAAACCCATTTATTCTGAATTTCTGCAATTGGCAAGGTAATTAGTCCTTGTTGCATTTTTCTTGCATTCTTGTTTGTTTTTTGTGTTTATTATTTTAGTGTTTATATTTTTAGAGGAAATTACATAGATTACCGTATTTTTTAACCCAATTTATAAAAATACAACCATTCTTTAAAATCTTTTAAAAATACCGTTTTTAATATTTTTGTTTTTAAAAATACCGTTTTTCTTTTTAAGCCTTTTCTGAAGCCCTAATTCGTACCCAAAGCGTTTTCCAAAGAATAAAAAAATTCATTTCTCACTCGCTCATACCGACCTTCATCACTCTCATAACTCATTTCTGTTCATCTTGTTTTCTTTCTCGTTTCAATCGATTCACGAATATTGTTACAGTCATCATTTTCGTGCCGTCACTTCTCAGTTCTATTGATTCGCCTTTTTCTCGCCGATTTCTTACTGGCGAGTTATCATTTTTTTGTGTTTTCGTTGTTGGATTGGATTATTTTGATCTAAGTTTTGTTTTGTGACTCACGAGTCCCCTTTTTTTCCATTTTATTGATCTTAAATTCCTGCTTTAGATTTAGAATTTTAGGGTTTATATTTCATTCTAATATCGTGTTACGAGTCCCCTTTTTTCTATTTCATCGATCTTAAATTTCTGCTTTAGATTTAGAAATTTATGGTTTATATTTCATTCTAATGTCGTGTTACGAGTCCCCTTTTTTATACTTCATCTATCTTAAATTTCTGCTTTAGATTTAAAAATTTAGGGTTTATATTTCATTCTAATGTCGTGTTACGAGTCCCCTTTTTTCTATTTCATCGATCTTAAATTTCTGCTTTAGATTTAGAAATTTAGGGTTTATATTTCATTCTAATGTCGTGTTTTATGTGAGGCCGATTCATTGTTTAATTTTGATTTATGTTGTTTATTTGGATTTTTTGTTAGATAAACAGAGTCGTATGATGATTGTAAGCATAGTTCAGCTGATAATATTGGTGATTACAAAACTATATTAATCATCTGCTCCTATCTGATAGTTAAGAATGGGTTCAGAAATCTGTTTATTTCTGGATTTTGTATTTTATATTACTTGATTTTTCTAGTGATGTATGAATAGATATAGTTCACATATTGTGTTGTCATATGCAATTGATGTTTTGCTGCATTTGATGTTTAAATGCAAGTTAGGCATATTGTAGTGGATTTTGAATTTCTTGAAATATATTATGATGGTTGAGAAGCTTTGTATATTTTGGTTTGTTGGGTTTGTTGGGAATATATAGGAACAAGAAATAACATATGTGTAGGGTAGGTTTGTTTGTGTTTTTTATTATTGAAATGCATTGACACGTTGATAGAGTAATGCACATTTTCAAATATGTTAAATATTTTTATATTTCTCAACTTTGTCATATTTTGAACAACTTTTCTATCTTTTAAAATTTACCTGTAATAGCTGTACTCCTTTATTTGTGAAATAAGTTTGTAAATTTATTAGCAGGTGGCATATTACTTATTTTTATATATTTTATATTAGATTTCTTATCATTTTTTATGCATACTTGTTGTAGATGGGACGTACTTCTGATATTTTGCGTAAGTTGAAGAAACCTGAAGACAAAAAGATTATGGAATCAAATTCTCAGAATTCATCAAATACTAGAAGGAAGAAAGGGGATAAACCAAAATCTAGTAAATAGTTGGCGAAAGGGACTTCAACTGGCAAAAGAAAAATTGTACAAGATGAAAATTTGAATAGAAGTTCTAAGAAATTAAAGATTGTATCTGAGGAGACTAAAAGTTTAAAGGTACATTTTTAATTGATGTTTTTATTTTCATTTTGATTTATTTACTTTTATACCATGGTATAGCTGGTATACCAATGTTATACCACCCGGTATACCATATGGTATACTAGGTATACCAATGTTATACCACCTGGTATATCACATGGTATACCAGACATACCACGGTATACCAATGTATACCAATGGTATATCATGGTATACCACGGTATACCAATGGTATATCATGGTATACCACGGTATACCAATGGTATATCATGGTATACCAATATTATACCACCTGGTATACCGGTATACCTGGTATACCACGGTATACCAATGGTATATATGGTATATGACATGGTAAATCTGGTATATCAATGGTATATCATGGTATACTAATGTTATACCATCTGGTATACCAGGTATACTACGATATACCAATGGTATATAATGTATACCAATGGTATATCATGGTACACCAATGTTATACCACATGGTATACCATGGTATACCAATGGTATATATGGTATACGACATGGTAAATTCGGTATACTAATGTTATACCACCTGGTATACCATATGGTAGATCCAGTATACTTATGGCATACCATGCAGTTTATTAACTTCCTTAATGAATTATATTTTTTTTTCAGGTTTGGAATTATATTGTTCATCAAGATGAGTATTTTCATCCAAAGATTAATATTTCCATGAAGGTAGATGTTGTTGATTATATTAAGAAAAAATTGAATGAAGAAGAGCTAAATAGATTTAGAAATTGTTATTTTGGTAGTTTGTTGAATATGAATCAGGTTGTTTTACAACCCCAATTGATTCATTCTTTACTATTAAGGGAAGTTTATTATGGTGATGATGAAGAAATTTGGTTTAATATTAATGGTGTTCATTTGAAGTTTGGTTTGGGAGAGTTTGCTATCATGACTGGGCTGAAGTGTACTGGTAATAACAAGAAGTTAACGGTAGCAAGTGGTGGTAGCAGGTTGCTGGGAAAATATTTTAATGGTAGAGACAAGGTGGACAGAAAGGCGCTTTTTGATTTGTTTATGGGGGGGTAAATGGGCTAGCGAGGATGATGGTTTTAAGATAGCAATTCTGTTTTTTGTTTATTGCTATCTTATGTCCAACAAGATGGAAAATTATATAAGTGAGCAAGAAGTTGCTTTTATTGAAAATGGTGATTTTAATGGATATCCTTGGGGTAAGGATATATTTAAACTCACCATATCAAGTTTGAAATCAAAGTTTTTGAATAAGAAAAAATTGGGTTCATACAGGCTGATTGGATTTCTATTAGCTTTACAGCTGTGGTTTTATGAGTGTCTAAGTCCTCATAGTCCAATATATGCTATCCGAGCTGAGAGAGAAACGATTCCAAGTAGGGGTGTTCAAAACTCGCCCCGACCCGAACAACCCGACCCGAACAAGGAATCCGGATAGGGTTATTAGGGTTATTAGGGTCGGATAGGGTTGGGGATTTGGAGATTGTTCGGGTTCGGATCGGATCGAATTAAATCCTCATTAACCCGAACAACCCGAAAAAGAGAATTTTATCCCAAAATGCAGCATTTTGGTAATCGGGGAAATTCGGGTCGGGTCAACCCGACCCGATCCTACCCGAATTTCATTTTAAATTATTTAAAATAAAAGAAAAAAATAATTTTAAAATAAAAAAAATAAATTCGGATTGTTTGGATTATTCGGGTGGGGCCCAAAATTTATGCGGATTATTCGGGCGGGGCCCGAAATATTAATAGGGTAGGGTAGGATTAAGATATTATGGATATTTCGGGGTTCGGGTCCGGGTTGACCCGAACCCACCGATGAACACCCCTAATTCCAAGAGTCTTAAAATACACTGTTACTGGATTTTCCAGCTTTCAAGACTTGCAGAGGACATTATTTTACAGCGATGCCAATACGGTAAGTGTTTATTTATATGTTTGTTATTTATTTATTTCTTCGTTTTTCAATATGCAACTCATCACATTTGTTTCGACTTTTTTTTTGTTGTTTCTTGTCTGAACTTCATTTTTTTATGTTTTTTAGCGATGTAGAAATATATTTCCTTCAGTTATTGAGAAGAACACCCTTGATTTGTGTGAACTTTTTAATAAAGGAAAAGATAAGAAAATTCAGGGTGAAGATTGCAGTGTGCATGTTCCAGATTTCTTGAATCCTGCTGGTGTTGAGAATGTTTCTAATCCAAACGGTGGAGGCACCTCTAACATGGAATCTGACTTCAAAAAAGAATTAAAAGAAGAGGTGCAAGGAATTAAGGAACAGATGGAAATGTTTAAGGAAGATGTGTATAGTGTTGTGAAAGATCTTGATGAATTGAAGGAATATTTGAAATTCAATTTCACAAGAATTTTTGATTCTTTGAAGAGAATTGAGGACAATTCAAAAGGGAGTGCTAGCACTAAAGTAAGTTCTTTTTTGTTGTTAATTTTATTATTTTTTTATAGTAAAAATAGGTTAATACTACATATAATAAGTAACAGATGTTGATTTTGAAAGGTTTTATTTATTTATTTATTTCTATTTCTATTTTATTTTTGCAATGTTTAGTTCACCAAGAATGCAGAATTTGATTGTGGGGATGAAGCAGTGGGAGTAGATGATGTGATTGGTGGGGATGTTGACAATGATGATGTGGGTGATGTGCCTGGTGATGCTGATGTGGGTGTTGATGTGGATGCCGTGGATGACTTGGAGAATAAAAAGTATGCAGCAGAAGTAAGTTCTTCATTTGATGACATTGATCCAAATTTGCTCAATGAAATTGAGGCAACAGCATGGAAGACAAAAAATGAAATGAAATATAAGGTGCGTAGAGTAACTTGTTTAATCATTTTTGCTATATGGTTTGGATTTTGTTATTCCATATTTATCATGGTATAACAAATTTATGATTTGTAATTTATTATTTTAAATTGGTTGTATAGTATGTCATAACAAATTTTCTAATGCAAAGATGTACTGGAATCTGGTATACCATGTGGTACATCAGCTATACCGGCAGAATACCAAAATCAAGAATACGAACATATGCTGGAAGATGTATTTCAGGTGGTATACCAGGTATACCGATGGTATACCAAATTATATAATACATATGTGTTCTATTATTTGAGCTAGATTTTTATATATTGAAATGCATAAATTATATATTTTTTAAATTAAGTGTTTCTAACTTCTTTATTGTTTTGTGTTTTATTCTGAATTAAGCAATATTTGTATTTATTATTTAATATAGGTTTATGAAATATATCAGGTTACTGGAAAGGAAATTGTTGTGTTCCAAGGTATTCATAGTGTGACCCCCAGTCCATATGTGCAAAAAAGGGAGATTAAACCGACTGTTGTTATGAAATCACCATACGTGAACATTTTTAGTTCTAATGAAAGTGTGGTGGATCGTAATGTTGTGTTTATGGAACTTATCGATAAGGTGCCATTCGATGACAAAATTGGGGGGAGCCACAACATTGCTTGAAAGTAATATTTGAAGATTGGTTAAAAGAAGTAATGAAAAAGAATACAAAGTAAATGCTATTACTAATCTTTAGCTTTTCATTTATTTTTTTATGTTATTTTTTTGTATTTTAATGATTTTTAATGTTTGTTTGGTAGGAGAAAAATTTATGATAAGGAGGTTGATGAGATTTCAGAACCTTTTAATTTTGAAGTGGATATTGTGGATAGGAAGATATGGTTCTATTCGTTGTACACTTGTGGTCAACCCCTGTCAAATTCAGTAAGTTCTATATTGTGCCTTTCTTTTAGCTGTCCAAATTTATTAGATTATTTATTTTATTTCGTTTTTTTATAGTACATAGATGTTTTTTTTATTATCTGAGGAAAAAAGGGAAATATTCAGAACACATAGAAGTAAGTTTTACGACAACGGATAATGCTTTCGATCAAAAGTTACAAATGCTGTATGGAAAGTTTTTGAAGAAAAGAGATGTCCAGTCCGTGGTGAATTTAAATAATCGGATCTCTGATTGTATTCTTGGGTACGATTTATTCTGTGGTAGGCCATGGGCTCATTGTGATAATGTTTTGTTTCCTATCAATGTACAAAAAGAATGGCATTGGATTCTTGTTAGGTTATCTGTTTTTGATAGGTGTTTATATGTGTATGATTCTTTGAGATCGAGAACAAGTAAAAAGTCAGTAGATTATGTATTAGGTGCATATAGTATTTTGCTTCCTTATTTTTTGGAAGCAACGGGATTTTATGATAGCTGCGAAATGGCTATTGATTTTAGTAAAGGGGTCTATGCAACGAAGCAACGGACTGATCCATTCGATATTGTAGAGGTGCAGGGGTTGCCACTACAAGATCAAAGATATATTTTGATACCCTTTTTTGGAAAATATAAAAAAATAGTAAAATCTATTTTTAATTTTTTTTTGTGGTTGCAGTGATTGTGGTGTTTTTGTTTTATCCTTTGCTGAGTATTTCATAGAGAAAAAGAAGATTCCAGTTGAAGATTTTGATATGCAAGTACATAGGGCTAGGCTGGCAATCTCTTTATATTTTCATGGAAAGACGAAGAAGTTTCACGGGATCGAGAGTGAATCTGAAGCACCGCCTAAAAGACCAAAATCGAAAAATGTTCGCAAAAGTCGTAAAGGGAAAGATATTGTATTGTAATTTGACAATAGGTTAATTGTAGGATCTTATACTAATTTTAGTGCAATTGGCACACAACACAAACAACTGAATGTTTTAG
This sequence comes from Excoecaria agallocha, assembly GCA_037975025.1. NCBI lineage: Eukaryota > Viridiplantae > Streptophyta > Magnoliopsida > Malpighiales > Euphorbiaceae > Excoecaria > Excoecaria agallocha. The sequence continues at coordinate 57,020,975 of CM075806.1, read as the reverse complement.
CTGGTTAATCTGCCTTTTTGCTTATATATTTTTTTATCTGCCTTTTTACTTGCTTTTATTCATTAGAATATACAATAGAAACTATGCAACTAATTCATTCGAATATACTATTTTGCTCCCTTCCATTCAGTGCAAATTTTTAGTTGTGTTACAATGCAACATAACTTATGCAATGTACGACAAAGATTGGTGAAAATTCCATTGTCGTGTATTGATTAATTTAACTTGTTAATTGTATTTAAGTTGAGTTGTATTTTATATTGGAACTTTCTTGGAATTGTGTGTGGTTTGTAATATTTTTTTTGATATTTTTATATTACAATCATTGCACATTTTAATTAACAATTCTTAATTAACATTTTTTTAATTACAACTATGCCTCTATAGTTAATAATTAATTAGTTAATAAAAAATTAAATTTTATTTTTTGATTTTGGTATACCACCGATATACCAGGTATACCAACGGTATACCAAAATTCAGAATAGCATTTTCAATTCTAGATTTTGGTATACCACCGGTATACTAGGTATACCAACGGTATACCAAAATCCAGAATTGAGATTGACAATCTGGATTTTGGTATACCATCGGTATACCTGGTATACCGCTGGTATACCAACATCCAGAATTGAGATTGACAATCTGAATTTTGGCATACCATCGGTATACCTGGTATACCAGCGGTATACCAACATCCAGAATTGAGATTGACATACTAGATTTTGGTATACCATCAGTATACCTGGTATACCGTTGGTATACCAGGTATAACTAAATGCAAAATTGACGGTATACCTCCGGTATACCGGATATATCACCGGTATACCAGTTTAAAAATATTAAAATTATGTTATACATTTAAAAATGTTAAATTAAATATTAATAATATATTGTTTAACTAGTAATTAAAGCTTAAAAAATGGATTATATTTCATGATAAGTGAATAAAAAAAAGAGAATTTTTTTTTAGAATGATCTATATATTTCAATTGTACTATTTCACATTTTGTGTAAACTAAGAATAAAGTATAACTGAGAGTATACCTAGTATACCAATTATGTATTAAAAAAATAGTCTATCTTATAGCATTTCTGCAGGTCTTCCTATTATGTCCAAATTCTTTACATTTTTCGCACCTCACTTTCACTTTAGATTTCCATCCTGATTTGATTCTTCTTTTTTTAGGTCTTCCTGCTTTAACTCTTCCAATCGGTGATAACACAAATTCTTCATCAACTTCAGTAGGTATTTTCTAAGTTTTCTTTTCAGGAATTAGATAGACTATTCCTTCATAGGTTGCTAGCATTGCATCTTTAGTGTAGTAAACTGAACAATATTCATACGGGTTCAAGTAATATTCATTCACTACTGCCAAAGCATGAGGACGTGGGAATTTGTCCATTTGGAAATGATTACAACTACAGGTTTTTTCTTTCATGTTGACCATAGAAGTCTTGTCACATTCTTGGACAGTAAATGCATCATTACTTGAAGCTTTCACCTGAAAAAAGTAACAAAAGAACATTTTTAGGTATAAAAAACTACAGATTTCAACATATATTAGAAATACTTTTGAGTTTTGAGAAATAACCATCATTTTCTGGGATAAAATGTAGTTTTTTCTCATTTTATCTTCATGATTTGCTGCAAGTGTTGTGAATGTTGACAATGCTAGTTGTCTATTTCTGTAACTCTACTCTTGTGTCAATTCTCTAAAATACTCAACTAAAGCCGTTATTGGAAGTTCTCTTGCTGATTTATTTACTGCATTCATCGATTCGGCTATGTTTGAGGTCATGATGGAGAACCTGTTGTTCAATGAATGTACTCTTGATCATTTTTCATATCCAATATTAGTCAAATATATTCTTATTCGGGAATCTACTTTATCAATCTCATTCATTTTGTACTCAAATTCTTCAAATATATGTGTATGCCCCAGAAGCTCCAAAAAATAAATCCTTAATCTTACTTGAATTTTTCTTGAACTTTGTCTTCAAATTATTCCACAAATGGTATGTGCATACACAATGGCTGATCTCTGGTAATACTTTTTTCGTTGCTTTCTCTATACTATCATGTCTATCCGATATTATGCACATACTGTCTCTTATACCATACGTTTTTCTGAAGATCATGAAGAACCATTCCCAAGAAAAATCATTTTTCAGAATCAACAACAGCAAAGGCTAGAGGGTAAATCTTACCCGCTGCATTTTGTGTGCATGCTGTGATTAGTGTCCCTCCATATTTTGATTTCAAGAATGTGCCATCGACAACAACTATCGACCTACAGTATTTCCATCCCATAATTGAAGCTCCTAAAGCAATAAACAAGTATAGGAATGTGCCATTTTCTCCTGTTTCAATATCAACAACAGATCCAGGATTAGTAGCCTTTAACATATACAAATAGTTAGGAAGTATAGCATAAGACTCTTCAGGATTTTCCCTAAGAAATTCAAGAGCTTTTGCTTTTGATCTCCAAGCTTTTCCATAGTTTATTGTAACCCCAAAATTAACTTTCATCTCACGAATGATATCATGTGGAGTGTATACCAATTTTACATGCAGGAACTTTGTCTTCATGATTTCTCCAATCACATTCGACGTTGCTTGTCGTTGATTGCCTAATCTCGATTGCAAAGGGCAAGTATGAATGTTGTTGAACTTTCTTATTTTGAATATAGATGTATTGCCCATCCTTGATGCACTTAATTGCCAACTACATTTCTCATCCACACAGTTCAAAACATATCTCTTGACACATGATTTATAAACTTTGTACTGGAAGCTATTTTTTAATACAAAGAAACTTAAAGCTTTTGTGAGGGTCTCCTTATCATTATAAAGTTGTCCAATCTCTATATGAGGATATCTTGGGTTATTTATGATATTAGATTTTGTTGTCCCCGTGTCCTGTTCTTCTTCATTAGCATTGTCCATTGTTTTCTCAATAGTATCTCTGCTCAATATGCTTATATAATCCATCATTTCAGAAATATTTCCTTCCATTTGTAAAAGAGGTTGCTCTTGTAATGACAAAGAATTTGTTGTTGATGCTTGCATTTCAATTATTGGATCTGTATTTATCATATTGTTAGACCTTAAATACAAAAAAAATTTACAGTAAAATTTAAATTTGAGAAAAGAAATCATGCTGTTTTTTGGTATACCAGGTATATCACCCGGTATGCCAAATTTTCGCATGCAATGAATGCTATGTTTTTTTGTATACTGGCTGGTATACCTGGTATACCAGCCGTATACCAAAATGTGTAAGTTATAAATGTAATTAAAATTGGCGGAAGGGACTTCAACGAAAGAAAGGAGAGTTTGTGTTGGAATGAAAGTGGTATTTTTAAAAATAGAAATTTAAAAAAAAGGTAATGTTGAAAAGAAAAAAGAGGTGGAGGTATTTTTAATAATGAGTTATATTTTCTGGTTAATTTTGTAAAACTCCCATATTTTTATAGGTAAAGAAAAGCCCAAGCTCTTATATATTTTAAGAATTTCATATGTCGTGCATGGCCCGTTAACTTTTTGATATGACTTGTACAATCCCAGAAACTCATTGCCTATGATCACCTAGAGGGAGATCCTGGTTTAGAAGGTGGTAAGAATGTCCCACTGTTTACCGAAATACTGAACATGGTTTTCCAGGTGAGGGTAGAGGATCTCATTTTATGGAGGACATAAAAATTACAAGAAAAGAGATGGGCTTGGACTGGATGCTTAGACCTGCAGGTAAGACTGATATGAGGCCTGCAATTAATGTTGATGACCAGCCACGGGAATCAGATGCGAAGGATGTAACCTCCTCTTTTCTTTAAAAAATCAATTTGCTTCATTATTTATCTAGTTTTCACTTGCTTTGTCCTAATTGTCTTCTTATTATCTACAACTTAATTGTCTTGCAAGTCATGAAGTAGAAATTCTGCAATAGCTTTCATCAATAAATTCTGATTTGCCACGTATATATTTGCATGTACGTTTGATTCTGATTTAATCATTTGTAACGTCCAAAGTGAAGCATATGATGGAGCTTACCCACCCCACCCAATGCTAAGACAGAAAGTAATACAATAGATTATGAAATCGAATCCAATATCATCACCTGTATTGTTCAATTCCAGCTGAGTGGGTTAGGCCTTAACTACATATCTCACTTATTTTTTTTATACAATTTTCAATAGTTAGAAAGTAAATTTAGTAGAAAATAAATATGCACTATTTCAATATTTTAAAAATAAATTTAACATTTATTCATTTTTTCATTATAAAATATTTTTTTTATTATAAAAACTTAAGATAGCAAAAGTATATATAGCGCATATAAAATTATTAGCATAGAACAATTGCAATAGTTTTACTGTATTATTACGATAATTTTAATCGGACTTGTTTGATAGTTTTTCACGCGTTACTAATGTTTTTGAATAGAAGAGATTTCGATTGCCCTTTAATTTACATAAAGCATGTGTTGAATTCATGACCACCTCCTTTTCGCTAATTAATTATGAAAAAAGAAACTTGAAATTTATAGATTGCAATCAATTGAGACTTTTGACTTCGTAAAAAAAAAAAAAAGCATAAATAAAAATGTTAACGAAGATATTAATGTGATATTGATATCAATAAAAAAATTAAAATATAAATTATTTTTATTATTTTGATTTTATAATTTCTCAAAACAATTATATATGTCAAAAAAATGATTATTTGTCGGTTGTAATTCCATGGAAATGGAAACTCCAATAAATTTTGCTTCTGTTCAGCTTATTTTATTTTAATTTTTTATATCAACAAATAATAAGAATTATTATTATACCAAAATATTTTTTAACGAAATATTTTTATACCAAAATGCTAAAATTTATATTTTAATTTTTTTATTGATAGTAAAAGAGTTTGGTATATGTCCATGATTCACGAAATAATAAATTGATTCCGATATAATAGAGATAATAACGGAACGAAAAATAATTTAATACTCTCTCCGTTCTTTTTTATCAGTTATTTTTGTTATTTTCACTAGGATTAAGAAATAATAAATAGATTTAAATTTAGTATTAAATTGCGTGATTAAGTCTAAATTATCAAATATGATTGGTTCTAATTTTATTAAAAAAGAAAAATAAATTGAAAAAATAAATTAAATTATATTGAAAGTTTAAAAATGACAGATAAATAGAATTTAAATTTTACTCATAAAAAAACGGAGGGAGTATGAGATTAGTTTCATATTGGATTTTTCCTTTATTAGAAAATCTACCATTTATGTGTGCATTAATATGGTCAGTTACATATTAATTTCGTAATTGTCATATTTATTATTTTTTTATTAATATTTATAACTGCCAATTTAATTTTTATTAATTAAGGCAATTAAGATTACCTTAATTGGAACTCTGTATAAGGGTTACATTTCTTCATTTGTGAAAAAAGGAAAAAATCTATTATACCAAATTGCTGTCGGTTTTTCTCCATACTCGATTCTCTCTTTGTCTAAAGAGCTTTTAATTCATGGATCTATGCTTTCATCCCGTAGTTCGCGACATGTAGGTGAAGGGTTTTTAGCGGTAACGTGAAACATATAATTTTCGCTTCACCTAATATTTTTATTTATACAATTTTTTATTTTTATTAAATATAAGAATTTAAAGTATGTTTTAATAAATTAAAAAATTAATAATTATTTTAATATGTATAAAAGAATAAAAAAGCCACGTAGCGAATATATTTTCTTGCCAAACTTTTTGATGTCGCGAATATATTTTACGTGCCAAATGATGCCAATCTCATTAATTAGTTAAAGATATTAGAGCAAGAGTATACATTGCTTGATGCCAATTGGGGTTTGGTTGAAAAAACAAAATTTTTTAAGTCTTATTTATTAATTAGGCTTTTATTAGTTGAAAAAAAAATAGTAGACGTTCTCTACCATATATTTATATGTGGTATTAACTTTTGACTAAAATGAATCTAATCTATTTCAATTTTATTTTATTCTAGTTTTTGTTTCTATTTTACCCAAACTGAATATAATGCATTCATTTATTACCCAAATTAAATACATTTAATTTACTTTTACTCAAATTTAATTCACTAGATTCACTTTTACCTAAAAAATAAACTGAATTTACCTTATTAAATTGAATATACTGTATTTACTTTTACCAAAACTAAACAAACTGTATTTAATTATCTAAATTAAAATTATATTCGTTCTTATTTTAATTGAAATTGAATTTATAAACTTAATTTCAATTGGATTTAATTAACTAATTCGATTTTAATTAAAATATTTTTGACTTTCGGATATATTTTTTGGTCCGAAAAATATTATTTATTGTCGAAAAATACTATTCTGGGCTAATCCGATATTGTGATCATTACATAAACTTTTTTTGAGCTTGCAAGATCAAATGGGCTAAAAGTGTTATTAGGCCTAAATTTAGAGAGGTTGAAACTAATTTTTATATTTTTTACATATAATTTAAAAAAAATGGTGGCTGGGATCCCTAATGTTCAATGTAGCACAACCCTTGCTACATCAAACAATGTATATTTTTACTCCAATATCTTTAACTAATTAATGAGATTGGCATAGTTTGGCAAGTAATGAGGTGAAAATGTGTAGGTTCTGAGTGATATATAATTTCAATTTGGAAAAGAAATAACGCTGTCAAGTAACCAAATGAATGATAATCAATTTGGAAAAAACTTTGCCTAATTACTTGAACTAGAGAAAGATTATTTGGGAATTGCATTATAATTTTTTTATTTTTTTTTTTCATTTTATTGTTGTTGTACTGTTAGAGGCAGAGCTAGATTTAGTCATTAAAATTAACTGAAATGTATAATATATACCCTTAATAAAATTATATACAATTATTTTATTAATAAAATTTTATCAATTAATGTAATTATATATGTATATAATCAACTTAACAACTAATTTCATTTTCTTTTAGTATCAACTAATATTTATTTATTTTTACACAATATTTATACGAGTAATTAAATATTTAAATTAATAATATAATTATATACAATGATGATATCAATTTAAAATATTTGATAAATAACTTAAATATTGGGAAATACATAAAAAAGAAACATAAAGATTTCTTAATTTTATAAATTATTTAATTAATACTATTAATTAAATAGTTATTTAAAAAATATTTTATATTTATTTTTATTTTTATAAATAACGGTAAATATAATTTTTTTTAATGGTAAAAATTAAATTTAAAATTTAAAATTTTTTAAGAGGGAAAATTTTTTTTATTTTGGAGGGAGTAAAAAATTTAAGTAAGAGGGAAAATTAAGAGGGAATTGTTTTTAGTTTTTTCCACTGGTTATATATATATATATATATATATATATATATATATATATATATATATATATATATATATATATATATAAAATAAAATAAAAAAACCCTATTTCATTTTTGTTCTGCCTCTCTCCCTCAGGCTGCCGCTCTTTCTCCTTGAATCCGCCCCTCTCCTTCATGGCGCCCGTCGTTCGTCTCCCTCCCTCATCGATGTTCTGCCTCTAACCATAGTTTCAAGGGAAAATACACTGGTAATCTATTCTCATTTGTCAGTCTGTTAAATTTTACATCAAAATAGCATCCGATGTATATTAAATATTTTGTGAACTATTTACTTTAGCCTGATTGCTTTAATTGCTTAATAGCAGATTACCAGGATGGATCTGTTAGAATATGGGATGCCATAAACCCAACCTTTTCACTTGTTTATGTTGTTGGATCTGAGGTTTCTAAACACTTTTTTTTTTTTTATAATTCTGCATTGATGTGTATAGCCACTACTGGTACATGGAATATCTATTTGATAAAGATAAAAACCAAACCCAACAGCGCCCTCTGCAGATCACCTCTAGAAAATTACCATTCTCAACACAAACTAGAAAACCAGAAACCAAAGAGACCATAACCCAAATCCAGCACACCTATAAAGGCGACGGCAGATAGAAAGAAGACATAGATTAAACAAAAATGCACAGGGGACAAACTCCACAGGACTGCAACAGAGCAAAAACGTATCAATAACCCAGGAAGAAAACCACGCCAGAATTAATTCTCCATCTTCATCCTCTCTCGTAAAATAAAATCTTGGTCACTTTCGGTAGTCACCATCTCCTTTGTTTCGAGTTATGAAGTGACTTTTGAAGTAAGTTGTTGTTGTTATTTTTCTTTTCCTTTAGTTGTAAATCGAAGAACCTACTCTCTTGGTCGCCCGTCGATGAATATTACGGCGGGTTCACTCGCGCTATTGGTGGAGTGTTGGCAAGATGCCGGGCATCTAGATTCACAAATTAGTAATCTTAGAGACATATGCGTTCTTGCTCATATGCTGTTTGATAAAATGTCTCTTAGAGAGAAATCTTTTCTCTTTCCTAATAAGTACGCGGTTCCTGCATTTCAGTTATTTCGATTATATAGTTTTGTTTTTGTCTGGTTTTAGGACATTTCAAGCATTCGATTCTATCTATCCATAGGAATGTGCTGAAGAAGATTCGTTTGGCTAAACAAACGAAATAGTTTAAGCAGACAGCACCTCAAGAGGTTAGTTTCTAATACTATATGGTATATATTAAGATAAATTGAACTTTCTAGTTAACAATTTCCAGTGTCTGTTGTAGATGAATTTGATATCAAAGCTGAATATTCCATACATAGTTAAGTACAAAGATTCATGGGTGGAATAGGTAATTACCCAGAAAAAAAATTCGGATCCGTTTTACTTGATTGTATCTCACCACCATCAATTTCAATTTTTTTAATGTTTTACATTACAGGACTGCTTTATATGCAATGTGACTAATTACTTTGAGCTAAAGAGATGTGTAAGTCATCACATTCCATCTTGTTGTCTCTGATTGAGAACTGTAAATGAACTTCTGCATTCCTGTATTTTACAGAAGCTTTGCAAATGGTTGACACAATTGTTGCTTGATCTCGACTACCATTAATCCAATCGCGTACTTCACAGGGATTTGAAAGTGAGAATAATTTCTTTCACAATAAAACTTTTTTAGCTATGGTATCATCCTTGAATATAACTGAATTATATCTGATGCCAGTGCTCCAACATCTTCCTCACAGAAGATAATGACATTGGACTAGGTAAGAACATGTGGATTCAAATACAATAGATTGATTTTGATTAGACTATAAGTACCTATTTTTAGATTGATTCAAATACCTATTTTATGTATGCTTTGGACTCACTTCATGAGTTTGATTGAGCTTAGTTTCTGGTGTCTCTACCTATTTTATTTAGCAATTTTTAATATTAGCCTATTGTAGACTATAGTATCTGGTTTGGAGTTTGTTGCTATCGATTATAGTTTATCTAGATAGAGATTTTAACTATTAATACTTGTTGGTTTTATACATCCAGAGTAGCAGTTGGGCCTTTTATGCTGATATTTTTTTTTTTTGCTTAATTGGATTCAGCTAGCTGCCTCTATATGAGATGCTATTTCTTTATATCTATGGGATTTTTTATTTATACCTGTTCGGATTTATGCATCTAGAGATGCAATTGGAACTTCTAAGTGAAGATTTATTCTTAATTCTTTATTGGATTCAGGTAGGCCATTTCAGATAGCAACTATTGGTTTGGCTGCTGATGGAGTTATACCATGATAAATATTATTTAAATAGTTCCTTTTGGATCATGATAAATATTATTTAAATAGTTTCTTTGCGATCATCTTATATAGTGCTTTTAGTTTAATTAATTAATTATGTCTAATCATAGTAAAATATAAAAGTTTATCAAGCTAAATTAAAATTATTAGAATTGTTTACATAGATAAAGTGGAGAAATATGCGCATGCGAGTCTTAGTTTTCTTTCAATAATCATTGGGGGTTTTGAATTTTTTTATTCTAGCAAAAATTGGCATTTCATCTCGACATCTGAGTAAATAAACTATTGCATCTAGCATGATCTTAATTATTTGTTTGAAAAATAACATGTTGGTAAAGGTGCATGGTAAGAGAACTTTTTGCTTTACTCCCTTTGGGGATTGAATTACAGGCTTCTCCAAACAAAATTACTAATTTCAAATGAATTGAAAGTATATTGTACTCAGTTATGTAAACTGAACCCATCTAGTGGCTTTATTGTTTATTTGATCACAGTTTTCATCTAGCATTTATTTGAACAGAGTTTTTATTTGATTACTTGACCGATTTCGACATCTCTGATTGAATTAATCTTTCAGGGTTATCTTGCACAAGTACTTCCCTTCCACTATCATCATTCTGTAGTAGCTTTTGATGCTTGTATCACCATAGAAGTGTGACTGAGGCACGAGCAGAACGGATAAGAAAACATTGTGAAGCTCAAATGCGGAAATCTGAGTACAAAATGCATTACTTTTTCGTTTTAGTTTGTCTTTATTAGTTTCTTCTACATCAGAAAGTTTATAGTACCTTGCTTGCCATGATGATGAAGCATGTGTGTTCATGTTTGAGTAGTTTAATGCCCAACAACAGATCTGTGGGGGAATACATGTGACCTTGCATCTCTTATATCCTTTTTCCTGCTCTTCTTTGTTAGTTCAGGAAACAGGTTTATCAATCTGCCCAAGACAATTACTTGTCGTGTTATGTCCATTGACATGTTAAAAGGCTTGACTAACATGTCATTAGATGACAATGTCAAGCAGCCAGAACTGGGGAAGGGACATCCAGTAGGACTTCATTGGTACTTGCTGGACTACATGCGTGTGGTGACCTTTCGATCACAATACTGAAGTTAGTGCCATTGCACTTTGTTCTTTAATCTTAACTGAATGCTATTGTTTTGTACCCGAATTAGCAAATCTGCTTATTTTCTGTATGCAGCAGAGAGAAGGGCAAATCTATTAGGTAGAGGAGGCCAAAACCATCTGTTTTTTATTGGATCAGGGGACAACAGTGCCCTGCCTCACCTATAATGTTTGGATAGGACAGATATAGTGCCGCCATCTTATATTCATTTAGATAGACATACAATATAAAAATATATATTTTTGTTAGTATTCTTGTAGAATAGAATTTTGATTGATGTTCATGTTCTTTTATTTTGATAAATAATGGGTTAGTGCACCATCTGACTTGAAACCCTGCCTGCTATAAACCTACTTAGTCGCAAAATTAAATGGGTGATGGAATGTTGAATTGTCAAAGCCTGACCCATTCCCATGCCTACTAGGAACTAGTTTAGACATTAATATTAGTGTTTTAGTTAGTGGAGATCAAATTTTTACCTAAGGACTCTTTATGCATACAAAGGAATTTACTAGAGAAATTGTTGAACTTTGTTTCTTATGGACTGATAATTTTGAAAATAAGATATAATTAAGATTGCTGATGAATGTTATTGTTCTTGCCATTTTTGTTCACATCTGATAAAATTTTCCATATTGTGTCAAAAATGAAGCCAAAGTTTCACGTTCATATTTAGCTTAATGCATTGGAAGTAAATATTGAATCCCATTCATCATAATTCTTAGTTTCCAAGCTGATAGTAATTACTACCCACGTTTGATTTAATCATAGCAAATTAGCAGATTGCAGGAACTTGATGTCTTGAAATATTGAAACATTAATATCTTATTATAGAGTAGGGTTGGTTGAGTTTTAGGGTTCAATTATTGCAAGTTTAGGGTCATGACTTCTATAATTGTAGCATCTTTTCTTTTTTTGGTTATTTATTGTTTCTTGAGATATTATTTTATTGGTCCAGGACCTTCTTGAAGTGCAAAGAAGTCAAAGCATTATTATCAGAAGAATGTTCTGGTGCTGGTGGTTCTCATTGTGGACGTCCAATGAGTTTTACTCTTAAATCTGCAGGCGTATCACTTGGGAAGAATTCACGAGATCTTGTTTTTAGGAAAATAATTTTTTCATTTGTTGATTGGCGAATGTATTTTTTATAAAAAATAAATATTTTAATTTTTTAAAAAAATAGAAAATAGAAAATGGAAAACTGTTTAGTGAATATACTCTTAATATTTTTAAAATTTAAAATCGAAATGGAACCGAAAAATTGAAAATTGAATCAAATTAAAAAATTAATTGGTTTGGTTTGATTTTTGGTTTGAATTGAAATTTATTCACTCCTAGTGAATAGAGTATATTTGATTTAGATAAAAGTAAAAGTGAATAAAGTGTATTTACTATTAAGCTTGGGCAAATTTGAATATAAGATGTTTATTTTTAGTCAAATTGAATAAATGTATACACTTTAAAGAAATTAAATGTAAAGTGATAAAATTAAATAAAATTGAATAGAGGGTATTTACTATTTGTTTGATTAAAATGTATTTACTTTGAAAAAATTGAATGCAAAGTATTTACTTTGCTTTTATACTAGAGAGAATAAAAAACAGATTTTGTTAAATAGAAAATAATTGATTATAATAAGGTAATTTCATCAAAATTTTCAAGATTTGTTCATCTTTTGAAATTAAATAATAAAAAGATTGTTTATATATTTTTTGAATTTAAATATTTTAAATATTTATTCAATTTTTTTAAAAAATTTATTAAAATAATATATCAATTATTTATGAGTTCATTGAATTTAATCTCTTTTCAGTTGTAATAAAAATAATGAGGTTTATTAATGAATAAGTGTACAATACATAATAATATATACAATAATTAATATTTAAGTGTATATAACACATAAGTGTATATAATATACAGTTTGTGAATTAGTAAGCGTATGCAGTGTACGCATTTTTACTTTTGTCTAAACTGAATAGATTATATACAGTATATTATATTTATCTTTTAAGTGTATATAATGTACTATATCTTCACTTTTATTTAAACTGAATAATTTGTATACAGTATATTATATTTACCTTTTTTTTCAATTTAATAAATTCTATTTATTTTTATCCAAACTAAATAAATTATATACAATATAGTATATTTTATCTTTTGCTTCAATTTAATAAATTGTATTAGCTTTCAATTTGACATTCATTCTAATATTATTTTAAGAGTCCTTATTTTATACGTAAAGTAGATATCGAATCATTTTATTTTCTTTTTTACTATTAGATGTGACAGATTGAAAGAACAAAATATTTTAAGTCTAACTCATTAATTAGATTTTTATTGGTTGAAAAACGTTTTATATCATATATCTATACATTGGATTCACTTTGTTAATTTATATTCAATTTACTTTTATCCAAATTTAATGCATTAAATTTATTTTAGCCTAAAAAAATAAATTGAATTCTCTTTACTAATTGATTAAACTGTATACAATGGATTCACTTTAGCCTAAACTAAATAAACTGTATTCAATTATCCAAATTTAACCTAAATTCAATTTTATTTTAATTAAAATTAAATTTATAAACTTAATTTCAATTGAATTTTCTATTAAATGTCAAGTAACGAAATTATCAAAAATTTTTAATACAATTTTTATATTCTATTAAAAAAATTCTCTAATTTAAAATTTTTTATTATTAAAAATTTTAATAAAAAACAATTAAAAGAAATTCTACATATTATATACCCTTATTTCAATATTTTTAATTAATTAATAGAATAGAGTAAGGATATACATAGTATCCATGATTTTTGCAGAACCTACTGTCTCAATTACCTCATTCCATAGATACATGATTGTTGCTTAACTATATAAATAACAAAGTGGTATAAGCCATCACAACTTTCTCATTAATTGTACCGACGAATTCGTGATGTAATTTTATCAATTATGTCATTAATTTAACTTTTTTTTCTTAGCCGGAGCCACTAATTTAACTTAAAAGCTGATTTAAAAAAAATATAATATAGAAATAAGGAACAATAATTATACCAAAAAAAATAAAAACATTGATAGGAAAATTCTTATATAGATTTAAAGTTTTCAAAATATATAAAAATAATCAATATAATATAATATATAAATTCTTAAAACACAAATACATAAATCAATATAATTTGAAAAAATTGAATAAAGTATACTCAATTGAACAAGTATAACCAATTGAACAAATTGAATAAAGTATACTCAATTGAACAAAATATGCTCAATTGAATAAAACATAACGAATAAAGTGTACTCAATTGAACAAATTTACCATTAAAATTAATAGCGAAATTCACTTTGAATTCCATTTCCTATACTACACAGGTTGACCCAAAAGAAAAAAAAATATTTTAATGTCCAAACCAAATTACGTTTGATATACATACACCAAGCACGTAAAAACCATAACCTGAAAAATAAAGAGCACCTGATTCAATCTCTTCAAAGACATTTGCACAGCCATCACAAAAGACCAAAAAACATAAGGGATATAACAAAATGAAAGTGCAGCAACCTGAAACAAAATAGAAAATCACAATTATGCAAAATATTAACACAGTACCAGAAGAGAAATGCATCCCAACCATATCAAAACAGATCTATACCAAAGAAGAGAGGAGACACAAGCATCACAAGAAGAGGAAAATAGAAGCAACCCGAATTCCTACTGGGTTTATTAGGTAAGCAGATTCCTGAGATGCTATTGTACAACAGTAGCAGTAGGAGTAAAACCAACAAAACAAAAGCACAATTGGTCACTATCAAAACTTAAAATAAACAAATATGAGAGCAATTACACGAAAAATCTAGAGCAAAATAAAACAAAATATATAAATTTATCTAATAATATAGACCCATAGCTCCAACTGCACATTATGCAGTGGCAGTTTATTCCATTTTACCTTGCATATCTAGACACCTGGCTAACCAGAATCGGTTAGCATGCAAAAGCAATTAAAAGAAATCCAAGCACATGCAATTAAAGTAATAGCTCCATCCATGAAGGCACATCATAAATAGTGGCAATTTAGCTAATTTTGAAATTGACAAAAGACATGCAGAAGAAGCATGCAACATTGTGCATAAATCAAAGTGATTATAATGAATAATTGAAAGATAGAAATGCATTATATGAAAAGCTCTCCCCAAAAAAGTAGAAAAATACGTTGTGAATAGAGAAGTCATTGTAGCTCTTGAGTTCCTCAATTACTCTGTCCAGGGTACATTCAAAACCAAAAGCACCAATGGGATGCAACTTTTTGGCAAAACGAACATCCTCATCACTGTACATTCGCCTAACTAATAATGGATGATTTCCTATCTAAATTCAGAATAAAGATTTAAAAAAGTGGAAAAAAAGAAAAAAATAGGTAAGAAATACATCATAAGAAACAGGGACTAAAGTAATAGATCAGCGAGCAAGTACGAGGAGGAATAATAGCACCTTGCAGAACTGAACAAAATAATTTGAAATTTGCCTCCGAGGAATAATTCCAAAAATAGAATTCAAGTCAACATTTGAAAGTTTTGCAATACGAGCACATGAAGCTTCACGATATTCTCCTATAAGCATCTTCCTGATGTTTTTCCATTGTAATATATTCAACCTGCAAAAACATGGTGGATAATCAGAAGAGCATAACTGGAAAACACAATGCATTAGTTATAACTTCATTATTATTGCAGCATCAAGCATACCAGTTGTATAAGTAATATACATGCAAATCATTATGTAGGGGTGTCCCTGTTAGCATCAAACGCTGGTTTGCATTTTAATTTTACAGTTAATCCAATCCAATTTATAGCGAGGTGGGAGAAAAAACTTTTATTGGTTAGAAAGTTTATGGGCCAGCCCAAGATTGTGTGAACAGTTTAGGTTTAAACCTTCTTCTATTGAATCTTTCAATTTCATAGGGTAATTATAAATGTTAAAGAAAATAGCAATAGCTTATTAATTAGTTGACTTTAAAATGGTTTAAGTCATTTTAAATTAATCCTAAACTCACAATTATTAAGTTCGACTGCAAACTCTAGAGTCTAGATTCCTTTAAAGGAGAAAAGTTGAACAGAATACCAAATCAAAGGATTGTTAGTTTTGGATGGGCTGATGATTGCAGAATGACTAAAGTCTGCTTTGATTCAATAGTGAACTCCTAATTATGAAGACCCACTCTCCATCTCCATCACAATCTATAGTAGTACCTGAGTAGTTTAACAATGTGATTTCTAGTTTAGAAATAATGAAAAAAATGCTGCACAAAAACAAGGGTCTGACCAAGAAAAAGGATCAGCAAGAGATACAGATCCAAAGAATTGGCCATCTTCTTCAAAATCCATTGCGTTTCAATCTAATATATCAGAAAAATATTGATGGGAATAAATATATTCACGTGGTAGCTTCAAGGGTAATTAAGACAACATCAAACAGATTGATCATCATCTACTTCAATTATTCTTTGCAATAAAGTTCTATTTCTCATTTAATTTGGCTTCATATCTAAAAACCATATCCATATATCTAAGCACAAAACCAAAAATACTTTCTTCGTAAGTTTCTATTTTCAATGGGGAAAAGTAAATAAAAAGACCATTGAAGATAAGAAAAACAATTAGAAAGGTGGAAACCTGGGTAAACTACTATCTTTCTTTTCCATTTGCTCGGTAGCCTAATCTTTCCACCCTTCTTTGCTCAACCGTCGAGAGGCAAGGCCTTTAGATGAGAGGCTTGGAGTAACTGGTATTGATGGGGTCGAAGGTGCCTCCTCGTCGTCCCAATTGTCACCCCAACTGTTATCCCATCCTTCATTAATCTGTTCAGCTTCTGCTTTTTCTCTGCTTGTAACTGGCAGATCCATGTCTAACCTTTGATATTTAGAGCCGCTGGATGAGATTTGCTTTTTCCTGAAGCTTATACATGTCCAACCGGTAGACAGTATCAGGAGTGCCACAAAGGATAAGAAAATGATTGTACGTGTTCTAGACACGAAGTTCATGTAAGTGTACTTCTGAGAGTCAACAAGCTCTTCATCAAAATTTTCAGGAATCAAATGCTTTATATCCAGGTTGCAGTGACCATTCCCGGCTCTTAGAACAACTGAGTCGTTGCTCCCTCCTTTGGTGATAGAAACCTCAACCTGAACAATTTATATAAAATCATAATGCGTTGTGTGGGTCAATAACTATATTACATCTAGATAACAGCAAAAATTCTACAAGATTCACAATTTACATTTATGCTTATAATTTAAAAGGTTAATGCACAGGAAAAAAAGAAGCTATAAATTCACAGCTGGATTAGTGCCTACATGTCCTGAAGCACTGCAGTTGATATCGAATTTCAAGAATATCAAATGTGTAGTGTGGTAAAAATGTGAGGATGAACCTTCAATTGGTCCAGCAAGTAGATATAAGCCAGCTTAATCGTGGTAACAAAGTAATGGTCAAAGCCAGTTCCAACATTTACATAGCTGTTGCAAGAAAACAGAAGAGAAAACTGATACTCAATAAAGCTTCAAAATGTAGTTCCATCTATCAGCCTATATAAGTGCATATTTTGATGATAGTATACATCCATTTTGGGATCATTTTCATACTAAAATTATCAGAGGTTATACTGACTTGAAACAGATTATCAGCACTTTCAGACCTCCTGGTAATGAAATTACTAATATCTTTTCCCTATTACTAAAATAATCAACAGTCAGCTGCTTATTTTTGCATGAATCCACATGCTACATTTGAAATTTTTAACCTTATTTAGATTGTTCTGAAAAAGGCAACAGTCTCCATGTTTCTATTTCTACCAAAACAATAGCAAAGTTATTCAAAAGAACACAAGATTTCTAAGGATTCACCACAAAAACAAAAGAACCATCAAATAGATCTCAATGTCAATGTTTTCAGAAACTATAATGATGTTGTGCATAAGTACCATTTTATTCCCTTCTGCTTGAAGTTGAATTTCTTTTTTCTCCAGCTGAACAAAATCTGGAGCAGAAATCGTAACTTTAAGGGGTTTTTTCCCTTTGTTTTGAATTAAAAGCAAATACTGCAGATCTGGAAAAAAAAAAAGTTCACCATGTAGTTCATTGCAAAATCCATAAACTCAAATGATAGTATAAGGTGATGCAATTAACATATGACAACATAATGCAGCTGATAAACTCTATTTTCATATTTTCCATAAACACAGTACATAAATAAAAATTTCCAACCTTCCAAAAGAAACTGAGTCAGATCCTCAACATATTTGCAGATAAATTGACAACAGGATAGAGTAAACAGGCCAAACGTTAGCACAGTTAACATTAGAAAATACATTAAAGCCTTTAAGCATAAACAATACGATGTAGTTTTTAGTGAAACTTCGATGTAACACCCTATACCCGGTCTGGTTAGCAAACCGGATACAGATGTCACAAATCGATTTTTCATCTGTATATTACTAAATCAATATATATATATATATATGTACAGCTATAAACTTTAATTTATTTCTTACCTTTGGCAAAAGTTGGTCGATAATTCCAACTGATTAATTCAATTTTAGGATATGAGAGGTTTAATCTTTAAACTAATGCAACTAATGAATTCCATAATTAAACCTATCAAGTAATACAAAAGTAACTACCAAGTTGAGACTCGATAGTTTATTAGCATGCTAAAATTTAGCAACCTTATCCCTTAAAAAAAAAAGCTAAATTTTAGCAACCTTATCCCTTTTAAAAAAATGCTAAATTTTTAGATATTAGTGTCATTAATCAAATATATACAACTAAGTCTTTACACATCCATTGTTCAATATGAAATTTATTTTTCCCATAATCTATAAAAGTTAACAGTTCTGATTTCTTGAATTTTATGTGCTCCTTTCTTTTTCGTAAATCCATTTCCGTTAAGGTAACTAATTTTCTTTGAGTATTTTAGAAATTTGATTAAATTCCTTAAAAATGAAATTATTAAATATATAATATTATGTATTCGCTATGTTCCTTCCAATTAGAATGCTGTTTAATCAGAAAAGCTAGAAAGATAATTACTTATGCCAAAGAAAACTGAGTATGAACAAAACCTTTTGAGTAAACTAAACTAGAAGAATTAAATTACTGCAATTCCATAGCAATTGTTGGGTTCAACTCAAACATAAGCCTCTTAAATTCTTAAATTATCGAATAAACTTTACTTAACCTCGTTACTCTTCCCATTATTCACTTAGAATATTTGTTTCGGTCAATTGACTAAAATTTCAGACAATTGCCACTTCAAATATTTTCCACTCACAACCAAGTACCAACAATGATTACAATTTCTTAACCTGTTACATCCTAAATTTGAATTATCATCACTATATTAATTTCAAAACTGAACATTAGATAACCCAAACTCAACTAGCAAAATATACCGCACACTAATTTATACCACAACAACATAGGATCTTATACGAAATGAAACAATAATAAATAATAAAAAAACGCTAATAATTCATAATTAATTAAACCAACCTTTTGAAATAAATTTGGTGATCACATACCAAATAAAATGGCATTTTTTGAGTTTTTTCTTCATTTTTGTTCATTGATGCGCTCGCCGGTGTCTCATCGGAGGATCGCCGGAGACACACCACTGCTGTCCGCTTGTAGCCGGAGCCACCAGCAGTCGTCCGGTGGCGTTCATGCGCTTCATCGTCATCAATTTTGATCGGGAGATCTAGCAAAAACCGCCGGCAGCCCCTTTCCTTCGATTTACCTTCCACCGGCGATTGGGGAAATCGAAGGGTGGCGAGACGGACGTCTTGCTATGGGGGCTCGCCGGTGCTGTTTGTCCTATCGGTGGCCGCCGTGGAACGTCGGAGAGAGGAAGAGGAGCAATCATGATAGGTAAAGAGAAAGAAAACGGAGAAGAAGAGAGGGGTACGATATAATACCGTTGACAGCAGAATGGAGTGGCGCCCCCTTTCTGACAGGCGACGAGAGGCACAGACGGCGTGGAGTCGTCGGCGACGGCGACGGCGCCGTGCTCTCCTTCCTTCCCTCCTTTCCCGACGCTATGCTCCTTCTCCCCTATTTCCTTTTCTTTCTGATTATTTTTACTTCCTTCTTTTGTTTATTTATTATTTCCCTCAGTATATTATATTTACCTTTTAAGTGTACACAACGTACTGTATCTCCACCTTTGTTCAAATTGAATAAACAGTATACAATATATTATATTTAATTTTTATCACAATTTAATAAATTATA
This sequence comes from Excoecaria agallocha, assembly GCA_037975025.1. NCBI lineage: Eukaryota > Viridiplantae > Streptophyta > Magnoliopsida > Malpighiales > Euphorbiaceae > Excoecaria > Excoecaria agallocha. Next base: position 57,000,854 of record CM075806.1, on the reverse strand, counting down.
TTCATTTTTAATTTGTCCAAACTAAATACTGTATATAATATATTATATTTATTTTTTGCACCAATTTAATAAATTGCATTCACTTTCAATTTGACATCATACGTAAAATAGATATTGAATCAATTTATTTTTTTTACTATTAGATGTGACAGTTTGTATATAAAAAATGAGTTAATTTATAGTGTTCAATATATTTTAATTTATAGTTTTCAATATATTTTAATGATTATTTGATGATTTTTTTATGAATTCAAAGTGACTTAAAATAAATATGGCTTGAAATTAGCTTAAAATGATTTGAAATATTTTACTTTTGTAAAGATTATTTTTATCTTAAAAAAATTAATAAAATATATATTTACATTAATATTTCTATTTGAACCACTTAATTCAAGCAATTTAGCACGATCATTATTAAAATAAGATTAATCAAACCATTACAACTACCAATCATTTAAGAATACGTCCAATAGATTATTCTGTTTTCAATTCTTCTTACAATACATGTCCGCATTTATTGAAGTGACTAATCATAATTTTTTTTTAAATATGATTATTTTTATTAAATAACAAAAGGATTATTGGCAAAGAATTGGTTGCCAAAAAATAAAAAAAAAATTAATAAATGGATTGAAATTTGAAAGATTCACTTTTTAATGCAAGACCTCATGTACCATGTCTTCACCCTTTCCCCTTACTATTATCTCAGCAAAAAGTACTTCGATTTCCCCTCTTTTTACTCACCGATCTGAGAAATCCAGTTTCTCAATCTAATACCAGACCAGATAAATCCTTTGTAAGTCTTCTCTACCCACTAAATGTTTTTTTTCTTTCTGTCTCACTTGTAGTTTGTAATTTTTTTTTTCAGTTATAGGGTTTCTTGCTTTGATCCTTTGGGGATTCTCTCTCTTTCACTCTATTGGTAAGGTTCTCCATTTTTTTCCCGAAAGTCTTTTTCTTTAGGCTTCTCTGATATCAAATTCGCTTGCTTTGAAGCTGCAAATTGGTTTACCTTTTCTTATTTTTGCTTTTAATTTATTTTTTGTAAAGGTATTGTTGTTGTTTCTGGCGAGAAAGATTGTGAGCTTGTGATACAGAACGGAAAGGAAATTGAAGAACTTGTGATTGGGGAACAATGCGGTTGTTTCCAGTAAGCTCTTCCTCAAGTTCAAGTTCAAGCTTGGATAAGGAACAGGGCAATGATGAGATCAATCGCGCGTTGTTGTATCTAAACATTTATGATCTTACGCCTGTAAATAACTACCTTTATTGGTTTGGCCTCGGTATCTTCCATTCTGCATTGAAGGTAATGTTCGAAATTTATAATTTTTGGTTTCTTTGCTGCTTAATTGTTTATGATTTTGTCACGGGATCTAGTTTAGGTGCGTTGCTGGGCCATAATTACGAATTAAGAAGGTGATTTGGTGGTTTTATTGCTGAAAGTTGAAGGAGTATGTAGTGATGCTTCTATATCTCATTTGCTAACTGTCATTGTATAATTATTACTTTTTACAACTTAGGAAAAAATTAATTAGCTACGCTTGCATAAATTTCGAATTCTGTGCTTGCTAACGGGGATGCTGTGCAGCTACGTTGTAGTCTTTTCTTACTCAAAACTTTTAGGCTTTGGAGATTTTTTGGGTTAGATTGAGGTTCCTTAGGAAGAGAATCAAGATTTATAGGTTCCGGAATTAGAAAGATAACTTGGAATTTCGCGGAATGCTATATAAGAACTAGGAACTGTATGGTACCGTGACAGTTTGCAAGATCTTTCACTTTGATACATTGATGGTGATATTAAAACGTCAATTTCAACAGGAAGACTTTCGCAATGCTCATATCTCCTCCAGTAAGATAAACAATGATATTTTGTTTACTTTCAATTCTATTAATGAAAGAAAACAACAAAAGAATTCTTAAAAATTGTAAAAAGTACCATAAAAAATTAAAAAGAAAAAAAATAAAATTCATTAGGCGGACCAAAATCCTATTGAAAGTCGACCTGTCTTTTAGACAGCACAAGACTTGAATTTTAGATGAATGTGCTATCCCTATAAACTGTCCGTTTTCATTAATTTTGTAGGGCACTATTCTGTTTGTTGTACATGAATGTAAAGGATGCTGACCACTGACGGTTGCATGTCTTGGTTCAGTTGGAGGCATCTCCACTCTCTAAGTGCTGGTTTGGTCTCCTAGTCAAAGAACAGCAAATCAAGACAATAATTTACCTTTCTGCATGAAGAGATTACATGCAGTTAAGACACTGCTGTAAGAGTAATATGATCTGCAATAAAACTCGGAAAAGTTTACTCTGTTTAAACATTGCCTCCAGAATTTAACCGTTTGCTTAATGAGAATAAGATTTCCATGTTAAAGAGTTATACGGAATTGGTGAAAGGAGGAGAAGAAAATCAAAAATTTCTTTTGCTTTTGCATGGCATTATGTGTTTAACAGAAATAAGTTTGACTTTTTTTTTGTGATCGGAAAATTTGGAAGAGTATTCTCATATAAATCTATTCTGCGATTAGCTTACAGACCATGTTGTATTTTCTTCAGTGTGATTTTTTCTGTTCTTTATCATGGTATTTGACTTCATGGAGATATTTTCTGTTATAAGATGTTTAATATCTATGGTAATCCAGTGTGGAGGTTAATAATGGTGTATGGTTGGCAGTGATTGGACTTGGCAAATGTGACATGAGCTTATTGAATATAAAATTTTCAGTTTCTGTAAGTATGGAAAACATAATGAAGGAACAATATGATACTCTTCATCGTAGCATAGTAGTAAAAGGTATAGGTTGAAGATCTATTAACTTTAGTGAAAAAGATAACATTGCAATCTCATGGAGGGGAAAATAATGCTTTAAAAATGTTGGAATACATACAGACTTGCTTCGTGATTTTGTAAATTTTTAGCTTGTATGCATTCAGTTGTTTGAATATTTGAGACTAAGTTTATGCCAAGAATTTTTGTCTTTCATGGCATGATAGGTCTCTCCTGCACAGCTGTTAAACCTTGGTTACTGGACTATGGATTTTATTGTTTGTAATTTTATTATATTCATGTCTTCTATGTTTAACAGCTTAAGCAGAAGTTGGAAATAAAATTGGACATTAGAACAAAATTTCATGTGATAGTGTTCATTAGATGGATGTGAAACATGTTGGAGTAAGGAAATCCTTTTCTTTTTCTTTCTTGATAATATAAATGTGCATTGCATGAGCATACTTTAATTTGGCGTTCTGATCATCATTTTCAGCCCAGATAATTTATTGTATATGGGAAGATTTTGCCTCTTCAAATTTAAGTGACTGGTCGGTTGGTGAGATGGTATAGTGCCATTTTGGATGAGGTTAGTTGTGTGAGAATAACAAGACTTCCTAGTTACATTAGGCATTCGACAATCTCTGTTGTTTGTGCTCCCACCTCTTCTCTCCATGTTGGCTAACTTTTCTTCAAGTTTTAATCTATCTTACTTTTTATTTATCTAAATTATTGAGCTTAAAGAAAAATGCCTGTAGTAATTGATATATATGATCTCAGCCTGTGTTATACATGATAATGGGTGCTTCTATGTTTGTATCCTCTTTGGCATTACAGATGTCTTCAGAGTTCAGACCTATTAGAAAACCTACTTTCCACTTATTGTTAGTTGTATGGCCGATTTTTAATCTGATTAATGATACAGAACAAAGTAATCAATAGAAAAAAAAAAACAACAGAGAGAATCAATCTTGTAAAATTGATATTCTTGTTCAGTCATCAATAACATCTTGATTGTGGAGGGTATTAAGTGAAGCTTTTCAGCTTGCTTTTGTCCCATCAGGACTGTTACTTTTGATTAGTACTTTGAAGTGAGAACATTTCCAATTGAGATAACAAATAAAACTTCAAATCGTTGCTACAAAGACCAAATGGTAATGAACTAAATAGTTTAATGCCTTGTATGTTTTTGTATTCAAGTTATTTGCTGTGCTTTTTTATTTGGTATTTGTGGTTTTTCAAACTGGAAGAGGTTACTTGTAACTTAGCTATTTTATAAAAGAATTAGTTGAAATCCACTTCAAAAGGATCCTTTTCCATAATTCCATGGAGATTTCCTTAAATGTATGTTCTTGGACAAGTCAACCAACTGATGCTAGTTCCTGAGTGAGTGAATTAAATTTAATGCATGCTTCAGAGTACTTAGTTCATAACTTAGTTCATCAGTGGGCTTCAGATTGACCACTAGTTAAGGTGGCAATGATAGTAGAAACTGGTTTGCTTTTGGAACTTCCTTTTAAGATAATTGTAATTCTGTTTTAGATAAATGAACTCTAATTAAACATCTTTTATCTTCTTAAATAGTAAAAGAATGGACAAAAAGCTAATAAAGTGGATCCTAAATCTTTGCCAATCCTCAATCATAATCACTTTCTACGACCTCCATCCCCAACCAGCTCTATATGCATCAAACTTCTATATGCTTTTATTTCTATTCTACTTCAATCGTGCATTGACATCATCTCTTCCTGATATATGTTCAGTGCATGGTGTGGAGTTTGGCTTTGGAGCTCATGAGTACTCTACAAGTGGGGTATTTGAGGGGGAACCAAAATGTTGTCCAGGCTTCATCTACAGACTATCTGTGTTACTGGGCAGCACAAGCATGTCCAGATTTGAAGTCCGGTCATTCATGGAGCATCTTTCTGCAATATATCACGGGTATTCTTACCATTTGATTACCAAGAATTCCAACCACTTTACTGAAGAAGTCTGTATGCAACTAACTAGAAAGCCTATTCCTGGATGGGTGATTCGGTTAGCTCGAGTAGCTGGGTTACACATCTTGTAGATTAACTAAGTAGAATCAAGATCTAGGAGATCCCATCCTATTCACTAATTTCAATCTTTCTCATTGTTGGATTTAAACCTAGATCCATCAAGGAAAGTATTAATAAATTTAATTTATGTGTCAGTGGTTGTTGCTATATCTGCTGTTTCAGAACGGAGGAAATATTAATGATATGGGCCTTATAATTTATTAAATGATATGGCAGCATAGCTACTGAAGATTTGTTATTTGGCTCTTGTGTCCACTTGATACGAATTTTTCTCTGTCTAAGGAGCATTTATTTCAAGTTTTAGGTTCTTTCTGTAATTGTCTTCTGCCAGAAGGCATTCAGATATCAGCACTTAGACATCTCCCTGAATGTCCTGCATTTTCTGGTTAGTTTGTACTATGTATCTTGTTTCTGAGACTCACTGGTTAGATTTTTGCCAAATTTTTGCTTGCCTAATTCTCTTTTAGTGAAGTTTAACTGAACTTTCTGTTGAATAAGTAAACTTGATTTGGATCCATTGGGCTTAATTGTTAAATGGCCCAATATCTAGAAATATTAGCTAAAAATCTAAATATTCTAATCTAGATATCTCCATTAAAATATCTAGAGATTAGTTGTAACTAGAAACTACTATCATAAATATCTAGGCTAGAAAATTGTGGAGAATTCTAGAGAGTAATTTGTAGCCATTAGATGAGAATTGTGTTGGCACAATCCTAGCCATTGGTTAAGAAGGTGTCACTAGTATAAATATATGTGTTCTCCATCATTTTGTATCAAACCAAAAGAAAAAGAGTTGTGTAGTAACAAAAATATTCTCTTTCTCCAAATCTTTCTAAACCTTTCCTTTTTTCTTAAATATCCTCCCAACAAAGTGGTATCAGAGCCTATAAGATTTTTTTTGAGAGATCAAGTCCCTATGCTCACCAAAAGCAACTATGATAATTGGAGCATTAAGATGAAGGCCCTTCTTGGATCACAAGATGTGTGAAAAATAATAGAGAAAGGCTACAATGAGCCACAAGAAGGAGATACTCTATCCCAAGCTCAAAGGGATAGCTTGAATGATTCAAGAAAGAGAGACAAGAAAGCTCTCTATCTCATCTATCAAGGATTAGATGAGGATGCTTTTGAAAAGATTTCGGAGGCAACCACCGCAAAGGAAGTATGGGATAAGCTACAAACCTCTTATAAGGGTGCTGAACCAGTCAAGAAGGTACGTCTCCAAACTTTAAGAAATGAGTTCGAAACTTTACACATGAAAGATGCCAAAAGTACTCCGATTATTTTTCTAGAGTCATGACGGTGACTAATTAATTAAAAAGAAATGGCGAAAAGATAGATGATGTAAAAACTGTGGAAAAGATTTTGCGATCTTTAGATACAAAATTCGATCATATTGTCACTGTCATAGAAGAAACAAAAGATTTAGAAGCTATAACAATAGAGCAACTCTTGGGCTCTTTACAAGCATACGAGGAGAAGCAAAAGAAGAAGCAAGGGGTTGGTGAACAACTACTTAAGACACAAATCAACTCCAAGGAAAAAGAAGAAGACTTTGAAAATACAAGAGGACGAGAAGGATATCGTGGTCGAGGAAGAGGTCGTGGACGTGGAAAAGTAGGCTTCAACAACAATTATGCTAATGAAGATCTAAGAGAGAGCTCAACAAGAGGCCGTGGAAGATATAGCTCCCAACCAAGACGTGATAAGTCTCAAATCAAGTGCTACAACTGTCAAAGGTTTGGCCATTATGCTTCCGAATGTAGAGTCCCTACAAAAAGGATTGAGGAGAAGGCAAACTATGTGGAGGAGAGGAGTTACGAAGATGGAACTTTGTTGATGGTACGCAACAACAATATAGGAGAATAAGAGAATACATGGTATCTAGACTTGGGGGCAAGCAACCACATGTGTGGCAAAAGAGACATATTTGTGGAACTTGACGAATCGGTGAAAGGTAATGTCTCATTTGGAGATGAATCAAAGACACCAGTGAAAGGAAAAGGTAAGATTCTTATCCGATTAAAGGACGAAAGGCATGAATTTATTTCTAATGTATACTATGTGCCCAACATGAGGAATAATATTTTAAGTTTAGGGCAACTCTTAGAGAAAGGGTATGATGTTCACTTAAAAAATAACACTCTTTCTCTAAGAGACAATCAAAACAACTTGATTGCTAAGGTGCCTATGTCAAGAAATAGAATGTTTTTGCTAAATATTCAACACGACATTGCAAAGTGTCTCAAAGCCTGCTACAAAGATGCATCTTGGCTGTGGCATTTACGATTCGGACACCTCAATTTTGGAGGTCTTGAATTGCTATACAAGAAGGAGATGGTGAGAGGATTGCCTTCCATCAGTCAACCGAATCAGCTATGTGAAGGATGTTTGCTTGGAAAGCAATGTCGAAAAAGCTTTCCAAAGGAGTCTTTATCAAGAGCCAACAAGCCACTTGAGCTCGTACATACGGATGTATGTGGACCATTAAAGCCAAGCTCTTTTGGTAAGAGTAATTACTTTCTTATCTTTATAGACGATTTCTCAAGGAAGACGTGGGTGTATTTCCTAAAGCAAAAGTCGGAGGTGTTTGGAGTCTTCAAGAGGTTCAAGGCCAGTGTAGAGAAAGAAAGTTGACTTGAGATCAAAGCCATGAGATCCGATAGAGGTGGAGAGTTCACTTCAAAAGAATTCCAAGAATTTTGTGATCATAATGGAATCTAAAGACCTTTAACTGCTCCTAGAAGCCCACAACAAAATGGAGTAACCGAAAGGAAGAATAGAACCATTCTCAACATGGCGAGGAGCATGCTCAAAAGCAAGAAGATGCCAAAGGAGTTTTGGGCAGAAGCAGTGGCAACTGCCGTCTACCTTTTAAACCGTTCGCCGACAGGAAGTGTGTGGGGAAAGACGCCACAAGAAGCTTAGAGTGGAAGGAAGTCCGGTATCTCTCATCTCAAAGAATTTGGAAGCATAGTCTATGCACATATCCATGATGACAAGAGGTCCAAGCTTGAAGACAAAAGTGAAAAGCTCATCTTCATCGGGTATGACTCTAATTCTAAAGGCTATAAACTTTACAATCCTAATAATGGAAAGACCATCATTAGTCGAGATGTGGAGTTCAATGAAGAAGAAGAATGGAATTGGGATCTATGTGATGAAAACTATAACTTATTTCCAAACTTAATGGAGGACGAAGAAATGGAGCAACCAAGGATGGAGCAAGAAAGAGAAGAGACTACTACTCCCCAACTTCACCGATCACAAGTCAACAGGAAGAACCATTGTCAGTTGGAAGTTCAAATGAAAGAGTACCACACTTTAAGAGCTTGCAAGAACTTTATGAGGTAACAGAGAATCAAGATAATCTCACTTTGTTTTGCCTCTTTGCAGATTGTGAGCCAGTGAGTTTTCAAGAAACTGTCCAAAATAAGAAATGGAGAGATGCTATGGATGAAGAAATCAAAGCGATCGAGAAGAATAAAACATGTGAGTTGGCCTCACTTCCAAAAGGGCATAAGGCAATTGGCGTAAAGTGGGTTTACAAAGTAAAAAGAATGCAAATAGAGAAGTTAAGAGAAACAAGGCACGATTAGTGGCAAAAGGATATAGTCAACGAGCAGGGATTGACTATGATAAGGTATTTGCTCCTGTTGCTCGCTTAGAAACTATTAGACTAATCATTTCTTTGGCAGCCCAAAATAAATGGAGCATACATCAAATAAATGTAAAGTCATCATTTTTGAATGGAGTGCTCGAAGAAGAAGTATATATTCAGCAACCAATAGGGTACGAAGCCAAAGGACAAAAGGATAAAGTATTGAAGCTAAAGAAGGCGCTTTATGGACTAAAGCAAGCACCAAGAGCTTGGAATAGTCAAATACACAAGTATTTTCAAGAGAATGATTTCATCAAGTGTCCTTATGAGCATGCACTGTATGTCAAAATCAAAGATAAAGATATTCTAATTGTATACTTGTACGTGGATGACCTAGTCTTCACTGGAAATAACCCAAGCATGTTCGAAGAGTTCAAGAAAGTGATGAAGAAAGAGTTTGAGATGACTGACATTGGATTGATGGCATACTATCTTGGCATTGAAATCAAGAAAAAGGAAGAAGGCATTTTCATCACTCAAGAAGGTTATGCAAGGGAGATGTTGAAGAAATTCAAGATGGAGGATTGCAAGCCTATCAACAACCCAATGGAATGTGGAGTCAAGTTATCCAAGTATGGTGATGGAGAAGAGGTTGATACAATATTTTTCAAGAGCTTAGTAGGAAGTCTGCGCTACTTGACATGCACGAGGCCTGACATTCTTTTTTCTGTTGGGTTTGTTAGTCGCTACATGGAGTCTCCAACTACCACGCATTTGAAAGATGCAAAGAGAATTCTTCGTTACATTAAAGGTACCATTGATTGTGGCTTATTTTACTCATCATCTAATGATTATAAACTTATTGGATATAGTGATAGCGATTGGGCTGGAGACATGGATGATGGAAAAAGCAACACTGGGTTTGTGTTTTTCATGGAAGATACTGCTTTCACATGGATGTCGAAGAAACAACCTATCATTACTCTGTCTACTTGTAAAGCCGAGTATGTCGTAGCAATATCGTGTGTCTGTCACGCTATTTGGCTAAGAAACTTGCTAAAGGAGTTGAATATGCAACAAGGGGAGCCAACCAATATTTATGTTGACAACAAATCTGCAATAGCATTAGCAAATAATCCAGTCTTCCATGACAGAAGCAAGCACATTGATACACGCTATCATTATATAAGGGAATGCATCGTAAGAAAGGAGGTGCATGTAAAGTATATGAATTCTCAAGAACAAGCTGCAGATATCTTCACCAAGCCACTCAAGAATGAAGACTTCGTCAAGATGAGAAGATTGCTTGGAGTTACAAGATCAAGTTTAAGGGGGGGTGTTGAATAAGTAAACTTGATTTGTATCCATTGGGCTTAATTTTTAAATGGCCCAATATCTAGAAATATTAGGTAAAAATCTAGAATATTCTAATCTAGATATCTCCATTAAAATATCTAGAGATTAGTTGTAACTAGAAACTACTATCATAAATATCTAGGCTAGAAAATTGTGGAGAATTCTAGAGAGTAATTTGTAGCCATTAGATGAGAATTGTGTTAGCACAATTCTAGTCATTGGTTAAGGAGGTGTCACTAGTATAAATAGGTGTGTTCTCCATCATTTTGTATCAAGCCAAAAGAAAAAGAGTTGTGTAGTAACAAAAATGTTCTCTTTCTCCAAATCTTTCTAAACCTTTCCTTTTTTCTTAAATATCCTCCCAACACTTTCCACATGCTCACCGAATCTCAATTTTATCTAAGTTGAATTTTATGAATGAGGTAACCATTATTTGGTATCTGGTAGAAATTTAGCTACACTTTAATGCATTAAATTTGTAAATTTTCTACAAGTAGGCTATAGGGTTGGTTAAATTTTTCAACAATATTTTTCTTGTGATAACTAAGTAAAATTTGGCATGATGACCTAGTAGTACATAAAATTTTGGTCAGACTTTTGGCTATAAGGACATTAAGACACAAAATTAAGCTTGTGTTTTTATTGATACAAATTTAAGTCCATTGTCATTGTAAATCCATCATAGTTTTATTGACTAGAAGTCACCCGAAATCATCAGAAAGAGCAAGTTTCTTACTGTAATATATACTGATGCAGATGATGAAGGGCGGAATCTATCATGTCATCCATGTCATTGGAGAGTGAAGAAGAGGATTCAGATCATCATCTGCTGACTACATCCGATGTCGATGTTGCATTTTTGAAGGCAAAATCAGTAAAGCTAGCAAGGGATAACATGTAGGATTTTGCTGCACTTCCTTTTCCTTTTATATGGAATCATTATGTTGTTTGTACTTCTAGTTTGTGATCTTATGCATATCAGGACCATGAAGTGCAAATTCTTTGAATTGTGTAGCAATTGTTTCCCAATACGGTGATGTTGCCTGAGACTTCTCCGGTGCAAAATTATTCTTTTTTTTTCGTTTTTTCATCTTTTTCACTCTAGATGTGTTTTTTTTAAGCTTAGCCGAGACCTGTATTTATTTTATATACAAGTAAATAGTATATACCCATTTTGGCTTGTTGATGTATGTCATCAGATTCAGAGAATCTTATAGTAATGGTAACTTGTGGATTGTGAGTGTAGGAGATTTTGATTCTTGATATTTTACTAGGAGTATGAAGCAATGGTCAAACTTGCAAGGTCATTAATTATCACATGAGATCGAAAGTTTAGGTTATTAATTTATAGCTATTAAGTTGAAAGTTTATAACTCATACAAGAAAATTTTACTGTAATGGCCTCAACACCGGTCTGATCATGAACAGTAAATTCCGATGATGAATAGTACACCCGGGCCGAAAATCGGACCCGAAAGTGAAAAATATTTTATTTGACCATCGGAAATTATTGGTCATAGTGAGTCCGGAGTTAAAATTTGAAGTGAAATTGAGGTCATATAGACCTCCAAAAGTCAAAAATATGAAAAAGTTAGCGAGTCAATTTCCCCGGTAGGGAAGGTGACTTGATTTTGCATAAATTTTTAAAAATAGCAAATAAAATTTAAAAATTGCCAAATTTTGTATGTCTTAATAAAATTTTATGTATAATATTTTGGTGCAAAAAAATAAATTCTTCGGCTAAGTCGACAGTTGTCGAATCGAACCAGTTCGGTTGAATCGGACCAGTAACGGACTCCGATTGAGCTGAAATTTTATATAAAACCTATTTTTGATGTTTTAAGAATGATGAAATTAAAATTAAAGTGATTTGGAGTGAGAAAGTGAGAGATTTTCAGTTGGGCCTTTGAAAAGTGGTTATTGGGCTTTGAAATTTAATTAGTTAGGCCCATTGGAATTGGCCTAAATTTGGCCCATTTGGAGAGCTATATAAGGGTGAGGGATCTACAGAATTCCAGCAAATTCCTCCATCTCCTTCCTCCTCTCCTTTGGCCGAACCCTTCTCCCTCCTTTCTCTCTCAAAATTTCTTCTATCTAGCTCCATTTTCTTTGATATTCAAGCATCTCACCCCTAAATATATCCCTCTAGATTAGTATTCCAGCCTCAAACCCTTAATTTGAAGGATTAAAGTAAGAAAAATCCTAAGGGAAAGCTTTAGGTATCTTAAAGAGGTAAGAGAAAATCATGGTTTTAAGTTGGGTTTTTGGCATCTTTAAGTATTTTTAGGTATCTAGAACTCATTTATGTAGTCAAAGTAAGCATATAAGATCAAAAAAGTAGGGTTTTATTTAATGGAAAATTTAGTTTCTTTAGGATTTCAAGGAGGAGAGCCATCCAATCCAATTAAAGGCAAGGAGAAGGAAGTGTAAGCATCCTAAAGCAAGGAAAATATGTAAGTGACTAATAAATCTTAGTATTTTCTTTGATTTCAATTAAATACCCTTTATGTAACTTAGGGAAAAAGGGATAAAATGATGTTTAATGTGAAATAATGGTAAATTAGTGCTATATGACCTTAAATAAGTGTGGATAAATGTTTAAATGAATGATTGAGTGAATATATGGTAGGGTTCCTTTGTTGGCCGAATGGTTTACTTAGGGAAACTAAAGTTTATTTGATGAATTTTAATGACATTAAGCATTTAAATGGTGTTAGAAATGAAATGATACATATATGAATTTTTGTGGAATTTATAGAAATTAAATGAATATTTTAGAAATAGATAATCAATTATGTAAGTAATGGAAATATGGAAATAATGTGAAATAATGTGTACTATGTTGAGAAAATGAATGTTTATGGTGAATTATGGTGAAATAATTCACAAAACTTGTGAAGGAATTGGAAAGAATGATTAATAAGTAAAATAAGTATAAGTAAGTAAAGAAATAATAAGAAAAAGAAGTTTTGATTGAGATTTTAATGAAATTATGCCCTTAGAAATAGTCTGACAGTGAAAACCTAGTTCAGGATATAATTGGCTAGCCATAGGGACATCTGAACTGCGGTGCAGGTCATGGCGACTTGCTTTGCTATGGTAGGATCACTGATCTCCATAGCTTTGTCTGTATTTGATATCTGTTCTGTGGAAAAATGATCTGTGAGGTCATTTTTCAGTCTGTCTGGGGCTCATGGGGTTCATGTTCCGAGTATCCTGTCTGAGAATTTCTGTCGGTACTGTACTAGGGGCATGAAAGTGATAATAAGTGAAAAAAGAAGTAAAAAGAAAGATAAAAGTGAAGTTTAAATAGAAAAAGGACTAAAATAAAAGAAAATAAAAGTTTAGGGGCAAAATGGTAATTTTGCCAAAATGGGTAATTAATATGTGAAAATGAATAAGAAATAGATAACAAGGGTAAAATGGTAATTTGGAGACTTGACAGTGCTAAAATATAAAGTTTTTGCGATACAGGAACTAAAATGTAATTTTACCTAAAAGTGGTAAAATAAGGCATAAAGGATGAATAAATGAAGAAATAGTATAAAAAAAATGAAAATAAATGACTATAATGGCAAAACTGTAAATATGAGGTAAAAAGGGATAATTTTGTAATTTAGTAAAACTTTAAGGATTAAATGGAATTTTGATAGTAATTAAGTAATAAATGAGAATAAAAGTAAATTATGTAAGTTATAACTGTTTTCTGGACTTTTTGAGTAAAAATATGTTTATATTAAAAGTTTAATTAAATAATTGAATTTTAATACGTTATGAAAGTACTAGGATTGTTAGTCACCACTGAGCATAATTTATGCTCAGCATGTAGTTTCTGCTGCATGCAGGTAACGAATTGGAGGAGCGATTATGCACACTCAAGAAAGATATTTTGTTGTATGATTATAGTAGAATCTGACATGTATAATGTTTAATAATTATGGCATGTATATAAATAGATAGTTGTGTACGAAAACATGATTATGTAAAGATATATGGTCGTATGTATATATGTTTGTGGTTGTGATCTGGATATAATATGCGGGTATATTGATGGAGTTATGAAGGTTGAGATGGGTTTATTAGAAGTGTTGTGCCTCTGAGAGGCTGTGATTTGTCTGATTTTTCAGGGGGTTAGTTAGAAATACAGCCGTTATAATGCCGAAATTTTGTTAAATGATCGATAATCTGAAATAGCTATAGGTTTAAATAACTGAGTTTGAATTTATTATGATAACCAATTTTGTTAAAAAAAAATTTACTGGTGTGCGCGCACTATTCAGGTAAGTCGGAGTAATAAGGGTGTTACATTTACAGTATTAAGGAAAAATTTCACAATGGATGCAGAATAAACCAGTCTACCAGAGCACAAATTTAAAGTAATTATTCCATTTGTTCAGACTGAAAGGCTGTAGAATAGTCTAAATAGGATTGTTTATGGCAATCAAAAGTTGAATAAGTTGCACGAATCAAATCATATTATTAAACTTCATTACAAATTCAGATTTCTGAAACTGGAATTGCATTTGTTAAAGTCATCTCGGCAATGAAATATCAAATTTTAAGAGAGATTTTGTTTTATTTGATGACAAATCATGAGGCTAATTAGCCAATTGCAATGGAGCCTTATTCCATTGACAATTCAAGTCTTTGAAATGAATTTACCAAGTTCTAAATTGAGTTGAGAGAATAAAGATACATAGCTTGTTTACTTTTTTCGGCCTACCAAAATTCTATATAACATAAACAATGAAAATTGTAAAAGACTTAAAACAGTTTACATTATTGCAAGCAATGGATGCCACTATAACTTGTATTCTCATCATCTCTTCCATTTTTATAACCACACCTGCTTTTCAAGCTCACTGCCAAACTCTAAACTGCAGCAATGGAGCTTTTGATATTCATCTCCTTTTCTGGGTATCAGCCCATGGCCCTCAAAACAATTGCAGTCACCCAAGTTTTGAACTTTCTTGTAAAAACAACACTATAATGATTGAGTTCCTAAGTTATGGGGAATTAGGTGTGAAATTGATCTCCTACAATGAAAGAAAACTCCAACTTATGGATCCCAAGAATTGTGTACATGAAGTGTTTCTTAATCTAAATCTCTCTTCTACACCTTTCAAGTATTGTTATGTTATCGAGAACTACACATATCTCAATTGTTCAACTGGTCTTGGACCTTCTTTTTCGAAAATTCCTTGCTTAAGCGGGTCCTTCAGACACCAAATTCACATTGTTGAATCTACTAATTCGTCTTCTGTGCCAGTTTCTTGCAGGCCACTGAAAACTGTTGCTATCCCATTTGCATTCAGTCCTTGTCTTTCTGACAATACTTTTGGCCTTGCCTTTACTTGGAGCCTCAGTGTGAAGATTATGGCAGCTTAGAACAGAATAAAGTTAATTCCAAATTTTATTCTTTTTTTATTTCAGATTCTGAAATTTCATAAGTTTTGATCTTTATGGAGTCATTAATAAATTCGTCACATAATAATAGACATAATTGGTGAAAAAGTACCAATCTTTCTATGGTGTATTGTCTAAGCACAAAATCATGCTTAAATTTTAAATATTACGTCAAGTTGACTAGCCTACATTTACGAGAAGAAATTAAATTTCCCATTTTCCGCTATTATTTTTCAAAATTTTTGAAACAACCATTTGACTCGGTATTATTCATAAGTTAATTAAGCATTTAATTATGCACATGACATGCCTTTTTTTCCATAAATAAATCTTTTTTTTCAAAGAAATTTGGGATTAACTGTAAGAAGTTATACTTGTGCAGATAATTCAGTGGATGGATGAAATTCAGGTGATGTCTATGTGAGATTATTGAAGATTTTGTTACGTATGTTGGGAGCGGGAATGATAGTAAGCATAAAGATTTATCATTCAAAAAAACTTGATACAGAGTTAGGAAAACAAGTTGTAAACCACAGCAAAATTCAACACAATTGGCAATGATCAACATGGGTAGTGTCTTATACCAAGCTTAAACAAAACACTTGGACATCTTCTCATCTTGTATTTCTTTCATTTCATTCACACTTTAGCTTCCAAATAGTTAAAATCAGATGCGTAGCTTGAAAACCATTGGACTTTTTTTTTTATCTTTTTTAAGGGATTCGAATTTCAATCTCACATTCATATGAGGGCATACAATTAAATATTATTTTCTCCCTCCCCACCTATGTGATATAATATTATGTAATGTTATTTTGTGAATAAAAAAGGGCTTGAAATATGGGATGAATTTTTTGAGGAAATTACCTCAGTTGCCAGCTTTTTTTACATTATTTCAAAAAATACAACCACCTCCACTTAATTTACATAAATCTAGCTTTTTGAATTATTAATTTCATAAATACAACTTTTTGCCACAATATAAAAACTCTATTTTCATTCATATATGCCGTTTTTTGTTTTCGCATCAGCTCATCGGAATTTTTTTAGTTGTGTTTTTGCTTCTATTACGCCTATCGAAATATCTTTCTTAGACGAGTTGTGTTCTTGCTTCTAGTATGCCGATCGAAATTTCTTTCTCAGAAGATTTGTGTTCTTGCTTCTATTACACCGATCAGAATTTCTTTCTCTGAAGAGTTGTGCTCTTGCTTATATTACGCCGATCGGAATTTCTTTCAATTGCTGAAGATTTCGGAGAATTTGTTCATTACCGATGAGTTTGTGCTGTCTTTCCGACACTTCCATCGATATTAAACTTCAAGTGACGTTTTGCAGTGTGTGTTTATTCATCCTTAAAATTTTTGTTTAGTGCAGTTTGGTTCTTTTGTTGTTGCAATTCACATGATGTTTTCATGAAATTTCTATTTGCAGGTATTTTATTGTTTGGATTTTATTTTGGAAAGGAAGTTCTTAATTCTTTGTGTGTTAATTAGGCATGTATCATAACTGATACCACTGACTTCATATTTAGATTGCTTATTGAATATGTGTATTTTGATTGTAAATTATTTATTAGTTTACATGGAGAAATGATGTGGGTCTGAAATTGCAATTTAGGAAAGAATTGATAGAGGGATGAAAAAATTACCAGGGAGATTGGGTTTCGGATAAATGTAGTTGGTTGTAGTTATATTATATTTTAGTGATATGCAGGTAAAAGCAATTTTTTTTATTATTTTTTAAATGTAGTTATATTTGTGTTTTGTAGGACGTTTACAATGGCAGGGAGCATTCCAATTCTATTGCAATATAATGGGAAATGGAGTGAACAAAACAAATATGAAAATTTTGAAGTGTATGGAATAATGATTCCATCTGATTGCAGCTATGATGAATTGTTGTCTATTATAAACAATAATCTGAGTGGCACAAAATACAAACAAGATATTGAGATCAAATATTCTATTAAAGATGGGTATCCACCATTGATAATAAAGGATGATATCTCAATGCTTTTTTATTTGGAATTAAAAACCAAAGAGTCATGTTTCAAATCATATCCAATGTGCATTACAGAGATGGACAAGTGCGAAACAGGTAATTTATCCTATATACCTAGCACTTATACATTATACTTCTAGTAGACATATGGTATACAGTGAGTACACACTGTATAATCCAATTAAAACATGTATTTTTGTGTATTTTGTGATATAGTTAGAGTGTAATAAAGCTATTTATTGATTTTGTAATAGGTGAAAGTTACAAAATAACCTCAGATAATCTTGGAATCATAGAAGTTGAAACTGAAACAACAAAATTTTTGTGTGGAGCAAGAGCAGGCAATTGTTAACTCAAATGATGATTTTATAGATATGATTGATTATGTGAGTTTGGTGTGTAAACAAACAGTTGAGAGTTTGAATAACAAAGTTGAAGAAGTAGAAGAGGATGAACAAATTATGTCAAATCCAATGTTATCTGAGATTGAAGCTGGAAAGTTGTTTAAAGACAAGGATATATTGAAGACAGCATTAAACTTTTATGCTGTAAAAAATGATTTCCAATTTAAGGTGTATAGGTCTTGTGAAAGAAGGTATGATGTTAATTGCTTGGATGAGGTATGCCCGTGGCAAATAAGAGCTTCAAGGAAAGAGAATACTAAGATGTTTAAAATTCGAAAGTTCATAGCAACCCATTCCTGCGATTTGAGGTTAAGATTAAGCAGTAAAAGGCAAGCAACATCAAATGTTATTGCTTTTTTGATAAAATCAAAATTTGTTGATGTGAAAACTGTGTACACACCAGCTGATATAATAAGAGATATGAGAGATGAATACGGTGTAAATATCAAATATATGAAATCATGGAAGTCAATAGAAAAAGCTATGGATAGCATTAGAGGTAAACCTTCCGATTCATACTCATTATTGCCAAAGTATTTGTATATGCTGGAAAATACAAATCCTGGTTTTGCAATACATTTGAAAACACAAGATGACATGTCATTTTTATATCTTTTCATTGCTGTGGATGCATCAATTATTGGGTGGAAATTTTGCATGCCAATAATAGTTGTGGATGGTACATTTTTAAAGGCAACACATGGGGGGACTTTAATTACTGCTTCAACCCAAGATGCTGCTGGAAAAATTTTTCTTTTAGCATTTTGTATTGTTGATTCTGAGAATGATAGTTCTTGGGAGTGGTTTTTTGGAAAATTTAGGCAGACATTTGGTACAAGAGATAAAATGTGTATAATATCTGATAGACATGAAAGTATTCATACAGCAGCTACAAAAGTGTATCTTGGTGTCCCTCATTGCATATGTGTGTATCACTTGCTAAACAATGTGAAAACAAGGTTCAAGAAAAACTCGAAGAAGATTAAAAATTTATTGTTTAAAGCAGCTGAAGCATATACAATTGAGCAATTTGACTATTATATGGCGGAGATTAAGAAAGTTGATAGTAGGATAACAGACTACCTATGGATGGTTGGATATGAGAAATGGTCGAGAGTCCATTCTATTAATAACAGGTATTCGACAATGACTTCCAACATTGCTGAGTCTTTGAATTCTGCAATAAAAGCCGCCAGAAATATACCAATTACGGGTTTATTTGAGTTGTAATGACTTTCCTAGATAATCCTGTTTACTGATATTAATTAATTCTATAAGTCATCTGGTAATGTATATAATTACATACATACCCATACATACATACTGTATTATTTAATACACACTCATGCTGTTTACAAAACTCGATACATACATGATATTATTACCATATACATCCGCATATAACCAAAATAAAATACAAAACTTAAGATTCATACTTCAATACTACTCTTCCTAGTTGGATGTTGGCTTTGGAGATTGTTGGTTTTGTCCCTGGATAAAAGATCTACTCTACGAACCTACACGGATAAACACCCGTGCTAAGCTATAAAGCTTAGTGGGGAACGAAGAAAAATATGTTGATAACCACTCACAGTAGTTATCACCAAGCATGCAACAATAGCATAACATAAATTGCATATACTTTATTAATAAAGAATAACAAAATGCACTATTGGAAGGAATAACTATTTCATTAAATCATACAGTAAAAGATTATAAACTGTATATGCATATTATTCATCATATAAATGTTGCCTGCTTAATATCCTGTGGATGTGGATAACGGGTGCTATGGATACCATAAGGTATCAAATCGGTAAATACCCGAAGGTATTAAATCTGTGGACCCATTTGGGTCAGAACTGTGGTCTCATTTAGAGACAAACTGTGGACTCATAAGAGTCAGACTATAGCAGCTGCAACTGTAACCTTATAGGCATGCCTATCTATCCACAACCAAGTTTTATGTGTAGGCAAATAATCATATTCATATGATGTATGATTTATATAAGTCAATTCATCATATAATAGGGTAATTCAATCAATATAACATTAATTTTTAACTATCATGTCATAAACAAAAGTATATTTCTTTTCACATACACGGTACTGTTTACCTATACAGTCACTGTTCATCTATACGGTCACTGTTTATTTATATGGTCACTATTCATTTATACGGTCACTATTTATCTATACGATCACTATTCATCTTGAATTTATACTTGAACATGTGTTCTTTAGACAACACATCATACTATAGCTCTCGTATACTTACATTCAAGGCCTATTTTGTTCAGTCATATGTGTACCACATAGGGGTAGCCTAATATATTGATAAAGGGGAAGAAAAAGCATAGTTAGGGGCCAAAATCAAGGTTTCGCGCTCGCAACAAGTGTCGCGCTCGCAACAGAGGGCTATGGCCAAAACGAAAAATCTTCTGCCCACTAAATACTATAGACTGGGTAAGAACCTCAACTTATACCTCAATTTAGGCATACCAAACGACCTTTTATGACAAAGTGGTCTCTACAAAGTTGTAGATATATTTTTTAGTTTCTAAAACATAAAAAATCATCTCAATCAGAGTTATAAATCTTAAGATATCCTATAAACACCACCGACTGCTCCCAGTGATATGGCAGCAGATAAGACTCGGATTCAAGCAACATTTTCTATATCCTACGAATTGATTCAGACTTTGTATTCTTCATACTGTGAGTCTAGTTTCATATCTAATTGGAATTTCTCAATTTGAGTCATGGAAACTCGAGATATAGTCCAAATAAACACAGACTGGTCAAGTGGATCTTAAAACAGATTTTTAGATCCTTCAACAAAACTTGTATTTTTCCTTCTAAACCACTTCCAAACGTGAGATCCACATATAAAACACATAATAGCAGTAAATAAAACATATTTCATGTCAAAACATCAAGCATACACATCCACCATCATGCAAGTTCCCATACCTTGCTTAATCTCCCTTTTCTTCAACCTTGAAGAATTTCCTTCCCTTTCCTTTTGCTTGATTCTCCTTCTATAAAACATCAAATACTTCTAAGAAAACCCATCAAGCTATGCTAAAATATATATATATTAAAGAATAAAAGAGTTACCTTATCACTAAATCCAAGTAAAACTTCTCTTTTCCTTAACCCAATACAAAGAAATCTAGAGAGAGAGGATGAGAGAGATGAGAGAAAATGAGAGAGAGGATGAAGATGAAGAAGATGACCATGAGATGGCCAGCCTTATCCCTTCAAAATATCTTCCTCTCCCTTTAATCCAATTGGTCCAAATATTATATAAATGTAAAAGTTGCTATTTGGTCATTCAATTTCTTGTATTTCTAATTCTATCCCAAAACTTACCCTTTAACTTTTCAATTAGGTCCCTCTCTACACATTTATATTTAGTTTAACCAACAAAATTAATAATTAATTAGTGCAAATTCTCCTAGGGTATACTGAGGGGCATTACAACTCTCTCCCTCTTAAAGAATTTAGTCCTCGAAATTCATACTTGTATTAAAAAGTTGTGGGTATTGAGCCCGCATAGTTGCTTTAGGTTCCCACATCGCTTCTTGTACACCATGGTGTTGCCATAATACTTTGACTAGGGGGATCTCTTTGTTCCTCAATTGTCGAACTTCTCTAGCCAAAATCTATTTAGGCTCCTCATCATACGTATAATCAGAGCTAACACTGATATCTTGCACTGGTATAATATGTGACTCATCAGATCGATATCGTCGGAGCATAGAAACATGAAAAACATCATGTAACTTTGATAATTCATTGGAAAGATCCAATCGATAGGCTACCACTCCAATCCGTTCCAGAATTCTGTAAGGACTTATAAACCTGGGACTAAGTTTTCCTTTCTTTCCGAACCGCAATACTTTTCTCCATGGGGATACCTTCAAGAATACTTCATCACCCACTTGATACTCAATGTTCTTTCTTTTCAAGTCCGCATAAGACTTTTGCCTATCACTTGCTTCTT
This sequence comes from Excoecaria agallocha, assembly GCA_037975025.1. Classification (NCBI taxonomy): domain Eukaryota; kingdom Viridiplantae; phylum Streptophyta; class Magnoliopsida; order Malpighiales; family Euphorbiaceae; genus Excoecaria; species Excoecaria agallocha. Next base: position 56,979,246 of record CM075806.1, on the reverse strand, counting down.
TTAATCTTTGCTTGACAAGTTGAATCTTTTCTTCGGTATCTTTAACAATATCAGGACCTGTCAATTTGCTTTCAGCTAACTCTGTCCAGTAGGAGGGAGTTCTACATTTTCGACCATAAAAGTGCTTCATAAGGTGGCATACCAATGCTAGTTTGATAGCCATTGTTGTATGTGAATTCCATCAAGTTTACATATTTATCCCTACTCCCAGGAAAATCTAAAACACAGCCTCTCAACATGTCCTCAAGTACCTGTATAATTCTTTTCGACTACCCATCAGTTTGAGGATGAAAAGCAGTACTAAGAAGAAGCTTTGTACCTAAAGCTTGTTGTAGACTTTTCCAAAATCTGGAAGTGAATCTCGGATCCCGATCTGAAATGATTGAGATTGGTACTCCATGTAGTCTAACAATCTGGTCTATATATAACTCAGCCAATTTGTCCATCGAGTAGTTAGTTCGGACTGGTATAAAATGAGCCACTTTTGTCAATCTATCTACTATGACCCACACAACATCATGCTTCTTCTGAGTAGTGGGTAAACCTGTGACAAAATCCATGGTAATATTATCCCACTTCCATTGAGGAATGGGAAGAGGATTTAACAATCCTGAAGGAAGTTGATGCTCTGCCTTTACTTGCTGACATATCAAGCATTTGGAAACATACTCGGTTACATCTTTCTTTATCCCTTGCCACCAGTAGAATTATTTCAGATCTCGATACATTTTATTACCACCGAGATGTATGGTGAGTACAGTGTTATGAACTTCTTGCAACAAAGCTCTTTTCAAATTTTTAACATCCAGCACACATAATCGATTTCGGTAGTAGAGACCACCATCAATCCCAAGTGAATACTCTATCGGACCCCCTGCATGCACTGGTTGAGCCAATTGCTGTAGCTTTTCATTACCTGCCTGTGCATCTATTACTGCCTGTCTGAGATTAGGTCGATCTCTTAATTGAGCTATCAAGGCTCCATCGGATGCAAACATCCATTTACAATCTTGTAACAACAGGGTTGCCATCATTTTTTGACTCAATGCATCAGCCACTATATTTGCCTTTTCGGGATGATAGTCAACTATACAGTCATAATCTTTGAACAATTCTAACCATCTGCGCTGTCTTAAATTAAGATTCCGCTGGGTAAGCAGGTATTTAAGACTTTTATGATCAGTATAGATTCTGTATTTCTCCCCATAAAGGTAATGTCACCATATCTTTAAAGAAAATACAACTGCTGCTAGTTCTAAATCATGAGTCGGGTAATTCTGTTCATGAGGCTTTAGCTGTCTTGATGCATAAGCCATTACTTTACCTTCCTGCATTAGCACACATTCCAAGCCATTTTTCGACGCATCACTATACATAGCATACTCTTTACCTGCTATTGGCTGAGTAAGAACTGGAGCTTCCGTTAACATCTTCTTTAAGTGTTCAAAACTTGCTTGGCATCGATCTGTCCATACGAATCTGGCTTCTTTCCGAAGTAGCTTAGTGAGCAGAGAGGTAATAGCTGAAAAGCCTTTCACAAATCGCCTATAATAGCCAGCTAAGCCCAAGAAGCTTCGGACTTCCGGTACATTCCTAGGTGGCCTCCAATTTACAATAGCTTCAATCTTTTTAGGGTCCATCATAATGCCTTCTAAAGACACCACATGCCCAAGAAAAGAGACTTCTTTAAGCCAAAAATCACATTTGCTTAGCTTTTCATATAACTATTGTTTTCGAAAAATTTGCAATACAATTCTCAGAAGTCCCGTATGCTCCACTTCGTTGCGAGAATAAACCAGTATATCATCGATAAATACTACAACAAACTGGTCTAAATAGGGCCTGAACACCCTATTCATCAAATCCATAAAAGCTGTTGGTGCGTTAGTCAACCCGAAAGGCATTACTAAGAATTCGTAATGACCATATCGAGTTCTAAAAGCAGTCTTCTGAACATCTACATCTTTAACCCGCAGTTGGTAGTATCCCAACCGTAAATCAATCTTAGAAAATACTCCAGCACCCTTTAACTGATCAAATAAATCTTCAATCCGAGGTAAAGGATACTTATTCTTCACTGTTACTTTATTGAGCTATCTGTAGTCAATGCACATCCTCAAAGTGCCATCTTTCTTCTTGACAAATAATACAGGTGCACCCCAAGGTGATGCACTAAGCTTGATGAAGCCTTTGTCCAATAACTCTTGTAACTGAACTTTTAACTCCTTCAATTCTAATGGTGCCATTCTGTAAGGTGCTCTAGAGATAGGAGTAGTTTCAGGCAGAGTTTCTATAGATAACTCTACTTCTCTCTCTGGTGGCAAACCCGGAAGTTCCTCAGGAAAAACATCAGGAAACTCATTAATCACTGGAATATCTTGAAAATTAACTCTCCCTCTTAGAATCAAGAACCAAAGCCAAAAATGCTTCGCATCCTTTTCTAAGAAATCGTTTTGCTTTCATATCAGAGATAACATTGGTTAAGGGTTTAGACTTAATACCCTGAATCAATGTCTCTTTTTCCCCATCATGCTTGACTACTACTGTTTTAGCTTTACAGTCCACTATGGCTTGGTATTTAGATAACGAATCCATACCCAAGATTATATCAAATTCATGGAAAGGTAAGACAATTAAGTCGGCTGGAAATTCTCTCCCTTGAATCACTATAGGGCAATTTCTATAAATTTCATTTACACATATACTGTGGCTCAAGGGACTGATGATACATATATCATCGTTTAGCTGATCTACAGTAGATACATTTCTACCCAACTTCCCATGACAAATATATGAATGTGTAGATCCTGGGTCTATAAGCACATACACATCAATATTAAAGAGAGAAAATATACCAGCTATGACCTCAGGAGCATCAACATCTTCTCGAGATTTCATGGAATAAGCTTTAACAGAAGGTGGAGGAATGAATGGTCGATCCACTGTCTCAAAAATATTCCTGGACTGTGCTCTAAACTGACCCGATTCGCCTCTACCTCTACCAAGACCTCTACCTGAAGAGGGTGCATTAGAAGCTCCTCTGTTATCTTGTTAAATGGAGGCTTGCTCCTGCTTCATGGGATAATCTACCATAAAATGGTCTGAGCTGCCACATCTAAAGCAAGCACCAGTAAGCATCCTACAGGTGCCCCAATGTCGTCTATAACAATAAGTACATTCTGGAGCTAGACCTCTACCCTATCCTGATGCAGTACCTCTACCAGATCTAGTTGAAGAAAAAGTTCCCTGTTGTCTACCTCTAGATGCAGGGTGATTACCAAATACCATTGGTTGATCGCCTGGAGTCATCCTCGATCTTTTCCCTGATGAAGAACCACCCCGAGAGAAACTTCTTTTTCTTTGTTCTCTTTCTCTTGTGACATTCTCTTCTTTTTCAACCTGAATAACTGCTTGAACCAACTGATGATAATCCACAGGGTGTAAGGAAATAGGTCCTATCAACTGCTTTCGGATATAATCATTCAATCCATCTTGAAACTGGCGACACTTGAAAGTCCCAGTTAGCATAGGTTTTGGTGCATATTTGCTCAGGCGACTAAATTCTGCTTCATATATAGCCACTGACATACCTCTCTGCTTTAAATTCAAAAACTGTTTCAACCTCTCATCTTTGTAGGCTTCAGTCACATATCTCTATTTAAATTCTGCTACAAAGAATTCCCAAGAGAGAGAATCAGGTAACTGAGGTTGTGTCTGCACTAGCTTCCACCAATCATAAGCTGCTCCCTGAAGCAAAGACACAGCACAGGTCACCTTTTGATTGGTTGGGCACTGAAATTCTATAAATACCCGCTCCAACCTTTCAAGCCATAAATCTGCTTTCTCGGATTCTTCCCAAGTAGAGCCTAGAAACTCTTCTGCACCATGTCTTCTAATTTCAGAAATAGGGGCCTTTGGTGCAGTCATCCTTTGCAAAATCTGAGCCATGTCATGAGACATTTTCAACAATGTTTCCCCAGACTCATTAGCAGCTATACCACCTCTGGTGGATGCAGATGATTCCTATTGAGAAGGATTAGATTGTCTAGGTAGATTGCTTTCAGCCACTTTATGTACTACCTCACGACATCCTTCCATATCTAGTTATATCAAAAGAAACACAGGGATAGCCATAACTAGCCAACATCAACAAGAATTCTATATCTATAAACCTTAAAATCCTTATAGGCCAGAACCGCCTAAACCAAGGCTGCTCTGATACCAAAATTGTAATGACTTTCCTAGATAATCCTGTTTACTGATATTAATTAATTCTATAAGTCATCTGGTAATGTATATAATTACATACATACCCATACATACATACTGTATTATTTAATACACACTCATGTTGTTTACAAAACTCGATACTTACATGATATTATTACCATATACATCCGTATATAACCAAAATAAAATACAAAACTTAAGATTCATACTTCAATACTACTCTTCCTAGTTGAATGTTGGCTTTAGAGATTGTTGGTTTTGTCCCTGGACAAAAGATCTACTCTGCGAACCTACACGGATAAACACCCGTGCTAAGCTATAAAACTTAGTGGAGAACGAAGAAAAATATTTTGATAACCACTCACAGTAGTTATCACCAAGCATGCAACAATAGCATAATATAAATTGCATATACTTTATTAATAAAGAATAACAAAATGCACTATTGGAAGGAATAACTATTTCATTAAATCATACAGTAAAAGATTATAAACTGTATATGCATATTATTCATCATATAAATGTTGCCTGCTTAATATCCTGTGGATGTGGATAAGGGGTGCTATGGATACCATAAGGTATCAAATCGGTAAATACCCGAAGGTATTAAATATGTGGACCCATTTGGGTCAGAACTGTGGTCTCATTTAGAGACAAACTGTGGACTCATAAGAGTCAGACTATAGCAGCTGCAACTGTAACCTTATAGGCATGCCTATCTATCCACAACCAAGTTTTCTGTGTAGGCAAATAATCATATTCATATCATGTATGATTTATATAAGTCAATTCATCATATAATAGGGTAATTCAATCAATATAACATTAATTTTTAATTATCATGTCATAAATAAAAGTATATTTCTTTTCACATATACGGTCACTGTTTACATATACGATCACTGTTCATCTATACGGTCACTGTTCATCTATATGGTCATTATTCATTTATACAATCACTATTTATCTATACGGTCTCTATTCATCTTGAATTTATACTTGAACATATGTTCTTTAGACAACACATCATACTATAGCTCTCGTATACTTACATTCAAGGCCTATTTTGTTCAGTCATATGTGTACCACATAGGGGTAGCCTAATATATTAATAAAGGGGAAGAAAAAGCATAGTTAGGGGCCAAAATCAAGGTGTCGCGCTCGCAACAAGTGTCGCACTCACGACAAGTGTCGCGCTCGCGACAGAGTGCTATGGCCAAAACGAAAAATCTTCTGCCCACTAAATACTATAGACTGGGTAAGAACCTCAATTTGTACCTCAATTTAGGCATACCAAACGACCTTTTATGACAAAGTATTCTCTACAAAGTTATAGATATATTTTCTAGTTTCTAAAACATCAAAAATCATCTCAATCAAAGTTATAAATCTTAAGATATCCTATAAACACCACCGACTGCTCCCAGTGACATGGCAGCAGATAAGACCCGAATTCAAGCAACGTTTTCTCTATCCTACGAATTGATTCAGACTTTGTGTTCTCATATGAAATGAAGCTCTGTGAGTCTAGTTTCATATCCAATTGGAATTTCTCAATTTGAGTCATGGAAACTAGAGATATAGTCCAAATAAACACAGACTGGTCAAGTGGATCTTAAAACAGATTTTTAGATCCTTCAACAAAACTTGTATTTTTCCTTTCTAAACCACTTCTAAACATGAGATCCACATATAAAATACACAATATCAGTAAATAAAACATATTTCATGTCAAAACATCAAGCATACACATCCACCATCATGTAAGTTCCCATACCTTGCTTAATCTCCCTTTTCTTCAACCTTGAAGAGTTTCCTTCCCTTTCCTTTTCCTTGATTCTCCTTCTATAAAACATCAAATACTTCTAAGAAAACCCATCAAGCTATGCTAAAATATATATACATCAAAGAATAAAAGAGTTATCTTTCACTAAATCCAAGTAAAACTTCTCTTTTCCTTAAACCAATACAAAGAAATCTAGAGAGAGAGGATGAGAGAGATGAGAGAAAATGAGAGAGAGGATGAAGATGAAGAAGATGACCATGAGATGGCCAGCCTTATCCCTTCGAAATATCTTCCTCTCCCTTTAATCCAATTGGTCCAAATATTATATAAATGTAAAAGTTGCTATTTGGTCCTTCAATTTCTTGTATTTCTAATTCTACCCCAAAACTTACCCTTTAACTTTCAATTAGGTTCCTCTCTACACATTTATATTTAGTTTAACCAACAAAATTAATAATTAATTAGTGCAAATTCTTCTAAGGTATACTGAGGGGCATTACATGAGTATTTACGCAATTTGGTTCAAGAGTGGACTTATGCAAATAGGAATATAGCCATGTCAACATTTACAAAACTCACTAAAAAGTATAAAGATCGGCTGAAGGAAAACTACATTTCATCTATGAGAATGAAGGTAAAAACATGATTTTTTTATTTTGTTGTTATTGTAATATGGTCATATATATTTATGTTATCATGTATGTAATAATGTATTTTTTTTGTTTTAATATTTGCTGGTTAGTGTTAGATATTAGGTTGTTGGTTATCACGTTGTTAGATTAGTTGGTTATTGTTATTTACTGTAGATATCAAGTTGACCAGAAATTGGGGGCTTTAAACATGTAGAGCTAATAGTTTTCATCCTAATTAAAAATGTATTTGCAGGTCATACCATCAAACAATGATATATTTAGCGTGTTGGTGCAAGAAAAAACTTTCAATGTAGATTTTAAAGAGATAACATGCACTTGCAATAAGTTCCATATGGATGAATTACCATGTGCACATGCCTTAGCAGTGATAAATGATAAGCATATGGATTGTTATGAATACTGCTCAAATTACTACACGAAAGAGACTATGTTGGCAACATATGAGGGATTTATGCATCCTATTCCTAGTCAGATGTATTGGAACACACCAAATACTGTTGAAGAGGAGCTTGTACTACCACCAATAGGAAAACACAAATCAGAAAGACCCAAGAAAAGAAGAATCAGAGCAGGATGGGAATCAAGCATCAAAATAAGATGCAGCAGATGTGGAAAATATGGGCATAATCGAAAGACGTGTAGAGGCATTCCTAAAAAATGACAATAGAGCTGTTTTTTTATTGTTTCATTCTTCATAGAAAAATACAAATTGTTCAGCAAATATAAAAAAAACCGTACACAATTGAAATTGAAAGATTTGGATGAATATTATCAAAAATTGACATGAAAAGTATTGTTGATATTATTTTATATTCTTCTAGTTTATTTTGGATAGTGGGTCTGTTTTTATTGTTCAACAAATGTGTTCTTTATAAGTTGCTTTAGTATATATATATATATTCATAAATCTTAATTCCCTATTTCTATATCTTCAATTTTTGGGATGTGTTTTATTAGTGGTTTGACAGATGGTTTTGATGTAGATACATAGTTACAAATTTAGTAAACGTGGGATATGATATCTGCTTCACTTAACATCATTGGGAGATAATGCTTCCTTTGCTTTTACATTAGTATCAAATCCATATACTGCTGAAGATAAATTATCTGTTGCATCTTTCTACGCATAGTTGCAAATTTGCCATGCATATAAAAAGGCCATATTTCACCACCTTACTTTGGATCAATTAAATATAGTATAATTTGTAATAATATTCCACCAAATCAAAATTAAAATACCTGGTGTTTTTTTTTGTAACCTAGTATTTCATTTAATTCCAATTTTCGAAGTGAAATCAGAAGTAATATAAAAACAATATTTTTCATACATTAATTGAGCGATAATGATACACAGAAGGGATTGTTTTTATACAATAAAAATATCATTCATTCATTTTTCTTTTTCTTTATAAATGTTTTGGAGCTCTTTTTAGTTGGTGCTTCATCATCACTTGCAATGTTCTGCTGCTATTTTTTCAGTCCATGATGATATAATAAAATAGCTAGCCTTTGTCGATGCGTTTCTACGTCAAAATCTTTGATTGCCCATGCTTTACCTTCAATGAGGTACTCAATGAATCAACCAACAAACACCCCACAATCACTACAACAATACAAAGCAGAATCATTTATTAGCAGCTAAAAATCTAGTAGTAAAATAAAATTTTGAAAACCTCCATGTAAAACTTACAGATCGCGTTGTTTGGGCAAATCTTTTACATAAATAATATCAAAAGGGTCAGCTAAATTCACATCTTTGTATGGGCTTTCGTCAAGCTTGATATCCTTCCTTAATTGATAGAAACCAATATAGTCCAAGAATAATGGCAACCCAACACTATAAGCCATAATGGTGTCCTCAGAGGATGTTTTACTTGCAGAAGTTCCCAAAGAATCATAAACATAGATGCATCTCTTTTGAATACACAGATGACCCAATATCCAATGAAATTTTTTAGTGACATTTATGGGAAAAAAGATTGACCGGTGTCTAGCAAGTGTACTAGATCGGCTAGTAATATAGGGAAATATAGATTAAGACCCCAAATATCGTACCCAAAGGAACATAGATTACTAAGGATAATATCTATGTATGAATTAAATCAACCTGAGATTGTTTCCCAAATGTTCTTGATTTAAAAGCAAAAATTAAACAAAATAAAAACTAAAACATGAATTAAAAACAAAACAATAACTGAAATTCTCTTGCTAAAGAAACTATCCACCTTAACTTTTATTGTGATGACTTAAATTCAATATAAACACCAATGATTATGGAAAAACTAGTAATAAAGCAAGATATCTTTATTCAAGTATATCATTCTTAGTATTAAACTCATAGACAAATCTAATACTTAGCATAAAAATCTAGTTTTAACTTCCTAAATGTTCATTGAAGCCTTTCTCAAGTGATTCAACTCCAATTTATTCTTGGTTCCTCCTCTCTTAGTATTAACCAATAAAATTCACATATAATCATCTTATATTTCAGATAATAATCATACATAAACATTAAAGAGTTAACCCAAGAACATGCACATCATTAACTATGTCAAAACCAATGTTTAGTTATTTATTCAATAAACCAACAATCAATCTCAACATAATCAAAGATAAGAATATGTTTAAAACCAAGAAATAATCAACCGATATTGAAATTAAGCTCAAAACAAAGTCATAACAATGAAAATATAAGATTTCAAGAATCCATTAGCAAAAGAAGAAAAATTACTTCCTAAACATATTTAAAAACTAAAGACAAAAGCTTGAAGAAAAAAATGTAAACAAAGAACGTGAAAGAAACTAAGAAAAACAAAGCTAAAAACTAAAGATTGATCTCTATATATTTCCTTTTCTTCTGTGTTTTGGGGCTCTGTTTATAGGCAAAAACGTGGTAGATTTCTTCCAGAATTGCAGAGTCAAGATAGGAAAAGAAGTCTGCTCAAAACAGGTAGTCGAAAAAATCCATCGCGCAATTGGAGAATGGAATCACGTGGCTACGCATCAAATTCTTGTTGTTGAACACGTGGTCACGTGTCCTTTGGTCTTCCTCCACACGTGGCCACGTGTGGTTTTGGCCTTGGGTCACACGTGGTCACGTGTGATGCTTTCTTTCTTCCTTGTTCCTTCACGTGGTCACGCCTTTTCTCAATTAATTCTTGATTTTCTCTTCACATGGCCACGTTCACACTCAGTTTACTCTCTCATATGGTCACGTGTATAATTCTTCAATGCTCTCACGTGGCCACGGCTCAGACCTCTGTACTAAAACTCGTTTTCTCGTACAATTCTTCAAATTTATGCTTTTGGCCCAAAACTTTGCACTTTTTATATTTTAAGCCCTTTTTCATCATTTTAACCCTGAAAATCATACAAAACACAGAATTAACCCTAAAAACATAAATATTAACAAAATAACTCTAATTTAACCTAAATAAAACCAAAATAACTAAATAAAACAACTAAAAACACATTAAAAACTATATATAATTCACACTTATCAAAGATATCGTCAACTTCTACCCATGGTTGAGCACAATATAAACCACCACCTAAGATATATTCAATAATAGTTTCCTCTTTCCCAACTAAGCTCATGTCACACTCTTTTTTCAGAAATTTTTTATAAAATTTTTGTATAAATTGGTCAAAGAAGTTATCATTTGTCGTGAAGTTCATACAAACACCATCTGAATATTTCCCCTTCTTCCTTATGTAGTAAAAGATGATAAGTGCTATAAACAAAATAAATACAAAAAGCAATTAAATAAAAAAGAATTCAAAAATTAAAATTAATATACATCAAATACGCTCATTTTATACAATAGTTGTGTACTAGATGTATAAAATGCCTACAACATGTACATCATGTGTATACAGAATGAACGTAATGTGTGCTAGATGTACACACGGTATGTACTAGTTGTACACACTGTATACAGTGTGTATATCATGTGTACACTGTGTGTACTAGTAGTATGTGTACATCATATACACACTTTGTATTAGCTGTACACATAATGTGTACATCATATACACACTGTGTACATCATGTACACACTATGTGTACAAGATGTACACATGGTGTATATCATATGTAAGCCATGTACTAGTTGTACAGACAGTGTGTACATAATATAAATACTGTGTACAGCATGTACACACCGTGTATATCATGTATACACTGTGTGTACAGCTAGTACACATGATATGCACCGTGTGTATAGCTAGTACACAGTGTGTATATCATGTTTACACATTAGAAGTGTGATTTTAGATATACATACCCTAGAGGATATAGGTTGACCGCCATATACCAAGTAATGGAACCATGACCTCTGTGTAATTTCATCAACTTCAAAATCAAATGGAAGATTTAAAACATCATCTTCTGGACGATAAACTTTTTTCCTAAAAAACATAAGCATGTGTCAATGCATCTTAATATACATTATCATCGAATAAAAATTAAATTTTAAGATTTTTTATTACCTATTCTTAGTTATCATTCCAGTGTTCACGAAGGTATTGAAGGCTGACATCAATTTCAAATCAACATCCTCACTTATTTTGTTGTCTAAAGGTACTGAACCTTTGACCAAAGTCTTAATGCAGATGTTTTTTGCTTTTACATCACTTGAACCGAAATTAGTAACATAAGGTGATTTCATCACAATTGATGGTTTAACATACCGTTTATCAACAACTGGTGTCATGTCATGGGTTTCACCTTCATATACTACAATTTTGGTTCCAGTTACGGTAAGCTCTTCAATATCCTATTTTAAAAAATGAATCGAATATAATATTAAAAAACATACATCTAATTCTGAATTAAAATCAAGTAAAGATAAAAGACACACATGATTATTTAGTTGGGAGTCATTAAGTATAGCAGCTGCATATATCTCATCAAATAAAGTGATATCCATCTCATTACTTTTAAGCAGACTAGATATAGAAAGGCACTCTTCTATATTCATCTTTATTTTGTGGGATTTAACACCCTAAAAAATTAATGAATGCATATTACAGATTATAGCAACAAAATAAATTCTGTTAAACTTAAAAAAATGAAACATAAATATTTTAAATAACATAATAAACATACCATTTCGTCATCAAATTTTTCATGTTGTTCATCAATTTGCTCTTTCATATAATCTTTTGTATCAGCTCCATCATCATTGATGCATTTTTCATATTGTACTTCATAATCAGATAACTACACACCATAATAACATATATAATGGAAAATTAAATAATTTATATCTAAATGTATTATTTATTTTTTCAAGATATTAGAAGTTCATATGCAAAGGAAAACATCACCCCATGTGTCTGTTGATCTGCACCCAATTCTGCATCGTCATCCAGTCCATCGTTTTTAAACTCGCGATGTTCTTGAGATTCATTGTTGTGAGTCTATTAAATGGAAAAAAAGATTTAAATTGTAGAAATATTAAAATAGTAGACATGAAGATAAATAAAAAAGATAAAAAAAATTAAATTTACCTGGGAGCTGTTGACAGAATCCAATTTCTGTGAAAGTCCAATAATTGTGTCAATAACAGTTTCGAAGTTTTTTTCAAAGTTGGCTTTCATATTGTCCATGCTGGACTTTAAGCTTCTAATATCTTTTTTCATTTTCTTTTGCCTTTTATCCAATTTTTCTATCATTATTCTTAATTCCAGATCTTCATGTGTTCCATGGAACTTTTCTTTTCTTTTATGTGTAGAAGAAGCTGGAAAATCAGGCTGTATCGGAGGATTGTCATCATCAATATTCTGTAATGCCTCATCAACTTCACCAATATTTCTTTGTTCTCCCTTTTTGAATGTTCCAATCAAATTCAAATTCGTCCTCTCATCTTCGGATGGAAAAATATTTCTCAACTTCAACTAAAAAATAAAAAGAAAAAAAATAAATAACGAATTATCGCAAGATCATCCCAAATTAATACGATTTCAAATAAAGGGAAAAAGGAAGATACATGATGACTTACATCTTTTGCAGAATTTCTGAATAATGTGCTTGAAATATCCTTCAAGCTTAACTGAATTCCATTATCTTTCCACTTTAGGATCCGTGGGCTTTTGTTTTCTTCTTTTATGTCCAAATACTTGATCACATTTCCACAGCACTCGTAAAACCATACTTGGAATGCATAAGCAAACCCATAGATTCTACACATTGTGACATTCAATTCTTTTTTGTCGGCTCTAACCCTTTTCCGAATCAACTTTCCCTTGAGGCTACTAATTGTATAATTGAACACTTCTTTTCTCCATGGATAATCATCAAAGTTTCCACAATCAACAAAATCTATATCCTCATTGGATATATTTTTTTTATTATTGTGAGCTAGTAAAAAACAGTGTATAAAGAATAACACTGCCAACTTCACAGCTTCTTCATCATCATCAAAACTAACATTTAAAAAAGTGCTGGATATTGACTGCTTGCAAATTTTTGGAGAACTATAAAAATATTTTTCAAAGAGTGTACCATTTTGACATTGTAAGCTTTTTATCATTTTCCCATGGTACTTCATACCAGTTATTAGTGCAAATTCATCTAACCCAAATGTCAATTCGACTCCATCATGCATTAAACAAAATTCTTTTTCATTATCAGAATGTACTTCTCTAAGAAATAACAAATGGAAAAGTTGACCAAGGAGATTTATTTCAGGCATATCTAAAAAATACCCGAAACATGTTTTTCTGAATCTTTCTAGTTGTGATGTTGTCAGCTTATCCTTTATCAAATTGACGGCAGAACAATTCATGCAAAAGTTAAATCGTACTGTTTGGAAATCATCTATATTCTCAACCTAAATGAAAATTTAAGTATTATAGCACCATTAACAATACAAATGATGCATAAAAACAAATATAATAAAATAAAAAGTATACATATTGCATAAAGCTAGTAAACATCATGTACATTGTTTACACAAGTACACAGTATGTGTACTAGATGTACACACTGTGGACATAGATATACACCATGTGTACATCTAGTACACATAGTGTGTACATACTGTATACAGTGTGTACTACAGTGTGTATATGTTGTACACAGTGTGTACATCATGTATACACCATGTGTACAGCTAGTATACACGATACACACCGTGTGTACAGCTAGTACACATGATATACAGCGTGTGTACAGCTAGTACACATAGTGTGTACACCATGTATACACCATGTGTACAGCTAGTATACATGATACACACCGTGTGTACAGCTAGTACACATAGTGTGTACATGTTGTACACAGTGTGTATATCATGTTTACACCTTGTGTACATGTAGTACACATGATATACACCGTGTGTACATCTAGTACACATAGTGTGTACATGCTGTACACAGTGTGTACTATAATGTGTACATGTTGTACACAGTGTGTATATCATGTATACACCATGTGTACAGTTAGTACACATGATACACACCGTGTGTACAGCTATTACACATAGTGTGTACAGCATGTATACTCCATGTGTACAACTAGTATACATGATACACACCGTGTGTACAGCTAGTACACATGATATACATCGTGTGTACAGCTAGTACACAATGTGTATATCATGTTTACACCTTGTGTACATGTAGTACACATGATATACACAGTGTGTACATCTAGTACACATAGTGTGTACATGATGTATATAGTAAGTATACAGTAATTGTACATATTATATACATCATGTACACAGTGTGTACATCAAGTACACATGTTTAATACATATTATAAAAACATACATTGTAATTTACATTTAAAATTTACCATTAGCATTACATTATAATACATTCAGAATGTAAAGCAAAAGAAAAAAATAATTACCTTTTGTTTTTTGGTAGTTTGAGAATCATGACTTGTTGTTGCATTTTTACTACGATTTTTCTTAGCTCTTTTTATGGTCATTGAACTCGAGCCAGCATCTCTGCTTTTGTTTTCTTTCATGTTTTTTTTTGTCATTCCTTTTTTTTTATTTTATTGATAATTTGTGAAACACTTCTAGGTCGAGGAGATGAACTCAATCTAGTATCAACCATTTTTGTCTTTGATATAAATAGGTAAATAACAAAAATACTAATCTTAGTTCAGATCCCTCTGTGTTGTATTGAAAGGAAATTCGAATCACATGTTCAATAAAACAACACTACCATGTAAAAAGAAATAGTAAATATAGATATCTTAGCATTTTTATAACCCAGTAAAGGAAGATGCATTATATTATTATTTTCGCAAGTCAAATAGCTTTCCTAGGACTCTAAATTGGACAAAGTTCATAGCTAGGATAAAGTATCTTCAAACAATTAACAAATAAATAAAATGAATAATATTAAATGTAAAACATTTACCACAACAAACTGCTCGGCAAAAAGGTCAAAGTGACTGATTGACTACAATAAAATTATCAAGAGTAACCATTATTCCTCAAACTTTCCAAATTTTATAACAGAATGCCATAGAAATGGTTTTAGGTAATTAACAAACTGGTGAATGTAAAAAACATGGAAGGGCATTAGTTAAACAAAGCAAAATGTAAAAGGATAAGATTTGAAATCAGAACAGCTTACAGCATTCTCTTGCTGTTTTGGTTATGTGAAAGAAAATGAGAATATGTGTTCACTTCTTTTGGGACTTTTAACAAACACTTAAGATTCTAATAATAATAGTTAGCAAAACCCATTTAATCGCTCATTCTAATGAAAAGCAAAATAGAGTATAAAATAGAAAGGAATAAAAGCCCTACCAGCAAAAAAAATTAAAAAGAGCAATGTTATTGTTAAATCGAAAAAAACACAGACAAGCATATGAAAATTTTGACAGAGAGTAGAGAGATTCGAAATTTTGAATGAAGGATGGTCGATCGAGACAGAAAGTCGCAAGTGACAGAAAAGTATCAAAATCTCATCAATAAATCGAAAGAAACCGAAAAATCAAAATAAAAAAAAGTAAAAATATTAACGAAAGATCGATGTGAAATCATAACTGATCTGAATAATAAAAAGGCAATCGATCGAGAGAGAAAGTCGCCAGTGACAGAAAAGTATCAAAATCTCATCAATAAATCGACAGAAACCGAAAAATCAAAATAAAAAAAAAGTAGAAATATTAACGGAAGATCGATGTGAAATTATAACTGACCTGAATGATAAATCGGCAATCGATCGAGAGAGAAATTCGCCGGTGACAGAAAAGTATCAAAATCTCATCAATAAATCGATAGAAACCGAAAAATCAAAATTAAAAAAATTAAAAAAAAAAAGAAAAAGAAAGTAGAAATATTAACGGAAGATCGATGAGAAAGTATAACTGACCTGAATGAGAAATACGTAATCGATCGAGAGAGAAAATCGCCGGTGATTGGAAAGGCTTTACGGTGTGGTTAGCTGAGAAAGTATAAAAGGGAGAATACCTAGATTTGTGAAGATAGAAACGTGGAGAAGTATAAAAGATGTATTTTATGAAAATAAAAGTTGTATTTTTTTATATTAAAAATTTAAAAAATTGTATTAATACAAAAATTATGTAGTGATTATATTTTTTGTTATTTTATATTTTTTCCTATATAGTTATGTAAAAATCCCTTGAAATTTCTCTTACACTATAATGTAAATCCCACTACTAGAATTGATTCACGTGTCAATGCGCCGAAAATTAGCATAAACAGTACTCTTTATTCTTGTTTCTACTTCTTATTTGGGAGGTGAAGGCAGCGAATGAACAAAGTGAATATTTGAGTTGATTGTATATTATTAAATATCTTTCCTCATCCGTAATCCATTCCAAGTTTTTGTTTCTTGGTATTAAACCTCCAGTTTAAAAAAAAAAAAAAAAAAAAACCTAACTGTACGCCAAAGTTCTGGATCTAGTTGCCATTACAGCCCAGGTCACAATCATCGGCCCTCAAGTTGCCATTGTTAAGCACCGCTATTCAGCAATAAACTCAATTTTTATCATGTGTAGATTTGATCAAATCGGTATGAATTGTCTCCAACCAGTTGGGAGTTGCTGTTGGGAGAAAGAACAACTGTACAGCTCAAGGATCTTTGCTGATTTCATGTTAGCAAATGACCAGCCATATTAACTAGGATTAATTTCATGGGCATTAATTATAAATTAATCTCAAACTCAACTCTTTAAATATTGTAATCAAAATTACTTTAGTTGAAAAACTGGGAATTTTGTGTTTGATTATTGACATAAATTGTTACATTAATTTGGAACATTTTGTGTCGTATTTTGAAAAGTTTTATGCACCATATTTTTGAATATTTCAAATTGACTTAACTTATCGCATAATTATTTAGATACTGAATTTGTAAATTTTTTATCAAAGAAATTTTAATTACAATATTTGAAGAGTTAGATATTTTTGTAGAATATTTTTTATAACCAACTGTTATTATAATATAAATTCAATAGCAACGAGTGATAAAAAACACTTTGAAATTAAGGGGTTTTTTTGCTTAAAAATAGAGGGAAAATGGCAATTACGTTCTTTCTATTTTCTAATATATTTTTTAGATTAACAGCCCGATATTGAAGTGAATTTAGATGAGAGAGCTCCATCTAATATTGGATTAAGAGTTATTTGTTATTGTATTAACAAGTTATTCGAATTAGTGCATTGATTTTGGTGAAATTTTTTAAAATACTGAATTCTGAAAAGTTATTAACTTTTTTTTATATAGAAAAAATTCATTGTATATTCATGATTCAACTCAAATAATTTAAATTTAGGCGGAATAAATCTATTAAAAAAGATAAAATGTTTTACTTCAAATATTTAAAAATGATTCCATTTACATAAATCATTACAGTTTAAAGCCAGCAAATACATTGTAGCAAATAACACAATCAAAATCTTATTTTTGTTGCTCTAATATTCAACAAAGGAAACAAATCTTAATGATCTTTATCATATTATGCCCACAAAAGGTAACCATCCCATTAGGCATCAACTTAAAGAACAAAGCTCTGAAATTAGCGGATTGGGGATGAGCATAGAGTTCTGGTTACTATTAAAATAAAAAATTAAAAATTAGCTGAATTATTTTAATGGAAAATTAAAATGTCTATAAAATTGAGAAGTGAATCAAAACTGAGTAGTGACCTATATGCTGCAGTAATTATAAACACAAAATCCAATAAAAATAGGTACCTTTTTATTAATAATGTTTTTGGGGAAAAATTGGATTTTTGAGTTATTTTGAAAAATAGTTGAAAATTTGGGGTGTTTTATATTTCCACAAAAGATTAATGTGTAAAAATATCCCTAATATTTATCAAAAATAGTAATTTTGTCTCTAATATATAGTTTCAGATAATTTTGCCCCTAAAGTTATTAAAATGATGTAATTTTATCCCTTAAGCAACAAAATTATTAGTTTGACCGCATTTTATATTTTGATCACTGATGTGGCATGTTGCAAAATTTTGACGGATTAATGTCAAACTAACGGCTCCATTATTTCAGAGGTAAAATTACACTATTTTGATAACTTTAGGGGTACAATTGTCCATAACTAAATATTAAAGGGTAAAAATACTCATTTTAATAAATATTAGGGGCATTTTTACACATTAGGCTTTTCACAAAATATACCTGCAGAATTTGAATGTGGAGTCCACCGCACAGTAGCTGATCGAAGTTCATTACCGCATCCCTTCCTTGAGAAAATGATCAGTAGGGCCCACCACAAGGCTAAAATGACTGGTTGATTTTCTCAAATGACAGTTGCGAAAATGAGCAATGGGGCCCACCAGAGCCATGAAATGGCATATTGATTTTCGCAAGGTTAAGCTGCAGAAATGGCTTTATGGGGCCCACCAAACAGTGAAATGTGGACAGTAAATGTTATTACACTGTGGTATTTTAAAATTTTGATAAAATGATATTAATAAATTTAACTTTAGAAAATAATGATTAAAAAAAGAAAAAATTTTAATTTGTAATATAATTTTTTTATTAATTTTATATAATAGATGATGTATACATACTTAACTCCAAGAACCATGATAAGTAATATTTTAAAGGAAATCGTGACCTAAAAATAAAATGATCTGCACAAATGCCGAATTAAAAATGGCATAGCAATGTTTGATTATATTATTATAATAAATAAAAAATTATAAAATATTGTAATGAGAGATTCCGATGATAGAAGCAAAGATGGTAGATATACTTTACAAGACAATCCCAATATTTTATTTGAATTTTGTACTAAAAATTTGGAATAGTGAGCATGTAACAAAATATGAGGAATTTGTTATGATATTTGTAAAAAATATAATAAAAATTAGTGGACAAAATTTGTTCAAAATTAGAGATATAATTTTTGTTGAGCAAAAAATTTATTGTAAGCGGTACAATTATAATAAATGGCCTGCATATTATATTCATTAGAATATAAGTTCAAAATTATGGGCCTGAATCAATAAAACTATAAACATATTTTGTACTAATATTGTATAGTAATATTATCTAATTTAAGCATGTGCGATGATAATGTGTAATAATATTTTGTAATTTAAGTTTGTGCAATAATAATTTGTAATAAGTAATTGATATTTTTTATTATAAAATTATTATTATCCTAATATACGTGTGATTTGTGTAAAAAGCGGCAATTATTACCTTTTTTTGGTTATCATTAATTGTTTTACTATTTATAATTTTGAAAATTTTATTATTTTTGTTGGAGTTATTTTATAATTCAAATTATATAAATTATTATTTAGATCTCAATTTTAGATGCTTTTATTTGATAAATGTAACATATAAATATGGATAAATATTGATTAAAAATAATACAATTATATTATAACTTATAGATAATTTTAAGATGTCATCTTATACCGACTTTTATTTGTACACGAGTGGAGAAATAAGTTATGAAATTGCCGATTTTTAATGTGATATATTGGATCTAAATGCCGTTATGAAAAGACTCGAACTTAAAAGTAAGCTAATTTTTGCTAAATTGATACATAAAATTCGCATTAAGTTGAATTTAGGTATTAACGTTGAGCAAATTTCGGTTCAAAAAAAGAAAACAAAGATGTACAGAATAAAGAAATGTGATAGCTCTGAAAGGAAGAAACGTAGGGTGACGAGTTGAGCTTTTATAAATAATAATATACATATTTAAAATAAAAACTCCATTTGAATCTCGATTGAATCGTGATTGAATTTGCAATTCGGTTTGATATCTGGTCGGATTTTAAAAGCATCAGAAAATACTTTATTTAAGTGTTTAGGTAGAGAAATTCGTATATATTTTTTTATTTTTTTATTTCAGCCAATAAGAATATAAGAGATGAGTAATTTTATCCATCACTATAATAATTAATAGTAGGACTAGTTCTCTAAGAGTGTAAAAGTCAAGAAAAAAAAAAAAATCTTTCTATGACTTGGGGGTATTTTATTCAAGCTAAAAATTACTTTTTTTTTAGGATATATTGGAGTAATTCAATTTAAACAATTTAATAGGACTCAGATAAGAATTGATTATTTGGCAAATGACTGTATGCATGTGGAAGTGTTTAATAATTTCTAAAAATCTATATTTTTTAAATGATCATTCATACAGTGCGTATCATTTCGATTAGATAATCAATGCATATCGACTATTGTTTTTTATTATGCAATCGTACTATGCATGCGTAATACGCAGCGCACTACATGATGAAGTATACCTCATAAAATAAATAAATAAAATCAATTGAAAAATAATTGAGACATGATAATAAGATGAAAAAAAAGTCTATTGGATTGAAGTATAAGTATCATAAAAATTTTAAAAAATTAATGTTAATCTATTAGTTAGGAGTAAGCATAATTCGGTTAACCAGTCAATTATCAAAAAAAATTAACCAATCCATTAATATCGATTTTTTAAAATCACTAAAAATTAACCAGTCCGTTATATTCTGTTAATCAATCCACTGATTTCGATTTTTTATTTAATTAACCATTAAAATTTGTAATATAAAATTATATAAAAAAATAAAATTTAATTCAATTTTATATGTGCAAAATAATTCAAAATAAAAATAAAAAAATAAATATAATTTATTTGGTAAAATTCATGTTCAACAAATTAATAGCTAATATTATAAAATATATTTGATATTTATTGAAAATTAATATATTTAATTTTAAGCCATATAAAATTTTGAATAATATTAAATGCTAAAATATAAAAAAATTGTATTTAAATGCTATTAAATAAAATATAAATAACAATATATGATAAAAAAAATATATATAAAAGTTAATCGATTATTATATATAAGTATTACTATGTAACTAAAAAAATGATATAATATAAATTTAGTTTAAAGTATTATATAAATTTAATAGAAAAGTATAAAAAATTAAGATATAAAAATAAATATATTTTAAATTATTATTTTTGTTAAATTTTAGTGAGAAATAAAAAAAAAAAAAACTTTTAAGGTTTAAAAACTCTTCTTCTCACTCTCTCCCCACCTGAAATTTTGAATGCTCCCTCTTGTTTTACTCTTCCCTCCTTCAAAGGTAAGTAAAGCATAAGTATTTAAATAAATGAACTTCCAAAATTCTCTAGAACAACAATAATACTAATTTTATGCCCAACGGAGCAAGCTTTCAGCAATTTCTAGAAGGCTGGATTGTCCGGCAAGAACACTATCTTGACGAACTTTCATCGGTAGAACAGAACTGTCACGAATGAAGCCACGAAGATCTTAGAGAGCTGATTACTCGAATTCTCGCTCAATACTATGAAGAAAAATCGCGATTGGCTCAACGCGATATCTATCTCGTCTTCTCTCCGCCGTGGTTCACTCCTTTCGAGTGCAGTTTCCTCTGGATCGCCGGATTCAAGCCTGGACTCACTTTCCGAGTCCTTAATGGCTCCGTTGACGATCTATCTGAAGGGAAGAGGCGAAGGGTCGGTAGACCGATGGAGGAGACGAAAGTGAGCGAGAAAATGTTGCATGATGAGTTGGCCAGGGTTCAAGAGAGCGTGGCGGCGCCGGAGATGCTGGATCTGTTGAGAAGGCAGGGGAGGACGGGAGAAGACGGGAGAGTGAGTGAGAACTTGCCGGCAGAGAGGCTAGCGTCGAAGGTGGAGGCGGTGGTTGGAAGGGCGGATTTGTTGAGGACGAACACGGTAGTGAAGGTGGTGGAGATTTTGGATCCGATACAGAGTGTGAAGTTCTAGAGAGCCGTTACTCAGCTGCAGCTCAGAGTTGGGAATGCAGGGTTCCAAAGGTAATTTTGAATATTAGTATATATATATATATATATATATATATATATATATATATATATATATATATATATATATATATATATATATATATATATATAATTACTGGTATAAAGGTATATTATTCAGTGTTCACAAAATTGCACACTCTTGTATTATGTATATGTCTTTTCAAACTACTCAATCTCATATTGTTTTTGGTTTCTACAATTTCCCTTTCAATAATCTTCAATTTCATTATATTTGCTTGCATATATGGAAATTTTTCTCTCGGACCGACTACAAGACGAAAGGTAATTGCGTCTAATTTTTATCTATTAGGGAATTTTGTCTCCTATTCCCAAGTGAATAAATAAAGCTATCTGGTTTGGATCGACATAGAAAAGAAATTGCGTCTTACTTAAACCCAAATAAAATAGTTTCATTTGAATTTAGTTATGATATTTTTCAATTTTTTCAACTTCTTTATTGATAAAATACAAAATTTTACCATAGAATGAGATATCGTCGGTCATGATAAATGAGGCTTTAATGACCTGCAAAAAAGAAAACTAGCCCGATTTTGCCGAGCTTTTGAGCTCTGATGCTTAAGTTAGCTATCAAATTATGGAGAGAGAGTATTAAGAGTTAGAGAGAGAGAGAGAGCCCCCTTTTTATGGATATACCTATTATATTTATACCTTTGAGTGTTGGGCTTTATGGGCTTATGATCTTAGATCTCTTCATGGGCCTTTAATGGACCAGTCTTATAGTTAATTTTATTTTGAGTGTTATCACTAGTTTCCCTCCACGTAATTCGATCTTTGAGATCGAAAACTCAATAATTTTGGGAGTTACCTGTTTATGACGAGTTACCCGTTTGGAGAACCTTGTCTTTGGAAGTTACCCACTTATGGGGAGTGAGAACGGAGTCTTGTCTCCCACCGTAGACCTCCTCCAAGAGAGGAACAAATCATTGAGGGTAAGCCTCCTGTACGGACCCACGCCCAAAGAGGACAATATGTGGTGCGCTACCACTGAGCTATGAAAGCACTCAGTTGGGAGTAAGAATGGAGTCTTGTCTCTCACCGTAAGCCTCCTCCAAGAGAGGAACAAATCCTTGAGGGTAAGCCCCCTGTGCAAACCCATGTCCAAAGAGGACAATATGCGGTGTTCTACCACTGAGCAATGAAAGCACTCGGTTGGGAGTGAGAATGAAGTCTTGTCTCCCACCGTAGGCCTCTCGGGAGAGAGAATAGTGATAACACATGATGTTATCTTCTATCCCACATCGGTTGAAAATGAGCTAGAAATGATCCTAATAAGGCTATGAACACCTTTTCTTTGTATAGGCCTTTTGGGACAGCACTTCAAAAATAAAACCGTGAAGACTTCGATCTAAAACAGACAATATATACATATCCCGATCGAATCCTTCTTCCCGATCAGATCTCCGTCATCGAAAATGCGAGACAAAATCTCCTATCGATCGGTGAGCGAGCGATCTATCATTTATGTTTTATCTTAGAGAGTTAATTTGTTGTTTAATCAAATCAAGGTGTTGATGTCAAATTTGTGTTACATCGAATAATTTTTGGACGTGTACACTACAAATGCCTATTGATTTCACGTAAGGTTACTATACTTCGTGAACAATTAATACTAAATAAAAAAAAAATCATGATCTCATCTCCACCTTAGCCGTACATATAAAACATAAATTGACACATTGCAACCTGAATTAGCATAAAGTCAGATGCCATAATTATATTAGTTTCAAGCATATTCAATTTTTATGCTCTAATTCTGTTAGGAATATATATACATCCCACATTGTTTTACATCATAGATCATAAAAAATTGAATTTTCTTTTAGGAGTTTACTGAAAGAAATTGGAGGGGGAAAAAAAACATCTAAAATAAATGTAGTAAGTAAATGATTAATAACCTAGGGCAACGCAAAAGCATGGGCATCTCGATAGTTTTAAATAAAATAACAAGGGCAATGTGAAGGAAGACCAGTGCCTGTTCTAATACAAGGTTTTAATTTTGAAGCCAAGGTCTATACGGGAATACTCTTCTCCAAATTAGCCCTCTAAAGTCTTATTGATTTGCTTTCTTTAACAGCAGCGTAACATAACATAAACATGTTACCATTTTATTATGGGAATGAACAAAGGCAAGTTGGCATTCATGGCATAGTGAGGAAGAGAGTTTACAGGCGACTTAGTTTGCTCAATGCAGCAGGCTTAAAACTCGCAATACCAGTAATTTCCCTACCCGTAACCAACATGTTTATGTCGTAAGTCCCTTCGTATGTGTAAATGGGCTCCAAATCACAGAATGCCTGCAGCATTATATATAAACATTCAATTTTGAAAGACTAAACCCATTTCCTATCTCATTTATGTTTCTTATGTGTTAGTATGAGTAAATATTTCAGGAAGAGTTGAGCTAAAAACCTTGGCAACCAGAAAATCAGCCAAAATTCCGTTGCCACCAAGTAACTCCCGCCCAATAGAAGCTGTTTCTCTTGCTCGTGAGGTAATCCATCCCTATATAAATACACGACAGTGTCATAACTAAAGAGAGGGCAAAAATCAGCTAATATTCTAATTTCATGATTTTTGTGGATTCATACCTTTGCCATGCTGGCATGACCAGGAGTCATTTTACCCTTCTCATATAACTTGCAGAGGCGCCAACCAAGTAGTATCATTGCTTGAACATTACCAAGCATGCGAACAAGTTTCTCTTGGTTTATTTGAAAAGCAGCCAATGGTGCTCCAAACTGTTTCCTCTCTTTTAGATACCTTCAAAACAATTAAAATTAACCAAAGTTTATTCAGGGGTAACGTTTACATATTACATAGAAGGTCAAATCGTGCACCATAATACCTGTGACACATATCATATATCCCCATTGATATACCAATAGGTTGCCAGGCGACCATTACACGTGAAACAGCAAGAACCTAGACTTGGAAAGTGACTGGTCAGACAAGTGGAATGAAATCTCAAGTGCATGAATACAAGATGATATAGCACCAGATCAACATTAGAACAAGTTAAGCATATAGCTTTCTAAAATATTTAGACATGGAAGATTAAAGTTCAGGTATTTCTGCAAACTGATAATAGATAAACTAAAAATAAAAAGGCAAAACACATCTACAAGGCCCTAACTTTAGCAATTTTTGCTACTAAATGCCAGTACTTCTATTTTTTTACACATCAAGCCCTTAGCTGATGGAAATTGTGAGCAAGGTATCTCCACGTCGCCATGGTCAGCTTCCGCATAACTATTCCACTTTGCAACATAACAGCACATTGATATCACTCACGGATTCCATCAACTAAGGGCTTGATGTCTAAGAAATTGAATGTTTAGGGGGCTTAATATTGTAAAATAAATGCTCAATGGCTTAATAGCAAACAATTGCAAAATTCAGGGACCTGCAGGTGCGGGCAAATTAAAAAACAGCAATTCTATAGTTTGTGAAAAGCACTTAAGAGAAGACGTTTTTCCATGTTAAATATAATATTTTATCCCAGTAGCATGCAACTATCCTGAACCCAAAATAATTCAGCCTGCCTAAAAACAAAATAAACTTTGTAACATTCATTGATCAGCAACTAGCTTACCACATCATTCATTCAGGCCTCTCATAATAACATGAACACTATGTACAATCTATAAGCAAAGCAAAGAAGACATAACTGAGGTATCTTCAAGCTAAAAGTGCCTCCAGTGACAAATAAAATGCACAGAAACTTTATGCAGACAAGGTAGTTTCTAGTCATGCACTATTTCCTCAAAGGACGATAATGGAGAATAGAGACTATTCAGAAAAAAGCTTCAGTGCTTTAATTTGTCTCATTCAGAAGCTTAAATTATTGTTTAAAATATTTCTCGCGTTGAGCAACTGAATCTAACAAGAAGCTTGTCCATGAAGTCCTAATTGAAGAAGGATGTGACAAACAGTGGGAATTTATGTCAAATTAGCATCACCATTTACAGTGAAAGCTTATGCAGCCAAGTTGCATCCTCCATAAAATAATCACTCTGGGCAGGCATTCTTTTGAATCCCAATTTACTCCAGATGAATGATATATGCACATATTTTAAATAGCCAGACTTGATTTTTTTTTTTCCTTTGCTATTTCTCTATCTATAAAAATAAAACATAAAAAAACCTTAAATTGGACTCTTTCAATAAGCACATCAAAACATGAGATGCTGCCAGATGATGGACAAATTTGAAAGTACTCAAGGAAAACTCTAATCAGCTGTACCTTATTTGTATCCTGAAAGGAACTGACACCGGGCAGCCTGTCTTCATCGGGGATAAAGACTTGTTTCAGTACAATATCTCCATTCTGTACAATGCGTAATCCAATTTTCTTTTCTATTTTTGTAGATGTTAATCCTGGGGCATCCTTCTTTACTATATATCTGAAACAAAAAGCAACAGCAATTTTCCTATGTAAAGAAAAGAGCATAGCAAGGCGAAATGCTGTCAATCACATACGCAAACAAAAGCAAAAACAGTGGCAGCAATAAAATGAGAAATTATGATCCACTACTAAAAGTTGCACTAAGAAATACCTAACCCACATAGGACACAAATTGTGGCTAGATTGCCCAATAGCTTCAAACTGAGAGATTAATAAGATTGCTATTATCAAAGGTTGTTTTTCATTATAGATATTAGAGCCACCATATCCCCCCCCCCCCCCCCCTTTTAGCCATTAAGTCACCAGTGTGCCATAGATTATTCAAGACCAGGTTTTATTTCTAGGCAATGGCCCCCGTTGGCCTTCAACCAAGGATAGATGCCCATATATTTATATATATCAAGCTGACTCAACTGCCTATATAGTCTGGCCCGGGTACAGGATACATAACCATATATGTTAGGATAATCTGGACAAATAGAACCCTATATGTCCATTTATAACTTTTTATTAAGCACATCCTATGTCAGCCAGTAAACCTCAGAGTAAAAAAGATAAAAGATGTTGGTCTTGGGTACTTGCAGCGTTCAATAGAGGACTATTAGGACATCATTTACATCAACTCCTACATAACATCATATGGTTTTATTATATTCTCAATCATACTCATGGAAATGAACAAGTTGCAGCCATCAGGACTCATATCGAGTGCACGACAAGCATGTTTAAGAAATCTGCATACAAGTCTTAGGTATCTTCATGTGCGTACAGACATGGTATGGAACAAATGCATAATAATTATTATGCAAACTTAATTTCATTGGACATCATTAAAGAACCTCAGTTGACTCAGTCCAAACACAACTAATACACTGGCAACACTAATAATCAAAAAGACTGACAAAGAATTTCATTGACAAGCTCAGTTGTAGCATACTAGAGCTTATTTACTGTGTCCAACAAGTACTACAGTAAAATCTAAGTATAGAACTTGGCTATCTGTGTGCCCACTGAAATGCTAGGAGAATATGCATATAGCATCCTGATCTTTTTTTCCTTAGTCTTTTTTGCATGCCCAAAAAGACTTGACATTCCTTCAATCTTTTAAGCCAATATGATGGATACCAAAACAACTTTAAGCAAAAAATCTGGCTATGTTATTCACAGATGGACCATCCTACATTAATGGCTTCCAGCATACCCATTGATCTGATTTGTTGAAGTATTTCTGGCAAATATAACCAAAACATCTGCAAAGGTACTATTTCCTATCCAGCGCTTTTGGCCATCAAGAATCCAACCTCCTTGAACCTGAAAATTGCAACAAAAAGCACAAGAACAACACATAAAATGAGAGTTATGCTAGGACAAGAAAAATTTAAGGTAAAACACAAATAAAATAGGCTAAGGAGCTTGAACCTTTGTTGCTGTAGTTTTCAGAGCACTTGCATCACTCCCATAATCAGGCTCTGTCAAAGCCTTGAGAAGAGGCAAAACACTTCTATTAAACTTCATTCAAGAAGAAACAAAACAAATACCAAGTACATACATCAGCTAAATGCCAAAAAGGCAGCACTCACCCAACACGCAACAGTGCTTAACTTAGCCAAAGAAGGTAAATATTTCTGCTTTTGTTCCTCTGACCCACAAAGAGCTGTTTTTGACAGTCAATACAATGTATATCTGGTCATAATTAACTAGGAGCGTCTCAATTTATGAGGAACAATGTACACTTGAAGTTAACCCAAAACAATAAGAAGCTACATGTAAGGGGCAAAAATTTCACCTATGGTAAGCATTGCTAGAGATGAATGCACCAAAATGAAGGTGGAACAGCTAGCATCAACTCTAGCAACTTCTGCTATAGCAACAGCACTTCCAGTGAGAGAGAGACTGGGACACCCATAACCCTAGAATTTAGAATTACTCAATCATCAAACTCCCCACAGTTCCATCAGGAGAGCAAAAAATAAATAAATAAAGTACAAAGTAACCTTGATCGTTCCACCAGCAATACGCAGGGCACCAAGCTTGGGTACAACATGAAAAGGAAATTTTGCCTTCTCCCAATACTGGCAAAAGAATGACAAACATGTATCATCATGAATCCATAGACAAAGCATGTTTAGCTGTCATGTACAGAAGAACCTAACAATTTATTGCTAAAAAGTTAGGAGCGACATCAGAAAGTTACCTCTGCCATTATTGGAGCTACTTCCTTTTCCATGCATTGTCTTACTTTCAATCGAAGAGCCTGCTCCTCAGGAGTCAATAGGTCATCAAATTGATAGTAGTCGGAAGCTGAGAGTTTTTAAGATGACGAGCTAATGTTAAGTAAGAAAACAGCATCAATCTCATCCAAAAAAAAAATGTCACAAAATATGCAAAATGCAAATTATTTAAGCTTGAAGAAAGAACATAATTCCTGGAAAAAAAACATTGAAATCAACTCAGTACCCAAGCTCAGTAACTTATAAATTCACCATGTAGAAATATTATCAAAAGGCCAACATAATCATTCAGCATAGTAGATTCAGATAAGTGTTCTAACCACATGGAGGAAATACGGATGCTGGAGTTGCTTGAGGGAATGCAATGGAAATATCTAACGGTGGAAGATTAAAATAGGAACTCTTTGATCTTTCATTAAGCTCGTCTGTAAAACAGTGAGTGAGTCGATGAACAACCAGAAAATCAATATATCCATAAAGCAGGCAAAAATAAATATAAACAAGGGCGGAAAGCATCAAGAGACACAGTAAATAGAGCCAAAAGAAAAACTAAAAGAGAAATAAACAAAACTTTCACTTCATTAAAAAAAAAAATCATTCGCTTGAGAATTTCAATTCTGCGCTGTCAAAATTTAATCCAAGAATACTAATCCATGGATTTCAATAGCCAGATAACAGAAGAATCATGATAAAATTTGATTTCTGATGTTGATATAGGAAACTGAAAAGAGAAAATGAAATTAAAAAAAAAATGAACAAACTACAAACAGGATGAATAGATGATGCGGAAATGAATCAGAACAGACCTTGATTTTTAGAATCGTTAAGTGTCATGATTGAGAAAACTTGGAGCGTTCGGTTGGTTTTGGGGATTAAAGAGAGGAGAGGGTACAATTACGGAGGTCGCTGTTAATATTGCTATTTAATATTGAAATTTTTGATCCTGTTCGTGTCATATGTAACGAAATGGAAATATGGGCACGCAGATTTACGTCCGCGTTATGGCGGCGTCAGACGGACCGATTCGGATAAACTACAAAATTTCCCCACACCCAGGCGTTCTTAATAATGGGTTGCCAAATTAAAAAAAGTGTTTTTTTTTTTTAAATTATTCGAATTGAGGGACTCAAACATATTTTGAAGAAAATATTTTTTTTAACTCGACTAATATACGTTTAAGCTATTTAGGCATCCATTTAAATGAAATATGGTTATTATTTTTTAATTTTTCAATTTTTTCTTGAAAAAACAAAATTTTTTTAAGTGTTACTCATTAATTAAATTTTTATTGATTAAAAAATAAAAAAAAAGTACCAGATGTCCTCTACCATAAGTGTATATGTAGTATTCACTTTTGGTTAAAGGGAATATAATTTATTTTAATTTTATATTTTTCTAATTATTTATTTCTATTTTATTCAAACTGAATATAATGCATTAATTTTTTTTTATAAATTAAATACATTCAATTTACTTTTATCCAAATTTAATACGTTAAATTCACTTTTACTTAAAAAATAAACTAAATTCACTTTAATAAACTGAATATATTGTATTTATTTTTACCCAAACTAAATAAACTGTATTTAATTATTCAAATTAAACTCAAATTTAATCTTATTTTAATTGAAATTGTATTTGTAAACTTAATTTCAGTTGAATTTAATCAACTAATTCAATTTTAATTGAATATTATAATAATTTATTCCAAATAAAAATGAGTTAATATATATATATATATATATATATATATATATATATATATATATAAAGTCAGTTGGACCTAAAAAAGAATTGGCCAACTAATATACTTTGATTATCAATATTACAATATAAATTTAATTTTTCCGGCACATGAATGGCAACTCTTCTTTTCAAAAATAATTTTTGAAATTTTCACATGTTAAAGATTTTAACTGAATTTTGATAGGAATTATTAAAGGCTATTTCCTTAAACAATCAATTTTTAAAACTTTTAGTTAACCTTGCTGTTAATGCTCGAGTTTACGATTTAATGGATGAAAAATAATCATACTTAAAATTTCATTGAATACACAAATTTTCTTTAATTTTGCTATTTAATAGAAAAAAAATTAATTTTTAATTAAAATTAATTAATTTTTTAGAAAAATTGATAGTAAATTTATATATATTTTAGCTATTTCAATATCGTATCGTATAGCATATTTATTGTGTATAAATATAATATTTTGTGCATGATACTTCGTATTTTAATAAAAAAATAAAATAGAGTCAAACTTAATATATCATTTGAAAATTGTCCATCTATTTCAATTTTACAATTTAAAAGATAAAATTGCTTTAATTGAAAAGTATAATAGAAAAATTAAAAATTATAAACTGGGCGAGAAATTTATATCTTATGCCAATAGAAATTCATTTGAGCAAATCGGTAGATTGAAAAACTGGTGGCTTTCCATTGAAAATTGCAACAAAAGATGGCGGACGAAATGGGTGGGTGGAGACACATGTGATGGAAGAGAGATGTCGCGCGTTTTCAATCCTTTGGGAATAATACATGGAGATGATTATTGTGAACCTAAGTGAATACTGTATTCGGTTTGATCCTTTATTTAGTTTGATATACTTTATTTAATTTGGTCAAACTGTGTTGCATTTTATTTAAACTGAATATACTTTATTAACTATGCTCAAAATATATGCACTTTTATTTTTGTAATTAAATTTTAAATTTTTTTAATATAAATTAAATCTAAAAAACTTTATATTTGTTAAAGTAATTATTACGATTTTATTCTATTTTTTTTCAAAATTAAAATAAGATTGAATTTTAGTTTAATTTGGATAATTGACATCAATTTAATTTTTAATTGAATTTTAATTCAATTTTATTTTAATTAAAATTGAAATTTGTAAACTTAATTTCAATTGAATTCAATCAACTAATTCAATTTTAATTGAATACTATTCGAAATGAAATAAAATTCGAGTTTAATCAATTTCAATTATCAAATTTTATTGAATTAATTCAAATAATTAATTTTTTTTAATACAACTTTTACCAATTTTCACCGTAAATTTGCCTAAGAGTACTTAAAACTCTTATAGCCAAATTTTACGGGATCAAATAAAATTGAAAACTTTATAAAGCATCTTATATAATTAGAATGACATTATCTACTAATTTACATTGGATAATATTGGAAAATGCAACTAATCGTAAATTAAGTGATATTTAGGATGATTATATTTTTTGAACTATTTGAGTTTGCGAGATTAAATGGGTTAAAAGTCTTATTAGGTCTAAATTTAGAGAGGTTGAAACTAATTTTTATATTTTTTTACATGTAATTTAAAAAAAAAAAAAATTAGTGGCAGGGACCCTTCAATGTAGCACCACCCTTGCTACATCAAACAATGTATAGCCTTACTTACTCTAATATCTCCTAAAGGATTATACCCTTACTCCAATGTCTTATGAAGGATTCGTTTTCATATTTTTTGAATTTTAATATCCTAAATAATGATTCTATTTTTTTTAAATTATACTTTTTGTTAGAATAATATATCAATTATTTATGAGCTTGTTGACTTTAATCTTTTTTTTTTTTGTCAATAAAAACAAAACTACAAATGAGATAGGCCTGGGCTACTAAGACCCCTGTTGTCATGAACTAGTAATTTTCTAACATAAAGAGGAGGGACTCTAAACCATGTGAAATCGGCATTATGAGCATCTCCATATTTGATTAAAGTATCTGCCACTGTGTTACTCCCTGTTAATATGCAAGAATTGCACTTGCCAATTTCTCTTGGCCAAGTCATTAATGTCCATAACCATATCAGAGAACTGGTGATTGTCTTCCCCCATGTTTATTAACCGATTGACTACTTCCAAGCTGTCCACTTGCACCAGGAGTTTCCTCCATCCCTTGTCCCAAGCGAGCTCCATCCCCTGCTTAATCGCATATAACTCGGAGTAAATAGCTCCTACATTATTCAGTCGCAAGGAGAAACCTCCTAACCAAGTTCCAATTGTGTCCCTAAACACCACTCCAGCCATGTTACACAGAAATCCAGGCTGACTAGTACCATCTGTGTTCAAAGCAGTCCATCCCGCTAGTGGTGGTGTCCGTTTCCTCTCAATATCATCAGCTCCTCTTCTTGAGTGCGTAAGCCTATTTAAAGAAGACAAACAGCACAGGTCTGCTTTGACTTCATTGATGATGATACTGATTTTAATTTGAGTCAAGACTTCAGAGTTTCTAAAAACTTCTTCATTTCGCCACCTCCAAATGTGCCAAACAGTAAAACTGAAGATGATTTTCCAATCCCTTGCGAATCTCCCTGTAAATCTGCCCTTCATATTAGAATTCATCCATTCATTAACATCACCAGCAAAAAATTCAGACCCTTCGCGAAAATTCAATAACCCAGCCCAGACTTCCCTTGCTTTTCTGCAGTCCCGAAGAACATGAAGGAGATCTTCATCACTTTCATTACAAAGTGGACAAGAACTCGAAGATGTCAAGTGTCTCCTTGTGTGTTCCACATTTGTTAGCAGTCTGTTATGAAAGCAGAGCCAAAGAAAGCATCCGATTCTTTGAGGTCCACCCTATTTTCGGATCATCTTCCACTTGACTTCCTCCGTGGTATTGGCTTCACCCATGAGCACCTCATAAGCTGACTTAATGGAAAAGTTTCCAGAGGTTGCCGACTTCCAAATTATAGTATCAGCTCCCATACTATTGTTAGGCGGCAACATATCAGTAATGCTTTTGACAATCTCAATTGGGAAGGGGGAACTCAGCTTAGCTATGTCCCAGCAGCCCCTCTCCGTAGTGACATCCTTCACTTTCCATTGTAACACCTCATCTGAAACATCTGTCAAAGCATGATCTATAAGTTTAAAATTACCACACCATTTGTCATACCAGAATCTAATATATTTGCCATCTCTAAGGCATATGCTGGTATTATCTGAAACAAAAGGCCATATTTTTAACAGACTCCTCCAGATCGGTGTACACCTGGTGGATTGAAGATTGTAATTGCCATCATTTTTTCTCACTCCATATTTTCCACATAACACTTGCACCCAGAGAGCCTCTGGATCTTTTATGGATCTCCAGATAAGTTTCGCCATAAAGGCTCTATTAGAGCCATGAGATTTCGAAGGCCCAAACCTCCTCGATTTTTTACCATGCATTGCTTGTTCCAACTTAGTAAGTGGATCTTTTTTTGTCCAGAATTTGCCCCCCATAAGAACTCCCTACACAAAGCTTCTATCTTGTCACATACTGCTTGGGGAAACACCATTGTTTGTAATGCATAGATTGGGACTGCCAATAAGACTGACTAGATCAAAGTAAGACGTCCCGCAAAAGAAAGGGAACTCGCCTTCCATCCTCTCAGCCGGTGTTTGATTCTATCTATAATGTACTGGAAGTACTGCTGACTGTTCCTCCCATTAGTAATCGGTACTCCCAGGTGTTTGCCCAAGCTGGAAGTAACAGAGAAACCTGACCTAGCCTCCAACTTGTTTCTCAAATCAAAACTAAAATTTTTTGACAAAAATAAAGAAGTTTTGCCTTTGTTGATCTTTTGTCCTGAACATTGACAAAAATCCTCCAAGACATTGCAAATAACTGAAATATTCTCCTCAGATGCCTCAGCAAACAGAAGGAGATCGTCGGCAAAAAACAAGTGAGAAAGCAAGACACCATTCCTCCCCATCTTGACTGGTTTCCACAGGCCTTCTTCTACTGACTTGTTAATCGCTTGGGATAACCGCTCCATACAAAGGACAAAGATGTAAGGCGACAATGGATCTCCTTGGCGAACTTCTCTGGTTGGTTTGAAAGGGGCAGAAACTTCCCCATTCCACAACACCCGAGCACTGCTACACTTCCAGCTATTAAGTAGGATCTGAATGAAATTATTAGAGAAACCTACTTCTATCAAAGTATCATAGATAAAGTCCCATCTCAACCTATCATAAGCTTTCTCCAAGTCCACCTTGATGATCATCCATCCCCTTCTTCCCTGTTTAATATTCATAGTATGCACCACCTCCTGGGTAATGAGAATATTGTCACTGATTTGTCTTCTTGGAACAAAACTGGATTGGCTCTTACTAATGAGTTTAACCAAACATAGTTTAACTCTATTAGTCATAACCTTCATCAACACCTTGAATATGACTGGAAGAAGACTTATGGGCCTGAAATTAGATATAGTAGCCGGGTTCTCTAGGCGCCTTGAACGGTTTCATGCAAAACACTGCATCACAAACTTCTTTTTCCGTTATCTCCGCATCGACCATATCAATAAGATGTCCCGAAAGCTTTGCAAACCGACCTCTAATGGGATAAGCCGGTGCAAAGGCCTTTTCTTCTGAGTACAGATTAGTATAATATGTCATTGCATTATCTTTCAATTCTGTCGTATCTGAACTCCACCTCCCATCAGGTAATTGCAGCCTTTCAATTTTTAACTTCGACTTTTTTATGCGATGTTTATTATGAAAGTAAGTGGTATTCATGTCTCCCTCCAGTAACCAATCTGAATTTTACTTTTGCTTCCAAAGTAATTCTTCTTAATTAAGAACATTTTCATATTTTTCCCTTAGCTCAGATTCCAACTGTGACAAAGGATAAGAGAAACGCTGTTCAAGTGCGCGGCTGATCCCATTCATTCTTGCCAACAAATTTTTCTTTCTCCATGATATGTGGCCAAAGACTTCCTTATTCCAAGTTGTTACTTTACGAGCAAAGGATGCCATTGCTGTGTTTATGTCCACATCCGCTTCCCAAGCTTCTCTGACAAAGGAGGGGAACCCCTTATGAAGCAGCCAAGGAGCTAGAAAACGAAATGGAGCTGCATTTTTATGCCCATGATTGATGTTAATTGATAAGAGAAGAGGACGATGGTCGGAACAAATTCTAGGGAGGTGTTGAACCGTGGATTGTTCAAATCTGTGACTCCACTGCACATTACAAATCACCCTGTCCAGCCTTTCCTGCACACACCCTCTTTTCCAGGTGAATTTAGGCCCCTGAAATCCAAGATCAAACAAATTACATCTGTTCATACATTCTTGAAAGAGAGAACAGGGTCTGCTATCTCTTGCTAATCCACCTAACTTTTCATGAACATAAAGAAAAGCATTAAAATCACCACCCAAACACCAAGGTTCCGAATGACTATTACTAAGTTTAATAATGTCCGCCCACAAACTCCGCCTATTCAGCGACACCGGATTAGCATAAACCGCAGTAAAAATAAAATTTGACAGCCCCTTGCAAGTAATTTTTAGATTCATCCATTGGTAGGTAAAGGATAAGACTTGAACCTTGAGGAAATTCTTCCAAAGGATCCATATTCCCCCTGAGAAGCCCGTCGCTTCTACCCTAAAGGAATTGGGAAAACCAATTCTTTTTATAACATTATCTGCAGCTGTACCGCTAGTTCTAGTTTCCAGTAAAACAAGAATAGAAGCTTTGAACTGATGACAAAAGTCCCTAACCACGTTGACAAAATTATTTGATCCAGCCCCTTGACAATTCCATATCAAAAATTTCAACTCCATTCATAAAGAAAAAGCAGAGAGGAAAGAAATACCAGTTGAAATACAAAAGTCAGACGTCTCCTTATAAATTTCTGACTTGTTGGGCATTAACATCTTACTGAACCTTCTCTGATGTTATGGAGGTGTTCACTAGTTGCTATAGGGCACTATTCAAATTCTTATCTGAAGTTCTAGCTAGTAAACTCGGTTTCAAACTACTTTTGGATTTTCTTTTCATCACTCCATCAGGTGGTCTGCCGCCAAAGATTTTTCCAGTTTTGGAGTTCCTGTGTGAGTTGAACCTGGAAGAGGAAGAAAGAATGTTTGGTTTCTCCACTATTACGGCCATATGTTTGTTCGAATCCAACACTGGAGAAACCAAATTTTGTCCTTCAAACGTCAACTGGTGGTATGACTCCTGCTGTATGTGATCGGCAACCTCCATTTTGTTCAAACTTTCCTGAACCTCAGATGCCCCTATGTGGTCCTTATAGCCTGCGTGACTTGGTGACTTCTCCTTCATTATCGCTTCATTAAGTACATCATTCATTGTATGTTCCTTCATCCAGGCTTTTGGTTGTAGTCCAATCATCATTCCTGACCCTCATCCCTGTACTTTCTATACTTGCAGCCGCATGCTCCTGGTTACCTTCCCTTCCTACATTTTCTTCCTCAAACAAGGCGTTCGTTGTTAACACTCTGAACCGCGAGCCGCTAACTTTAGTGACTTTATCTTTTGCTGCCAAGCTGGATGATTGTGGTCTACTCTTTCTCCCTTTCTTCGAAACCATCATCCATGGACCATAAAGCTCATCTTTCTCAGAAGACTTCTGTTGTACTGACCTCCTTGTATCTGACCCATCTGAAGTAGTTTTCGACATATTGGTTTCATTACTTTCCTGACAGAGCGAGGGACACGTTTCTGCTGTATGCCCATATTTTCCACACCTGAAGCATATTTTTGGAAGTCCTTCATATTCTATATGATGTATAACATCATTAAGTCTAAATTTGGACAAAAGAGGCTTAGTAAGATCTAGCTCCACTGCAAATCGGGCAAACCGTCCCCTTTTCGCTTGGGATGCGTTATAATCAATTTTGATAAACCTCCCCAACACCTGACTGATTTTGCGAAGGACTTTTTTATGGTAACGATGTAATGCCATGCCAGGAATCCTGACCCAAGCCATGACTGCAGATAGATTCTCATTCTCTGTAGAAAAGCTAGGGTGCCAAGGTTGAACAGTCAAATAATGTCCCAACATCGTCCAAGGGCCACCTAACAAAACCTTATGATAGTCTTCTTTATCGTCGAACTGCACCAGAAAAAAGTTTTTCTCCAAATCCACTACTTTGTATCCTCCTGCTATATTCCATAACTTGTCAATTTTCGAACAAAGGAAATTGTAACTAACATATTTCCCTAACATTTTGACTACTATTGATTGTCTCCAAGGTTTAGCTAATCTTGCCTCCAAACGATCAGAAATAGTGATGGAGGGAAGGCCTTCATTCCATTCTATAGAGATCTCATCATCTACATCCAGCTTATCTGTTTTGCTACTTTCCACTTCATCCATATCCATGAAGCCAATGCCATCTTATCCATTCCATTCATTATCAGAGTCCCATGCTTGAAATAAAGTATCACGTGGTTGTAGGGTCTTACGTAAAAGTGCATCCCTGAAAGAGTGATTGACAGAACTCCTTACCTCTCTACGTTGTTCCTCAATCCCACTCACATCTTACTTTGGTTTCTTCGGCGATCTGCTGTCAGGTGCAGTCGGCGGCGGCGCCCTCTCCAGAGTCCAGGTGGAATCCACTTCTGTTAAAGTCTCCTCGTTCATGTCCACCTCGTCGAGCCTTAAAATAAATATGACTTTAATCTTTTTTTACGTGTAATAAAAATAATAAGAATATTTATTAATTAATAAGTGTATACAACATATTACATATCAAAATCAATAAGTGTATATTGTATACTGTATAGCAAATTAATTATATTACATAGATTTAAAATTAATAGAGTGCATTCACTTTGAAAAACTGAATCTGTAGTATTTATTTTAGGCAAAAAAAATCAACAATTATATATTAAAATTTTAATTCAGTCTGAAGAAAGATTGAATAAAGTTTATTTCGATAACTGAATAGTTTGTATTTCATTTATACAGTCTGATTAAGGTGTAATAAGAAAATTGAATACGGTAAATTTGCATTTGGCAAAGGGAATATATATATTTCCAAAATAATTTTTGGATTATTAAGTCTATGATCAAAGTATCCATAATTCAATATCAGAAACCAAAATAGTAAGACATCTAATTATGTTTTTTTTCAAATGAAATACATTGTTATATTTTAAGTTTCGAAATTATCTTAATATTATCAATTTTTATTTTTTCAGTTGTAAAAAAATATATAAGTAATCATCTATTATATACACAATTTATGTGGATACAGTTTATCAGTATAAAGAATACAGTGAATTTGATTTTTCATATGATGTATTACAATTTAAAACTGAATAAATCGAATTATGTAAATTGATTATATTATAGAATTAAATCTGAATAAAGTATATTCCGATAACCGAATAAACTGGGTTCCATTTAAACATAATCATTTAAGGTTTAATGGAAAACTGAATACACTTTATTCGCAATAGGAAAAGAGAATATTTTTTTAAACTGAATAGCAATACATTAATATAAAAAGTTAATGTGTGTTTTTCAAAAGAATTACATTATTATATTTTGAGATTCGAAATTATCTTAATCTTTTTAATAGATGCTATAATGGTTTATTAATAATAATATTTAAGGAAAAAAATAAACCACTACATATTTGGATTAAAAATGCCAAACTACAATTTGTAAGTAATAAAATGTTTTAATTTAATAACTACTTAATTTTATTAATTTATATTTTTTGTTCACATGTTACAAAAAAATGCAATAGAAATAAAATGTTACAAGATACTCAGATAATTAGCAGGACTTATCTTGAATTAATTTTTCATATGATGAGGAAATTTTTGTTTTTGTTATATATATTATGAAAATAAATTAGTTATACCAATTGAAAATTTGATAGATAATTACTGGAATTATTTATTTACTATCATATAAAAAAAATAATTTGCAAAAAAACAAATAGTGTTTTCAATTTTCGAATGGACATAATTCTTTTTTTTTAAAGTGAATAAATTGTATACAGTTATCAAACACATAATATTCAGCTAGCAAAAATTGAATTCATTAAATTCAACTTTCACTATATTCACTTTCATTAGCAAAAAACGTAACCGATAAACCGAGGTTTTAGAATTTTATCCAAACGAACCTAACTAAAATTCTAAGATAACATAACAGAAACAGAACAAAAATTTTTGGGCAATTTGGTTCAGTTAACCATAAAACCGAAATTTAAAAATTATGAATATATAAAACAACGTCATTAAAACTCTGCGTTTTGAACAAATATACAAAATGACGTCGTTGCTTTCGGTTTGGTTTGGTTTTTCAGTTTTAATTATAGTTTGCTCATTTGGATAACTTTTGGGATAGTGAAACAGAGAAAAAAAAATTTAACTTTGCACAAAGTGAATATAGTGTATTAAATTTTACAAGCTTAGAATATTCAGTTAGCATAAATTGAATATAGTAAAATCACTTTTCACTTTACAGTTTAATCCGTTGTCAGAGTATAATGTATTCAGTTTCAACAGAACGAATAGAGTGTATTCAGTTTTCAGATTACAGTATAATCATTTTATTGGAGACTTAGTAGTAAGTTTCTGAATTCAATTTTGCCATGCGATTAAAAGTAGTGGGATGCCTAATTTTCTTAGGGATCTGAACTTGAAGTGATAGTTAAAAACTTTTTAAGTCCTACTATCATAAAGTCCTGCTTTTATACCTACTCAAGAATATAGGGTTGATAAAGTTACTCATACATTAGGTGCCATTGATCAATATGCACATGCAAATGCTCCACAAATTGTAATTTCTGATTCTTCCTCCAATACTAACGTAAACCATTAATCTCGTCCTTCAACAAAAATCTAGAATACATTGATCATCTCCATGGATAAAATCATGCATCATCATCTGTTGAAAATTGCAATTTAGTTTGTGAGTTATTTGGAATGGATGAAGATGATAGTTTGTTAAACGATGATAGTGATTTAGATAGGGAAATTTGTGCAGCGGACAATAGAACTGAAAGTGAGAATCATTTTGAGTACTTCGTTGAGGAAGGTCCTAATACGGTAATGTTTTTTTTCAAATGTAGATAATTTATTTAAATTTTACAAAAAGTATTCGAGGGTGAAAGGGTTTGGTGTTTTTAAGAAATCAGCTTTGAAGTGTAATGGAGAGTATCGCAAATATCTAACCCTTAGTTGTGACAAGGGAAGAAAATCTCAAGCTCGGGGCACATCTAAAAAGCTTAATTGTCCTACAAAATTGAATGCTATTTTAAGGGATAACAGAATGTTGGAGGTTTCATCAGTTGTTTCAACACACAATCACGAATTGTTTCTTGCTATGACAAGGTTGATGAGTGGCCATATGGTTGTCAAGAACAACATCAGGATGAGGCTTAAAATGCAGGATTTTGTTGGAATTAGGCCATTAAAGAGTATTAGGTGATTCAATATGAAGTTGGTGGCCCTGATAAGTTGCTTAACAAAAGATTACCGCAACTACATTAATCATACAAGGAGGTTACTGAGCGACGAGGGTGATGCAAAATTTATGAAAAAACTCTTTGTTATGATGCAAATCAATGATCCTGAATTTTTCTACTCAATTGACTTGGATGAAGAATTCAAGTTGGCCAATGTCTTGTGGGTGCATCCTAGGTATAAAGTAGTGCACAAGGATTTTCACAATGTAATTAGCTTTGACACTACATACCTGGTCAACAGGTACAAGCTTCCTTTTACAATTGTAGTCGATGTCAACCACCACGGCCAATCAATTATATTGGGTTGTGCTTTGGTTACCTATGAAGATGTGAACACATTTAAGTGGTTGTTTAAGACCTAATTATTAGCAATGGGTGATATTCATCTTGGATGCATATTGACAGATCAATATGAAGGCATTAGAAAGGCAATTAGGAAAGTTATGCCTAATATTAAATATAGATTTTGTATATGGCATATCCTTTGCAAACTGCCTGAGAAGTTTAAACTTGTAGACTTCAGTAATGCTCGAAATGATTTTAAGGGTCTAGTTTATGATAACTTAACAACTGTGTTTTTTGAGGAAAATTGACAAGCTTTCTTAACCAAATACAACCTCAAAGGTAACCAATAGCTAATGAAGCTGTACGAGGAAAGAGAGTATTGGGTTCCTGTATATCTCAAGAATTCATTTTGGGCAGGTATGTAATGTCCAAATAGATGGCAATATATTTTTTTTATTAATATTGAGTTTATATATATATATATAAATGTTTTTAACTCTGTCATTGTCTGTATGTTTAATATCTCGCATTGGTGGTTTTTAGGTATGTTGTCTACCCAATGAAGTGAAGGTATGCATGCATACTTCGATGGGTGCATACAACCTACGAGCACCCTTAAACAATTTGTTGAGCAGTATGAGCTTACTATCCGGGAGAAGATAGATAAGGAGTGTTTGGCAGAGTTTAAATTGAAGAATACAGTCGCCAAATGCCAATTTGATTTTCAATGGGAGAACCAATTCCAACAAGCCTTCACTCACATAATGTTTCACAAAGTTCAAAATCAAATTAAGAGAATGGTGTACTGCCACGTTGTTGAGACTCCAAATCCTTCAATGTATAATCAGTATAATGAACCAAAAATGTTCAAAATCCAAGAGAGATGCCTTATGAATAAATGGCACTATAGGGAGTTTATTTATAAGGTTGAATACGTTGAAGATGGTAACACTTTTCATGCATGTGCAAGAGGTTCCAATCAAGCGACATTATACGCTGCCACATCATGAAATTATTAGATTCCAAGTCCATCAACCATGTAAATGAAGGTACTTGTTTGAGAGATGGAGAGAGGACATACATAGGCCACATACGAGTATTTTCTCTCACGAATTATACCCGTAACTTTCACCCCAGCATCATAAGTTCAAAGAACTTGAGAAAATATTCCATAAAGCGACTGACCAGGCATTGCAGCGCAACAAATATGATATGTTTTGAAATCGCCTAAGGTAGCTGAGAGCGAAAATGTTCGATAAAGAGGATCCACGAACAGCTCCAGAGTCTAACACCAATCACAATGAGAGGGATGTTGACAATACCGATACCAATGATGGTAGTGAGATACATGTTCTGGATCCTCTGCTAGCAAAAACTCGAGGGCGGCCAAGGACTAATCGAGTAACATCTCATCTCAAAACTATCCGATGACTGAGGGCTGCAAGGAATCCAAATCGAAGTACCCAACCTAGTAGATGTAACTTGAATACTAATGCATCACCTCTTGCTCACGCACCTTATAACACACCGTCTAAGTCACATTTGACACCAACCTTTAATTCAACACAGGCAAATAATGATAGAGAAGATATAGATCGCGGTGGTTGGTTAACTCTATGATGACAACTGTGTCAATGCATAAAAACCTGATTAAAATGTATGCAGATTTAGCCAAAGTTAATAGACTGTTTTCAGTTTGGTG
This sequence comes from Excoecaria agallocha, assembly GCA_037975025.1. Lineage (NCBI taxonomy): Eukaryota > Viridiplantae > Streptophyta > Magnoliopsida > Malpighiales > Euphorbiaceae > Excoecaria > Excoecaria agallocha. Next base: position 56,936,390 of record CM075806.1, on the reverse strand, counting down.
ATGAGGTGAATGTAATATATTAATTTTTCCAAAAAAGAGTATAACCTATTTAGTTTTTATAAAAGTAGAATCATTGTATTTAGATGATAATATGCTAATATGATAACTGAATAAATTGTATTTATATGTTTCATTAACTGAATGTAATGTATAAACTTTTGCCAAAATGAACTAGTTATATTTACTAATGTAATAAGCAATTGCACTGTATGCAATATTTGTAAATTTAATATCTTGTGTATTCAGTTTGGCCAAATATAAGACAACTATATCCATTTTAGTCAAAAGTTAATAATAATTTACCCCATAAAGACAAAAAATCCGCCCAAGGAAAAATAAAGGAACATCACAAATCAATATCCCGACTGATCTTGGATGATCAGAAGAGGCACGCATCCACATTTGATTTTCAATCGACTGATCTTTCATAATGTATTTTATTTTTTTAATATACATTTATTACCTTATGCATGCATTTTTTTTGCATATTTTCTATAAATAAGAGTTGTCTTTTGTGTTTCTTTGAGTTATAATAAAACCTTGCTCTTTTCTGTACTTGGATTTCTCAATGGTGTTTTATGAGACTCCTGGATCCTTTCAACTTTTTTTTAATTTTTCAGTTCTTCCCATTTTAGTTTCCTAAATGAATTTAAATGAGGTTCTTCCCCTGTCGTGCATCTCCCTTCATTTAGTAGGTTTCCTACTCCACTTTCTACTTCACCACTAGGATTTGTGATAAGTGAATGGAGAATGATTAGGAGTCTTCACTTTATGCTCTATTAAATAGCTTTTACATGAAGTGGGTTTTGACGATTTTTCTATATTCACATAAATTTTTGCAGTGATCGTGAAGTTTAGGTTTTTTTCTTATAGAGTGAAGACATTGGTTAATGACATCCACGCTAAGCTGGATTAAAAGGATCAAGTGTTTATCAGTGGACAATGGCTAGGAGTTCGTGATGATTCTTCTTTCTTTGTACTGCTGTAAGACACGTGGCACTGCTATGGAATGCCAGGAACTGGTTGAACATGTTCATGTCACCCCTTGTGTTGCTATATGTGCCTTAAAGAAGTACAAAAGAAGAAGAATCGTCACGGACTCCTAGCTATTCCCCACTCATAAACACTTTATCCTTTTGATCTAGCTTGGTATGGATGTCTTCAACTAGTTTTTCCATTCCATAAACAGACAACCAAAACTTCATGAGGATAGCAATATAATTAAGAAAATATAGAAAAAAAGCCAAACGCCCACTTCATGTAAAAGATATTTAATTATCTCTTTCTATTTGATGCAATTATCTTTGATATGTAATTTTTCCATCTAATATATCTATGTCTTTGAATTATTTAATAAAATTCTCAATTTCTATTTCACTTATGCTATCTCTTTATTTATTTATTTATTTTGCTTGATGCGTATATGATTGCTATTAATTATAACTAAAGATATAGGAATTACAAATAATGAAATCTGATGATTTCTAAAAATCAATTGAGATTCCCTTGTACGATAAGCAAATAATCTAAGAAAGCTATTGGATATATCTTTGAAACTCGATTCCTGATATAGTAGATCAAAATGCCCAATGTGAAAAATATGTATTAATTTTATTCGGTTTACATCAACATGTTGTATTTATTTTAGTGGAAATGGAATATACTGTATTATTGAATTCAAATCGAAAATCATTCATTAAATTTCGTACAACGTTAATTCATCATAATCAGTTTTCAAATTAGCATATACAATGTAACATGTTAATATATAATACGTTGGTTATATTTGTTAATGAACTGGTTGAATACAATTTGTTCATTTCTAACAAACTGAAAATACTATTCATTTTGCATTATAAAACCAAACTTTATCCATTTGGGTCAAATTTAATATTTTTTATAATCGATAAGTTTTTATATATAAATTTTTCGGACACTTTGAATTAATATTTTCTGAAAAAAATTGAATATAATGTCGTAATGTGTAAAGTGAATGTATTGTATTAATATGTTCCATTAATTGAATCGTAGGTTCAAACTTATCCCAGAATAAATATTATTCGGTATACATCAACTCAATGTATTTATTTTAGTGGAAAGGGAATATAATATAATATATTATTGAATTCAAATCGATTAAATTTCATTAAATTTTTTACAACGCTAATTCACCGTAATCAGTTTTTAACATAGTGCATACAATTTATTATGTTATTATATAATAAATTGGTTATGTTTAGTAATGCATTGATCAAATGCAGTATGCTCTATTTAAAAAAAATGAAAATACCGTGTATTCAATTTTCCAAATAAAACAAAACTTATCCCATAATAAATACACTAGATTGAATCGATCTTTTGCATTTAATAGGTGGTCATTGGCATGCTTCTTAAAAATTTTGCCTGTAAAATTGAAGGATCAATTTACAAGCCATAATAGCACTCAACCCTGGTGTCGATTCATTTTTTAGGCAATAGTGCAAATTTCTACAGAATAAAGTCGGATTGTTCTTTATCTAAATCCTTGACAATATATTCCTAAATGGCAAGTTCATCAGGCCCATACTTGCCACATGCTGCTGATGTAGGGTAATAAAACTCAGTGTTGCTATTTTCATTCCTCTCCGGTTTGAAATATGCTATTTGTTTTCTTTTTTTTTAATTTATTTTTTTTGTTCTTTACTATACAAGGATCATACCAGTTTCATGGGAACGCTATTGATTTTATTTTATTTTTTGTTGAAATGTGTTTTCGAACAAACCTCGCTTATAAAGATTATAGACACCTTTTTACTTTCGATGTTACCTTGATTTTTTTAATTATTTGATTTTAATACTTATGGTTTTACTGATACAAAAGCCATATCTCAAGTGTAAATGGCTTATCTTAGGCTTAGATATTTTTGGGCATATATATTTGTATAAAATTATGATATCTTGTCTTATAATAGATCAATGCAAATATCATAATGATTTACTTGCATGATTATAAATGCATAGTCCCCAGAAGAGATTGAAGTATCCTCCGATGAGAGTGATATGGAACCACTATATGATAATTTAGGACTACCAGATACGGAGTTAAATCATTAGTTGAATTATGACTTTATTACTGGTATGTCGATTGAATACAAGGTATTTTTTTACTATTTTTATTTTTATTATATATATATATATATATAACCTAATTTAGAAAGATAAAATTTCGAGCCTACATGTCTTATTAAAACAATAAATACTTTATTTCTTATTTAACATAAGAATTATAATATTAATCTTAATTAATATTTTTTTATATTTATTTTGAATTTTAATTTGTCATAAAATAAAATTCGAAATGCCCGAATTAACCCTTAGTCCATTCATCACATTCTATGTGTGTGATCCAGCCCTATCATGGGCCCACAAGTCATAAGCGGCCTTTAGCAAGACATTATAACTATCCAAATAATATGAATATCGATAATTCGATTTTAACCTTGTTGCGATTCTAGCAAGTGCACTAAATCGACAAGTAATAAAGTGGGGTATAGTTAGGACCCGCAAATATCGAACCCAAGGGATAAGGGCTGTTTTAAGCTAGATATCTAGAGTTGAGCGAGTTAATCTGAGATAAATTCTCAAGTTTTTGATTGAGAGAGCGTCCTAAATCTAATTAAAAAATAAATAAATAAAGAAGATAAAGCTAATTAAACTAGAGATTAAAACAATAGTTAAAACATTGCTCAGGTTCAATCATCCATCCCATACCCAATGTGAATTAATTTTACCTAAAAGCATACATGAACGAATTCGGAATAACTCTCTTAACCCAAGCGTCCCATTTCGGAGCCAGCTATTCTAGTTGCTAAACTTTCCATTCTGGACCCAGCCCAACAACTAGCCTATGCACGGGTCTAACATCCTAAGTTTGGTTTGCCTTCCCATTTCGGAGCCAAACAACCCAAATCTCATCCATTTCACTCCACACTCTAGTCCTAAAATCACAATTACTGTATATTTAGAATCCCATTTCGGAGCCGTCTAAAATAATACAGCATTCATGAAAGAAAAACTAAGCAAAATCATTCATAGAATCCAATCCACTAGGCTCAATACCCATCCAAGACATATGATAAAAATAATTCATTCATGCATAGAAAATAACTTAATAGATCAAAAAAACCATGAGATACAAATAAGTAACAGTAAAATAGACCAATTATTCATGTAAAAATCAAATTTAGTTCAAGATCCACATTGTGGGTAGGGGATTCAAAGATCCCCAAGCAACAAAACTACAAATTAAACATAAATAAAGTAAAAAGAGAAAGGAAAGAGGAAACCCATGAAGCCATTTGTAGCTTGTAAAGCTCCAATCCGAATCCAAGTCTCCCCCTTCAAAGCTCCAAGCAAAATGAAGAACACAACTTAAAGTAAATGCAGAAAATTAAATCTAACCCTAACTTACATTGGAAAATAAATCTAATCTAAGGTTTACATTGATTTAAATCTAACCTATAACATAAAATGAAGGGAAAACATAAGAAAAATGGAGGAAAAAGCCCTAAATCTAAGTGTGGTGGCTCTCCCCCATCATCCCTCTTCATTTTTTGCCAAAGAAAATGCAGTTTTTATAGATCTGCAGATGGCCACGGCTGAGACAAAAGTGTCCCAACCATGGCCAGTCAGGTTAGGCACGGCTGGGACATTTTTGTCTCAGTCGTGGCCACCTTCTGGACTAAAATAGCTCGAATTCTGCATTGGCCACGGCCGGGACAAAATGTCTCGGCCGCAGCCCATGAGAGAAGAAAAACCAGTCCCATTAATTTGTTAGTTTCTAATATTTCACCGTTGGATCGAGCTGAAATTTTAACCATAGCTTTTTAACATCTTGATATAAATTTTCAACGGTGAAGATTGGATTCTGATGTCTGTAGATCATTCCAAAAAATAAAATGGTGCGGATTGGGGATTCTTTAATGGGCACAGCTGGAACCATTTTGTCTCAGTCGTGCTCTTGCCTATTTTTCTTCACAAGAGTCAAATTTATCCCATTAAACACACCAAAATATTGTAAATATCAATATAATTTCATTTGGCATAAAAAGAGAAAGTTATTACACAAAATACTGAAATCATGCAAAATAAAACATAGACATAAACAAAAATATATTGAAATTAAACAATAAAATTGGAGTTATCAAACCTACTAAAACATGATATTATCCTTTTGTCACACGATATCTTGTTTGAACATAAGTCATGGTCCATTTTAAAGTTATATAGTCCAAACATATAATTTCTCGATCACTAAGTAAATTGATAATATCAAATGATATTGATTGCTCTATTAATTCATTTGAGCACAATCATGCATTTCTTAGTCCTACTTATCGAGGGGTCTAATAAATATCTCTCTCATAAGAGAAAGACAAATTCCTTCTTGATTATTCACCATCCTCTACATGATTCTCATCATGTCCAATCATAATCTTTATGATTATCGGATTACAGATAATATTTGATTATGTCAAAACATAATGTTCATCATATAGGATACTGTGATAATCTCAGGTCTAACAAGTACCTATAAGTTTAATTTATATCACTATATATAATTATCCCATAATTATCAATTAAACTCATACTAGTCTTTATTTATCATTATTCCTTTAATGATAAATGACTAGAGATAGTCAAAATAACATTGGATTGTTATTTACAAATATTATTATAATGTAACATGCCAACAATATAATAACATGAAGAAATTCCAATTTTATAAAATGAAATATGACATTACATAAAGGACCAAATGTTTGGCCTAGGGCATAACTACTAATAATATATACCATACATGAACCGATATTTCATATCTTCACTCTTCCATCCAACATAATCACAAGAATCGCTAACATGGACAAGACTCCAGAAAAGAGTATCAAAAGGAACCCCTCTCTGCCTGTTTCGCTTGTAAGCTTAGAGGCGATGTATAATGCAGCAGGGGAAAAGGTTAGATCCATGAGGAATGAAGTTGCTGAGCTTATCAAAAGAGTTGCTGTAGATATAGGATCTGATTACATTTGTGAGAAAATATTAGACGATGCACCACTACTTGAGACATATACCATATTCATCGGGTTGTTCAACAGGGTTCCTAAATGCCATTCCAACAAACCAGCAGAAACTATCATCGTGATATCTGATGACTCGTCTTGCTCATGCTCGGGGAAGAATAATGATGAAGATGCTAATGCCTCTACAGAGGCAAAATATTAGATTGCTAATTTGCAAAGTGAATGTCATGGTTTATGTTGAACTTATTTGACAACAACTTACAATATTTTGTCATGTTTTATGTCATGGTTTTCTTATTTGCCAATAACAATTTATGCCAATCTTTGTGTAATCTCAGCAACATAATCCAATTAAGCAAACTAACTAGTGACAACTAATATTTCATTTCCATAAAACCAGAAAGCAATATTGAGTTTAATTCATTTGTGCATGCAAAACTCAAATGTCCCATGGCATAAACATAATTATTTAAATAAAATCAGTCAACAATATCCAATATACAATACTGTCCAAAGCATCAACAGTTATGACATGAAGTACCCAAACTAACGTATTAATGTCATACTGATTGCCAAAATCCCCATATCAATATTGGATATTGCTCTTGTAGAAGAAGATTTAGCTTGCAGCAGCTCCATTAACTCCCCTATTCACTTGGTCTGTTTCCCTAGAACCAGAACCTTCAATATTACATAATTCAGTACGATACTATTTCAATTTGGGACCACCCATGGTATTATGCCAACATCATACCGGACCACCATAGCTTCACTAATATTATGTGCTGCAATCAAGTCCAAATCATCCCTATTTTTAAATTCTCTAACTAGATTTAGTAAAGCAAAGTCACTTTCCAGTAACTTATACTGTCTACTCCTCGAATCTGCATAGCAAAAGGCTGCAATTTCTAAATATCCAATATCAATCATGCAATCAATGTGAAACTTGTCTTGGACCTGAGTAACGAAAATTCAAATAAATAATGTAAGGCCCAATTCTTAAGGTATGACAGACTGGGCTTTAGTAATGCAAACTGTTTTGCATTGTAAGTCCATTATGATTTGCCTCGTTCTAGTATGCATTGCTACAACTACAAATAATGACCTTTACTTTAATGTAGACAAATAATGACAGAGAACATATAGAATGCGATAGTTGGTTAACTCAATGATGACAACTATGTCCATGAATTGAATACCTTAATTTTTTATTTTTTTCAGCTAATGCTTGTAAATATGAGAGTTTTGGTTTACTTATCTTCTTACCACTTGTGTGTTGCACAACAAGCGTTGCACAATACTCAATTTCAGGTTTATTGTTCATCGGAAGCATAATATAGTGTATTAATTTTGTCTCAAAATCTATACACATGATTCAGTTTGACATATCTGAGATAGTTGAATTCGATATACCAACATGAATATAAAGAAATCATTTTACCCAGTAGTAACAAAGTGAATACAATGTATGCAGATTTACCCAAATATAGCACACTGTATTCAATATGGGCATAAAATGAATGTAATTTATTCATTTTTTCAAATTAGAATATAATATATTCTGTTTATCTTAAAGAGGAATCAATGTATTTAGATGACAATGTGCTCATTTACGAAGTGAATATATTGAATTCTCATGCTTCATTAATTGATTGTAATGTAAACTTTTCCCAAAATAAATAAACGGGATTGACTCGATCATTTGAATTTAATTGATGGTCATTGGCGTCCTGAATGATTATGCAAATGACCAAAAGTGAAATTAAAATTGAAGTTTGTTTTATTATTTCAATTAGTGTAATATATTTCGATTTATGTTAATTAATTAGAATAGCTTATTTGTTAATTTATTTTCAAATCTTATTACTAACTTATTTCATTTATTGTTTATTTATTAATATTATCTGTTTTTTTTCTTGTAGTATTATTTATTTTATTATGTCTTTATATTGTTATTTTAAATTATTGTGTATTCCATTTGGCAAATTAAAACAAGCGGAAATGATTTGTAGCTCAAATTGAGTGGATCATTTGCTAATGTAAAGATCCAATGCACCATTTCATATTCAGTAAAATATTATTTTTCAATAATCTTTAATTTTTTTAATATTTTATATATTTTTTTAATATTTTATTATTTTAATCAAATCGAATTCAATGAATTAAAATTTGTACAATGTTAATCCAACGTATTTAGTATTTAATTTGGTTAATACAATGTACTCTGTTAATGCATAATGACAATTATTTTCACTAATGCAATGAGAGAATGCACTGTATACAATCTCAACAAAATGCAAGTATTGTGAATTTAGTTTGGCAAAGTAAATCAAAATTGTATCCATTTCAATCAAAAGTTGATTTTTTTAATAATCTTCTATTTTTTTTCATATTTTCTAATGCTTTTAATTAATATTTTAGGCAAAATTTAATATAATGTATTGTTTAATTCAAATCGAATACCTTGAACTAAATTTTGTCAATAGTTGATTCAATGTATGAACTAGAATTTGATATTGCGTTAAAACTTTAAGTTTTCAATATGTTGTATTCACATTGTATAAGTTAATATGGTATATTCACTTTTCAATATAGTACTCTATTTTATTTGATAAAAAGAGAATACACCAAATTCACTTTGGACAACGATATATACCGTATCCTATTTAGGCATGCCTAGTGTATCCACTTACAGAGACAAGCCTCCTCTCTCTCTATTGACATGCAATAATGATCCCTCTCAAGGTAAATATACAATACATCATCACTACATTATACGCTAACAGAGAATAATTTTTACACAAATAATAGATTACAACTAACAGACTTGATTTCATTATCCATGTGCATCACAAAAATACAACCAATACATTTTGAGTAAATTAATTACTCTATTTTTTTCTTGTAGTATTATTTATTTTATTATGTATTTATATTGTTATTTTAAAATACTGTGTATTCCGTTCGACCAATTAAAACAACCGAAAATGATTTGTAGCTTAAATTGAGTAGATCATTCACTAACGCATGATCCAATGCACCGTTTCATATTCGGTAAAATGTTATTTTTCCAATAATCTTTAAATTTTTTAATATTTTCTATCTTTTTTTATTAATATTTTATTATTTTAATCAAATCGAATGCAATGAATTAAAATTTGTACAACGTTAACCCAACGTATTTAGTATTTAATTTGGTTAATATAATGTACTATGTTAATACATAATGAAAATTATATTCACTAATGCAATGAGAGAATGCACTATATACAATCTCAACAAAATGCAAATACTATGTATTCAGTTTGTCAAAGTAAATCAAAACTATATCAAGTTCAGTCAAAAGTTGATTTTTTAATAATCTTCTAATTTTTTTCCATATTTTCTAACGCTTTTAATTAATATTTTTCGGGAAAAGTTGAAATAATGTATTGTTTAATTCAAATCAAATACAATGAACTAAATTTTGTCCAACGCTAATTCAACGTATGAACTAGAATTTGCTATTGCGTTAAAACAAAGTACAAAAGATACAGGAAAAAATATGGTGATTTTACTTTTCAATAAGTTGTATTCAGGTTGCATAAGTAAATGCGGTATATTCACTTTTCGATATAATTGTAATGACTATACTAGATAATCCTGATTAATGTTACTAATTACATCCAATAATTCCTTTAATGCTATGACTTATCTGTTAATGATACATATATAAGCATACATACATTCATTCTATGCATATCATGCATGATCATGAAATTATACTTTCACATGCTGTTGAGCATTCTTTACATAACTTTATAATTACAGGCCTTTACATATACAAATACATTAGATGTAACCAAAAGAGATACAAAATTAATCTCATACATTATATATGCTACTTCTAATCTGGTGTTGACTTGGGAGATTGTTGGCTTTGTCCCTGAACAAAAGTTCTACCCTGCGAGCCTACACGGATAAACACCCATGCTAAGCTATAAAGCTTAGTGGGGAACAACTAATAACATGCTGATATCTATTCACAGCAGCTATTTCTAAGTATTCACTACAATAAAGTAACATGTATTCACTAAATTATTACAAATAAAGCATTATTCATTAACCCAAACAGTAACAATATTTTAGACTTTAACTGCATATCATTACTTGCATTAATGGCCTGTGTAAATTCCTGTGGGTGTGGATAACGGGTACAACGGATACTCGAAGGTATTAAAATAGAAGGATACCCAGAGGTATCTAAACAGAAGGATACCCGTAGGTATCTAAACAGAAGTCTCACGTAGAGACAAACAGAAGACTCACATGAGTCAAACAGAAGCAGCTGCGATAAACCCTATAGGCATGCCTATCTATCCACAACCAAGTTTCTAAGTACATGCCCCAACATATCATATTTCATATACCGTAAAATTTCATTACAATTATTCATATAGCATTATCAAATGCTAATCCTATAATAATATGCATTTTCCTTTTCATAGCGTAATTAATAATCATATACTGTAATGTCTTTAAAATAAATGTATGTATGTTTCTATTTGAGTAATAGAAACTCACCTTTTTAATCATTAGGCAACCTTGAATTTACAAAGAACACATTTGTCATATAACTGTAATTTAGGATGATTTATAAGCTTAGGAAGGTCTTAGACAAGTCTGTACGTTAAAGGAAATCCAAGAAAAATACAGGGGAATGTCACGGTTACTACTAATTCCTAGTAACCGTGAGGCCCAACTTACAATAAGGGTCACGGTTACTACTAATTTCCTAGTAACCGTGAGCTATATGGCTCTTGGGTTCTGGACTAAAACAAACTACCTCACGGTTACCAATATTTTTATAATAACCGTGAAGTAGGGTGATGAACTCAGGTTACGGTTACTAAGAATTTCTTGGTAACCGTGAGATAGTTCGGAGTTTGTTTCTGGACCAAAAGCTCATTACCTCACGGTTACTAGTCTTAGAGTAGTAACCGTGTAGTAATGCTACGAGACTGGGTCACGGTTACTATGAAACTTTAGTAACCGTGGTCCAGTAAATACTTTTGGTCTGGACTGAAATTTTTAAGCACCTCACGGTTACTATGAAACTCATGGTAACCGTGAGCCCCAAACCGCCTCGAGACCGATTTTCAATCTCGACTTTTATACCATTTTTGACCTGAAAAACAGCAATTTTAAGCAAAATGGCCTTCAACAAAGTTGTAGGCCTAAGTTTCTAGTTTTCAAAACACCAAAAATCATTTCAATAGGACTTGTAAAACTCCAGTTATTCAAGAAAAACCACGGACTATTCATGAAGGCAAAAGTCACAACCATAATCAAGTTTCAATACCGATTTTCACTATCATGCAGTGAAAATCAGATTTCAGTCTCTCCTAACAAAATTAAGGCATACAAGTCTAGTTTCTATAAAAACTGGAATTTCATCATTTAAGCAACTATAGCTCAAGATATGAGCAAAAGTGTACAGACTAGTCAAATGATCTTTAAAAACAGATTTTCATGTTTTCAACCAAAACTCACATACTTTCAACTCTAAACCCTTTCTAAGCTTTAAATCATCCATTACACACATGAGAGAGGCACTCAAGATCTCTCTCATGACAAATCAATATACACACAAATACACATACAAAATTCTAAGTTCCCATACCTTGTTTGAACTCCTCCTTTCTCTTCACCCTTGAAGAGTTTCCTTCCCCTTTCTCTTGCTTGATTCTCCTTCTAACAAAACATAAGATACTTCTATGAAAACCCATCTATCTATACCATTAAACATATATATCAAAGGAGAAATAAGTTACCTTAACCCCAAAATCCAAGGAAATCTTTATTCCTCTATCAAAATTCCAAGCAATCTAGAGAGAGAGAGGAAGAGAGAGTTTAGGGTTTAGGAGATAAAGAAGATGAAGATGGAGAGTGAAGACCATGAGTTGGCCGGCCCTCCTTCCTTAAAATATCTCCCTCACCTTAGCTTTTAATTGGTCCAAATGTCAAGTTTAAGCCAAATTTACCATTTAGTCCCCCAACTTTCCTTTATTTCAAATAATACCCCACAACTTACTCTTTTACTTTTCAATTAGTTCCTTCAACATGCATTTATACTTAATTAAACATAGACACTAATAATTAATTAGTGATAATTCTTCTAGGGTATACTGAGGGGCATTACAACTCTCTCCCCCTAAAAGAATTTCGTCCTCGAAATTCATACCTGTACTGAAGAGCTGTGGTTGTTGAGCCCGCATAGCCGCTTCAGGTTCCCAAGTTGCTTCTTGTACTCCATGGTGTTGCCATAACACTTTGACTAGGGGGATTTCTTTGTTCCTTAACTGTTTAACTTCCCTGGCTAGAATCTGTTTAGGCTCTTCATCATATGTATAATCAGTTCTGACACTGATATCTTGCACTGGTATGATGTGTGACTCATCAGATCGATACCGTCGAAGCATAGAAACATGAAAAACATTGTGCAATTTTGATAGTTCATTGGGAAGATCCAGTCGATAGGCTACCGGTCCGATTCGGTCTAAAATTCTGTAAGGACCAATAAACCGAGGACTGAGTTTTCCTTTCTTTCCGCACCGAAGTACTTTCCTCCATGGGGACACCTTTAGGAATACTTTATCACCCACCTGATATTCAATGTCCTTCCTTTTTAGATCCGCATAAGATTTATGTCTATCACTGGCTTCTTTCAATCGTTGCTTGACAAGTTGGATCTTTTCTCCAGTATCTTTAACAATGTCAGGACCTGTCAACTTACTTTCAGCTAACTCCATCCAGCAGGAAGGAGTTCTACATTTTCAACCATAAAGAGGTTCATATGGTGGCATACCAATGCTAGTTTGATAGCCATTGTTGTATGCAAACTCCATCAAAGTCACATATTTGTCCTAACTTCCAGGAAAATCTAAAGCACAGCCTCTTAACATATCTTCTAACACTTTGTATGATTCTTTCTGACTGCCCATCAGTTTGAGGATGGAAAACAGTACTAAGAAGAAGCTTTGTGCCTAAGGCTTGTTGTAGACTTTTCCAAAATTTGGAAGTGAATCTCGGATCTCGATCTGAAACGATTGAGATTGGTACCCCATGCAGTCTAACAATCTGGTTTATATACAATTCAGCCAATTTGTCCATTGAGTAATTGGTTCAAACCGGTACAAAATGAGCCACCTTTGTCAATCTGTCTACTATGACCCACACTGCATCATATTTCCTTTGAGTAGTGGATAAACCTGTAACAAAATCCATAGTGACATTGTCCCACTTCCACTGAGGAATGGGAAGAGGATTCAGCAATCCCGAAGGAAGTTGATGCTCTGCTTTTACTTGCTGACATGCTAGACACTTGGAAACATACTCAGTCACATCTCTCTTCATTCCTAGCCACCAATAGAACTGTTTCAAATCTCTGTACATTTTGTTGCTACCAGGATGCATGGTAAATACGGTGTTATGGGCTTCTCGCAATAATGCCTCCTTAAGTTCTTTGACATTTGGCACACATAACCTATTCCGATAGTATAAACCACTATCTATTCCTATGGAATATTATATCGGACCTCCTGCATGAACTGATTGAGCCAACTGTTGTAACTTTACATCATCTGATTGTGCATCTAAAACTGTTTGCCTGAGATTAGGGCGAGCTCGCAATTGAGCTAACAAAGCTCCATCAGATGCTAATCTCCATTTATAACCTTGTAATAACATAGTTGTCACCATCTTTCGACTTAAAGCATCAGCTACCACATTAGCCTTTCCTGGGTGGTAGTCGATGATACATTCATAGTCCTTGAATAATTCTAACCATCTACGTTGTCTTAAATTGAGATCTCGCTGAGTAAGCAAGTATTTAAGACTCTTGTGATCGGTATAAATTCTGCACTTTTCACCATAAAGGTAATGCCGCCAAATCTTTAAAGCAAACACAACTGCGGCCAATTCCAAATCATGAGTCGGATAATTCTGTTCATGCGGCTTTAACTGCCTGGATGCATAAGCCACTACTTTACCTTCTTGCATCAGCACGCATCCCAAACCACTTTTCGACGCATCACTATACATAGCATATTCTCTACCCGTTATTGGTTGGGTAAGAACTGGAGCTTCCATTAACATCTTCTTTAACTGATCAAAACTAGCTTGACAACGATCTGTCCACTCAAATCTAGCTTCTTTCCGAAGTAACTTAGTGAGCGGGGAGGCAATAACTGAAAAACCTTTCACAAACCGCCTATAATAGCCGGCTAAGCCTAAGAAACTTCGGACTTCTAGCACATTTTTAGGTGGTCTCCAATTTACTATAGCCTCAATCTTTTTAGGGTCCACCCTGATGCCTTCAGAAGACACCACGTGCCCAAGGAAAGAAACTTCTTTAAGCCAGAACTCACATTTGCTTAACTTGGCATAATTGCTTAACTTGGCATAAAGCTGTTGTTCTCTCAAAGTCTGTAACACTATTCTCAAATGCTCAGCATGTTCCGCTTCATCACGAGAATAAACCAGAATGTCATCTATAAACACCACGACAAACTGATCTAAATAGGGTCTGAACACCCTATTCATCAGATCCATGAAAGCTGCAGGTGCATTAGTCAACCCAAAAGGCATTACTAAGAATTCGTAATGACCATATCGAGTTCTAAAGGCAGTCTTTTGTACATCCATGTCTTTGACCCGAAGTTGATAGTATCCCGACCTCAGGTCAATTTTAGAAAATACTCTTGCACCCCGCAACTGATCAAAAAGATCCTCAATCCGAGGTAACGGATACTTGTTCTTCACTGTTACTTTGTTAAGTTGTCTGTAGTTGATGCACATTCTCAAGGTACCATCCTTCTTTTTAACAAATAACACAGGTGCGCTCCAAGGTGACACACTGGGCTTAATGAAGCCTTTATCTAACAACTCTTGCAACTGAACCTTTAATTCTTTCAGTTCTGTTGGTGCCATTCTGTAAGGTGCTCTAGAGATAGGAGTCGTTCCAGACAAAGTCTCAATAGATAACTCGACTTCTCTCTCAGGTGGCAAACCCGGAAGTTCCTCAGGAAACATATCAGAAAACTCTTTAATCATAGAAACATTTTGAAGATCAACTGTCTCCCTCTTAGAATCAAGAACCAAAGCTAGATATGCTTCGCATCCTTTTCTAAGGAATCTTTTCGCTTTCATAGCAGAGATAACATTGGTTAAGGGTTTTGACTTAATACCCTGAATCAATGTCTCTACTTCCCTATCGTTCTTAACCAGTACTGTTTTAGCTTTACAATCCACTATGGCATGATATCTAGACAGCCAATCCATACCCAGGATTACATCAAACTCATGGAAAGGTAAAACAATTAGGTCAGCTGGGAACTCTCTCTCTTGAATTCTAATTGGGCAATTTCTATAAACTTTATTTACATGAATACTGTGGCCCAAAGGACTGATTACACATATATCATAATTAAAATTATCAGCAACAGATACATTTCTACCCAGCTCCTCATTGCAAATATATGAATGTGTAGATCCTGGGTCTATAAGCACATATACATCACTATCAAAGAGGGAGAATGTACCAGCTATAACTTCAGGAGCATCAGCATCTTCTCGACCTTTCATAGCATAAGCTCGAATAGAAGGTGTCGGAGCAAAAGGTCGATCCACAGTCTCAGAAACATTCCTAGACTGGGCTCTAAACTGGCCTGATCCACCTCTGCCTCTACCACGACCTCTACCTGAAGAAGGTGCATTAGAAGCTCCTCGGTTACTCTGTTGACTTGAGACTTAATCCTACGGTATAGGACAATTGGCTATAAAATGCTCCGTACTGCCACATCTGAAGCAACCACCTGTGAGCATTCTACAAGTGCCCCAATGTCGCCTAAAACAATAGGTACATTCTGGAGCTTGGCCTCTGCCTTGTCCTGATACAGTACCTCTACCTGAACCGACGGGAGAAAAAGCCCCCTGCTGTCTACCTCTAGATGTAGGGCGATTGCCGGATGACATTGGTTGATCTCCTTGAGTCAACCTCGATCTTTTCCCGGACGAGGAACCACCCCGAGAAAAACTTCTTCTTCTTTGCTCTCTTTCTCTTTTAATATTCTCTTCTTTCTCAACCCGAATAGCTGCTTGAACCAGCTAATGATAATCCATAGGGTGCAATGAAATAGGCCCTATCAAATGATCCCGAATCTGATCATTTAATCCATCTTCAAACTGGCGACACTTGAAAGTCCCAGTCAGCATTGGTTTTGGTGCATACTTGCTCAAGCGACTGAATTCTGCTTCATATTCAGCCACTGACATACCTCTTTGCTTAAGATTCAGAAACTGCTTCAACCTTTCATCTTTATAAGCTTCCGTCACATATCTCCTTTTAAACTCGGCTACAAAGAATTTCACAAGAAAGGGAATCAGGTAGCTGAGGTTGAGTTAGAACTAGTTTCCACCAGTCATAGGCTGCTCCCTGAAGTAAGGACACAACACAAGTCACCTTTTGACTAGCGGGGCACTGGACTTCTGTGAAAACCCACTCCAATCTTTCAAGCCATAACTCAGCTTTCTCAGACTCTTCCCAAGTAGAGCCTAGAAACTCTTCTGCACCATGCTTTCGGATCTCAGAAATTGGAGCCTTAGGTGCAGTCATCCTTTGCAAAATTTGAGCCATATCATGGGAAATCTTCAACAAAGCTTCCCCAGACTCAACAGCAGCTGCACCAACTCTAGTAGATGCAGAAGATTCCAGCTGAGAAGGATTCGATTGACCTGGCAAATTACTTTCAGCCGACTCATCTACAACTTCACGATACCTTTCCATCTCTAACTATAACAAAGAAACACAGGGACAGCTACAATCAGCCAACAACAACAAAATTCTATATCCAAGACACTTGAAATTCCTATCGGCCAGAACCGCCTAAACCAAGGCGCTCTGATACCAAAAATGTAATGACTATACTAGATAATCCTGATTAATGTTACTAATTACATCCAATAATTCCTTTAATGCTATGACTTATCTGTTAATGATGCATATATAAGCATACATACATTCATTCTTTGCATATCATGCATGATCATGAAATTATACTTTCACATGCTGTTGAGCATTCTTTACATAACTTTATAATTACAGGCCTTTACATATACAAATACATTAGATGTAACCAAAAGAGATACAAAATTAATCTCATACATTATATATGCTACTTCTAATCTGGTGTTGACTTGGGAGATTGTTGGCTTTGTCCCTGAACAAAAGTTCTACCCTGCGAGCCTACATGGATAAACACCCGTGCTAAGCTATAAAGCTTAGTGGGGAACAACTAATAACATGTTGATATTTATTCACAGCAGCTATTTCTAAGTATTCACTACAATAAAGTAACATGTATTCACTAAATTATTACAAATAAAGCATTATTCATTAACCCAAACAGTAACAATATTTTAGACTTTAACTGCATATCATTACTTGCATTAATGGCCTGTGTAAATTCCTGTGGGTGTGGATAACGGGTACAACGGATACCCGAAGGTATTAAAACAGAAGGATACCCAGAGGTATCTAAACAGAAGGATACCCGTAGGTATCTAAACAGAAGTCTCACGTAGAGACAAACAGAAGACTCACATGAGTCAAACAGAAGCAGCTGCGATAAACCCTATAGGCATGCCTATCTATCCACAACCAAGTTTCTAAGTACATGCCCCAACATATCATATTTCATATACCGTAAAATTTCATTACAATTATTCATATAGCATTATCAAATGCTAATCCTATAATAATATGCATTTTCCTTTTCATAGCGTAATTAATAATCATATACTGTAATGTCTTTAAAATAAATGCATGTATGTTTCTATTTGAGTAATAGAAACTCACCTTTTTAATCATTAGGCAACCTTGAATTTACAAAGAACACATTTGTCATATAACTGTAATTTAGGATGATTTATAAGCTTAGGAAGGTCTTAGACAAGTCTGTACGTTAAAGGAAATCCAAGAAAAATACAGGGGAATGTCACGGTTACTACTAATTCCTAGTAACCGTGAGGCCCAACTTACAATAAGGGTCACGATTACTACTAATTTCCTAGTAACCGTGAGCTATATGGCTCTTGGGTTCTGGACTAAAACAAACTACCTCACGGTTACCAACATTTTTATAATAACCGTGAAGTAGGGTGATGAACTCAGGTCACGGTTACTAAGAATTTCTTGGTAACCGTGAGATAGTTCGGAGTTTGTTTCTGGACCAAAAGCTCATTACCTTACGGTTACTAGTCTCAGAGTAGTAACCGTGTAGTAATGCTACGAGACTGGGTCACGGTTACTATTAAACTTTAGTAACCGTGGTCCAGTAAATACTTTTGGTCTGGACTGAAATTTTTAAGCACCTCACGGTTACTATGAAACTCATGGTAACCGTGAGCCCCAAACCGCCTCAAGACCGATTTCCAGTCTCGACTTCTATACCATTTTTGACCTGAAAAACAGCAATTTTAAGCAAAATGGCCTTCAACAAAGTTGTAGGCCTAAGTTTCTAGTTTTCAAAACACCAAAAATCATTTCAATAGGACTTGTAAAACTCCAGTTATTCAAGAAAAACCACGGACTATTCATGAAGGCAAAAGTCACAACCATAATCAAGTTTCAATACCGATTTTCACTATCATGCAGTGAAAATCAGATTTCAATCTCTTCTAACAAAATCAAGGCATACAAGTCTAGTTTCTATAGCAACTGGAATTTCATCATTTAAGCAACTATAGCTCAAGATATGAGCAAAAGTGTACAGACTAGTCAAATGATCTTTAAAAACAGATTTTCATGTTTTCAACCAAAACTCACATACTTTCAACTCTAAACCCTTTCTAAGCTTTAAATCATCCATTACACACATGAGAGAGGCACTCAAGATCTCTCTCATGACAAATCAATATACACATAAATACACATACAAAATTCTAAGTTCCCATACCTTGTTTGAACTCCTCCTTTCTCTTCACCCTTGAAGAGTTTCCTTCCCCTTTCTCTTGCTTGATTCTCCTTCTAACAAAACATAAGATACTTCTATGAAAACCCATCTATCTATACCATTAAACATATATATCAAAGGAGAAACAAGTTACCTTAACCCCAAAATCCAAGGAAATCTTTATTCCTCTATCAAAATTCCAAGAAATCTAGAGAGAGAGAGGAAGAGAGAGAGTTTAGGGTTTAGGAGATAAAGAAGATAAAGATGGAGAGTGAAGACCATGAGTTGGCCGGCCCTCCTTCCTTAAAATATCTCCCTCACCTTAGCTTTTAATTGGTCCAAATGTCAAGTTTAAGCCAAATTTACCATTTAGTCCCCCAACTTTCCTTTATTTCAAATAATACCCCACAACTTACTCTTTTACTTTTCAATTAGGTCCTTCAACATGCATTTATACTTAATTAAACATAGACACTAATAATTAATTAGTGATAATTCTTCTAGGGTATATTGTGGGGCATTACAATAATACTTTATTCTATTCGAGAAAAAGAAAATACACCAAATTCACTTTATACAATGCTATACACTGTATCCTTTCTGGCAAGCCTAGTGTACTCACTTACAGAGACATGGCTCTTCTACGATGATTTCACTTTTCAATATGTTGTATTCAAATTGCTTAAGTAAATATGATATATTCACTTTTCAATATAATACTCTATTCTATTCAAGAAAAAGATAATACACCGAATTCACTTTGGACAACGGTATACATTGTATCCTTTTTGGGCAAGCCTAGTGTATCCACCTACAAAGACAGGGCTCCTCTATGATGATTTCACTTTTCAATATGTTGCATTCAGATTGCATAAGTAAATACAATATATTCACTTTCCAATATAATGCTCTATTCTATTTGAGAAAAAGAGAATACACCAATTTCACTTTGGACAATGGTATACATTGTATCATTTTTTGGAAAGCCTAGTGTATCCACTTATAGAGATAAGGCTCCTCTACGGTGATTTCACTTTTCAATATGTTGCATTCAGATTACACAAGTAAATACGGTGTATTCACTTTCTAATATAATAGTCTATTCTATTCGAGAAAAAGAGAATATACCGAGTTCACTTTGGATAATGGTATATACTATATCCTTTTTGGGCAAGCCTAGTATATCCACTTACAGAGACAGGGCGCCTCTCTCTCCATTGACTTGCAATGATGATCCCTCTCTAGGTAAAGATACAGTAGATCTTTACTGCACAATATGCTAACAGAAAATAATTTTTACACAAACAATAGATTACAACTAACAAACTTGATTTTATTATATATGGGTATCAAAAAAATACAACCAATACATTTTAAGTAAATTAATTACCCTGTTGCTTTGCTATGGTAGCGATTTGCATTCCAATAATCATACCGGCAATAAAAGACTCAACCACCTCTCTTCCACGAGTCTCATGTGACCCTATACCACTATTGTTACATGCATTTGGCTTAGAGCATTTAACACGTGACGAAGTACCTTCAATGGCTGTTGCATCAGGAATATTTTCTTGGTTCTTAACATTTTGGGGTTCTTCATTTTTATACTTTATCAAAGCATCTTTGGCTTCATTATAAGATTCGAACGATCTGTACATATTACCATCGACACCTAATACTTGCCGCGAGCATTCTTTCCATGACATGTAAATCCCGGTTTCTTTGCCTTTAAAAACAATATAGAACTTCTTCTTCGTCTTCTTTGCTTTGTTTATCCTCGCTTTATTCATCCCAACTAAAATATTTTCAGTATATACCAAAAGAATGTGAATATATAGAGAGAATGTAAAAATCCTTTGCTTTATCTTAAAGATAACTTCTTGTTCCTGCTTCGCTCCCTACTACTGTAAATAGGATAGGTTTACGTAAGCTATGATGTTTGAAATGACATCTTCCTTTTATGAGCCGAAGGTGGCTCGGCTTCGGTTGACTTCAGATGAAACTTAATTCATTAAAAATATTTTTGTCACTTCAAGTCAATTAAAATGTACAATTACATATCTACCCCTATTTCGGCCACTCAATTTGAACTACTAATCATTTCCGTTAAAAAAATATCTTTATTATTATCACCTTAAACTTTTAATAACTTTTCCTCTTTTTTTTTATTGAGTTCTTTACAGTGGAATACATAAATATTCACAAATTTATTTGCCAAACAAATTATATTATTAAAATTTCTTGAAATCCATATCATCTTTTTTAGAGTATAGTAATTAGTAATTGCACAAGGAGTATATACACGAGTGCACTTACCTGTAGGCAAGTAAAATTATTGACCAAGAAAACCTGAAGACCAAACCAACTTAAAGATTAAACAAATTTAGAGACCAAATTGCTCTTAAATAAGAAAAAAATTATATATAATTCTATATAAATGGAATACAATTCCAGAATGATGTTAACAGTTTTGAAACGCATTGGCTATAAATTGTGGGGTGTGCACTTATTCACCGAACTTTACCCACCATTTCATCAGCGTATTTACACAATTGGATAGTACTCAATACTCAATGCATTAATTTATGGTGTATAAAATTGTCATCCGAAAAACAATACTGTCACCCAAACAACACAAATAAACAACCAAATAATAATTTTTTTCCACTCTTTTTTTTTTTTAAGTTAATAGTAGGTATGTACAAAATAGTCAAACAATGTTATCCAGATTAATATAAGGCCATCCATTAATTAAACATAAATAGTAATGATTTATAAAAAATATATATATATATTTCAATAAGGTGGGTTTTATGTCCCTACAACAACACAACATTTCCAGCCAAAACCCAATATAAGATCTATGGACATACAAATTAAATATGGGAAAAGGTCAGTTTTTTAAAATTTTCAAACTTTGTTTTTATGATTTGACCATACAATCATTACATAAAACCTTAAAAAAAAAAGAAGAATATTCTAAAATTGTCAAATGTTAAACAATGTGCTTAATTTTAAGAATAGTTAAAAATATTTCATCAAACAAAAAAGAATCGTAAAAAAATATGTATGGTATAATTCAAGGGGCCAAATTAAATTTCTACTTCAAGTATTAAAATCATGAAATATATTTTAAAAAAACTGGTTAGTCATTTAAGTGCTTTAAACGTAATTAATTATTTTTTAGTAAAAATTATAATTATATAGTTTTGTTTGCGACTATGAAAAAAATTTAAACTATAATTAAAAATATGGAATATCGTAAAGTATAAATAAATATATTTGAGACTTTAATGTGCAAAACTAATAATATTTTCTCTTAAATCATTTGTCCTTTTGTTTACAAATATAATTCTATTTCTAGCTTTTTCTTTTTTAGCAAATGGGTGAAATCTTTCTTGAACTAAAATATCTTTTGTTTTTCTGTATTATTAAAAAAACACGTTTATAATAATAAAAAAAACAGTAATATGCATAAAACTATCAATAATTTTTTTATAGGGTAAAATAAAAGTTATAAAAATTTAAAATTTCGGAGTGGCTATCAAAATAATAAAAAAAGATATTTGATAATTTGCTTATACATGTCAAATCCGATAAAAAAATAAAAAATATTCAAAATTGATTAAAGTTCATGTATTATTATACTTATGCCTATGCATAGTAGGCCTGGAAAAATTGACTAATCCAAATTTGCCAAAAAAAAATGACTCGAATTCAATTCAACCCAAAAAAATATCTATTGGATCAACCCAAAAATTACTCATATTTTTCCCCTAACCCATTTGATCTGTACCAAGTGTCTAATGAACCTTCTCCTTCCACTCAGTCTAATTCTCCCTCCCGGCCGTTCTCCCTCTTAAAATCGTATGTCCTTTTCACTCTCGCCGCCTATAATGCCTTGAACTACTATCAACATGAATAGTTTTTTCAATAGTGATACTAAGAGTGAATAATACCACTCTGGGCATACCAAAGCCAAGAAATATTTTATATCACTATTAGAAAATATAAATCATGACGAATTTAATGATATAATTTGAGTTGAAATTAAGGTCAAATAGTCTGATGGTAAGTTACCCATCTTGAATTCAACTAATTAACAATCCATAAACACCATCTAAATTTGTTTGATTTATAAAAGTGTCATTAATTGATAATTTATATTAAAATAAATTTTATATTTTTATTCAACAATAATATTTCTCCAACATATTAATTATATATATATTATCATTTTTTCTCCTGTTCGTTGTAAAATTATTATTAGCTCCAAAACAAATGGCTAACTTATATTTTTAAATGATAATTTATATAATAAATTAATTCAAGTAATTTTTTAAATATTTATTAAGCCGATGTTTTTAAATTAATTGAACTTTAAATTTATAAGTATAGTTCTGAAACTACTAAAGCAATTACATCCTAATTTTAATTAAATATTGGTTAGGAAATAATTTATTGATTTGAATAGGAATTAAATTCTATTTTTAATTAGTTACTATATAATTAATCATTTATCTAATTTTTATTTTAATTATAAATATTTTTTTGTTCGAAATCAATCATAATTTTACATTAAAGATAAATTTAAATACCGAAAGTAAAGTTCTTGTAAATAATCGAGCATAGCTTTATATAAATATATTGGTTGATCGATAGTATAGTCTACTAAATAGTTCCATATTAAAGTATTAAGCAATATAACAATTATATAAACTAATTATTCTCATAATTAATGAAACAACAAACATCTTAAGAGCATTTATGTAATGACAATAAAATAAAATGAAAGATTATATATAAAGCAAAAGACATTCATTTTATAATGTAGAAGAAACATTCGCCTATAAAATGGAAGCATCCATTTTATAATGTAGAAAAAACCATAGATAATGTAGAAAAAACCATAGGGCTAATATAACAATTATATAAACTAATTATTCTCATAATTAATGAAACAACAAACATCTTAAGAGCATTTATGTAATGACAATAAAATAAAATGAAAGATTATATATAAAGCAAAAGACATTCATTTTATAATGTAGAAGAAACATTCGCCTATAAAATGGAAGCATCCATTTTATAATGTAGAAAAAACCATAGATAATGTAGAAAAAACCATAGGGCAAATGGTGGCGCATTTGAACTTGTTGGTGCCGTAGCGATAAACAATCATTCCAATAGTGGAGATGCGGGGTATCGATCCCCATACCTCTCGCATGCTAAGCGAGCGCTCTACCATCTGAGCTACATCCATATTGCACTTTCAATTAAAATATATATAGTATATAAAAATATTCATCACTGTTTCGACTTGAACGATTTGCGCGCGACTTTAGATTTCACAGCTGTGCAATTGAAGAGCAGCTGAGGACATTTAAAAAAAAAAAAAACAGAAAGGAAAAAGACAACTATGCCCATTATGAAAAGCAGAAAACATTGACTGAAGAGCAAGCGAGAGTCAAGCAATGCAGCATCGGTTCGATCACTACAATATAGAAAAAAACAAGCAAATTCTTTCCATAATTGCAATTTACAACCTTCAATCCAACTAAAACAACCAATCCATCTCCCTCATCGGCTCGAATTCGCTATGATTGCCGCCAAGCGACTGATACAGAAGGCCGTGCACCACCACCATCACCAGGTACATAAAAATCATCTTTTCCGTTTCATTCACCTTTCAATCTGATTCGAGCTGATTATTTAATTTGAACTCAAGAAATTGCTTTGCGGTTCCCTGATAACATCTAAAAGGAATTTTTTTTTTTTAAATTCCATTCAGCTGCAACGCGGCAATTTGACATCAATGGACTTAGACTTGCAAATCGCTATCCACTATGGTATTCCATCCACCGCGTCGCTTCTTGCTTTTGATCACATTCAGCGCTTATTGGCTATTGGCACACTGTGAGTAAATTGTTTGTCACTTACCGCTGATCGAATTTGTAAAATATATTTTGCTTTGTGTAATTATTTTCAATGTTTATTGTAGCGATGGGAGAATTAAAGTGATTGGTGGTGATGGAATTGAAGGACTTTTAGTATCTCCGAAGCAATTGCCTTATAAGTACATAGAGGTTATTTTCATTATTTTGTGATGTATTGTTGATTTTTTTTTCGCCTAGAAATTTTGAACTAATGTTTAGTACTTATTGGCAGTTTCTGCAAAACCGGGGTTTCTTAGTCAGCATTTCAAATGAGAATGATATTGAGGTATTAATGCTTCACTAGCAATGTAGTTTCTGCTTTATCCTCAACTTGTCTTTCTTTCTTTTTTTTTTTCAAAAGAATATTTGGATATCTGTTATTCTGGATAAGAAAAAGTCTGTTTTCTCCTGCAATTTGTCTTCTTGTTAGGTTTGTAATTCCTCGCCTACTATATGCACTTACTAGTTGGTTCTTACTCTTGGAATTGCTACCATTTATTCACTGTTTCTCTAATTAATTTTGATAGGTCTGGAATCTGGAGACTAGATGCTTGGGATGTTGTTTACGATGGGAATCAAATATAACTGCATTCTCTGCAATCAGTGGCTCCTACCTCATGTATATCATTGGCTGAATATAAAGTGTCAGATGTGCTTTTAATTTGCTGCTTATTGGCTGGAAATGGAAATGATCACTTCATAAATGCTGCATTGAATTCTCATTGCACACAGGTATATTGGAGATGAACACGGTTTGATGTCTGTTCTGAAATATGATGCTGAAGAGACTAAGCTTTTACCTTTGCCTTATCAGATATCTTCAAACAATCTAAGTGGTAATCTCTTCTTCTTTCAACTGTTCATGCACCTATTTTTGATGCACTTCTTTACATAGTGCTATTAGGGCAAATCTTAAATGAACTTTTATTCTTTCTGTCATGTCCAATTAATTATGCATCTAGTAAGAAAATTAGAATTTGAACCAACGTTGAACCTTCATTAAATTATTGCGAAGATATTGCTGCATGCATGCATTATGTTGTCATATCTTTTCTTGCTTGCATCCTCTGCTTTCAATTTGCTTATTGTGTACCAGTTTAATCAATTTGCTTCTCATTGGAGGTTTACTAATTGAATATTAGGGCGCACAGCCAATTTGAATTTGGTAAAACAGATTTAACCAATTTGCATGATATACATGTATCTGAATATGTTTTTTGCACTAAAGAACAGTGTTGCTGGTCATCATATTATTAAAATCTGCAAGATCAGTCAAGGCTAGATGCTTATATCTATATATACATGATATATGTTCTGTACAATTTTCTTCTATGGATTAGCTTTTAAGCATCAGAATGGCAATAACTCCTTGCAACTTACACTTGATGCTATTGTATTTTGTTGTTTCACAGAAGCAGCTGGATTTCTATCACCAGATCATCAACCTATAGTGGGACTTCTTCCACAGCCTTGTTCTTCTGGAAATAGGTTAAACACAAATCCCCAAAAAATTTTAATAGCTTGTTTTCTTTTCAAAGTTGGATCACAGGTTGGGCAACAATCATGTGTTTCAAGTGATTTTGAGGATATTGCTGTGCCTCAGTTGTGACTTATTGTCTTGAAATATTATCATTATTATCATGTACTATAAGCTTTCATAATGCATAAAACTCATCATTTGTTTTTTCAAAATTATTCATTATCTAAAAATGCGTGAAAAAATAGGAATGACTCGCAAAGTGATGTTTCTTCATGTTCTTGACGAGTTTTTGTTTCATAATAGGTATATTGATGCAAACATTTTGGAAAAATTATGACAACTGAATATCATTGTGAATTAGTTCTATTAAAATAATTCTCCCCCTACAATTGAGGCCTTTAACCTGGTCTATATGCCATTTATTTTCTGAAATTGTGTATATTTGGGGGTTAAAATTTAAAATCTTTTCTGTTGTCAATGCTATAAGAATGCATTAATTTGATCTCCTTTATCCTATGAAAACCCATTATCGTTTTCTTGACTTCTGGAGTGGTGATTTTTTGGATTATGAAGAATGGATCACTAGAAAATAAAAAAAAAAAAATTCTTACTGATAGTGATAGTTTTTCTAGGCATAAAGGTAGTACTGACTTAATACATTTATAGACCAACATGGCTATGCTGTTGTTTTAAAAAGTACTAAACATTCCTTCATTGTCCCAAAATTTAGTGTGCTCCTCTATCTTTTGCTATGGATGCTTTATTGCAACATCTTCAATCAGATGAACTAAGCAATGGGAGTATATCTTTAAGCTATTGAATTATAATTACAGTCTGTTGCACCCATTTCTTCAAATCAGCTATATAATTTTGCAGAGTGCTGATTGCATATGAAAATGGACTGATAATTCTCTGGGATGTTTCTGAAGCTCAAATTCAATTTGTTGGAGGTGGTAAGGATCTTCTACTAAAGGATAGAAATGTTGATTCCGAAGGTGGAGTGGATAATAATCTTCAAGACAACATATCTCAAAGTCAATTACAGGAGAAAGAGATAAGTGCTCTTTGTTGGGCATCTTCCACTGGGTCCACTCTTGCTGTTGGATATGTTGATGGAGATATCTTGTTTTGGAAAACATCAATTGCTCCCTCAATTAGAGGTCAGCAAAATGAACCCTCAAGCAGCAATGTTGTTAAGCTGCAATTATCATCTGCTGTAAGGAGGCTGCCTGTTATTGTCTTGCACTGGTCTGCAAACCATAAAGCAAGTAAAGATTGTGATGGGCAATTGTTCATTTATGGTGGTGATGAAATAGGATCTGAAGAAGTGCTGACGGTAATTTGTGTTTCACAACCATTCATCTTTTTCTTTTTTGTTGTTTCTGTTGGATATGCCTCTGCCCTTGTGCTTCATAATCTCTAGGATGAAAAGTTGATAGTAATGTCAAAAACATGACTTTGAAAGAAAAAAAATGGCTTGAAATTGGCAAATGCAATCTGATTTTCGAGTATAGGTGGTTCTATAGATGCTACATTCCAGTGGAGAATATTTTATAAGGATTGGTTTTTAGCATTATCGTTTAAAAAGTGAAACACTTAAGAGAGAAATTCATGTGCTCGATATATTTGCACTCTCAAATTTGGATTATAGCTAATCAGTGCTTTTGTAGGAATGTAGCCAATCCCTGTACTTTGTGTAGGTCCCGAAAGACACGCAACAGGGGAATGAATTGGGTGTCTTAAAATTTTCTAGCCAAATTTTTAATGAAACAGAATCGTATGCAAATGTAGATTTCTGACAGATTTTCTAACAGTAAATCTAAATATGCAAGGCAATAAAAATAACAAATTTTTGCCAGTTTTTTTTAATATAAAACCTTTATAGTTATTCTGAAATTATGTGTGTAAAATATATTGTGAATATTTCAAAATTGTTTTATAAAATTTTGAAAACACAAATTTCAGAATATATATTAGAAATGTAGAGGATAGAAAATAGAGTAGAAAAATAGAGCACACACAAAATTTATAGTGGTTCGGCCTCTTTGCCTATTTCCACTTCTCAAGAATTACTTTTGAACTTTTTTCTCCACTTTTAACTTTTTTAAGGGTAAAAGTCAAAGCCAATATACAATTCTATGTATATCTATTTAAAATATTTTTTCTAAAGTAAAAGATTAAAACACTTACTAGAATTTTTTTCTTATATTCTAGCCAATCCAACTCATAATATTTCACAATAGAAATTTCTCACTAAAGATTACAACAGAAACTATAATCAATTGAGAATAATATGTAAAGATGAAGTACAAAAATGGAAAGTGAGATTTAAAATATGTAAGCTTTCTTTTAAGAGTTAGAATTTTTTCCAAAATGATACTTGGCCTCATTAGAATTATTTCCAAAATGATACTTAACCTCTAAATGAGGTTTACCACTTATATTTATAGTCAAAAACATAGTTTTAAGTGTAGAAACTCAAATATAGCCGTTTATGACCATTGGGGGACAAAACAAAAAATTCTTATTTTGTCCTATAGTGCAAAATAGATTTTCATTCAGAAATCTATCCAGATTTCTAATTCAATTTTTAATGACACAAATTTCTGACGAACCAAATTCTGAACCGTTTTTTAGCAAAATCTTGTTTTGACTTAAAAACTTATTTTATGATTTTAAAACACTTTTATGCAAATTTAAAACTTAGAATATGTACGCATGAGTGATAATTTGATTCTCAATTTGATCTTACATTTTAATAACCTAATTTCCTATATACTAAGACAATCTTTAAAAATGTCTTTCTTGTATATCTATGTCTTGAAATATTATGATCTTTATTTCTTGATATTTGCATCAAAATGATATATACAATTTCCTGCAGAAAGATGTTTAGAATAGAATTCACATTAGAGTTTATTTAAGGTTTGATAATCATTAAAATTAGAATGTAGTCTTGAGCCAACAATTTGTTTAATTTATGTTTTCTTTAGTAACTATGAAGTCTTTTTCCAAACAGGTAATTTTGCTTTCTTTGTTGGTTTAGGATTAATATTACTTATTCATCCAATTTTCTTCATGTATGTATATTTGAGATAGAGCTCTGGAGTGGAATTTCTTTAAAACTTTGTTCTACATGTCAGAACCATTAAATTTTCTTGCAGAGAGATTCTTAAGCAGCTTTATTAGAATAACATGGAACGCCAAAATTGTGCATGTGCTATTTGCCCATTTCCGCAATAAGATTTGTATCAGATTTTATCTCCTTCATAGAATTGTCATGGATCATTGAATTGTTTACATAGTGATGATGGAACCTACTGTGTTAAGAATGTTCTAGTTATATTAGTTTTTGTTATGTGATTGCCATATAATTGATACGACTGTATTCAATTTATTATTGAAACAGCATTTTAATTTTAATTTTTATATATTTTTTAAAAGTATGGAGGTTGCTCTAATATGTTATCTGGGTGCAACAGGTATTGACTCTAGAATGGTCATCTGGAATGGAGACATTAAGATGTAAAGGTCGCACAGAAGTCACACTTACTGGTTCTTTTGCTGACATGATATTGTTACCAAGTGCTGGGCCAATAGGGGGTAATCAAAAAGTTGCTCTTTTTGTATTGACAAATCCTGGACAACTGCATCTTTATGATGACACTAGCTTATCTGCAATTCTATCTCAGCAAGAGAGGAAAGCATCTGTCTGTGCTGTGGACTATTCTGAAGTGGTACCTGTGGCTGATCCAGCCATGACTCTGGCAAAATTTGTTTCGTTCCCTGTGTGTGAAAACTCATTGAGAGTTCTGTCAAAGGTATCTAACTCTCCTAAATAGTTCTGCGTTATAATTGAAACCATTTATTTCTTTGTTGATTGTATTTCATTAAATTGTTTCACATGAAAATTTTTCAGATGGCCTCGATTAAAAAACAAGGCCCCACACTTGCCCAGGCCAACAGTAAAAACTGGCCCTTGACTGGGGGTACACCTGCTAATTTTTCTTCAGTAGAACAAATCGGTGTTGAAAATGTGTATATAGCTGGTTATCAAGATGGATCAGTTCGGTTATGGAGTGCCTCATATGCTGTCCTTTCACTTATTTGCGTTCTAGAGGGCAAGGTTAGACTTGCACCGTAAAACTTTCATGAAATATTCCTGTGCAGGTTTCCTGCAAGTTGTAACCCCTATGATTGGCAGGTGGAAGGTGTAGAAGTTTCTGGTTTTAATGGTCCAGTATCAGATCTTGATTTCTGTTCCTCATCCTTAAGTTTGGCTGTTGGCAATAAATGTGGACTGGTTAGAAAAATCTTTTTAGTGTGCCTCTTTCTGCCTTCATGCCTAAGTATGCCATAATCTTATGCCACAATATCAACATGCAGGTTCGCATATATAATCTCAATCATATCGAGGATGAGACAAGTTTTCACTTTGTGACAGAGGCTAAACATGAAGGTAAGTTGAATATGTGCCTTCTATGTAGTCTACAACTGATCACTTTTGTCATCATACAATTCATTATCTCTTTATGACGTGTGAGTCCAGATTGAAGGAGTTGTTCTAGTTTTTTTTTTTTTTTTTAGTTTTGTACTTTATTCTTGAATTCTCATTCTTTTGAAGGATAGAATGTAATTAGTTTTGGAGAAGATTGTCATTGGCTGTGCTTTAGTATCTAATTATTCGCTAATGTCCCATTATCGAAATTGATGTGAAATTTTCAATCTGTTAGTAATAGTTTAGGGTCCCTTTCCCTTAAACAGAGGTCTCAGGTTCAAGTCTTGGGTATGGAGAGCATCTCTATATAATACTTGGGAAGGAGTGCTTTACCCTCCTTTGAGGGCCTGCCTAGCACAATTTTAGATTACTTGAGTCAGTGGGTTTCAGATATTGGATGGATGGTTATATGTACCTAAAAAAGAAATAGTTGATGTTGGAAAAAATAGTTAAAATTATTGTGAACCTGATGGGTTTACAGCATCGACTCTTTCAGAAAATATCTAGGTTTACAGCATCAACTCTTTCAGAAAATATCTACATTGAGAATTAAAAGTTATATGGGAAATATTTAATTAAGATTAGATGTGACTATTTGAATGAAATCTAATGGGACAAATTATGATAGTAATCTATGATGACAGGAAACCAGAAAACTTTCAGAAATAAGAGAAGCTGTTTGGAAGTTCACTAAGGCTGTTTGTCATAGGCTTTATTTATTTTCACATATCAAGAATGTAATCAAGATAAATATTAGATAGCGAAGATTGCTTCTTGGAGATATAATTGGTTCATCTGATTCACAGTGAAATTGCTGCATATGCTTCAGAAAAGCCAAATGACAGTGTTCTCAGTTGCTTGTTAAAAAAAAAAAGTTACAGCTTTTGCACTGTATCATTGTCACATTTGTCTCAATTCACCGTAAGTTACACCTTCTACTTGCTCAAACTAACATATGCACCTTTATTGTAGTTCAAATTTTGCCTCAAGGGAAAGGACCTCAATGTAAGGCTGTTTTTTCTCTTCTCGATTCCCCAATATATGTACTGCAATTTACAAAGTCTGGAGCCAAACTTGCTGTAGGTTTTGAATGTGCCCAGGTGAGTCTCATTCATAAATCCTATCTTTCCTATGCAATTATTGCCTGCTTCTTACTTTTATTGTTCAGATGAATTTTAGAAGTGATGGTTGTATTTCAGGTGGCAGTCCTTGACATGAATTCACTATCAGTTCTGTTCTTCAGAGACTCTTGGTCTAGCTCCAGCTTTCCAGTTGTTTCAATAGCCTGGACAAATTGTGAAAAAATTCGTAACCTTGGGAGAAGCCCAAAACATTCAGAAACCAATACCGTAGTGACCCCTGAACAGGAAGTCATGTTTTTCTTGACCAAGGATGCATCTCTTAACATCATTGATGGCAGTACTGGCTGCACATTCAGCTCTCATCCATGGCAGCTAAAGAAGAAATCAGTTGCAGTTTCCATGTATGTCATAGGCAAGTATGATTTAGGATGGCCTTGAGACCTTTTCTTCTTTTCTTTTCTGATTTTTGCTTGGACTTGCAAATTAAAGAACTTTGTAACCTTTTTTCTTTTTTCAATAAATCACAGAGGATAATAGTACATCAGACGTTGGCTCAAACAATGTGAATCTTCTTGATGAGTCTAGCCATGATGCACCTACCAATGAGAATCAGGCTACCGATAAAACTATTTTAACAGGGGTTAGCTCAAATAGCAGCAGCCATCATTTCTCATCAGATTCACTTATTTTGCTTTGCTGTGAGGATTCATTGCGTCTCTACTCTATAAAAAATGTGATTCAGGTAGCTGTGTTACCCTTGTTTATACTTCCAACAGGATCATACTCTGTTTATAAGCTAACCGATAGATATACATTTTTTAGGGAAAGAAAAAGTCCATTTCTAAAGTGAGATATGCAAACCGTTGCTGTTGGACATCACTTTTTAAGAAAGATGACAAAGTTTGTGGACTAGTCTTGCTGTTTCGGAATGGATTAATTGAAATCAGGTGAAAAGCTTACTACACTCAGATAACTAATGAAAGAATCTTGATTGTAGAAAATAATTTGCTTTCTTGACATTATGTATTTTCAATGTTTTTAAAGCAAACCCCAGTACCTATTCTAAAAAGCAAATTCATTGATATCTGCAATTCTTGTATTTGGGCAGATCATTCCCAGATTTTGAGTTAGTGAAAGAAACCTCCTTAGCTTCAATTCTTAGGTGGAGCTTCAAAGGAAACATGGAGAAGATGATGAGTTCCAACAACGGGCAGATTACATTGGTATCTATTCTTTCTGATTGTCTGAATCATTATGCTCTCGTGATAATTCAATAGTACTTTGTTTCTAATCTCAAGTATTGTAGGCAAATGGGTGTGAGGTGGCCTTCATGTCATTACTTACCGGGGAAAATTGTTTGAGGTACCTTATTGCTTGTTAGCAAATGCCATGACAAAAGCATTTTCATAAAGTCAATTATTTAACAAAACTAAAATGCTTTTTCTAGGACTCCAGAGTCTTTTCCATGTCTTCATGATAAGGTCCTTGCTGCTGCTGCAGATGCTGCCATTAGCTTCTCATTAAATCAGAAGAAAAAGCAGGTTCAAATAAATTGTCATAAGAATTTTCCTGTTCAGATTTTTGTCCTTATAATTCTCAAGTTGTAGCTTATATAAATTCCCCCAGGGTACTAAATTTGGGATTCTAGCTGGGATTACCAAAGGCTTTAGAACAGGGAAAATGGAGCAGACTTTGGGCATTCCTCCAACTGCTGAATCTGACTTTAGTCACTTGGAAAGCATATTTTTGAAGTCTCCATTCTCAGAAGTATCTCCAACAGTCCTTGATCATAAGGAAGCTATGGAGCTTGATATAGGTTTTGCCCGGATCTATTATCATATCAATCTTTTTTCTGTCTGATTATTTTCTCCCTGAAAGCTTTTGTTAAGTGCAGATGATATTGAGATAGATGAATCTCCTCTGCCTTCTGCAACTGCATCATCACAGGAAGTGAAAAATATGAAGAGAGGTAAATTTGACTTTTCTCTATTTGATGGATGTTTTAATTCATCGAGTGCTTCACATTATTGACCTTTCTCTTTTTCTTGCAGAGAACACAGAAAGGGAACAGTTACTGGGCAAGGCTGATGATACGAAACCCAGAATGAGGACTCCTGAAGAAATTATGGCTCAATATAGAAAAGCTGGGGTAATATGTTGCTTTCAGTAGTCAGAATTTTGTTATCTGTGGTAATATTAATTTGAATGGATCGCCTTATTTCGTGTGACTTTGCTTTCAGGATGCCTCGTCAGCTGCTGCACATGCAAGAAACAAGCTTGCAGAAAGGCAGGAAAGACTGGAGGTATGATTTTGAGTAATGCTATAGAACGTGCGCATAGTGTTTTCATTGGGGGCAAATCACTCTTGCTTGGATATGACATGCCTCCTGGGTTTTATTGAGTTTTCTTACAAGAGAATGACGATTCTACTAGTGGCATGAACTAAGTTTTCCCTTTTATTTTATCATCGTAGTCACCAATTTAAATGTTAGCCAAAGCAAACTATAATTAGAATTATACTTCTCAGCTGTAGTCCTTGTACATTATATTACTAAGATTTCTTGCCGATTTTAGCGAAGTGGCTTTCTATATGCATCTCAATTTGTTCTTCTACATCATTCACCTTTCGCCTTGAGTGGTACCTAAAAATTTATTTTATTCCTTCATTCCTCAGAGAATGAGTAGGCGCACGGCAGAGCTGCAAAGTGGAGCTGAAGACTTTGCATCATTAGCAAATGAGCTCGTTAAAGCAATGGAGAACCGGAAATGGTGGCAAATATGAATTTGGAAACATCTTGTTTGTTTGGCATGTGATCCCGTGCGTCTCATACATGCGACAGCTACTCCAGGTATTTGAAAGACTGGCTATTAGGGTTGTAGGTCAACAGTTGCATTCTAGCTGACAACTAAAAGCTTGTGGTTTAGGGGGTGACTTTTTGTTCCACCTCTGGTTAAAGCCATTAACTTCACCAAAGCTTACATTTTCTGTAAACTATTGTAACATACAGTTGCTTGCAACGATATTTATTGCAATTATTTGCATGAGGAATTTTTGTTTCACCCAGCTGCTGGACGTGAAAAGAAATGACCAATTTTCTCTGCGTACTGTGTACAAAGGGTGAAATTCTTATGTTTGAATAATTTGTGAAGCTGGTACTCCAGTGTATGAATCACAAATTTAAATTACAAAATGAACAATGGATTTGATAATTATATCAATTTTCTGAACTGTGGAAAGATACTACTAGCAATACGGTTCTTGTTTTGTGGAACTGGAGGTGTACTCCAGTGCCAAGGAACCACATGGATGAATGTAATTGTTCAAATCCAGTTATTCAGCTGTCGAGAAATTCGAAGTTTGTTTTAGGTAAGGAGGCTTTTCTTGCAATCATCTTCGGAGCTGCTACCATTAGCACTTTGGCTAATTAGATTAGAAAATTTTATTGATGTGGCATGCTAATTAATCTTCATCTCACAATATAGGATCTACGTCAAGCTATTAGAGGGAAAGCACAAGCTCGAAAAAATTTCTTAATCGTAGTGCCACTACCCTTAACAACCCTGCAAAAATTTTGAGCTGCTCGTTAAAGAACCTCACGGGTATCGGGGTCTTCGTAAAAATAATGTTTTTTAAAAAAAAAAAATTTGAAATTTGATACTATAGTACACATTTAGAAAATTGGGATTGTTAAAAACTGCACTAACAGAGCCGGCTTCTAATATACATGGAGCTTACAAATTATCGTTTCAGTTTTTTCACTAAAGAATGTCGGTTTCTAACATACATAGAGCTCATAAATTTCAGCTTTTTTTCACTAAATAGAGTCATTTTTCTGACTTTTATCTATCAGAGACGAAAACTTCCATGGAGAAAACAACCTTCGTACCGGTAAAGACAAACTCAATAATAGAAACTTAAATTGCATTCATAATAATTAAATGAAGCAGGTCTAAAAAACAGAAAAAAAAAATCTAGATAAATATGAAAATCAAATCATTTACATTTATCTAAAATTATTACTGAGAGATTTGAAAAAAAGAAAAAAAGAAAAAACCACAAAAAATTAAAAAATATAAAAGTTATTGTGATAATTATGAGATATTTGGATGACTATCAAACTCATCATTCTCTCTATTCTAGTAGAAATCTACCTCATATATTTTGTGCCTACACATACCCTATTGTAGTTATTCAATATACAATCAATAATAGAAAATTCT
The DNA here is from genome assembly GCA_037975025.1 of Excoecaria agallocha. NCBI lineage: Eukaryota > Viridiplantae > Streptophyta > Magnoliopsida > Malpighiales > Euphorbiaceae > Excoecaria > Excoecaria agallocha. The sequence goes on along the minus strand of CM075806.1, from coordinate 56,900,122 downwards.
CTATTCTATTATTTCTGTCTTTTTTTTAATTAGTTTACAACACGTTATCAGCATGATAGTCTCTATTGATCATTGAAAGTCGGTGGTTTACGACAATCTGGCTCGAAGGAATCAAGAATTATAATTTACAAGATTAAACGGTAAATAGATTTAATTCATAAATTTTGAATTATTTTAATTCTCATGAGTTAATGAGATTGATTAAGGATTGATAATTCTACCCTACAATATATAATTTTAAAAACTTCAATATAAGAAAATATTAAGAACTGAGAATAACATTTTCTATTATCAAGGTCATTAACATGATTTTAGTGATTTATTTTGCATAATTGCAATTTGATCCTTGCTTAATTATATTTTAATCATTATATTATATATGATGAATATATTTTATCTAAAGCCATATTTGGTTTTTAATTTTCTATATGTATATTGTTGTTATGTGTAATATAATTATTTGAAGGCTCCTGAAGAGTTATAATGCAATTATTTGCATATAATTTGTTAGAAAATATATTATTTCTCAAATATGTCCCGCAGACATATATTTTCAAAAAATATTCGCTGAAATGAATATTATTTTGAGACTGAAAGATAAATACTTGAGATCTATTTTGTATAAGATTAGTAATATATTTTTTCAGATAATTTGATTTTGATACAAATATTAGTAAACTCGAAGTTTGCTAATAAATACAAATTTTAGTAACCTGAAGCTTACTAACAAATATTAATAACCTATTATTTACCAATTATATAAATATCAGTAAACATGAAGTTTATTGATTAATTAATACTAATATCAGTAAATCTGAAGTTTATTGATTATAGTAAACTTAAAAAAATTGATATAAATACTAATAAATATTTATTTTATTATTTGTCACAATATTATTAAACATAAAGTTTACTAATTGTTATGCAAGTATTAGTAACATGCAGTTGACTAATTATTCAAATATCAATAAACCAGAAGTTTGTTGATTAATCGATACTAATATTGGTAAACTCGAAGTTTATTGATTATAATAAACTTAAAAATTGATACAAATACTAATAAACATATAGTTTATTGACTGTATGTCACAAATATTAGTAAACCTGACGTTTACTAATTGTTTGATATTGATATTAAGAAACTTGATGTTTATCAATTTATATAAATATTGATATAATAAAAATAGTAAGCTTGAAGTTTACTAATTAACAATTGATTACTTGGCATGACCGGTTTGACAATTCCGGATCGATTATAATACATAAATTATTGAGAATTCATATGTTTATTAGAGAACCAGAAGTTTCTTTAATTTTACTTAAAGAATTCTCATAATCTATTTGTTCTCAAGAAATATTTTATACAATTAACATTAGCTGAAATTAATGTTAATACGATTTCTGGTTCTGCAAATGTAATTGAAAGCTCTGAAAGAGTCCAAATTATGCTTCTAAATGGAACAAAATTATATATTGATGATGCGTTGTATTCAAGTAGATCCCGAAGAAATCTACTAAGTTTTAAAGATATACGTCACAATGGTTATCATATTGAAACTACAAATGAAGGAACTGTTGAATATTTATATATAACTTCTATGAAATTGAACCAGAAGTTCATATTAGAGAAGTTTTCAAGTTTTGCAACTGGATTATATTTTACCAAAATAAAGATGATTGAATCTAATTATATGCACCGGAAGTGCTCAAATCCTAAAAATTTTATACTTTGGCATGATCGTCTTGGTCATCCAGGCTCAACCATGATGCGACGTATTATCGAAAATACAAATATGGACATGGATTAAAGGATCAAAAAAATTATTTTATCTAATGATTTTTCTTGTAGTTTTTGTGCACAAGGTAAATTAATTGTAAGACCTTCACCATCCAAATTGCATTTGGAGTCTCCTATTTTTCTTCAAAGGATATATGAAGATATTTGTGGCCCAATTCATCCCTCTTGTGGACCATTTCGATATTTTATGGTTTTGATTGATGCCTCAACTCGATGGTCACATGTATGTTTACTTTCTACTCGTAATATTGCTTTTGCTAAACTTCTTGCTCAAATTATAAAGTTAAGGTCTAGATTTCCTAATCATCCTATCAAAACAGTTCGTTTAGATAATGCATGTGAGTTTTTTTCAAAAGCATTTTATGACTTTTGCATGTCAATTGGGATTAGTGTCAAGCATTCTGTTACATATGTTCATACTCAAAATGGTTTAGCTAAATTTTTATTAAACGATTACAATTTATTACTAGACCTATGCTTATGAAGTCACAACTTTCTGCATCTACTTGGGGACATGCAATTATTTATGCTGCATCTTTAGTTCGTATAAGACCATCCACATATCAGAAATTTTTACCTTTGCAACTTATTTTTGATCAACAACCTAATATATCTCATCTTAGAATTTTTGGTTGTGCTGTTTATGTTCCTATTGCCCCTCCTCAATGAACTAAAATGGGTCCCCAACGACGTCTTGGTATATATGTTGGTTTTGATTCTCCTTCTATCATTAGGTATCTAGAACCTTTAACTGGTGACCTTTTTAGAGCAAGATTTTTAGATTGTTAATTTGATGAATCAGTTTTTCCTCAATTAGGGGAAGATAAAAGTAAAGGGCCAAAAGCACAAGAAATTAGTTGGAACACTCCAACCTTATCCAGTTATGATACACGCACAAACCAATGTGAACTTAAAGTTCAAAGAACAATAAATTTGCAGAATGCTGTAAATTAATTACCAGATATCTTCACAAACACCCAAAAGGTCACTAAATCTCATATTTCGGCTACCAATGTACCTGCAAGATTGATTATCCCTAAAGGATTACCGGTAGGTACAATAGCCAATGAATCTAACATACGCCAGAAGCGTGGTAGACCTATTCGTGCAAAAGATATTATTCCTCGAAAGAAAAGGGAATTGAAAAATATTCAGAATGATGCTCAAGAAGGGGTTAAAAATAACACATATCAACAACTTCATATTTCCAGAGAAGCAACCCCAGAAGTGGTTCCGGTACCGAAAAATTATGAGATCTCATTAAAATCTGGAAATATATGGGATAGAGAAGACATAGTTATTGATAATGTGTTTGCATATGCAATTGCTTTTGAAATAGCAAATGATGATGAGCCTGAGCCTAAAACTATAGAAGAATGTCGACAAATACTTGATTGGCCAAAATAAAAAGAGGAAATTCAGGCCGAGCTAGATTCTTTAGCTAAACAAAAAGTATTTGGACCAGTAGTCCTGACACCAGAAGATGTCAAACCAGTTGGATATAAATGGGTCTTTGTACGTAAAAGAAATGAGTTAAATGAAATTGTGAGATACAAAGCATGACTTGTTGCACAAGGTTTCTATAAAGACCCGGTATAGATTATGAAAAACGTATTCTTCAGTCATGGATGCAATCATGTTTAGATTTTTAATTGGTTTGACTGCCTCTAAAAGGCTTGATATACATCTAATGGATGTGGTGACAACTTATTTATATGGATCGTTAGATAATGACATATATATGAAAATCCCTGAAGGATTTAAGATGCCTGAAGCATATAATTCAAAACCTCGACAAATGTACTCGATTAAACTTCAAAGATCTTTGTATGGATTAAAGCAATCTGGATGTATATGGTACAATCGTCTAAGTGATTACCTAGTGAAAAATGGGTATGAGAATAATTCAATTTGTCCATGCATTTTTATCAAGAAGATAAATTTAGGATTTGCTATAGTTGCAGTTGTTGATGACTTAAACATAGTGGGGACTCCAGAAGAGATCTCTATTACTGCATAATATTTGAAAAAGGAATTTGAAATGAAAGATCTTGGAAAAACAAAATTTTTTCTTGGGTTTCAAGTTGAATATTTGCCAAAAGAAATTCTTGTACATCAGTCACCTTATATAGAAAAAATCTTGAAACAATTTTATATGGATAAGTCTTATCCATTGAGCATTCCAATGGTTGTTCGCTCTTTTGATGTCAAGAAAGATCCTTTTCATCCAAAAGAAGATAACGAAGAGATTTTTGGTCTTGAAGTACCATATCTTAGTACAATAGGTGCACTTTTATATCTTGTAAATAGCACTAGACCAGATATAATTTTTGCAGTTAATTTGCTAGCAAGATTTAGTTCTGCACCAACTCGAAGGCACTAGAATGGTGTAAAATATGTTTTACGTTATCTTCATGGTACTTCTGACATGGGTTTGTTTTTTTTAAAAGGAGTAAATTTAAAATTGACAGGGTATGCTGATGCTGGATATCTATCAAATCCTCATAAAGCTCGATCACAAACAGGTTATGTCTTTACATATGGTGACACTGCTATTTCTTGGTGATCTATTAAGCAAACAATCACTGCCACTTTCTCAAATCATTCAGAAATATTAGCCATCCATGAAGCAAGTCGTGAATGTGTGTGGTTGAGAACCATGACTTAACATATTAAGGAAACAAGTGGATTGGTAGTGGAGAAAAAAAACCAACAAAATTTTATGAGGACAATGCAGCATGTATTTTACAACTCAAAGGTGGCTATATCAAAGGAGATAGAACAAAACATATCTCACCAAAATTCTTCTATACTCATGAATTAATGAAAGAAGCACAAATCGATGTTTGCAAAGTTCGCTCAAGTGATAATCCAGCAGATTTGTTCACAAAGGCCATACCAAGTTCAATTTTCAAGAAACATTTGTAAAATATTGAAATGCGCCAATTAAAAGATTTAGTTTGATTCATTTTTTAGGGGAAGCACATATGAATATTGTACTCTTTTTCCTTCGCTAAGTTTTTATCCCACTGGGTTTTTCTTAGCAAGGTTTTAACGAGGCATATTCATAGTGTATTGTCATCCAAGGAAAAGTGTTGTGATAATTATGAGATATTTGGATGACTATCAAACTCATCATTCTCTCTATTCTAGTAAAAGTTTACCTCATATATTTTGTGCCTATACATACCCTATTGTAGTTATTCAATATACAATCAATAATAGAAAATTCTCTATTTTACTATTTCTGTCTTTTTTTTTAATTAGTTTACAACAAAAGTTAAATTTAAAGAAAAAAAGATATTGCTTTTAGATGAATTGATAACAGTTTCAAATTTAAATAAAAAGGATAAAAATTTAAAATTCAGAGAATACAACAGGCTAGGGTTTGGAAACGATTTTTTTCATACCTCCATCCTATATTTCTGTACATTTGTAAATTATATAATTTGATTTATATAAAACATATATGCTTCTTAATTTATTATTAAGAACTTAATTTGCATTCAAAAGAATATTTATTTAATATGCATTATTATCAACGATAAATTTTTATAAAAGTTTGCAATAACTCTTGTCAAAAGAAATTTCTCATATTGTCATTGAATAATGGAGTGATGTGTTAGAAAAATGTACAATGTTAATACTTTTAATTATTTTTTCTAAATCGGTTTGATCATAATAATTTTAATTATTTTTTCTTAATCGGTTTTATCATGAAATATATCGATCTATAAGTATATTATCTCCTAATAAAACCTTTCAAAATGATAAGATTATAAATTCAAGGTAAATTATTGTTATCTGTACACTTTTTTCTTTTAAAATTTTTGTTGTTTGAGAAGATAATTGTACATTTAAAAAAGTTAATTGTTACCAGACATAAATTAATTAATTAATTAATGAGCAAGCACAACAATCATTTACTATCATTTCATATATTATTATTAGTAGTAGTAGTTGTCGTCTTTGGATTTTCAAATGCAATTTCTTTTTGTTGAATCAAGTATTAAGATCTGATGTCAGGTAAAATGTATACTGAGTTCCTTACGATTACCTGCGAAAAAATAAACAAAGATCGATAAATTTTCAATAAGAAAACCTTCGACGGTCAAATCAAAATTTCTGTGTAATAGAGTCAGAATTTTTAATGAAAAAGATAAGTCAGTCTTTTATACCTGTTATTCAGTTTTTTATATGAAGAATTAGCATGTTTGCGGGAGATAATGGAAGGAGTTTTTCGTTATTTTCGGCCAGTAATCCATTTTCGATGATTCTCGAGAAAAACGTGGGATAGTGGTAATTGTCTGTATATTGTGGCGGAACTTTTTTCGAAACACATTTTCTATCGAACTATTGTCCGGTTAGAGAGTACGAATAAATCTAACCTTTGGTCGGTTTTCGGGGGCCTTCATTGAACTATATGCCCAGCTAATATCAGATAGTTGAACTGGTCTATTAGTTCGGTTGATATCATAAGTCCCCCTCCCCCCTAGTTGGCGATATTTATGTTAGCGATTGGCAGATGGACACATTCAATATTGTGAGATCCTAGCTCACGGCGACTGGGCCGAGTGAGCTTGTGGCTTTTGAGCTCTAGCTTATAGTTCGGTATCAAGAGCCATATAAAATTGAATCGTTTTGGCGAATGGGAGACATGCCTTCAACTCTATCTATTGTCTGCGAGTTGCGAGACGATGTCAGCTTTTATGTGAGCGCATTTATTGGGGGTCATTATGGCTTCCTATTTTACCGCGCCTAACGACTCAAAGCACTTCGGTTATGGTGCGCAGCCTTTAATGCGCTATCCCACACTCGGATCTGCTGCCATGTGTACGGTCTGGATCCATCTTAGTTTCCTATATAAGCCTTCTCTTGATTCCCATTTTCCTTTCGCTTTTCGCTCTCTACTTATTTTCATTTTGTTTCCTCTTTCCTCTGCATTCATCATCTTCAAGTTAGTTGCTTGGAGCTTCAAAGTTTTTGTTCGTCTCTTGCCATCTCCCTTTCACTTTCGCCCATACTTATCAGGTTTGTCCTCTATCCCCACTCTTCATTCTCTATTTTTTGTTTGACTCTTTCACCATGAGTTCAGGAACTACTTCAAGTGGAGGGTTTTCACTTCGGGTGAGGGAGTTTAGCCCTTTGATTTAGGCCAAACTGCTACCTCTTCCAAAAAGAAGGCTCTCCACTGACTATCGGGAGTGGGGAGCATAAGTTCAACAGTTAAGGAGGAAGAGCTTGGTTCACTCCTAGCCCAACTAACATCTGAGCCGGACTGCTTTGCCAGCAAATCCAGCACTTCACAAAGGGCGAACACAGAGTTCACTAACAAGAAGAAGATCGCTATTTACGAGGTGTAACTGGAGGCCGGCGTTCACTTGCCCTTGACGAGCTTCGAGGTGAGTGTGTTAAGGTACTTTGACATGGCTATAGGACAGCTCTACCCCAACGCTTGGCGGACCCTTACCGCTCTTCAAATTTAGGCTGTGAAATAGGGCATAGAATTGACTTTAAATCTATTTCGAGCAACCCACGTGGTTGGTTTTTGAGCTGGTATAGAAGACCATAATTACATACAAGCTCGGTCTAGTTATGGGGTGTTGACTGGGAATCTGAAGTCATTGAAAAAGTGGAAGGACCGATTCTTTTTGGTGGAGAGAGTGCGGGCTGACTTTCAAGTACGGACAACTTGGGGGAGGTATGCGAATTGTAATGACGAAAACTTGTGGCTCTCTGATAAAGAGGAGCTAATTTTAGCTCGCTGAAGGGAACTAGCCCAGGATAAGTGGGATTTGAAGAATCTATTAGATCCTTACAGTTCAATGATACTAATGCATTATTTTAATTTATTTTCTCTTTGCAGCTATGAGGAAAATGAGTCGAGCTGCCGAGATCATGAGGGCAAAGAGGCAAAAGCTCGCCGAAGGTTCCCCGAGCATGCCTCTCGTCATTGAGGAATTGGTGGCGAACCCCCCTCCCGAGGCTCAGCTAGTGACGGCAGCTGTTGAAACTTTTGGGACTCCAGTTGTTGAGGTCAAACTTGATGTATCCTCCAAGCCCTAAGGCCAGAAGGAAAGGGAGCCAAAAGATCTTCGCTCCCTACTCAGCGAGATTTGTGAGTTCTGGGAGGCTAAGGGGGATAAGTATTCCTCCAATGACCCAGACTTCTGTACCTTCATGCACGTTGCTTCTTGTGTGCCGAAGGAGGTTGGTCCCTTTACCTCCCTGAGCGTCGAACATTTGGCTGAGCGCTTGAAGAGGCATCAGCTCGAAGTAAGTGGTTCAAACTTATTGATGGTGTTTGTCTCTCGAATATTGCCTGATTTTTTTTCGTTTTTTATAGGGATCCCAACTGATCGGTGCTACTATTGCGAAGATGAATGATCTCATCTCGAAGCATTTACGGGCTAATTCCAACTTCAGCGCTCTGCAATCAAAGATGGGCGAGATCGAGGAAAAAGCTCGTAAGGCCCAAGAGCAAGCCGAAGAAGCTGCAAGGAAAGTAAATAAGCTGGAGGCCGCTCTGAATCAGGAGAAGGAGTCCAACTCTGCTTTCCAGGCTAAGATCGAGCAGTTCAATCACAAAGAGGCTGAGTGGGAGAAGAATGAGGCAACTTGGGAAGAGAAGGAGGCCGAGGTGTTGGCGGAGAAGTGCATGGAATTTAGCGCCAAAATATCAGATGCTGTAAGGGGGAAATACCCCAAGCTAGATATGTCTTTTCTGGATGATGTTTATCCAGATGAGGACTAGATTTTTGTAACCAAGTATGGAAATCAATAAAAATTTAGACTTTTATTTTTACTTTATTTTAAGATTTTTATTTTTGTTCGGAATATCTTTCCAAGATCATATGAACAAACATTGCCCCCGTGTGTAGAGAGGTGAGTGTTCGAAAGCTTAACCAAATAGCTTATGATTTTCGAACCTTGTTTAATATATCGAGAAGAAAAATATCCCATAAAAGGAGAATGTAGATAATGAGGACGATGTAGTGCATACCTTGTATATGATATGCCAACCCCAAGCCTCTATAAATGTCGAATTTGACCTCGATGAGAAGCAGTTCGGTCAACATATTTAGAGTAAAGTAAGTGCGTAGGCTTGATCACAAAATTTTTCTTCATAGATCAAGAATTGTGTGGCGATGTTTACCAAACTCTTCCTTGAGCATGAGTTTGTTGGGATGCGAATAGCCTTGTTGAGTTATGAAGTTAATTGGCGATGTATGCCGAGCAATCTCCCACAGGCTTGGTTGTTTTACTTAATTTGCAAGTTGTGCGGTGCTTTGCATTAAACTTTCTGGCATGATAGTGTGGTCATGGCGAAGATTCCAATTACTTAACCATAAGCATAGTTAGCCATCGAAGTATGCAAGTTTTGCGGCGAGATGTGCCGAATTTGACTTAAATGCTCGGGCGATTTAACTTTAATGCCGAGCACTTAGCTATAGGCGTCGTTATCTTTAATTATTAGCAAGTTTTGCGGCGAGATATGTCGAACTTACTGAAATGATCGAGCGATTTTGGCGATAATATTGAGCCTTTAGATATAAAATCCATTAGCCTTATTTATTAGCAAGTTTTGCGGCAAGATATGCCAAACTTACTGAAATGATCGGGCGGTTTTGGCAATAATGCCGAGCCCTTAGATATAAAAGCCTTTAGCCTCATTTATTAGCAAGTTTTGCGGCGAGATATGCCGAAGTTACTGAAATGATTGAGCAACTTTGGCGATAATGTCGGGCCCTTGTAAAGACATATTCTGATAAATTTGCTAAGAGCTTCTTAAAGAATACGTCACTCATTAAACTTATGTCCAGCTGGGAGAAACATCTGCAGGACTTGCATTTATGCCAGATTATCACGACGACAACTTGTGATAAGAAATGGAGAAACAACGATAATGACGAACAAAAATTAAAAATGATAAAATTAGAATCAGTACAAGATTTGTTTATGGCGAGAAGAATGCCGAGCTATTGATAGTATGGCTTGACGTTGAGTCCGTTCCAGGAGTGCAGGAGTCACTTGCCTGCGATATCTTCTAGCCTATCTATTATTAGAATTCAGTTTTTTTGCTCACTCTTAATAAAAATAGTCTATCTATTATTTTTAGTAGACATTGAATGTGAATAAAGAGGAAAATGGTGAGTGGGAGTTGCAAAGGGGCTACTTTAACAATGGTGTCAAATCACCTGTCCGGAGTACTTTTTCCAGAGATTTGCCAGCAATTAGAAACTAGCACTATTGGGTGCTCGTTTTAATGGAAAAAAAATCAAAATTTTTGGGATTCATTCATGTCAAAAATCGGAATTGGTAGTGTTAGTTTTAGCCATTCTTAGTTTTTAAGTGTTAAGGGAGTTTTTTGACTTCAAACTTTTGTAAATAGGGTGAAAATGTCCTCCAATTTTTTTTATCAGTTTATACTCCTGAATTCTTGATAATTAGTGAAAAATTCCCTTATTTTGGACAAAAAGTCCAGTTGGCAAAGGGATTTAACTGCTGCCAATAAATACATGATACATTAATACCCACATAGCAATCTTTCTCCTAGTCAGTATTATAAAAAACAAAAAATTTGACGTGGTAAACATGCAGATTTTTCCATAATTTAAAAAAAGGTTAGCCTTAAAGCCGTGTTAATTGGTGAAAAATGCCCTCATTTTGAACGGAAAGTCCAGGTGGCAAATGAATTTAATAGCAACCAATAGAGACATGACACATTAACACCCATATGACAATTTCGCTCTTAGTCAGCATTAAAAGGGAGAGAGAGAGAAAATTTGACATGGTAAACATGCAAATTTTTGCATAAATTCTCTTTTTTTAAGTTATACTCCTCGCCAACTCTCTTTGTTTTCATTATGAACATAAAAATTAAGGCAAAGAAAGTGAAGATGATAATGGGAGAGGGTTTTTGTTGAACCAATAAGCATTTGATCTCCCACAAATTAGGGCAAAGATTCGTTAGTTGTGAAGCTCCAGTTTGGTCTCCCACAAATTTGATTCTTGTTAAACCAATAAGCATTTGATGCATAAGCCTCATTTGTAATCTGAACTCCTTTTCAATGGATATGAGCCTCTTAATTTGTGGGTCTAGATCATTTGATGCTTGGTCCATAATTTAAAGCATTAATATTTAACTAACTTATCACTATAAGAAATAAATAATCCAACAAATAAACATCTGAGTCCACTTACCTTAGCCATAAATGCCTCCTATGTGCCAGATTCCATTTCTAAATTGTCTTTGTCTATTGTTTGTCTTTTTTATTTGTTTCCATTGATTTTAGTTGGTCTTTTTTCCATGCCTTTTGAACTTGTGAACTGCTTTGAGAATTATGACTTTATTAGGTTTGTCTATCTACAACATTACCTTCTTCCTGAGCATTAGAAGCTCCAGCCATAGTATTATTTAAATCTCTAATGGTAGATTCAACAAACACATTTTCAAATTCATTTGTTCTTTTAAAAAAAAATTGCAATGTTAATAAAGACACCATGTTCATTTTGTACAGCAGTAGATGCACCAGCTTCTATATTTGAACCGGCTCTTGCTCCAATCTCAAATCCATCAACACTACACATAGATCCAATAGCACCAATTGAGATTCAACAACTGCTGAACTAGATTCAGGATTTTGCAAAATAAATTTTAGAGTCAATCGTCGCATCGACAGTACCAATTGGTTCCAATCAAATCAATTCAATAGAAAAATAAATAAAAATATCCATAGAAAATAAATTTCAATGTTAGAATTTTACTTGTTTGCAATTTCTAACATTAAGCCCTTCAGATCCACATTTTCTATAAGTAATCACAATTTTCTTTCTTGAAGCTTTTTAGATTCCTTTTCTATGAATATTTTCATTTTTTCCTCTTATTTTGTTGACCTTTGGCCTACATACTTGCCTCTTGATTGGTTGTGGTTCCATAGGAAGTGCTTCATCAATCCTCCAAAAATTTCTACCCCTTACAAGTTCAGCTTGTGTTTGTATGTCATTTTGTATGATTCCCTATGATACCACCATGATATTTCTTTTATAGGATCAATCTTCAAGTGTTGGTATGATTTGATGGCATGAGGACATGGTATTCCTGATAGATCCCAAGCTCTGTAATGTATTTTTTCTTGATTAAATCAACTATATGCCTATCCTCACCTTCTGTTATCTCAAATTCATCATCTCTATTAGACTCAACCTTGCAAATACGAGCAATCTTCAAATATTTATAGAACAACATATATTTTGGTGACCATTCACAATTCTATGTCTCAACTATTTTACCATACTCTACTAACCTATTCATAACTATCACACTTCTATCTTCCATCAATCTAATAATTGGCTTGTATCTAAATTCTTTGATCCAAGATTCCCTAGTACAGGTTTTAGGTTGTTTGCCTTTCTAAATATACTTGATTATGCTTCTGTTGAAATCTCTAATGATTGCTTTTAGATTCCTCATAGTGATAGGGGTGGAGTCAAGTTAAGGCATGAACTCTTGGTTAAACGCATTCATGAGATTTCCATAAATAGAAGATCTAAGGGGGAGGGGGATTTTGTTTGGATTATCCTCCCCTACAGTAGACTTGGTTCTCCTGCAATCATCATCGGAGTGATCATCAGCTCTGGATTTGGAGTGTCTAGATTGTCTATATGAATCTGTCATTGCTCTCAACAAAAGCATCAAATGATATTATTCAAAATATCTAAAGAAAGAGCTTCAATGAAAGAAGTTAATCCGGTCGAATTAGATGGCCAAATGAGACTCACAAGAAAGGAAGAGTGTCTGATCGGACCGGAATAAGCACTACAATACTTAAGTCAATAAGTTTTGAGAGAGAAGATCTCAAAATGGCATTACCTGTAACCTTCAAGAATGACACTATTTATAAAGGAAGATGAGTGATGGGTACTTTAAGCATTCAAGTACATAGCCTAGTAAACTAACGCAATTGGTGGTTGAATGGACAGGCGAGCAACACATGTCAGAGATGTGACTAAATGGATGCCACCATGAGTGTCAGTTGTCCGATCGGACCAATGTCTCGGGTCGTAATAATAAGAAGTGTTATCGGTAAGCTTGAAGAGCTACATTTCCTTCAATGTTTAGTAATCCAAGCTGCCAAGCCAAGCGTATCTCTTGTACTATGTATGCTCTCAATTTTTTTTAAATTCACTCCATAAAGCTGCATTAGTTTCATGCTTGAGGATTGAGATTACAATATATCTATATATATATATATAAGTCAAGGCCGTTAATTAAGCATGGCGTCAATTACAAAAATCAAACCCTTTTAGCACACATTGATATAGCCAAACCAATAGAGGAGACCTGACAGCAAGAAAGCACTGAATATACTTTCTTAGGTTTGTCCTACAAAACAATGTTTATACGGTTTATTACAAAGCTCTAAAACCAGATGTGAATACTTGTACTCTGTTTGGGATGAGGAAAGTAAAGGTGGAGAAAATATAGCGGTGTGATGGTATGCCTTAAAATTTTCACGTCGAGAAAAGAAAAATTAAGGACATCGTCTTAACCCTTGTGCGGGAGAGATTCCTCTAGAATTTGTAACAGTATACAAATAACTTTTCCTGCTCCAGAAGCACCTCAATAGTAATTTCATCAGTCTGTAAATAAAGTACCAGGCCAGAAATTGTCCAGAACAACTTTCACAGAGAGCAGCATGCAAGCAATGTTTAAAAGTCATTTCCTTGTACAGGACATGAAAGCAGCTGCAAATTTATTAAACGCCAGCAGGAATGGGAAATATTTAACTCCAGTACTCTTTCATGGAGCAGAGATGAATGAATATTGTTACTAATGGCATACTATCCTTGTTCTGAAACTCATATTACGGATCAACATTGAAAAGGCTAACTAATATCTTAAACGAGATATAAGTGGAAAAGTATTGAAAACCAGACATTAGTCTTCATGAAAACTGAATATCCCCATCACAGTTTAATATCTGCCTGAAGCAAGAACGGAAGCAGTAAGTTACATGAAAAGGGAAAAAAATGTCATTTTTCCCGAGCATTAACAAGTCTTTTGCCAACAAGATCTCTCAATTCTATTTCACCAGGAAACCTGTTTTCTGCAAGCTTGGAAAAAACCTACAATGTCCAAGGAAAATGTACAATGAGGAGGAAATGCAAACATATATCTTTATATACAAATACACATCACTACAAATTATTCAAAAATGAAATGGTCATCTACAGCAGCTTATTCCTCCTTAAACATAAATTTGCAGAACTCATTCAAAGCACCATGCCAACTGAAAAGACAAGGTAAGGCATTATCAAAAGAAAGGATCTTACCAATTCACCATTGCAATGCACTTCAAAAGCACCAGAACTTTGCAGAAAGGATTGGATGAAGTTCCCAAAAAGCCAAGTGCTAGCAATACTTCCAAATCTGTTTGCACGTAAAGAGTAGTACCAAGGAGGTGGAACTGCAAATCCTATCCGTGGAAAAATCTGTTCGCCTGCCACTATTACTCCAATTATTCCAAATTGAACAACCGGAACAACTTTGCTCAGTATCCGCTTTGGAAGTGGGGGAGGATAATTCGCCAAAATAACATTGATCCCAGGAAACTGTGTTTCCAGCATATTTTTCATATTTATAGCAGTTCCTCTGCAAAAAGCAACAGAATTTGCAAGAGAATATTAAATACAGTAACTATTAAGAGCAGACATAATGAAGTTGCAGATTTAAAAAATAAAAACTTGATAATAAACAGACAAGTAAGCCATGATTATGAAACTGATAAAGAAATGTCATAAATTGAGAAATCATAATGCATACACAACAATCAATAATAACAGCAGAAAGCAAAATAACTGAAATTAAAACCCAATGCGACACCATTAAATAAGTATACCAAATAAGAACTGACTTAAACATGACGGACGCAAATTAGCACTAGCATAAGATATACCTATAAGAACAAGAAGCACAGAAGTCTATATTGATGGTATTGCCAACCCCAATACCACCTACTTCTTCAATAAAGGTCTGTGATTTCTGCATTTGAAAAAAAAAAAAAAAAGGAGAAATTCCATTTATTCATCTGTTTATTTGAATAAAAATAAGAGAATTTATGATTGGTCGTATGTGCAAAAACAGAGCAGAGGTGAAAATAAAGGGAACCTTAACAGGAAATTGAAAAGGTTGTTGGTGTTGTTGAAGACCTTGATTAGGGTTGGACTGGAATCGATGAGCGGTTTTATGATCATGAGGTGTGGATTTAGGAGGTGGGGGTACTGTAAAGAGATTTAAAATATCAGAGAAAAACAGAAAAATCGGTAACCCTAATAGCAGAATTTGAGATCTATCCATTGCTCAAGCCACTACAGATGAGCGAGCAACAGAAACAAAGGAAGGTAATGTGCAGCGATTAATCTGTTCGGGAGGAAGAGGAAAATGACTCGCGAAGTTATTTTATTCTTATCAATTTCTTATTAATAATAATGACGAGTAATTAAATATTATTAAAATTATAAATATTATAGATAAAAATTTAAACTGTAATTAATAAATAACATATAAATAAATATATAATAAATAATTCAAAAAATAATTATAGTATAAAAACATAGACAATTCTTTGAAATAAATTATAAATAAAAAGTGAACAAAAGTTATGTAAAGGATCGAGTAATCCATTATTAGGACATGGCTCCTCAGTTATAAAATTAATCCAATTGTATTTTTCAAAGGATAAAATGTTAAATTTATAGTATTAAAAATTATCTATGTTATTAATTTAAAATTGTTGCTGAAACTAATGAAATTTACTATAAAAAAAATATTAACAATAATTACAATATCTTACCATACCACAGCATAACATGCTATTCCTCGCTTTCACCCCTTTCCTCAAATCTGTCTAATTTCTGTCTGTGTTCCTCATTTTCATCTAATTTTTTTCTCTCTTTTGTTTATTAGTAGTGTTTATTTAAACGCATGAACCATCAAAATCGCATATCCTTTAAGGGCTGTTTTCAGCAATTGCTATATTCATGTAATACTCCCTTCCTTCTTCTCCCTCCCATTTTGAGTGAAAATGTTTCGCTACTTTATTTTGTTTTGATTTAAATTTTTTTTTAGAAATTTGAGAAAAAAAAATCATTATTTATTATGTACTATTATATTTAATAAAATGATGAATTTACCTTTGATCATATAAAAATTAAATGTTATATTTGAAATTAAGAAATGACAAATTAGTCAATTGCTAATGCTAATGCTTTTTCTATAAATTCAAGGTTTTTAAAATTATTTCTTTAATTTCTGAATTAAAGTGAAAGTGAAAATTTAGAACGAGATGAAATGATTATTTTTTTTATTGGAAAAAAAAGAGATGAAAATATGAAACATGTCATGTTCGAACTTTGAGAGCCTATATGTGTTTATGTTCACCACTTTATCTTGGTTGCTACAATTAGTATAAACTCTTTTATGAAATACTCTTTCCATCTCACCAAATAGTTACTTTAAAAAAATTGTTTAACTAAAGGCATAATACATAAATTTCTGCGTAAACTATTATCATTTGTTAGATTTCTCTCATAACCTAATTGTATGTTAAATTATCCAGTTACACTTGTTGAAAATATCATATTAGCTACTTAAATTTTTTTGAAATATAAAAAATACACCATATACTGTTAAAAATATTAAATTACCCTTTAAAAATTTGTTAAAAATATCAAATTATCCTTTTATTATTATTTGGTGCATGTTTTTTACGCGTTTTTTGTGAATTGATACGTATCGTTTGGAGGGATAATTTTGATATTTTCAATAAATTTAGAGAGATAATCTAAAATATAATTAGTTTAGAGAAAAAATCTGATAAGTGATAATAGTTTAGAAGAAAATTTATATATTAACCCTTAACTAAATTGCCACTTTGGTAAATTTAAAATAACATTTAATGCATCATTTTTAACTTTACTCTCATATAATATCAATAAAACATAGAATATCTTAATTAATATTTTTTATATACTTTATTACGATAATCTAAATTAAAAAGAGTTATTTTAGTCTATTTAACGTAATTTTATATAAAAATAAGCAAAATCAATAATTAGTTTGGTATTGATGACAATTTATTAAGATGGTGGGAATATAATTAGTATCATCATGTCCAACTTAAGGTCCGGTGACTCCGAATTCTTTTTAAATTGCGAGACTAGCCAACAAGGCTAGACCTTTTCTAAGGAACTTGTTTAATTTGAAAATCGTGTTTGGTTGGGATTGGAAATGGGCCTAATTAGAACATTATGATCCATTTCAAGAAAAGCCCAAAACAATGAAACGCCAAAATAGAATAGTTATGACTTGTTTGTTAGTCGGTGGTCCAAATCATCAGAAATGGCATACAGTCAACACATGAAAATACAAATTTGTGTCTGTCTCAGTTGAATTTTCATAACACTCCCTTTGTACCTCTTTAGCAAGGGGTATCTCAACATCCAACAAATTGCCTAAAAAGATATAATCAACAATATTATTATTTATCTTCTTAATTTATAATCGACACTATAATAGACGCTGATTAAATTTTAAATTTATTTTTTTATGATTAATTCTAAAACACCATACACATGATTTTTTTTAATTTATCTTTAAATCTAATTTAGAAATAGAAATTAGAAATTATTCTATAACTATTGAAACTAATTTCTAAACTAAGTAAATAATTTAATCTATAAATATTTTCTAAGGACTAGAGCGTTACCCAATCCATAAATAAAGTTGATGAAGTGTATTCCCAAAAATTCTAAAAAAAAAAGTATGTTCCCAAAAATAAATTCAGAAAAATAAAGCAATAGGTATACTGAAAGTAGGGAAAGGGAAAAATGGTATATCATTGCAAGTTATTTATGATCACTAGTTTTGTTTTTATGTGACTCCTAGCACCAGAAAAGCAAAAGGGAAAATGCTATATGATTGCAAGGTTGATTTAGTTAACCCCAATTAGGTACGCAAGGAAGGTGCATAGAGTGGAGTAGGATAATCATAACATATTATTTTTGTTCTAATGTGCTTTACCACTTAACAAAACCACCATGGATGCAAATGTATATATTGTTTTCAATAGTACTTTACAGTTGTATGTTAAAATTAAAAAAATAATATGATTGTTGAATATAAAACACACGGTAGCAAAATAAATAATAATAATAATGCCTTTGCGAAAAGAAAATAAATACTGAAAATTTCACAAAATAAATACTAAAGATTAAATAAAAATAATATGTATTAGAGTTTTGTTATTGAAATGTAATAATATTTAAAATATTCATAATTGGACAGTTCAAGTGTACAACAATTTATAGGCATACACATATACCAATTACTAAATTGTGAGTGTGAACTCAACTACCAGAGTCATCTGCCGACCTTGTCCCACAAGACTACAGTGGTGTCCCTCAAAAGTAGCATTTAAATCCAAATCGAGAGCCCGCCTCTCCCTCTCATTTTCCAATTTTTTAAGCCTTTCGTGTCAATTTCTTACCTATCTACTATTGTTTTTATTAGTCCTTGTCTGTTGTCTCCCATAATACATCTTCTACTATACAACTCAATTTCTGTGATTTTCTCCCACACAAAGCATGAGCAAGTCAAGCAGCAAAGGCAATGGTGGGTGTTTTTCAGGCATTGCTCGCTTGGTTTTATGCAAGAGAAGTCTCCAAACCCACCCATCAGATGAAACTCCAATCCAATTTCACCCTAAGGATTCACCAAACCTCAAAATTGAACCTCCAATTACTACTACCAGTACTCCTGGAGTAGTAGCTAGATTGATGGGTTTAGATTCTTTGCCCGCTACTAATTGGGTTCCAAAAACACCTGATTTAGTTACTCGTAGTAGGTCTGTTAATTTTATGGATTATTTGCTCGAGTTTGATTTAGGACAAACACAGGACCAGCAACATCGTAGAGTGAAGAGTTCTGCGTCTTTTCGCGAGGTACCAAGCGTTTTAGCTCGTGAAAATCAGCACGATTGCTTTGTTCTTTACCTTGAAAGTGTGGAGAAAAATCAGAAACTGAGGAAATCTGAAGTGGGTTTTGAAGATATAAAGCAGAAAAAAGTAGAGAAAAGCAAGAACCAAAGAAACCAGGATACAAGGAAATTAGGTTGTAATAACAAAAAAGTTTCAAGATTTGGGAGTGGCAGAGGAGGTGAAGTAAAATCAGGATTTGTTTCTCCTCGTAAAAGAACTGTAAAGAAGAGCAGAAATCGAGTAAGGACCATCAATCAGAAGGAAGAAATGGTGGAATCCAAGTTCATGAAGAAAATTAAAAATCAATATGCAAACAAACAAGATTCAACTCCAATTTCTGTTCATCAGGAAATTCCTTTGTCAGGTCAGTTAATCCCAATTAATTTCATATACAACAGTTATTTCTCAATTATTTCACAAGCTATTTACAGGGTCGAGTTCAGTCCAAATCCGTTGTCTTATAAGCCAATTGATCTAGTGATTTTGTTTAGCAGGAAAGAAATGTTCACCAAAATCCACCAACCTGAACAAAAGAGACATGAAAAGTGATTACATTGAGCGGAAGAGAGTGGAAGTAAAAAATGATTATGGAGAAGTAGCAGAAAAGCTGCGCAAGTTAACAGAGGAAGATATCAAAGAGCGTAATTGGCTGGGAGATTTTGAAAGTTGTGAAGAGATTTGTTTGTATTTGGAGCAACAAATTCTGGAGCAAGCGGTGGAAGAATTATTAGATGTGAAATGTGAGTGAGTGAAGAATAAATGTAAATGTTTAATTTGAAAATAATGGTAAAAAAGATTGAATTTTGGGTACTTTCTTCAACGTTAATGTGAAAAGAGTTGGCCTACACTCAGTCTGTGTCACATGGGCCGCACACAACTGTGAGAATACAAACCTTAACTGGTTCCAGTGTAAGCACATGTTCACATATATATTCATGGTTTTCATTGTATTCTCTTGCTTCTCAAATCGTGAATTTTGGAATTATTTCAAACCCATCAACTCTATGCATGCTTAAGGATAAATTCTTTATTTTAGTCAAATTTAGGAGTTACATGATATATTCGGCAAATTTAACCAAAATTTTATACCGATCAAATCTGTAAGAAATTTTAAGTTTATTTTTAACTTTTATAATATGCTATATTTTCCATTTTAAAGTGATATTCGATTCAATATTTAAGCAAGTTAGATGTATGATAGCAAACATTTGAAAATTTAAAGCATTTGAGAGATTTTTTTAAAAGATAATTTGAGAGAAAATTACATATTATTTTTACTTTCTCTGACACCTTATGTCAATGTTACACAGAACAGGAATAAATATTTTGTGGCCGTTTTTTGAAATAAATTTTAAGATATGTAAGTATTAAAGTTGCAATTAACTATGTCACTTCCCATTAATATCAAATTAACTGGATGTGAATAATTAAGTTCATAAATATATAAACTATTGTCTTTCATATACAATCATAGTGAAATTGGAAGAGAAACAATTGAACTGCAATTAGATACCTATAAACACTTGCAAAGATTCAACGGGAAACAATTCCGAATCCTTTAGAGATAGACTCATTAGACATTTCATATTTCTTTTAATTTTTCTTAAAAAGTCTCTTTATAAGTTGGTACGAAAATTCTTTAAGTTTTCATATTTGCAAATAATTATAAAAGGGTAAAAGTGTAAATTTATCTTTAATATTGCAATTTTATCCTAATATTTCAATTGGTGCAATGTTATTCTTTTATATTTACATCTCTTTTCATAGTCTCGAGACACGTCTTACGAATAAAGAGATAGAATTTTCTCCCAATTGAAGGACAAATTGCACCAATTGAAACATTATAAATAAAATTACAATTTTTATAAAATATTATGAGTAAAATTACACCTTAGGCCTTTATGAAAGGATAATATTTCTTATAGTAATTTAAACAAACTGCAAATTAATATTTAGAGTTCAGTTATAGATTCATTTTTTTTTTCATATCATATCAGTTTTAGAATATTAAGTTTCAGATATCTAATTAAAACATATTCAAATATGAGAAGAGTGTTAAGTATTTTATATTGGATGGTTATAAAAATATAATACTTTTTATAGTGGTTTTTATAATTCCAACATTATAAACTACTTTTTAAGATTGAATTAGATTTAACTATAAAATCGTATGTATTGAATACTTTGCAACAAAGAATAAGAAAATTGATGTTTCACACCTCAAGCGACAAGCAGCAATATATACAATCTTTCAGAACATTTTCTTCTTTGTGTCACTGAAATTCATAAAATTGTTGCTGGAATATAAGATCAAGGAAAATGTAAGTTTGTTGAATCCCTAATTTTGGGTGTTTAATTTAGATTTCAGGTAGCAGCAAGGCAACTAGGGAAAATAAGCATTTTTGCAATTATTGGGCTGTTTGCATGGTTAGGCCGAGAGGCTTCTTTTAAATGGACAATCAAAGGTGGAAAGGGCCAGCTCATCAACTCAAATTTTGCAGCCCAATTTCTAATCTTGCTTGAAATTGACCTCATCGATAAACCCTGGCTGGGGTTGGACTTCTTTGGATGAAGGGGTATTAGCAGACCCCTTTCCTAATGCTAATAAGGCTGGCCCTTCCAATCCTGGGCCGAGGGAATACAGCTCGGATATGACCTCGTCAGCTCCGAATGGGTAATCAATCATTAAGCCTCTCAACGAGCATGTCTTCCCTGACATTGGCCTCTTCCACCTAGACAATCTTTCTACGATGCTTCTGGGCTCTAAAGAGTGGGGCATGGGCAAGGAAGACTCTGGCTGCTTCACGACTGCCGCCCCGCACAAAGCAATCTAAACTGAAAGCAGGAACCATTTGAATTCCTCCATCTGCTACCATACAGATCTGCTTCCACTTATGTGCCATCAATTGGACCGAAACTAGATGCACTGTTCTTGTTCCCAGCGAAAATACTTATTTCCTAATTTTGAGTTCAAATTTTATAAATAAAAAAAATTATATTGAAAAAATTTTACTTCAATAATATACTGACCTGACATGAACAAAATTAGTCATAACGTATGCATTTTCGAATAATTTTGTTATAAATAAAAATAAAATTAGAATAAAATATAAAGAATAATGAGAAGTATAATTTTTTTATTATATTATTATATGTCTAAAATAATAATAATGTGAGTAGTTGGAGACACAAAACTTGATCTATATAGGAAATAAATAAATTCAAAAAATAAATAAATATAGAAAATAAATCAAATAATAAATGAGAAGTCATCCAAATAAAAATATATCACAACACTTTTTTTATTTTATCTTAAATTTAACCTCATTTTTCTTTTTGACTTTATATTTGTATTTTTGTAAATGTCTAATATATCCCAATTTAATGTTTCTTATACCCAATAAATACAAATGATTTTTTCTTTATTTTTTATTAAAAAAAGGAAACGTGACAACTTTTTAAACGGAACAGGTAAATATTTATAAAATAATAATAATAATAATAATAATAACTGGCGATTCCAACATAATGAATATTTGTGAAGGGGTTTGAAAAATGTGGATCTAAGAAGAGATGAAGATTCTAGACAAATTGACAAAAAAAATATATAATTAATTCAATTTGTAAATCCTGAATTTTTGAGGTGGTAAATAAATATATTATTATTCAAAGATGAGAAAATGATGGAGGAAACTTTAGAAATTGGGAAGGGGCAGGTGAAATAGTAATACGGAGAGAAAACCAACGGACCAAGTCCTTGACTCTTTTGTACACCGCAACCATACCTTAATCACTTTATTTGCTTCCCCTTTTTTTTAATTATTAAAAGCTGCCGTCAAACTTAGGTTTATTATCATCTTAACTATATTCTATACGAATATTTATTCCAATTGTAACCTTTTATTACTATATATATAGTTAATATATGCAAATTTTCCAAATGGAGATTTATTAATTGTTAAATCGAGCAATTAACGGACCAAAATGAATATAAATTGGCAATCTCTTATACATATTCTTTATTTGAATGCGATAATTGCTAGATCAAATTAGTTTAGTGATGCATATAGAAAACATTAATGTCAATTTGACATTTTGCTTTGAAAATAACTAAATATTTATATTATAATTTGAAATTAAAACAACAACAACAACAATAATAATAATAATAATAATAATAATAATAATAATAATAATAATAATAATAATAAATTAAATTTAAAAATGAAACTGGAATTTGGAATCTGGATCGTACCTAGCTGGCTCGACCTTGTTGACCACATCAAATATATATATATATATATATATAAAGTGAATATTAAGGTAATAAGAAAAATCAATAAAAATAAAATATTTGACATTTCTCTCACGATAGATTATGTGTCAGTTTATTTATATTATATTTAATGTGCTTGTGTGCAATGTCTATATATCGCCCAAACATAAATTTTACGATTGTGATTTTCATCCCGAAATTTCTCCACTCCCAAAATTTAGTAATTAAATTTAATTATATTTACATAATTTAATTTTAAATTATATTTAATTTTAATTTTGTCAATTATTAAAATTTATATTAATTTGATTTGTAATTAAATTTATATTTTTTTAATTATTAAATGTTATATTTTAATTTTAATTATAATTAATTATTAAATATTATATTTTAATTATAATTGAATTTTTAAAAAAATAATAAAATATTTTTATGGGAGAAGAATAGGGATTTCTGTGGGAACGGGGATGGTAAAATTTTTTCTCTCGAAATACTAGCGAAGACGTAGATGAGGAATCCCTGCCCCTATGCGGGGTAGTAGGTGGGGAGCCATTTTTCGCCCCCACCTCGTTCCGTGATCATCCCTATACAAAGTACAAATTAATCATTATTCATTTTTGTAATCAATTTATTTTATGTCATATTTTTTTATTGATTTAATTTATAAATTTTGTCTAAATCCAATCCTAACGCTGAATTGGTCTAAACTAAGTTTAGACTTACAATATGGTCCTGGAGTGAGGCTCACCTTGCCCAACCCCATATTTTTTGTGCAAGATTTTAGGCTCATAGTAAAATTGTTATGGATAAAGCAATAATGTGGAACAAAAATGTTTTTTTTTTTTTTTGAAGAAACGAATGTAATAACTAAAGTATATTAAATTTGGAAACCACAGAAATTTTATGTTGTTCAGCATAAAACTTAGATCATGAGTGAATCTAGAAGCAAGCACGATTCAATTTTAATTAAAAATCGGATTAAACTAAATTGATTCAACTATTCAGTTAACAAAATATATAAAATTGGTGCTATCAATTTAGTTAATAATAAAAATAAATAAATTTTCTAAAATTTTTAATCGGTTCGGTTTTAATTACCGGGTAATACAAAATAAATCCAGTAATTAGTTTGATCTAATTCGATAAATATCAAACTTCGGTTTGATTTTGATTTTTTTTATCAAATTTTAATTTTTTTATTATTTTAGGTTCATTTTGAAAATTTATGTATTTATGTATAAAATTTGATGAGTTCGGTTTTACAAAAAGTAAAAAGAAACATCATTAATGTATGGCAGCATAAATTTTTAGAGGTGAATAAAAAAGTCAAATTTTTAGTTAACCGAAAAATCGATATAAAATCGAAACGATTTTAAATTAATTAAATTGAAAATTTAGGGCTATAATTTTTAATTTTTAAAACTGCTAATAACGGTTAACCCATCTATATACATACATTTTATATATTATATTTTAATTTTTACATTTAAATTTATATTGTAATTTATAAATATTATGATATATGACTTTTTAAAATATTATTATAATATATATTTTTAGTAAATAAAAATAAAAATTATCTTTTTATTATAATTATTTATTAATTATATGTGCATAATTGGTACTCTATTGTAAATTTCATATTAAATAAATTAAATTTTTATAATTAAATTATAAAAATTTTATTTTTCTTTTAACTTTTTAGTGGATATTATTTTTTATTTGTATTTTTTATTTTTGAAGTATTTTTAACTATTAAAAATAACATTACAAATTGTATACTTTATTAAATTTATATGTTAAAATTTTTTAATGGTTAACCAGTAAATTAGACCGAAAAATTAATTAAAAATCGAAATTAATATAGCGGTTAACCGAAATTATTAAACTAATAAATAAAATAATTAATGAATCAGTTGCTCACCCCTAATAAATTCTTTTTATATCAAAATGATAGAGCATAAGTAAAATTGTATTAAAAAAAGGATTTTTATTATAATTGAAAAAATTAAAAATAAAATTTAAAAAAATATCAGTTTTCGGATTGAATTACAAGTAAATTCGAGCCTTAATTTATTTGAATTAGATTCTATTCAATTTTTTCAAACTTATCCAATTTCAGGTCAGATGAAAAATTGGTAGATATATTAATACAACGCCACCGACACAAGAATAAATAAATAAAGTTTCTCCCGTTTTGACCAAGTAAACGCACAAAGCACTTGTATGCCAAAGGAAATTTTTCGTGGAACCCAACTGCACGATAAATTCACCGACAATTCAAATACAATACAAGTTATATAAATAATAATTGTTTAATATTAATAAAAATAGTATATTAGTAAGGGATAACTAAAAAAAAAAAATCCGATGTTTAAGTCAATTCGCAATTGGTATTTTATAGTTTAAAACATTACAATTGAATTTCTATTAATTTATTGGTATTTTATACTTTAAAACATTACAATTGAATTTCTCTTATTTTATTGGTATTTTAATTAAATCATTACATCCATAATTCTGTTAAATTGATGATGAAAATTAATTCTTTATTCAAAAAATAAAATTTTGAGATTTTATTCGATATTTAATATCATTTAAAATTAATAATAATTTTTTTCTTTATAATTACATTGGATTTCTTCACTTCCTTAAAGTTTTGCCAACTAAGAACGAAATTATAATTAATAATTGTGCAGTTAAAATGTTAGTTTGAAAAATGATAGTTTTAAAAATATAAAATTATTTTTAGAATATGTTTAAACATTTTGCATAAACTAATTTATATTATATTGAATTTATTTAAATTCAATATTTTTAAAATATAATTATATTTTTAATTTAATTTGTTATATAGGTTGGATACAACAAAAGTTGTTTTCAAAAATAAAAAAGTTTTTCCTTTTATCATAAAATGATTTGAAATGAAAGTTTATTATTTATTTGAATAATTTTTAATTGGACTTTTACATTTAATAGTTATAAATATTTTTTAATTTAAATTATTTTTAAAAAATTACTATCAAAATGAATCATAACAAAAATTATTTTTATTCTATATTTAGATAAAAATAGCAAAATTAAAAAAAACCCTATTAAGTTATTAATAATAAAACAAACTTATTAGATATTATTGAATTTAACTAAATTAAATATTAAAGAACAACTAAAAAAATGAGTTTTTTGAATAAAAAATTTGTATCTCTATTAGATTTACTTTGGCTTAATATGTAGTGAACTACTTGAACTTGTAATGTTTTAAGTAATGTTTCGTCATCTTGCCCCTTAAAGTTAAATGTTTTTCAATTTGACACTTATAGTTGTAAATTTTAAACAAAATTAGTGCATTTTCTATCTTTTGTAACCACGTGCAATACACAAGCATGATATAGCATATGCATCATTTTGAATGAATAAGGAACCAACATGTGGCACTTAAACTATGAGTTGTAATTGCGGCAGAGGGAAACAATATTGACCAGATTTCTCTCTCTCTCTCTTTGATCTATAACTCCTCTCTCTCTCTCTATGTGTTCTCACACTCTCTCTCTCTTTGTTCTTGAACCTATGTTGACTTCTTTCTTTATCAAAGCACGATCATTAACAAAGTTTGCCACATGTCCATAAGATCTTGAAGCCGAATATTAGGGTTTTTTTTTGGTTTTAGTAAACAAAGGAAGTCACCATTGCAAGGTAATTTTGACATTTTTACCTATAAATGAAATGTTTTTTTTTATTTGTGGAACAATGTTAGGGTTTCCATGTAAATTTGTAGCTACAACTATGTTGACAATAACCTTTTTTTTTAGTTTACTGGAATTCAGATGGGAGTCGTAAATTTATTCTTTAATCATGGGGGACAACTCATCCATGACCTACTAATGAGCTACGTACATAGACAAACTCACTCAGAAGATGTGTGTGTAGATGTGGACAAGTTGCATGTTATAAAATTTCATAATTAGGCAAAAACAATAAGACATACCAATGCGTCTGCATATGCTTAGTACTCTGATCAAGAGTGGGTTTTTTCATATGGTTAAAGTTGACAATGACGTTTTAGATCTAACAAGTAAATTAAAGAATGGTGATTGGGTGTATATTCACTTTGTACATACAATGGACACCCCATTATTATATGAAAAAAATGAATGTAGGGAAAGTAATTTTGTTGGTGGGGACCCCATAAATGAAACTTTTAGTGTAATTGGTGGGCAAAGAGTTAGGGCAAAAAAAATAGCAAGGGGTAGATGTGGCATTAATATTGGGGCTAGTAAGGGTAAAGCTGTAGTAGATAGCAGTAGCAAAAGGTAGAAAGAAAAGAGCAAAGCAAAGTGAAGAAACGAGGGCAGAGGTTGAGGCTGAAGAGACAATGAGAGAAGAAAATAAAAATGAAGAAAACTATTTCTTTGACTTATCTGAATCTTATGATAATGAACTATTTGAAGAGACATCAAGTGATGAAAACTTGTATAATGAAGATGAATTATTTGAAGAAGAGGTAAGTGATTTAGATGAGGAGATGATGTAAGCTAAAAGGGCCAACTCAGATGTAAAGGTGAATAAGCAGAAATTTACAAGAGTTAATGTTGATGAGATACCACAAGGTCCAATTAGGGTCGACACAGGATTTGAGAGTATTAACAAAGACATGAGGCAAAGATATGCTGGGAAGGTAGGTGGTGATAAAGAAATTTTTTATAGTAGTGATCTTGGTAATGAATGTAGTAGTGATGAAAATGGAGACAATGGGAGTGGAACTAAAGCTAGAGAGTTACCATCTAAAAGGTACAGAACTAGGATTTATTATGATCCTACTTGTCAAGTTACTTTCTTTGAGCTGGAAATGATATTTGAAAATGCAATTCAATTTAGATTGGTTTTACAAGATTATACAGTTGAAAGAGGAGTGAACTTAAAATTAAGGCTAAATGAGAAGAGTAGAGTTATGGCAGTATATTTGAAGCCCAATTTGTAGTGAACTACTTGAACTTGTAACGTTTAAGTAATGTTTCGTCATCTTGCCCCTTAAAGTTAAATGTTTTTTAATTTGACACTTATAATTGTAAATTTTAAACAAAATTAGTGCATTTTCTATCTTTTGTAACCACGTGCAATACACGAGCATGACGTAGCAGATGCATCGTTTTGAACGAATAAGGAACCAACATGTGGCACTTAAACTATGAGTTGTAATTGCGGCAGAGGGAAACAATATTGACCAGATTTCTCTCTCTCTCTCTCTCTCTTTGATCTGTAACTCCTCTCTCTCTCTCTCTCTTTGTGTTCTCGCACTCTCTCTCTCTCTTTGTTCTTGAACCTATGTTGTCTTCTTTCTTTATCAAAGCACGATCATTAACAGAGTTTGCCACATGTCCATAAGATCTTGAAGCCGAATATTAGGGTTTTTTTTGGTTTCAGTAAACAAAGGAAGTCACCATTGCAAGGTAATTTTGACATTTTTACCTATAAATGAAATGGTTTTTTGGGAGATTTGTTTTATAGTTTTTTTAAGATAATTTTTTTTTGTTTATTTCAAATTGGAATTATATTAATATGAACACAAATATAGATATGTGTCTTAGTTATTATTTGCATATAACGTGGGGAAAGAGTAAGCGTGGATATAGACTGGTTAACTAATTTATAGTCTTATCGAGTTTGGTTTATTGATATTTGTTTTTTAAAATTAAGATTCAAGTTCGGTTTATTAACAATCAATTAACCACTAACTAGTTAACTACTAAATGAAGTTAATTAACATTAAAAATTAAACATATACAATTATTTAAAAATTTATTTAAAAAATGCATCTATAAAATAAAAATATAAATTCTAAAATTTTTAAATATACAAATAAAAATAAAAATATGAATTATTAAAATTTAATGTCAATATTATAAAAAAAAAATTACATCAACGCTTTACAAGAAAATAAAAAAATTCAACACGAATTTATCACTCGTTTATATTGACAAGTGAATGATTTTTAGTAATTGAAGTATAAAATATATTTATATTTATACAAAAGAAAATGGTAATAATTAAAATGTGAAAATTCTTCCAATGGATCATATATATATATATATATATATATACACACACATTAACTAACATTAAAGTTTGATCTAAATTTATTAAACATAATTTTTTAAAAATTAAAATTCACATCCGCATTTAATTGAATTGATTAACGGTATATACTGATTTGGACTCAATTTTAACAGGTGGTTGAATCGGTTTCGAGGGTTTTTTTTTTTGGAAAAGAGGATATTTGAATGAGGGAGTACATATAAGTTGTGGCCTATGGAATAGAATTGAATTATTTAAAGTATTTGCCAAAAAAAAAAAAGAAAAGCCAAACATAGAAATAAAATAACAGTGATAGGAAAATAAATAAAATAAAATAAAAAAGGTCTGTTCCCATTAGAGGACAGGACCTACCAAAACATCGTTGTCCATGCTAACGTCACTTATGACGGTTAGTGTGTAATTAATGAGGTTTTGTGGGGGTATTTGTAGGGTCACCGTCCCATATTCATTGGCACCCACCTGTTTTTGGGTATGGTTTATGCAATTGAAAAGTACTCATATTTCAATGACTTTATTTTGAGTCGGATGAATTCGTTATAAATTTTTAATATCGACTTTTTTTATCGTAATATTTAAATTTAAAATTTTATTTGAAACAAATGAATATCGATACTTATACTCACCAATATTAATTTTTTTTACAATGTAAAAATTAATAAATTAACGAGGGACAAAAACACTTGCGATCTAAGAAGCAACTACTGTATATATCACAAACCAATTTCTATACTTGGAAAATGATCGAACAATACAAAACAGCAATTATTTGGGATCAACTCAAAGCTCAATCTTAATGGACCCATTATTATCCTGCTTACCAACTTAATTGTTTCTTCACAAGCCACTCTTGTGTAGCAGAACTGTAAGCTACCACGTGCGTTCATACTATCAAATCTTTAAAAGGATGATAATGAAAAAGAAAATAATTTAAAAATATTAACTTTTTAATTACCTAAAATCCATCGGTGTTTATATTGCATCAATACACGAGAGCTCACTGCATTCAATGTGACCTAATCCATATACCGTGGTTGATGGCTTAAATACTAAACTAATGTCAAGCTGCTACATAAAAAGAAAACAATTATAAGAAATTATGAAAATAAATTATATTTCCATTATATAACTTATTTTATTTTACGTGACAATATGTTTTTAGTTTGGTTCATAGTCAATTCTAGGGAGAAACATTTATATCGATTTATGAAATATAAAATCATGAATAAGAGTAGAAAAAAATATGCACATAAAAAGAAATAATAAGAGTTTATAATTATGAATAAACTATTATTTTGAAAATAAAAACTTATAGGTGGCTATGAAATGAAAATTCGGTGGCTTTAGGCTAATTTGCAGCTGTTTTGATTTACACGTAACAGGATTATTACAGTATTTTATGTTTCACGTGAGCGTGTGTTTATATATATATATATATATATATATTTCCATAAGTCAAAATTGCAAATCCAACTATAAAGTGAGAATTTGTAAATTTTTCTTGCAAGTAACGAGGCAGTCAGCAAAACATTTGCTAGCTAGTGGACATCTTGCACATGATGCCTCATGATTTTATACCAAAATTTCTTACAACATTACTAAATACTAATCAACATATAAAATTACAAACATAATGTATTGACAATAAAATAAAATAAGCTTTGCAGCCGTTACATCGATCACGCATATGTCGATCAACAGAAAAACAAGTATCATGATGAGTTCATCAGCTCCTCCCTTTTCTATATAATTGAGTGCATAAATATTTTCTGTTTTTGATTAATACATAAACATATTTTTCATACTTTGTTTGATTTTTTTCACTTAAAATTCCACACCAGCTATTGTCCTTTTCTCAATTAGCAAAGTATTTAGTGTCTTTATTTTGCCTTTTCATATAGCTTTCTATATAATTAATCGAATTTAGGATGATAGTAAGATGACAATAATATACGGATTTGATATAAATACAAGTAATTTAATGGGAAAGTTTTCCTTAAATGGAGCCTGAACAAGATATATGAGATTAATGAATGGAAATTTGACGCGTAGGGGATTTTGATGGATATTCTATCCAATTTCCATCCGTAAATGGAAGAGAGTGTTTATTATTATCTAGTTGAGAAAGGAATATTTATATAGCCATGGACCCCATCAAATACTATTTAATTTGATGAGCATAAGTTGGTTATACACATTGAGACAAAGTAAAATTGAAATTTTTCTATTATAAAGCCACGTGTCCATAACATGAGGAACTGCAGCTGCTTTAGCAAACCAAAGAAGAATTGACCAAAGGGAAAAGGAAATGGTCCAAATCTAACTAAACGGATGAAAATTTAAGAGCTCACCTGTTTGGAGTTTCGAGATTGTATATTTGACACAAAGCACAACACATGTCTGGGAAGAAATTCCTTTGGAATTTCAGCCTGAAACACGGTTTTCAGATCTTCTTTTTTTCCCATAAAATTAATCTATGTTTATGGAAATAGCTTTTTGTGAACTCTCAAGTGCCACCATAATCTTCAAATAAGTTGGCTTACGCGTAAATGAGCTGGTTAAGTTGGAACACAGCCACCACCCACCTTACTGTTTGCGAACTACACTCATTTTAACTATTTTCAAACATGCCGCTACGTACTATACATTAATTATTGCATCCTAAGATAAGCAACCCATTTATCAACGTGATTAAGTGAAAGTTACACGTTCGACCGTTATTAAAAATTCAAATACTTCAAAAATATCGATTTGCTTCCATTTATATTTTACATGTTTGGTATAAATTCGGATCTTTGATATTGAATCTTTAATTCTTTTTCAGGTTTCAACTCTCAAAATAGCAATCCAATTACAAAAATGAAAGATACAATAAGATTAGCACACTCTATATCGCATGTATTGGATAACATTTCATGTCAAAATGTTTATAGAAAAAGAAACTAAATAATGTATCTACATCTCAATTCCTTATTAATGGATTCTAACAAAACTACGGAAGTTAATCTAATATAAAAAAATGATTAATGATACAATAGATTAGTCATATTAAAAAATAAATGGAAAAATAAAAACAATAAAACACATAAATCATAAGAAAATTTGTCAGGTGGTATCTTTTGGATAATAATGAAGCCCCTTTTGGCTCGACTTCCCCCTGAAAAATAATTCGGCATGGAAATTTCCAAAAATTATTTCCTCAATAATTCTCTCTATAACTCATTAAGTTATATAATACTCCATGATTTATATATTAGTGATTCATCTTTGGAGAGAAGCATAAAACTGATCCACTGAAAATGAAATATATATAAATATACCTTAAAAAAAATCTACCAAAGATTCTAGATTGTAAGCCTTGGCTTCTGATGAATTTCAAGACAACAAGATGCATTATTAATGAAATATATATACATTTAATTTACATGATTAAATGACTCCATTGTGTGCATGCTATCGATTACGGTGCAATTAAAGTTCATAGATATATTCATAAAAAAAGTTCTAAAAGTAATGATGCCAACCTTTGCAGATGCTGAAAAGAATTCAACATCGGATATTTAAGATAATTAGCAAGAAACTATAATTATGGTAGAATGAATTTTGAAATAGTTTAAGTCATTCCGGAGCAACAGTAAATTCACAATTATTAAGTACATCTCTCTAGACCCGCACAAACTTACACAAATTTCACACAAAGACCTTTGTGGTTCAAGTATTGATTAAATATTTTATTGTAATTCTTTTCAAACTTTACCTTTTTGTTTAAAAAAAAAATGTTCATCTAATGGAAAATCTTGTAATATTTGTACTACCTCATATATAGATGACAAAAGCAAATACTTAAACGTGGGCTTTAGAATTCTAAACCTAAGTTTGAAGGTATAATTCCAGAAGCAAAAATAAGTCATACACATTTTTTTGACACTTTCACAAAGTCTTGGTTGAAAAACTTTTGCAGCAAGGAACATTATTTATTTATTTTGCATAAATGTAATGTTCCATTGCCACCAACTAGATACCCCTATCTATGCATGCCTGTGTACATGTCATGCACAGCAGTTCAAACCACTCAAAACACATTTGGAAATTATATTATTAGAAACCCTGAATCCAATCCCTTCACTCAGGCCTATTCAGATAACAAAGATTTAACAGATTAAAAAGATAATCACATATAATGGGCACCCTAGTGCTATATGTATTCTCTTATTAACATATATAAAAGAAAACACTAGCATGCTTCATAAATATTTCATGCTAACTTGGGCATGCAAAATTTTATTTCAGGTGTACTTGATTGGAAGTAAAATATAATAATTTAACTAATATGACTGGATTATATAGCTGTTAGCACTCAATTAAAAATACGAAAAATCTCCATTTTGGTTATCATAATATTAGTGGCACTTCTCTATGTATGAATGATCATGTATGGATAAAATCCACATGTATGCAATGTATATATATGTGTATATATTTATAAAAATAGGTACTGCACCAACAAGTGTGTACCTATATAAATAATGAGTGACAGTTGCAACACACACCTCTTGTTTGTTGTTGAAGTTGAGAGGCATTAGTGAGAATGGACCATTAACAACACAACTGCGCACCACAATGAGTTTATTGCTTTACATAGCGTATATGTGTTTATATAGATTCTATTCTTTTAAATTTGAATTGCCCCACTTTATGTTTGATATCTTAAACTCTCCAAACTTTGTTCAATGATGGTTTTGAGAAAGTTTAATTGCTTTTAAACTTAGTCTTAAACCAATGATATATAACAGGGAAATATTCATGATTATGACCAAATAAAATGGAAATTAAGCATATAAATATATATCTAAGTGATTAAATAAAAGAAGATTACAATCTCTAGAATTGGAGTTGTAGGACAAACCTCTTCATTGCTTTGTTCTTGGAAAACAAGAAACAGAAAAGAAAACAAGTGAATGATATTAAATTTCTTCTCTTCTTAGCTTGTTTAAAAGGGCTGTAATAAGAGCATCTCTTTTCTCAGCCCTAGCTTCTTCTCTAATCCTTCTTTGTTCTTCTCTTTCTCTCCATCTTCTATCCATCACTATCCTCTCATTTTCTAATGCTTCCATTGTTTGTCTCCACTCCATCTCCTTCATTCTCCTCTCGTTTTCCCTTGCTTCGAATGCTTCTCTCCATTGCATTTCCATTTGCATCTGTTGCTTCATGAAATCTTCTAATATTTCCTTCAAATTATTACTATTTCCACTCCCACTACCACTTACTATTTTACCCTTCTTCTTCTTTCTTCTACTTCCTTTCTGTCCCTCGCTTTCTTCGTTATCGTCTTCTTCCTCTGAAGATAGCTGCACCGCTTTCTTTTTAGACCCTTCCGCTTCTGACCATAGCATTCGTTGCATTCTTGATGCGAATATCGCTTGCAACTCATTATAGAATGGGAATTGTTGCCGCAAAGATTCAGGTTCCATGGTTTCACATCCCTAATTTATTATAAAATTTATAAAATTAGGGTTTTTCTCTACTTAATTAAACTATTCAATCAAAAACAGACAAAAAAAAAAAAGAAAAAAATTACGATACCTTGTATCGAGTAACAAGGTTTTTCCACTTGCACTTGCACTGCTCTGCGCTACGATGAAAACCCTTTTCTTTCATTTTATTAGAGATCACATCCCATAAAAGCTTGTTCCTTTTAGTCTCCATGAAAGTACGGTCTAGCTCTGCTCTGATCATCAAGAACTCCTTTGTTTCTTGAATGCTCCATTGAGGGAACCTATCAGTATCAACGTTAACACTGATCTGATGGTGATGCTGCTGATGATGACGGGGTTCCATCAAACACAACAATTTATATATAATTTGGAAGATGATGAAGATGATTTAGGTGGATTAATTTTGATCAGAAAAGAAAGAAAGAGAAGCCAAAGAAAAGATTTATAAGAAGGTGGTGTGAATAGAAAAAGAGGCGTGAATGGTCAAGAGGAAAGAAATTAAAGAAAAAGAAAAAGATTTTTAATTCATTTTTAATTTATTTTTTTCTTGAATAAGATAGATCTGTGTCAAAGAGAGCGTTTAAGTATTATTCGTTCAGATGAAGAAAATGAAACCAAATGTTTTTTTTTTTTTTTTGGTTTTGAACAGTCCTTCCAGTCTTTATCTGTCTACGCGGAAACTCATTTTCCCTCTCTTTTCTCTTCTTTTCCTGTTTCCTTTCCTTTCTCTCTCTAGAAGTCCATTTATTATTTTTAGAAAAATAAAATTTATGTATAAGTTGTGATTGTTCACATTGCGTTTACGTGTCGTCAGTATGACGGGGAAACCCAGAGGAAGTGGGGCTTTATTCTCTGCAACCAGATATAGCTAACTTGGAGTTCAAGCTACTACATATATTTGTTTAAATTTTGTAAATTTAATTAATTAAAAAGCTTTCACTTTATTATATTATTATTATTATTTAGAAGATTTGTCAACTTTCTGGTCGTTTGCCCATTGAACGGTGTAAAGGGGACAAAACCAGAGAAAGCTTCAAAGACCATTGTACCGTACGTGGTGGCTGATCTTATTTGCGTTTTTCTTAAGAAACCGGCTTTTCTTTTCTTTTTTTGCATGGATTTCCATGATCTTGCTTACATTTATTACACACTTAACATAAATTCTCCTTTTTCCAATTTCTTAAATTAAGCATTTCAAAGCATATAAACATATGCAAACTAATGGAAACCAATATATTGCGTAAGATTCAATCCAGATTATTAATTAATACTAACGCTCATTAATACTGATATATAATCCAAATAACAAAAACTCAACACCAAAGGATGAATTTGATGGATCCATTCTCTTTTAATTTTAGATTTTGGATTTTAATTATAGATATAAAGTAAAAATAAACGTTTCATGTATTTTAGAATCTGTTTAGTATAAATTTAAATTAATTAGATTAATAAATTTCAGATAATAAATAAATTATATATATAAAAAAAACTCAAAGTATATAGTCATGCAATGCATAGACTGAAATTCGTTTCTATAACTTAAAGATATTAATTATTTTTTATTCAAGAATATGATGTTGGAAATTTAAAATCTAATCAACATATATATATTCTTGTAAAAAAAAACATAATACATAAAATTATATAGAATACCATATATTTTTATTTTTTTTAAAAAATATTATAATATAATACTGTAAAAACTACTGTAATACCATAAATATCTTCAAATGGTACAATAATTGATTTAAAGAACAGCTTACAATTGTAGGGTGAATTAAGTAAAATTGTAGATTTTTAATTTTAAAATCTAAAAATTATTTTCAATTTTTATTATTTATTTTTTAAAAATTATTTTATATATTTAAAAATTGTATGCTTTTTTAATTATTCATTTATATTTTTTAATTATTCGTGTATATTATGATAATAATTTCGGCAGTGGCTGTGTGATGATAGCAACATCGGTAGGGTGACGACTACAGTAGTGGTGTGGTGGTAGAAGTGATGGTGATATGATGGCAACGGCAGTTGCAGTGATGCTAGCGGCGATGGCAATAGTGACGGTGATGGATAGTGGCGGTCTTCTGGTGGTGGTGGTAGCAGTGGTAGTGGTAGTATCTGCGGCAATAGCAGTAGTGGTGAGTGACGGCGGCAATAACAGTAGTGGTGGGTGACGGCGGCTACAACAGCGGTGGTGGCGACAGTAGTAGAGGTGTAATGATAGCAGTGGTGATAACGAGAATAAAGTAATTAAATTGTTGATAAAAGTATAACCCTAAAAATTATATTTTAAAAATTTTTAATTTCCATTTTTGGTATAAAAATTACTTTTTTAAATTTTTGTAAAAATTAAAACGAAAAAAAATTTGCTGAATATATTTTAATTTTATTTAAAAATTAAAAAATTTAAAATAAAATACTCACCAAACGCATCTATAGTTTGCAAGAAGAATTTTTTTATTTATAAAGCGAATCACAAATTTATTGTGACTATCAAACTCATATCTTTCCATATTCTAATAAAATTCTACTACTTTTATATTGTACCTATAAATACCCCATTATGATTATTCGATATATACAATCAATAAGAGACAATTATCTATTCATACTACATCTGTCTTTACTTTAATTAGTTTTATAACACGTTATCAGCACGATAGTCTCTATTGATTATTGAAAGTCAGTGGTTTACGACAACCCGAGTCGAATGAATCAAGAATTCTAACTACATGATTTAATGGTAAATTATCTCAAAATTATTGTTATATTATTTTATAAATATATAATATTAGTTGGCACTATTCTTCCTTTATTTTATTTAGTTGGTTATATTGAAAGCTTAAAAAAATTTAAAAAAAAAACCATTCAATTCGGTATTGTTATTTTAGTTGAGTGAAAATTACTTTCTCGTTACATTTGATGTGATGTCTTGTATCAATGGATACATTATAACTTGAAATTCTTCTTTCTCTTTTTTGTTGTTCATTTGTTGATTTGTGACCATGAATTGCATGTGTCCCACAATGCTAGTTTTGTTACAACATGTAGAATTGAGAATATATTTCATTATCGATATGTGATGGAATTACCTACCCTACACCATGCACATATAAGCTTTATTAAATTTCTCTTTTTAAGTGTAGTATATTTACAATATATACTATTATGTTAATTTATTATTTTAATGGGTAACACAAAATTATTCAAAGGCTCCGGAAGAGATAATTTATTATTTTAATGGGTAACACAAAATTATTCAAAGGCTCCGGAAGAGATAATTTATTATTTTAATAGGTAACACAAAATTATTCAAAGGCTCCAGAAGAGCTACAAAATCATTACCCAAATACAATTTATTATATATGAATATTTATCTATTATGTCTCAAGAAACTTATTATTTATAAAGATATTCGCTAAAATGAATATTATTTTGAGACTAAAAGAGAAATACCGAGGATCCATATATGAAAATTGTTGTATGAAATAAGTAATATTTTTTAAAGATAATTTAATTTTTTTTATACCAATATTAGTAAATTTGAAGTTTACTAATAAATAAAAATATTAGCAACCTGAAATTTACTAATTATTATACAAATATTAATAATCTATTGTTTATTAACTATACAATTATCAATAAACATAAAGTTTATTGATTAATTTATACTAATATAAATAAATCTAAAGTATATTGATTATAGTAAACTTAAAAATTGACTGAAGTTTATTGATTATAATAAACTTGAAAATTGATACAAATACTAATAAATATTTAGTTTATTAACTATCACAAATATTAGTAAATCTGAAGTTTACTAACTGTTTGATATTAATATTAAAAAAACTTACTATTTATCAATTGATATAATAAAATTAGTAAAAGTGAAGTTTACTG
Source organism: Excoecaria agallocha (assembly GCA_037975025.1). NCBI lineage: Eukaryota > Viridiplantae > Streptophyta > Magnoliopsida > Malpighiales > Euphorbiaceae > Excoecaria > Excoecaria agallocha. The sequence continues at coordinate 56,861,517 of CM075806.1, read as the reverse complement.
ATTAACAATGGATTACTTGGCATGACCAGTTTGACAATTTTGGATTGATTATAATGCATAAATTATTGAGAATTCATATATTTATTAGAGAACCAGAAGTTTGTTTGATTCAACTTAAGAAATTCTCATAATCTATTTGTTCTCAAAAAATATTATTAAGGTATCACTAGCTAATAAAAGGGTTACATTTTCTTTATTCTGGAATGAATAAAGATAATATATGTGGGCCTACTATCCACCATGTGAAATACTAAAATATTTTTGAAATATGCATCAATAAAATATTCATATGTGTATTTATTATCAACTCACAACCTGTAATTTATGAGATTATTCAAATTAAATGCACAACTTTCAGAATATGTAATCAAGCTATTTTTCTTTTGATAATGCTAGTGATCGTATGTTGTGACTAAAAGATTATTATAAACCCCTTGTATATGTTCATACTCCAAGATCTAGCTAAAAATGTTAACTACATGCCTCCGGTTTAATTGCTAGACATTTTTATGAGAACAATAGTATCATTTTTATATATAGATATATAATATTGATGTAAGCAATACTTACATACATTATGCCAATAAAAATTCTAAAATTTCTCAATTGCAATTTTAGTTAAAAATTGTGTTTTGTTTAATAGCTTTTCTAATATAAGAGGAAGAAAGTAGCTAAAATAAATAAATAAATACATTATGTATATTTTAGATCCATATATTGTGAACTTGAAGTTCAAAATATTAGTTAATTATGATACCAATGTATTTGTTAGTGTGTAGAGATTTATTAAATCTCATTTTGTATTAGCTACAAATACTTCAATTCAAAATAATGTTCCAATAGGACAATTTATCTTGTAAGGTAAATTATTCCGTTCCAAATAAGAATAAAATTTTTGAATGGCAAAGAGCAAATAAATTCATATAGTCATATTATGGAGGCGGATACTTCTGAAAAGACCTATGACATAACTAATTTTTTAAATCTCAGAAGTGGTTCAGGTACATAAAATTAAATAAGAGATCTCAATATGTCATTTGTTTTCAAAAAGGAATCAAAAAGGATAAAGTTGTTGACAATATTTCTTTATAAAAATATTGATGTTAATATTTTCAATATAGTGAGGATTTTAAAATTAAATCTGTTGAAAAATACAGATATTAATTGCATACAATATAAATTTTTGGACCTGCTGTTCAAAATATTGAAAAATATGATGCCAAAAGAGTACAATTGATATTCATATAATAAACAATGAAGTCATAAAATATGATTTATTTTATGACATTTATTGCAATGGATTGACATCAATTGTAAAAATACATATTTTCTTATAATTAATGTAATAAGTTTTTACCGTTTGTCAATTTGGTAATATATTAGTATGTAACTAATTGATACTATTTATCTATTTGATAATAAAATTACATATAGTTTCTGAAAGATTTATCATGCCTGAAACATATAAATATTTCTGAAAAATTTTATTTAATACAAATATATGCATTGAATTTTATGTGTATGATTTTGAAGTGTTATAATTTACTTATTGTCATGATTTATTTATGATTTTAATTACTAAAACTCTTGAAAAGTTCAAAATTTTCTAACGAATTTTGGAAACTAATTTTTATCTCCACTTGAAGATCGAGTTCTATTTGATTGAGAGAATAAATGTTTATAATGTGATTATATATTTATAAATTATATTCAATTGAGTACACAAATGGTTGTCAAGTTACTAGATACAACATATTTTACGATCATATATTTGCTATTGATGTATTATGTAATCATGCATTACATGATAATTATCAAATTGTTACTTAAAACTACATATTCTTTTAAAGATTTTAGTTCTCTATATAATCATATATATTTTATTTGGACAATTTCATTATCTTTAAATAATTTTTTTAGAAATATTTTAATTAAGTTATTAAATGCATTCATTTATTATAGCTATTATATAATTATATTATATACATGCTATGAAATTATTTTATTACATCTATTTCATTCCTTGAAGTGAATGAAACATTATAGAATCATGGCCATAAAAATAGTATGTTCAAGAATTGATATTACTATTATATGATTAATTTTCACTATCAGAAGTGGTTGATAATTAAGAGAAATAATATAAATGGTTAAAAAACTCATTTGAAAATGGATAACTTATTTCTAATATGGTATAAAAGTATATTAGTCATTTACCTGTTGTACGTACGACTATACTATTAGATTTTATAAAATTTCTCATCTTAAAGCAATGAAATATATGTAGATGAATTTGTACATGCTTGAAAATGTACAACATGTAATTTTATGAAATAAATTTTAGTTATTATTTTTCAGTTCATGCATATTATATCCAGAAGATATATATAGTAAGCATATCCAGAAGATATGTGGCTAATTTTTAGAAAAAATTTTATAATATTACGTATCGAAATTTTGCATGTATAAATTTAAAGTTGTGTATCAATATTTTTATAAAAGAAAGAAAAATACACGTTGTACTCTTTTTTCCTTAACTAAGGTTTTTTTTCACTGAGTTTTTCTGTTAAGGTTTTTAATGAGGCAACTTATAATGTGTATTAAAATGTTGTGTACTATTTTTTTCTTTACTGGATTTTTATCCCATAGGATTTTTTTTCCAGTAAGGTTTTAATGAGGCACAATATGTATTAATGGACATTCAAGGGGAAGTATGTACTATAAATTTCATGATTATGAATATCTATAACCCTTTTATGATTGATAGCATGACTTATCAAATGAAAAAAAAAAGGCAAAACAATTATTGCCCATGAATGATATTTTGAAATATTGTCAATGATTTTAAAAGTCCGTCAGAAGTGTGACGGATCTTTTAATGGGAAAGATATCAATTTTTGAAAGAAAATGAAATGAAAATTTCTAAAGTGATACTCTTGAAGAGGTAAAAAGCAGCATAAATCAACAACTCCATATTTCTAGAAAACAATTTCAGAAGTGATTCTTGTAATGATAAATTATATGAGTTGTGAAAATAGATGATAAATGTTGTTGATAATGTTGATAATTATTGAATTACTCAATATTAGCTATTCATGAAGTTAATTGAAAGCTCATGTGGTTAGAAGGTATAACTCAATACAAGAAAGCAATGTATAGATTATTATTCAAAAACAACGACCAACAATATTGAAGTCTGAATAAATCACAAAGTTTTCTTTAGCAACAAACCAGCTGATCTCTTCACCAAGATTCTACCGACTTCGATTTTTAGAAAGTATGTAAGCAGTATTGGGATATTTCAGTTTAAGAAAATATTGTAATTATTGTATTTTTAAGGGAAAGTATATAGCATATGACTACTGTACTTTTTTTTTCCTTCGCTAAGTTTTTATTCCACTGAATTTTTTTTAGCAAGATTTTAACGAGATATATTCATAGTGCATAATCATCCAATGAAAAATACTGTTGTAATTATGAAGTGTAGAGATGACTATCAAACTCATCTCTCTCCATATTTTAGTATAATTTTACTATCTCTATATTGTATCTATAAATATCCCATTATGATTATTCAGTATATACAAACAATAAAAGAAATTTTTTTTATTTATATTATATCTGTTTTTACTTTAATTAATTTTATTATAAAATTATATATATATATATATATATATATATAATTTTTTGTTTGATGTATGAAATTTGTCCGTGCCAAGTATGAATAAAAAATTTTCACATGCAACATCATTAAACTAAAAAAAGTTATGGATTTGCGGGGTAAAGCTAGAATGCTATAGAATGGATTTTGCTGTCAAATGTTAAAAAGAAAATATATTAACTTTTGTTCAGATTTATTTTTTTAAAGGCTTTCTTTTGATTTTAAAAAATATAATTAACGCGGAATCTGCCATGTCCCACGTGCGGATGCGAACCGCCTTTATGCACGTGGCATACATGCAGACATCGGATCAGAAAATGATAGGAGGCGATTTGATAATGAGCGGGCCCGATTTTCCTTATGTTCACACCCATATATGACCCATTCTAGCTGGCCCAAAATCTTGACCCCACTAATGCTAATCTATATCCTAAATTATTATTATTATTATTGCGAAGAAAATTTCTTAATTTATTATTTATCATACTTCATATGAAATTACTCTTATCTTAGTGGTTATAATTAATAAAATTCATTTAATTATTGTACTGCTAAAATAATATTTAATTTTGTTCTTGCGAAACAATAGTGCCTTAATTAATTAAAACACTGGGTGCATGGACCACTGGATATTTTTTACTTGCTTATTTATATTACTATTTTTTTTCAAAACCATTTATATTACTTGTTATATATTGTGATTTTTTATTAAATTGACCAAATTTTCGTCAATGAAAATTTTGTTATGCGGCTTTACATGTTGAGGACCACGGGGAATTATGTTAAAATATAATTAGTTATTTACATGTGAATGTATATATTTTGCATGTTGGAGATAATTTCACACTACATGATACTATCAAATCTTAACAATTAAGAAATTTAACAAAAGCACATGATGAATTTTTCCTTAATAATTTTTAATGCAGAAAAAATTATTGATATGAGGAAATGAAAGGAAAATAAAATATAAATAAATAAATGAATGAAGATAAGATGGTGCATTAAGATTCTAATGGAATGTTCTCTAGATATGATAATACAGTGTGTGAATGAAGCAGTCGTGTTAAAGTAAATGAATAAAATCCGTAATTTGACCAACTGTTTTGTCCAAGGAGAGTCCTTTCAGCTCTTTAAAAACTAAATTAAATAAGAGTCATTGTTTAAATTATAAATTAAACTAATTAGTGAGTTTGCTTCTTGGATTTGATTTGTGTCCAAATGATCCGATTCAGAAAGGCTTCAGAATTCTATTTCTCTTATTTTTATATATATATATATATATATTGTGATTACGCTATTTTAAGTAAAAAATGGTTACGGTCCAAATTCGGTTATGATTGACGCATAAATTATCTAAATAATAGTTTATATTAACTTTACTGAATTATCAAAATTATATAAATTATTCAATTCCAAAAATACTAAAATTCAAAATCCAATCTCAAATCTCCAAATACATGCCATAATTAAAATACGGAGCCTCTACAAAAAATAGAAAAATTATGTGAGATTATAAATTTCCACTAACATGCTAACTTAAACAAACTATTGACTAATTCTGATCTAGTAGCAAATGAGAATAAGGTCCTTGCCAATAAAAGGTTAAAGGCTGGAACTGATTGAATATAACTACTAATCTACAAATTAAATAAAATATATAGAGCGCACATAGTTTGAGTACAGTAATTCAGTGAATGATAAATAATCACACAACTAACTGAGAACGGAAAATAGTTCAGAGTAATGTAATAAAATATATTTAACAACTAAAACGATATATTAAATCATGAAATAAGAAAAAAAATTTCAAATGAATTAACTAACATTTCAAAACCACAGCATAGTTCAACAAGGGTGATGATACTTTATATCACCAAAAGACTAATAACAGATGTTCCCACCAAAGATATTATGCAATGCTTTTAATATACATGTCGATGGAATATGATATCAAGTTATGTGATTTTCTAAACATGTGATATATCTGGCAGATTTAGATGCATATTCAGATAACAGACTATTCAAATAGAGTTGGATATAAAAACATATAATAACTGATCACATGTTCCGGTCTGAAAATAATTTTTCATTAACACCACATATAAATAATTTTCAACAAAAAACAGATATAACTTTGAGGTAGATAATAGATACACTCGGACAAGTTTGATACAAATTCAAATAAGTTCATAAGCAAATCAATCATTTAGTGACACAAATAACAAACAGAAAATAATTCAGAAGTTCATTCTCAAAATTTAGAATTTTAAAGCAGATAATATTCAATTTAAGTAAAATTAAACAAATTAAACTATCAATTAAATTAACACAATAAATAACAATAAAAATTCGCTTAAAACTAATATAATAAAAATTAATAAATACTTATAGGAAATTAACATAAAGATAAATTGGATAAATTCATTTAATAAAAGATTTTAAGATATTTTTAATAAGATAGAAGTAATTAAACTAAAATATTTTTAAGTCAAAATTTATATATATATATATATATATATATATATATATATATATATATATATATATATATATATATATATATATTGAAATTTCAAATAAGCGAAGTCCAAGACTCCAAAGCAAGCAACTCATTCTACGAAAGGCGAATTGGAGTTTTATGAAAACAATGTAAATGGCAACTTTAAAACTCAAATAGTGCAAAGGTATGAAATTGGCAGAAACAATTAAAATCTAATAACTTTGTATTTTGGGACATCAATGTAGAGAACGAGAGTAGTTAAGTTGGAGTGTGATGGAGTTCCTGTGTTTAGTTTTTTAGTGGAGTAGTTTTTATTGGAACAATAAATTTAAAAATAGGGAAGTGGAAAATTTTTCAGTTATTAGTATTTTGTTTTTTTTTTTTATTTTTTTAATAAAAGAATAATATGTCAATGGTTAAAAGATTTATTAGATTTAGAAAAAATTAAAAGAAGATTATTTTAAAAACGGGTTATAACATTCTTCCCTCTAATAGAAAATTTGTCCTCAAATTTTTAACTGAAAGTTCAAGGATACTAAACTAAGTTAATGGATAACCGAGGATACCTAGCTTGTATATCAGACTCGACCTCCCATGTAGCTTCACTATCTCTACGTGTTGTTATAGAACTTTGACCAAAAGAATTTCATTTGATCGAAACTTTCTAATATGACGGTCCACAATCTCTACCGGTTGCTCCTTATAAGATAAATTCTCACTGAACTTAAAAATTCGAGGTTGTAAAACATGAGAAGAATCTAAACTATACTTCATAAGCATTGAGATGTGGAAAACTAGATATATATAGGACAAGTTAGGTGGAAGAGCGAAACAATATGCAATTGCACCAACCTTTTTAAGAATCTCAAGAGGCCTAATACAGCGAGGACGCAGTTTCCATTTCTTGCCTGATCTCATAATTCCTTTCATAGGCAAAAATTTGAAAAATACGTGATCACTAACTATAAACCATACATTTTTATTCCTAGGATTAGTATAACTTTTATGTTTACTTTGAGTTGTCAAGATTTTATCTCGAATAAAATGAACCTTCTTTGAAGTCAATTGTATTAAATCCAGTCTAGTTAACCTTTTCTCTCCAAACTCAATCAACAGATAGGAGATTTACATTTATGCCCATATAAGGCCTTATAAGGTTCCATTTGAATGTTAGCACGATAACTACTATTATAAGCAAAATCTACCAAAGGTAGATGACTATCCTAATAACTATCGAAATCTATAACACAAGTGCAAAGCATATCCCCAAGAGCTTGAATGGTTCTTTCTAATTGACCATATATCTGAAGGTGAAAACTAAACTACAATCTTTTCCATAAAGCTTACTGAAATTTCCTCTACAAATGAGAAGTGAACTGAGTGACACAATTAGATACAATAGAAACCAAAACCCCATGAATCCTAACTATCTCATCAATGTACAATTAAACCAGTTTGGAACAATCATAAGCCATAGGTAAAAATCGAGTATATTTAGTCAATCGATCCACAATCATCCAAATTGACTCAAAACCACCTGGAGTGTGTGGCAACTTGGCTACAAAATCCATAGAAATACTCTCGCACTTTCACTCAGGTGTAGGAAGAGCTTGAAGCAAATAAGATGGTATCTGATATTCTGCCTTTACTTGTGGACAAGTAAGACATTTAACCACAAAATTCGCAACATCTCTTTTCATCCCAATTCACCAATATAATTCTCTCAAATCTCTACACATTTTTTTAGCACTAGGATGCATAGTTTAAGCAAAATAATGTCTCTTTTAAAATATCCCTTTTTAAACCTTTAACATTTAGGACGCAGAGTCTACTACCATAACAAATAAGCTTATCATTTGTTATCACAAAATCTTAAACTTTATCTTAATGAACATCATCCATCAACCTTTACAACTTAGGATCTATGAATTGAGTTGTTCTAATTCTATGCATAACGAAAAATCTAATACAAATAAGTGCAAAAAAAGATCCCAAATTTGACACTTTGATCTAATAACGCATGAATTTTTCTAACTACGAACCTCATCACTGCAGATAAATAAGGTAAACTACTTGAAGACTTTCTGTTTAATACATTCACCATAATATTAGCTTTTCTAGGATGATATTATATGATACAATATAGTCTTTAAGCAGTTTCACCCATCTTTTCTATCTAAGTTTAAGATCATGCTGATAAAAATATATTTCAAGCTCTTGTGATCAGTGAAAATCTCATATGTCTCACCATACAAGTAATGCCTCTAAATTTTTAAGGAAAAAATCATTGTTGCCATCTCTAAATCATGAGTAGGATAATTTTGTTCATGTTTCTTCCATTAGCAAGAAACATAAGCAATCACCCAACCATCTTCCATTAAAATACACCTTAAACCAACCCTAAAAGTATCACAATAAAGTGTTTAACCTCTTGTCCCAAATAAAAGTGTCAAAACAGTTGTTGTGGTCAGATAGGTTTTTAGTTCTTAAAAGCTCTTTTCATAAGTTTCTGACCATTGAAACATCGCATTCTTCTGAGTTAGCTTTGTCAAAAGAACAATAATGTGAGAAAAATCTTGCACAAACCGCCTAAAATACCTTGCTAAACCCAAAAAATCGTAAATTTTTGACACTATGGTTGACCTTGGCTAATAAAGCATAACTTTAATCTTCTTTTTATCAACACTCACCTTATATTTAGATATCACATGACCTAAGACTGTCACACTATCCAACCAAACCCTATATTTAGAAAATTTAGCATATAACTTGTGATCCTTTAGGGTCTGAATAATAATTTTCAAAAGCTACTCATGTTCTTCCTCACTTCTTGAGTATACAAGAATGTCATCAATGAATACTATCACAAATCTATTCGAGTATGGCTTGAAAATTTTATTCATCAAATCCATAAAAGCATTAGGGGCATTTATAAAATCAAATGGCATCACCAAAAATTCATATTGCACATATCTAGTCCAAAATGTAGTTTTAGGAATGTCTTCCATTTTCATCCTCAATTGGTGATATCCCAATCGAATATCAATTTGTGGGAAACATCGGGTACCCTGAAGCTAATCAAATAAATCATTAATTCAAAGAGAATGATATTTGTTATGTACAATTACCTTATTCAATTTCCTGTACTCAATGTACAACCTCATGGACCCATTTTCTTTTTTCCAAATAAAATTAGAGCACTTTAAGGGGATAAACTAGGTCGAATGAACCCTTTATTTAGTAAGTCATACAATTGCTCCTTTAACTTCTTTAACTTAGCAAGAGCCACTCGATTAGGAGCTATTAATATAGGTTCTGTTTTAGGAACCCAACCAATACTAAAATCAATCACCCTCTCTGGTGGCAGTCCTAGTAACTTATTAGGAAATATATTAGCAAACTCTTTAACAATAAGTACTTGATCTACACTAACCTCATCAGATTGTGTATTCCATACTAGGATCTCCTTGAAAAAAAAATTTCCTCCCTAAGACTACTAAAGGTAACAAACTTGTTATAACAATCCATTGTAGCATGATAAGATGCCAACCAATTAAATCTTAAATTTACACCAAAGTTTAACATATTTAATAACATAAGATCAACTAACATCTTTCCACCCAATTTGTAGCCTACAGTTCTTATAAATCAAGTTTGCATTTAAAACATCTCCTATAGGTGTTGCCATAGACAAAGGATAATCTAAAATTTCAGGTGTTCTACTAAACTTCATAGACAAATAAAGAGATACAAAAGAATGGTTTAAACCCAAATCAAACAAAACCTCGACATCAATTGAGCAAGTGGAAATTATACTTATTACCATATTGTTAGATGCTTGAGCATCCTATTGTGTCATGGCATAAACCTTGACCTAACCTCATCTAACATATATTTGACTTTGGGATGCAGTAGAGCCTTATCCTCTAACACCTCTACGACCCTAACCATAACTTCTATTGCTAGACTAAGCAACTATCTCAGTGCCACTAAAAAGAGCTGGGGATGAATTTTGAGTCATGTTAACAATAGAGGAATACTTCTTGAGATGTCCCATTTGACCACATCCAAAGTATACTCCAATAGCTCAATAACCAGTACAAAAACCATGATTTTTACCACAATGTTGACAAAGTGTTGAGCTATTCTACTGGGGTCAGTAATAGATGTTTATGATCTTTAAAGTTGCATCTATCCATTCTTGCATTGTGTTCCATACCCAACAGTCAACTGGGATCTTTGTTTCCCTTAGGATCCTGAATTACTTTACCCCTTATTAACTTGTCTTTCTCTATTCTAATTACCATTTTAAAACCCAACCTTAAGCTTCTTATATAACTCTCGAGCCTTACGCTCTTCATCAACTATCTTTATCTATTGAGCTTAGTCAATAATAACATCAAATATGAAAAGTCATAAAGAAGCTACATGATTAACCAATTTATTGCGAAGACCCCTTTTAAATTTTTTGGCCTTTTTTTATCTTCAATAGGAATCAAGTACTCCATAAAACAAACCAATCAAATTCTCTAGCCTTAGGCTCCTACAAGTTAGAAAGAATAGACCTCTCCATAAAAAAGGATTGAAACTCAGGCTACAAAAATGTATCATTAGCCTTTTCTGCTTTTTTTGTCAATACTAGCTGTATGTTGCTCCTTGGAATTGATTGGCTACCAATGTCACCATTCTAGAGTTAACACATGCCAATACTTTATAGCAACGGTCCATGGCCTCAAGAAAGTCTATAAGGTCAGTTGAAACATCCTCATCATAAACTGTAGGAAGCTGCAATATGAGAAAATCATTAGTATGTTGAAATTGAGCTTTGTCTTGAGATAAAGCAGCATTAGGCAGCACAACCTTATATTATCATTATTCTGTAATGTAACTAGACATTATTTGAATTGCCTGAAATACCCCTTATAAACCTATAGCCAGATCCTTTTGAAAGATGCGACCAAACCCAGATGCTGTTAGTGTAAGCCCTAGCCCCAATGCATTGTAATAAAACACTTCAATTAATAAAATGAGGCATTTGTTTTATCCATTGTATTCCTGTGCATATCAATTGATAGAACTGTCCAAGAATGTTGTTTCGGTTTAAGTTATCATGTGTGAGGCACATGGTTGTAAGACCTTGAAACAAATGAGAATTCATTCTAAATATCCCTAGTCAGTCATTGTTATGGGAATAACAATGAATTAAGACTAGTATGCTCTCTTTGATATTATGAGTTCTGTCTTACGGATCATTAGGATAAAAGTGTCAATCAGAGATCATAGATACATGTTAAAGAACATGGTATCTGGATACGATCCGCTCATGAGAACACTACATGGTACAAGTCATAAGTGTTTCTCATATGCAAGTTTTGTATCGGAGTTCTTAGACCTGAAATCTCTATGAAACTCTTTATTAATTACTGTGTACTTTGACATACACCTAACGTGCTCGTAACAGAGTGACAAGTACGGGTATGATTGGATATGCATTGATTCATGTTAGAGAGCATGAGAGAAGTGAAGGGATTACCCCTCTCGATAAGAGAGATAATATCACCGGCCACTTGATCAGTGAACTAAGAAGTGTATGGCCATACCAAGATGAAATAATGAGTGATCATTATTTATCTGAGAGTTCAGTATCACTGGAATATCAAGAAAGGAATTAATATATATAAAGATGACTAGTTTCATGCCTTATATTAATTCTGATATTTATGGGTAAGGGACTATGCAAAATTGCATTAGGTCATTAAATGCCATATGCATTTTCATTTAATTTGGAATGTTATAATATCTTGCTAGAGAATATATATAGCCTTTGAATTAATTTATTAATTCATTGCCAACATTAAATGGACCTATAGGATCGCACACAAAGCATTGGGCTTAAAATATTTAAATTAAGTATTGGACATTAATTTGGGCTTTTAATTAAAGTCAAATTAATGTGTGTAATGGGTTATTAGATTGCTATTGGACCTTGGCCCATAAGAGAGAGAAATTCAGCCCACAAGGTTTAATTTCAATTAATTAAATGTCATGTATTAATTTAATTAATTGAGTATTAAAGCCTAAAGATATATTTATCTAATTAAATCATTTAAATGGAATTTGATGTGGCCGAAATTCCTAGGGAAATACCAAGGAATTTCGGCACATGTATTGTTTTATTTAAGTGGTTTATTAGATTTAAATATCTTATCTTTTATCCTAAATTAAGTGATATTATTTGATTAAATGCCTTTTGTTTTTATCTTGGATAAATTAAAAGAGTTTTTATCAATAAATATTACTTATTTTTAATTAAGTGATAAAGGCTAAAATTAATTATCTTTAAGTATTTGATTTTAAACTTATCACTTAAAATAAAAAGGATATATATTTGAATGTGGGAAAAACGTGAAATGCTAGGGTTTTCTCTATGGTTTTTGCGTGAAACTCTCTCTCAAGAATTTCTTTTAGCCAATTTTCACAAGGAGAAAGGATAGTTTCTCATTCTCTTGTGATCTTGGGTAGTAATAGCAATCTAAGAGAAGTACAAAATCAGATTTTGTAACTTCAAACCATTGCCTTTACACAATACCATAAAAGAGGGCTAGCAATCTCGATTTTAAGCCGTCGGTGCAATTGTGTGTGTGAGAATAGAGGGAGTGGCGTAAAAGGCTGTTCCTTGGCATTGGTGATCGAGATCTACGGCGGATAAAGTCATCTTAGTTGCCGGGCATCACCAAATTCAATTTTCGAAAAGGCATCAAAAGTTGTAAGTTTTACAACCCTAAAATTGCATGTTTCGTTTCTTGCTTTAGAATTGTATGGTATGTATGATAAAAATTTGTTTTTCCGATGTGCTATCATCGCATTCATACCATGTCATATTTCATCAGTGGTATCAGAGCCTAAACATGCTTATTTTAGTGCTTTAGATGCATGAAAAAAATTAATTAAAATCGTCATTATGAAAACATGCAAATCTGAAATTTTCTGTTTTGAGTTTTTTGCATTGTTTTGGTGTAAAAACGATTTTAATTGATAAGATAGGTATTATAATTAATATGACATGTTAATATACTGTCCTAAGATGTTATTAGGGCTGGTAATGGTCGAATTTAATTATTTATACCTGATGGTACATGTTAATATTAAAACTAGGTGCATTTGGCATGTTAATTGTAAGTTTAACAACTAGTTTTTAAATATTAAATGTAAAAACGTTTTTGGAATGTTTGTAAGTGATTTTTAAAGATTAAATATCAGGTCTGGACATGTTTTAAATTTGATTTTAATTCTGGTACATGACAATTTAATTGATTAATTTTAAAATCACTTAAAACTATGTCTAGTTTGTGTTTGTTACATGTTTAATCAACATTGTTTGTTTTGTATTGATTAAAATGGTAAAAACACATTTAGATTAAAATGGTACAGAATATTAAATCAATATTTATGACCTTATTTAATTTATTAAATGACTCATAAAATTGTTTTAAGTATTTGTGCATTTTTGTGGCATCACATAAGCATTAAACAACTAGTTTTGTTGTTTGTTTGTTTTATATGCATGTCGTGTACCATGTATATATGTTCTTCATGATTTTGTGTTTTAATTCATGTTGGTACATATTATATGTATTTTTAATGTTTATGGGCTTGATGACATAAAATTAAAAATGGCGAAATTGAAAATTATACTAGAGTTAATTTATGGCACAAATCTAACTAGTTTGTGTTTTGGGCTTTTAAGAGAACTTATTCAATAAAAGAATTCAGTCCATTGGGCTTCGGCCCAGGCCCATCACAGGGTCATCTCTTAAAGGTTCAAGTACACAATTTCCATTAATGGGCTTGGATAAATTAAATAAAATTGGACTTTGTTTTATCCATGAATGTTATGTATATTTATTTGCTAGTTTGGTGTGATGAATGGATATGCATGGTGCATTCATGGGCCCTAGGTTTTTGTAATTAAATATGGCCTGCGAGCCATTATATTTTATTGTAAAAGTTTCATTTATTTCTTAGAATAGAATATACTTAAAGACTTTGTAAATCAAGACGTAGCCCACCGGAGTGGAGAAGCCCAACTCGAAGATTCTTATGTAATAGTATAGAATCTTAGTTGTAGGTTTTTGGGCCCATGTTTGTCACACTTTACTTTATGCAATTATATATATATGCATGCTATGTATGAATGACAAAGCGTATGACATGTAAGCCGTAATAAAATTAATCCCTAAAAATAGTAAGTCACAAAGTTGCCTTCCTAATTCGAAACATGTCAAGGCATCGATCATCGATCACGTAGACTAGGAGTCCTAGATGCGCCCGATTATCTTTGTGAGGCATGGGTTGTGAATGTAGGTTGGACTTAACATGAAAAGGGATGCCCGGATCTAGGCAACTAATAAATGGATTTGTGCTATAACATCTTAAGATGTTAGCCCATTTGATCCAAGAGTCATGTACGAGACATGATTGGAGTTTTCCTACCTAAGTAACTTAACTTGTTAGGTGTACAAGCTCAGCTTGACTAATAAGTTGTTGTAAAAAGTGGATCTTGGCCCACATCAAATCACTAATGCGAATTATTTAAAGGGATATTAATTCGGTTTGTGGGATTATAATAAAACCTCATTTAATTTTGCTAAATTTATTGTAGATTGAAAATGGCATCTTCAAACAACAATTTCTCATTGCGATCGATCCTTGAAAAGGACAAATTGAATGGCACCAATTTCATAGACTGGTCTCGAAACTTAAGAATAGTTCTTAAGCAAGAGAAGAAGTCATATGTTTTGGGTGCACCCTTACCTGAGGAACCTACTAGGAATGCTTCTGTGGTTCAAAAGGAAACTTTTAAGACCAATAAAAGTGACTCTAATGATGTGACCTGTTTGATGCTAGCCACTATGGTGCCTAAATTGCAAAAGCAATTTATAGACCATGAGGCCTATGCGATCATGGTGCACCTCAAGGAGATGTTCGAAGAGCAAGCTCGTCACGAGAGGTTCGTGACAACAAAGGCCTTAATTTCTTGCAAGATGGCCGATGGTACTCTTGTTAGTACCCATGTACTCAAGATGAAAGGGTATCTTGATACTCTTGAGAAGCTTGAGGTACAAGTGCCAAAGGATTTGGCCACTGACTTGATCTTAGGATCATTAACTGATGATTATGATCCATTCGTGATGAATTAT
The DNA here is from genome assembly GCA_037975025.1 of Excoecaria agallocha. Taxonomy (NCBI): domain Eukaryota; kingdom Viridiplantae; phylum Streptophyta; class Magnoliopsida; order Malpighiales; family Euphorbiaceae; genus Excoecaria; species Excoecaria agallocha. The sequence goes on along the minus strand of CM075806.1, from coordinate 56,846,153 downwards.
AACATGCATGCAATGAACAAGTCAGTCACTGAGCTTCATGGGATGCTTAAGAATGTTGAAGAGAACATTCGAAAGACCAATCCCGTATTGATGGTTCAAGGGGGTATTAAGAAGGGACCCGCTAAGGGAAAAGGGAAGAGAAAGACCCAACCCAAGCCCAAGGCACAAAAGCTCAAGGAGAGCGAGAGCACATGCTTCCATTGCAACAAGATGGGGCATTGGAGGAAGAATTGCGCTCTCTTCAAGGAAGAATAAAAGAAGAATGGAGCCAAGGCGTCCAGTTTTGATATTTTTATTGTTGAGATTAACCTTTCTATTTCTACCACTTGGGTATTGGATACCGGTTGTGGTTCTCACATTTGTTTAAATGTGCAGGGGCTAAGAAATAGGCGGTTACTTGGGAAGAATGAAATGGACCTCCGTGTGGGGAATGGAGCACAAGTTGCTGCCATGGAGATAGGCGACTATCACCTCACTTTACCTTTCGGACTTTGTATTGTTTTGAATAATTGTTATTATGTGCCTGCTATGAGTAGAAACATTATTTCAGTTTCATGTTTGGATAATGATGAATTTGATTTTGTTATTAAAAATGGCAATGTTCATATTCGTCGCCAAGGCATTTCATATGGCAATGCCATGTTGCAAAATGGCCTTTATATCCTTGATCCACAAAACAAAGAGTCTATATACAACATTAATACGAAGAGGGTTAAGTCAAACGAATTGAACCCTACTTACTTCTGGCATAGTCGTTTAGGACATGCAAACGAAAAAAGCATTTCAAAACTCCATAAAACTGGAGTGCTTGGATCATTCGACTTAGAGTCTTATGACACATGCGAGCCATGTTTGCATGAAAAAATGACAAAGAGTCCTTTTAATAAAAAAAAAAGGCGAGAGGACTAAAGGCTTATTGGAACTAATACATACTGATGTATGTGGACCTTTAAGAACACATGCTAGAGGTGGTTTTAGCTACTTCGTGACATTCACATATGACTTCAGTAGATATGGCTATGTCTATCTAATGAAGTACAAGCCTGAAACTTTTGAGAAATTCAAAGAGTTTAAGAACGAAGTAGAAAACCAACTTGGCAAAAGTATAAAATCCATTCGATCAGATTGAGGTGGCGAATACTTAAGCCAAGAGTTTGACAGTCATCTAAAGGAGTGTGGTATTATTTCACAGCTCACTCCTCCTGGAACACCTCAATGGAATGGTGTGTCCGAAAGGAGAAATCGAACTCTGTTGGACATGGTTCGATCTATGATGAGTCAAGCTAATCTTCCTATCTCTTTTTGGGATTATGCATTAAAAACTGCTGCGTTTCTATTGACCCGTACTCCAACTAAAGCAGTTGAGAAGACACCAAACGAGGTATGGACTGGGAAAGAACCCAATATGTCTTTTCTCAGGATGTGGGGTTGTGAAGCACATGTTAAGAAATTAACATCTGACAAACTAGAGTCCAAATCCAGTGTCTGCTTGTTTGTGGGTTATCCTAAAGAAACAAAGGGATACTACTTTTCCTCACAAGCCGAGAACAAAGTATTTGTTGCTCGCAAGGCTGTTTTCTTGGAAAAGGAGTTTCTTCTTAAGAAAGACAGTGGGAGTAAAGTAGAACTTTGAGAAATTCAAGCGCCACAAACTCCTATAGAGGATGAGTTGGTAATGAGATCAAGTTCACAACCAGTTGTGGAACAAAAACCCATTGCACAAGAAGATAAATCTTGTGTGTACAAGAAGGTTAGTGGGAGCATAGTAGTATTTCTGGTCCTATATGTGGACGACATCCTTCTCATTGGGAATGACATTCCAACATTGCAAAAGGTTAAGCAATGGTTGGTAAAATATTTCTTAATGAAAGACTTAGGTGAAGCCGAGACAATACTTGGTATTCAAATCTATAGAGATAGATCGAATTGGCTCTTGGGACTAAGTCAAGAAAAGTACATAGACAAAGTACTAAAGCGTTTTAGTATGGGAGACTCAAAGAAAGGGTACATACCTTTGGCTTTGGGAGTTCCTTTGACTAAAGAACAGTGCCCTAAAACCAAAGAGGAAAGGGACAACATGAGTAGAATCCCATATGCATCTGCTATTGGATCTATCATGTACGCTATGTTATGTACTAGGTTGGATGTTGCTCATGCACTGAGTATAACCAGTAGGTTTCAGCAAGACCCTGGTGAAAAGCACTGGTCTGCTGTAAAGGGAATTCTGAAGTACCTGCGAAGGACGAAGAATCACTTCTTGGTGTATGGTGGTCAAGAAGAGCTCGTCATACAAGGTTATGCCGATGTTGCTTTTCAGACCAACACTCAGTATACAAGATCGCAATTTGGGTTTGTTTATGTTTTGAACGGTGGTGCTGTTAGCTAAAGAAGCTCGCAGTAAGAGACCGTTGCCGACTCAACTATATAATCTGAGTATATTGCAGCGAGTGAGGCTGCAAAGGAAGCTGTTTGGATTAGAAATTTCATTTCTGGATTAGGAGTGGTCCCAAACATCTTAGATCCATTAGAAATTTTCTGTGACAACAACGGGGCCATCGCACAAGCCAAGGAGCCCCGGTCATACCAGAAATCCAAACACATACTCAGGAGGTACCACGTGATCAGAGAAATCATTGATCATGGGGACGTCAAGGTTAGCAAGATAGCAAGTGAAGACAATGTAGCAGATCCTTTGATGAAATAGTTGCATCCAAATCTGCACGAAGCTCATTTGAGAGCGTTCGGTATTAGGGCTATGCCTAATTGGGTCTAGTGCTAGTGGGAGATTGTTAGTGTAAGCCCTAGCCCCAATGCATTGTAATAAAATACTTCAATTAATAAAATGAGGCATTTGTTTTATCCATTATATTCCTGTGCATATCAATTGATAGAACTGTCCAAGAATGTTGTTTCGGTTTAAGTTATCATGTGTGAGGCACATGGTTGTAAGACCTTGAAACAAATGAGACTTCATTCTAAATATCCCTAGTCAGTCATTATTATGGGAATAACAATGAATTAAGACTAGTATGCTCTCTCTGATATTATGAGTTCTGTCTTACGGATCATTAGGATAAGAGTGTCAATCAGAGATCATATATACATGTTAAAGAACATGGTATCTGAATACGATCCGCTCATGAGAACACTGCATGGTACAAGTCATAAGTGTTTCTCATATACAAGTTTTGTATCGGAGTTCTTAGACCTGAAATCTCTATGAAACTCTTTATTAATTACTGTGTATTTTGACATACACCTAACGTGCTCGTAACAGAGTGATAAGTACGAGTATGATTGGGTATGCATTGATTCATGTTAGAGAGCATGAGAAAAGTGAAGGGATTACCCCTCTCGATAAGAGAGATAATATCACCGGCCACTTGATCAGTGAACTGAGAAGTGTATGGCCATACCGAGATGAAATAATGAGTGATCATTATTTATCTGAGAGTTCAGTGCCAGTGGAATATCAAGAAAGGAATTAATATATATAAGGATGACTAGTTTCATGCCTTATATTAATTCTGATATTTATGGGTAAGGGACTATGCAAAATTGCATTAGGTCACTAAATGCCATATGCATTTTCATTTAATTTGGAATGCTATAATATCTTGCTAGAGAATATATATAGCCTTTGAATTAATTTTTTAATTCATTGCCAACATTAAATGGACCTATAGGATCGCACACAAAGCATTGGGCTTAAAATATTTAAATTAAGTATTGGACATTAATTTGGGCTTTTAATTAAAGTCAAATTAATGTGTGTAATGGGTTATTAGATTGCTATTGGACCTTGGCCCATGAGAGAGAGAAATTCAGCCCACAAGGTTTAATTTCAATTAATTAAATGTCATATATTAATTGAATTAATTGAGTATTAAAGCTTAAAGATATATTTATCTAATTAAATCATTTAAATGGAATTTGATGTGGCCGAAATTCCTAGGGAAATACCAAGGAATTTCGGCACATGTATTGTTTTATTTAAGTGGTTTATTAGATTTAAATGTCTTATCTTTTATCCTAAATTAAGTGATATTATTTGATTAAATGTCCTTCGTTTTTATCTTGGATAAATTAAAAGAGTTTTTATCAATAAATATTACTTATTTTTAATTAAGTGATAAAGGCTAAAATTAATTATCTTTAAGTATTTGATTTTAAACTTATCACTTAAAATAAAAAGGATATATATTTGAATGTGGAAGAACGTTAAATGCTAGGGTTTTCTCTATGGTTTTTGCATGAAACTCTCTCTCTCTCAAGAATTTCTTTTAGCCAATTTTCACAAGGAGAAAGGATAGTTCCTCATTCTCTTGTGATCTTGGGTAGTAATAGCAACCTAAGAGAAGTACAAAATCAGATTTTGTAGCTTCAAACCATTGCCTTTACACAATACCGTAAAAGAGAGCTAACAATCTCGATTTTAAGCCGTCGGTGTAATTGTGTGTGTGAGAATAGAGGGAGTGGCATAAAAGGTTGTTACTTGGCATTGGTGATCGAGATCTACAGCGGATAAAGTCATCTTAGTTGCTGGGCATCACCAAATTCAATTTTCGAAAAGGCATCAAAAGTTGTAAGTTTTACAACCCTAAAATTGCATGTTTCGTTTCTTGCTTTGGAATTGTATGGTATGTATGATAAAAATTTTTGTTTTTCCGCTGTGCTATCATCACATTCATACCATGTCATATTCCATCAGATGCCTCAGCAGAAGGTTGAGAAGGTTGAGATGTTTACCCTATAGATTGTGATGGCTTTTTCTACAGTTTAAAAAGATCGCTCGATGGTAACCTTTACTTTCTAGTTATTTGGCCTCAGCCTTGCCAATTTTTCTTTTTAGTTTAGGGGCCATCACTACATGATATAAGGCAAAATTGTTGTTAACGAGCAATTAAGGGATTTAGCAAAAGAGGCAATGATTTATGTCATGTAGATATCTAGAAAAATGAAATATGAATAGGGAAGTTTTGAAACCTAATTTCACATTTTATAGGATTTTAAACCTAGCTTTGATACCGACTTATAATGACTCAAAGTTCAATTATGATTGACGTATAAATTACCTAAATAACAATTCATAGTAGCCTAGCTGAACTATCAAAACTATATAAATTATTCAATTCATAAAAAGTCATTAATAAGTAAAAGTACTAAGATTTAAAGTCCAATCTTAAAGCTCCAAATACATGCTAAAATTAAACTATGGAATCTTTACAGAATAAAGAAAAATTATTTGAGATTCTAAATTTTCACTGATATGCTAATTGATACATACTATTGACTGATTCTAATCCAATAACAAATGAAAATAAGGTCCTTACCAACAGGAGGTTAAAGGTTGGAACTAGTTGAACATGACTATAAATCTGCAAAACAAAATATATGGAGCGGACATAGTTTGAGTAAAGTGACTCAATGAAGGATAATTACAACACACAACGGACTAATAACAGGCAATAATTCAAACTAATTTAACAAAATGTATTTAACAACTAATCCCCTATGTTAAATCATGAAATAAGTAGAAAAATTTCAAGTAAATCAAATAACAACTCAAAATTATGGAACAATTCAATAGGGTGATGATACTTCATATCAGCAAAAGCCAAGTAATAGTTGTCTCCACCACAAATATCATGAAATGCTTCCAATACAAATATTAATGGAATATGATGCATAATAGCAAGTTATGTGATATCTATGACGGGTCCAGATGTAGATTCATATAATAGATATCTGAAATAGAGCCAGATACAAAAACAGATAATAACTGACCACATGTACCGATTTAAAAATAAATTTTCATTAATATCATATATAAATAATTTTCAGTAAAAAATATATATATAACTTTAAGGCAGATAAAAAATATGCTCAAACACGTTTGATGCAACTTCAAATAAATTCATAAGTAAATCAATCATTTACTGAAACAAATAACAAAGAGAAAATAGTTCAGAATTATGTTCTTAGAATCTAAAATTATAAACCAGATAATATTCAATTTAAGTAAAATTAAACGAATCGAAATAGCAATTGAATTAACATGATAAATAACAATTAAAATCTGTATAAAACTAAAATAAATAAAATCAATAAATACTTATATGAAATTAACATGAAGATAAATTCACTTAATAGAAGATTTAAAACATTTTTAATAAGACAGAAGTAATTAAATTAAAATATTTTGAATCAAAATTTAAAAAATATTTTTTTTCCTTACAAACAGTTGTGTGTTGTAATTACCACTTACCTGAAATTCTAAATAAGTGAGGTCCAAGACTCAAAAGCAAGCTTCTCACTTTAGAGAAGGCTTATTGGAGTTTTCTAAAAATAATGTAAATGGCAACTTTAAAACCCAAATAGCACAGAGGTATGAAATTGGCCGAAACAATTAAAATCAAATAATTTTGTATTTTGGGTCGGCAATGTAGAGAATGAAAGTACTCGAGTCAAAGTATGATGGAGTTCCCGTGTTTATAATTTTAGAGAAGTAGTTATTAAAACATGAAACTTAATAATAGGAAAATGGAAAAAATTTCAGTTATTAAGATTTTATTTTTTTAATAGAAGAATAATATGTCAATAATTACAAGATTTATTAAATTTAGAAAAAAAATTAAAAAATTATATAAAAAAGGGTTACAATTAAAAAAAAAAAGTGTTTTACCTCTAAAAGAAGAGAAAAAAGTTCTCAATTAAATTTAAATTCTAAAAGTGCTTTAATTATTATCAATAAATCAACTCCCAGGGGTGAGCAAAAAAAAATCGAAAATATGGTTAATTGTAAAATCTGTTCAAAATCGAATCGATTTTTATGGTTAACTAATCCGATAGATTCAGTTTTGGTTTTTAATTTTTACATTTTTTGTTAATAGTTATAGTTTAGTTTTTTTAAATACTGATTAACCGTTAGTCTATGGCTAACTGGTTCTCATATATATATTTATTTATCTTCATTATTTTTTCTATTTTCTCTAAAATTTATATAAAATAATACTTTAAAATATATTTTTATTTTTATTCCTTAATTTTTTATATTTTCCTATAAAATTTATATAACATTTTAAACTAAATTTATATTATGTCATTCTCTTTAATTAAATAGTAATATTTATATATAGTATCTGATTAAATTTTATATATATTATTTTTTTATCATATATTGGTGTTCATATTTTACTTAATAGCATTTAATTATATTTTCTTATATTTAAGAGTTTATATTATAATATTTAATATTATCCAAAATTTTATTTAACTTAGAATCAAGCATATTAATTTTCAACAAATATCAAATATATTTTATAATATTAGCTATTAATTTATAAAATATGAATTTTTACTGGTAAATTATATTTGTTTCGTAATTTTTATATTAAATTATTTTACATATTTGAAATTGAATTAAATTTTTTTTTTATAATTTTATATTATAAATTTTAATAATTAACCGAAAAATATTGGTTAACCAAATCAGAAAACCGAAATCAATGGACTGTTAACCAAATATAAATGACTGGTTAATGGTTAATAATTTTAAAAAATCGATATTAATAGATTGGTTAATTTTTTTTCTCATAGACTGGTTAATCGGTCCATTTTCACCCTAACTCCCAGTCTCCCGCACTACAATTAATTTCTAACGAAATGAGATTTGAAGGACTATTCATTAAAATATATTTAAATTGATTATTATCTAATTGTGATTTTAATATATATTTATCTTCCTTAGTTTTGGTTACTCTTCCTTTTTTTTTTTCTTGTAATACACATATATATATATATATATAGTTTGATGTATTTAATATTTATTTATGTATTTAATATTAGTAATAAATAACAATTAAGAATATATATATATATATAGTTTGGTGTGCACGTAACACATAATTATTTATTTATGTATTTAATATTAGTAATAAATAACAATTAAGAAAAAAAATATATTTATATTTAATTTAATCGACTTTCTAATTTTATTTTATTTTATTTTTACCAGCATACAAATACAAAACAAAAATTATATACATATATATATAGAGAGAGAGAGAGAGAGAGTTTCACGCGCATGTGCATAGGGAAGAGCAAAAAAAATAAAAAATATGGTTAACCGTAAAATCGATCTGAAACCAAATCGATTTTTATGGTTAACCTATCTAATGGACTTGGTTACAGTTTTTAATTTTTATATTTTTTATTAATGATTACGGTTTATGTTTTTAGGTACCGATTAACCATTAGTCAACGGTTAATCGGTTTATATATATATATATATATATATATATATATATATATATATATATAATTTTTATATCTTCAATTTTTTCTATTTCTCTCTAAAATTTACATAAAAAAATATTTTAAAATATATTTAAATTATATTTTTATTTTTATACTTTAATTTATATTATTTCATTCTCTTTAATTATATAGTAGTATTTATATATAGTATACAATTAAATTTTATATATATTATTTTTTATATTAAACTAAATTTATATTATGTCATTCTCTTTAGTTATATAGTAATAGTTATATATAGTATCCAATTAACTTTTATATATATTATTTTTTTATCATATATTGGTGTTCATATTTTACTTAATAGCATGTAATTACATTTTCTTATATTTTAAAGTTTATATTATAATATTTAATATTATTCAAATTTTTATTTAACTTAAAATCAAACATATTCTAATTTTCAACAAATATCAAATCTATTTTATAATATCAGCTATTAATCTATATAATATGAATTTTGATTAGTAAATTATGTTTGTTTCTTAATTTTTATATTAAATTATTTTACACATTTGAAATTGAATTGAACTTTGTCTAATTTTCTTTAATAATTTTATGTTATAAACTTTAATGGTTAACCGAAAATTATTGGTTAACCAAACCGAAAAATCGAAATCGATGGACTGATTAACCAAATACAACAGACTGATTAATGGTCAGTGATTTTAAAAAATCGATAGTAATGGACTGGTTAATTTTTTTGCTAATGGACCGATTAACCGGTCCATGCTCATCCCTACATGTGCATTGCATGTGACACATAATTTTTTATTTGTGTATTTAATATTAGTAATAAATAAAAATTAATGAAAAATATTTCAAATTTATATTTAATTCAATTGACTTTCAAATTTTTTTATTTTTACCGATAAGCAAATATAAAATCAAAATTATATATATATATATATATATATATATATATATATATATATATATATATATATATATATATATATATATATATATATAACCGGATTGGGCCTTGGATCCAAGCCCAAAGCCCGGATCTCAGTCATTTGGATCACCTGTTTGTGTTGGCTCAACGACGCGTTGCCTGTTTCTGTTCATGAATTGCCCCCAAGAAGTGCGGATAGGGAATTCTTCTTCGTCCTCTTCGATAAAGAATCGATGTTTCCAGTTCTTAAAAGAGTTTAATTTTTTAGAGAAAACACCGTATCCTAGTCGGGCTTGTATGTAGCAGTGGTACTCAGTCATGTTCCTAAGGTCGACCATGTGAGTTGCTTTGAATAAATGAACAGTGAGGTCAATCCCATTTTTTGCATTCCAAATTTGTAGGATTGTAAGTGTGAGCCAGGCATTTGGATATAGTTGGCTCATAGTGAGATCGTAATATCTCAGGAAGGAAATTTCAAAGCGGGTTAATGGAATGGTTACCCTAGCTCGAATGTTGGCTTCATAAAGAATGATTTTTTTTCTTATCATTAAAATTATAGTTGGTAAGAATGTGAGAGCTAGAGGCTAGGATTTTGTAATGCGAAGGGATTCCTAATTTAACTTTTAAGTTAGGTAGCTTGACCACTTTTACAAATGAGCTAATATAAGGTATCTAGGGATTGGACCTCGGCGGCCTCTGTAGTTTAGAGTGGCTAGACTCTGGCGATTTTGCATTAGGAGAATTTACAAGAGTGGTCTCAAGGTTTATGTTGGAGTTTTGTAGAGCCATTTGGAACTCAGAGAGTTCTATAGGCATGCTGTCAGTTGATGAACTATGAGCAGAGGTGCTCGATGGGCTATCATTTAGCAGATTGTTAGAAATCCTAATCTCACTAGAGTCAGAGGATCCACTCATCTCGCAGTAAAAAAAAGGGCAAAGCATAAATAAGAGGCTAAAGTAAAAAGAACTAAGGAAGAAAAAGGGCAGAGGTTAAATAGATTGACCTAAGATCTGGGGTAAAAAAGGTTGAGAGATTTGAAGAATTTAGATGCCCAAAAATGAGAGAATAAAGTAAGAAAATTAAAGCAAAAAAGGTGAAAATGAAAAACGAAGAGGGATATTTATAGTCAGGGTGAGCCATTAGCTTTTTCTGTGCTTTTTTCAATTTTCAATTTGTCTGTTGAAATTAAATTCTAATGTTTTGTTGAAGGCATGTGAACTTTAGCCGGATCTGTTGGCTATAAGTAATGTTGATTTGGGGATTATTTACTAATCGTACACCAGCTGTGGGAGTAAATACTTTTTAGAAGCTGTCAGTTATATGACAAAGGTTTAGATGACTGTTCAAACTCTTTGATTCAGTTTATCGGTTTTAAGCACCTGAATTGCTGCATTTCTTAATGATGTCACTTCTTGAGATGTAAAATATCTACCATTTTATATGGCTATTGCTTTGTTCCTTATGCATTTACAATGATGGTTTATTTTTCCCTTTAATTTGTGATGCTTCGATTTTGGTTCCATATTTATCAGAAGTCACCATGTGGCGGCATTTCATTAGAGCTCTTTAGGCGAAGAGGTGGTTTTTTTCTAGGAGTTCCTATAAATAGGTGTATCCCTTTATTTTTTTTCCTAAAATGTTTGAGGACCTTTGTTTTTTCTCTTTCTTCCTTTTTTTTCTTCTTGACTTTCCAATGGAGCCACTTGATCATTTAGAAGTTTTTAAGCCTTTTTCTTTTTCTAAAATTTTCCATTTTAGGAAGATAAATGATCATTATCCTTTTGGTAGATTCTTCTCCCTTATGGCATTACCTGTTAATGATAGGTGAACTGCCATTGAGTCTGTATTTGCCTCTCCAGTTCCCTTGTTCCATCCTTCACGTTTCATTTTTCACCACTTGAGATTGTGGTTTGGGGAGTGGTTTGGACTTTTGTGAACTAGTTGGAACCAAAGAGGAAGAGGACTTCACCACTGCTCGAGTTAATGAGAGGTGGTCTCGAAGCATTAGGCAGTTGTTTAGTAGAAATTTAGATAGGACTTCTTACTATTCAATGTATCTTTGTACTTGAATTTTTAATGGAATGCCAATTTCTAATTCATAGTGTTATTTCTTTTGCTCTCTTTTTCTTTCTTTCTCTTTTTTTTTATAATTTTATTTGTCTTGAAAATAGAAGCAGATAACCATGTTAATGACTTCTGAAGTTTTCCGATTGATATAGTTATCTTCCCAAATCCTAATCTCGAACAAACAGAAAAACTCTTTTCTCGATCGAATAGTTGTGATATTAAGAGTATTTTGGTCAGCAAAGATAATAATTTATTTGTTGTTTACTTCAAAAGATAACTTGTATTTCGATTTTCTAATAAAAAAATGCATTGATATATCGGTTTGTAAATTGGGATTTTATAATTCTGATCGAAAATGTATCGATCGGAGGGATAATCAATCATTCAAACTATTTATAAAGGTTGATTGATCTTTGGAATTTTTGCATCAATCTTTCAATTGGGATTCGATTTTTCAATTTTGATTACATTCTTTGATCGGAAAAGACATCAATCGTGTTACAATAGCTTTTCTATGTTTGGCAAAATGAACTTGTACATCAACCCTTTCGATTAGGACTTGTTGATCATTGTTTTCCTTTTGATTAGGGGATCATCGATCCGTTTACAATAGTTCACGATCATATTTGTCAATCAGGAAAACATCAATCACAATTACACCAATTATTATGATTTGGAATCTATCTTTGATTAGAAATTCATTGATTAGGATTGCATTTCATGTAAAAGGCACAATATATCTTAACTTTTAGAAGGAGTTTTAGGAGGTGTACCTTGAAGGCGTCCTTTTGTTACGAGGTCTTAGTGAGGCTTTTCCAGGTCTTGAATATCTTTGGCTATTTGCCGAGGTTACGGGCCCTTATCCAGTTGCTTCTGCTTTCACGTTACGCCATTTAGATCTTAAAGTTCAGAAGAGAGGGAGTTTCTAGGTTAAACTCTTTCGGACATTTTCTTTTTTCGAGACTCCTGCAGGGTCCTTGCTTTCCCTACTCTAATCATTATTGTTATTTGTAGGAGGGAGAGGCTGATGTTTAAGATATGATTAGGATATTTATAATCATAAAGCAGAGAGTTCTTAGGGACATTTTCGTCTTCGGGTTATCCCATTTAGACTTTATCTTTCTTGTCTTTTGTTTCCAAACAGTCTCCTTATTGGGCAAGTGTGATCGATCCCTTTGTATTCATGATGGCTTTGCTTGAATGAATGATTATAGGCTTGGGGTGCGACTCGTTTTGTTTTGTCATGAAATGAGCATGCCTTTTTTTGTTTTGGCATGAAACAAGAGTTTCCTTCATGCTGCGCATTGCTTCCTTCCCCTATAGCATATGGGAGAGGATGCAGCTTTGCGATCTTATCTGGTGCTTCTTATGATCGAAAGAGTGCTGCATTAGTGTTTGTTATTGAAGAAGAAGGCATATTTCATCTCCTGCTGTGTTTTTCCTTGCCTTTTGGTTTGCCCAAAAATGGAAAAGGAGGCAGCTATATTGTTTCTGCCAATATCTTTCCCAGTAGGGAAGTTCTAAGAGTCTTATGCATCAATTGTGTAATGTCTCAAAAGGAAGACATTTTGTTTTCCTTCTGACCTAGTGCACATTGCTTCGTTTTCTTTCAGTCCTAGAGTTATCTCCAATTTGACTTCCTTCAACTGTTATCTGGAGCTCGTCCATGTAGTCTCGAAGATTTTTATAGAACCTTATACTTCAGCCTATTTCGTATAATAGCAGGTCCGAATCCACCTCAATAATATAAAAATCGAGTATCTTAACTCAACCACATGCTTTCAACAAAAGCACCAAATGGTAAATTCTAGGATTTTATAAAGGGTAAGTTGTGTATGACAAGTGAAATGATGCCACATTGGGTTAACAGAAAAATAGAAGGTAAGAACCGATCTAGTCGGACGAGAGAAATCCTGCAAAAAGAAGAGCTCACCTGGTCAGACCGAGCGTGAGCGCTCTGATACTTAAGTCAGTTTCAGACTTTTTTAGATAGAGAGTGTTATGCCAGATATATATGTGTATAAAATGTAATGGAACCTGATATTTATAGGGAGCGAGATGAGCCACTTTAAAGGCCTATCATAGTGTCAGAGTAGGCAAATAGCGATGTGATGTGCAGCAAGCGGCCGATAGGATACCAGTGTGTGTCAGAGGATTACTATAGGATAAGGTCTATCTTGTCCGATCGGGCAGTCCTATCTCATTGGATTTGCTTGGTTATTTGTGTGTAGGGCCTTGGAGGCACTAAGCTTTTGCCAAGTTAGGCCTTTCAGTATATTGGGTTAGACTTAGTGCATGCCTAATCTTTTTAGAAAATGTTGAGCATTATCGATTATTATTATTATTATTATTATTATTATTATTATTATTGTTATTATTATTATTATTATTATTATATGCATTATTTTTCTACATTAAATTTAGTTGACTTTAATTATTTTTCAATGTTCATAAAATTATAAATATTTTGATAAAATAATATTAAAATAGAATTAAAAAATAAAAATTAGATTATAGTTAAAAAGGATTTAATAAAAAAATTATTATGATAAATATCAAGCAAGTGAATAACTATTAAACTCTATCACTTAAATAGTTGGATGACAATTGAACTCTATCGCTTCTACCAATTTAAGTAGAAGTCTAACTGTTCAATTTTGTATCTATAAATATATCACTTATTCAATTGAGATAAAAATAAAAAGAAAATTCCCCACTCATATTATCTCTGTCTTAATTACATATTTGTTCTTTTATCTTTTCTATTTATATATGATATGTTATCGGCGCGATCAAGTCTCTACCACAATTTTTGAATTGATAATTGAAAGCTAGTGGTTTATTACAATCTGACTGGAAGGAATTAAAATTTTAATTTGCGAGAATTAAACTGTAAGTAAATTTAATTTATAAATTTTGAATGATTTTCATTCTTATGAATTACTAAGATCAATTAAGGGTTTAATGATTGTACACTATAATAAAATTTGAAAATATACGAAATTATCTATAAAGAAATTACAATAGCCAATTTAAGTCCATCTACGTTGGTTTCACTGTGGACATTAGAAATTTTTTTTCACAATTACAAATTGATCCCCATAGATTTTATTTTTTTTAAAATAAATGTGTTAATTTTTGGATCTATATAACAGATATTTTTCATGTAAAACCGTAATTTGGTTTTAAATTTACTATATGTATATTTTTTATGAGTAATACAATTATTTAAAGACTCCTGAAAAGCTATATTGCAATTACTCGTATATAATTTGTTATGAAATATATTATTTCTCTAACATATCAAAAATAAATTTATTATTTTTAAAAGATATTTACTGAAATTGATATTATTTTAAGATTGAGAAAGAAATACTGGAGCATATATTTTTAAAAATAATTTTATTTTATTTTGATACAAATATTAGTAAACCTAAAATTTACTAACTGTTATATAAATATTAGTAACTTGCAGTTAACTAATAAAGTTTATTAATTAGTTGATATTAATATTAGTAAACTTGAAGTTCATTAATTATAGTAAACTTGAAATTAATACAAATACTAAAAAAAATGAAGTTTATTAACTATTACAAATATTAGTAAACTCGAAATTTATTAACTGATTGGTATTAATATTAAGAAACTTGATGTTTATCGATTGATAAACATATTGATATAATAAAAGTAGTAAGTCTGAAGTTTACTAATTAATAATTGATTACTTGGCATGACTAGTTTAACCATCTTTGATCAATTATAAAGCATAAATTATTGAATATATATATATATATATATATATATATATATATATATATATATATATATATATATATATATATATATTAAAGAACCGAAAGTTTCTTTAATTTAACTTAAGGAATTCTCGTAAACTATTAGTTCTCAAAATATATTACTAAAGTACCACTAGCTGATAAAGAAACTGAATTCCCTTCATTTTAGAATGAATAAAGATAATATACGTGGGCACACTATCTACCATATGAAACACTAAAATATTTTATAATTTTTGAAAGATGCATCAATAAAATGGTCATATGTGTATTTATTATCAACTCACAACCCGTAGTTTGAGAGATTATTCAAATTAAGTGAACAACTTTCAGATTATACAATCAAGATATTTTTCTTGATAATGCTTGTGATCATATGTCATGGATAAAAGATTGTTATAAACCTCTTGTACATGTTCATACTCCAAGGTCTAGCAAAAATATTTACTAAATGCATCCGATTAATTACTAGATATTTTTATAAGAATAATAGTACTATTTTTATATATGAATATATAATATTGATGTAAACAATACTTACATGCATTATGCCAATAAAAATCATAAAAATCTTCTATTGTAATTTTTAGTTGAAAATTACATTTTGATTAATAGTTTTCCTAATATCAGGGAAAAAAGCAGCTAAAAAAATAAAATAAAAAATACATTATGAGTAATTTAGATCCTCATATCGTGAACCTGAAGTTCAAAAAATTAGTTAATTATGATACCGATGTATTTGTTAATATGTAGAGATTTATTAAATCTTATATGTATTAACTGCAAATGCTCCAATTCAAAACAATGTTCTAGTAGGACAATTTGCCTTGCAAGGTAAATTATTTGGTTTCAAATAAAAAAATCTTTGAATAATGATTAAATAAATTCATATGGTCATATTATGGAGGCAGGTACTCCTAAAAAGACATGTGATATAACTAATTTTTAAACTTCAGAAGTGGTTCAAGTACCTAAAATTAAATAAGAAATATCAATATGTCATATGTCATTAAAAGGAACTGAAAAAAATAAATTTGTCGACAATATTTCTACATAAAAATATTGATGTTGATATTTTCAACATTGTCAAAATCTTAAAATTAAATATGTTGAAAAATACAAATATTAATTGCATTCAATATGAACTTTTGGACTTATAGTTCAAAATATTAAAAAATATGATGCCAAATGATTACAATTGATATTTATGTAATAAACAATAAAGTCGTAAAATATGATGGGTTTTATGATATTTATTGCAATGGATTGGCATTGAATGTAAAGATACATATTTTCTTATAATGAATGCAATAAGTTTTTACTATTTGTCAATTTGATAATAAATTAGTTTATAACTAATTGATACTATTTTTCTATTTGATAATAAAATATAATTTATGAAAGATTTATCATGCCTGAAGCATATAAATATTTTAAAAAAAATTTATTTAATACAAATATATGCATTGAATTTTATGTATATGATTTTAATGTATTACAATATTGTGTATTATCTTAACTTATTTTTGTTTTTAATTATTAAAACTCTTAAAGTATTTAAAATATTTTAACGAATTTTGTATACTAAATTTTGTCTCGACTTAAATATCGAGTACTATTTGATTGAATGGATAATTTTTTTATAATGTGATTATATGTTTATAAATTATTTTCCATTGAATACTTCAATGGTTGTAAAGTCACTAAATACAACATGTTTCGTTAACATATATTATTGTTATAAATATATTATGTAATCATGCATTACATGATAATTGTCAAATTATTACTTTAAATTACATATTGTTTTAAAAATTTTAGTTCTTTATATAATCATATATATATTATTTGGATAATTTTATTATCTTTAAGTAATTCTTTAGAAATATTTAAATTAAATTACTAAATCCATTAATTTTTTATATTTATGGGACTTTTTTTATTAATAATGTGTTTGTCAAAAATATTTAGAAATTTGGTGTTTTTTGCATTGTATTTGAGATTTTAGGGTAGAATTACATTCCCACAATATATTGCTATGAAAATGGAAGAGTGAGGCCTAGAACACTATTATATTGTCTTGAAAGCCGCAAACGGAGAAGGGGAAAGCCGCAAGTTTTGGCAACTTTTCGATCAACGACGTTAGAGAAGAATTGTTTGGGGTTTGGATCTCTCTAGTAGTCACAGAAGCAAGGTCTCTGCTCCAATGATTTTCGGCAACAAAGGGCAGACAGCGGCTGATCTGCCATCACTATTGTCAATAGGCAAACGTTCAAGTCGATGGAGGTACACTCGACCGCCTCTACCGTATCTACTACCATGCATACCATCAACATTGCCGCAAGTAAATCAAAGCAATATAACTTGTTCATTTGAGAAAAGTTTTGAAATATTTAAGGCAGTATTTTGGAAATTGATAAATTTTGTAAATTATATAATGAAAATGGGGAAGATGGAGATATTTTCATATTCAAGTTCAACAATGGTTGCCCACTGTTGCGTATTTATTTCTAATTTTTTATTTACTTAGAAGGAATTCAAGATAAGGTTTTGCATGTATTATCACTATTAAGACATCGAAATCCTTTTGGATGTATAGGAAGCCAAATATCTCGATCATATGTTCACTTTTAGCAGTTTTCATTGTAACCAGTACTTTAACCATCATGCGAAAGATGGATGAGTACAAAAGATTAAGACAGAGAAACTCTCACCCTTAACATTTTCATAACATAAAAGAAAAGCATTGAGCTTAGGTTTAAGGTTCAAGAAGATTCTGGATATGCCTAATTGACTCCTCATTAAGCCAAGTAACTGAGTCTTAATCAAGGGCTCACCTGAAACTGATTCATGCTTAGTGACTTTTATTCATTTGGTGTGTGCGTACATGTATGTATGTACGTACACACACATGACGGTCACTGATCATGAGTTTTTTGACTGGTTATATGAGTAAATAGAATTTTCTTGTTTGAAACTGTGCGAGCTTGGCTGTTCTTTAACTTGAAACTTGATCAACTTTCTATTCTACCTTTTTCTGTGTTATTTGTTTCTAACTTTTTATTTACTTGAAGGCATGAAATATTCTAAAAGTGTATCAAGTGCCACATTTCAGTGGAAACTCACCTAAAACACAAGACATTATTAAATTCTAATAAGTGATGATTAATATTTTGTTTGGTTGATAATTTAGATGGGGTTTTATATTGATTTTGTAGTGTTAATTAATTTTGTGATTTAAGTCGGTGAAAGGGAGGAGTTTTTGATTTCTCATAATATTAGATGGGCTTTCTTAATAGCTGGATTAGAGTAATTGGCAGGGCAACATAATAAAAAAGTGCACTGGGCCCCACTCTTCCATTTTGGCACCAATATGTTGCAGGGATGTAATTCTACCCTAAATTTCCAAATACAATGCAAAAGACACCAAATTTCTAAATATTTTTAACAAACACATTATTAATAAAAAAAATCCCTATATTTATTATATAATTATGTTGCATACATGTTATGAAATTATTTTATTACATTTATTTCATTCCTTAATATGAATAAAGCAATATAGAATTATGACCATAAAAATAGTATGTTCAAAAAATGATAATTATTATTATTGTATGATTAATTTTCACCATCAAAAGTAGCTAATAATTAAGAGAAAAATAGTAATAGTTAAGAAAACCATTTGAAAATGGATAACTTATTTATAATATGATATAAAAGTACATTGTTTACGTACCTATTGTACATATGACTATATTATTAGATTTTATAAAATTTTTCATCTTAAATAAATGAAAGATGTCGAGATAAATTTGTACATGCTTTTAAATATGCAACATGAAATTTTATAAAATAACTTTTAGTTGTTATTTTTCAGTTCATGCATAATATATCAAAAAAATATATGACTATTTTTAAAAAAAAATTATAATATTGCGTATTGAAACTCTACATGCATAAATTTAAAGTTGTATATTGATATTATTATAAAAGGAAGAAAAATATATATTGTACTCTTTTTTCCTTAACTAAAATTTTTTTCCTCTGGGTTTTCATATTAAGGTTTTTAATGAAATAACTTATGATATGTATTAAATATATCATGTACTTTTTTTCCCCTTTACTAGGTTTTTATCCCACATAATTTTTTATAATAAGGTTAATGAGGCGCAATATGTATTAATGGACATTTAAGGAAAAATATGTACTATAAATTTCATGATTATAAATATTCATAACCCCTTAAAATTGATAGCATGAGTTATCAAATTGAAAAAGGCAAAACAATTATTGTTTATGTAGGACAGTTTGTAATATTATCAATGATTTTAAAGTTCATCAGAAGTGTGATAGATCTTTTAATGGAAAGATATTAATCTTTGAAAGCAAATGAAATGAAAATTTTCAAAGTGATACTCTAAAAGAGGTAAAAAGCAACATCGATCAACAACTCTATATTTCTAGAAAAATAATAGTAGAAGTGGTTCTATTTGTGATAAATTATATAAACTATGTGAAAATTGATGGTAATCGTTGTTGATAATGTATTTTAATATTCAATTGTTTATGAATAATAATAATAATAATAATAATAATAATAATAATAATAATAATAATAATAATAATAATAATAATAATAATAATAATGAGTATCTATTTATCAAAAAGTGTTGATGTCAAGATGATTGACAAAAAAAGAAAGAGGCAATTCATGCCAAACTAGACTCATACAAGATATTTGCACTAGAAGTCCAGACACAAAAAAATATCAAATATTTTAGTTATAAAAGTAATAATTATCGAATTATTCAATGTTGGTTATTCATGAAGGTAGTTGAAAACTCGTGTGGTTGAAAGCCACAACTCAACACAATAAAGGAATATGTAGACTATTGTTTGAGAATAACGATCAATAATATTGAAGTATGAAAAAAATCACAAAATTTTTTTCAAGAAATAAATTAGCAGATTTTTTCACCAAAACTCTACAAACTTCAATTTTCATAAAGCATGTGTGCAATATTGGGATGCGTTAAGTTAAGAAAATGTTACAATTATTGTATTTTTTAGGGGAAGTATATTGTCTATGAATATTGTGCTATTTTCCTTTCGCTAAATTTTTATATATCACTAGATTTTTTAGCAAGATTTTAACGACATATATTCATAGTATATAGTTATTCAAGAGGAAGTGTTATGATAAATATCAAATAAGTGGATGACAATTAAACTCTATTACTTAAATAGTTGGATGACAATTGAATTCTATCACTTCTACCAATTTAAGTAGAAGTCTAACTATTCGATTTTGTATTTATAAATATTTCACTATGATTATTCAGTTGAGATAGAAATAAATAGAAAATTCACCATTCATTTATCTATGTTTTAATTATATATTTGTTCTATTTATTCTTTTATTTTTCTATTTATATACAATAAAATTAAGCTCAAAGCATGTATAGGATTATTATTGTAATAAGCAAACGTGATAAAATATTATAGGAACAGCTTAAAAGGAGTAGTGTTAGTATATAATTGAAGTTTTATTACTTCATTGTGCTACAATGTTCATAAGTTTAATTATAAGTGTTTGATTTGTTTACAATAACTGTTACTTAGTTTAGTAATAAAATAATAAAAGGGTTAATATAGTTTAAAAAAAATTCATCCCACCTCATAAATTTATATTAAAAACCTTCCCCTTTCTTTTTAATTAATTGTTGTCCAAAAAATATGATTTATTATTTGGGGTTTTTACAAAAATATATAGAAAAAAATAAAAATAACAAAAAATACAACATTTTCATAATTTTTTCAAAAATGCAATTTTTTAAATTTTTAATAACAAAAATACAACTTTTTAAATTTTCAATAACAAAAATACAATCACTCATGTTTGCTCACAGCCCAGCACGTGCTACTTACTTATTCCTTTATTCATTTTTCTTCCTTAATCTATGTACTTGTTTTCATTCTTTTTTATTACAGTGTACAGTTGCATTTGATTAACAACAAGTTTTAATAAACTGTGGCAGGTGGTGGAGCAAAGAGACGATGGCGATAGTGACCGGAGTGAACAAAGGAATAGGACTGGCGGTGGTGAAACAATTAGCAGAATTGAGAGTGACAGTGATATTGATAGCTAGAGATAAAGAAAGAGGGCAAAAGGCTGTTGAACAGCTAAGTAGCCATGGCCTTCATCTTTATTTTTACCTTCTTGATGTCTCTGATCACTTAATCAATCTTTGATTATAAAACAACCAAAAGAAAGAGACACGCCAACTGGTTGAAAATAGTCAAAGACGACTGAAACCCAGCAAAACTTAAACACGAAAAAATAAAAAATAAAATAAGAAAATTTTGGTATAATTGTGCACTTGCATCTGTTAATTCCCTGTGCTTTCTCATATCAGCATCAGCTGCTGGGGTTTCGATGTTTAATTCAGGTGACACATTGGAGAATGCATATGTTGCAAATTAGCTTAAAAGGCACCATAATATTCTAACTGAAAGTGATAAAAAATTCTCAGCGGATTTAATTCCAAGGCCATTGTGATCAAAACATAATCACAATACTACGAGTTGAAAAGATTGGATTAAAATCCAAATCTAATTTAACCAAAATATATCGCACTGTGCTACAAGTACAAAAGGGTGGAAAACAAAACATTGTAATATTCCAAGTGCAGAAGCGGATAATGAGGATGAGGCAAAAATATACAATTGTAAAATCACTGAAAGGAACACCTAGAACTCTTGGGAAGCAGATCCAATATCGCCTTTGCCATGCCCCACTTTTTTGGGAAGGAAGATCTGGTGAATGTTTGGCAACACACCACCATTGGCGATTGTAACAGCGCCCAACAGTTTGCTTAGCTCTTCATCATTTCTCACAGCAAGTTGAATATGCCTGGGAACAATTCGGTTCTTCTTGTTATCTCTCGCAGCATTCCCAGCAAGTTCCAATACCTGCAACAAAAACAAGCATTAGCAATAATATCAGCCAATTAAACAAGAATGAAATATAAAAACCCATACAACCCCATGAAAACAAGATTAAAAACTATGATGTTCAACACAATCTAACCCAAACAAAAATAATTATGCGGCAAAAAAACAAAATAAACTGTTTATGAAAAAGAGGAGTAGTTCACAATGTGTACGTTTAGTACACACAGTATATACTCATTGTACACATAGTGTGTACATCTAGTACACATAGTGTGTATATGCTGTACACAGTGTCTATATCTAGTACGCACCGTACATACCATGTGTACATGTTGTACACAGTGTGTGCATCTAATACATATAATATGTACATGATATACACAGTGTGTATATCATGTACACACAGTGTGTACATCTAGTACACATAGTGTGTACATGCTGTACACAATGTCTACATCTAGTACGCACCGTGTGTACATACTGTACACAGTGTGTACATCTAGTACACATAATATGTACATGCTATACATAGTGTGTATATCATGTACACACAGTGTATACGTGCTATACACAACGTGTACATGCTATACACAGTATGTGCATCTAGTACACATAATATGTACATGATATACACAGTGTGTATATCATGTACACACCGTGTGTACGTGATATACACAATGTGTACATCTAGTACACACCGTATGTAGATGTTGTACACAGTGTGTGCATCAATTTCCAGACATTTATTGTTTAGAGTTCATGTAATATTTTAAAAAATAAAGATTAAATAAAATTATAATCCGTGACGACGTCAAAGAACTTATAAAACTATAATTATAATTTTCTTCAGAATGACATAATAATATTAGCTAATAAGATCAAACTGTTCATAATAACATTTTGTCTTCTTCAACCATTCATCCCATAATTAAAACCAAACATCCTCCCAACGTCTATTAAAAAAATTAATACTTTTTTATTCATAAATTTCCAGCTTGTCGGCTTCACCTGCCCAGAGCTAACCTTATCAATTAATCTCATTCAACAAAGTCGTCTATTTAAGGCTGCACATCACCATAAAGTGAGACTATAAATTTATTTTTATATTGTTTCTTGAATTAATTAAAGATCTCGTCTTACAAGACTGCTTCTTGTCTGCGAAGTCTCCCTCTATGAACGTGAACTACGGAGGAGGATGGATTTGATGTAGGAGCAGAGTGGAATCTGGAGCAGGGTATCAGGTTCAGACAACCTCAAACTGGATATAGCAGGATTGGTGGAACTTGTTGTCGTCTCAAAATAGAAAGAGGTGCAGACGTCCCAGCATGAGGTGTTCCGAAAGGAACTTAAGAAAAACGAATAGGACTGTAAAAAGGTGACCTTTTCTCATAACATTATCAGACAGAAATTGTCCATATTATATATATATATATATATATATATATATATATATATATATATATATATATATATATATATATATATATATATATATATATATATATATACATATACACATTTCATTGGAATATAACAACACTTTATTTCATTACAAAGATGTTGGCATTTTGGTTTTTAATGGTGATCATTAGAGCAGCCAATTCTCAAGACGTAGTAACTGAGGACTACCCACAAATGTGTGGAAATGTTAAAGTTCCATACCCATTTGGGATCAATGATACTTCAACTGCTATTGTGAACCCCAAATGCGCATTCAACAGCTCCTTTATGTTCTTATGCAACTCTACTTTAAATCCTCATCGCTTACTTTTTGGACAAAACATGCCTATACATAATATATCCGTAGATGAAGGAACAATCCGTAGGTGAAGAATGAGAATGATGAGAGAGAGTTTTCAAGAGAAAGAAAGAGTGTGAGATGAGAGACAGTGTTGAGAATGAGTCTATTAGAATAAGTCAAAGATTGAAGTAAAAAAGTTAGGATTTGTTATATTTAAATTTGAATTTGATTTTATTGTTTTATGTTCATATTTTTAGAAATATTTTTGTTATGTTTGTTGCATATTTTAGTATAAATATATAAGTTCTATAATCAAATAATAAGAGAGAGATGCCAAGTTTATGAGTTTTAAAGTTTTCTATTTTTATATTTTTCTCTCCTACATAAATGAAACCCAACAAACAGTTCTCCATCTCTGCACCAATTCACCAATCAACAGATCAAACGAAAATAGCAGCACCGACAACGGAAAAAAGATAGAAATTTGCCAGAAAAAATAAAAATATGCCGGTGAGGTTAAATGAGAAATACAGAATTGAAGAAGGATAAGGAGGAGGAGGACAAAGCTAATGAGACTCGGAAAGGAGGTTTTTGTTTCATATAAAAAAAGTTGTATTTTTGAAATTAAAAATTAAAAAAGTGAGATTTAGGAAAGATAATAAAAATGGATTGTATTTTTTGAAAAAAGGGATAAAAATTTGACATTTGGGATAATTTTCTCTTATTATTTCGGTGTTTGTTAGGAAATAAGGTTTATCGTGGGCCTTTATTAGTAACCAATATCCTTAGTGATTTTTTCTTTTTGGTCTAGCATACAAAAATGAAGTGAGGTGGCAAGGTGAGATTAATAATTATTTTTTCTGATATATTTCAACCATTACTTTCCTAGGGGTCTAATATTGTTATACCTAACGTTGTTAATGTTCAAAAGAGAGAATGTATATTGAAAAAGAAATGCCAAAATGCTTGACTAATGCCCTTTTAATTTAGCTTTGGTCTTTAAAATTTCTCTAACCGTTTTTTATATTTGATATAACAGTTTTCTTGCATGTTAATTAGACTCTTAAAATTAAAATAAATTCTTCTATGTCAATTTATCATCTGCATTTCAATTAAATCTCTCAGTCACATCCAAAACTACCAATGAGTCTACATCGTAAAAATAATATGAATCTAATTGAAACATTTATAATAGATTACGGTTCAATTATTTCATTTAAAAACTACAATTAAGATTTGCCACATCATAATAAATAAATAGTACAAAATTATAATAATAATAATAGCAACAAAACTAATTTTGTTTGGGAGATTAATTTAAAGCACAATGAAAAGGTCAATAGAGAATACTTCTGCTCTTCTGTGTTAATCTATTAATACTCATTTAAATGTTTTACCCATTAATTTCTTATGAGCTTAAACTTTGGATACCTCATCCGTCTTACTAAATTATCACCTTTTTGTTAATTTTTATATAAAATTATATTGAATTTACTAAAATACTTTCTCATAATTTAAACTATCATAATAAAATGTATAAAAAATTATATTAATCATTGTATTAAATATTTTATTAATCTTATATAAGGATAAAATTAAAAACGGTATATTAGGTGTTTTTTTAAATTTACCAAAATGATAATTTAATGGGATAACTTATTTTTTTTTAAAAAGTGACAATTTAATTGAACGGAAAAATAATTATTAATTAATTACTATTCCTTCAATATTTTTTGGACAAATACCCTTCATATTTTTTATTCATGGAGTATCCTTTAACAGATTTTCTTTCCCCTCTTTTTTTCTAGAACAAAATATATATATATATATATATATATATATATATATATATATATATATATATATATATATATATATATATATATATATATATATATATATATATATATATATATATATATATATATACACCTCGCTAAACTCATTGGTCTCCGGTAAAAGATAAATATTATTTTTTTGGAAAAAAATTTCATTGCGATCCCTCGAGTCTTGATTGCATAAGTACATAGAAGTGTCGGTTGGAGGGGAGTCAAATAAAGCGGTTCTATAATTAAGTTGTTGAAGTACTTGTCCATCTTGTACTATGTATACTTAATTAATTAATTACCCTGTAATAAACATATCATTAAAGGTTAATCAAAATTATCACTTTTTGAATTAGTATACAATTGTGGAAATCTTAATCACGTGTTCCCAAAATAAAAATAGATATGATTTTTTTTTTATAAAAGAAACCGAAGTTCGAAATTGAAAATTTTCAGTATCTTAAAATCAACTTTTATTGTTAATTAATACGTCCATTGATGACAAATAATTATATGATTTTGTTGCAAATTAATTCTATAATTTCCTCTCCTTAGATGATAACTGGTTTCTATTTGAATTAATTATTAAAAAAAAAACTTTTAGAGTTTAAACACTCGTGATATGGGTTATCTTAAATATTAATAATTACAGTAGCATGAACTTATCAATTAGTGTTAGCGATAAGAAAAAATAATATTTGATGATTTGACAATAAATGGAAACATGAAAAAGTATGAAATCTTAAATTCTACCAAAAATTTGAGATCTTACAGACATTGATGATAATTGACTAATTAAGGATCTTTTTTATGACACTTAGCGGCCCAATATCTTTGGGCAAAAATGGGCAATAGAATTGGCGCTTAACGATTGAATTTTGGGCCCATGTGTTGTTAAGGCTCCAAATCTTTTATTTTGGACAAATCGGTCCAAGACTTTCACTCCATAAATTCAGAATTAGGTTTTCTTGTAAACCATCCCATTTCCCTATGGACAATACAACATTAACATTTTTATGCAAGTTTAAATGAAATTCTGGATTTGGAATCTGTCATGATTAGATCTAAATTTATCCTATTCGATCCATCATAAATTTTAAAAGGATAAGGGTTATTAAAGTTTTTTTCCCCCTTTTTCTCTCTAAAGTCCAACTCTTTTTACTTTTTAAATTCAAAATTTTTTATTTTCTACATTTAAATTTAAAGGTCTATTTAAAGACAGCAGTCCCATTTTTCTTTATTTTCTCTTAATTTTAATTTCTATATGTTTTTTCTTTTTCTTTTCAAACGTCTCTATAATATTTTTTAGATCAATATAGAATTGAATTTTTAATGTTTATTCGTTGTTCTTAATTTTGTATTTCTTGGATTTTTTTTTATTTTTTTCATATTTTTATTTCAATAAACTGAAATTTAGTTTTTGTGTTTGTCCAAATTTTATTTATATTTTTGTAGATTCGGTTCATTTTTGTTACCTAAAATTGAATGCAATTTAAATTTTTATTATGCAAGTTTTGTCTTTTTAATTTGAAAGTTGTTGTCTTAGTTTGTCCTTTTAATTTGGAGAATGTTGTCCTTTTAAATAGAAGATATCCTTATGTGGAAGATGATTCAGCAGTTTTTATATGGACAATATAAATTGAATTTTCCACTAAAAGTTATATTATTCACAACATGTTACTATTAATCACTGTTTCCATTTAAAAATTCATGAATATATTACAGCAACTTATTGATTTTGAGCGTTTTATGTATTTTTTTTGTATTTTACTGATATATCTTGTATATTATAAATGAAAGTCTAATTTGCACTAAAAAAAATGATAAGAGTTATTGGATATCAAAAATTTTGCTAAATCCTAGATATTTTCATTAGAAGTTAGTATGGACCAGTTAATCAGTGCATGAGTAAAATCAACCAATTCATTAATATTGTTTTTCAAAATCATTAACCATTAATCAGTTCGTTATATTCGAATAACCAATTAATCGATTTTGATTTTTCGGTTTGGTTACCAATATTTTTCAGTTAACCATTAAAATTTATAACATAAAATTATAAAAAAATTAGATAAAATTCAATTCAATTTTAAATGTATAAATTAATTTAAAATAAAAATAAAAAAAATAAATTATTAGCCAAAATTCATGTTTAACAAATTAATAACTAATATTATAAAATAGATTTGATATTTGTTGGAAATTAACATGTTTGATTTTAAGTCAAATAAAATTTGAATAATTTTAAATATTAAAATATAAAATCTAAAATATAAAAAAAATGTAATGAAATGCAATTATATATGAAAAAAAATAATATGTATAAAAGTTAATCGATCAGTATATATAAATATTACTATATAATTAAAGAGAATGACATTATATAAATTTAGTTTAAAGTATTATATAAATTTTATTGAAAAATATAAAAAATTAAGATATAAAAATAAAAATATAGTTTAAATATATTTTAAAGTATTATTTTATGTAAATTTTAGAGAAAATAGGAAAAAAAAGAAAAATTTTTAGAGTGTGTGTGTGTGTGTCTATATATATATATATATATATATATATATATATATATATATATATATATATATATATATTGGTTAACTGTGGACTAATGGTTAACCAATACCCAAAAATTAAAACCATAATAAAAAATCGAAAATGTAAAAATTAAAAATCGTAACCGAATCATGTAAAAATTAAAAATTAAGAAATTATATCACTAAGTTTGAGATATTCTTTATGTATTGTATACATCAAGGTATCTTGGTTAATGGTGGTATTTGGCTTTTAGACTACCTCAAAAAGGTGGTTGAGCAAGAGAAAGGAAAAATTATAGTATGAGGCTTTGTTACAGCCATGGTTATTAAACTCGGATTGACTCGACCAGTCGAACCGCAACTCGACAAGCAATCCGAGTTGATTCAACATGAAACTCGAAAATGATAAAAACTTGATTTGGCTCGTAAAAAATCGAGTTGGCTCAGAACTCTTTGACTCAGACCAGACTCGGGTTCAATTGCGTTTTGGGGGAAATTACCCAAAAATAAATCTCTAAATTTCTTCTCCTCTCTGCCTTCATCTCATTTCACGCCACCCTCTCTGCCTTCAGTTCCTTTCATGACTCCGTTACTCTCTTCTCCCAGTTTCCTTGGTCGACCACCGATCAAAGCCTCGATCGCATATCACCTTTCTTATTTTTTAGTATGTGTAGCTTTTTTTCTTCTCTCTCATTCTTCAACTGGTTTTCATTTGGTCTTGGAATAAATTGGTCTCTGTTCTTGATCGATTCTTTATAATGTGATGGTGATATTAATTATTAATTCAAGAATGGTGGTTTAAGGCAGAGATTAGAAGGCTAGCTAATGAGAATTTAATTTCAGACCACGTCCTTCTCTCATTTCTTTTTTTTTTCCTTTTTTAATTTTCATGGACTAGCCAATGAGAATCTAATTTCTTGCATGAGCTTTGGTGGTACTCTAATCTTTTGTTTGTACAGAGATTGGAGCTTTTATTGTATAAACCTACTAAAAGTAAGGTCTCTCTGTTTTCACAACCTTAAAACTTGAGTGGAATTCTTCGTAGTCATTGCAAGCTATTCAGTTTTACCCATATTCCTTATAACATTTGATCTAATATGCTTAAATATATAATGATTAGCTGATTATTGTGGCGTATACTTTTTATTAATGCCTCATTTTGGGGTTAGGCTTGCACTCTAATGCTTGATTTTATGCAACCTTGTTACCTTATCAACATATATCAACCATCTGTAAATTTGTTAATATTTTTTTATGACTATCATTTGCTGATTCAGTTTTCTTCTGTACTGCAGGCAGTTGATATTAAACTCCTTACCATGCTCTCTTCCACCTCAATAGTTTCCCATGATGTGTGGTCCTCACCATTTCATTGAAGTGTTATAAATTTTCTTAATATATTTTTCTTTACCTGACTATCATTTTCATGCTTTGAGGACAATTCATGTTTTAAGTTTGGGGCTGGTTGCAGTTTGTTTTGTGCAGCTTATTTTGTCTTTTTTTTTTTAAAAAAAAATAATAATATTAAATTAAATTCAGCTTGAAATTTTGTTTGGACCTTGTTTGGCTTTTGAATTTGAATGTATTTGGGCTTGATTTCGGATGATTGCATGCAAATTAAGAACAAGTTATGTTAGTGTATAGTTGGACAATAGCGAAGTTAGGTTGATCATTTTGTGTTTGAGCTTCATTCTATTGATGAACAAACCTTCTAAATCATGACTTTCAAATCCATATTGATTTATTTTAATAAACTAGCACAAATGATTTTTTCTTATCTTTTTGCATTCGACATGATTAATTTTAACTCACTTTCTCAAGAATAGGATGCATGAGTTCTAAATAAGGAACTAAACTTGATTGCAAGAGATAGAGTTAATACATTTGTAAACTTTATTTCAATCTTGCCTTGATATGCATAAACTTTAAAATTTTTAAGCAGTGAATTTAAATGAATAAGATGACCAAGAACCAGATAGTTAATATATATATATATATATATATATATATATATATATATATATATATATTCCTTTTTGAGAAGTGATTTACCAATATTGGTCGGTCCAAATGGTACAACACTTTTAAGCAAGGTTTCGGTAATGATCCTTATGAATGGAAAAAATCAATGCTAGGAAAGCTTTATCCTGCAGGGGCTATTTATAGCCCAAAATTTGCCATGCAAATGAAAAAAAAGGCGGTTCACCATCGCTGGTTGATTTAAGTGATTGGGACTTGTTTCCCTTAAATAAAGTCTCAATAATGAGTTTTGTGCATGGAGAAAACTAGTATTGAGAGAGTGTACTCTCGTAAGGGCCTATATATGCTCAAACAAAAATCATTAAAAGTGTATTAAATGGAAAAGTAAATCAATAACATTGAATAAAAATTAGTTGTTCTGACTCTTATACATGTTTGTGAATGTTTATTTATTTTGGCAGGTTAAGTACATGTTTTCCTATGTATTGGCTTAATTTTTATCGAAACTTAATTGTTTAGTCATGATGTTGAATTCTTTATATCTCATTCTTGAGAACTTGGTTAAGATTCTAATATTTTGTGTGAATTTATGAGAATTTATTGTGAAATGCTAGCTGTTTATGATAAGCCAATTTAGCTTTTAAAGTTATGGTTTATAGAAAGTTGTAATTTGTTAGATTTAGAGTGTTAAGGGAAAGCATAAAATATAATTGTGATAATTGGTAAATTATGCTTTTACTTATCTTGATTAAAATTGATTGTTATCATTTGAAATTTTGAGAGTAAATTGTTCAAAAGTGTGGTTTATTTTTCTTTGCTTGAGGATGGGCAAAGTTCAAGTTTAGGGGTATTTTATTAGCAGATTTTACATAGATACTATGGATCATTTTTAAGTGAATTTTAGGTTAGTATGGTAGTTAATTTTTATTATCTTTAAGTTATATTCTTAATTTTTAATTTTTGATTATCAAGTTAGCTTAATTGCATTAAATTTAGTGATTTTAGGTTTAATCTTACTAATCTTCAATGATTAATAGATTAAAAGGTCATTTGAAGGCATAAAATTGGCATTGGAAGCTTTAGAGATTCAAAAGAAGTGAAAAATGGTAAAAGATGACAACGAAAAGGTTTCACCACCCAAGGTTGTGACGCTTAGACAAGCAGAAGATTTCACCACTTAAGGTGGTGACATTAGGTACAAATCAACACCTGAGAGTGTGGTCACGAGATTAAAAGTGGAAATTTAATTTTTAGTCTATTTTTCTATTTCAACTCGGTTTTATTCCTCCAAAACATGACTTAGAGCCCTCATATTCCAATTAGGATGTTTCTTCCATATAAAAGGGATTTTCCATCTTTAATTAGGAGAGCGAAGCGAAGAATTGGAAAAAACACATTATTTGGGAGTAAAAGATTTCTGTAGAATTGAAGCCTCGAGCGCCAAAATGTTCAACTCTACTTAATTTCAAGTTTGCTTTAACTATGTCATTGAATTCAAATTGTTAATTTGGATTCTTGAACATGATTAACATGAGATAAATTTCTTTTAGGTTTATCTTTGATGTAGCTTGAATTTATTTATTTTTTTGTTAATATGATTAGTTTTATTTACTTTTTGTAATTGTTTATGGTTATGCTTAATATTTTCAATTAATTGGCCACTGATTGACTGATTTATTTTCTTAAAATTAGTACGGAAGAAAAGTTTTGATGTCGAATTGAATTGTAAACAACACAAGAACATAGTTTGAGTGAAAATAATATAACTTGACTTGTGAAAATTATTGAGAATAATCATAAATCTAATTTCATTCATTAATATCTGTTATAAAAGATTAATAGAAATTGATGAATAGGTTTGACATCACTTGAGAAAGCAAGTTAAATATCTTAAAATTATGCTTTCCTTGTGTAAGTAATTAAATTTGATTGCTAATATATATATATATATATATATATATATATATATATATATATATATATATATATATATATATATATATATATATATAAGAAAAAAAAAAGATAGATTCAAGTGAATTCAAAGATATCCTAGCTTTCCATCTATTGATTTTATTTAATCTTTCAATTGCTTATGTGATTTAATTATGTAATTTTTATTTAGTTAATCATTTGAGTTTTGCTTGTCTAAATAATAAAAAAAAAGTTGTCATAATTTTGGTACTTAATTATCAGTTCTTGTGGTAAAAATAATTCATTCACTTTTTATTACTAGAATCGATTTCATATTTTGGTGAAAACCAACAACAATACTCTAAATAAATTTTTGCCAAAATAAAAGTTTTCATATTACAAAAACTAGTCTTCCAATTATTATTATTATTATTATTATTATTATTATTATTATTATTATTATTATTATTATTATTATTATTATTATGTAAAAAATTGTTTGAATCTAAAAACAACATTTCATTTGGTGACTAAAAGGTTAATCTTTTTTTTTATTTGTCACTTTTGTTATTTTTACTAAAATTAAAAAATAATAAATAAATTTAAATTTAGTGTTGAATTGTATGATTAAAACTTAATTATCAAATTTAATTGATTTTAACTTTACTAGAAAAGAAAAAATAAATTAAATTACATTGAAAATATAAAGCTGACAAATAAATAAAATTTTTATTTTACTTAAAAGTGACAGATTAAAAAATGAAGAAAATAATTAGGACATTACAATTAAATAAAGTGGTAGATAGGGAACATTTTTGTCAGATTCATGGTGAATTTGAACCTTTTTTCACCAAAAATATTTAGAAATATAATTAAATTGTTTTAAAATTTTTAAAGATAAAATGGAATCTATCCTTTTTTTTTAAAATATATATATATATATATATATATATATATATATATATATATATATATATATATATATATATATATATATATATATATATATATATATATATATTTGTGCTATGTGTATCTCTATGTTGCAATCAGATATTCAGATCTATATTTGATCTTGAAAGCTTTAAGAAAAATCTGAAAAAGGAAATTTATTATGATAATGAGTTTGAATTTAACCAAACCCATACTGAAGCTAGCTGCTTGTTGTAAGAATTGGGTAGCAAGGAGGGGCCAAGATGAGTGCAAAAATATAACTAAGCCCCCCTATCAATTAATTGTGGGGTCTTCTTCTTCTTTCTATTGTGTTTAATGCCATTCTATATATTTTATAATTATTTTTTTAACAAAGGGAGAAATTTGTTTTTAAAATATTAAAAAAATATAAATTTGTCCATTAAATATATTTTATACTAAAATTGCTTATGAGATATTAAAAATAGTACACATTTGCTACCGTTTTTATATAATTGGCTCAAATTAGCTAATAAAACTATCAAAACTTCAAGTAAGCAAATGAAAATACAAATGATAGGTTAATTAATATCACCTAACGTTGCTATATGTACATTATATATTGATATTATATTTTAACTTTCGAAAAAGGGTTAAATTTTATTATCTTCAAATATTTTGACAAATTTATCATCATAAATTTTAACTTATTATGAGAGTCAAAGTATTGTGTTAATCTGTTGTACACATGCGACGAATTTATATACCATTTTTAATATTTCAGGAGCAATTTTAACACGAAATATATTTAAAAGTCAAATATATACCATTTTTGAGGTTCAGATTTTATCCTTTTCTCTTCTGTTTTTTGATTTTTTTTTTTTACCCTAACTGATCGTTATGGGAAATTCATTCTTGTTTTTGACGGCCCAATTATAATAATTGTTTTTGAAACGAAATAAATAAAGAGCTAATTATGTTGTTTAACGTGGATCTTAATCTTCAAGTCAAGAATTATGAGTAGAATACTATGCTTCACTTGCACTATCAATTTAATTACAACATCAATTATATTACTACAGCTGCTTGAAACTTTATTATGATCAACTTTTAAACAAATACATTGAAATTACAGTGCCAATTTGTATATACGCCTTAAATTTTTATTAACATTCTAATTTATTTCTCACGCTTCTCTTTCTCTCTATCTATTTCAGTCTTAGGAGGTTTAATTCGACTCGTTTTTCACCTTAAACCATGCATTGTTGATCTAATTATATTTATTGACAAGTTTTATGGATCAATTAAAATTTTTTAAACTTGATTTCCTCCATTTATAAAATTCAAATTTAAAATATTATTTTAAAAAATAAGTGCTTAATTACTTGAGTAAATCACCATTCCATACAATCAATTTGCGTAATTTACTAACCACTATATACTATTATATTTCATTTATTACTTTTTTAAGATGAATATAATTTGATAAGTGGCTTTTCTTTGGGACACAATACTATTGGAAAGTCCAAAGAGAAGAATCTCATGCTTAATTATCAATATTTATTTTGATAGATAGAATCTCTCACCAAGATCTTTGTCCTAATAAATTCATTAAGATTAACATACATCACATGCAGTTAGAATTTTATAAACCGTTTCTATCATATAATTCTAAGTAATCAAACAGCATATATAACTTTCTTGTTCTAATTTATAATTTACACGCGAATATTATATGTATATTGTAGTATACTATAGTTAATTTGGATGTACCTAAATATGAGACTTTAATTAAAAAAATATTCTCTCAATGAAATGACTAATCCAACCTCTTCTTCTTGATTTAATTACGTTGTCTTTTTTAAAAATTAAAATAGATATTTTTCTTTCTTTTTATTTCTTTTTTTTTTATTTGTGTGTGTTGTGACGGACTGTTCAAAGGCATTTATTTGGATAAAAAACAGTTTTCACTATATATATATATATAATCATTATCTTGTCAGTCGAAAAATCAAGAATAATGTAGTAAAGTTACCATATATGCACAAATGAATAAATAAAAGGTTTTATTAGAAAATATAGTTTTAAGATGCGAGTTAGGAAGTTGTAATCAACGTAATAGTTGATAATTAAATTGAAGTAGAACTCATTTTCATGCTTTTCTGCTGACTTTGATTTGAAATGTTGAATTTGAGAGGCACTTCACAACTTTTAGAATGACAGTTACAGCTTATAGCTGTTTGCACAGTTTCATGCCCACCTTGATGGCTTTACCTTGTCTCATTTATTTATCAATCAATATAATAAATTAATTAAATATATTTCTGAATTGTAATATTGGCTACTCTTTTCTTTTTTTTTATGAATAACTTTTAAATAAAATTTAAATTTTATTTTTTTATTATTTTTTAATAAAAGTTAATTTATTGAAAATTAATTATATTTTATAATTTAGTTAAAATTATGTAATTTAATATTAAATTTAAATTTAATTAATATTTTTTAATTTTTATAAAAATAACAAAAATAATAGATTAAAAAAAAAGAAAGTCCATAATTAAATTTGTGCGACATTATTTTTAGTGTTTTAAATGTTTACGTTGTTTGTTTGTTGGTTGGGTTTCCGTGCTTATTAATTGTATTGACGTTTTTCAATTTCATGGATTTGGTTTGGATCTCATCATGTTTTAGTTTTCTTTTCCTTCTTTTTATTGCATGGGATGGGGATGTGGGTAGAAGCATGGCGGATTTTGATAAGTTCAGGTTGGTCAGGATTCATGAGGTTTTAACGAGAAAAATGAAAAATTAATCAGTTTACTTTAAAATATACACCCACCGAGAGAGCATCTGTAGCTATAAAAAAATCGATTTTCTCTTTCAATCAATTTATAACTATTATTTAAATTAGAATTCAATTTAATTAAACTAAATTCATTTTGTGGTCTGTAAAATTTTAATAAATTCCTAACTTGCCTCATTATTATCCTATTTAAATCCTCTCGGTCCGTCTATTTACCACCTATACTGGCATTTATTTATAAAGTTTACTTTTTAAAGGATCTTAAAGCACCGGACTTCATGTACCATAGAATATGAAAGCCTTGTACTTGTTAGAACGAAATTTGTTTAAACAAACAATTGTTTACTGTCTCATGCAGTAGGAGAATGGAAATTAAATTTTACATGACATGTAACGATTTTTAAGGATAAAATTGAAATTCAATTGTCAAAATATGAGCGACTGATAAGTTTAATATTAAGGACCTAAAAAGAGAAATTTACACCAAAAGTGAAAAAAGATGGAATTTCTTTTTGTTATGAGGTAAATAAATAAAATAGGCAGAAATCAAAGGGCTTTATAGTAAATATAAAAATAATTCCCATCATTCTGTCCCACAGGTGAGACTGAAAAAGAAAAAAGAATTTTTACAAAACCAAACAATCTCTCCATTCCAACCTCAATTAGCCGACAAAAGTCACGGAAAAACCAAATGCGACCATAATAATAATAATAATAATAATAATTTCTGTTACCATAAAATAAATTAATTAATAATATATTTACTTAAAAAGTATCAAAATACGAATTCTTTCTCAAAATCCACCCTACTCACTTTCTAATTTCAAAGCAGTCCCTTTTCTTTTCATTTCTTTCTTTTTTCCCTCACTTCTCTTTCTCTTTCCCTTTCTCCGTCTCTCTGTGAATCCACTCGCTCATTCTTCACTCTCCCTCTCTCTTTCTGGGACTAGGGGTAGGGCCTCACTTTTAGAATGTGAAAGTGAACCCTAGCTCCGTTTTCTTCAAGATCCGTTACTAAATCACTGCATTTTGTTTTTCTTGATTACTTCTGCTTCTTGTTCTTTCGGTCTTTGAATGGGAAATTGCTGCAGATCTCCTGCGGCCGTGGCCAGGGAAGATGTCAAATCGAACTATCCAAGTCATGATCACAGCAAGAAAGACTCCGCGGCTGCAAAGAAAGCGCCGATCACTGTTCTCACCGGTGTTCCTAAAGAGAACATCGACGAGAAGTACCTGGTGGATCGGGAGCTGGGTCGCGGTGAGTTTGGGGTAACTTATCTCTGTATTGACAGAGATAGTAGAGAGTTATTGGCTTGTAAGAGTATTTCTAAGAGGAAACTAAGGACTACTGTGGATATTGAAGATGTGAGGCGTGAAGTGGCTATAATGAAGCACTTGCCTAAGAATTCTAGTATTGTGACCTTGAAGGAGGCTTGTGAAGATGACAATGCCGTGCATTTGGTGATGGAGTTGTGTGAAGGAGGTGAGCTTTTTGATCGGATTGTGGCCAGAGGGCATTATACTGAAAGAGCAGCTGCGGCTGTTACGAGGACCATTGTGGAGGTTGTTCAGCTTTGCCATAAGCATGGTGTGATTCATAGGGATCTGAAGCCGGAGAACTTTTTGTTTGCTAATAAGAAGGAGAATTCTCCTTTAAAGGCCATTGATTTTGGTTTGTCTATATTCTTCAAGCCAGGTGATAACTCCCAACTATAAAGTTTTCAGTTCTGCCCTCCTTTTTTTTTTTTTTCTTTTTGTTTCCCGAGGAGAATGAAAATTTCAAGGTTAATATGATACACCAATCCTCGTTTAAGTGGAGTAATGGATAAAGTTCCATTTTGGATGCAATGCGTGTTGGCGAGATCGCTGACACCATTACAGATAATTATATTGGGGATACATAGGAGTGCAGGGAAATACTTGGAAATGATCTAAAGCGTTTTACTTGAATAACTACATATATGCATATATTACTCGGTATTACCATCAGCGTTCCGATTGTAATTACTGTTGGATCTTAATTACTTACTTATTTTGTCTGCTTATAGAGTATTCAAGGATTCAATTTCCCCGTGAACTCTCAAATTAACAATTTAAACTAAGATTGGCGCTAGGTTGCTGATGCTGAGCTTAAAGCTTCAATGTCGCAGAAATTCACTACTAAAGTGACATGGGAAGTTGAGCTCGTATAGGTTAAGCTCAGAAAGGGTTTATGTTAGAGTTCACACATAAAAAGATTCGCCAGTCTTGAAGACATCGTCTGATGGGTTTATTGGATTTATATGGCCCTTTTCTTTTTCAAAATATTGTTGTCGACCTCTCTTGCATTGAAGCAACATTTTTCCATATAGACAGCTAATGTCCCAGTACAAGAAGTTGTGTCATGTTGTCTATATTATTGATTATCTTTCATTGACTGTAGTAGTTAGGATATTTTCCTACATTATGCTGATGAATTTCCCTGCCTAAATTTTAATTGTTATAGGGGAGAGATTTTCTGAAATTGTTGGAAGTCCATATTACATGGCTCCAGAGGTGCTAAAGCGGAACTACGGGCCTGAAATTGACATATGGAGTGCAGGGGTCATTCTCTACATTTTGTTGTGCGGAGTTCCCCCATTTTGGGCCGGTAGGCATACTCTTAATGCTCTCTGTGTGTATGCATGCGCATGCTTGCATTTCTCTGTGGGCCATGGGAGGGGGAAGTTCCCGTATGTTGTCTAGTATCTTTTATATTTTTATGGCCTCGTAGTTACATCTATTTTCCATTTTGTTTTCCCATAATCATTATTGTACATGTTTTATGTTTTTCCTTGAATGCTAACTTTACAATATCTAAAATGCATGTCTAATCCAGAGTCTGAGCAAGGGGTTGCACAGGCCATTCTTCGTGGGATGATAGATTTTAAACGGGATCCATGGCCAAACATTTCTGAGAGTGCTAAGAGTCTAGTCAAGCAAATGTTGGAGCCAGATCCGAAGCTTCGACTAACTGCGAAGCAAGTGCTAGGTACTGATATCTCTTTGATGGTGCTTCAGTATCATTTTATAATAAGAATGAATTGCATGTTAATTACTTGTGCTATTGATGGTGTTTGGGTTTGGAAATAATGTAACTTCGAGCATTTCTTCTGAGATCGGTTGAGAAACACAACAAAGTATAGATGAATAGGTGACAGTATGGAGCTGAGTTACAAATCTCCGAGCATATCTCTTCTTTCTCTTTCTTCCTGTCTTCAATATCTAGAAATCAGTATCATTGAAAGATAGAACAGAAAATGCAGAAATTTCATGTTGCTTGGCATTTCTGAAACAGTACTTTGCTAGTGGTATAATACGCTTCTTTAATGGGACATATGCCCCTAAGCTTGCATTTGTTTTTTTTGAATTGCTAATATTTGGTCCTTGAACTTTAACCGTCATTATGTGAAGCTGAAAATATAGCAATGTCCGGTCTACTGCATAAACTGTTACACTAGGTTTGGTCAAATAATTTTGGTAATTTTTGCGTTATAATTTGGATGATAAATGCCAATTAATTGTTGTTGTCTCCATTTGCAGAGCATCCATGGCTCCAAAATGCTAAGAAGGCTCCAAATGTTCCCCTTGGTGATGTTGTCAAGTCAAGACTTAAGCAATTTTCTATGATGAACAGATTCAAAAGAAAAGCCCTAAGGGTTGGTTCTATTTTCCTCCAATATCCTTTGTTTTCTTTGTGTTATTCTTTCATCCAGAAATGACTTTTTCCCCCCTTTAGGTTATTGCCGATTTCTTATCCATTGAAGAAGTTGAAGACATCAAAGAGATGTTCAGGAAGATGGACACTGATAATGATGGTATTGTTTCTACTGAGGAACTAAAAGCTGGACTCCGTAATTTTAATGCCCAGCTTGCAGAGCCTGAAGTGCAAATGCTTATTGAAGCTGTGAGTATAATTGCATGTGCTTTGACTCTCATCAATAATCTCTAGTGTTGTTGCAACAAAAACATTGTCAGTCCTTTTCAGACACAGTTGAGTGCTGCTTTTCTTAGGCCATCCATCACCAAAATGCTGTTTTTACTCTATAATGATGAACTCATGGCTTATCTCAAGAACAATGTAGTGGGGACTCAATAGCTTTAGGTTTCCCCAGCCCCAAATTGCAGATCTACTCTATCTCAAGAATTTTGAAGAGTAAATGTCCTTGCTTTAGATGTGCTTGAATGTGTGTCATTTTTGACTCTTTGTCAATTTTAGCTAAAAGGAAAATATATGACCATAGTACCGTATGAGGTTACTTTTGCTGCCTGCTTCTTCTTCTTCTTCTTCTTATTTTTTTCATAGCTCAGCTCTAATGGGGTCAATAAAGGAACCAAAAAAAGAAAAAAGTTTAGATGCTTTCGATTAACCCCCTAACTGCTCCCTGATAGATTTCTGTCTGATCATGGGAAAGCTTCTTTCTTTATTCTCTCTGTTGTGTAAACCATAACTTGAAAATGCTTTTGATAAAAATGGATTTGGCAACTTCCACGCTTGTATTATTTAGATTCCCTGGATGTCCTTACCGTATCAGATCTCAGGGTGCCATAGTTCCTTTCTTTACCATAAAAATTTCTGCTTTATTTTTTTTTGCACATTCATCCATACAGATTTGATTCCATTTTCTTTCTTCTTATCTGCTGCCTCTCACCACACCCTCTCTGTTCTATGCTGCTTTTTGAGCAGCAAGTTTTGGAGAAAATTTTCACGGAGGGTGTTTTTGCATTAGTTTATTTATCGTTGCCATAAATATTGTATCATGGTGAATGGATTTGAGGGCATTGTTGCTGTGAAAGAAAGTATGGATCTGTGGAGGAAAGGGGTAACAACTGATGGAGGCTTTTTTTTGCCCTGATGTCTGACATTATAGTGAGTTTGATGGGGATAATGAAAGGGTTGTCGAATCATTGATATTCTTGTTAGTTGTACAGCTGAGTACAGATAAATGATAGATTTTTGTACCTATTGCTAAAATACCTCAATCTTTGGTTTTATTTTTAAATTGTAGCAAATGCATTAATCTTGTGTCAGCTAGGTATCATGAACCTTAAATTATTTATATTAGTTGTCACCAAATTTGCAAGGACAAGTGCAGAAAACTTCAAATTATCAACTTAAGCAAGTTCTTTATCCAGTGCATTCAAAATTTCATATCATAATATTTAAATGCGGGCAGAGAGGGGATGCAAAATGATTCAAAATTCTTCCATCTTTTATTTTTTATTTATGTAATAATTGATATAATTATGCTTGCACTTACAATGAATGCACTGGATGCTAACGTGGTGTTTTCTTTTGTATAATATGTATCTTCAACATTTCTGGCACGTCATTTCAAGCCTAGCAGTGGCTCAAACTATAGATTGAAAGGTTGTATATATGAAAGTCTCACATTAAATTATGATTTAAATAGCCTCACATAGTGTTTGAGTCCTTCAGTTAATATTTTATGGATTTCCTTTGTTTGTGTGGCTGGAGGTTTGGGAAGGAAGTTACAGTTTATTTGCTTTATGGACAAAGAAGTAAAGGAAAAAACTAAAATGCTAGGTTGACATGGGATATGTGTTAGCTGAATGTGACCGAGAACTAATGATGGTAAATATGGGAACTCAATTAAATCCTTGGGCTAAGTGTTATATATTAATCTGGATCAACTGAAACCCACATAGTACAACAGGGTCATATGCATGAAGCTCCATGTTAATGCAACATAAAATGTGTGCTTACATTTCTTCAAAACCTTCTTTCCCTTGAAAGTTATTATGCCAGTGTTCTTTATAACTTGCTCAATTGTTGTACTAATGATTTTTTGTAAGTTAATTTCTTTTGGTTTTGATTGGTCAAATTATTTTGTAACAGGTAGATACAAATGGGAAAGGTACAGTAGACTATGGGGAATTTCTTGCCATTTCCCTCCATCTTCAAAGGATGGCTAACGATGGACATCTTCACAAGGCATTTTCCTACTTTGATAAGGATGGCAATGGTTATATTGAACCGGATGAGCTTCGAGATGCCTTGATGGAAGATGGAGCAGATGATTGTACAGATGTAGCAAATGATATCTTCCAAGAAGTGGATACGGACAAGGTTAAGAGCCAATAATTTGCCATTGTAGATATTTTTTGTTCAGTGGTTTGGATCCTGACATCATTTTCCTATGACTGCAGGATGGGAAAATCAGTTATGATGAATTTGTTGCTATGATGAAAACTGGAACGGATTGGAGGAAGGCTTCCCGTCACTATTCTAGGGGAAGATTCAACAGTCTAAGCATGAAATTGATGAAGGATGGTTCGCTAAATTTGGGGTGAGTGACATACACACGAGATCTGTTTGATTTATCCTTGAAAGAAAGTATTAGGTCTTAATGTCCATTAGACTTGCTTTCTTCTGCGATTATTTGCTGGGGCTTATTGATTATGCGGAGCTCTTTGGTTTGGGAAAGCTTACGCTGATTATGGCGGCTGATTAGGTCTTATCTGTCTCTGCAAATGTTGATTATGTAAAAATAGTGCGTTGTAGCTGCGGTACAGGATGTGTAATTCTGTCCGTTATCAGTTCAACCTTTGATAATTGTTTCTGGCTGACAATGTGAGTTTCGAGGGCTGTAGTATATTCTCATCAAAGAAAGAAGTAATGCGAAATATGTGCATTTTGTGCTGCAAATAACACTGTGAATCCCTGTTCCTCTCTCT
Source organism: Excoecaria agallocha (assembly GCA_037975025.1). NCBI lineage: Eukaryota > Viridiplantae > Streptophyta > Magnoliopsida > Malpighiales > Euphorbiaceae > Excoecaria > Excoecaria agallocha. The sequence goes on along the minus strand of CM075806.1, from coordinate 56,803,678 downwards.
GTCTCTCTTTTAGTACATATTTTAACATCATCACAAGACAAAACAAGGGCAGCAAGAATGTGGCGATATTTGCTTAGTTTTGGTTGAGTTCCTTGGGCTAGGAGTTAAGTTGTTTAGGTCTATCGCCATTTTGTAATTTTAGGAAATGGTATTTTTTCTTGAGAATATGCATAAAATGGTTATATTTACTGCTTACTAATTCAGTGTTTTGCATCCATACTACAAACTCCATTTTGCTGTCTACTTCATTTGTGTGATGGTTTTTCCTTTGCCGGGAAACATTTTCTTTGCTTATCAGTTTTGGCCTATTCAAGTCAAATAAAACAATAAAACAAGACATTTCTTTGTGCAAAACCTTGAAAATGAATTATATTTATATTTTTTAAAAAACAACCATGTGTGTTACTCCCTCCAAAAAAAAACATATCCTTTTTGTTTGTCCAAATTAGCATGATTTTCTATTTTTGACGTTATAGTTAATTTGTTGAATGTTCAATATGCTCACTTCTATTTAATGTACCTTGTAATCAATAAATATAAACTATTATTTTTTAATTAACTAATATACTCGAATTAATAAATTAGAAAAACAATGTATTAATCTATGTTAGTTAAATTTTAGTAATATAAAAGGAGATGGAGTCGTCCATTTGGAATAAAGGAATTGTATTGTCTCGTAAAAATTTGAGTGTAGGAAATAAGGTAGGGAGATACTTGATTAGAGTTCAACTCAATATGATACATGTGTGCTCCATTGTTAGTACTGAACTTGATTTGTTAGCTTTCCAACAGATCAAAAGCGGATCCTATCAAAAGGACATTAAACAAAGACCAAGTTGGCCGCAAAGTGGCAATTAGTGTGAGGTAATGCCAAGTTCGGAGATAGTTCTATTCAATTTGCTGCTAAATGATTCTGCATCCGTATTCATTAATTAATTAAAATCTGCCACCCTATTTTTACTTATTCTCATAAAATTGTCTCCTTTTGTATTTTTGTTTTTTTATAATCATTGCCTCCAAATTTCAGCTTCAGGAATTCCCACTGCAACTCATCTTTCTGAGTCGGAATTATATCAAATTTGGCTCAAGTATTATGCCAATCATGCCTGCATTTGTAAAAATAAATAAATAAATCAATCGTTTGGTATTTGAACTTGTCTAATTTGACATCTAAAGTTTTAATATATCCTATTTTTTTAAACACTTTTAGTGACAATTATGCTGACATGGACATGCATTTGTATTGCACGCTTGAACCCATTATATCCTCCTCCTTCGACCTCTATATATTAATTAAAATTGGAGGAGTTTCAAATATCAATTTGAGCATGACTAATGCACTAATCCTTGCGATAGAACAAGTTGACTACGGTGCTGCCAAGGATAAGAAGAGTGGTAGCAATGGACGCACCAATGATGGCAATTTGAGCAATGGTGAGATGAATAAACTCCGAGACAATCTGTCGACCATTGATTTCATGGGTGCACGGGAAGAACGAAGATAAAGCTAATTCTGGTCTTATAATAATAGATAAGCCTGCAATCTGCAAGGTGGATTTGTACTTCCATGGAGGACCGAACACGGGGAAGACTGAAGAGAAGGTGGAAACCCAAAATTTCAACAAAGCTTTTATTAAGGGACCAAAAACACAAAAGCGTTTTTTTTTAAACACTTTTTTATTTCCACATGTCGTGTTATCATTGAATGTAATATGGGCTCAAATCGCGTGCGCATCACGCTCTAATGCAAATGTTGGACTTATTTGTAAGGTGCTTAAAAAATTAGAATAATAAAAGTTTCGGTGTGAAATTAGAACCGCCAAAAATTTGGGACATTTTTTAATAATATATTTTTTTAAAAATTATAAATATAGTGTATTGTTTTTTTTTATAAAAGTGGGGTGTTTGCTGAAACCGCTAACACATGACAGTAGTATTGGCGAAAGGTGTTAGTGGCACAGAAAAAGAGAAAATGTCTATAACGTTTAGGGATGCTCATAGGGCGGAAAATATCCGACTTGAACGGGAAATTTTTGAATTTTTTTTCCATGGGGATGGAGGTTAAAAAATTCCCAAGGTGAATTTCGGGGTGAGGGCGGAGAATGGGATATCCGCCCAGCAGGGATCCCTGCTCTGATATATATTACCACCCCTAATTTTTTAATTATTTACATATGTGCCATTTTGTATAAATACCCTTAATTGAAACCATAACTTCAGTTTTTTCTTTGCCGTTTTCTTCCCTTCTCCTCCCTCATATCGACACAGCCACTCCTCTTACTCTCACTCTCTTCCTCTTTCTGTTTCCAGAATCATGAAGATTTGTTTATGTTTTCTTAATTAATGGTATTTATTTGATTTCTTGAATATTTGTAGGCAAGATCAAGGGCTGAAAACGTCAAAACGATGAAGATATCTCTGTTTCCCTTTTGATTAACAAAAATGGCAACCAAAGCAACTCCTCCCAGTCTTCACAAATCTGTAGCCATATCCAAAGGTTACAACTTCGCTTTTACTTAGGAACAGGTTTCTCTTCTTCTTCATCACTCTCTATGCCTTCTTCTGTTTAACATCTATGACTTTTGATTGCTTACTCTTCCTATTAACATCTATGATTTTTGATTGCTTACTCTTCCTATCAACTTGCTTAACTCCATAATTCGGTGCCAATTGAACATGTCTAATATCTAGAATGCTAGATCTGGTCTATCAATCTCCACATCCCACTCTATTCAATTTGATTTTCTTTCCCCTTAATTTCACATTTCGTTGATTAGCCTGATCTATTCAATGATCAATTACTTACAGCTACTTGTTGAGGTTAATTCTAATTTAGGATTTTGTTTTTTTTCCATTTCACTTGATAACTTGTCAGATTCAAATGCCTGTGTATCTCACTTGCTTGACTTTATCTGATTGCTTTGACTATATATGCAGTTTTGCAAATGGTTTACGGATCTGGAATCGGCCATTAAATTAGAGGTTAACGGTGATTTCTGTGAAGCATTCTTGTTTTGGAGTTTTCAACATTCTATTATTATAAACTTCCTTGTTTTGGACATTTGTAATTATATTTTTGTACTTCTGTTATCCAGGTAGATGAAACTCTAGACTTATTTAATGAATTACAGCTTCAACACCAAGTTATAGCTATAAAGACCAAGACTCTTCACAATGCCTATGACGGACTGGTGTAGTTTTCTTTTCTTTCTCTGTTCACCTTCTTAGTCTTGTATGAATGAGTTTTTGTTTATTCCACAAATCATAGATTCTAACCTTTAAATATTACGTTTGTTGTTTACTTTGTTACTGCTTTACCTAAGTTAGAGCTTAATCCATTTAGTTTTAAACTTTGTCTATAATATAGTTTTGAATTATTGATGCTTGTGATTAAACTTTGTCTACAATATAGTTACAACGTGTTTATCCAAAACTATGGTTGTTAATGGAGAACAACTAGCATTTAATTAGTTTTTGGTTCCTTCGGGAAGCTGTATATTATTGCTTAAGTATTAAAATTTTATATTCTTCATTCCCGAGCCGTTCCTTCATCTACTCTGGCATTTTCCTCAGAGATTTATATAAGAGTCTGAGAATAGAACATTATTGCCTTGCTGTAGGCATTTCTTTGCTATTGCTTGAAAGAAGTTTCAGCTTTTATTCTACTTAACTGTCTATGATCGCTCACAATGAATTATTGATATTTGCATCAAATTAAATTCAATTTTTCATCAAATTAAATGAAATTTCTACATTTTTTATTTTGTTTATCCATTAATTTTGTCCAGATAAATATTTTTTGAGAAATTAAGATTATTTATTCTATGATATCATGTGAAATAATGGCAAGTTGTACTTGAAATTTGAGATTTGCGCTTGATAAATTATCTGTCTATGATATCAGGTAGCAATATATGTTGGTGGCAACTTTAATTTACTTTCAATCAATATATGAATATATAACTAATATTTTTTATGCTTGATTAATTGATATTTTAGGTTGGCATTCGACGGGATGAAAGTGGTTCAACTTCAACTGAAATAATTGAATTAGAGATTTATAAATAATGATGCATTTATTTCTTGTATTATTGTAACTGGATTAAGATTTGGTTATTTGTATTTAATTTTAAGATTATTAAGTTTTAAATTATATTTAATTTTGGATTTGTCAGTGGTTAAAATTTATGTTAATTTTAAATTTTGATTGATTTTAAATTTTTGTATATATTAAATGTTATATTTTAATTTTAATTATTTGAGAAATATTATATTTTAAAATTAAAAAAATTATTTTTTCGTGGGGATAGGGTTCTGCGTGGGGGGCGGGGAAGGTGAAAATTTTCTCCCCGTTATTAAATCGGGGGCGGGACCGGGAATCCCTGCCACTGGCGGGGCAGTGGGTAGGAATGCAATCTCCGGCCCCGTTTCGCCCCGTGAGCACCCCTAATAATGTTTGAAACTACTGCAGACTGATAGATTTCTTGAAAAACCCTCTCTGTGCCTTGTCTTATCAATTTAATGCGGAAAAATTTTTTTAATATTAAATTTTTACTACATAAACCCCATACCCAATAATTCATTATACTTTGGCTCTCCCTATTGCATCTCCTTCTTCATTTTTATGATGGTATGCTCCTTATCCTTGTTTCATTATTTCATCTGTTTGGTTTCTTTTTTTTATTTTTTATTTTTTGGTGTTAAATGTTTTAATAATATAGTTGTTTAATTAGAATGTGTAGTAAGTTTATTAAGTTCCGTAGAAATTAAAACTAACTAAATAAATTATAAATTTTAATAGTTAATTGTATTTATAAATTTAATTATATTCTTAATGTTGGTATTTTGTATTTGCCAGGTGCTATACGATCATTAATTTGCTAATTTGTGAACAAAGGCAAGTTATTTCATATATTTTAAATTTAGATTTGTTGTAATAATTGATTTAAAAGAGAAATATAAATTATATGTTAATGTCCCTTAAAATCTGATATAACAATAATTGATGTAGTATTATAAGTTGCCATATTTATTTAATGTAGAGTATGCAAATTTCACCTATTATTTATTTATTTAAGTGTGTACTCTTTTTTTAAGAAAATTTTGTTTGTCAACTTTTTCAAGTATTTATTAATGAAATTAGAATATATATGTGATTAATAATTTCATTATTTGTACATTTATATTAAAGTTAAAAAATTGTGCTTGTTTAATCATTGATTTATATGCCAAAATTTATTAAAGTTAAAAAAATTAATTGCATTAGTTATTATAAATTTTTTTTGAAGAAGTGTTTGAAAATATTAATTTAATACAATATTTAACTTTTCAAAATTTAATTTGCAGTCCTATTTTGTTGATTAATATTGAGATACGTGAAGAAAAAAGGTCAGATCTGTATTTTTTTAATTTTAAAATTAATTTATTAAAAATATTAATTTATTATAGAAATTAAGGCTTATTATTTAATATATAAATTATTTTTAATTTAAATTAAAATTATCAATTGATATATAGTTTTATTATCAATTGATATAGAAATTTATTTATATTATTTTGTTAGAACTAAATTTATTTTAGGAAGAACTTGTAGAAATATATTTATTGTTGAAATATGCCTTGGATCGAATTAATATAGATAAATGTATGATTATTTTTATTCTCTCTAATTTATATAATTTAATTTGTGTTATTGTACGAAATTATTTTAATATGGACATATATTTAGTTAATTATGATAAATATTCTTTAATGCAGATATAACACTTTTTATTGAATTTATTACTAGGTTGATACAAAATGGAACAATTTAGAAATAAAAAAATATATTAATTATGGACCCTACATGAATGATCTCCTAACGCTACGAGGCAAACATCAAGTGGATGTTGTTTGCAATAGAACGGTAATTTTATTTTCTTTCTATAAATAACTTAAATGTACATACATAATTATGTATATAATTCAGATAGTTTTTTTGTTTTTTATTTTCAGGTTGAATGTAATGTGATAGTAACACGTAGAGCTAATGTTGACAATCATTATAGAAACCTCGACAAGCGAATAATTTTGTATTAAAGATTAGTAGGATTTTACGGAGTTTCATAAATTAGAGTGATGCATGTCAATATTGACTTAATAACTACACTTGTAGAGAGGTGGTGATAAAAAACACACTTTTCACCTTTCTGTAGGTGAAGCCATTATAACGCTACAAAATATTGTCGTACTAACCGGTTTATCCATTGAAGGATGTCCTCTGACTGGACATCTACAACATCATTGGGTTGATTTATGTGGCTGTCTTTTGGGGCAAGTTCCCACATAAGACGTAACAAGGGGACCCTGTGTAAAAATGACGTGCTGGTCAAGAAATTTTAATTTGTTGCCTCTCGAATTAATATCCGTGTGCATATGTCACACCATTTTCGGAACAGTCCTTTCCGATACGAAACTTAGCCGAAAATGGTAAAAAAAATTTTTTCCACTAAACAATTTGAAGCACTTAAAATGCTTTTACATTAAATTCCAGAATCATTCAACAGTCTTATAAACAATTAAACGTATACAAAATAACTTCATGCCAAGAGCTTACATCAAACACTCATCCATTAATAATCATAAATACAGTCAAACCACAGTTCAGTCTTTTACCTTAATTAACTAAGTATATACATGCCAAAATATAACTCAGACTAATACAAAAAAAATCTTCTCTTCTGATCTGGATCCATCGGGTACTGTGCTCCCGCAACACTTCAAAACTTGCACGCAATAAACATTACGTGCTGAGCACTAGATATGCCTAATGGTGACTACTAATCCAAGAATTTCCCAAAATAAAGCATAATTTCGTAATTTATGCTACTAGTATTCTTATTTCATTTATCATTTTCTTATTATTTAGTCCACACTAGTTTTATTATTAACTCATATTTTTGGGTAATCACTGTTCTTTGGTTTTCAAACTTTCAACTTTACTTTTACACTAACCTCTTAGGCGAATCGATACCAGATTTACTTTTACTTTTACGTTATTCTTTACTATAACTTTTACTTTTATCATTACTTTTGTCTTATCTTTTAGCCATAGCAATTTAATTATCATTTCATTTAGCGATGTGTATTGATACTCATATCTTTAATTGTTAGAGAGTATGCCCTAGAGCCCATGTAATAAGGATGTTTTTCATATGTATAAAATTTATATTCTTAATAAAAGGCATCATTCATTTATTAATGCTATGTTTAAATACATGAGTTTGTAAATCTTAAATTAATAAATGAAGTCCTAGATATTATAAACACAGTGCAAAGGCAATCATGAAGGTGTTCATGATATGAGATGTCTATTGCATGCAAATGTGTTAATATCTAAATATCCCTAGTCATAGAATTAACAAGATAGGACATTGTTAATTCAGACAGACTAGCACATATTATGCTTCTTGAATGGTTCAAGCAGTGATTCTCATAACTGTGATTATGAAAGATAATCAAAGCTAACATGTGGATGCTTGTTAGAAGAACAAGTTCATTGGAGACCTGCAAGGAGAATCCTCACATGGATATTAAATCTATGTCAGTAAGGAATCTCTTCATAGTAGTTGTGCAAGTATCCTTAGACTTGAGATCACCAAAGTTATCTTAAGTAGCAAGTGGTATACTTTGACTTCATAACTGATTACTTCCAACTGGTAGTGAACATAGTTAGGAGATTAGGTATATCATGACCTACTTAAAGATAGTTGAGTGATTGACAAATGATTCACCATCCCAGATTTAATAAGGGAAGTTATCCCGCATGATTCTATAATTACCTTGTTCAGAGAATCTCTGGCCAGAGTAAAATGCCAAGATGGATAGAGATCCATGGAGGGCATTTTGGGAACAATGGTTAAATTAATAGAAAATACATAATTAGATTTATATGAGTTGACAGAAATCCATACTCAGAATCTAATTGAGATAAGAGTGGTGAAAGGAGTAATTGCACGGTAACTGTTTCTATGGAAGGGTATAGTCAAACCACATGACTTTCCTGACATTTGGGTAGTCATGATGCCTAGCTAGAGGCCAATCATGACTTGTATAATGATGTATCAAAATATCAATGGGGATTGATAAAATAATTTAAAGAAGTTTAAATCATGTGAGTTTTGAATACAACTCACAATTACATATTATACTGTCAACATGGATAGGAACCCAATAGGTCACACACATATAGAGAAAAAGGATAAAATGGTAAAATGACAAGGATAATAATATTTGATATTATTATGAGGGTAGAGAAGTGAATAAGATAATAATTAATTAAAGAGTTTAATTAATTATGATCAAGTAAAATTGTCCGCGAAACTTTTGAGAAATATTCTGTAAGTTAGACCTAATTGAAATAATGTATTTTATGATTAATTATTATTGTCTTATAAGTATTATAGGACTATTATAAGTGTTATAAGACTAATATATTAATTAATAATTCCATTGGAGGAGTTATAAAGGGGCCAGAGGAATAGAGCTGGTGTGGAAGCCCTTCTGTAGAGAGCCACACGCCAACTCCATATAGAAGGCCTTAGAGGTCTTTTTCTTGCACCAAATTAATTTATATATGTTACATAAGTGTTATGAAACTCACATATTTAATTTGGTTGGATTTGGAATCCATTTGGGTATTTAAATCCAATTAGTTGCACAAAAGGCCTAGTTTGTGGGTTTTGTGCATAGTCTTTTATGAAAAGGTTTAAATTGGATTTAATTAAGCCCAAATGATTATAATTAATTTCAGAGGCCCAATTAATAATTCTCCAGCAATTTTAAAGAGCCCAATCTCATTAAGGATTTGGAATTTTAACCTAACTATAAAAGGCCAACTAATGAGAAATTAGGGTTAAGTGATTAAACGAAAAGGAAAGACCTTTTCTCTTATCCTCTCTCTCTCTTTTGCGCCACCTTCAAGCTAGTTTCTTGGAATTTTGGCCAGCCCTAGTTTGATACCAATTTTTTGGTTCAATTTATCCTTCTCTAATGTGGATTACTCATTGGAGGTGTTCGATTTTGGACACTGTGGTTTGCGACAATCCGGTGTGAAGTAAAATCAACTGTTCAACAAAAATCAAAAGTGATTTTTCTTATTCTCATATAGTTATATTGTGTATTCATGGCAAGATCAGATCTAATGGTTAAAAAATTTTAAAATTCCGCTCATGTATGCGATGCATGTAATCGTTAAACTCCGACATGGTATCAGAGCCACGGTTTTGCCATGGATATACAATTCTATATTTTTCTGCGGAATAAGTTTTGTTTTATTTTAAGTTATCTATTTCATGAACTTTAAAATATCAGATTTAATTGTTCATTAATGAGAAATATTGATTTCTGGATGTGATTGTGATCAAATAAATTTGTTGGAAACAAAAACGAAATTTTTGAAGAATTGTGCCTAGGGTTTTGCGTGAAACCTATTAGGGTTTTGTGTGAAACCTATGGAATTTTAAGGAGCTGTTCTAATTTGATTTCTTATGGGTCCATTAAAACATCATTTAGATGATATTTTATGTGTTTAATATGTGATATTAAGCCGTAAGATTGAACGAAATTAAAATCGAACAAGTTTTGCATGAAAACTAGTTTAGTCGAAAAGTTCGATAAATTGGTGTTCTTTATATGTTCTTGATGTGTTCTTGGTTAGAACGATTTTTAATCTTCTAAATCTGATATATATGATATATTAAAGTGTTTTTAATTAATTGGATTAATTAAAATGGGCCTTAAATTAATTTGATTAATTTTAATTCATTAAAACCACTTAATGGGCTTAATTATGTTTACGGACTTGGTTTAAATTAGTGAATGACTTGGTGGGCCCAAGGAGTTGATTTAGATTAAACATTATAAACATTAATTAAGTTCATTAATGGGTTTTAAGGGCTGGAGTGGGCTTGGCTCATTCCAAAAGGCCCAAATGGTCCAAAAGACACAAAACTAGTTTGTGTGTGAACACATTTAGGGTTTTCTTTTGTGGGTTTTGGCCTACACTTGTTTTTAAGCCCAAAATTGATTCTTTTAATTATTTAATATGATTAATTAATTAAATAATTAATTTATAATTAATTAATAATCAATTGGATTGATTATTAAGGCAAGAACACATGCATGCAAAAAAGGTTTCCTAAAATGAAAGTTTCTAAAATGAAAAAAGTTTCTTAATTTGATCACATCATCAAAATAACTCAAAATATTGTTTCAAAGGTTGAAACAAAGTTAGTAATCTATTTATTTATGCATTAGAAAGGCATATACGGGTGTATGATTGGCATGATGGATAGTTATGGACAAAAGCCAATGTGATTGAGTATTATGCATGTTTTGGCCCAATGAAGACTTTTATGTCCCGGCCACTTGTTTTTGGTTTGTATTTCATTTCAAATTGTAATATGTAATTAGATTACTTAGATTAGAATTAGAAATAGATATGGAGACCACTATCAAGGAGCAAGATAGGCCGGATGGAGATCCAACAAGCTTGAAGATAATGTAATTATTTTCTTGTTTGAATCATGCATACTGTAACGCCCCCAAATATTTGCAATTTCCATGCATGAAATGTGTAAAGTGTGAATATTTAACTTAGGTTGAGTTTTGAAGTAATTAGAGTTGAGTAGAACAGAAAATTTAAAAAGAATATACCGTTAATCGTGCCCGAGCCGAGAAACCGAGAATGGGTGACCCATTGGGCAATATGAATTTAATATAAAATATGAAAGTACATATTAAATGGAGTACGGTGGTACAATTTGAGTAAAAATTGAGGTCAAATAGGCCTCCAAAAGGGTAAACAAAGAAAAATTTCTTGAGTCGGCGTAGGTTCGACTAGAAATTTTGACTGAATATTTGGAGACCTTAGAGATCTCCGATTGACTTAATATTTTAAATATATGTCATAAATAGTGTAGTGACACTCAGGGAACTAGAAAATAGCAATTCTGGCAACTCCGTAATTTTTGATCTCGGGCAGGCTACACAAGCCGTCAAAGCTAAAAGTATATCGAAAAAAAGTAGGAATGAGCTGAAATTTTTACCATATATTCTTGAATATATTGTAACACTCTAGGTAAAATTTCAGATCATTGTGACTTCCAGATCAAAAGCTCGATTTTCGAGGTAAAAAACCGAAATTGAGTCAATTAAGGGGTCAAAAACGTGAATCTGACCATAATAATTTATTGAGGTCATTATTATAAAGCTATGATCATGTGTGTGCAAGATTAGGACAGTAGGATGTGTATACATGCTTGAATGAGTGACATGTGGCATTTTTTAAAGCCATTAGATTCAATAGTTGCAAGATGAATCTTGGCCTCTCCTTTGGTACACTTAAAACACCATATATAAGGACCAAAATATCAGAAAATCTCTGGAATTTTCGGCCATATTCTCCTCCTTTCTTGTGAAAATCCGAAATTCACCATTTCTTCTCTCATCTCATCATTTTCTTCTAACCAAGCCTTATTCCTTTGAATTTCCAGCCCAAAAATTTACTCTAGACTCAAAATTTATCCCTCTTTAACTCAATAAGAAGCTGGTATCAAAAGGAGGCCAAGAACTTTAAGATAAAAGGTAAGAAAAATTAAGAGGAATTTTGTGATTTTGTAAGAATTAGATGAGATATGTGGGAGAATTTTTATAAGCATGTAGATATTGATTAGGAGAGTTGATTTATAGCTTTAAATGGTTTAATATTGTGGTAAAAACTCATGATTCTTCCTTTGTAAATTTTGGCTAATAGAAGAAAAAGAGAAGGAAAGGCAAGTTTACAAGGATAAAGGAAAGGAGAAGGTGTAATCAGCTCTTTTCCATTAATTTGGAGGTTAGTGGATGCAAATTACCTTTAATTTCACTAATTTACTTGAATTTTCCCTAATTTTTCTATTATGTAACTATGTCATAGGGTTTAAAATAGTGAATTAATTTAATATTAATCAATAATATGCTAAAATAAGTAATTAGAGACTTAAATAAATTAAGAAAATAAAAATTAAGTAGTATTTACCTTAGTAGCCAAATTAGGGTACTAAAGGTATCTTAATGCAAACTATTTGAAATTTGGGCAATTGATGTTATTTAATCTATTTAGTGCATGAGAAATAAAAATATGCTAGATAAAATGAAAAATGATTATTAGGGAACATTATGTCATAGTTACATAATGTAAAAAGTTGATAAAACTTGTAAACTTTTATGTGTAATTATCATTTACCATCGTATAATGATTTGAAATGGACATAAAATAAAGTATAGCATTAATTTGGAACAAAGAATAAATTGTAAGTGGGAAATTCTTTGATGGCCGAATAACAACTATAATTAAAATAATATGTTTTGTTTAAATTCTTGTGATATAAAGCTTTCCTATGATGAATGTGCAATTAATGAGCTTATTTGAATAAGTTTGGGAGTATAATGTGATTAAAATAAAATAATAAGAATAAATAATAACATAGAAAAGTAAGAAAAGATAAAATTTAATAATGCCCTTAGTGTACAGTGGGTAATTCCAGCTCTTGGATAGTATGGCTAGCCATAGAAATTTATTCCGCAGGATACCATGAGGCTATGAGATAATTGTTATAAAAAATGACTATGAGATATAAGACAGGATAGCCGGCGTATTATATGCATTAGTACTGGGGCTTTGGTGTCGCACCTAATGGTGGGATCCCTCCGGTACACCGTATTTACGTCCTGTTTATTCAGTTCGTGGTGCTCCACTGGTGTCACCTAGGGGCAAAAGAGTAATTTTGCACAAAAACTGGAATAAAAGAGTAATTATGATGAAAATTATGCCATATTAATAAATATGAAATAAATAATATGAAAAATGAGATCAATATGATAATTAAGGGCAAATTAGTAATTACGCAATTAAGCGAGGGTAAAATGGTAATTTGAAACAAAAAGGGTGATTAAGGAAGTTAAAATGGCTAAATGAAGAAAAGGGTAAAATCGTAATTAGTTAAAAGTTTAGAGACTAAAATATAAATTTACTATTTTTGAGGAATTTGAAGGATTAAAAATATAATTTGTACATTAGAAATTAAATAAAAGTCAAACGAAGTCAAATGAGTCAATTTTGAAGTCAAATTGAAGAAAAAAGTCATCGTAGGGACTTAATTGCAAAATTTTATAAAGTTTAGTAAATAGTTAAAATAAAATAGAAAAATTTATTATTATAATAATTCAAATTAATTAATGGAGAAAAAGAAATAGAAATTGAGTAACTTGATTAAATTACATTTGTTAAAAATAAAGTAATAATTTGAGTTAAATTAATTACTAATATTTAGTTAGTGAAATTTTTATGTAATTGCATCCAACACTGAGCGACTATGTTGCTCAGCGTATAGTTTATTTGGCTGCGCGCAGGGACAGGTACAGGGAGACTTACAATAAGAAAGCAGAATTTGGTGGCATGTACCAAAGAATTTTGGTTGTATATATTTGGTTATGTAAAATAATTAAGATTTATAAATTATTATGTAAGCATAATTGAAGTCAAGTTGTGGTTATGTAAATTAAATTTTATATGCATACTATTTGAGATGTGTTGATGTATGATGAATGTGAATGATTGATGAATTTAGAAGTGTTGAGTTGATTGAATGGAGTTCGGGTGTAAGGAGGATTGAATTAGGGAGTGTATTTTGACATTTGCAGGTTTTGGGGTTTTAAATTATTAGACGTTATGCCGCCAAAATTTTTAATAAATTATTTAGACATTAGAACATTATTAAAAGAAATTATATTAGGTATTTTTAAAGGAGAGCGTTACATATACTACCTAGGTGTGACCTTTTGATTTCCCTCTTGGCTCGGGGAAATCAATGTCGTGAAGTCCATAACTATACCATATTTGTATGCTTATATTTATGTGATAGATATAAGATGCATACCAATGTATGCCAACCATGTATGATGAGACCTAATTAACTAAAACTCTCAAACAAATACTAAGGTATATAAGCCTTTCATTAATTTGAGGAGAACCAGAGTTCTTTATAGTGTGGGTTGTTGACCACAATCAAGCTCACATTATATCGAATATGTTCAAATCTAATTAAATGGGTCATCTTAGCTATCCCATGAGCTTGTTGACCACAGTCAAGGCTAATGGTTCTAGAGGCAAGATTAGGGAATGCATATACGATATGCATGCATCAAGAGTTAATAACCTAATGATCCAATAGTTGTGTAGAGACACAATTGATATATAGATACCTACCTTTCAAGGGTATGGAATTTGGCTTGTTGACCATAGTCAAGGTCAAATTACATATCAAGGATTGGATATTGGCCCACTAAGAAAACCATCGGGTTTTCTCGGATTAAATAGTGAGGGCTATTAATTCACAATAAAATAGTGGGAGTAAATGGATTAATTAAAGACCTTATTAATGCATACATATATATGAACATACTCTCATATCTTTTCTTTTTCACATTTAGGTCATCATCATGAGCACATCAAACATTAATATACGATCAATCTTTGATAACAAGCTGGTTGGCAGCAACTATTCTGATTGGATTAGGCAAGTGAGAATTGTTCTCAGAGCTGAAAAGATCTACTATGTCTTGGATAAAGATCCACCACCACTTCCATCAGATGATGCCGTTGATGAGATCAAAGGCAATTATTGAAAATACATGGAGGATAGTGAAGCAGCAGCATGTCTGGTGCTGGATGCTATGTCCTCGGAGCTTCAGAAGCAACATGAGATGATGGATGTTAGAACCATCGTTTTGCATCTAGAGGAGCTATATTCTTCTCAAGCTAAAAATGAGCAATATGAGATTGCTCGAACTCTATTTAGCTGCAAAATAGTGGAAGGCACTTCAGCTGCTACTCATTCATTGAAGATGTATGGGTATATTGAGCATTTGAGTAGACTTGGCTATGTTATGGTTAATGATCTATACATAGATTTAATCTTGTACACGTTGGCTCCAAGTTATGCACCTTTCGTGCTTAACTTCAACATGAACAAGATCCAAGTATCCATTCCTAAATTAATCAATATGCTCAAGACAGCTGATGGATAATTTAAGAAGGATCAAAAAAGTGTCATGGTTGTCACTTCTGCTAAAGGCAAGAAGCAGAAGAAGAAGAAGAAGAAGAAGAAGAAGATAACCAAGGCGCAGCCAAAGAATGGTGGGATCTCCAAGAAGAAGGTTGCCAAGAAAAAGAATCCTAAAGGAACTTGCTTCCATTGTGAAAAGGATGTTCATTGGAAGCGTAACTGCAAGGCCTATCTAGATTCTCTCAAGGAGAAGAAGCAAGTTGATGCTTCTACTTCAGGTATTCATATGATTGAAATTAATACTTATTCTATTGCTTCAAAACAATCTTGGGTATTAGATATCGGATATGGATCTCACTTATGGAATGATCTACAGGGGCTTAGAAGCTTTAGAAGAGTTGGAAAGGCAGAGATATGTTTGCAGTCAGCTACTGGACATAATATCTCTACAACAGTTGTGGAGAATTACTATTTACCTCTTCCTAGTGGATTAGTACTGGAATTAAATAATTGTTATTATGTTCCAGCTTTGTCCAAAAGTATTATTTCTTTCAGTTGTTTGATGAACAATTATGATATTTCTTTAAAGGACAAATGTTGTTACATTTTTAAGAACAATATGTTTTATGCAAAAGCTATAATTGAGAATGATATATTTGTTCTTGATTTAATTAAAGAAGTACATAATGTGGATACCAAGAGAATGAAACATGATAATCTAAATACCCCAGACTTATGGCATTGTCGTTTAGGCCATATAAATAAAAAATGCATGATCAAATTACACAAGTTAGGTGATTTGGAATCATTTGATTATGAATCATTTGATACATGCGAATCTTGTTTATTGGAAAAAAATACAAAAGCACCCTTTATTGGTAAAGGAGAACGAGCTAAAATGGTTTTGGACTTAATACATTCAGATGTATGTGGTCTAAATGACTACACATGCCAGAGGAGGTTACTCCTACTTCATTACTTTCATAGATGATTATTCCAGGTTTGGATATATCTATCTAATGAAATATAAATCAGAAGCATTTGAAAAGTTCAAAGAATTCAGAAATGAAGTAGAGAAACAACTTGGCAAAAGTAGTAAAACACTTAGATCAGATCGAGGTGGAGAATACTTAAGCCAAGAGTTTCAGGATTATCTTAGAGATAATGGGATTTTATCTCAATGGACTCCACCATATACACCACAATACAATGGTATATCTGAAAGGAGAAATCAAATACTATTAGATATGGTTCGATCAATGATGAGCCGAGCGAACTTGCCTAAGTCCTTTTAGGGATATGCACTAAAAACTGCTGTTTATGTGTTAAACAGAGTTCCTAGTAAATTGGTTGATGTTACTCCATATGAGATGTGAAATAACAAGAAATCCACGCTTTCTCATATGAAAGTATGGGGTTATCCTGCTTATGTGAAGAGGACAATGTCAGACAAACTGGATGTTAAGTCTGATAAATGTTTATTTTTGGGATATTCAAAAGAAACGTTTGGATATTATTTCTATCATCCCTTAGAACAAAAGGTGTTTGTTTCAAGGCATGCTGTCTTCTTGGAAAGAGAATTTCTCCTACGAGAGGATAGTGGGAGTAAAATTGAAATTGGTGAAGTTCAAGACCCACAAATAGAAGATGATCAACCGGTTGAACCTGAAATTGAATTTCATAATGATGAGATTGCAGTTGAACCTGATTATACACAAAATCCTAGAAGATCTACTAGGATGCGTTATATCCCTGTGAGATATGAATTTCACATTGATTCGGATAGAGGCATAACTGTAGTAAAGGACAATGAGCCTACAAGCTATCAAGAAGTTTTGAATAGTTCAAAACGTGATTTATGGCTTAAGGCTATGCAGTCTGAAATGGACTCCATGTATGAGAATAAAGTATGGACTTTAACTCGACCACTTGAAGTATAAAACCCATAGGGTGCAAATAGGTCTTCAAAAAGAAGACTGACATGGAAGGTAATATAGTTACCTATAAATCTCGCTTAGTAGCAAAAGGTTATCGTCAAAAAAAAGGTATTGACTATGACGAAACTTTTTCTCCTGTAGCGATGCTTAAGTCTATAAGAATACTTTTAGCTATTGTAGCTCATTATGATTATGAGATTTGGCAAATGGATGTGAAGACAGCTTTCCTTAATGAAAATCTTACTGAGGATGTGTATATGACACAACCAGAAGGGTTCACATCAGGAAATGGCGAAAAGGTATGCAAGCTTCAAAGATCCATTTATGGATTGAAGCAAGCCTCTAGGAGTTGGAACATTCGATTCAATAAGACAATCAAAGAGTTTGGTTTCTCACAGAATGAAGATGAACCTTGTGTGTATAAAAGGGTCAGTGGGAGTGCAATTGTCTTCCTAGTTCTATATGTAGATGACATATTGATCATGGGAAATGACATTTCTCTTCTCCAATCTGTTAAAATATGGTTATCCAAGCAATTCTCCATGAAAAACCTTGGAGAAGCATCCTATATTCTGGGAATAAGGATCTATAGAGATAGATCCAATAGGTTGCTAGGTCTTTCTCAGAGTACATATATAGATGAAGTATTGTAGAGGTTCAATATAGATCTCTCTGAGAAAGGGTTTATACCCATGGTGCATGGGAAAAACCTTTCTAAGTCTATGTGTTCGCAGACACTAGAGGATAGAGAGAGCATAAATAGAATACCATATACATCTGCAATTGGTTCTATCATGTATGCTATGTTATGTACACGTCCAGATGTAGCATTTACTTTGAGTGTCACAAGCAGTTTCAATCCAATTTTGGAGAGGAACACTGGGCAGCTATCAAGAATATCCTTAAGTACTTGAGAAGGACTAAGGATATATTCTTGGTATATGGAAAGGGCAATTTGGAAGTAAATGGGTATACAGATGCCAGCTTCTAATCTGACAAAGATGATTGTAAATCTCAGTCTGGTTATGTGTTCATAATGGGAGGAGAAGCAGTTAGTTGGAAAAGTTCCAAACAAGAAACAACTACTGATTCCACGACGGAAGCTGAGTACATTGCTGCTTCAAAAGCAGCCTGGATCAAAAAGTTCAAAACTGAACTAGGAGTGGTGCTTAGCATTATTGAACCGATTCCTTTATATTGTGACAATAATGGAGCCATTGCGCAAGCAAAGGAACCACGGTCTCATCAGCGATCCAAGCATGTTCTCAGACGCTACCATCTCATAAGGGAAATAGTAGCTAGAAATGATGTGAAAATAAAAAGGGTTCCCACAGATGACAATGTGGTGGATCCGCTCACTAAAGCACTTTTCCAGATTAAGAATGATCACCATATAAATAATATGGGTCTGAGACATATGAGTGATTGGCTCTAGTGCAAGTGGGAGATTGTTAGAGAGTATGCCCTAGAGCCCATGAAATAAGGATGTTTTTCATATGTATAAAATTTATATTCTTAATAAAAGACATCATTCATTTATTAATGCTATGTTTAAATACATGAGTTTGTAAATCTTAAATTAATAAATGAAGTCCTAGATATTATAAACACAGTGCAAAGGCAATCATGAAGGTATTCATGATATGAGATGTCTATTGCATGCAAATGTATTAATATCTAAATATCCCTAGTCATAGAATTAACAAGATAGGACATTGTTAATTCGGACAGACTAGCACATGTTATACTTCTTGAATGGTTCAAGCAGTGGTTCTCATAACTGTGATTATGGAAGATAATCAAAGCTAACATGTGGATGCTTGCTAGAAGAACAAGTTCATTGGAGACCTGCAAAGAGAATCCTCACATGGATATTAAATCTATGTCAGTGAGGAATCTCTTCATAGCGGTTGTGCAAGTATCCTTAGACTTGAGATCACCAAAGTTATCTTAAGTAGCAAGTGGTATACTTTGACTCCATAACTGATTACTTCCAATTGGGAGTGAACATAGTTAGGAGATTGGGTATATTATGATCTACTGAAGATAATTGAGTGATTGACAAAGGACTCACCATCCCAGATTTAATAAGGGAAGTTATCTCGCATGATTTTATAATTATCTTGTTCAGAGAATCTCTGGCCAGAGTAAAATACCAAGATGGATAGAGATCCATGGAGGGCATTTTGGGAACAATGGTTAAATTAATAGAACATACATAATTAGATTTATATGAGTTGACAGAAATCCATACTCAGAATCTAATTGAGATAAGAGTGGTGAAAGGAGTAATTGCACGGTAACTGTTTCTATGGAAGGGTATAGTCAAACCACATGACTTTCCTGACATTTGGGTAGTCATGATGCCTAGCTAGAGGCCAATCAAGACTTGTATAATGATGTATCAAAATATTAATAGAGATTGATAAAATGATTTAAAGGAGTTTAAATCATGTGAGTTTTGAATAGAACTCACAATTTCATATTATACTACCAACATGGACAGGAATCCAATAGGTCACACACATATAGAGAAAAAGGATAAAATGGTAAAATGAGAAGGATAATAATATTTGATATTATTATGAGGGTAGAGAAGTGAATAAGATAATAATTAATTAAAGAGTTTAATTAATTATGATCAAGTAAAATTGTCCGCAAAACTTTTGAGAAATATTCTGTAAGTTAGACCTAATTGAAATAATGTATTTCATGATTAATTATTATTGTCTTATAAGTGTTATAGGACTACTATAAGTGTTATAGGACTAATATATTAATTAATAAGTTCATTGGAGGAATTATAAAGGGGCCAGAGGAATAGAGCTGGTGTGGAAGCCCTTCTATAGAGGGCCACACGCCAACTCCATACAGAAGGCCTTAGAGGTCTTTTTCTTGCACCAAATTAATTTATATATGTTACATAAGTATTATGGAACTCACATATTTAATTTAGTTGGATTTGGAATCCATTTGGGTATTTAAATCCAATTAGTTGCACAAAGAGTCTAGTTTATGGGTTTTGTGCATAATCTTTTATGAAAAGGTTTAAATTGGATTTAATTAAGCCCAAATGATTATAATTAATTCCAGAGACCCAATTAATAATTCTCCAACAATTTTAAAGAGCCCAATCTCATTAAGGAGTTAGAATTTTAACCTAACTATAAAAGGCCAACTAATGAGGAATTAGGGTTAAGTGATTAAACAAAAAGGAAAGACCTTTTCTCTTATCCGCTCTCTCTCTTTTGCGCCACCTCCAAGCTAGCTTCTTGAAATTTTGGCCAGCCCTAGTTTGATACCAATTTGTTGGTTCAATTTATCCTTCTCTAGTTTGGATTACTCATTGGAGGTGTTCGATTTTGTACACTGTGGTTTGCGACAATCCGGTGCGAAGTAAAATCAACTGTTCAATAAAAATCAAAAGTGATTTTTCTTATTCTCATATAGTTATATTACGTATTCATGGCAAGATCAGATCTAATGGTTAAAAAATTTTAAAATTTCGCTCATGTATACGATGCATGTAACCGTTAAACTCCAACATTAATAGTACCAAAATAAACTATTTTTTATTCTCGATTTACTGTTCAATTATTCAATCTGTATTCTAATTATACTTCTCACTATTAATTCTTTTACTTTACTTTAACTTTTAACTAATAAATACACCACTATTTAAAAGCTTTTAAGCTTTATTGCAAAGTGATATAGCTATTTTGGGACATTTTACAGTCAAATTCTCTTTCCTTCTTTTATACATTTATTTATGTTCAAATATTTACTTTAAAACTTATGTCTTTTATTTTTTTCTTCATTGAAAAATCTTGAGCCTTTTCATCGTTTTACTTTTCATTTAACTTTTCTTTTAGAAATACGTTATTTAAGCATTAAGTTTCACTTAATGTCATTACTATCACTTTTTAACATTAAATAGAAAATTAATCTTACTTTCCAAACTCGTCACTTTTTCCAGTAGTAATTGGTACAAGAAATACCAATTAATTAAATTTATCTTTTTCATGTAAAATAAAATGCATTGTAAATTCTTTTTCATTGTAAAAGTTTAACTTAATCTTTATTTTACATTTTATTCTTATAAAATCTTTCTTTTTCTTTTTCTTATTAATTACATTTTTCGAAAACCTTTATAGATTTATTTCAACTTTGCGTTTTCTTCTAAACGAATCATTTTTCGTTATAACTTTTATATTCAATTCATTTAAACAATACTGATTTATTCATTTCGATGCGCCTCTAGTGCAATATAACAGGATTCTCACAAAGGATACTCGAGACTGGACCCGAAGGTCCCACTGAACAGATAGAGAAATGATCTCGGAAGATCAAGTCTCACAGAACAGAAAACAGATACACTTTCACTTTCACTTTTACTGAAGCTATGGAGATCAAAGAACCCACCCATAGCAAAGCAAGTCGTCATGACTTGCATCGCGGTACAAAAGTGTCCCTATAGCTAGCCAATTATATCCAAAACAAGAATAACAATACATGCTTATCGCTAAGGGCAAAATAATCACTTATATTTGCAATAATTTTTAAACATTTAAAAATCTTTAATTTCTTTCTTTATTCCTTTGTACATTATATTATGATCAAACACACTTTTTTAGTGTTTTTGACTATTCAATAACTTTTTGTCCTTTTATTTACTTTATCTTTTCAAATCACTTTTGTGAATTATTCTTCGATAATTCACTCAGATACTTGGGCTTTTCAATCTTTTATACAAATTATGAATTATGGCATTATAATTCACAATTTTCTTTTATTCTTCTCTGTCCAACTTTTTAATTATTTGATAAGTCGATTTTTATTTCGTCAGCGAATAATTTTATGCCTCGAGAATGCATAATTTGACTTTTTCTATAGGATTATTTATTTCAAACACATAATTATAATTTTGCCATTATAAGCTCATTTTAGTTCTTTAAACTAATCAATTGGAACACTTTATATTTCTATATACTTAAATTATCATTTATAAATAAAATTACCTTTTTAATTCCTATTGACAATAAAATTCATTTTTTTCCGCAATTGAGCTATTATCTGACTATTTTATTTTTACTTAAGAAATTTTCACTTGATTTACTTGTTTTTTACACTTATGGGAAAAATTACCATTTTACCCCTAAACTTTCTTTTCTTTCTTTTCATTGTCTTTTCACTTATTCATCAATTATTTCTATCACTTTTACTCATTTTATGAATTATTTATCAATAATTCATTATTCTTATTATTTTCATGACTTAATATTGATTTCGAAAAATTCATCGGTTGATTTTTTACTTTTTTTCGTTGACATTAATTTAATTTCATATTAATTCATCGCTTTAGTCATTTTTATACAATTATGCATTAATATTTCAATTATTTTCATTATACATATTAACATTAAATTTCAAATAAAATCACAATAATTTCAATAAATGCCAATAAAATTTATTTAAGCATTAGTTATTAGTTATTGTCATTTTTCATCAAAATAGTCATTTAATTCACTATAAATCACAATTTTCATTATATACATACACTATACATAACTTTAAAAATTTCCAAATAATTTTCACATATTCTCTAAAAATTCATAGACATTTATTATCATGTCTACTATTATTTTAAGCTATCATAAATTAATTATTTGTATTTTTCTCATTATTTTCTCTATCTATCATTTTTGGCCACCAACATTTTTCATCTTAAAAATTTTATTTCTTTCATTAAAGCCTTCATTTCATGCTTAACTTTATTTATCATAACATAATTTCATTAATTAACAACTTTAAAAATTTTCAACCTAATTACATCAAAGGGATTAATTCAAATAAAAAAGGAAATCAAAGGATTTTGTAGTCACTTACAATTTTTTCTTGCTTAGGGGTGCCAAACACCTCTTTTCTTTTGCTCTACACTTGCAAAGTTTTCTTCTTCCTTCACCATCAACCATGGCCGGCCCATCAAGCCTTCCTAACCTCAATTTTTTTTCTCAAATAAAAAATCCAAGCTCATAATTAGCTTCTATACCTCAAAAACTATAAGAAAATACCAAAAAATCAATTAAAATCAATTAATTTCTTAAGTTTCATCTTACCGCTTTTCCTTTCTTCACTTGATTTCTTGTCTTTCCTTGCCCAAATCACTTGCTTAAGGCCACTAGGGTGATCTAGAGAGAGAGAAATTCATCTTATATGTTGGAGTTTATGGGACATTTGGAGTGAAAGAAGAAGAAATCAAAGAGAGAGAGAGAGAAGAAGGTGGTTCGGTCACCATAAGAGGGAGAAGAAGCTGGATAATTCTGGAAAAAATCTCCAGTTTTTTAGCTCTATATATATCCTCTTGATGGGCCAAAATTGGGCTTAAATGAGTGGGCTTTGTCCACTTAAACATTAAGGCCCATTTTAGACCATTTAAGGCCCAATTCAATTTCTCTCTCTTCCTTACTTCAAATAACTTCAAAATTGATTCCATTATTCTTAAAACATCGAAAATAGCTAGCACGCAAATTTTTGGCTCAATCGGAGTCCGTTATTGATCCGATTCAAATTTATCGGTCCGATTCGATAATTGCCGGTGTTACCAAAAAAATTCAATTCTTATTACCAAAATATTTTTCATAAAAATTCATATAGGCACGCAAAATCTGTAAATATTCGGAGTTTGTTTACTATTTTTAATTAATTATGCAAAATCAAGTCTCCTTCTCTATCAGGAAAATCGACTCGTTACCTTTTTCGTATTTTTGACTTTTGGAGACCTATTTGACCTCAAATTCACTTCAAATTTCAACCCTAGACTCACCATTACTATTACTTTCAAATGGTCCAATAAAATATTTTTGACTTTCGGGTGTCCTTTCGAATCCGAAAAATACTATTCACTGCTGGAAAGTACTATTCACGGCTGACCCGGTGTTGAGGCCATTACAGCATACGTGGGTTGACTAGCTTCTGTATCCCCTTACCAACTATAATAATTAATTTCACCAAGTTGTAATTATCATATCTCCTTAAATTATCATAAATTGCCTCTATGTCATTATCATCCACCAAATCGACCGACGTTCAATATAACAATCATCGATTATACATTGGACTCTTGTAAATAATTTTGAAAATGACATCGTTGATACCTAAATTCAATTTTACGTGAATTTTATGGATCAATTCAAGAAAAGTCGGCTTATTTTTAACTCTCATTCTCCTTGTAATAGCATTTAAACCAGATACGTCATATTAAAAGCACGACTATCTAACACCTATTTCTCCTCCCGTTTGCAAATAAAAGTAAGTATATGTTGACATCTTTCAATTACCTTCAAGTTAAAAAAAATTAAAATATTTTATTAAGTAACAACAACAACATTAATAATAATAATAATAATAATAATAATAATAATAATAATAATCAGCTATTTAAATTTATTAATAAATTAAAATATAACATTAAATATTTTATTTATAATTATTTACGGCTATACCGGTTCAATTTTATACATTTTCAATAATATTTATAATTATTATAATTTTTATTATATAAATATAATAACGTAATCACACTATTTCAATATAACAACAACAACACATATTCATTTATATTTTCCAATGGTCTTCTGCATATATATTAAAAAAATAAATATATAAAAATTAATAAAATAGATTATTCCAATAAGTACACAATTGTGATTTTCTTAGTTCATTGATTGAAAATTTTAATTTACTTCTGCATTTTAATAAATAAAATCAATATCATTATAAAAGCAAGCTAAAATTAAGCATACAAAATTACAAGTAAAAATTTATAAAATTTTACCAACTTTACATGATAATACTGAAACTATATTACTGATCTATGAAAAATATATTGCCTACTTATTTAAATTGCAAAACTTATCAAAACTTAATAGGCAACAAATATATTACAATTGAGAGTAAATGTTGCATTTCAGGGTAGGGTTTATATAGGCAGAGGCAGAAACATTTTTCAACAATGGAATGATGGGAGAGTGAAATTTTGTGCTGAAACCACTGAAAAGGACAGTGATATCAGCATATAAAACCACTACTAGTGGCAGCGGTTTCAGACGCTAATGCTACTATCCTTTTCAGCGACTTTCGGCACAAATGTCCACTTTGAATGGTGAATCCCGCCACGGACACCTTTTGCCAATATCGCTGTTATGTGTAGCAGCTTCATTCAAACACCCCACTTTGGTAAAAAAAAGTCTGACATATACTATTTTTATAATTTTTTTTAAATATTATTAAAAAAATGTCCCCAAAAACTTCGGATTTCATTTTTTTTTTCATTTTTTTACAAGTTATGTGATTTTATGTATTAAATTATTAAATTTTTTATTTTATTTTTTCTAATTTCATTTTATTATTGTATGACTATTACTTCAATGCGTCAGTGTGTATCGGTATAAGATTAGAATATTTTTTCTAGTGGTATTACTATTTGAATAAGAAAAGTATTTTTTTTCGAAACCCTGAATTTTACTCTTTATTGTTATTGAAATTGAGCTTTTATTTTTATTCAGTTATTTGGAAACATCATGCGCCTCAAACGGAGCATAAAATGTATTCTTATTTTAATGAATTAATTTTAAATTTAATGTCGATTTAAATAATTGCTTAAAAATTTAATGTAAATAAATAAAGATTTAGAGACTCAATAGAAAAAAAAATGAATTCAAGAATTCCAAAATGCATTTTGCCAATTTGATATTGTAATTTTAATTCATTAGAAGATGTAATGGTTGGTAAGATTCACAATACAAAGATTACTTCTAATAATGAGAAATTAGATTAAAGTCATTTTTGTGCTATTTTAAATGATATATTAATATTATTTTCATTGCTCTGAAGTTTTTCCATTGATTTATAATTCTTCTGCATCACATCATAGAAAATTTCAAATGTGATTAGCTATGCATGAACATGAGATTAGTAATTTTTCCACCTTAAATTGTACAATTAGAAAATGTTGTACCAGTGATTATCGTGTTCTAGTAGCTTTGACACAAAGGAAAAATAGATTTAAAAAATAATCCTTCAATTTCACGGTTAGAAATAAAATAAAGTATTATGGAGAATATCACATTGTTCATGAGGGAATAGGAAAGGGATATAATTCAGTAATTTTCAAAAAGAAAAAAGCAGCATTTCGTTGAATTTTCCATGTGACATAATCGTGAAAAATATATATATTAAAAGGACTTGCCGATCCGCATGTATAATATTAATAATTAATTAACATCATAATAATAATAATAATTTAAAATGTTTGTTTCTTGAGAAAGAGACAGAATAATTTTCAGAAGGAAGAGAAAATCACAAGAAAGTCTACGGTGAAAGTCTAGCGTTTACATTAGAAAAGTGTGCATATTGAATTCTTGTAATGCGATTTTACTTTATATTAAATTCTTACATATTTTTTCAATTTTTAAATTTATAATATTATTTGTGGGTAATACAAACCGGAGTTAAGCCAATGAATTTTTGCGTTGTGTTTTGGATTAAAATTTGGAGAGTAGGCTTGCATTAAATGGCATCATAGTCTTGGATTAAATATTTTAAAGTAATTTTATAGATTTTGAACATATTTGGAGATCAAAAATAAGTTTTGGAATGAAACGAACTGATTTGGGGTAGTATCATAAATTTAAAAAATTTAGGTAATATGCAAAAATCTCATAAGGAGTAAAATTAAAATACTAAAATTTAATGTGTAGTTTTAAAAATCTCATAGGAGGTTTCGAATTTGATTTTAAAAATTGAGCACGGATTAATTTAATATGTAGTTACTCAACTTTAAAAAAACAAAAAAATTGCAAATGGAGAATCTGCATCATCATCATTAACTCACCAGCCATTTGACCAAAATGATAGTTTTTGGGCAAATTTGGCTTTATTGTTATAAAATTATATTTTAATTATTTTATTATTACGAGTTGAAAAATATCAAATGTAATATTATTTTGAACGAAAGTTAAGTGATTATAGATAAAATTAAATCAATTTAGCACTTTTAAATAGTTAAAAGAGAAAATTTTATTCCATTTATGAGACTATCCGGTGCGAATTTTGATTAATCGAATTAATTAATTTTAAATAGTAGATAATTATAAAAAAAGTGTGCATTCAAAATTAAAAAAGAATTCAAATTTTGGACGATAAAATTAACTTTAATGTGTTGGATTATATTAGATTTTAATCTATACTCCTTTTCCTCTCTATGAACAAAAGTACAAATTTTCTCAGCAAAATGTGATTAGGATTTATTTGAAAATATCAAAACGTTGAATATTTAATTATTTTATTGTTTGTTTTTTAGGTATATCTTCTTCTCATTCACACTTTCACGTATAGTCTATAAATGTGCTGCATAAGAAATGTTTTGGTAAAACTTTGAAATTAGCTGCTTATCCCAATTAGCTGTTTTTTTTTTTTCCTCTTGCAGACTATATTGCCCTTTTAAATTTTATTAATTCTAAAATATTTATGTCATAAGATTCTTATTTTATTAAATTTCTTTCATTATTTCATGTATATCCATTATTATATATCAAGAATAATTTGCATCTAATTTTATGCACGTGTTAACTTATAATAACAGGCATGCATTGTTCTAGAAATAGACCTTTCCAATGCTATATTGACTTAAATTTAAATAGAAATGTGGAATTTTAGTTTTTTTTTATCTCATTTTTCCATTTTTTTTTATAAAACATCACATATTGCTAGTTTTTATTTTATTTTTTTATATGAAGAAACAAAACAAGCAAACTTCTACACAGAGGCCATTCCAGGAACAGCAAATCCCATGGCATCAGAGGTGAGGATAGGTCCCAGACCTATGGGAAAACAATTATGCCAAGCAATGTTATTAAAATCGGACCGAATAAAGAACCGATAAGGCTGAAGGTTCTTAGTTCGACCGGTTTAATCGAATTTTTTTTTCCATTTTTAAAATATTATAAATTATTATAATTTTATAAATACTATTGTATAAAAATTAAAAAAAATATCCATCAAACATTAATATATGTCACAAAAATTCTAATAATAAGTTACAAAATATAATTTTAATTTTATTATTACAAGTAATTAATTATGTATTTTTGAATATCATATATTAGAAACATAAAAATACAATCATATCATGAAAAAAAAATCTTTTTTAGATGGAGTACTAATGAAGCAAACACAGAAAATATTAACCTTGCATATATGAGTATAATTATATTTAATTACAATAAATTCAAATAGATAATAAGTATATTAAATTATTAAGTGACATCTTTAGAATTTAAAATACTACATTTTTCAAATAAATAAATAATAATAATTTAATATATATATACACACACATATATTTGATTACAATGAACCAAATATATAATAAGTATATTAGATTATTAAGTGACATATTTAAAATTTAAAATACTAATTTTTTCAAATAAATAAATAATGAAATATATATATATATATGGGGGGTGAAAAAATACAAAAAATTATAATTTTTGCAATTTTTAGCCAAAAATTCGATTTTGTCCGGTTTCCTGATTCAACCCGATTTTTTCTGTCCAATCCGGTTTTTTACAGTTAAACCAATCGGTTGGCCTGCCAGTTTGCGATTAAACCAATAGGTCGAGTCCGATTTTAATAACTATGATGCCAAGTGAAGCTAACTTCATGATCAAAGGTCCAATTAGCTAGGAAATTTGCTGCTCAGTTGACTTCCCTATACACATGTTGAACTTGAACTTCCCAATCCATCTCTATAAGATATTGAATTTCCAGAATAACAGCTCTATGCGCAGGATGAATACCGACTTTAGAAGAAATAGATACCACCGCACTTCTGTTGTGGACACGAAGAATGATTTTCTTCCACCCATGCTTTCACGCTTCTTGTAAGCCAATAAGAACACCCCAGATCTCTGCAAAGAGTGCATTATTACTGCTCACAAAGGAAGAAAAGCCTCCAATCCACCTCCCTGGAGAATCCTGAAAGATACCACCTGAAGAAGCCTTTTTCACCGATCTACGAAAAGCACCATCCGTATTAAGCACTACCCAATCCAAAGGAGCTAGATTCAAACCTACTAAAATCTCCTCTTTCCCACCAGCATTCCTATTTAAATCTCCCATAGAACCTCTTGCAGCTTTAAAAGTATTAACTGCTGAAATAATAAGCCATTTTTTAATTATTGAGGGGATATACTTATTGGTGAATACAATTTCATTCCTCAATTTCCATATAAACGAACAGGTATACCCAAAGACAAGCTTTCAAGTGGCATTTCCAATGTCAACACAAGCACTAAAGTTAGCCTCTAGCCATTGATCTAAACTTCCAATAAAGAAATTTGAGGAAGAGTTTGGCAAAAGTGATCGCCAAAGGTTCTTAATAGTACAACAATCCCTTACCATGTGCGAAGCAGATTCAATTTCCATTTTACAAATAGGACGGGTATTAGTTATAGTCAGGTGTCTTCTCTGTCTTTCTAAATTAGTCAACATTCTATTATGCGTCATCAACTAGAAAAAGACTTTTATACGCTGAGGACCCAACCAGTCCCAGCACAAGGTCCATCTCTTGTCCTTTATTCCGACATATCTTTTAAGAAGCCTATAAGTTGTGTCTACCAAGAACTCACCTAAAGCTGAATGCAGCTAAATTAGCGAGTCTTCACCCAAACTAGAATCTGGAGGAAGGGAACACTCAATAAGTGACAAGACTGTATTACTTAAAAAATCCTGAAATAAACTCCACTTCTAGCCCGAGTTTGAGTTATGCATATCTTGAACCAAAAAATGCGACACATACTGCCAGCCATTAGGATTTCTAACCTCTGAAGGCACGTGCAGGTAAAGAGGTCCCACTTCCGCCCAATGGTCATACAAAAAGGAGACAGCTTTGCCATCATTGATAAAGCTTAAAAGTCTTTATCTTGTAAAAGGAAGCGCTGGCAGTTGTTGGGCCGGTCGGGTAGCTAGACCTGCAAAAGGAGTGCCCGATCGAACCTAGGCATTAGCACTCCGACGCTTAAGTTAGTAATTTTATAGATAAAGTGCTTTAAAAGGTGTGAGAGGGTCTCAGGTGTTCAATACCTGGAGCCATTATTTTTTAGGCTATTGATAGGAGTTTTTTGGAGGGGTACTTGAGTACCTTGGGGAGTGATAACCGTCAATCAGAGTAGTTGAGTGGTGACGTGGCAGGAAGTAGGTAGAGAGTATAGGCATTGGCTTGTGTTAGTGGGCTAACAGGATATGTTATCCCATCAGTCCGATCGAACATCATGCTTCGTTGTGCTGTCTTTCAGCTCACGCTTTACCCTTTTGCCACTGGGCTTGGGCCCTGTTTGGGCCACACTGATTGGTCCTTTGAAAATGTATTTTTCTTAGTTATCACTTGTCCCCCCTTCCAATGAGTCCGATCGGGCGAGGTATCATTCTATTATTTTTGGCAGGATTTTTGAATTTTTAGGAGGAGCCCACTCGAGGAGATGCGTCTGTTTCCCCCAGACAGTTGTCTTGTACTTAATGCCAATGCTGCGCGTGTTTCCAGAATGACGCTTCATTTTTTGCAACTGTAGTGATGGGTCGAGGACACGTGGTGTCTATCGACGGGGAGGCTTTAGAGTATTCTGGAAGCTTTTCACCTATAAACAGGCATAACTAAAGTAGATTTTCTTCACTTTTCAGCGACTCTTAACGAAACTCTGCCAAAATCTCTTTGTGAACTTTGCTATTTGAAACCCTTGCCAAAAATATTCTTTGTTGAGGGAAGTACTTCGAATTTTGGGAAGTTTCAGAGTGTCTGCAAGATTACCCAAGTAAGTAAGCAATTCCTGCCTTTGATTTTATTTTTCACTCATCACATATCCACTTTTACTTTTCCTCTGCAAAATATAGCTTCAAGCAGTAGCCCACAGATAGATAGAAGCTTCTTGGAGGATTACGAGAATTGCGAGCCACTCGCTCGGCCTTCGCGATTGACAAAAGTGGAGGTGGCAAAAATTCATTCTCGATACCACCTTCCGATAGAGGTATCAGTGATGGCCTACCCTGCTTCCATGGCAATTATAGAGGGCCCTTTTAGCCGTGAGAGGAACGAATGGTTCATATGCCATTTATGGAGTTTGGATATGGGAATGAGGCTTCCCTTTGGTGCATTCAAATCGGCGCTGCTCAGAGGTTATGGAATTGCCCCTAACCAATTGATTCCAAATGGTAGCCTGTTTCAAGATTTTATATAGGATAGAATCGGTGGCCCCCACTTTGGATTTTTTTACTCACTTTTTTTATATTTTCGATCGAAATAATGGGTCAGAATATTACTTTACCAGCCGACAGCATTGAAAGCTCTTTATCATTCCATCTTCCATGAAACATTTCAGGGAGAGGTACTTCTTAGTGGGGATGGCTGGTGGCTTTGGAGTACCATAAATTCGATTAGAAGGGGCAATTGTTTTGAACGATCACGCTGTCGGTCGATCTATGTACGAAGCCGACATTAAAAAATTGATGGAAACCGTGGTGAGGAACGGTCGGCTATACGATTCTGATTACCTTTTGAGAACTCTATTCGAGCCTACAGGCTCCAATGCTGGCACTAGCATAGAATGTGAGCGTTAATATCGGAGTGTGAAGAAGGATACCTATTTTTGTCGATTCATATATTATATGTGCATTTATTGTACCGAATTTTAAAATTAGGTACTTATCTTTGTTTTGTTTGTGCGATGCAGCTGTGAATGAAATGGCAAGAAAAGAAGAGGCTACAAAACAACTGGCCGATCGGGCCAAAGCTAAAAGAGAGGCCAATCATTTGGCTAAAGAGGAGAAAAGGGAAAAAAAGAGAAAGATTCTTCCTGCTTTCGAGGTTCAGGCCTCCAAGAGTGCAGCTAGTGTTTCTATCATTGCGACAACGGCTACCTCTTTTGCCACTGTGGTTGTCCCTACAACCCATCCTCCTTTAACCATCTCGGCTCCATCACTTCCCCTCCAAACCGCAGCGGAACAACACCCTCTTAGGTGATGGAGACTAAAGGATGAATCTGACGAGGAAAGGCCACAACCGTCTCCCCTCACCCAGCCATCTTCACAGCAAATAGGCACATTGGCAGATGAGGCAGTACATAAGAAGATTGAAGAGGCAGCAAGGAGAAAGGCTGCCAAAACCATAGTTGTTATTGATGCCCAGATTGCGGCAAGGGATAAGGAGGTAGCTCAAAACGAGCCAAGCCAATGATCTTCGGGGAGAAATCAAGAGGGCCAAGCTCCACCCTTGGAAGAAAACATGAAGGGGCGATTTGGCAATGACTGGTCCATGACCAACAAGGACGTAACAACCTTCATTTATCAAGGTCTCGCTTAGGAGAGTGATTTTAAAGTGATGACGGAGCTCAGTTTGCTCTCCCGAAAATATGGGCTATTTTAGCAACAAAGCCTGGAGGTAACACTTGCGGCTTTCATTTTTATCTCTACTACTTTTTTTCATCCCTTTTGACTAGTTTCTCCACTTCCTTTTCTCAGTTGATTAAGAGGGGGCTTCGTATGCACGGCATAGCGGCTTATGCTCAATTGAAGTGGGAAGATGCCGTTCGGCAAAGAAAGGAAGCTGAGATCGCCATCAATGTGACGAAAAAAGAAGTTGTGCTCTTGAAGTCGGAGGCGAAAGAGCTAAGGAAGGAGAAAACCCGACTGGCTCAGGACCTTAAGTCTCGGCAGAGCGAGGTGGACCGCTTGAAGGGAGATGTGGCATGCCTTGCTGCTGATAGTGCCTTATGCAAGAAATACGAGGAGAAGTTGGACAGGCTGAGAGGCGAATGCTCACAATTGAATAACGACTGCCTTAAAGCCAATGCTAACAAAAACAAGGCGCTTGCGGACAAGGATAGGGTTCTATCGAAGCATGACCTTCTCTTGGCAGAGAAGAATTTCGTGGAGACAATTTTGGCAAAAAAGGAGGTGACTTGGGCTGAAAAGTTGGAGAAAGCGCTGGATGCTAAAGGGGAGGAGGTCCTTGATAAGTTGAGTGAGGCGTAAGGGAGGTTGCTGACTCGGTTAATCTATGCAGCCAGGCAGCGATTTCCTGAAGCTGATCTTGACTGGATGGAGGACCTGGAGGCTCTTCCCGATCCTCCTTCTAGTGATGACGAGGAAGAGGCCTCTCCGGTTGAAGAGACTAAAGGGATAGCTGAGGAAACCTTTTCAGCTCAATCGGCGACTGTCAATTTTCCAAATGAACCTGAAATCATTCCTCCTCCCCCTGCAGAGCCCGAGGCCCCTTTGCCGATGGAACCAGAACCTACTGTCTCTTTGTCAGAGGAGCCAGAAAATGGTCAGATGATTACTGAAACTATTGTAGGGTCCACATTTGAGTCGGTTGGTGCCGTGGTAGAGATTGTAGATATAGAGTCTTAGTCTTCATTTTTGTAACTTGTAAAAAATTCCCGGATGTATATACAAGATTCTGTTCACTTTTTATCAGAGTCACAATTCTTACCTGGAGTAGGATTCATTATAAAATTAACCAAGTGAAAAGCAATTTTTGCATAGAATGTATGAAATCGATTAAGGAGAGTATGGGAGCACTTTCCGAATCATAAAAACCTTTGCATAGAGTCAATGATCGTCTGATCCGATCTGAGAGTCATAACAAAATGACCATTTAGGTCGCAGTAGGTGACTTTGGAATTTTTGGTGTTACCAAAGTATTATTCTAGCAGATACAAAGATCTGCTATGTGTTGGAGTGGTTTGCAATTTTGCGCATTAAGTATAGAGGAGATATAACTCATTTAATTGTCGTACTTCGCATTTTGAGTGCAAGATAAACGTTGATGGAGATGGAATGAAGGAGTTTCGTATCGATGGTTGTAGTATAGTGTTGAATCTATCAAACTAAATAGAGAAAGGTTTTCGTATTTCGAGATAGGCATTGAGCCAAATCGTGCTGGCGGAGTCGTAGTAGAGAAATCTTTCGCATTTTAGGAATGACCATCCCGAATTTCGATCGGGATCTATGGAGAATGGAGTTTTTTCAAGCGAAGTTTTTAACTTTCTCCGCCATGATTGTAGCCAGAGGTTTTGCCTCAATCCACTTGGACAAGTGATCAACGGCAACAAGGAGAAACTTCATTTGCCTTTTTTCCTGGGGAAAGGGCCTCATAATGTCCAAGCCCCATTGGTCAAACTGCCAAAAAACTCTAATCGAATTCTGATATGCTGCCAGTTGTCTGATGACTCTTCCATAGATTTGGCATTGTCGGCATCTTCTTACCTTCTCTTGGGCATCTCTGAAGTTGCTTGGCCAATAGTATCCAGTTTGGAGGGCCTTCCTCGTTATGGCTCTACTAGTCTCGTGTGCTCCCCAAATGCCTTCATGGATTTCCCTAAAAAAATAGTCTCCTTCCTCCTCCGTTACGCATTTGAGCCAGGGGTGACTGAAAGCTTTTTTAAACACTTCACCATTAATAATAGAATAATTTAGGGATTTACGAAATACGGGCTTCTGCCTTGTCTTCAGGCAATTACCCTATTTGTAGGTATCGTTTGATGGGGTTCATCCACATTTTCTGAACTTGCTCAATTTCCATCATTTCTGGTTCATCTAAGGAGGAGTTTGGTTGGTCAATGATGGTTATGCTTTCTTCCACCATTCCTTGCTTGGCAGCAGACATTTTGGCAAGCCAATCGACTACTAAAGTTTGATCACTCGGCACCTTTTGTAGGACCCATTCGGATCCATATTCTTCTAGCATCTTGAGTGCCGCCTTGACCTTTCCCAAATATCGTATCATGTTGGCTTCTCTGGCCTCGAAGATGCCTAAGACCTGGCTCATCACGAGCTGGGAATCACTTTTGATGACGACCAATTTTGATCGGATGGCATGAAGCAGCCTCAACCCTTGCAAAAGAGCCTCGTACTCTGCCATGTTATTTTAAATTTTAAAGTTAAGTTTTATCGTGTACCTTATAACGATGCCCAAGGGGCCCATTATTACGATGCCTACACCTCATCGGCTGTTGTTCGCAACCCCATCCACGATTATTTCCCAATTTGCAAGTTTGGGGTGGTCAGTTACTTCCTCACCAGTGAATTCAGCGATGAAATCTGCCAAGGCTTGAGCCTTGATTGCCTTCCTGGGTTCGTATCTCACATCCTATGATTGAAGCTTAATTGCCCACCCTACCATTTTTCCTTCTAAGTCCGGGGTCTGGAGAATTTTCCTGATTGGTTGACCTGAACGGACAACTATTGTATGTGCTTTGAAGTATTATCTCAGCTTCTTCGTGCACATCATGAGGGAAATGATGAGTTGTTCGACTGGTTCTTTTTTCAATTTCGGGCCTCTGAGCACTTGGCTCATATAATAAATCGACAATTATTGGGTTCCCTCTTCCCTGACCAGGACACCTGCAACAACTTCACCAGAAGTTGATAAGTATAAGTACCAATTTTCACCTGGAAGCGACTGGCTGAGCAAAGGGGGATTGGTGAGGAATTTCTTTAACTCATCAAAGGCTCGTTGACAATCAGTGTCCCAGTTGAAGGCTTCATTCTTCCTCAATTTATTGAAAAAGGGGGTGCATCGTTTGGCTGAGGAGGATATGAACCGCCCAAGGGCTGTTATTTTGCCATTCAATTTCTAAACGTCTTTCACATTACTTGGTGGTTGTATCTTTAGGATTGCTTTTATTTTGTCAGGGTTGGCTTTAATGCCCCTTTGGGAGACCATGAAGCCCAAGAATTTACCCGAAGGCAACCCAAAAATGCATTTATCAGGGTTGAGCTTCATCCGAAATTTTTTCAGTGTATTGAAGGCTTTTGCCAAATCAGCAAGATGTTCTTCGGGGCTTTTGCCCTTGACAATCATATCAACCACGTAAACTTCCACATGCTGTCCGATTTGATCTTTGAAAATCTTATTCATTAAGCGCTGATATGTAGCGTCCATATTTTTCAATCCGAATGGTATGACCTTGTAACAAAAGGTGCCATCATCCGTGATAAAGCTGATATTTTCCTGATCTAGCAATTACATCATAATTTGATGGTATCCAGCATATGCGTCGAGGAGGAAATAGATGGTGTGACCCACAGTGGCATCCACCAATTGGTCTATGCTGGGTAGGGGGTAGCTGTGTAATGGCCTCAATGTCGGTCTGATCTGAATAGTACTTTCCGACAGTGAATAGTATCTCCAGGCTGAAAATGACACCCGAAAGTGAAAAATATTTTATTGGACCATTGGAAAGTACTAGTAACGGGTACTCCAGGGTTGAAATTTGAAGTGAATTTGAGGTCAAATAGGCCTCCGAAAGCCAAAAGAATGCAAATCGAGAAAATTAGGGTTTTTAATTGAATTTTTGGTCATTTTAACTATTAAAAATATCTAATGAAGTCTAAAAATTATCAAAAATTACATATGTACCTAAAATAATATGTAGAATATTTTGGTAGTAAAAAGTAAATTTTTCGGTAACACCGATATTTTTGAATCGGACCAATAAAATTGAATCGGACCCGAAATAAACTCTGATTGGGATGAAATTTTAAGAATGGACTATTTTTAATGTTATATGAATAATGGAATCAAATTTGAAGAGAATTGAAGTTGAAAAGTGGGAGAAATTAATTAAAGCTATTTATCGGGTAATTAGTGGGCCTAAATAATTAAATTGTTCAAGCCCACTTAAAAGACAGACCAAGCCCATTAAAAAGACCTATAAAATGCCAGAAACTCCAAAACTCTCCAGCAACAAATCCTTCTCCTTCAGCTCATTGGTGGCCGAACACTTCACATCCATTTTCTTCACTTGTTTCTTCCAATTTTCTCTCAATTCTCACCAAATCAAAGCCTAAAAAATTGATTTTAGCCTCTCTAGAGTACCCTATAAAGTTCTAATCTTTGATTCAAGGAAGAGAATCAAGAGAAATCAAGGATTAAAATTTAGGTGTCAAAGTTAGGTAAGTGAATTAATTGATTTTAATTTGGTTTTTAGGTGCCTACTACTAGTTTTGGGTGACTAGAGTTCATTTTTACTATTAATTTTAGCATTTGAGGCCAAAATAATTGAGTTTACTTTGATGGGAATTTTGGTTTGTTAAGGAATCCAAGAAGAGGAGCAAATTTCTCAAGCCAAAGGAAAAGGAAAGGAAGTCTAGGCAAGGCTAATCAATATAAAAAGGTGTGTTACTAATTAATCCTTTTATTTCCCTATTAATTAAGTGAATTTCCTTTAGGTTTCTTAAGAAAAATTGCATATATTGGGGTATAATTGAAAGTAATGCTATATTCATTCATTTAAGAGTTATATATGCTTATTAGAAACCTTATATGAAGTTAAAGGAAATTGTATGATGGAGTTGTAGTGTATGCCGAATGATGATTCCTAAGAAACTAATGTAAATTTGGGTGATTTTAGTGATTTTAAGCTTTCTAATGTTAATATTAATATAAATAAATAGTTATAAATTTTATAGAATTTATGAGAATTAAATGAATATTTTTGGAATAAATGTTAATTAGGTATTAGTTGAAAAATGTGACATTTGAATGAATTATGGCATAATTTATAGATTAAATGGTGAACTACTGTAAAATGATTCATAGATTGTGTAAAGAAGACTGACTATAATTATATGGCACTGATAATGTATTGATAAGAAATTAAAAGTAAGGAAAAGGATGAAAGATTAACTAATAAAGGAAAAATTAAGAAAATTGTGCCCTTGGGAAGAGTCAGGTAGTAAAACTAATTCAGGATATAATTGGCTGGCCATAGGAATGCATATACCGCGGTACAAGTCATGGCGACTTGCTTTACTATGGTTGGATCGTTGATCACCATAGTATATATATCATATGTACTGTCATATGTTCATATGTTATATGAGGGATGATTCTTGGAGGTCATTTCTCATTTTGTTGTGGCCCTGTGGGGTTCACATCCCGCATATCCGGTGTGAGTGTTTTCTGCCGGATCTGTACTAGGGACATATTGATAAGAAAATGTTAAAAGTGTAAAAAGAAAAGCTAAAACGAAATTTTAATATGAAAAAGGACTAAAATAAAAAGGGGTTAAAAGTGTAGGGATAAAATGGTAATTTTTTCAAAATATGAAATTAATAAGTAAAAGTGAAAAAGGAAATAAGTAATAAGGGTAAAATGGTAATTTGGTCAATTAATTGGGTAAAAAGTCAACCTTATAAAGTTAAAGGATTAAAATGAAATTTTACATGAAAAAGGTTAAAATAAGGATTATTCAATAATTTATAAGTTAATTAATATGGTAAAATAAGAAAATAAGGAATAAAAGGGCAAACTAGTAATTAATAGTATAAAATGGCATTTTTGAAATAAAAAAGAAGTTTAAGGACTAAATTGAGAATATAAGAAAGTTTATAAATTAAATGGAAAGTTAGTCGCTAATAAAATAAATATTGTTTTTAAATAAGAAAAGTCGATAATAAATAACTTAAATCAAAATTATTAAAGACATATATATTTTAGGAAAATACTATGATTTTTAGTCACAACTGGGCATGTTTAATACTCAGTACGTAGGATTAACTGCGTGCAGGTACAAATAGTTTGAAGCGTGGGTACGCAGGAGAAATTGAAGCTGAAGAGCTAGAAAGAATATTTTGTGGCATGTATATATACCCATTATGTTTTGTTTCATGAGAACGATATTGTATCAATAATCGTACTTTGTATTGTATATAGTGGTATGTGGATGAGAAATTGCAGAGAATGGATGATATGCATGTGTTGCTTGATAATATCTTTGGATTTGTTATATGATTGGATTTAAATTGTTGTGCCTTTGAGAGGCTGTGTAATTGTCTGCTTTTCAGGTGGCTAGTTAAGAATATAGCCATTATATTGCCAAAATTTTATTAAATGCATAGTAAATTCCAGACAATTATCGGTTGAGGATTAATGAAAGTTATATATGCATGATGATGATTAAGTTAAAGGATAAAAAAAATTTTCGACCAATTGCCTGTCCGATAAGATTGTTACAGTAAAGGTGTTACATTTTGTGATATCAGAGCATTGGTTTAGCCGGTCCTAAGATTGGAGTGGGAATAAGTATGATTTAATTACCTGTATATATACATGCCAATTGTAAGTAATAAAGTGTGATGGAAATCTAATGAGTACTTGCTCCTTTCTATTTTATAGTGTAAAGATGTCATTTGATCAAGATAGACAGGTAGGGATGGTAAAAGTGAAGCTTTTATAGGTACTGGACAGCAGGAAGCCCCACAGCGGCAGGTTTCCTCTCTAGCAGTGCCACCTCCACCCCCACAGCTAGACTTCCTTAATCTTATGGCTGACTACATTCAGCAACGACTACAAGCAGGTCAGGCTCAGTCCTCCCATACTATTGTTCAGGTTCAGCCAGCTCCACCTCGAAGAAAACATATTTTGGAGTAGTTAAAAAGGTTGGGAGCCGAAGACTTCTCTGGAATGGATCCTTTGACACCCTCACAGGTTGAAAATTGGTTATTTAAGATAAAGAGGTTTTTTGAAATCAAAAATAGTTTAGTAGAAGAAAAGTTAGAAGGTATAGTTGCTTTGTTGCAAGGATCAGCTTTTGTTTGGTGGAATTCAGTCAGAAGGCACACCCCAGTGGATCAGTTGACTTGGGATTTCGTTGTGTCTTAGTTTGAGCTTAAATATATTGGGTTTGAGTATAAATTGGCTATGCATGATGCCTTTTGGAGGCTTAGGCAGGGTAATAGATCAGTGGCTGAGTATAAGCGCGAGTTTGAGCGCCTTAGTGCTTACCTTGATGAAAGTCGGTCTACAGATGCAAAGCTGCGATAGAGGTTTGAGAGGGGATTGCATACTGAGCTCAAACAGATTATAGGGACCCAGCAGTACCTTACCTTGAGAGCTATGATGGAGGCATTCATTAAGTTAGAGACCATCCAGGCTGAATAGGCTGAGAGACAGTCTCGGTTTCAGCAAAAAAAAAGCAAGGACAGTCGGGCAGAAAGGGTGATCAGAGTAAGAAGTCAAAGGGATCGTTTACACCTCAGAGCCGTCCCCCAGTTCC
This sequence comes from Excoecaria agallocha, assembly GCA_037975025.1. Lineage (NCBI taxonomy): Eukaryota > Viridiplantae > Streptophyta > Magnoliopsida > Malpighiales > Euphorbiaceae > Excoecaria > Excoecaria agallocha. Next base: position 56,763,541 of record CM075806.1, on the reverse strand, counting down.
AGCAGGACGGGGTAGGGGTAGTGCTACTCGTGGCAGAGGTTCAGCTACACTAGCTGCCAGTACCCTTTGGGATAAAGACAGTGGGACAGCTGCAGCTTGTGATTATTGTGGCAAATTTCATTATGGGGAGTGCAGATTTCAGACTGGAGCATGTTTTCGCTGTGGGTCCAAGGAGCACAAGATTAAAGATTGTCCGACATTATTGACTGCTTCAGTTGCATCTCCAGCATCAAGTACTGGGTCCTCTGCACTGAGAGGACGTGGTAGGGGAGCTGCACCCATTACATCAGCCTCTAGACCAGCTGGACAGTGATCTCAAGGTCAGAGGAGGATGCTCCAGATGTGATAGTAGGTACATTTCTCCTATTATCTAATTCAGTTCATGCTTTGATTGATCCTGGTTTGACTCATTCCTATATTAGTACTGCATTAGCTCGGGATAAAGGGATGAAAGAGGCATGCTTGAACCAGGATATCTTGGTGAGTAATCCTCCAGGGCATAGTGTAGTGGTAAACAGGGTGTACAAACAGTGTCCTATTAGTGCCCAGAGACATATATTCCTGGCAAACCTTATTAAGTTGCCCTTTCATGAGTTCGATGTGATTCTGGCGATGGATTGGTTATCCACCCACGAAGCGACTGTTGATTGTAAAAGAAAAATAGTTACTTTAAAGCTTAAAGATGGTCGAGAAATTACAGTGGTTGGTGTGTAACATAATTATCTGTCTGATGTGATATCTGCTACTGTAGCTAAAAGGTTGATCAGGAAAGGATGTATAGCTTACATGTGTTATGTAGTGGAGGCAAAGAAAGACAATCCAAAAGTATCAAAGGTGCCTACTGTCAGAGAATTTCCATATGTATTCCCTGATGAATTACTAGGTTTACCCCCTGACATGGAAGTAGAATTTTCTATTGAGGTTGCTCCAGGCACTGCACCTATATCCATTGCTCCTTATAGAATGACGCCTACAGAGTTAAAGGAATTGAAGATTCAGTTACAGGAATTGCTTTATAAGGGATTTATCAGACCCAGTGTTTCTCCCTGGAGAGCACCAGTTTTGTTTGTTAAAAAGAAGGATGGGACGCTCAGGCTATGCATCGACTATAGACAGCTGAATAAAGTCACCATAAAGAACAAACAACCCCTTCCTCACATTGAAGACTTATTTGACTAGTTGAAAGGAGCGGGTGTATTTTCAAAGATTGACTTGAGATCAGGCTATTATCAGATGGGAGTAAAAGCTTCAGATGTGCCTAAAACTGCTTTTCGTACTTGGTATTGCCATTATGATTTTCTGGTCATGCCATTTGGAATTATAAATACACCGGATATCTTCATAGATCTGATGAACAGAGTTTTTCATCCTTATCTGGACCAGTTTGTAGTGGTCTTCATCGATGACATTTTGGTATATCTAAGAAACCAGAGGAACATGATAAACATCTGCGAATTATCCTACAGACTTTGAGAGAGAAGCACCTGTATGCTAAGTTCAGTAAATGTGACTTCTGGTTGAATGAAGTATCCTTCTTAGGCCATATGATTTCTACAGAAGGTATTAAGGTGGACCCATCAAAGATTGAAGCAATTCTTCAGTGGAAGCCACTTACAAATGTGACCGAAGTGAGAACCTTTTTGGGGTTAACCGGATATTACAGGAGGTTTATAAAGGGTTTCTCCACCATTGTAGTTCCACTGACTCGACTACTACACAAGAACACCAAGTTTATATGGACGGACAGATGTCAAGAATGCTTTGAGAAACTTAAAAGTATGTTGACTAAAGCTCCTATCCTCGCTCAACCTGAGCCGGGTAAGGATTTTATGATCTACAGTGATGCCTCCAGGAATGGACTAGGCTGTGTTTTGATACAGGAAGGCAGGGTGATTGCTTATGCCTCTCGACATCTCAAGACTCATGAAAAGAATTATCCTACTCATGACTTGGAGCTAGCAGCTATAGTTTTTGCATTGAAGATATGGAGGCACTATCTATATGGAGCAAAATGTTATATTTATACTGATCACAAGAGTCTGAAGTATTTGCTTACTCAGAGAGAGCTTAACCTCAGACAGAGGTGCTGGTTGGAGTTGATAATAGACTATGATTATTTTATTGACTGCCATCCAAGAAAGGCTAACGTGGTGGCTGATGCACTTAGCAGAAAATTCATGACAAGTAATGTAAATGATTTCAAATGAATTGATATAAGTAAGTGATATGTGTAATTGATTAATAGTAGTGTTTTCAGCTCTTCAAGCTTTGAATATTAGCTTGAGTCTGGCATCAGATGGAGCTTTACTGGCTGAAATGCAGTTGAAACCTGACTTTGTATATCAAGTGAAAATGGCTCAGGAAGGGGATAATCGGTTGAAAGCTATTATGAGTAACATAAAAGATGGCAATGAAGGAGACTATTCTCTAAATGAAGATGGAAGCTTTTGCTACAAGAAAAGACTCTGTGTTCCAGATCAAGAAGAACTAAAGAAGGACATCCTTACAAAGGCACACCATGGTAGTTATGCTATGCATCCTGGAAGTAACAAGATGTACCAGGATTTGAAATCTTATTACTGGTGGCCAGGAATGAAATTAGATGTGATAGAATTTATAAGTAAATGCTTGATATGTCAGCAAGTAAAAGCTGAGCACCAGGTCCCTTCTGGATTACTTCATCTTATCTTGATACCAGAATGGAAATGGGATAGGATTACTATGGATTTTGTCACAAGATTACCTGTCACTCAAAAGAAGCATGATGCTATATGGGTGATTGTTGATCGACTCACCAAATCTGCTCATTTCTTGCCAGTTCGAATGGATTATTTTTTTACCAGATTGGCAGAAATCTATATTAATGAGATAGTAAGACTTCACGGAGTACTGTCATCCATTATGTCAAACAGGGATCCTAGGTTTACCTCTCATTTCTGGAAAAGTCAACAAGAAGCTTTGGGTACAAGACTTCATTTTAGCACAACATTTCATCCCTAAACAGATGGTCAGTCAGAACGGGGTGATTCAGGTTCTGGAAGACATGCTACAGTGCTGTGTACTAGAGTTTAGTAGCAGTTGGGAAAAGTATTTACCTTTGACAGAATTTGCTTACAACAACAGCTATCAATCCAATATAAAGATGGCTCCTTTTGAGGCTTTATATGGAAGGAAATGCATAACTCCTCTTTGTTGGACTGAGTTAAATGAAAAGAAATTGATTGGATCTGATTTGATTCGTGATTCAGAAGAGAAAGTGAGGATTATCAAAGGTAGATTAAAAGAAGCCATGGATCAAAAAAAATCTTATGCAGATCTGAAGAGGAAAGACATTGAGTTTCAGGTCGAAGAGAAAGTTTTTCTGAAAGTATCTCCATGTAAGAAAATCTTGAGATTTGGCAAGAAAGGGAAAATAAGTCCAAGATTTATTAGCCCTTACGAGATACTTCGGTGAGTGGGTCCAGTAGCTTATCGGTTGAAGCTACCTTCAGAGTTAGAAAAGATCCACGATGTGTTCCATGTATCTATGCTCTGAAGGTACAGGTCTAACCCTAGCCACGTCATTACACCAGCAGATATTCAAGTACAACCTAATATGACTTATGATTAAAGGCCGGTAAAGATCCTGGCTAGGGAGATTAAATAGCTGAGAAACAAGCAGGTCTCATTAGTGAAGGTCCTATGGCGCCATCACAATGTGGAAGAAGCTACTTGGGAACCAGAAGCGACCATGAGACAACAATATCCTCTACTTTTTGAATCAGATAAATTTCGAGGATGAAATTTATTTTTAGTAGGGGAGAATTGTAATGGCCTCAATGTCGGACTGATCATGAATAGTACTTTTCGATAGTGAATAGTGCTCCGGGCTGAAAATGACACCCGAAAGTAAAAAATATTTTATTGGACCATTGAAAATTACTAGTCACAGGTAGTTCGGGGTTGAAATTTGAAGTAAAATTGAGGTCAAATAGGCCTCAGAAAGCCAAAAGAACGAAAATCGAGAAAATTAGGGTTTAGAATTTTTAATTGAGTTTTTGATCGTTTTGGCTATTAAAAATATCTAATGAAGTCTAAAAATTATCAAAAATTACAAATTCAGCTAAAATAATATGTAGAATAATTTGGTAGAAAAAAGTAAATTTTTCGGTAACACCGATATTTTTAAATCGGACCGATAAAATTTAATCGGACCCAAAACGAATTTTGATTGGGCTGAAATTTTAAGAATAGCCTATTTTAAATGTGATATGAATAATGGAATCAAATTTGAATAGAATTAAAGTTGGAAAGTGGGAGAAATTAATTAAGGCTATTTATCATGTAATTAGTGGGCCTAAACAATTAAATTGTTCAAGCCCACTTAAAAGACAACCCAAGCCCATTAAAAAGAACTATAAAATTTCAAAAACTCCAGAACTCTCCAGCAGCAAATCGTTCTCCTTGAGCTCATTGGTGGACAAACACTTCACATTCATTTTCTTCACTTTTTTCTTCCAATTTTCTCTCAATTATCACCAAATCAAAGCCTAAAAAATTGATTTCAGCCTCTCTAGAGTATCCTAGAAAGCTCTATTCTTTGATTCAAGAAAGAGAATCAAGAGAAATCAAGGATTCAAATTTAGGTGTCAAAATTAGGTAAGTAAATTAATTGATTTTAATTTGGTTTTTAGGTGGCTACTACTAGTTTTGGGTGCTTAGAGTTCATTTTTGCTATTAATTTTAGCATTTGAGGCCAAAATAATTGAGCTTACTTTGATGGGAGTTTTGGTTTGTTAAGGAATCCAAGAAGAGGAACAAATTTCTCAAGCCAAAAAAAAAGAAAAGGAAGTCTAGGCAAGGCTAATCAATAGAAAAAGGTGTGTGACTAATTAATCATTTTATTTCCCTATTAATTAAGTGAATTTCCTTTAGGTTTCTTAAGAAAAATTGCGTATATTGGGGTATAATCGAAAGTAATGCTATATTTATTCATTTAAGAGTTATATATGCTTATTAGAAACCTTATATGAAGTTAAAGGAAATTGTATGATGGAGTTGTAGTGTAGGCAGAATCATGATTCCTAAGAAACTAATGTAAATTTGGGTGATTTTAGTGATTTTAAGCTTTCTAATGCTAATATTAATGTAAATAAATAGTTATGAATTTTTATAGAATTTATGAGAATTAAATGAATATTTTTAAAATAAATGTTAATTAGGTATTAGTTGAAAAATGTGACATTTGAATGAATTATGGCATAATTTATAGATTAAATGGTGAACTGCTGTAAAATGATTCATAGATTGTGTAAAGAAGAATCATTGTAATTATAAGGCACTGATACTGTATTGATAAGAAATGAAAAGTAAGGAAAAGGATGAAAGATTAACTAATAAAGGAAAAATTAAGAAAAGTGTGCCCTTAGAAAGAGTCAGGCAGTAAAACCTAGTTTAGGATATAATTGGCTGGCCATAGGGATACATATACCGCGGTGCAAGTCATGACAACTTACTTTACTATGGTTGGATCGTTGATCACCATAGTATATATATCATACGTACTGTTATATGTTCATATGTTATATGAGGAATGATTTTTGAAGGTCATTTCTCATTCTATTGTGGTCCTGTGGGGTCCACATCCCCCATATCTGGTCTGAGAGTTTTTTGTCGGGTCTGTACTAGGGGCATATTGATAAGAAAATGTTAAAAGTGTAAAAAGAAAAGCTAAAATGAAAGTTTAATATGAAAAAGGACTAAAATGAAAAGGGGTTAAAAGTATAGGGGTAAAACGATAATTTCCCCAAAAGATGAAATTAATAAGTAAAAGTGAAAAAGGAAATAAGTGATAAGGGTAAAATGGTAATTTGGTCAATTAATTGGGTAAAAAGTCAACCTTATAAAGTTAAAGGACTAAAATGAAATTTTACATGAAAAAGGTTAAAATAAGGATTATTGAGTAATTTATAAGCTAATTAATAAGGTAAAATAAGAAAATAAGGAATAAAAGGGCAAATTAGTAATTAATAGTATAAAATGGCATTTTTGAAATAAAAGAGAAGTTTAAGGACTAAATTGAGAATATAAGAAAGTTTATAAATTAAATTAAAAGTTAGTTGCTAATAAAATAAATATTGTTTTTAAATAAAAAAATCGATAATAAATAACTTAAATCAAAATTATTAAAGATATATATATTTTAGGAAAATACTATAATTTTTAGACACCACTGAGCATGTTTAATGCTCAGTACGTAGGATTTACTGCATGCAGGTACAAAAAGTTTGGAGCATGGGTACGCAGGAGAAATTGAAGCTGAAGAGCTAGAAAGAATATTTTGTGACATGTATATATACCCATTATGTTTTGTTTTATGAGAACGATATTGTATCGATAATCGTACTTTGTATTGTATATAGTGGTATGTGGATGAGGAATTGCAGAGAATGGATGGTATGCAGGTGTTGCTTGATAATATCTGTGGATTTGTTATATGATTGGATTTAAACTGTTGTGTCTCTGAGAGGCTGTGTACTTGTCTGCATTTCAGGGGGTTAGTTAAGAATATAGTCGTTATATTGCTAAAGTTTTATTAAATGCATAGTAAATTTCGGACAGTTATCGGTTGAGGATTAATGAAAGTTATATATGCATGATGATGATTAAGTTAAAGGATAAAAAAAAAAATTTCGACCAATTGCCTATTCGATAAGACTGTTACAGTAAGGGTGTTACATTTTGTCTTTTGGGCACGCTTTGTTAAGGTCTGTGAAGTCAACGCACGTTCGTATCTTCTCCGATTTCTTTTTGACCAGAACAAAATTGGCTAGCCATTCGGGATAGTCAACCTTTCGAATTTTCCCTGCCTTCGGCATCCTGTCTACCTCTTCGGAGATAAATCTCTTGCGATAGGGAATATGCCTTCGCAATTTCTACCTAACAGGCTTGCAAGCTGGATCCATGTTGAGTTTGTGGGTGATTACATTGGGATCAATCCCGATGATATCCTCTGGCTTCCAAGCAAAGGACGTCTGGTTGATCGTTAATACTTGCATGACAGCCTCCTCAACCTCCGTGCTCATGCTAATGCCAATTTGGACAGCTTGCCTTTCACAAGCGTCTTAGTCTTGACTTTTTCAGCAGGATCCATTCTTGTTTCCTCCGCCTACTCGAGTCATTTCAAACCTAATTCTACTAACATGGCTTCTTTATGGTGCTTGATCATGGCAATGTAAGCCTCCCTTGATGCCTTTTGGTCACCTCTCAGGATGGCGACGCCTCCCCTGATCGAGATTTTGATCACCATATAACGGATGCTGGTGACCGCCCCTGTTTGAAATAATAGAGGCTTGCCAAAAATGGCATTATAAGCAAAAAACATATCAATAACCATAAATGTTACCTTACAGGCATGGGCAAGAGCTTCCTGGCCAAGCTCAACGAACAAATCAACCGAGCCTACTACTGGTACTGTGGCATTGCCCAATCCGATCAGTGGCATGGCATTCGGCTTGAGCTCTTCGATCGGCAACCCTATCGCTCTATAAGCTTGCAATGTAAGCACGTTCACCACACTTCCATTGTCCACCAATATCCTTTTTACAGCGAAATTGTTAACCCGCACCCTAACGACAAGGGCATCCTCGTGAGGGAATATTACATCTCATGTATCCTCACAGGATATGGTGATTGGGGTTGGCCGTTCAGATGTTTGAGAGACATAGACGCCTTTACCCTTTCTTTTTCTGGAAAGATCTTCTCCATAGAATGATGCACCAGTGATCATATTTATAACACCGGTATACGATCGGTGTGGGTTTGTATTTTTTGGCTTTCTCCACTCATCATCATCTTTATCATCGTTAGAGTCATCCTTCTTATGGTCCGATTGTTTACAGGGACTTGCTTCTTGAGTCGGACCTATAAACCTCTTGAGGGATCCCCTATGCACGAGTCATTCGATTTCTTCCTTCAACTGATGACATTCGTCGGTTGCATGACCAACGTCCCTGTGGAACTTGCAGTATTTATTGTGGTTTTGGGTTCTTCTGGTCTTCTCGTCCATCTTTTTGGGCCAGTTCACCCTTTGTTGGTTCTCCTTGATCCACATCAATATTTGCGCTGGATTGGCATTAAGCAGAGTAAAAGTTCAAGCCTGCTGATAAGCCCCCTGATCGGAACTTAATTGTTCCGCCTCCTTACTTTTTCCCAAGCTCCTCGAAGTGGAAGCTCTCTCTGGACTCCTTGCGAGCCGTTTGAAAATTGGAGCTCGGTTAAACATCCTTTCGTCTGGATACTGTAGCCAATCCAAGACGTTGCTTCTTTTACCACAGCTGGATCTCAGGGCGTCATCCAACTGGATATATTGCCTAGCTCTTTCCATCAAATCGAAAAAGCTAATCGGCGACCTTGTCGTAATTGACTTAAATAATGGCCTATCAGCAGTGCCATTGGCCAGGGCGGTGGATGCCATTTCCACGCTTATATTCCTCACCTCCAACATTATAGCCTGGAATCTGTCGATGTAGTCTCGAAGACTTTCATCGATCTTCTGATAGAGGTTGCACAGATCACTCACAAATTTGATGCCCATGTCTGCACAATGAATTCCATAATGAACAACTCCTTTAGTTGTCAGAAGGAAGTGATCGACCCCTGCGGGAGCTCATGGAACCATGTGAGAGCTTCTCCTCCCAACGTGGTGGGAAATATCCTGCAGGCGATCTTTTCGTCGTAGGTGTATACTTGCATTTTTGTTAGATATTCTGCAAGATGTGTAGAAGGGTCAGTTTTACCTGTATACCTATCCATTACTACGTCTTGCCATCTAAGAGGTAGCTCTGACTCCATAATTTCCTTACAAAACGGTGGGGCCGTGTTGCCGTAGGTGTGATCCTCGAACATTCCTTTCTTGGGGCCTATCAAGCCAAACTGCCTGAGCTTTGGCTTGAACCATTTGTCCTCCTTGCTCATGGTAGCTGGAGCAATTTCATCCCTTCGTCCCCTCGTACGACTACGATTCAGGGTGCACATAAAAGACAAATCATCCCCTATGGACGAGGTGGATGATCTACTGGGGATGTTTAGGGAATCCCTGCTTGAGAACCTTGTGCCCTTTCCCTTGTCATACCTGTCTAGGGTTCTAGCCCTCATCTGCCTGCCATCATGAGCTCTTGGCTCGTTGATGGAAATCTCCTTGTTTCTTCTCTTTCTGAAATCCTCAATCATGAAATTTGCTTCATGGCTTCTTTCATAAGTTCTGGGCATTTTTTCCTTTTTCAAAGTCTGGACTATGCTTTTGATAAAGTTGCTAAGAATAGCGCACATGTCCCTGATGGTAATGGGGGTATCTTCCGAATGCGCTTGGCTACCGTGTCGAATTTTGGAAGGAGGTCACCCCTAATAGGGGATCTGAAAGACCCTTCTTTTCTTTCTGAGGGCCTAAATCTGCCCTGACTATGATGATTATATTCTCTCGAAGTTTCTTGTGCATTAGATCTCGAACCTGCCATTTGTCTCTCAATGAAAGCACCAAATGATAAAGCTTAAAAAGTATTTTTCTTGTAAGAGGAAGCACTGGCAGTTGTTGGGCCGGTTGGGTAGCTAGACCTACAAAAGGAGTGTCTGATCGAACCCAGGCGTTAGCACACCGACCCTTAAGTTAGTAACTTTATAGATAGAGTGCTTTAAACGGAGTGAGAGGGTCTCAGGTGTTTAATACCTGGAGCCATTATTTTTTAGGCTATTTATAGGAGTTTTTTGGAGGGGTACAAAGTACCTTGGGGAGTAATAATCATCAATCAGAGTAGTTGAACGACGACGTGATAGAAAGTAGGTGGAGAGTATAGGCGTTGGCTTGTATCAGTGGGCTGATAGGACATGTTGTCCCATCAGTTCGATCGGACATCACGCTTTTCTGTGTTGTCTTTTAGCTCACGCTTTACCCTTTTGCCACTGGGCTTGGATCTTGTTTGGGCCACGCTGATTGGGCCTTTGGAAATATATTTTCCTCAGTTATTAACTCAATAAGTGACAAGACTGTATTACTTAAAAAATCCTGAAACAAACTCCACTTCTAGCCCAAGTTTGTGTTATACATATCTTGAACCGAATGCGACACATACTGCCAGCCATTAGGATTTCTAACCTCTGAAGGCACGTACAGGTAAAGAGGTCCCTTTTTCGCCTAATGGTCATACCAAAAGGAGAGAGCTTTGCCATCATTGATAGCCCCATAAGAGTTTGCTCGAAAGGTAGGCCATAAGTGAGCAATATTAAGCCAAACCACTGAGCCTGTGCTAGTATTTAAAGTAGGGGGCTAGCATACGTTGAATAGCTTGTATTTAGCTTTGATAACCTTAACCCAAAGAGCATCTTCATTATTCACAAAATGCCAAGCAATTTTGAGAAAAAAGCATCATTTTAGGCTTTTAGACTCCTCAAACCCTCTCCTCCTAGTTCCTTTGGTTTACAAATCCGTTCCTGTTTAAGTAAGCGAATCCTCTTCAACTCCTTTAAAGAAACCCAGATAAATTGGTGACATAATCGCTCAATGTGCTCACATATCAAAGTGGGAATAGTTGTAGTTTACATAATATAGGTAGGGATAGAAAGTAATATTGCTCTAACCAGTGTGATTTTTCCTGCTAATGATAAGGTGTACGCCTTTCATTGAGAGAGTTTATTCTTGACTTTGTCTATTAAATAAGAATAGAGCTTCTTACCGGCACGACCATGTGTGATCTGTTCTGCAGCACCCGATAGCCGGATATTGGTCCGAATACCGGTGCCACACTACACTATAGTGGTCCATAAATTATTATAACATTATTCATCTGTAATATTCATATTCTTAACCATTAAGTCGTGGGTCGCACATTCTAAAATATCTTATTAATTAATCTACAGAAATTTGGACGGCATAACGACTGAAACCCAAATTATGCCTTCCTGCAAAAGCTACAAAACACTCCCCAAATATTCACAAACATCCAACCCAACCTCCACAATCATATATATACTCCACAAGATCAACCAAATACAGAACAATAGTCATTTCCAAATTTTATATATAACCATACATATATATAGTACAATTCCTATGCTTATCTCATTTACTTATTTATAGTACATAACATATATATACAAGTCCAAAAATATATACTATCCCCAAAACTAGCCATGCCGTCCTCCCAGGCAACATTCATATGTACATGCTAACAAGAAAACACAAATGCTGGGTTCTTCTTTCATCGATTCCGTTCCAGCACAAACTCAGTCTCTGTCTCCTGCATGCAGTACAAAATCATACACTAAGTACAAAAGTACTTAGTGGTGAACATAAACTTAAAACCCCAGAATTTCACTATAGTTGATTCACATATTCTTCATAATTGTATTTCATTATATGTTTTTCATCGGTTAATTTCATTATAATATAATTTTTTTTCAATTAAAGTCTAGATTTTTACTTTTATTGATAAAATTACTAATTTACCCTTCCTTGAGAAATTTGTTCTCAATTATAGTTTTTCAAGTTTTATTCTCAAATTTTATCACTTTAAATTTGAATTTTACACTATAGGGATAATTTTTCACTTTAGTCCCTAAAGTTTCAAATATGCACTTCTGTCCTAATTTCTTTATTTATCAGTTCTTTTAGGCTTTTATCCTTCTTTTTCAGTATGCTTTTGTCCAAACAGTAATTTATTCTCGCTTTTCAAGTTTTACATTTTTACTCATATAGTATCCTTTCATGCTTTAGTCAATACAATATTTTAATACTATTGCCCCTAGTATAGCATGAAAATGTATCACTAATTAGGATGAGCGAAACTATGGACCCGATAGATCCCAGTACTCTAGTAGTATCAATTACACACATATTATTTTTTTCCTTTCTTTTTCTTTTTTCATTTTCCCCAAACACTCCAATACAGATGTGGAATTATATAACCGTTACCACTATGCAAGTCGCCATGACTTGCTACCGTGGTTACAGAAATGTCCTTATGGCTAGCCATGTACATCATAATTTCTGATTTCACACATAATACTAAGGGCAAAATACAATTACAATTTAATATAGTTTACAATAATGCATCATTACCAATTCATGGTAATAATTAGTATACATTATTAAAAATAGTCTCAGTATTTCAAATATACAAGTTTTCAATTAAAATCATACGATTCAATTACAATTATTTTATTTATTTATTTTATTTATTACTTTCTTTTCTAATACATGCTCCTTACATGTCATATATATTAATTAAATTCTATTTTGTACTTATTCCGATTTATATCTCAAAATTTCATAAATTTTCTTAAGGTCCCTATTCGATTAACTTATTCCAATTTCCTTATAAATTGTATTTTCTACTCAATTTAATCACAATAAATATAAAACCATCTATTTTTCAATTATTTCAATTTAATCCAAAAAATTAAATTATAGTCCCTAATTTTTTTAATGTGACCGAATTTTTTCCTAAAATTAAATTTGTCTAAATTTTAATTAAATACTATAATTTCACTAATTTATCTTCTAATTTCACAATTCTATGTCCAATTTTACAATTAATTTGTAATTAATAATTAACCTAATTTTTTTAATTATATATACAACATATATATTTTGAAATTAAAGGGTTTTAAATTATTCACTTACCAAATCACGCAATAATTTTGTCTTTCCCCTTATTTTTGGTTGATTTGCTTCCTTCTCTTTACTCTTTTATTGGCAGTAATTTTATGACCAAAATCACCATAGATTAAGTCAAATTTTTGCTCAAATAATTTATACAATACTATAATCAACACTTAATTACTCTAATTATCAAATAAAACTAAAATTTTCCCAACTCACCAAATTATCCACTTGAAGAATTGTACTATATTCATCTTCTTTCACCACCCATAGCAGCCAAAGATGAAAGGAGGCAAGATGAAAAAAATTAATTGAGATTATGGTAGGAAAATCTTAGGAATTAAGCTTAAAGAAATATATAAAATGAAGGAAGGAGAAGGGAATGAAGGCCATGAAAAAAATGGAAAGGAATGGCCTTTGAACGGCCAAAACAAAGAGATAAATATCTCTTATTGCCATATTTAATTGTTTACCTACTTTAGGATAAAAACAATTAAGTTCTAAGTAGGTTCATTGTCACATGTTACCATTTAATTGGTCAATATATTTTTAGTTGTCAATTTTTGATAAAATTTATATCAAAAGTTTCTAAAAATATTAATTAGGCGATACTTAAAATTTTGGATCAATCTGAGATCGTTTCGATATCAAACTAGCCCCGAATATAAATTTTAACCAGTCCGAAAGTTGAATTTTTAAAGTCTTCAAAAAATTCATTTTATCATTCCAAAAATTTATATACATAATTTCTAGTTAATTGGTGCAATCGAAATAATTTTATGAAGTCCAGGGAATATTTTTAAGTCAGTCAAAGTTCTCAGTTAACTATATCGGTCCCGTTAATTATTTTATTTTTCTCTTTTGGAGACCTATTTGACCTCAATTTTAGCCTAAATTATACCACCAGATTCGTTATGAATAATACTTTCCAATGTTGAAGAAAAAATTTTATGGGCCTTGTAGGCCTCGGGTGATACTATTCACCTCAGGAAGTACTATTCATGTAATCGGTGATTTCTGGGGTGTTATAGGTTCCCCCAGATAAACTCCCAAGTCATTGGTCTAGTGAAACCTGAAATCGTTTTTAACTCTAATGCCAATTCCTTACTGACATTTTTGGAAATGCAAAAAGCTGATTTTTTCTTGCTAATTATTTATCTCGAACATACCCTAAAATCTTTAAGCACCCTATTAATGACTTCCATTTGCTCTTGAAAGGCCTCGGTAAAAAGAATTAAGTCATCCGCAAAAGACAGATGTGAGAGTAGAGGACAACCTCTACCTAGTCTAATAGGTTTCCAGCTGCCGTCATTGACAGCCTTTGCAATACCATGAGCAAGCCTTTCTATGCAAAGTACGAAGAGATATGGAGAAAGGGGATCTCGTTGCTGCACACTACAAGAAGAGGCAAAACTCTCTGTTAATCTTCCATTTCAAATTACCTTTGAATTACTGTTACGCCAACAAGAGAGAAGTAACAAACATAACTCCATTGGAAAGCCAGCATCAAGAAGAGTGTTAATGATAAAATCCCATCGAAGGCGATCGTATGCTTTCTCCAGATCTATTTTGATCATGATCAAGACTTTCTTTCCAATTTTATTTCGCATTGAATACACTGCCTCTTGAACAATCGAAATATTATCAGTAATCTGGCGCCCAGGAATAAAGCTTGCTTGATGATGTCCCACCAAAGCGCCTATGCAACATTTATTTTTGTTTGTCACCACTTTCATGATAATTTTATATACCACTGACAGTAAGCTTATAGGTTTGAAATTCTTGATAAGAGCAGGCCTATTTTTCTTAGGAATTAGACAAATAATAGCAGTGTAAAGATAAGGGTCTACAACACCTCCATTTAAAGCATTTTCAACAAACTCAAACAAAGAACTTTGTACCGTGTCCTAATATTTTTGAAAAAATAAAGGGGAAAGGCCATCAATACATGGAGCCTAAAGGGGTTTCATACTAAATACTGCCTTATGAAGTTCTTCAACTTTTAGAGGAGCAAGTAGCGCTTCTCTCATGGACGGATTCAGTAAGGGAAATTTACCACGCGGAGGATAAATAGGCATCTTAGTACAAGTCTCCTGGTATAAAGATTGAATATAATTCACTATATGGCTTTTGAGAAAGTCTTGATCAAACACCCATTCGCCGTTCTCCATTATCAGGCCATGAATGAAAGTTTTTTATGGTTTAAAACGAACTTTTTTGTGGAAAAAGGAAGTATTTTTGTCAGCTGCCAGTAGCCAGTCAGCCATGGCTTTTTATTTCTGGTAGAACTCCTCTAGAAGAAGGATATTATCTAGATTAAGTCCCAACCCGTTGCTTAAATTGTCAAGATATTGCGAATAAAAATTTTCAAGGGCTCCGTCAATTCCAGCCAACCTGGACATAATGTTCTTCTTGCAAAAATTAACGCACCCAAAGACCTCTTCGCTCCAGACATTAACTTTGGCATTAAAATTTTTGATAATGTCTACAATCTTGCCCACTCTCCTCTAATTAGCCTGGACAAACTCATAAAAGTCTTTACGTAATACCCAAGCCGCATTAAAATGGAAATGGCTTTGGGTCTTATTACTGAGTCTGTCCAAAATAGATAAAAGGATAGGCCTATGATTCGAATGCAATTTAGGTAGAGTTGTAACTTTGAAGTTATGAAAAGCTTTTCTTTAATGTAGATTATAAAGAGCCATATCTAGTCTTTCCATCATCGAACCCTATGCTAAGTGAATTTGGTTCCAGTAAAACCCATATCAGTTAAAGAGTAGTCCTTGATAAATTAAGCAAAAAATTTGCAAGGCTAGCTACCCTGATTGGATCCACCCAATTTTTCACGAGAATAAAGAAAGGAGTTGAAATCTCCCATCAATACCCATGACCTTGAGGTGTTATGAGAGATAGATTTAAAATCTTCCCATAACTCTTTCTTCCACCAGGAACATGATCTGCATAAATTAATTTTATGTAGCGAGGTCTCCATCCTTCAAATTCACATCTGCTGGTTGAATAACTTGTCCACTCGATTCTTCATTGCTAATCGTAAGAACCAAAATTGCTAAAAGTTCCGACGCCTCATTGAGTAAGGCATTAGATTCTCTGCTTTTTTTTTTTTAGGAAGGGATTAACTTTGACACTTTTTAAGCCTTTCTTGTTCGGCGGTCTGCCACCCTTTACTGCAAATTGCTTGAATTTTGTACCTTGTAGCTGCATTCTACCTTTAATAGAGTTTGCCTGTAATGGTCCAGTCACCGGATTAGTCAGGAATAATATTTTTCAATAATGACTAGTAACATCGAGGTGAATAGTACCTCATGGAGTAAAAAAAATTATTTAATCATTGGAAAGAGCATATCAGTAGGAGTTCGTGGTTCAAATTTGAAATCAAAATGAGGTTAAATGAGTTTCCAAAAGCTGAAAATAAGAAAATTTTATGATTTTGATTCAAATAGTATCCAGGTTGACTAAGGTTTGACCAAGACTTTAAAAATAGCAAATGATCTCTAAAAATTTCAGAAATTTTCAATTGGACTCTAGTTAGTATTTAGAATTATTTGATAGTGAAAATTTGATTTTATGGTAACACCGAAAATTTGCTAATCGGACAGATTTCGGTGAATCAGATAAAAAATGGACTCTGATTGAGCTAAAAGTTTTTATGTAGGCTAATTTGAATATTTTAAGAATTATGAAACTATTTTTACTAGCAATTGAGCTTTAGAAGTTGGAGAGAGAATTTAAGATTACATAATGCACTAAATAATGAAAATTGAGCTTAAAATAGGTTGGGCTAACTTGGTTGGACCAAACCCAACCCATTAAGAGGCTTATAAAAGGTCGAAAATCTACTCTTTTCCAGAATTATCTTCTTTTTTCTCTCCCACTCTCTATGGCCGGATGGTGTATTCCCCAATTTTCCATAATTTTCTTCATTCCTCTTTTAAAGTTCTCACTAAATTTAACCCTCTATAGTAATATTCAACCTTTCTTTTCATTAGTCAGCATCTCTAAAGCCTATTTGAGGTAAAAACGATGATAGAAATCAAGAAAAGAATGTTATGTATCAAAATTTAAGTAAGTAAAATTAGGTTTTAACGTCTGATTACCGTGTTTACTACGCAGCGACATGAGGGTATTATATTTAGTGGTATCATAGTGCGGTTTAGGTGATCTTAAGATCGGAGATAATATGTTAAGGACAAAGTGATACAAATACATGCCATGAATAGAAATTGATAACAGAAATAATTGGGAATATGTGAAGAGATATAAGGATAGTTTAAGTTTAATGAATCATAAGGATCGTAAAATATGAAAGCTAATAGAATGTAACCGAGTTGGGGTTATGTGAACTGATTATTTTCAAATTGATTTCACATGTAGAAATTGCTGCCAAAATGGTGGTATATAAGAAAATTTCGAGAAAGAAATTTTTATAAGTAGGGAGAATTGTAATGGCCCAATCACCGAATTAGTCGGGAATAGTATTTTTCGATGATGAATAGTGACATCGAGATGAATAATACCTTCCGGAGTTGAAAAATATTTTATTTAATCATTGAAAAAAGCATGTCAGCAGGAACCCATGGTTCAAATTTGAAATCAAAATGATGTCAAATGAGTCTCCAAAAGCTGAAAATAAGAAAATTTCATGGTTTTGGTTCAAATAATATCTGAGTTGACTAAGGTTTGACCAAGATTTGTAAAATAGCAAAGCATCTCTAAAAATCGCAGGAAGTTCCAGTTGGGCTCTAATTAGTATTTAGAATTATTTGATAATAAAAATATGATTTTACGGTAACACTGAAAATTTGCTAATTGGACAGATTTTGGTGAACTGGATCAAAAACGGACTCCAATTGAGCTGAGAGTTTTTATGTAGGCTAATTTGAATATTTTAAGAATTATGAAACTATTTTTACTAGCAATTGAGCTTTAGAAGTTGGAGAGAGAATTTAAGGTTACATAATGCACTAAATAATAAAAATTGGACTTAAAATAGGTTGGGCTAACTTGGTTGGACCAAGCCTAAACCATTAAAAGGCTTATAAAAGGCAGAAAAATTTGCTCCTTTCAAGAATTCTCTTCTTTCTTCTCTCCCACTCTCCATGGCCGGATGGTGTATTCTTTAATTTTTCATAATTTTATTCATTTCTCTTTTAAAGTTCTCACTAAATTTAACCCTCTCTAGTAATATTCAGCCTCTCTTTTCATTGGTCAACATCTCTAAAGCCTATTTAAGATAAAAGAGGTGGTAGAAATCAAGAAAAGAAGGTTATGTATCAAAATTTAGGAAAGTAAAATTAGGTTTTAATGTCCAATTATCGCATTTACTGCGCAGCGGTATGAGGGTGTTACATTGCCTTGTTAGATTTAGAAAGTTTAGGATGAGACAAAGAGATTACTTTATGGGAACTGGAATCTAAGATCTTAAAAACAATGTTCTCTGATTGGTGATTTAGTTCAAAGTGTGTTTGCTGTTTGTGGGTTATATTAAAATTGGCCTCTGCATTCTCAAAGTTCATCATATTTATGTCACAATTCTCCTTCTTTTCCTGGTTGGAATGAATAATTAACCAATTAGGATCTGTGTAACACCCTTAACATTTCTAACGCTATACCGGTGTACCAAACGCTGGAAATTTTTTTTTTCCAACTTCATCTTTACATTTCAATACCTTATTAACATGCTTTAGTTAATTTAAAAATAAATTATCGACGACCTATAACTATCCCAATTTACTATGCATTTAATAAAATTTTTGCAATGTACCGACTGTATATAGTACAAGCCTCTTGAAATGCAAACAATTCACACAGCCTCTCAGAGGCACAACAATCAAAAGTTATCAAATATATCCATTTCATTCACTATCATCTAATCCATCTCATACATAACCAAAATATAGCCTACTAAAATAACTTCAGCTTCACATTACACATTCAAAGTAAAGTTTATTTACATAAATACATGCCAAAAACCTATATAACAAGAGCTCTTAAAAGAAGTCTTGTAAAGTCTATTCCTACTTCTGCTCCTGCTTACCTGCGTGCAGTAAAAACTACACGCTGAGCACCCAACATGCTCAGTGATGACTAATAATCGATACATTTTCTAACTTTATTGTCATTATTATTAGGTAAAAACGTATACAACAATATTCACAAAATCAATTAATATTTTTAAGTAAAACATCAATTTTAAATTTTTGTTTATAACATTTTCATTTTACTTACATAACTTCAAAATCTACTCTTATTATGCTTATTTATAATTTTTGGACTGATAATTGAGGCACTTTTCATTCTTATATACTTATTATGACATTTATGTACAAAATTACATTTTAGTCCTTGTTGACTATAAAATTCACTTTTTAGATAATTTGACTATTATCTGACTATTTTATCTTTATTTAAGCAATTCTTACTTAATTTACTTACTTTTTACACCTTTGAAAATAATTAATATTTCGCCCCCACACTTTCTTTTTCTTTTATTTTAGTCATTTTTCATCTTTTATTCACACTTTTCATTATCTTTTCAATTCTTTGTCAATTTATTTCCATTATGCCCCTAGTACAGATCCGATAGAAAATCTCAGATCGGATACATGAAATATAGACCCCACGGGTCTCACTAAAAAGAGAAATGATTCCCAAGGAACCATTATCATAACACTGCACTTTTCATTTTCACTTTAATACTTAAGCTATGGAGATTAAAGATCCTGCCCATAGCAAAACAAGTCGCCATGACTTGCACTGCTGTAAGGGTATCCTATAGCTAGCCAACTATATCCAGAATTAGTTTTTACTGCCAGACTAATTCTAAGGGCACAATAATAATTACTTTATAAATCCTTTTAATTTTTGAAAAATTCAACAATTGACTTTTTATTTCTTTTTCAGCGACTATAATTTAATTTCATATAAATTCACCTTTTTCATATTTTTGTGCAATTATTCACCAATCTTTCAATTAATTTCAATACACATATTAACATTAAAATTTAAATAAAATTCCAATAATTTCAATAAATCCCAACAAAATTTATTTATGCATTATTTATTATTTACTATCATTTTATACTAAAATAATCAATTATTTCACATTATTTCACAATTTTCACTATAAACATAATTGTTACATAATCTTTAAAATTCTAAAATAATTTTCAATAATTCAATAAAAATTCATGAACACTATACATTAATTCTATAATTGATTTAGGCTAATATATTTTATTTTCATGCAAAATATCTTCATTTTTCTTTAGAGGGAAATTTGACTATCTATATAAAACCATCCTAAAAATTTTATTTCCTCCATTTAAGCTTTCCTTTCATCTTCTTACTTGTCCAATTTCATTTATCCTAACAAAATTTCATTAATTAACAACTTTAAAAATTTTTATCCTAATTACATAATTGAAATAAATTCATAAACTTATAAAATGCAAAGATTAATTAGCCACTTACAATTTTCTCTTGAATTAGGAAGCCTAAACTTCCTTTTCCTTGCCTTTACTCTTTAAAATATTTCCTCCTTCTTCACCACCTATCAAGACCAGCCCATAAACTTTAGATTTCTTTATTTTCTTGTTCTCAAATCCAAATCCAAGCTCATAATCATACTCTACACCTCAAAATCTATAAAAAAACATTAAAGAATCAAATTAAAACACTAAAATTCTCAAGTTCCAACTTACCTCTCTTACTTTCTCCACTTGATTTTTTCACTTCTTTAGCTTAAATCAAACAATAAAAGCTATTTTAGTGATCAAGATAGGTGGGACTACAATTCTCAAGTTGGAATTTATGGAGAATTTGGAGTGCTTATGAAGCAAAAGAGAGAGAGGAAGAATGAAAGTGTGGTTCGGCCACCATAAGAGAGGGAGAGAGCTGGAGAATTCTGGAACCAATCTCCATATTTTTAGCTCTATTTATACCCTCTTAATAGGCCAAATATGGGGCTAAATTAATGGGCTTAGCCCATTTTTTTTCTTAAGGCCTATTTAAGCCTTTTTAAAGCCCAATCAAATTTATCTTTCTTTCAGCCATCAAATCACTCCAAAAATAATTTCATCACTCTTATCAAATCAAAAATAGCTAGCATGTAAATTTTTGGCTCAATCAGAGTCCGTTATCGATTCGATTCAAACTTATCAGTCCGATTCGATAACTGTCGGTGTCACCGAAAAATTTCATTCTTATCACTAAAATATTTTACATAAAAATTCATGCAGGTATGCAAAATCTTGCAATTTTTGGAGTTCTTTTACTATTTTTAATTATTTATACAAAATCAAATCATATTCTCTATCAGGGAAATTGACTCGTTGCCTTTTTTATATTTTTTTTTTATCTTTGAAGGCTCATTTGACCTCAATTTCACTTCAAATTTCAACCCCGGACTCACCATGACCTATACTTTCCGATGGTCCAATAAAATATTTTTGACTTCCAGGTTCCTTTCGGGCCTGGAAAGCACTCTTCACCATTGAAAAGTACTGTTGACGGCTGACCCGGTGTTAAGGCTATTACATTTCTCCCCTACTAAAAGAAATTTCACCCTCAAAATTTACCTGAACGGAAGAATAGCGAATATTGCTGTCTCATTGTTGCTTTGGGTTCCCACGTTGCTTCCTCGACATTGTGGTGATGCCATAAAATTTTCACCAATAGGATCTGTTTGTTCCAAAGCTGTCGGACTTCTCTAGCTAAAATCTTTACTGGTCTTTCCTTATAGCTCATGTCAGTCTGAACTTGTATCTCTTCTGGTGCTATCACATGACTCAGATTAAACCTATATATGCGGAGCACAGACACATAAAAGACATCATGTATCTTCTCTAAAGCATATGACAATTTCAATCTATAGGCCACGGGACCCACTCACTGAAGGACCTTATACGGACCAATGAATCTAGGGCTTAACTTGCCATTCTTTCCAAATCTCAGAACTTTATTTCATGGAGATACCTTCAGAAAGACCTTATCCCCAACCTGGAACTCAATGTCTTTTCTCTTTAAATCCGCATAGGACTTCTGATGATCCATTGCTTCCTTCAATTTGCTTTTAATAATCTAGACCTTTTCTTCAGAATCACGAATCAAGTCTGAACCCATAAGCTTCCTCTCACTCAGTTCAGTCCAACACAAAGGAGTCCTACACTTTCGACCATACAATGCTTCAAATGGAGCCATTTTCAAACTGGATTGGTAGTTGTTATTGTAAGCAAACTTGGCTAATGGCAATTGTTTTTTTCAATTAGTGCCAAACTCAAGGACACAACATCTAAGCATGTCTTCCAATATCTATATCACCCGTTCTGATTGGCCTTCAGTTTAAGGGTGAAAAGTTGTGCTAAGGCGAAGTCTAGTACCCAGAACATTCTGAAAACTCTTCCAGAAATGAGAAGTAAACTTGAGATTCCTGTCTGACACAATGAATGTAGGCACTCCATGCAATCTAACCACTTCCTTGATATAGAGTTTTGCCAGCCTGATCAAAGAGAAATCTATCCGTACTGACGAGAAATCTATCTGTATTGGTGGTTAATCATTAACGGTTAATCACTGGTATATAAAAGTAAAAATAGTAATATTAGAATTAAAACTAGCAGTTAAATTTTTACCCATTTGAAATATTAGTGATTAAAAAAATTTGTAATTGGTTACTTGTTAAAATGCTTAAATTAAGTACCTAATGGGACCAAAACTAAAAGTAAAGTGACTTAATGTAAACTTTTTTTTAGTTCAAGAACTCAACGAAAGAAAAATAAAAATTTAGAGGTTTAATAATATGTTTATCCAAACAAAAAATATAATTATCCTCGAATGGAGTTCCACATCATTATATTTGAATTATGCCTTGGCTTAAAGATGGCAGCATATCGGGTATTCGCCAAAAATACCATATCTGAATTTGAATCTGAGTATATATATACGTATTCCGAATCTAATTATATATAAATACACACATTTAATTTTATTCCAAATTTGATTATAATTATTTGAATACTATCTGAACACATTTAAATATTCGATTAACATATAAAATTTAACAAAAAATTTTGACATACTTAAGATTAATAATAAATTTTAATTTAATTTAATATATTATATGATACATACTTTGTATAATATTTATATTAAGTATTATAAATTTTGCTTAGCATTTGAAGATAATAATATTTTTAATAAATTAATAGTGAAATTTATAAAGGAATTTAAATAGTAGGTATCCAATAACTTGTATTTGAATCCAATCCAAATCTGACACGGATATTAATATTAATGTCCGAATTGGTATTTAAATTCGTTTCATTAAAATCGGAGCATATCGGGAAAAAACAAAAAAATCTGATCTGTTGCCATGGTAGGTATAATAGATAAGGGAAGAATAAGACTAAACGTTCGTAGAAGATAAAATAGAAGTGAAACCTGTCCTGTTTTGACTTTGAGGCTAATGTTTGGTTTTGTGGTACGGCCTTTTTGGATTAAAGTCAGACCAAACGCTGTACCTTAAAATTAGCACCAAAAATAACTTAGAAATTTTAGCTTATATTACAGTTTGGAATAAAAATTAATAGTTCGGTTTCAATTTTAGTTTTTAAAATGTATAATCGTAATAGAACTACATTTTTATAATTTCCACTATGTTTTAGAATTATGAATTTTTGGCTATAATTCAATTTCAATTTTAATTGTTTCTATTTCAGTTTAAAATTTACAGTAACACTGATCACTCTTGGCCTTGGAAAAAGTCAAAGCAAATGCAAATAAGAAAATTGTTAAAAAAAATTTCTGTCCTTTACAATCGCTACGATGTGATTATAAAACAAACCCTTTTTGACTTAGCCATATAATTGAAATAACACATGGATTTGAGAGTGCAAAATGTTGAATATTTTTGGTAATGCATAATTAGCAATTTAAGCACGTTTAATTAGCATGAATATAAACTAATTTGCTTGCCGACCCACTGCCACAGGAATAATAATAATAATAATAATAATAATAATATAGCTATAAATGCAGAAAAGAAATTAAACTTTTTGCGGTGATGGTAAGATATTGTGTTGCATACAGTGTTATTAAAACCGGACTGAACGGTTGAATCGGTTTTACCTCAAACTATCAGCTTATTTAATTGGTTCAATATATAAAAACCGAACTGGCTAAAAATCGTAAGTAACCGGTATGAATTGGCTAAAACTGGATAAACCGGTAAAAATCGGGTGAAACCATAAAAACCAGTGTAAGTTAGGAAAAATTATTTTTTGCCCAAAATATCTATATATAACATTGTTTTTTGTTGGAAAAAAATAAAATATAAATATAAATAGAGAATAATTGAAATTTAAGCAATTTTAATAAATTTTTTATAAATAAAATAACAATTATAATTTATAATTGTTGAATATTTTTGAACATTTATAATTTTTTACTATATCTATCTTAAATATTTGTTATAAATATTGAATAACCTGAAAATATTGCTTTATAATTAATGTATTTTTTTAAAGTATTTTTTTATTATTTTATATAGTTATATTCTCATAATATTTATAGAATATTTTAAAAATAATATTATTTAAAAAAATAAAAAAACTTGATTGAACCCTATCGAACCCAAAATTCTTTGCATCTTTGGTTCTTTATTCGGTCCGGTTAAATAGAACTTGAAATAAACGCGTGAAGGATTAAAAAAAGGGTTACGTTTGGAAAGGGGCAAGCAGGACGGTCCCTATAACACTAAATAGTCTTTTTCGGTGTGCTCCACTTATATTTTCACCATCAACATGTGCCTTTTGAACTTTCTGATTTCTTTCTTTTTTTTTTTTTTTTTTTTGCTTTTTATCATTTTTTATTCTTAAATTTTTTGAAATCGACAATGGTTTGTGGGAGTTGTGACAGCAATAACAAAAACAATACATATTTTATTGAAAATATAGTATAGCAATAGGGTAACAAATGTGATTTTAAGGACATAAATTTACATATTTTACATTTTATATGGTATAAATTTAAGAAAATAATATTTTTGTCTAAATATTAATTTCAATATAATGAAAGGTCTCGAATTTGAATTATATTCACTTTATATATATATATATATATATATATATATATATATATATATATATATATATATAAAAGAGCTCCATTTTTCTACAAAAGAAAATATCTTTCTGTTCTATTATTTATATATTTTATTTTATTATAAATTAATTTTTAATTTTTTTTTCTTAAATTTAAAGATGTCTCTCCGTCCTTTTTTCAAAATTTACCATCGTTTTGTCTTTATTTCATAATTTCATTATCACGTCATGCTTTTACTTTTAAAATATGATTTTTTTATAAGTTATCTCTCTAGCTGATTGTCTACTTATGAAAGCAAAAATAAAAGGAAAAATTCATTTGTAAGTTCATGAACTTTTAATATCTTTTACATTAGATTTTTACAATATTTTTTAGGTTCTTATCCGTTAATATAAGGTAATATATAATTTTTTTTTAAAAATGATATGTTAGCACATGCATTTTAGGCAAAATTTATTATTAATTGAATTTCTAAATTTTCAAAATTTTCTATGTTAGATTTTTGAATTCATAATTTTTCATATTAAATCATTTAAAAAAATATCTTGTTTTATAACGAAAATTAAAATAGATACGCATTAATCTTGTTAATGGATGTGTTATTTCACATTAAAATATAGAAATCTAATCAATTTTTTTTTTAAAAGAATCAAATGTAAAAAGTTTTAAAAATTTAAGAATCTGAAAATGGGTGCTGCCAAAACAAAAGCACAGCAGTAAAAACGTGGGGAAAAAAAAAAGAAAAGCTGTGGCATTCGGAATTAATCAACTGCTGAAATGAGTGGCTTTGTTTCATGAATTGGGATAGGATAAATTAATATAATATTTTTGAGTAATATTTTTCATGCACGTCATCTGTATTGTTTGATTAAATGAATAATAATAAATGTGTATTTACCATTTCACATTCCATTATTTTTCTCAATATCCGAATAGACAATAATATAAAGGAAAAGACTTTGAAAATTGAAGTAATTATCATCATGTGATTAAAATCATAGGTTCCCAGCAACTTTTCCTTTCAGAATTCAATTGGAAGACAATTCAAGATTCAAACCCCATCTACACATTAAAAATAAAATAAAGGTAATTTTTGTTGACACTCTGTTACAACCAAATGGTAATGGTAAGTAGCACTTAACTAGTAGAAAAGATAATGTAATTATTCAGATGTAAACACGCATTACTTTCCTCTTGAATCCAACATATATAATATATAAAGATAACATATATAGTATATATGGTAATCAAAGACACTTTAAGGATTCAACTTGTTCCTTTCCACAAGGACCCTTTGTCCTAATGTAAGTTCTGTAGTTATCATAAGTCATTGGTTGATACAGAGCTGGCCTTTCCTTTGTTACAAGCTCTTTGCAAGGTTCAATCAATAAGTCACTTTTTGGGTTGTAAAATAATGCAAGTGATACTCTATCCTTATCTGAATTCACAATCACTCTGTGCTCTACGCTCTTGTATATAGCATTGCTCAACACCTGTATTTGTCAATATATAAATATGAATCAGAGACATTATACAACCTCATTTACGTAATTTTCACATATCTAATTATTTACACACCAACTTTTTAATATATATATATATATATATATTTAAAAGATAAATGGTCAGATTTACTTTTAAAATATTGCAAATGGTATAACTTTATTCATAAATTTTTATTTACAAAATTGTGTTTAGAATATTGAAAATGGTATAGGTTTCACCCATGCAAAGATGAATATAGGTTCTTTTTAATATTTTGAAACTGAATATGAATCTTTTAATTAAAGGTAATGTTATGAAAAAATAATTCATATTTGACCTAAAAGTATTAAAAATTAACGATATTTACTCTTTAAGGTAATTAATAAGGTTAAATCTGTATTACTTTTAATATTTTAGCGGTATTTTTTTAAAAAAAATTAAAAGTAAATTTATATTATTTTTAATACTTCAACAGCAAATTTGGCTTAATATCTACTTTTAAACAACTTTTGGTTAGCCCAATATAATGTTTTTAATTTTTCTATATGATATTTATCGTCGTCAGCGTCATATTTTATAAAAAAAGATGCTTAAAGAGTAATTAAACTATTACAAAATATGTACATGATTTTTTTGAGAAGTGAAGGTGATGAAATAATTAAGCCTTTAAAGAAAAAAGAAGACAAGGCTTATTATGAGTAACCTGAATTTGATCTCCTATGTTGATGATGAAGGCATTGGGCACGGGTTTAACAGTAACCCAATTGTCGCCTCGTCGGACTTGCAGTCCGGAGACGTTTTCGTCGGGGAGGAGGATGGTCATACCGCCGGGATCAGAGTGTGCGGAGAGACCTAGTGTAAGGTCTGGCTGTGGACACTTAGGGTAGAAATTCACCCTCAGGCATGCACCAATATCTTCATCACCACCAAATGCTTTCATTAAGTGATTCTCGTCCAGGCCCAGGTTTTTTGAGAACACCCTCGTCAATTTTCCACCAAGTTTCACCACTTCATTGCCATATTCTTCTACCAATTCCCTGCAATCAATATTTTAACTAATTGTCAATTTCGTATATATATGTATACGTACTAGAAAAATTATTATTTTTTTATGAAAAAGAAATAATAATATCTAATTACTAAAGAAATCCAACTTAAAATCTTTTATATTTTTTAATTAAATGCCGGCTATTATATATATATATATATATATATATATATATATATATATATATTGTTAAGAAAGTAGTATCACATTTCTATGCATATGGTTGGACCTGGTGGTACAAGGACTGACCTTATCTCGAGACATTTAAAGGTACTCAACTACCAATAATAAAAGAATGCAATTATAGGCCATGTGTTATAAAAGGACTATAAGGTCCTAGAATTGTCAATTTGGAAATGTAGGTATAATTAATATATGATATGAAAGGAAACGGTAAGCCATCCTAATCTTTCAAGGTCAAGATCATGCCTTTACATTTCCTTTTGGCTTTTTATAATCTTATTGTACGATACGAGCAATGAAATCCTGTTACCAAAACTTACCTCCATGGCCCATGCAACGCACTGTATATAGATTATATACTCTTGAAATAACTAAAATAATCTTCAAACTATTTATAAATGAGAGGTTCTAGAAGAAAATAAACATCAAATCATTCATTTTTTTTCTTTATTTAAATAACACAAATGTATAACAAAAATATATATAATTAACACAACAAAAAATAATTAAATAAGGACAAATTTCAAGTATATGTATATATAAACAGAAAAGAAGGTCAGCTACTGATGCACCAGGAATATGATATTATCAATATGAGTCAAAGGTATCCTCAATAAAAATTTAACAATTATTGGCTTGAATTCGAACTAAAAACTTTAAAGTCGGTAATAATTTTATGATGAATATCAAAAGAGATGTTAGAAAAGTATGATTAAATTAAAATTTATTAATACTAGGATTAAAAGTTTTAATAGCATAGCATAGAAAGAAAGAAAGAAAAGTGGGTACCTGCAGGAAGATGGGTTAGAAGGCCACTTGGCGTGGTTTCTGAGGGAAGTAGGCATTAAATGAAGAAAGAAATAATCACTCCAATCTAGAGCAGCACCTTTCTCAATTCCCAAACGGCTACCGTACCCTTCATAAGTCTTTGGATTATTTGCATAAGCTTGCTTCGTTTCTAAAGGCAAGTTAAAGAAATCTCTCCACACTTCACGAATGTTTTTCAGCAATTCATCGTTTATTCCATGGTTTACTATCTGAAAGAAACCCCACTCTCTGCTCGCCTTCCATATGCACTCTTCTGTCTCTCTTCGAACACCTTCATCCTCGGACAAAACATTCCCAAAATCAATTACAGGAATGTTTATTTCATTGTGTCCGTTCAAGAATGGCCTGTGTGATGGTGGCTTAATGTATCGATGTGGGATTTGCCTAATCCCACTTTCTGATAAAGTTTGAACTCGAACCACTGGTTCGGGCCAACTTTGCAAGCAATTCATGCTTTAACAGTTACGGGATTTCAAAGCAAAGAAAAGAAAGAGATAGAGAGAAATTAAGCAAGTTGGATGTGGCTATGGTGTGTGATAATCATAGCTATATATAGAGATTTGAGATGAGCTTATTTCGGCGCCGTGAGGAACTTGATTTGCTGTCCTCATTATATATTGGTAATTTATTATCAATCAACTTAATTATTAGTTGCTCTATTATTTAATGTTGGGATCAAATTTAACCATGAATTTTACTTGGTTAGCTAGCACTTAGCTGGGATGATTGGAAAGTATGCAGAAAGATAGATTAGATAAAGGAAATAAATAGGTAGTGGGTGCTGTGATGGGGCAGGAAAAGCTTCACTTTGACTCGTACAAAGCTAGTTTCGAACTAACCTTATATTATCCACGTGTGTTTTTGGGGAATTTATCATGTGTTAGTGGGGAGTGGAAACTTAACTTTCTTACAATACGTGTCAAATAATTATTGGGAAGTGGAAACTTCACACTGTTGCTGTGTCGATAAGCCAGTTTTTGAGGGGGGGGAATCAAGTCAACAGGAGTAAATGGTAATTAAAAATTTTGCGTATTGTCGACCGTTGGGTTCATCTTTGTTTCAAAAATGATTTTGCCCGTTTAGAATGTAGTTGTACCGTACCGTAGAGTTTCAACCATTGAATTCTAAATTTGGGTATTGGCTCTATCACTAGCTTTCCATTTAACGTCTCTTCATATCTCACTTGTTTTAACCTTTACTTCATCTCTTTTATACAAACATGGAACATAAATAGAAGGGGCGGAAGCGCCGACTTCTCGTAGCAAGGATCGCAGCCTGAACAACTTAAAAGCACGTGCGTTTCGTCCACTTGCATAGGCAACTATAAAAGATAGAAGCAGCCAAAAGATGAAAGGAGGCATATTTATAATGATGGCAAAACCCGATGGACTGCGTTAGCTTTGCTGGATACGACCATATAACATTGAGATATGTTAGTGTCGAATTCACATGCATAATCAAGCCACTTGTTTTAGAGGGAGCGGCCTCTATTGTTTTCAACGGACCCTCACAAAATGACAAATTATTATTGCATCACTTATTTCTGGTGACCTCATTTTTATTTTCTCTGTTTGGTTTATATATAATTTTCTCTTTTTATTTTTAGTTTCTAATACCATAAGGAATGCACCTCATACTACATTCGCCTGCTACTTATTTATTGTTTGCTATTATGGAAAAAATAATATTTATTATCACTTAATGCATTTATTGTAATACATATTTATTACCGGATATTTTTAAAAGCGTACACTCAAACTTTGATTAGTTAAATTCTTCTGTTACTTTTAATGGCTGATGTAATTTTTAATTAATATGTTAGCCCACATAATAAATTAAACCCATCAATTCATTAATGGAGAAAGAAATATGAAGTGCTTATCTTAGAAATCATGTCTAACCATTTGATATGGAGGAGTGAAGAATTAAAAGAGTGGATGGAATTTTGTTGCCAATCTTTTCGTTAAAGAGAGCAAAAAGCAGAAGGGTCCATACATACAAAGGCGAGAAAAAAAAAACCGAAATTTCGATTAACCGAAAAATTCAATCTATTTTTAGGTTAATCGAACCGAAAATTTAAATTTATAATTTTTACTTTTAAAAATCGATGGTTAACCAAATTGATCCGAAACCTATATATATATATATATATTTCAATATTTATATAATTTATAAATATTATTATATATAACTTTTTAAAATATTATTAAAATACATATTTTTAGTAAATAAATATTGATTCATTGTATATGCATATATAATGAATAAATAATAATAATATGTATTATTATTATTATTATTATTTATTCATTGTATATGCATGATTAGCATTCTATTGTTAGTTTCATATTGAATATATTTAATTCTTATAATTAATTATGAAAATTTTATTTTTATTTTGATACTTTTAATGAATATTTTATTTAATTTTTCTTTTCATTTTTAAAGCATTTTTAACTATTAAAAATAATATTACAAATTATATAATTTATTAAATTTATATATTAAAAATTTTTAGTGATTAACCGATAAATCGATCCGAAAAATCGAATTAAAAACTGAAACTAATATAACGATTAATAAAAATTAATGAATTAATTAATAAAATTATTATTTAACTGGTCGGTAATTGCTTACTCTTACATCCATAGCTCCAAAACACAGCCGACATATACATTACTAACTTCCACGTCAATCAAAATTTGATGAAAGATTCATTTCACCACAAATCACATGTTTATTCACTTATCGGCCGACATCTCATTTCTCCTGCCACTCAATATATTGTGTTCTGTTTTATTTATTTTTATTTTTTAAGATAATTATATTCTATTTTTATTTTGAGTTTTCCTTTGGGACGTTGTGCAAACTATACACAATTAATATGGATTGTTAGATTAAAAAATAATATATATACATATTATTTATTTTTATTTAGCGGTTTATAGTCATTGTAATGTGAGTCTACTAGGGGCAACGCAGGGGGCTGCCGAAAATAAATTATGAGGTTGCCCGGAAAAAAAAGATAGTCGATCGCCTATGGTAAGAAAATAAAAAGAAGAGTGATGGATTTAGACTTTCTATTTTTTTGGTGTTATTACTATGATACTTTCACTATAATAATAAACCACAAAAATAAAATGACTAAACAAGTATTACTGACAGAATGTATTAGTAGAAGAATTAAATATTTTAGTACCACAAATCATTTCGAAAATAAAAACATGGATCACATTCTTAGTACGCTTTTGGTCCACATTATTGCAGGTTGATGTAGACGAGTTCATTTCTTGATTGATTCACCAAGTGAATGATGGAATGCCACTCTTTTCATATCCCTTGTACTCACTATCTTCGACCCGCAAATCCCAAAACATATCCCCAGCATCTTTTGTCTCCGCATACAAGTTGAAAAACACAAACAAACAGCCATTAACCCCTTAACCAAAGGTGCACATTCTTTCAAAAAACCATATATACTGGACTTCTTACCACTTAACACGTAATATATTTTCTTCTTCTTCTTCTTCTTCTTACAAGACATTTGCTTCATCATCTTTCTTTAAGAGATGCGAAGAAGACTGAATAATGGAGGTAAAACAAAGCTAAAAAGAAGGAAGACCATGGAAAAATATGACCATAAATTGAGGTAAAAGAAAGTCTTGGGGAAAAGAGTGAGAAAATGATTGCAAAGAGTCCAATGATTAGAGTCGTCTCCCAATCCTTGAAATCCAAACCACCTGAATAATATAAAATCTAAAATCTTTCTATACATTATTGCCACTATTTAAGTGTGAATGGATTTTCTTTTCACCAAGGTTAAACAACTTTTTACCACACATCCTTAAGAAAGAAAGTCAAAAACATAAATCGAAAAGGAAAAAGTAAAAGGTTAAATAGAATATTTTTCGAAAGTGAAAGATTTCAAGACTTGAATTAAGGGAAAGTGTGGTCAAGTCAAAGGACGGACACCAAAGCTATCTCAGGAGGTCTTAATTAGTCCCGATACCTCTTATTGGTAAAGAGCAATGTTATTAAAATCGGATAGGATAAAAATTGAAGAAAAAAAAATTATTAGTTTAACCATTTCGATAGAATTCAATCAATTTTTTTTAAAATAATATTAATTTTATATTTTTTATAAATATTATGAAAATATAACTATATAAAAAAATAGAAATAGTTAAAAAATATATTTATCATCAAATATTAATCATAAATTAATATTTTCAAATTGTTCAATATTTATAACAAATATTTAAGATAAATATATTAAAAAATTGCAAATATTAAAAAATATTCATCAATTATAAATTATAATTTTTATTTTATTCATAAAAAATTCATTAAAATTGTCTAAATTTCAATTATTTTATATTTACATTTTATTTTTTCCAATAAAAAATGTTATAGAGATATTTTGAATAAAAAATGATTTTTCTTATTCAAATCCAGTTTTTTTGGTTCAATTTGATTTGTCCGTTTTTTGATCGGTTCATACCGCTTTCTTACGGTTTTTTGCCAGTCTAATTTCTATGCATTAAATCAATCAGACCAGCTAACAATTTTAATAACATTGGTAAAGAGTATACTTATAAAATATAATTTTAACCGGTTCATCGGTTTTTATGCACTTGTTCCAATTTTTTATACTCGGATTTTATCTGTTGAATCAAATTGGATTAGCTAATACTAATGGTGTCTATTAAACCAGTCAGACCAACTGACCAATCTGGTTTTAATAAGATTAAGATTATATCTCATATAGAATTCTCTGCATGCAATGTATTTGTGAGGGGGAAAAATATATATATAGGGATAGAGTTTTGAATTGAACTCTTTATATATGCCGAATAGAAAATTCATTTAATTTAAAAAGAATTCCAAGATGGAATTCAACAAAATCATCACCGTCCATAAGTTTATACTAAATATAAAAAAGTTGGATCACAATTTAGTGTGCGGTATGACAAGTTATATCATTAAAAAAAAAAAACAAAAATCTGATTTACAATTAAAAAATTTAAGCATTAAATGCACTTTTACATAATACATAATAAAAAATTAAATTTTAACTATTAAATTATCATAGTGAAGTCAATTCCGTATTATAACCATAATTAAAACTAGTTAATCAACTATAAAAAGAATATGATTTTACAATTATTTTTATAAAAAGTTATATTTAATTAAAGTAAGTAAACTTTGGTGAGTTCGATTTATCTGATTTTAAAATAAAAAATAAAATAAATCGAATAAATAGAATTTACATAAAAAAAATAAATGAATAAAAGAATTAATCGAAAAGACCGGATCGGATCGAATGAATTGAACAATGCACGATTTTATTTATTTATTCTTTGATTTCGATGTCCACATAGAGATGTGATGTAAATAAAAGATAATTCCAATTAGGTCAGTAGAAGACATTATCTTATTAGGTGGACTAAAAATGGGATAGAGTGATGATGGAGTGATGAGTGGGCAGAGATGTGAGTGCAGACCAACAAACAACAAACAAAGAGAGTTTGGCCGACATTACATGAAGTTGCATTCTTACCCGATTTCCTTCTTTTTTGTTTTTTCACGTTCCAAACATTGTCTTTATTTTTTATTACTACACGTGCCTATAATTATATATATATATTTATTTCACTGTCTTCCACCTCCACAACCTTCTCCACTTGCTGTCTTTTCTTTCTTCTTCTTTCTATTCAATGCATAAGTTCCAGCTCTACTTTTCAATGGTTTTAAGATGAAAAAAAAAAAAAAAGACGTAATAGCTAAGATGAAAGTGATTTGAAAAGTAATTCTGAACAATCCCCTTTGCTGATGACATACACAGCGGGACAATAAGACTACGATTTGTTGATATATTTAATTTGGATACGGTTTAAACAGATATATTTTAAAAAAAAAATGATCTGATTTAATTCAATTCTAAAAAATAACTTTTTAAGTGAGAATTGTCCAAATTCTTATATGAAAATACATTCTTGATACTAATTTATTCTAAAAATATTAATGGATTTGTAAACTAAGAAAACCAAGTCATTTAAAGCAATAATACTTAGAGAAGATAAAAATCTCCAAAGAGAAAGTTATAAAAAAATCTTGCATCACAAATTTTAATTTGAATTGTTTTTGGTAAATAAAGGTGAGCAAAGCTCACAAAAATAAGAAATTAAGGAATATAAGAGACTCTAAAAACATCATGGAGTAACCAAGAACTAAGACCAATTGAAGGATTGAGCAAAATATGTAGCCCTGGGTGTGATTGTAGGTTGAATGAAAAAGCCAGTTCGCCGCAAAATTAGCTTTTCGGTGCACATGAACGATAGAAAACGCCATAAAGGAGGAAGTAACAGCTTTAATCTTCTTAAACAGAGAAATGCAATAACTATTAATATCAATATGGTTATTAAACATATCAAACCATTTTATTGTCAAATTCCACTATTACTTGCATATAACCCAGTTGCTTGGCTAAGTTAACACCATGAAGAACTCCGCACGCTTCAGCTTGCATGATAGGACAGGAACCAAGATTGACAACAAAACCACCCTCCAAAACGCCCTGAAAATCACGAATGAGCCCACTACTGCTGGTGGTTGTGCTCCACGCCAAACATTTAGATTTTTATATAATGTAATATTTCATTCTATAAAAATGAGTTTTTTTTCACGTTAATATATTGTTGGCATAGTATATTATAATAATATTTGTGAATAATTATTTAATATTATTTTAACTATTTCTAGTCATTTATCATTAAAAGAATAATAAAAAATTAAGACTAGTGTGAGTTTGATTGATACTCATGAGATGATGATATATGGTAATATAAATCAAAATTGTAGGCATTTGTAAGAAAATAAGGTATTGGATACACCCACTATGAGATCATTACATGGGTTAGTGTCATAAGTGATCTTATAATAGTTATATTATTGAATCCTTAGATGTAAGATTATCATAGTTTCCTAGATGAGGAGGAGCATCATGTTTTGACATAATCAAACATTATCTTTAATTTGATAATCATAAAAGTTATGATTAAAATGGAACTTGTTTCTCTTTTATGATGAAAATCATAAAAGTTATGATGAAAATCATGCAAAGAATAATAAATAATCAAAATGGAACTTGTTTCTCTTTTATGAGAGATATCTATTGGATCCCTCAATAAGAAAGACTAAGAAATACATTGCCGTGCTTAAATGAATTGATGGAGCGATCAATATTATTTGATAATATCAGTCTATTTAGTGATCGAAAAATTATATGTTTGGACAACATAAGTTTGACATGAACCATGAATTATGTTCAAATAAGATATCGTGTGACAAAAAAATTATAACATGTTTAATTGATTAGGTTAAAACCGAATTATCGATATTCATATTATTTTAGTAGTCATAATGTTTTGTTAGAAGCCACTTATAACTTATGGACCTATGATAGGATTGAATCCAATGTTTTTAGAAGTAGTTCGGACATCGACTCGACTTGCCAATTAAGTCAAGAATCAATTGGTTGAACATGATTGACTCAAAATTTTTATTTTTTTTTAAATAAAATTATTTATAAAAAAGAAAAAATATGATATGTTAAAATTATATGTTAAAAAATTCATATGCCTTCTTAGAATTTGTCAACCTAATAATTAGAATTTGTCATCCGATGGTAATTAAGATGAATTATACTTTTGCCTACTCTAATGTATGTCGTTGAGGTTTAACATGGGTCTCCAATTTCATGCACAATGCAAACTTCATGTGTGGTGCATTAAAGGGTTTGGAAGCACTTCCAATGGAACGATTGGAGGATTATAAACAAAGTCTTGAATAGAGTGCTGGTAAAGAAAATGGGATGTGCACTAGTTTTTTTTTTTGATAAATCAAAAGGAATTAACAGAGTGATCACATATGAGTTGGTCTCCAAGAGGAGAGCACCAGTAACAACAAAAGTTCAGAAAAGCAAGATACAAGACATCCCAAAAAACAAACCCAAAACCAAAGTATAACCTCCCTTTCTGTCAAATAAACCAAACCAAAGTTGAAAAAAAAACAGGCCCAGCCAACCATTCCAGCATATTGCAACAAGATTCACTAGAGTAGAGGACAATAGCCTCAACCACAGGAGCAACTGATTCAAATAGGACCACAGAGCAGGAAGATACATTTACCAATATAGAGCAAGATGTGCTAGTTATGTTCCAATATATATACAAAAACACGCATTATGACAGACTCCATATAAATATTTTTAAGCAATTATGCATGTTATAATTATTTACACTACAAGAAAATTAGCAAATAGCAACGAAAATTAGCAACCGAAAATAGCAACGAAAAATTCGGTTGCAATTTTGACAGTTGGTATTTTTAGCAACCGAATCTGTTTTTTGTTGCTAAATTTAGTAACGAAATTTCAAATCCGTTGCAAAATCCAACCAATGTAGAATCCGGTGAACTGGTAAAAAATAGCAACGGTAATTAATTTTCGTTGCTATTTTTAGCAACAGAATTGACATTTCCGTTGCTAAATTTAGCTAATATTATAAAAAAATATACGACAGAATTTTCATCGCCATTCTGTCACTAAAAATTATTATAATTTATTAATTATTATTTTTTATGAAAAAATATATAGATAATACATTACAAAACCACACTATCTCTGGACAACATTTAAGCAAGCAAAAATAATGAAATTTTACAAACTTTCCAATTACCTTCTCATTGAAATCATAAAGTCAATTAAAAATTCATATAAAAGTAGAAGACCTTTGATCTGTCATTGAAATCATAAGCTTTACAGTGTTTAAGGTTTAAGATGCGTATGCTCGAAAGATAACAAGAAGAAAACAATTAGAAAACCTTTGATCTATCAAAACAAAAGTTCTTGCTACGAACTCGGAAGTTGTTCCCATCAGAAATTCGCCAGCAATCACGAGCCAAACCTTTTCTGGATCATGCAAAGCAATCCAAATACTGGTCGCAACCTCAAGACTCTGAGGAAGAGAGTGGCTAGCAACAGCAGGAACGCATTTTATCGCATTTAAGCAGGCCATTCTTACATGAATATCTTTTGCATACACCCTATATAATGCCTGCAAAATATTTAATTTTAGATATAATGACAAGTTCAGTTGAAATTAATCGAGAACCAATTGAGAGTAGATTATAGAGAACATACAGATGCAACTTCATCTGGTTGCAAACCCAGGCACAATTCATTCAAGGCTGCTCCAATAGATGCCTGATAAGTAGGAACAATGCCTAAAACATGATAGAGAGCCTGCAATACAAAATGCAAACAATATAGCAAGCAAGAAAAAAACCATGCAATGATTCAAAAGATCATTAATCATCAAAGTTGTGCTCTAAAGAAAGATATGTAACTGATAGCATTCTAAGCCTTGGAATCGGTGAAATTATGGATCCATATGTAAAAAAAGAATTTGGAGCACATTGTCATGAAGTTCAGTCCTTCTAGAAGATAAGAGAATGCACTCTATTATCTGACAACAAAAGAATCATATATCTATTACCAAAGCAACAAAATCCCTATATGTAAAGTCAAACAAAAAGGCAAGTCAAAACTTACCAAGGCACTAGGAACATCATCTTCCTCCCTTATTGATAATAGAACCATGCGGAGCATGCACAAGAATGGTTGATCACTGTCCAATAACTGGTACAACAATGCCATCCCACCTATTCCAGTGGTATAGCAATTCAGGTGTAGCCACATGAAAAGAATAAAAAATTCAGAATACATACATCAAGAGGCACTCATCCAGACTCCCTGGATTTACGATCAGCTAGAGCTTCAAATGAATCCGGACCAGTTGATGTTACTTGGCTTGGCCGATTATTAACGGCATATACAAGGGATAATGGAGACGGAGAACTATCAACAACAAGATTTGCACATGAGAGTTTTCTTTGGAGCCTTGAATGATCTTCGACGAGCATTAAAATGACAATACCATTTTCAACCAAAGCCACTGAAAGAGGAGCAACATTTTCTGCTTCTACTTTAGCCTCTTTTGCTGATAAACCCTCAGCCGTAACACTAGATGCTGCTGCAGCAATAACTTGAGTCTACACCACAAGAAAAACTCGATTTAATCACTAGTGGACCTTTTCTCCTCTAATCCACCTCTAAACAATACAAATAAAACTGTTGAAGATGATTTCATGTTCTTGTCAATTTTGATTTAAATACACTAAAAATATAAACTTTGCATACATTATAGATTTATAAAGGAATCAACCAACGCAATGTTTTTGGATTGGATACCTAAACATACCAACAGATGCATCTGGTATTTCCCTGTTGCAGGTGCTGCTATTGGCCCACATGTTAGGCTCATTTGTTTAGCCAAGCCCAAATTAGTATTAACTTCCAATATTTTTAAATATGTCAAGTTGTTTAAGACCTGTAATTATAAGGTGTACTAAATAAAATACTGTTTAAAGTATCATATTTTGTGTAATCTTCTTCCATAAAACATG
The DNA here is from genome assembly GCA_037975025.1 of Excoecaria agallocha. NCBI lineage: Eukaryota > Viridiplantae > Streptophyta > Magnoliopsida > Malpighiales > Euphorbiaceae > Excoecaria > Excoecaria agallocha. The sequence continues at coordinate 56,724,716 of CM075806.1, read as the reverse complement.
CCCTCTCTACCAGCAACGTTAAAGCTTTGGTACTAATACTCTAATGTGACAATTAATAATCTTAATTAAGAAGATTAAACTGATCAACTACCATGTAGTTTAATCATGCATCTAATAAGCAATAAAGGAGTATAGAATCCAATATGTATGAGCATGTTTGTGTGTATCTTGCAAGCTATAGTCCAAAGTATTTTCTCTATTTATGGTGTCTTAAAAGATGACACGACATATTAAATGCCTATTCACTCAAGAGATAAGTAAAATCTGCAACCAATCAAGCATGGAGACTAGATGATATTGATCTTTTTTATTTATTGACAATGTTATTATTTTGAACACTGGCAGTTTAGAGAAAGAAATAGACATATATAATGAGGTTAAAAATTCTATATTAATCATGACTACCATTTGATTTTTTATCACCTACATCTGGAGCAGATAGAACCACATCATACCTCAACTCCTAAATTCTTCTTTTCAATAGTTAGTGTACTCTGGAGTACACACCTAATAACAACTGCCTCCTTTCCTTTCCCTTATATATTTTAAAATTTTCAACCACAAAATGAGAGGAAAAAAGAAAAATTTATAATCAGAGGCTCTCCTCTGCATTATTACCACTCATGATTCAGGTTTTACAAATGGCTTCTTCTTTAGATTAAAAATCATTATTCCATATTAGGTTAATGATTTGACAGCCCATCAAAAATTAAAATTTAGATTGTACTAAAATAATCTGGGTTAACATTTATAACTAGCATAATATTATGAAATGCAAAATTTACCTGAACCTGTAGCTCCCTTGTAGCAAAATCCAATAAGGCACCCAAAAGTCTTCTTTTAAATATTGGCAATGATTCTTCACGCCTTCAAATCATGAAGAAATTAGTCATCTATTAATACGTACTTTCAAGATGAAAGATACAGTAACTGAACTCAAAAGTTTCAAACATCAATAGATAAATAAAATCTCATGTAAGGTTCCTTGGAGTTACAAATAATAAATTAATTTTATAGATATCCAATTTGAAATGGAAATAGATGTCAACTTCCTTATTTTATTTCAGAATTAGCAAATTTTATACCAGGCTGATATTAAATTTTACTAAATTACAGAGAGTTCATTTAGAAAAATATATCAAAATATTAGGACAGGAAGAACGAAGATGGAATGACAATATCGAATAATATGCTATGGGGGAAAATGAGCAATAACCGTTGATAAAGATGTCTGAAAACTATATTGAGATTAAGATTTAGGGTAAAGCCTGTATCTATTTAATCCAAATTAAGATAGAAAGTATCCTCTTATTGGAACTCAACGAAATTAATCCAAACTTTCTCACTACATCCTGCAACATGAAGATAAAAAATTTTGACAAATGTAACTAATTTCCAACATTATTAGCCAACAAATTTAGGGGAAGCACTAGCCTACTTTCTCTTCGAAGAAGCAAAAGAGCTGATTTCTGATAAGGGTTTCAAGTGAATCATCATTTGTAAGTTCAAGGGAAGCAAGTTTTCTGTCCAACCTTTCTTTATATTCAGAGATCTTTCCCCTTTTCACCATTTTTGCATCCTTACAAGTAAATTGACCGATCCCTCCTTTCCGAATATTGGTAAATGAACTGATTAAAATTTTTGAACTCCGAAATTAAATAAACCAAACAATAGTTACTGCTAACTAAATTGATTAATTAGGAAAAACACTCATTTAGCAGAAAAAGTAACTCAATAAAGACATACTTAAAAATTTATGAAATTGAAAATTTATTATCCAATCCAAGTATTATCCGAATTTTTATAACGAGCTGCAACAAGATAGTAAAAGCATCCAGCACAGTGAACTGCAAAAAGGGTAAGCATCCAAGTAGCAATAAGAAATTATCCTTCACGAATCATATCAAAGCCATTTTTATCTTGAATACTTGCACAAATAAGTTTATCACATCGAACCCAAAAGCTTAGGAGAGATTTTCCGAGCAAGTTTAGATTGGATTGTAGAAATGACATAAAAGGCAAACCAAGAACTGACATATTCTGCAAAAGGAGTTGAAACCATTTGCTAATTTTAGTATATTACTTCTTCTTTACAACAATCATTTTCTTATGCCACAAAGTTGCAAACACACTGAAACTAAAACTGATAAATTTTCCTCGTAAAAGTCAAATTTAAAGTAGAAAAGTTAGCAACTGGGAAATATAGGAAAAGGTTAAAAAAAAGATAGCAAAGAACCTGAAGAATATTTTCTGTAGGAGTCAAACCAGACGATTGGCTAGGCCTCCAATTAAGAACAATCTTTTGGTTTGACTCCGAGAAAATTCAAAAAAATCATTTTAACAAATTGAAAATGACTATTCCCTTTATATGCAATTTCAACATTCCAAGCTCATATGAAGAACAATCAAAAAAGAAAAAATTTTATTAATTAATCAACCAAAAGCTAGTTGGTGACCTAGATTCTAAGGAGTGATCAAACAAATACAAAAGGTTAAAACTTAATCACACCAGCTGACTCAAAGATTCACTGAATACAAAAACAATCACCCAAAAGAACTAATCATATCAAAGTTGCAAGAAAAACATCCCTAAAACCACCCACAGAAAAAAAAGAAAAAGAAAAAAAAGGTTCCATCTTGAAGTTATTGAAAAATAAAGGAGAAACCAACTGTCCCTTTGCCAAAATACAAACAGGAAAGGAGGACAAAAGAAAACAAGAGAACAAAATATGAAATGCAAACAAAGTGGAAGAAATTGAAAAAGATTCAAAAAGTAATTATCTCGCAACTAACATAAAAAGATAAGAAAATACTTTGAAATCCTCTAACCAAAATAAATAAATAAATAAATTACTATACCTCAACTGGCGATTCTAGGCAGGAAGTCTGAAACCATTCGATTAAGGGAGAAACAGCTCATTCTTGAAGTCAGGGATTGAAATGGGACACCATGGCCTCGCTGTTCAACCATGGAGTAAAGACTGTTGGGAAATTTGGTTGAAAAAATAAGGTGATTCGTTGTCCATTTTCAAATTGGGAAAGAAAAGAGCAACGATAACTCAAGGAATACAAAACAAAATTGACGAATTTGCAGAACTGATTTCGTATTGCATTTAAAATATAATGGGGAGGAAATGGTGAAACTATATAGCAAATGGGTTTTTGTCTCATTTAAGGGAATGATGAATTCAACACAAAACTTGCACATTACAAAAGCTCTGAGGAGATGTTAGTCGCGGCACATTCTGAGGGGTTGTGCTTCCAGCATAAGCTTTTGCAAACTCTTCAAACACACTACCCAGTTGTTTGCTTAACAAATTCCCACATTCTGAGGAGGGTGGTGGTTGAGATGGGAGATCGGGAATGGAAAAAGAAAATGGAGGGAAATGTCACGGGGAAAAGGGAAAGAAAGGAGAAGGCAGAGGATGAGGGAAAGGGACACGGAGTTTAAGACAAAATGGCGAACTAGGAAGAGAAGAAAAGTTAAGGAAGTATATATACTTAGGGCAAAAATAGCAACCGAATTGTTTTTGGTTGCTAAAATTGCAAACAAATTGTTTTCGGTTGCAATTTTAGCAACGAAAATTATATTCCATTGCTATTTTTAGACAAAATAATTTTCTCCTTTAGAACCAAAAATACCAACGGAATCTAAATTTCGTTTCTATTCGGTTGCAATTTTAGCAACGAAAAAGCAAATCCATTGCTATTTTTGGATCTAAATTTTTTCCATATTTTTTTGATAAAAAATACCAACGAAATTCAAATTTCGTTGCTAAAATTGCAACTGAATTATTTTCGTTTTCAATTTTAGCAACGAAAATCCAATTCCGTTGTTAAAATTGCAACCGAATTGATTTTTCGTTGCAATTTTAGCAACGAAAAAGCAATTTCGTTGCTATTTTTGGATCCAAAATTTTTTTCGCCATCTATTGGCGCATATTTTAGCAACGGTATTATATTTCGTTGCTAATTTTCGTTTCTAAATTTTGGCGCTAGAAATTTCCTTTACTTTTAGCGACGGAAGACAACCAAATGTTATTCCGTTCTTAAATTTGCAAAATTTAACTAATTTTAGCAACGAAAATTATTTTCTGTTGCTAAATAGCAATGGAATCTATTCTATTGCTATTTTTCGTTGCTATTCTCATATTTTATTGTAGTGTTATTAGTTACTTTGCCAAATATGTACTTGATTAAAACACAAAAAACATTTACCAAATTAAAGATGTGACTCTTCTTATACACTTGTACAAGAATAAAATAATTTTCCATTCCTTATAATTACTTCCAAATCAAAGCCATATAATTACTCCTAAATCAAAGCCACCACTCTGTACACGATTTCATATGTGGCATTAATAACTAACTTAATAATAATAATACAAACAAAAATTATTCACTATCTGATAATTGTTTCATAAACATATATTTAATAAGAAAAATTTAACCTGTAGGCAAGAGAAGTGAAGAAAAAGAGAACAAGAGATGGCTGCGTGTAATGGATTCAGGTGAAGAAGAAACAAAAGTTTTGCTCGAGGTGAAGAAGAAATGAAGAAGAGGAGAACAAGAGATGGCTGCATGAAATTAATGCAGAGAAAGGGAAGAAAATTTAAGGATTTAGGGTTTTTTTAAGAATTTTTAAGAAGACAAAATGAAATTCCTTCAAAATGCACCATTTTTAGGTTGAACCGAAATCTAGTCTGAGTCGTTGATTTTTAAGCCAAACAGATATTTTTCGAGCCAAATCGAGTTTTTACTCCTTTCGATTTTCATATTGAATCGATTTGAATTCCTAATCGAGTCGCGGTCCAATCGATTCGATCAGTCGAGTCAAACCAAGTTTAATAACATTGATTAGATCCATTGCCAATATAATATGAACCTATTGGGTCGCACATCTAAAATGTGATGAATAGAGTAGGGTTTATTGGGGAACTTCAAATTTCAAATATGTGAAAAATAAAATTCAAAATAAATTTAAAGATAAAATTGTGATTCTTATTGTTTGAATAAGAAATAAAATATTTCTTATTTTGAATAAAAAATAATATATGTCCAAAATTTTCTCTCTACACATTAGGGTTAATGTCACCATATATATATATATATATATATATATATATAAGTATGTGTTTTAGCAACTCTAATGAAATAAGAAAAGAGAGGCAGACGTTTTTGATACAATCATTCTGCCACTTTTGAGTGAAAAGGAAAAGAAAACTAAAACCCTAGCCGCTAAAGAAAAGGGAGCTAGCTCCCCTTAAAGACTTGCTCATCGCGTTCGAGTGTGGATACTAATAGAGGTGGTCGTTCCTTGGAGCAACACATGAAAATTGTTGTTTCTAAACTTTAACAGGTTGGTAATCGATTTACTCTTCCTTTTGAACCAATTGGGTTGCTTGGATCCTGCTTGGATTTAGATTTTATTTTCGATGTGTTTTTTCTGCCTAAACCCAATAACTATAATTAGTTACTCCTCGATATTGAGAGAAGGAAATATCAATGTTAATTTTAAACAAAGGAAAGATGGAAAAGGGACTAACAAATCACTCTATCCAAACTGTAACTAGTCTCAGAAATTGTCAAAGCTTTAAATGCATCAGTAGAGTGCCTAGTTAGTAGAAGAGAAGCTACAAAAATAGAGTAATTATCCTTTGAATTTCCTCCAAAAATTCCTTGATTACGACGACACCAAAGTAAGCAACAACGAATGCTTTTTTTATAAGCTGAAGATTTTATTGCAAATTGCAAGGGGCCAAAAGGCAATTAACGAGTAAAAATTAGCCACTTTCAAAGACTGTTACAAAGCTAACAAAATCCATAAGCAGTCTTTAGCATGAAAATGATAGCAACTGATATGAAAACCAGAGGACTGGTAAACTGCAAAACAGAGGCGTGGACCACCTATATCTAAGACCAGCAGGTGTGTAATGCAATCCACTACTCCCAAAATGAAAAATCCATTAATCCATATCTTCCAAAGAGCAGTCACTTAAAATGTGCACAGGAAAATAGAACCCTGCTGGAGACCAGTTAAAACATCTAAGAAAGAGGTTGCAATAGAGTAGGCCCAGAGGAGGCGTAGACTAAGAAACCATAAACAAGTTCATACAAGATGCAGCATGAAAACCCAGCCTCCTCCATACACTGTTAATTCAAACCAAGCTATAAAGTCTGAGTTCATGGCCATACCTTGTTTAGCCAGCGAAACTACAAAATGATTGCTTTCTAGTTCCCCTTTCTTCTTCAAAACTATCATTAGAGAATCATATGCTCAAATTTGAATCTTAGACTTAAGGAGATCAGCATCAATCAGGTTCAAAATCAAAGAATGAGGAGTATTGGATCCAACAGGAAGGAAACATGAAAATATAGTCTTACTAAGAACGAATCATCCAACCCCTTCGCAGGATGCAAAAGCTGCCTTAAAGATGCAGAGAGAGAAGGCACCGGGTTATTATTCAACATCCGATAAAATCCAATAAAAAAGGCAACAGCTCCACCTCAATAAAAAGTTTAAACAGTCTCACTCATATCACATCCCAGGAAAGATAATAGCATTTCCATTAGCAAATTACTATCAAAGCCAAGTATGAAATCAGAGACCCGAGAAGCTCCTGTTTTAGCCAAGTGATCTACAAAAAAATTATTTTCTCTCCTCTTGTGAACAAAACAAAATTTCCTGATTTTAGATAAGAGGTTTCCGATATTATTAAAAATGTTGGCCATATTTCAAGGTCTTGGACACGCTGGATTATTTAGCCAAGACACCACTGTTAATTAATCCAGTTCAAATATCACTTCTAAATTAGAATTAGACAAGAACTCCACCGAGAGTTGAAGACCTTTGAGAACTGCTATCAATTCAGCAGAGACCAAATAAGACATACCAATGTTACAGGAGAACATGCATATTACCACCCCCAAAGAGTCCCTTAAGACACCTCGTACTCCGGATGGCCCTGGATTCCCTAAGGACGAACCATCTGTGTTCCATTTGACCACTCCCAAAGAGGGTGGAGTCCAGATCAACTTGGGCCTTAACAGGGTAGTTGGGTACACCCTTTTAAGACTAGCAGCCGCAAGAATCAAATCTTATCCCACTAAGAAATCCAAATCTTTGTGAGATTTGATCCAGAAGGAGGACCAAGCAAGACAAAGATGAAATATCTTATCTGAGTCCCAGCTCTTGTCATTGAAAACTACTGCATTCCTTTCCAGCCAAATAGTCTATAGATAAGCCAAAAAAATGATTTTCCAGATTTTTTGTTGAATAGAACCTTGAGCAAGGCCCTGCCAATTTAAGACTAGAGATTTAAAATCACCCGGCAAACAGAAGGTGAAACCCCACTAATTAATCACCCTATACCAAAGTCTAGAGGATATACAACATTTAACAAAAATGTGATCCAAGGTTTCTTCTATCAAAGTACATAAAGGGCATTTAGCACATTCAACATCAATTATGCCCCTCTCTGCCAATAACATCTTAGTACTGATTTTTCCCAACAAGCACATCCATAAGAACACTTCTACCTTAGGGGGAGCCAGCTTTTTCCAGAGAAGGAAAGAAAAGAGATTAACCTGATTCATCTCTAGATTAGAAGACTTATATAGCCAATTGCAAGCAGATTTTATTGAAAATCTGCCTTGTATGTCACCTATATTTTTTTATCGGCTTGACCATATGAGAGAGAGAATGAGTTGAGAGAGATCAGCAACTCTTCCAGCAAAGCTAATTCCCACACCATAAGGGTCCTTCTCCATTTAAGACTCCAATGCCATGATCCTCTAGACCATAAGTGTAACACCCTTGTCCCTCCTAACACTGTACCGGTGTACCGAGGATCGAAATTTTTTTTTACACTTTTGGAAAAAATTACCATTTTACCTTTAAACTTTTTTTTCTTTCATTTTGGTCATTTTTCATTTTCTTTCTTTTTTTTCATTGTCTTTTCACTTATTTATCAATTTATTTCCATTATGCCCTTAGTATAGATCCAGCAGAAAATCTCAGACCGGATACATGAACATGGACCCCACGGGCCCCACTAAAAAGAGAAATAATTTCCAAGTAACCATTCTCATAACATTGCACTTTTCACTTTCACTTTAACACTTAAACCATGGAGATCAAAGATCCTACCCACAGTAAAACAAGTTGCCATGACCTGTACCGCGGTAAAATGTGTTCCTATGGCTAGCCAACTAAATCCAAAACTAGTTTTTACTGCCAGACTAATTATAAGGGCACAATAATAATTTCTTTATTAATTCTTTTCAAGTCCAAAAAATTCAATAATTGACTTTTTATTTCTTTTCGTTGACATTAATTTAATTTCCTATAAAATCACCATTTTAAACATTTTTATGCAATTATTAACTAATAATTCAATTATTTTCAATATACATATTAACATTAAATTCTAAATAAAATCACAATAATTTCAATAAATGCCAATAAAATTTATTTATGCATTATTTATTATCTATTATCATTTTTCATTAAAATAATTACTTAATTCACTATAAATCACAACTTTCATTAAATACATATACTTTACATAATCTTAAAAATTCCCAAATAATTTCCAATTATTCTTTAAAAATTCATGGACATTAATTAGCATATCTACTATTATTTTAAGCTAACATATATTAATTATTTGCATTTTTCTCACTATTTTCCCTTACTATTAAATTCGTTTACCACTAAAACATCTTCTTAAAAATTATATTTCTTCCATTAAAGCCTTCATTTCATATTCTTTCATGTCTAATTTTATTTACCCTAACATAATTACATCAATTAACAATTTTAAACATTTTAACCCTAATTACATAATTAAGAAAAATTCATAAACTTAGAAAATGTAAAGATTAATTAGTCACTTACAATTTTATCTTGAATTAGGGAGTCTAAGGTTCTTTTTTCTTGCCTTTATCCTTGGAAAAACTCCCTCTTTCTTCACCACCTATAGAGGGCAGCCCATTCAAGCTTAGTTTTCTTCACTTTCTTGTTCTCAAATGCAAAAACCAAGCTCATAATCAAATTATACACCTCAAAATCTATGGAAAACCATTAAAGAATTAATTTAAAACACTAAAATTCTCAAACTCCAACTTACCCCTTTTTATTTCTTTCCTTGATTTATTCACTTCCTTTGCCCAAATCAAACAAGTAAAGCTATTTTAGTGATCTAGAGGGATGAAACTACAACTCCTAAGTTTAAATTTAGGAGAGATCTTGCGTGTTTATGAAGCAAGAGAGAGAGAGAGAAAGGTGGAAGGTATTTCGGCCAAGGAGAGGAAGGAAGGAGATCAGCTGATTTTTAGAGTTTTCTCCAGATTTCTGGCCTTTAAATACCTCTCAAATGGGCCCAAAATTGGGCCAAAATGATGGGCTTTGCCTAATTAACTATAAAGGCCCAATTTAGGCCCCTAAAGGTCCAATTTAATATCTCTCTCTTTCAGCCATCAAATTACTCTAAAAATAATTCCATCACTCTTATCACATCAAAAATAGCTAGCACACAAATTTTCGGCTCAATCGGAGTTCGTTATCGGTCCGATTCAAACTTATCGATCCGATTCGACAACTGTCGGTGTCACTGAAAAATGAAATTTTTCACAAAATATTCTACACAAAAATTCATACAGGCATGCAAAATCTAGCAATATTCGGAGTTTTTTTTACTATTTTTAATTATTTACGCAAAATCAACTCACCTTCCCTACCAGAAAAATTGACTCGCTAACTTTTTCGTATTTTTGACCTTTGGAGGCCTATTTGACCTCAATTTTACTTCAAATTTCAATCCCGGACTCATCATGACCAATACTTTCCGATGGTCCAATAAAATATTTTTGACTTTCGGATGTCCTTTTGGCCAAAAAATACTATTCACAATCGGAAAGTACTATTCATAGCTGACCTGGTGTTAAGGCCATTACAAGAAGTCACATTCAATAACCTTTGATTTTTTTGAAAGGAAATTGAGTAAAGTCTAGCAAATTTCAACTTGAGGGAAGAATTTGCGATCCATCTATTATGCCAAAAAAAGCAGAAACCTCTGTTACCTACGTCAATACCAATGCTATTAGAGAGTGAAGGTGCGGATCTAACTTTATCAATGTCGTTCCAGATAATAGAGGCTTCTGAGTTAGAGATTTTTTTCGAAATTAGATCCTTGCTAATCCCATACTTCAATCTTATGAGATTCTGCCATAGAGCATTATTGTAAGGATTTAATCTCCAAAACCATTTAAACAAGAGACTGTTATTTCTAAGGGTGATCGATCTAACCCCCAGGCCACCCAAGTTCCAGTGTGGGACTAAATCACTCCATCAGATCTTGTTGAAAGCTTTCTTGTTTTCAGAACCACACCAGAAGAAATTTCTCATTATTGCATTCAAGGAATTTATGACTCCAATAGGCATTTTGAATAGGGACATAAAGTAAATCGGGAGGCTGATCAGAGTGGCCTTAATGAGAATGAGTCTACCAGCAAAAGATAAGTGTTTACCTTTCCAACTTGGTAACTTGTTTTTAAAATTTTGGATGAGAGGAATCCAAGTTGCTGTTCTCTTAGGATTGGCTCCCAGTGGAAGGCCAAGATATGAACATGGTAATTGTTGGATCTTGCACATAATGATTTCAGCATAATTTGTGATCCAATTGAGATGTACATTGACACCTTTTAAGAAGCTCTTGTGGAAATTAACAGACAATCCAGAGATGAGTGCAAAAACCTTTAGGATTCTTTTGAAATTAACAATGTTTTCAAAACATAGTTCCAAGAAAGCAATGTTATCATCAACATATTGAATGTGGGAGACAATAAGCGATGCAGATGAGCTAGGTAGGGAATTGATTCCTCTAAAAAGATTCACCTCCATATCCTTTTTTATAAGAGATGATAGCCCTTTCGCGGCCAAAATAAAAAGAAATGGAGACAGTGGATCCCCTTGTCTCAAGCCTCGAGAAAGTTGAAATTCAGGTGTGGGGGATCCATCCACTAGAACTGAGGCTTTAGCTGAATTAACACATACCCGAATCCAAAATCTCCATTTACTGCCAAAATTCATATGTTCAAGTATTTCATCCAGATATTGCCAGTTTACCGAATCAAAAGCTTTATAAAAATCCACTTTGAAAAGAATACCACTTCTATTGGTAGATTTTAATGAGTGGATTATTTCATTGGAAACTAACACCCCATCAAGGATTTGCCTACCCCAAATAAACACGCATTGTTCTTCAGACACAACCTCTGCTACCACTTTTTTAAGCCTGTTTGCTAAGAGTTTAGCAATAGTTTTTACAGACTGCCTATAAGACTGATGGGACGAAAATCTTCAAAAATACAGCCCCTTCGATCTTGGGAATTAAAGCAATAAAGGATGAGGACACACCTAGGGGTAGACTACCTTTTTCACAAAAATCTACCACCATTTTGCAGATATCATCACCAATAAAGTCCCAAGCGGCTTTGATAAATGAAAAATTAAAGCCATCTGGGCCGGGAGCTTTGGAGTTGTCGTAAGACCAAACAGTGGCTTTGACTTCATCTGGAGAGAAAGGAAGCTCAAGAGAATTTGTTGAATTCGAAGGGAGTTTCTTGAAGAAGTGTGAAGGAAAGGAAGGTCTTCTGGCCATATTTTCACTGTATAATTTCTTAAAGAAGTCAAAAGCTTATTTCTTTATCAACACAGGATCAGTGATTTCCCCTTGCTCAGTAATGAGCTTGTTGATCCTGTTGTGGTTTCCCCTAGTAGAGGAAGATAGGTGAAAAATATGGTATTTTGGTCCCCCTCCTTCATCCACTTGATCCTCGATTTTTGCCTCCACATGGACTCTCTAGCCTTCAATTTACCCCAGAGTAATTCAATCAAGGAGCTCCTTTTTATGGACAGGGCTCTCCTTATCACATCATAGATGTCCACACACTCCAGATCACAGTCAACACTATCAATGTCTTTTACAAATTTTTTAATTGCAGATTTAACATTCTCGAAACATAAAGAATTCCAGTTCACAATTGCTTTCTTTAATAGTTTAAAATTCAAGTGAATACTCATATGATTTAGCCTACCTATATTTGCCTACCAGGAACTGGCCAGTTTAATAAAGTCTCTATTTTCCAACCAGGCATCAAGGAATTTAAAGGGTCTAGGACCCTAGTTAACCGAAGAGCAAGACAAAAAAATTGGAGTATGATCCTAGATGGATTTGGGCAGGGCAAATTGTTGCATGTTTTGAAATCTCAGGTGCCAAAAGTTATTAACTAAAAAATAATCAATTTGGCTTTTGCTAATAGAATTTCCCCATGTGAATTTTCTACCAGTCAAAGGGAGATCAATTAAACATGTTCTGAACACAAAAGCTTTGAAATTTTATATCTTTTTCATACAGAGTTCCATTACACCTGTCTATAGAGTTAAAGACTACATTGAAATCCCTACTAACAAGAGTAGGCACCCTCTCATCTAGCACCTCTTCAATCCGAAGTCATAATTCTTCTTGCTCTGCGTAAAGTATCGATGCATATATCACAATAATCCAGCAAATTAATGCCTGACTTTGAAGATTACCCTTCACTGCAATCTACCCCTGTCAAGACTTATGAGCTAATTGATTGAAACAATCAAAACCCCATCAGACAAGGATTCCTCCGCTGTTTCCCTCTGCATCCAATGAAATCCAACCAATATTTCTTTTACCCCAGATCCTGCCGATTAATGAGTCATTTATCCCTTGCATCTTGGTCTCCAACAACATTACAAAATTGCATTATTTTTATTCACATAAGACGCTACCACTTTCTTTTTGATTTTTGAATTCAAGCCCCTAACATTCTAGCATAAGAAATTCATTAGAGAAGAAAATAAGCAACTACCAAGTCCCAAGAAGTAACATTGAAAAACCCATTAAGATTTCTGCATTGGGAAATTAATTCTTGCCCACATCTCCCTTTCTTTCTCTTCGGCTTCAATTAGAGATTCAAGGAAGACAGATTTATTTTTTGGTTGGACAATGCCTAGTTGATCTGCTACTTCAAGAATTTTCATTGCTTTTGATAAGTGTGAATTATATATAGTTTTTTGATATGTTTTCAGCTGTGTTATTTAGTTATTTTGGTTTTATTTAGGTTAATTTAAAATTAATTTGTTAATATTTAGTTATTTGATTCCTATTCTGTGACTAGAGTTTAACAAGGAGTCTACTACAATTTTGCCTATAAATGGGAAGCTAAAACACAGAAGAAGGGGATCGATTCTTAGAATTAAGCTTTACTTTTCCTTAGTTATTTTATGTTTTTTGTTTTTATTGCTTTCTTCAAAACTTTGTTTTAATTTTAAGAATGGTTTGTGAGTAGTTTTCTTTAACTTTTGCTAAAGAATACTTGAATCCTTAACTTGTATTGTTATGACTTAAGTTTTTTCTTCAATTTATAATACAAGTTGGTTATTCCTTGGTTCTTAAATATAGTCTTGTTTTTTTCTCAATCTTAAGTTAATTATTAACTTGATTAAGCATTGGTTAATTAATTGGTTTAAGTTGATTAATGACTTGCATGCTCTTAGGTTAATTTAGTTGGATTAATGCATAGTTATAATTTGAATAAGCTATAATTGTGTGTTGATTTGAGTAAGTTAAGATTAAGAAAAGTGTAACCAAGAATAGGTTGAAGTTAAATCTCTTGAGAAAGGCTTTAATAGACATCTAGGAGAGTTAATTCAGTTCTTTATGCTAAGTGTTAAGTTTATCTGAATAAGAAAATTTTGATGCTTGGAACGATAATCTTGAATAAAGTTATCTGGGTTTATTACATTGAATTCTCCATAATCACTTGTATGTTTTCTTTTAATTAAGTCATAGCAATATCGATTAAGGTGGATAGTCCTTTAGTAAAAGTTGTCTTTAATATTGATTTTTAACTCATTAAATTTACTTGCTTTCAATAGATCTTTTCTTTACTTTAACTCTTTCAATAATTTTAATTTAGTTTTAAATTATTGTTTTTAGTTTTGATTCTTTAAATCATCACAACTTTGGGATTTTTCTTCTTTCTTTACACGCAAAATTGATTTTGAAATTGAAATAACACATTCAAGCACAAGTTTTCCTTGGGTTCGATATTTTTGGTCATAATCTTATTTCCCTATATTACTAGCCGATCTAGTATACTTGCTAGATATCGGTCAAGTTTTTGGCGCTGTTATCGGGGATACAGGCGGGAATACTCACCCCAACCCTTTGAGATTAAACCTGCTACCATCACTATGGTACAAAAAAATCAATTTCAGGTTCGGATATAGAGGATCTTGCACAACATTTAGATATGTTCTTAGAAGTGAGTGATACTGTGCAAATTCCTAATGTATCGATTGATGCAATTAGGTTGAAACTCTTTCCATTCACCCTAATAGGAAAAGCTAGGGATTGGCTTCAAATGCTACCAAATCAATCCATCCATTCTTAGCAACAAATGCAAGAAAAATTTCTGTGCAAATTCTTCCCACCCACCAAGACTGCCCTCGTTAGAAAACAAATTAGTGATTTTCAACAATATTATAAGGAGCCATTCCATGAAGCTTGGGAAAGATTTAGAAGACTTTTAAAAAGTTGTCCTCATCATGAAGTTCCTATTTTTTAATTAATGCATATTTTCTATGCAGGTGCCCATCCATTAACAAGATCTTTGTTAGATGCAGCTTCAAATGGAAGTTTCATGAATCAAATTCCCGAGGATGCATTTTTACTCCTTGATGAGATGGACACCAATGATGCTCAATGGACAATCTTTAGAGCAACTCAAAAGAAACAGGGAGTTCATAATATTGATAAAGTAGCTATGTTTAAAGCTTAATTAGAATTAATGGAAAAGAGATATTCAAAAGAAATAAATGAGCTTAAAGCTAAAAATGTCTCTATGTTTTCTAATGAAGTTGATTCTTATGCAGGAATTCCAGGACCTTTGGGAATGAAGAATGCTGAAAGTATGGTAGAAGAAGTCAATGCCTTGAATCCGTATAGCAATACTTACAATGCGGGATAGAGAAGCCATCCAAACTTTTCATGGAGGGAAGGTAATCAAGGTTTTTCTTCTAACCCTAATCCTAGACCCCAATTTAACCACAATCAAACTTCCAATAATCAACTTCTATACCAAAACCAAGCTCCACCTCATTAGCCAAATCAATACCCATCACAAGCATACCACCAACCACCTGATTTTCAAAACCCTCAACCTCCCCCTCCTCAAGAAAAGAAATCTAATATTGAAGAAATGATTGCAAATTTCATGGCTTTCCAAAACTCAATTTTAGCTAGTCAAGATGCTAGATGGAAATCGCAAGATATTTGGATGAGAAACCAAGAGGCATCCATTAGGAACCTAGAAAACCAAATGGGGCAACTTGCTAGTTCTTTATCAAACCGTGCTCAAGGAATATTTTCATCCAATGTAGACCGAAATCCAAAAAAGGAAGCCAAAGCAATCACTTTACGGAGTGGGAAAGAGTTAGAAAAGACTGAACTTGGTAAGAATTCTTCTAAAAAGGTGGAACTGACAATTGAGGTAAGTGTTTCTAACTCTGAAAATAATGAAAAAGTACCTCCTACGATTGAGAAGGGTAAAGGTAAAGAAAAGTTTGTTTCTACTGTTCTTGATGAATCTTAATTACCTTTTCCTGTTCTAGCTAGAAAAGAAAAACAAAATGAACAATTGAGTATATTTTTAGACATGTTTAAAAATCTACATATAAATTTACCATTTGCTGAAGCTTTATTACACATGCCTAAATATGCTAAATTTATGAAAGAATAATGCACTAATGAGAAAACGCTAGAAGGCATAGGAACGGTTCAATTATCTGGTAATTGTAGTGCTATATTAACTAATAAAATTCCTGAAAAATTAAAAGATCCAGGTAATTTTACATTACCTTGTGAATTAGGAGGTAATTTTGTTGGAAATGCTTTATGTGATTTGGGTGCTAATATTAATTTGATGCCTTATTCAATTTGCAGGAAATTGAATCTAGGTAATTTAAAGGAAACTCGAATGATGCTTCAATTGGCGAATAGATCGGTGAAGAGGCCAAAATGAATCATCAAGGACCAATTGGTAAAAGTAGGAAATTTCATATTTTCGGTTGATTTTATGGTGATGGACATGGAAGAAGATAGAAAAGTGCCATTAATTGTGGGGAGGCCATTCTTGAACATAGCAAGAGCCTTAATTGATATTCATGGACAAACGGTTACTTTAAGATTTAACGAGGAGGAAATGGTTTTTAATGTTGATAAAATTTTGAAACACCCCTCGTATGATTTTGAAGAATCCATTTACTTTGTTGATGAGGTTCAAAAATGTGTCAACACAAAATAAGAGGAAATCATTCTCAAAGACGAGCTTCAAAGTTGCTTAATGCATCCAAAGAAAATGGAAGAGTTGGATACAAAGGAGAAAAAGTTGATACAAATTTTGGAACAAGAGCATAGTGAAGATAATGAAATGGAGGATGAACCATCCCCTCCTAAGGAAGATTCTGAACTTAAAACACTTTCATCTCATTTGAAATATGTATTTTTAAGTGATAATGCTAATCCGGTAATTATTTCATCTTTGTTGACAGATTTGGAAGAAGAAATGCTCATTGGAGTCCTCAAAAAGCATAAAGGAACAATTGGTTGGGCAACATCCGACTTAAAAGGGATTAGACCAAGCTATTGTACACATCGTATACCCATGAAGGATAACTTTAAATAGGTGGTGCAACCTTAACGAAGGCTCAACCCAACTATGCAAGAGGTAGTGAAAAAGGAGGTATTGAAACTATTTGATGCAGGTATTATTTATCCTATCTCTGATAGTAATTGGGTTAGTCCTATTCAATGTGTGCCTAAAAAGGGAGAAATGACTGTAGTGATAAATGAAAATAATGAATTAATTCCTACACGCACAGTAACGGGATGGAGAGTATGCATTAATTATAGGAGATTGAATAATACCACTAAAAAAGACCATTTTTCATTGCCCTTTATTGACCAAATGTTAGAAAGATTAGCAGGAAATAAATTTTATTATTTTTTAGATGGATATTCGGGGTATATGCAAATACCTATAGCCCCGAAAGACCAAGAAAATACCATATTCACATGTCCATATGGAACATTTGCATATAGGAGAATGCCTTTTGGTCTTTGTAATGCACCTGCCACATTTCAATGATGCATAATGGCCATATTTCATGACTTTATTGAAAAATTTATGGAAGTTTTCATGGATGATTTCACTATTTATGGTCATGATTTTGAATCTTGTTTGCATAATCTAACATTGGTTTTTGAAAAGGTGTCAAGAAACAAATCTTGTGCTAAATTGGGAAAAATATCATTTCATGGTTAGAGAATGCATTGTTTTAGGGCATAAAATTTCTGAAAAATGCATTGAGGTTGACCAAGCAAAAGTTGATGTGATAGAGAAATTACCTCCACCAACTAGTATAAAGGGCATTAGGAGTTTCCTTGGTCATGCCGGGTTTTATCGTCGATTTATTAAGGATTTTTCTAAAATTGCCAAACCACTTTCTAATTTATTGCTTAAAGATGCTGTATTTAACTTTAATGCTGAGTGTTTGTAGGCTTTTAACCTATTGAAGCAAAAATTAGTTAGTGCACCCGGTCATTGCATCACCCGATTGGAGCTTATCATTTGAAATTATGTGTGATGCAAGTGATTATGCAGTTGGAGCAGTCTTAGGACAATGGAAGAAGAAGATTTTCTACACCATCTATTATGCAAGCCATACACTCACCGGAGCCCAAGTAAATTACACCACTACGGAGAAGAAACTCTTGGCAATAGTCTTTTCATTTGAGAAATTCAGGTCTTACCTCTTAGGATCCAAAATTACGGTATGGTCGGACCATGCTGCATTGAGACATCTTTTTGCAAAGAAGGATTCTAAGCCAAGACTTATCCGATGGGTGTTACTACTTCAAGAATTTGATGTTGAAATCAAAGATAAGAAAGGCGCAGAAAATTTTGTGGCTGACTATCTATCTAGATTGGATCATGCTAGTATCGAAAAGGGAGAAATTTCTGACTTATTTCCCGATGAACATATTTGTGCTTGTTATACTTATGCAAATTCAGTTCCATGGTACGCTAATATAGCTAATTTTCTTGTAGGTGGCTATCTTTCTAAGGAATTTACTTGGCAACAAAAGAAAAAGCTCATAGCGGATGCCAAGCATTACCTTTGGGACGATCCATACCTTATCAAGATATGCTTGGATCAAATACTAAGAAGATGTGTACCTAAATCAGAGCAAGAAGCTATCATGAACCAATGTCATGGAGGTAAAGTTGGAGGTCATCACGGACCAAATAGGACAGTTCAAAAGATACTCCAATCAGGTTTTTTCTGGCTTACTTTATTTGAGGATGTAAGATCTTTTATAGCTACTTGTGATAGATGCCAACGAGTAGGGAATATATCGAAAAGAGATGAGATGCCTATGAACAATGTGCTAAAAGTGGAAATCTTTAATGTTTGGGGCATTGATTTTATGGGACCTTTTTCAAATTCATTTGGGTTTGAGTATATTTTGGTAGTTGTGGATTATGTGAGTAAATGGGTAGAGGCAATAACTACTAGGACATGTGATGCAAAAATTGTGCTGAAATTTGTTAGAAAGAATATTTTCACTAGATTTGGAGCACCTAAAGCTATTATAAGTGATGGAGGCAAACATTTTGTCAACCATCAATTCAAGACCTTGCTTAAGAAATTTAGTGTTAAACATAAAATCACAACCCCATACCACCCTCAAGCCAATGGACAAGTGGAAGTATCTAATAGGGAGTTGAAATCAATCTTAGAAAAAATAGTGAATAACTCTAGAAAAGATTGGTCTCTTAGGTTAGATGAGGCTTTATGGGCTTATCGAACTGCATTCAAAACTCCTATAGGTATGTCTCCCTTTAGAATTATTTTTGGAAAAGCATTTCACCTTCCAGTCGAATTAGAACATAAAACATATTGGGCTACAAAATTTCTTAACTTTGATTTGAGAAATGCAGGAGAAAGGAGGAAATTGCAGCTCAATGAACCCGATGAAATTCGACAATGGTCATATAACAATGCTGTACTTTATAAAGAAAAGACCAAACAATGGCATGACAAGCATTTAAGGGTAAAAGATTTTGTTCCGGGAATGTTAGTGTTTCTTTATAATAGTCATCTTTATTTGTTTCCAGGAAAGCTAAAATCGAAGTGGCTTGGACCATATCAAGTGATGTCAAGCAATAATTTTGGTGTAGTGACGATCAAAAGCTTAAAAGATGGATGTGAATTTACAGTCAATGGTCATCGACTCAAACCTTACCAAATCGGACAGAAAGAGGTTGCTAAAGCAACCATGATTTTTCAAGATACCTAAAACGGTTTGGAAAGTCTAGCTGGAGACTTTGAAAACTCAGAACTACTATTCTTTCTCTCTTTTCATTTTATAGTTGAGTTTTAATTAAGTTTTTGTGTTTTTGCATTTTTGTGTGTTTGTGTGTTTTGATTCATGAAAAGAAGTGAGTAAATCAAGGTTTTTAAAAGCAGAGATGTTTTTAATGGAAAAAGTTTGCGTTTTCAAAACTTAAAAATGGAAAATTGGCATTTAAAAAAGAATTTGGTATGTATGTGTTTCAAAAATGAAGCAACTGAGGTAGAAAAATGCATGTACACATGACCACGTGTGGCTCTTTTTATACCATCACGTGGCCACGGGTTGATGAGGTGCAAAATTTATTTGATACATGTGACCACGTGTATTTCTCAAGAGAAACATCACATGGCCACGGGTTAAGACACTGCTCCTTTCATTTTATTCACACGTGACCACGTGGATTCTCATACAGAAACCACACGTGGCCACGCATAATCCTAGAGCAAGAATACACGTGACCACATGTAGTTCTTCATGTGAACCTCACGTGGCCACGCCTCATCATGCTGCATATATACACCATTTCACGATTTTTATTTTGCTTCTTCTTCATTTTATTTTGCTCTCTCCCGTGCCCACGCCTCACCAACACAAAATTCACCCGTGACCACGAATTTTCACTCATCACCGATCATCACCATCTCCATTTGCTCTCTCTTTCATTTTTCTCTCTCTCCTACCTATCATCTCTTCTTTCACCACATTTTCTTCATTATTTTAGTTTTTTTTACAACTCACGCACACCACCTTCACTTTGTGCTGCAATTTTGGTGTAATTCTTACTTTCAAATAAGTATTTACTCTCTTTACTCCTTAATTATTGTTTGCTTATCATCCATGGTTGTGTTTTGTGCTATTATTGTTCATGAATGTTTAGTTTTTAGGTTAATTTGCACTTAACATTTTGTTTGCATGTTAATTATTTTTGCTTCTTTGGATGATTATGAGTATTATATGCATGTTATAGATGCTAGGTATGCAATTGGGTAGTGAACAATCCTTGTTATGCTTTTTAAATTCATGCTCAAACTTATGCTCACAACGTGTTCGATGAAATGCCCCAATGAGTTTTTCTTTAAAAAAACACTCAACTTTCACTCTTTGGTTGGCATATTTATGATGTGCAGGGATGCAATTCATGCATATAGGCATTGTTTTAACATATTCTTTGTGCCCAACTTATTGATACATTTTATGTGTATCATGTTGATCTCCACATCTATATGGGACATTTATGCTATCAATTTTGCATTTCATCCATGTGTGCTTAAATTCATTCAATGCATGATTCATGTGCTTACACCTTAGTATGTTTTGGGTTACAAGTCAACACTTACATTGTGTTTTTCTTTCTTTGTAGTGGCACCTCGAAGGACCAAATATCCTGATGTAGCAAGTTCATCTGGTATACGTATTCCGTCGTATGTAGACAGGGCAAAGATCAATAAATTTGACTATTTCAGCAAGTGTACCTATGTCCAGCCCGCTTATTTAAGGCATTTGTTCCTCAATATCCCGGCTGGAAATTTGTGGGATCAGGATATAGAACCATTGATTCAAAATATTGGCTAGGGGAAGTTCGTTGAAAAGAAACTGAAAGTATATCCAGATATGGCATGGGATTTCTTGTATTCTTTTGAATGCTACTTTAAGAGAGATGCGGAGGACGGCACAGTCAGTTTTAAGTTTGGTAAGAAAGGATATTCCTTAACTTTTAGTAAGTTCTCTGAAATTCTTGGATTTGTGCCAAATGTCCCTACTGAATGGGAAGATGCTTCGCCTGTGGAAAATTGGGAACGAATCAAGGATCTTGAATTAGATGAGCCATGGGTAGGGGGACAATGCAAGGTCCATGCTTTAAGGACTCATGCATTAAGAATCATTCATCGGTTTCTTGCAAAGAGTATGTACAACAATTTGAAGAATGCAAGCACCATTAGTGTATCTTAAGCAATGGTTCTCCGATGCATGATGGATGGAATAGCACTAAATGGAGCGGGCATTATAGCTACTCGAATTATGGACTTGTAGAAAATGCTAGGACACATTGATAATATTTCTATAGGGTGGATAGCTACAGTTTTAGCTTCTGCAGTTGAGCATCCGGTTTGTGGAGAACCACTTAAAGGAGATTTGCCTTGTATTGATAATAAAATGCTGAAAAGGATGAAAATTCTGATCCCTAGGCCTCCTGGTCATTGGGCAACTCGGGAGGAGTATTTAAGAGAGAACAATATTTGCTTTGAGGAGCAGCAAGAGGAACCAAATAAGGAGTATATTGCCATAGCTGTGCCTTCCCCCATCAATGAGCCTACAACACCGGAATAGGAAGCACCATTTAATCAATTAAGTAGCTGGATGGATGCTCAACAAATTAGACTCGATCAAATGCAAGGAAGATTGGATATGCTTCATGATACGGTCATGGAAGGAAATAGGAGAGTTGAGCATTTTATCCATCACTTTTGGTACCAGTTTCCTCCACCACCACCTCCACCGGAATAGATCTTCATTTGCTGTGGACAGCAAAATTTTGAGGAGGGGGTAGCCTCCTTTCAGGGAGATTATCTTCTATCTTTTCTTTTCTTTTTCATGAATCAAACTTTGTTATTTTGTATTTTGTGTTTTGTTTTGTTTTTTTTTTATTGTGTTTTTATTTTGTTTGTTTTCTTAAATTTGTAAAACGTATTAAAGACTTATGTAGTTCACCTTTTCATTTAATTTGCATGAAAACTTAGTTTGCCCTAGTTGACTTTAAAACTTGGAACACTTTGAACTTGGATATGGAATATGCATGTTTTTGACTTTTGCTTAGAAAGAGAACATTTATGTTGTTTAATATGCCTTTGGATAGGTTAATTTTCAACTTGATAAATGTTTGTTAGTTTTCAAATTCTTAAAAGCACTTAGACTAGTTTTTAACTTAGTGAAAAAATCAATGCAATGAAGTAGTGAAGTAAGAAAATTTAGAGCACTAGAACCTTCCTCATCACCCTTCAAAGCATATGAACAACTCAAGCAACTTAGAAAATGATCTAGGCAATAATTTTTTTGATAAACTTTCTTAAAGACTTGTGTCCTACCTTGATGTAATTATCCTTTGTTAAGTCATTTTGAGCCTATAATGTATGCTTAATGCGTACCATTAATATTTTCTTGTTACACCCAATGTTTTAACCATATAAACTAAAAAGCTTTTATCTCACCCTATGAAATTGGCCACTTTAGGATTAAATGGATGCGTGAAAAGAGTAAAGTTTTATTGGGTGTAGTAAGAAAGTCTTAACAAAGTTATTAATGAAGTCAATTGGAAATATTCCTTGTATTACCTTGAGGTTAGCTTGTGAATGCTAGTTCATTAGAAAAAAAAAGTTTGAAGTTTGAGAAAAGGAAAAAGAAAGAAAAAGAGAACTAGCAAATATGAAAAAATATAAGTGTGGGATAGTACAAGGAAAAATGAAAAAATAATGACTTCTTGGTGAAAGGATATATTATCTTTTTAAAGAAAGTTTGGAATCAAGGCAAGGATGAGCAGAATTTGTATTGCTTAAGTTATTGGGCTTTTTGTAATCTATTTTTTCTTAGAGTGGCTATATTCATTTTGATTATCTTTTATCCATTCTTTGATAAACATATCCTTAGCCCCATTACAACCTTTGAAAGACCTATGTGATTTTAAGTTTATTTTGAGTTGTTTAGCGAAGATGACCTACGGGTTCCGGTGCTAAAAGAGAGGCCTATTGTGTTTCTAGAGTTTCAGGCACGAAACCGATTGTATGCTTATGCATTCATATATTCTATACTTCATTACCTAGTTGTGTTGATATTTTGATTTTCAAATTTGCTTAAAATGATTTGGTCTTGCACACACTCAAGGAAACTAGCTTATATTCTCTTATTGAAGTTAATCTATTTAGAGTTTATATTAAGTGCTTGTGTTAAAATGCTAAGTTTGGTTTTGAAATTGCATATCTTTATACAAGTTTGATGGTTTTGAAGGAGGGTTTGTTCTAATTTGCTTGAGGGCAAGCAAAGTTTAAGTGTGGGGTATTTGATAAGTGTGAATTATATATAGTTTTTTTTGATATGTTTTTAGCTGTGTTATTTAGTTGTTTTGGTTTTATTTAGGTTAATTTAGAGTTAATTTGTTAATATTTATATTTTTGAAGTTAATTTTATGTTTTGTTTGATTTTCAGAGTTAAATTGTTAATAAAGGGCTTAAAGTGCAAAAAGAACAAAGTTTAGGGCTAAAAGTGCAAATATGAGAAATTTAAACGAGAAAACGAGCGTCCAGTCCAGAGCCTTGAGACGTGCCCACGTGAAAACATTGAAGCATAAGACACGTGGCCACATGAAGAAGTATACATGAAGAGCCGTGGCCATGTGAAGAAAATTGAAGGGACTAAGTGAAGACACGTGACCACGTGGATTCCAGTGAAGGACGACACGTGGCCACGTGTGGAGGAAGAGTATATATACACGTGACCACGTGTAGAGAAGGTACATTGAGGGGCGTGGCCACGTGATCCAGTTTTCCCACTTCGTGAAGGATTTTCGAGCATCCTATTTTAGCAGAATTTGATTCCTATTCTGTGACTAGAGTTTAACAAGGAGTCTACTACAATTTTGCCTATAAATAGGAAGCTAAAACACAGAAGAAGGGGATCGATTCTTAGAATTAAGCTTTACTTTTCCTTAGTTATTTTATGTTTTTTGTTTTTATTGCTTTCTTCAAAACTTTGTTTTAATTTTTGGTTTGTGAGTAGTTTTCTTTAACTTTTGCTAAAGGATACTTGAATCCTTAACTTATATTGTTATGACTTAAGTTTGTTCTTTAATTTATAATACAAGTTGATTATTCCTTGGTTCTTAAATATAGTCTTGTTTTTTTCTCAATCTTAAGTTAATTATTAACTTGATTAAGCATTGGTTAATTAATTAGTTTAAGTTGATTAATGACTTGCATGCTCTTAGGTTAATTTAGTTGGATTAATGCATGGTTATAATCTGAATAAGCTATAATTGTGTGTTGATTTGAGTAAGTTAAGATTAAGAAAAGTGTAACCAAGAATAGGTTGAAGTTAAATCTCTTGAGAAAGGCTTTAATAGACATCTAGGAGAGTTAATTCAATTCTTTATGCTAAGTGTTAAGTTTATCTGAATAAGAAAATTTTGATGCTTGGAACGATAATCTTGAATAAAGTTATCTGGGTTTATTACACTGAATTTTCCATAATCACTTGTATGTTTTCTTTTAATTAAATCATAGCAATATCGGTTAAGGTGGATAGTCCTTTAGAAAGTTGTCTTTAATATTGATTTTTAACTCATTAAATTTACTTGTTTTCAATAGATCTCTTCTTTACTTTAACTCTTTCAATTGTTTTAATTTAGTTTTAAATTATTGTTTTTAGTTTTGATTCTTCAAATCATCACAACTTTGGGATTTTTCTTCTTTCTTTACACACAAAATTGATTTTGAAATTGAAATAACACATTTAAGCACAAGTTTCCCTTGGGTTCGATATTTTGGGTCATAATCTTATTTTCCTATATTACTAGTCGATCTAGTACACTTGCTAGATACCGGTCAGCTTCCATTCTAGGCTAATAAGGTGAAAAAGCATCCTCCTTGGAGATACGGGAATTAACATTCCGTATGCAGCCATCTGAAATCGACTCCTTAGTTGATATCTCTAAGCAACGAATTATCCTCCATGATTGCTAGCAACATAGCTTTCTTTGGTTTCTTTTTCCTGCCCTTTGTCTTTCTTAAGTTTGGAATTTGAAAGGCTAATTTACATGGGTCAAGAAAGAAAATTGATCTAGTCTTTTTGATTCTTTTTCGGACTGTTTTATCTTCATTTGAAACTTTACCATTTGACCTAACCTATATCAAGGCTTCATCTGGATTGGGCCTGTAAAGAGGATAGCTCGAGATAGAGTTAGGTTGGTCTTTATAAATAATAAGGTTTAACCTATTAAGAGATAGGGCCTCTATACCATCAACCTTATATGTATTTTAATAAGATCCAAGCGCCATTTCGACATTAGCATTAAATTCGTTTTCTTCATGTCCTCCTAAAGCGCCAATACTTTTCTAATTATTTTCCAAATAACAAGGCAAAGAGAGATCAACCACCCCTTCATCAATAAGATCTACCATAGGAGATAGACTTGGGAAAGAGTGTGTCGATGGAGTTTGGCTTGACACTCAGGCTGAGATTGATCCAAACTTTTCATATTCCAGACTTGACGAGAGATGCTCCGTTGAGAGAGAAACCCCATCTTCCTTTGTGGTTGGTGGCTGGAAGTTGGAAACTTCCCCCGATTTGTCATAGGGTCTACTCTGCATCTTAAAAGAAAGGTCAGGACAAAAACTCGTCAGTTCTTCATATATATTAAAAGGATAAATAACTCCATCGATTCTAACTTTGAGTGTATCATTAATTAAAGAGGGTGCTGAAGTTGCAATAAGAAATTTGGCAACATCCAGAGAGCTCTTTCTCCTAGTATTTGCATCCAGAGTGATAACGTCTCCGTAAAGCGCTGCAATGGTGGAAAAGAATGATGGGTTCTAGGCATTCAAAGGGAAGCCAACACACCTAACCCAAACAGACCTTTTCTTACAAATATCAATAGGTTCCCAAGGCTTCACCATTTCAAACCAATCTCCTAACCAGTTTAAACCAGATTCCAGAATTTAATCTCTTTTAATCATTGAAGGGAATGTGAGAAGGATTAAGTTACCACCTATGGGTCTACATTCACAGGAAAAATATCCTCGAGAGATTAGCATATCTTGAATATTAGTGACGTTTTGAGCATGGTGCAACCATCCTACTAAACTCCTAGCTAGCCAGCTCATGTCTTCTTTATCCACCGTATATTGGAAATTGACAGCCCCAGCTTTTGAATTCTTGTAAGTGTCTTTTCTCTTACCATCACGGCTAAAGAAACCCATCCCTATGACTTTGGCATATGACCTAGTATCTCTATGACTGGGGCTTCTCACCCATGCAAATTTTTCCTTCATTTCACCTCGCCCATCATGTGACTGTGGCGAGCAAGATTAACGTGAATTTTATGATTGCCAATCCAGGCACCATCGAGTCTTTTAATGTTGTGATCTATATTCCTTGTGGTGTTCAGTCTGACGAAGCCAAACTTAGTTCCTTAGGCACTTAACTTTTTGGGGATGAAGACTCGTACCAACCCAAACCAAGAAAAAGTTTTTCAAATTTCCATTAAAGGCCACCCCAAAGGAAGATTGTCAACGAATAGGTTATAAGTAAAGGATTCAATTTTTGGGTGCTCAACCTGAGAATAGGGAGCACCGCTAAATCCATCATGGCCACGTCGCCCAGCCGGTAGCTCAGGAAATTCATCGGGATTGAGTTGAGGAAGGGTTAGGGGTTGGGAGGAAACCATTTTTTTAGTCCTTAATACTTGCTGTGAAGTATTACTAAGCAACAACGAATGCTAAAAAGAGGAAGACATGAAACTCCTTAAAACAACAAATGAGAATGGTGCAAATTAAGTTTAACCCAGCTCTTATAATCCCCTTTCGAGAAGAAAGCTCTAAGAAAATTAAAAGGTAAAAGCAAAGACCAAAAACTGGCAGTAAGGATACAATTGCGCATAATATGCAAATTGGATTAAGTAGTAATACCATAAAAAGAGCAAGCAACCATATTAGTAAAATGACATTTTTTATGATCTGCATTAGACATCAAACCATGGTTTAAAGACAACCATAAAAATTTAATTTTCTAAGGAATCTTTAAGTGCAAAATCAATTTTTAAAAAGGGAAAGAGAGATACTAATACTTGCTAGCCACAAAAGAATAGGCCGATTTAAGAGTAAAATTACTTGAAGTTAAAATTCTTTAATAGGCTTGGTCTTTGCCAAGATTAGAACTAGGAAGATAGATGAATGAAATCTTTAAAAGCACAACATTAGGGAGGAACCCTTCTAATAAACTACAATTCCAGTGACTAGAAACATTAATAAATAAACAAATATTTTTACTTATTAAATGCTTATCAAGAGACATGGAAGCTAGGGAAAATAAGTTGACATTAAGCCTAAGAACCCAATAATCAAGATAAAACTTTACTTTTAACCCATCACCTAGAGACCACATAATGTTAGCTTTAATATTGCTCTAAGATTTATAGATACCACTCCAAACCATGGAGCACGACTAAAGAGGCGCAAATAAAGCCAAAATAGAAGGTCAAAATTTAAACTTCGATTTAAGAATTTAAACCTAAAGGCTAGCATCAAAATATAAAATCTCCCAAGCAAGCTTTATATTATAAGCTGAATTTAAAAAACTTAAGTTAGGCAAACCTAAACCTTCATTAAATTTACAAAGAGAGATAGTAGCCCAAGGAAAAAAAGCAATGTTGCGTTGCTCATTAGCCCCATAAGACACAAAATGTCTAGTAAGCTTCTCTATTTGATTGCAAACTAAATAAAGAATGGTATTAATTTGCCTAGCATATGTAGGTAAGATCAGCAAAACTAATTGAGTCAGAGTAGCTCTTCTAGCAAAAATGTTACAAGATTGATTCCAATTAGACAACTTTTGCTTCATATGATCTAGAATATAAGAATAAGTGTGTTAAGTAACCTTAGAATTGAGCAAAGTCACACTAAGATAATTTCCAAGATCTAGGATTTCCTTCAAACTCAAACTACGAAATAAAGAACAATGCATCTTGCTAGAAATATGCTTGGAAAAATAGATGCTAGTTTTTTGGGCACTAACTCTGTGATTGGAACAATTACAAAAGGAATAAAGAACCTCATTTATAATGAGAGTTTGTGAATCCACCACCTAAGCAAAAAGAATTAGATCATCTGTAAGGAAAAGTTGGGAGACAACAGGACCATTTCTATTCAGATTTATGGGTTTTCACTTACCATCATGGACAACTTGATCAATACAATAAGCTAAATGTTCCATGAAAAGAACAAACAAATACGTGAAAATAGGCAGCCTTACCTTCAGCCCTTTGAAAGAGAAAAAGAATCGGTCATTTTCCTACTCCATAAAATTTGCATGGAGGCACTAAAAACACAATTCATAATGATTGTAATCAAAGAAGATGGCAACCCAACTTCTGTAAGAGTATCCTATAAAGAACTCCAAATAATATGGTCACATGCTTTCTCAAGATCAACTTTGATCTCTATAAAATCCATCTTCCCTTTCTTAGTCCTCATAGAGTGGACAACTTCTTGGGAAACAATGATATTCTTCGTTATGTGCCTCTTTAGAACCAAACTAGTCTTGTTAGGTCCATAAGAATAGGCATAACATTCTTTAGTCTACTAACAATAGTTTTAGTAACAAGCTTGTAAGTCACAATACATAAAGCAATATGCTAAAATTGGCTAATGACCTTAACATCTCCACTTTAGGAATGTGGCAGAGTAAAGTTTTATTCATATCCAAGTTTATAGTACCAACCCTCAAGAATTCTGTGCACTTTCTTGCAAAAGGTCATCACCAATAATATTTTAGTGAGACTGATATAAGATAGCTTGAAACCCATCAATGACACGAGCTTTCTAAGGCTTTATATCAAAAAGGGCATTTTTTATCTCATAATCCAAAAAAGGTAAAGTAACCGAGCTAAGAAGAGCTAGCTCATAAGGAAAAAAATACAATTTAAGAGGGTAAATATGGCAGTGATTATTATCATCATGATAAATACCTTGAAAAAATAACAGCCATGGATTTAAGAACATTTTGATCACTTTGCCAGTTACCCAAACTATCTTGCAAGTATTCAACATGCTTTCGTCTTATAACAGTTTATAAATGGAAAAAAAAGAGCCGTGATCACCCCATATGATCCAATTGCCTCTAAATTTCTAAAACCAAATCAATTTGTCTCTAAGAAGAATGAGATCTAGCTCCTGCTTCAAAAAAGCTTTCAAGTCAGCAAGATAATCATAATTAATAACGATGTTCAAGAGCAGTATACATGCCATTGAGATGAGCCAAAAAACTTCTTTTTTGCTTGAAGACATTCCCAAATGCATCAAGATTCTAGCACTTCAAATGATCAGAAAAATTCTGAATGACAATCATGAAATATGAATTAGCTTGTCAATTATTAGCAATAAAGTTTCAAAAATCAGCATGAGTCAACCAAGCTTGAAAAAATCGAAAAATGTTTCGATCCATAGAGAGTAATCAAAGAATAAAACTTCACTAAAAGAGGCTTATAATCATAATGAATACAAGCCAGGTTAGAAGTCATGGCGTCTAAATACCCCAAACGTCAATTAGAATTACAAATACCTCTATCTAATCTTTCAAAAAGATTGCCTCTTTTTGAAGTTAAATCATAACTGTAATAACCCAAATAAATCAAATTCGAGTTTTGGAACTAATTAACAAAGTTCTTATAAACACCTAAACCGTTAGGGGAGCCACCATTCTTTTCAGAGCTAGCTAAAATGGAAATAAAATCTCCCATGAGAACCTAAGGATCAGAAATGCTTATATTTAGATGAGAAAGTTGTTGCCAAAAGTTATTATGCCTAAAGGTTATTAAGTCATACAAGTTGAACCTTTCAAACTTAGTTTGTTAGCTAAGATATCACCCCTTATATCTCTGTATCTTATTTCAATTATAGTTAGTGTATTTTGGCTACTATAAAAATAGAGATGTACTCCTTGTAAATAAGTGTGAATGAAATATATTGAAACTCTCCTTCTTGACATTGTATCAGAGCTTCAGTCTTAAAAAGAAATATGAGCAACACAGCCTCCTCCTTCTCTTCTTCTTCTGCAAATTCTTCTTCTTTTTCTTCTTCAACCCAACTCAATTTCTCTATCAAATTATCATTCAACAACTTTCTCTCTTGGAAAACTCAGCTTCTTCCATTACTTAACTCTCAAGATCTTATGAGCTTTATTGATGGCACAAATCCAGCTCTACCAAAAATGATTTTAAGCACTGATAATCCTCCTCAATCATTCCAAATCTAAAATTCCAAATCTAGTTTCATACAGATCAAATGCTTCTCTCTTGGATTCTCTCTTCTCTCATAAAATCTATTTTTCCTTACATCAATAGAGTGACCTCTTCCTATGTAGCATGGACAACCCTTGAAAATACATTTGGAGCAATTTTTGAAAACAAACAACTACAATTGCATATTGAATTATAGGAATTGAAGAAAAATGGACTCTCTGTTAAGGATTATCTTCTTAAAGCAAAGGCAATCTCTGATGAACTATGTGCAGCTGGTCATCCAATGACTCAAGAAGAATTCAATGCCATCATCTTCAGGAACATTGAAGCAGAATTTCAAGGGATTATTAGTAATCTCACCTCTCGATCAACACCTGTTACTTTTGCTGAGCTTCATAGCCAATTGGTTGCTTATGAAATTCTTCTCAAAGCATAACAGCCTTCTTATATAACTAACTTTTCCTACAAATCACCCATTCTTCCTACCCCAACTCAAGTAACACTTCCTCATCCACAACAGAATAAGACTTCTCATCCACTATGGAGGAACAAGTCAAACCAAAAAGGAATCATCTGTCAAATATGTAGTCTAACTAATCATGCTGCTAATAACTGTTGAAAGCGATATCAACAATTCAATAACTTCCCTCAATACTGACCATCCATGCCCTATTTTCGAGGCAATTCTCCTATGCCATTTGTCTCCCCAAATATGTATACTCATCAATCTCATGTGGGTTTTCAATCCACACCTCCTTCCCCTTCTTACATGGGTTAATATGCTGGTAGCTCTGTTCAACCTTGGATTGCTGATACTAGTGCAACAGCTTATATTACACCAGATATGAATGCTTTACATCTTCCATAGCAGTATGGTGGTACCGATCAACTAATAGTTGGTGATGGTAAAGGTTTGCAAATCAAACATTATGGCACTGCTTATTTACCTTCTCATTCAAATCAATTCCTTTTATCAAATACTCTTCATGTTCCCCAAATTTCAAAGCCTTTAATATCTGTTCAGCATTTTTGCATTGATAATAACTATTTCTTTGAATTCTGGCCATCTTATTTTTCTATTAAATGTCAAAAAACCAAACAAGAGCTTATGAGAGGGTTGAATGATTATGGCTTGTATCAGTTTCCTTCCTCTTCAGTCTATCCTTTGGCACTTATGGCAGATTCCTATCATGATTGGCATGCAAGACTTAGGCATCCTCATAGAAAAACTGTTCTTCAAGTAGCAAAAGATATTAACATTTCCTTTTCTAGTAATAAGCAGACCTCTACTCTTTGTCGGTCTTGCTCGTTAGGGAAGCTTGGTAAAATTTCACTACCATCAGTTGAACATCACTCCTCTCGTCCATTTGAAATATTATATTCTGATGTTTGGGGGGCCATCTCCAATTCTTTCAAATGTGGGATATAAATATTTTGTTTGTTTCATTGATGATTTTACTCGGTTTTCATGGATCTTTTTTCTTAAAAATAAAAGTGATGTATATGACGTATTTCTTAATTTTAAAGCCTTTGTTCACACCCAATTCCAAACAACTATTCAAGCTATTCACTCTGATTGGGGAGGGGAATATTAACGACTTAATAAATACTTTCAAACCCATAGAATTGTTCATCGTATTACCTGTCCTTACACACATGAACAAAATAGAATAGCCGAACGAAAAATACATCATATTGTCAATACGGGTTTAACTCTTTTAGCTCATTGTTCTCTCGATTTTTGGTTCTGGCCTTATTCTTTTGATACTGTTGTCGCCTTAATTAATGGTATGCCTACTCCCACTTTTGATAATCACTCACCATTTTTGTGATTATTTGTTAAAAATCCCAAATATCATGATCTCAAAATCTTTGGTTGTTGTGTATATCCCTTGCTTAGATCGTACCATAATCATAAATTCAATTTTTGCACCAAAGCTTGTGCCTATCTTGGTCCTTCCATTTCTCATTTTGGTCATAGATGTCTTGTTCTGGATAAGGATCGAATTTACATAGCTCGGCATGTTAAATTTGATGAAACTACATTTCCTTATCAGCATCTCTCCGCCACACGGGTTCAAGATTCAAAATTAGCAGTTGCCAAGGACTCTTCTGCATGGTTGAAACTGATTACAAGTCCCCATCAACAATCCTCTTCAGGTATGAACTCTACATCATCATCTATTCTAAATTTAAATTCTCCTTCCTCATTTTTTTATGATATATCTGATTTTCCCAATCCTTTAAATTTAAATTGTGCCTCATCTGATTCATCCTCCTCACCCACCTCTGTAATACCCCTAATGGTACCCTAAGAGGGGTAAATGGTCATTTCTCATAAGATGGAGGTTAATTTTGTGATTAATTAAAGGAAAATTGCAAATTAGAAATTTAATTGAAAAGTAAAAGTAAAAGTTTTGAGGTAGAAATGTGATATGTGAAAGGTGAGAGGCCAAAGTAAGAAACATAAATATAGAAAGGGACCAAAATGAACTTTGCCAAACTTTTTGTGAGCTACCAATAGGAATGTAGCAAGTGGATGGCTAGAAAGAGAGAATAAAATATGATTTTCTTCCTTCAGTTGGCCGGCCATCCTTGGCAAAAAGACTCATTTTGTTTTTGTTCTTCTCTTCCTCTTATCTTATTTTATTTTTCTCTTCTCCTCAATTCTATGAAAATAAAATTATACTCTAAGAAAAAAAAAGTTATAGATGGTAGAGAGAAGGGTTTTGCAGCAACCTAGGATGAAGACCAAGAGAGAGAAAGGAATAAGAAGGAAGATAAGGAAGAGAGAAAGATTGGTGGAGCCTTAAAGAAATATGGGAACTTTTCATAGTTTTGTGTGTGATTGATATGCATATGGTGTTATAAATGAGATACTTGATATTATAAAATGTTATAATCATGAAAAATTAAGGTTAAACATGATTGAAATTCGGAATTAGGAGGCTTTCTTGAAGATAGAGAAAATTGTTTTAAAGTTCACTTGACCAGTTATCAGTTATTTGTTGATATCTTGAGTTCAAGTAATTCAAATTGAGAAATTCCAATTGGATAAGAAACTAGACTCATAGATATTCATTTCATGTGAAGATCATGAAACCTAAATCACGATGAAATTATAAAATAGTCACAAATTTGTCACAAAATTTGCGACGAAAATAGTGTCGTCGCTAATTGGCAGTTTTTTTTGTAGTGGTCATAATCATATTTTGAGTTAATAGTTACAAAACATGGTCATTACATTATTTTCTAAGATTTACACAAATCAAAAAGAGAAAAGCAGTACAATTTAGATATCCTAACTTCTCTTCCTAGCTGGTGTTGGTCTTGTCCCTGAAGCAACAACATATCTTAAAGCTACATGGATAAACACCCGTGCTAAGTTATAAAGCTTAATGGAGAACAATACATATATGAACAACCACTCACAGTGATTATTTCCAAACACACAATAAATATTATCAACATCAAGATATTATAATCAACATGCAAAGGTTACAATATAATTCACAAAGCATATTTAATCTTATAACATTATTATATAAGGATAGATCATAATAGACTAATAAAGTCTTTATCAATATTATACATATACTGTTCATTTCATACTGTGAAATTGCCTACTAAAGTCCTGTGGGTGTGGATAACGGGTGCTGTGGATACCTGTAGGTATCAAATATATAAATACCTGAAAGTATTATTCCCGTGGATACCCGAAGATATCAAACATGTGGACCCAACCGGGATCAAGCCTGTGGTCCCAAACGGGGATAAATATAGATCCAAACGGGGTCAAACCTATAGCAGCTGCGATTGTAACCCTATAGGCATGCCTATCTATCCACCACCAAGTTCTATATGCAGGCAACTAATCATATTCATATGATATTTGATTTATACAATTCAATTCATCATATAATAGATTAATTTAAACAATACAATATTGTTCTTTAATTATCATGTTATAATCTTTAACTATCTTGTCATAAATAATAGTACATATAGATAATCAGTATAATACTCATATTCAAGTATATATTTTCATGCATTAATTATTATAACTTTATTCTTATATTACTTATACATTTCATATGTTTATGGTTGTTTATTATCATATACTTTATATTTAAGGTAACTATATGATTTAGGAAAAGAGTAGGTAAGTTTATGCCTTATATAGGGTTTAAAACTTTCAAGTTTTAACTTATGAAGGAGGATCATGATTACGTGGCCCAAGACATGAAATAGGGGTCACGGTTACTAGCAAAATCATGGTAACCGTGACCTAGGTTACTTTTTGGGTCTGGACTACGCCAGACTACCTCACGGTCATTACCGGATGAGTAATAACCATATTTTATACTTTTTAAAGGGGTCATGGTTACTATGAAAAGCTTAGTAACTATGAGGTAGGTCTTCTTTAAGGTCTGGACTGAAAATTAGGGTACCTTATGGTTATGATGAAAAACCTAGAAACCGTGAGGCCCAAACTGCCCAAAGATAGATTTTGTCTCAACTTCTAAGTCATTTATAGCCTATAAAACATCATTTTTATAGAAAACTTCCTTCTACAAAGTTATAGATATGTGTTTCTAGTTCCCAAAACATCCAAAATCAACCCAATCAGAGCTTTAAATCTCATGATATTCACTAAAAACCATAGACTGATCCCAATGATAGGGGCAGTAGTCATGACCCGGATTCAAGCCTATTTTTCTATATCATAAAAATTGATTCAGGTTTTGTGATCTTCATATGAAATGAAGATCTATGAGTCTAGTTTCTTATCCAACTAAAATTTCTAAATTTTAATTACTTGAACTCAAGATATCAATAAATAACTGATAACTGGTCAAGTGAACTTTAAAATAGTTTTCTCTATCTTCAAGAAAGCTTCCTAATTCTGAATTTCAATCATGTTTAACCTTAATTTTTAATGATTATAACATTTTATAATATCAAGTATCTCATTTATAACACCATATTCATAGCAATCACACACAAAACTATGAAAAGTTCCCATACCTCTTTAAAGCTCCACCAATCTTTCTCCTTCTTCCTTTCTCTCTCTTGTTCTTCATTCGAGGTTGCTGAAAAAACCTTCTCTCTACCATCTATAGCTTTTCTTTTCTTAGAGAAAAATTTTATTTTCATAGAATTGAGGAGAAAAGAAAAATAAAAGAAGAGAAGAGGAAGAGAATAACAAAAACAAATTGAGTCTTTTTGTCACGAATGGCCGGCCAACTGAAGGAAGAAAATCAAATTTTCTT
Organism: Excoecaria agallocha; assembly: GCA_037975025.1. Taxonomy (NCBI): domain Eukaryota; kingdom Viridiplantae; phylum Streptophyta; class Magnoliopsida; order Malpighiales; family Euphorbiaceae; genus Excoecaria; species Excoecaria agallocha. The sequence goes on along the minus strand of CM075806.1, from coordinate 56,688,924 downwards.
CTCTCTTTCCAGCTATCCACTTGTTACATTCCTATAGGTGGCTCACAAAAATCTTGGCAAAGTTCATTTTGGTCCATTTCTATATTTATGTTTCTTAATTTGGCCTCTCTCCTTTCACATATCACATTTCTACCTCAAAACTTTTACTTTTACTTTTACTTTTCAATTAAATTCCTAATTTGTAATTTTCCTTTAATTAACCATAAAATCAACCTTTGTCTCATACGAAATGACCATCTACCCCTCTTAGGGTACCATTAGGGGTATTACAAATCTCTCCCCCTTAAAGAATTTCGTCCTCAAAATTCATATATGTATCCTATACTCATATAACACTACTATTTCTATACTTCTATCGGTATTCATATATCTATCTCACTTATCTTGTATTTTATACTGTCTCTACTGGCTCTACCGGTTCTCTGTTTACTTCATATACATTTTTGTACTATATCACACTTAAATTCAATCTATCTATATCTCTTTATAACTACAACACTCTCTTGATTCTGTCTTTACCTTGCTTCACTTTTCTTATGACTTTATCTTCAAATAAAGATGGCCTAATCATATGATCATATCATTACTATGCTCAACGTATATCCTGTCAGTTTCGTTTTTTAGTTGGGGCCAAATACATGTCATATGATGTTGCGCTATGAGTGAATGATGCTTCATGTATGCAATGAAGTGTAAATATGCAATGCACACGTTTTGTCCCATTCCCATTATGAAATATTTTATCAACTGCCCATGATTGTTAAGGAAACACTGACAAGTTTATAGAGCGTAGCAATTAACCTCAATTTTTTTCACAGCGACTCCACATATATTTGTATATATATGTGTTATATCTTAGCTTAATAATCTGTTCTATATACATATACTTTACTTTTCATCCAAACCTAGAATCTCAGTTCTATACCGTCATATACATATACATATTCCATTATCCAAAATCTATCAATATTCGACTGGCATATTCACTATCATTTAATAAATACTTATCATCATCATATTCACTGCTAACTTAATTCATCCTTATCATAAAGCTTTCTTAATAAACTTGTAAGCTCATAATACTCTGTTCATGATTTAACAGCATTCTAGTGTTTAAATGGATAAGTACTCATAAGGAGAAATGAACATATAGCTGTACATTGTAAGAAGAATAAGGTCATAAGTGATCAGGCAAATAAATGTTGTAAACCATATATGGTCGGGCAAAACATGAAACTGAGGGCTATATATATTTATCCGGTCGGCCATGAAAGACTAAAAGTCATATGTCCGATCGGAAAAAGAAGAATTGGAAATCATATATCCAATCAGTTAAAAAGAAACTAAAACAAAACCATATATCCGATTGGTCAAAAAGAAACTGAATGTTATATAACCGATCGGATCGGGAAAATAATGCTGAAATTCAAACCCGATGGGTAAAGTAATGCTAAAAATCATACCCGATTGGTCAAATAAGAAAGGTCAGATGAAATATAAGCGATTTTGCAAAGAAAAACAAAGGCCATGCATGGTCGAGTAAAGAAAAAGGGAAGAACCAATATGCTATGAGCGGTCACACAAGGAAAAGGAGAAGACTATAAGTGGCCATGCTTTTAGGCTCGACACTTACTTAGCTAATAAATCCAAATGTCTCTATTAAGCCTCTCTATCATCACCGCTAACATTTTATCTTGAGATACTATAAAAGGATTGGAGTCACCTAGACTTGAATTCCTAAGGTCACTAATTCCTTTAGTCTCCCTTCCTAATTCCTTTCAAACGATACATCTTTAAGCTATATCGAAACAAGATAGGGACAAGTTGCATTAAGCCACACACACCTGACATAAATCTTCTATAACTACTTATTTCTATACTCTTATTGGCCAGAACCGCCTAAACGAAGGCGCTCTGACACAAAAAATGTAAGGACCACACTAGTCTTTATGGATTACTGTTACTTATTAAAGATTTTCAATGAACAGTATATATAATAATAATTATATGTTTATCTGTCACATAATTAGTTATTCTTTGAATTTCTAATTCGTGCATTAGAACAAGTTACATAAACATATACTTTGTTATATCATAATCATATTTTGAGTTAATAGTTACAAAACATGGTCATTACATTATTTTCTAAGATTTACACAAATCAAAAAGAGAAAATCAATATAATTTAGACATCCTAACTTCTCTTCCTAGTTGGTGTTAGCCTTGTTCCTGAAGCAACGACATATCTTGAACTTACACGGATATATACCCATGCTAAGCTATAAAGCTTAGTGGAAAATAATCCATATATGAAAAACCACTCACTGTGATTGTTTCCAAGCACACAATAAATATTATTAACATCGAGATATTATAATCAACATGCAAAGGTCACAATATAATTCACATAGCATATTTAATCTTATAACATTATTATATAAGGATAGATCACAATAGACAGAAAATCTATCTCTATATTATTCTATTATGATCTATCCTTATATAATAATGTTATAAGATTAAATATGCTATGTTATTATGATCTAAAGCTCTAATTGGGTTGATTTTTGATGTTTTGAGAACTAGAAACACATCAAAAATCAACCCAATTACAGCTTTAAATCTCATGATATTCACTAAAACCACAGACTTCACCCAATGATAGGGTTAGCAGCTATAACCCAGATTCAATACCAATTAGCGACGACACTATTTTCGTCGTAAATTTAGTGACGAATTCGTGACTATTTTATAATTCCGTCGTGAAAAGGATATTTTCTATTTTTTTGCGATGAAATAGCGACGGAATGAATAAACAGTCGCTAATTATTGGCGAAAAGTATACGCACTATGTTTTACGACGGCAGTAGACAAATATTTTCGTTGCTAAATTTTATAATTTTTTATTCATGAATTTAGTTCCAGAAAAATTTAGCGACGAACATTTTAGTCGTTAATTTTGGAGGAAAAATATAGCGCCTTTTTTGCCATGGTTTAGCGACGGAAATTAATAATTTGTTACCGTAATACAATTAGCGACGGGAGATTTTAGTCGCTAATCCATCGCAAATAAATTAAAAAATAATTTTTTTAATTTCACTCCCATGATTTATGTATAGTTTCAAGTAATTTTAATATATACCATATGAAATGAATATTTTATTTTGTAACAGAAAATTATAAATTATTTTATAAGTTGATAATAATTTTTTATCAATTACACCAAAATCTAAATTTATTTATTTAGAAAATTTACATTTTTAATCATAATAATAAACTAATTGTTACGATTATTATATATTCACATGTTCAAGATTCATAAAAATAAATATTTATAAAATAATAATATAAAATTTATTATTTCATTTAAAATAATAACAATAAAAATTTGTAATTTATTTTTATTTTATAAAATTTAAATCAAATATTAAATTATTAGAAATTATATTGATTTCTTTATCAATTATCCCCAAATATAAACTTATTTATTTAAATAAATTATATTTTTAATAATTATAATAAAGTAATTAGTATAATTATTATATAGTCATATTATGAAAAATAATAAATATAAATATTATATAATAATAATATAAAATTTATTATTTCATTTAAAATGATTATGAAAAATTTATAATTTATTTATTTTATTAAAATTTTGAGCAAATTTTAAATTACTAAAAAATTTTAGTTATATATATTTACAAAATTATCCTTGAATATAATGATAAAATGATGAAATTTGGTAGGGACATTTTAGTAATTTTAGAAATTTATACTACATATAAAAATAATATTTTCTCTCCCCTTACCTCTCTCTATCATTTCAATTTAATGCGTATATGATTTTAAGCTTAATTTATTATTTAATTGAATAAGAATTAATTAATTGAATTAACTTCAGTTTTTAATAATTGAAATGTCTAGTTCTATAATTAAATTATTTTTATTCAAACTTAATTCATCTATAAACTAGTCCATTCAAATTATAGATTGAAAATTATAGGCATATTAAATAAAATTTTCAAATTTGTCATTTAATATTATCTTATTATCATATCTATGAATTATTTTTACTTTTAATTAGTTTAACCATTTGCAAATGTAAAATACAAAAGTTTGTATTCGGATATATTTTTCACACATTAACTTCATCTCCAAAATTGATTGGGATTTCAAAGTTTTGCATTAAATTTTGAAATTTCCCTTCAAAATATTTTCTACACATGGCTCATTGCTCTTCAAATTTTTTACTTTTCCTTCAAAATTCAATTTTAATGAGATTTCTATCAAAATTGCAAAAATTGAATTTCAATTACTTTTCCTCCAAATTTTTTTTATTTAATTAGATTCGGCACTGCCTAAACTCCAAACCTCTTAGTTGGATCAGTTTGCTAGATTTAACTTAAGTTTTGTTCGATATCAAAATCAAACTCTATTTTTTAATTTAAATGTTTTTTAGCGAAAAAAAATATTTATTTACTATCAATTTTCAGCATATTGATTAATTATATCAGCAAATGTGAATAAAAAAGAATTAAAACTAATATTTCACATTATTATTGGGATGCTTATTGTTTTCGAATAAACAATTAATGAAATTGAATCAAAATCTCTTATAACCTGACATTTTAATGTAAAATCAATAAAACTAAATAATAATAATAATGATGATGATGATGATGATGATGTAATGCCCCAAAATTTGAGTCGTTCGAGAATACCTTTAATATGTGAATAATAATAATAATAATAATAATAATAATAATAATAATAATTGTAACATCCCGACTTTAAGTTACCCGATTGAAAAAAATAAGACCTAAGTTATGTTTAAATTTGGCAATAAAATGAAATTAATGAGAAAATAAAATTTTAAAAAAATAATAATAATAAATAAGAATTAAATAGTTTGAGTATTTAAAGAAATGTTAGGGGGCTAAAATGAATTTTTCCCATTCCTATCCAAAACTATGTCGTTTTGGAAGGTGGGATTTATTTCCCATTTGGCTACTTCTAGGAGAATCGGATTCTCCTCTTCTCCACCGTCCTCCTCTTTCTTTTCCCTTTTTCTTCTTCTCTCCTCCCTCACCGGCCACGACAGCACCATCGCTCGTCGCTATCGCCCTCCGCCGCTACTGTAATTTCAATTTAATGCGTATATGATTTTAAGTTTAATTTATTATTTAATTGAATAAGAATTAATTAATTGAATTAACTTCAGTTTTTAATAATTGAAATGTCTAGTTCTATAATTAAATTATTTTTATTCAAACTTAATTCATCTATAAACTAGTCCATTCAAATTATAGATTGAAAATTATAGGCATATTAAATAAAATTTTCAAATTTGTCATTTAATATTATCTTATTATCATATCTATGAATTATTTTTACTTTTAATTAGTTTAACCATTTGCAAATGTAAAATACAAAAGTTTGTATTCGGATATATTTTTCACACATTAACTTCATCTCCAAAATTGATTGGGATTTCAAAGTTTTGCATTAAATTTTGAAATTTCCCTTCAAAATATTTTCTACACATGGCTCATTGCTCTTCAAATTTTTTACTTTTCCTTCAAAATTCAATTTTAATGAGATTTCTATCAAAATTGCAAAAATTGAATTTCAATTACTTTTCCTCCAAATTTTTTTTATTTAATTAGATTCGGCACTGCCTAAACTCCAAACCGCTTAGTTGGATCAGTTTGCTAGATTTAACTTAAGTTTTGTTCGATATCAAAATCAAACTCTATTGTTTAATTTAAATGTTTTCTTAGCGAAAAAAAAATATTTATTTACTATTAATTTTCAGCATATTGATTAATTATATCAGCAAATGTGAATAAAAAAGAATTAAAACTAATATTTCACATTATTATTGGGATGCTTATTGTTTTCGAATAAACAATTAATGAAATTGAATCAAAATCTCTTATAACCTGACATTTTAATGTAAAATCAATAAAACTAAATAATAATAATAATGATGATGATGTAATGCCCCAAAATTTGAGTCGTTCGAGAATACCTTTAATATGTGAATAATAATAATAATAATAATAATAATAATAATAATAATTGTAACATCCCGACTTTAAGTTACCCGATTGAAAAAAATAAGACCTAAGTTATGTTTAAATTTGGCAATAAAATGAAATTAATGAGAAAATAAAATTTTAAAAAAATAATAATAATAAATAAGAATTAAATAGTTTGAGTATTTAAAGAAATGTTAGGGGGCTAAAATGAATTTTTCCCATTCCTATCCAAAACTATGTCGTTTTGGAAGGTGGGATTTATTTCCCATTTGGCTACTTCTAGGAGAATCGGATTCTCCTCTTCTCCACCGTCCTCCTCTTTCTTTTCCCTTTTTCTTCTTCTCTCCTCCCTCACCGGCCACGACAGCACCATCGCTCGTCGCTATCGCTCTCCGCCGCTACTGTAATTTCAATTTAATGCGTATATGATTTTAAGTTTAATTTATTATTTAATTGAATAAGAATTAATTAATTGAATTAACTTCAGTTTTTAATAATTGAAATGTCTAGTTCTATAATTAAATTATTTTTATTCAAACTTAATTCATCTATAAACTAATCCATTCAAATTATAGATTGAAAATTATAGGCATATTAAATAAAATTTTCAAATTTGTCATTTAATATTATCTTATTATCATATCTATGAATTATTTTTACTTTTAATTAGTTTAACCATTTGCAAATGTAAAATACAAAAGTTTGTATTCGGATATATTTTTCACACATTAACTTCATCTCCAAAATTGATTGGGATTTCAAAGTTTTGCATTAAATTTTGAAATTTCCCTTCAAAATATTTTCTACACATGGCTCATTGCTCTTCAAATTTTTTACTTTTCCTTCAAAATTCAATTTTAATGAGATTTCTATCAAAATTGCAAAAATTGAATTTCAATTACTTTTCCTCCAAATTTTTTTTTATTTAATTAGATTCGGCACTGCCTAAACTCCAAACCGCTTAGTTGGATCAGTTTGCTAGATTTAACTTAAGTTTTGTTCGATATCAAAATCAAACTCTATTGTTTAATTTAAATGTTTTCTTAGCGAAAAAAAAATATTTATTTACTATCAATTTTCAGCATATTGATTAATTATATCAGCAAATGTGAATAAAAAAGAATTAAAACTAATATTTCACATTATTATTGGGATGCTTATTGTTTTCGAATAAACAATTAATGAAATTGAATCAAAATCTCTTATAACCTGACATTTTAATGTAAAATCAATAAAACTAAATAATAATAATAATGATGATGATGTAATGCCCCAAAATTTGAGTCGTTCGAGAATACCTTTAATATGTGAATAATAATAATAATAATAATAATTGTAACATCCCGACTTTAAGTTATTCCGATTGAAAAAAATAAGACCTAAGTTATGTTTAAATTTGGCAATAAAATGAAATTAATGAGAAAATAAAATTTAAAAATAATAATAATAACAATAATAAATAAGAATTAAATAGTTTGAGTATTTAAAGAAATGTTAGGGGGCTAAAATGAATTTTTCCCATTCCTATCCAAAACTATGTCGTTTTGGAAGGTGGGATTTATTTCCCATTTGGCTACTTATAGAAGAATCGGATTCTCCTCTTCTCCACCGTCCTCCTCTTTCTTTTCCCTTTTTCTTCTTCTCTCCTCCCTCACCGGCCACGACAGCACCATCACTCGTCGCTATCGCCCTCTGCCGCTACTGTAATTTCTCCAGGCATCACCATCTTCTTCTCTCTTATTTTTTTCCTTTGGCCGAGAGAACAACTCATCTTTCTCTCTTTCTTGCTTCGGGTTCTCCCCTTTCCTTGCTCCTTTGGCTGTAATTTCTCCATTTATCTATGTGGCGAGTTTCATTAACTCCTTATTTAGTGAATTATGGCAAGAATATAGAAGATATAAAAGAATTACAGATCTAGGGATTTTGGAATTTGGGAAAAATGTTAATTTTGGATAAATTTTATGTTATTTAAGTAATTGGTAAAATATTAGTAAGAACTATTGAGTTTAAATGCTGTTATATATGTTTCATTTCCAGCTTGAGAAGGCATATGATAAACTGATGATGGCTCAATTAACAAGCCGGAAGCAGGGTATGGCATATGGTTCATTTAAGGTATGATTTTCATCATTTTCTCTCTTTCTTTTCAACCTTTGGGAATTTATGGGTGAGAAATCACCCGATAATCTGTAGTTTCTTATAATTTGGTGCTCAACCGGGTGCACAAATTTGACAGTTTTGTAGTTGGAATTGCTCTTCTATGTTATTTATCGCATGTGGTGTTTTTACATTGCATAAATTTTGTAATATTTCTTCGTATTTGGTTATCCTATAAAGGATAAATCTATTTTGTTCTGTTGATATTATGAAAGGATTATCCATTTTCAGGATTTACTTCTACTTTATAATGATTACAGTTGAAATGCATGTTTCAAAGGACATAAAATATGCTGATAAACAGCCGATTGTACCATGGGGACCAAGGTTTTGCTAAATGTTTTGATTATACATTATATGCATATGTTGTTTATTATTTCCTGTTATCACCCATAGATTAAACTTTGAGGTAAAAGGCGATGAAATTGACTATAACTAGAGCATGTTGGTTTACTCTCTTCTCACTTTTGCTGCTCCTCATAAATGCTTCAAGACCATTCAAGAACTTGCCAAAGCCTGTCAAGATTAGGGATTCTTCATGGTATTACTTTTTTATATTGATTGCTTGTAATTATTTTTATTGATGTAACTTAATTTGGTAAGTTTAATTGGTAATTAGGTGGTAAATCATGGAGTACCTTCTAGAGCTTTCCTTTTTGGAAGGATAGTAAATTTTCAGAACTTGTGATATATACCTTCTAGAGCTTCATTTTAGTTTAGTATGCTCTCTCAATTGCAAACCTTATATCCATTGTTCTATTCATGTGAGGTTTATAGAAAAAGAAAGGATGTGCCATGTTATCCAATTCTTTTTCTTTATTCTTGTTATATATCACCTTGTTAGGGTGTTATTTTTCTTACGTTCAATATAATATGCATGTTTGATTTTAATTTTATTCTATATAAAATATCCAGCTTGGTAGATCTTTTATCGTTTCCAGGTTGAAGGATTATCCACAGTTTAGGTCAGTTGCAATTGCAATCCAAAAATCTAGCTTCAAGGTTTGTTTATCTCGCATTTGATTTCTGAAAAGTAAAATATGTAGCAATTAGTTACACATTTCTTTTCTCTCCATTGCTTTAATTCAATAGTAGCAGATGAAAGGCTCAACTCTATTACTTCTTGCTGTGTATCCTTATTTGGCAAAATGGTATGTTTTTTGCTTCTCATCCTGCACTGCATTGTGATTTATCTTGATGATTCATATTCCTATATTGGTTACAAAATCATTAGCTATTAATTGTAGTTATGTGTTGAAAAAGGCATGTCAATGCATATGAGTTCGGGAACTTTCTTATGATATGGTTTGATAATGTTGTAGGGTAAATCGTAATCCTACTGCAGGCAATTACAAGAATAACAACAACAGAGCAGGTATGCTAGTGTTGTTATTTTTGAGAGCTTATCAAAGGTAAACACTTTCGCACTGGTCAATATTGGCATTCATCTCTGCTTTATTCTCTTCTTTTAAAAGCTTTTTTTATGGCTTTTACTATATTTTCACAAGATGATGAAAAAGCATTTGATATCAGTTTGTTGTGTTGTTTATTTGGGTTTTCATCTTCTTTTGATGCCTTTACGTTTCCAGACTCCACTAAGCTGTGTTATTGGACTGAAAAGACTCTTCCTACACTTTTTCTACACCTAGGAAGATGGCTAGCATTTCCCTTTTTGCATAAGCAGATCCTGAGTTTGTAGTGCCATTGATTAAAATTGTGATGGTTCCACCCGTTGACTTGTCTCCATAACCTTTTTGAACTCTGGTTTTTCAGGTTGAAGAACACCGTGTAATCTCAATAACTTACCAGTATGTATAGGTACTTTATTACTTCTGGGAACATGTAATGGATCATCTGAAAATAAAATACTCAATGATCATATTACATAGTACATTAAGATAACATCATAATTTAGGATGGGAAGATGTGAACTGCAGAGAATATTCTAATTTACTGGACCTTCAGTTTCCACTAATGATGAATGTCTAAAACCCAACCTTAGGATTAGAATGCATTCAGGATTGAATTTTTTTACTCATTGGTGTTCCCTTCTTCTTTTAACTTTCAATTTTCAGATTGATTTAAATGTAGACACTCATCTCCCTTCTGAGTATATAAATAACCTGGAGAACCCTATGGAAATTATTAGTCAAGCTGAAAAGGCAGCACAGAAAGATAGCTAGACTTTGATGCAATTTACAGAGAATCTGTGACTCCAATATGGAAAATAACAACAGAGCAAGTATTTTTTTCATCTATGATCTGCATTACTAAAAGGCATTAAATTAATTATAGCTTAGGGTGAGTTGGTTAAGCTATAATTAATTATTGTATCATATAGCTTAAGGTGAGTTGTTTAAGAATAGCTATAACCTGTTAGGAATCTATATAGCTTAGGGTGAGTTGGTTAAGAATTAGTTATTGTATCATTTTAATAATGCTTGCTTTCTATTTCGATTGTTGTATCATTTTCTGTTGGTGTGGTTTCTTAGGATCTCTTGTCTTATTAAAAACGGGATTGGCATTCCTTTTCCCATGTAAATGAACTATTTGTTGATAAGAAATTACTAAAGGAGTTTCAATGGATTTGCTACTGAGCTCTTTGATTCTAGTGGGAAGGGACTTTATTTTTCCCATTATATTTTTCCTCATCTTGTTGCTTTATTTGGAGTTCGTCTGTTTGAGTTCCTATGTTGTCAGGAAATTTCAATCTTGGCGTGCTTTACAGGTGTTGCAAATACTCCAACCCTTCCAGCAATGGCTTTTTCATCTACATTGTCAGAAACCTCAGAGTTCACCAACTCAACTTTGCAGTTCTCAGAGTATTCTCCCCAAGTGAAATGGCGAGACTAATTTTCTTGGCAAGGACTGGATACCTAAATCACATGTTTGCTTCGAAAGTAGCTAGATATATGTTATTCATATCCCTTAAGTTAAAGAATGATGTGAATGAGGAATGTCTATTAATTCGGGGGATAAAACCATTTTCAATGCCTTTTGTTTTTTTTTTGTTTTTATGTTGACTCTATATTTGTAATGAATTCATTACAAATTGTGTGTGTATATATATATATAATTATTATTTATATTTATTTCTATTATATATGAATTTATAATATAAGATTATTTATATTGTGTACAGGATAAAAATTTAAAAATACAATAAAAGAAAAAATTAAATTATGCAATAATTTAGCGACGAATTCGCGACGACAACTTCGCTATTGTGCAAACGTTAGAATTTAAGAAATAATTAGCGACCATATTAACGACAACTAATCCGTCGCTAAACTTTACAGTAAATTTTAAATTAGCGACGAAAAATCTAGTCGTTAAATATTATTATAATTCAGCGACTAATTAGGAATATAAATTAGCGACGGAAAAAAAATTAGCAACGAAATTTTGCGTCGCTAAATTAGCGACTGATTTTGAATTTCGTCGCTAATATATTCGTGACTGGCCTTTTAGCGACTGTTCGTCGCGGCAAGTAATTAGTGATGGAATTTTCTGTCGTTAATTTGCAGTTTTTTTGTAGTGGATGTAACAAAGTATATGTTTATGTAACTTGTTCTAATGCACGAATTAGAAATTCAAAGAATAACTAATTATGTGACAGATGAACATATCATTATTATTATATATATTGTTTATTAAAAATCTTTAATAAGTAACAGTAATCCATAAAGACTAGTGTGGTCCTTACAACCTCTTTCTCTCTCCACCTAATCAAAATTCAAATTTAAACTTAGTTATTGATCTAACCTCTTTCTCTTGTTCGCAAAAACCTCCACCAACTACACTTCATCGTACACACACCATGAACCTTCACCCATCTACATTATCCAAATGTACAACCCTTCTCTCTTTTCCACAACCAAACCAGTCCTTACCTGAATCTAAGCCCTACAGCTTCACTCAAGCTAATAAATTCTCTGTATGGAAAGAAGCTATGAAGGAAGAATACATTGCTCTTATGGACAATCAGACCTAGACTCTTGTACCACGTCCTTTTAATCAGCATGTTGTTGGCAACAAATGGGTGTTTCACATCAAGCGGAGTCCTGATAATTCTATCGTTACAAAGCGAGGCTTGTCGCCAAAGGTTATAATCAATAATCTGGTGTTGACTATGGAGAGATATTTAGTCCCGTTGTTCAAGCTATTACAATTCGGACTATCCTAGCTCTTGCTGCAATGAAGTGCTGGAAGCTGCATTAGATAGACATTTCAAATGCTTTTCTGCATGGTTTTCTTGAAGAAAATGTATTCATGGAACAGCCTCAAGGTTTTCATGACTGTGCTCATCCAGATTATGTCTGCCATCTACAACGGTCTCTCTGTGGCCTCAAGCAAGCACCAAGGGCCTGGTTTCAAAGGTTAAGTTGCTTTCTACGTCATCTTGGTTTTCAGTACTCTAAGGTTGACTCTTTTCTATTTATTTTTCACACTACTGGTCACACTATTCTTATCCTTGTTTATGTGGATGACATCATTATCATGGGTTCTAGTGCTCTGTTAATTGACAATTTTCTCAACAAGTTAAAGTCTAAATTTCCAGTAAAAGACATTGGTAATCTCCATTTCTTTCTTGGAATTAAAGTTCATACTACTGACTCAGGCATCTACATTCATCAGCAAAAATATATTCATGATTTGTTGGCCAAAACAGGTTTACAAAATACAAATGGTTGTCTTACCCCGATGGCTACTTCACCTATTTTGGCTAAAAATGATAGCCATTTATTTGCTGAACCTGAACTCTATCGGTAAACAATTGGTTCACTCTAATATGCAACCATGACGCGTCTTGATATTGCTTTTGCTGTTAATAAATTATTTCAATATATGCATCAACCAACTAAAAATCATTGGACTGCAGTCAAACATCTTCTTTGATATTTGAAGCACTCTCTTCATCGTTCTCTTTTCTTCTCCAATGATAATTCAGTTGCTTTGCAATGTTTTTTGGATAGAGACTGGGGAGGTTGTCCTGATGACAGACGTTCAACAAGTGGGTATGCTATTTATATTGGTAACTCTATTGTTTCATGGAGTGCTAAGAAACAACCTACTATTGCTCGTTCATCTATTGAAAGTGAGTATAAAGCTCTAGCAAATACCACAACTAAACTTCTTTGGCTTCAGTCTCTTTTGCTTGAAATTTGTTTAGTTCCCTCTAAACCAACGATTCTATGGTGTGATAACATTAGAGCCATTTTTCTCTCCTCCAATCCAGTCTTTCATGCTCGCACGAAGCACATAGAACTTGATTACCATTTTGTTCATGAACAAGTTGCTTTGGGTAATATTCAGATTTCCTTTCTTTCCACAAAAGATCAACTTGGTGATATATTTACCAAGCCACTGGGAGTTCGCTTGTTTGATCAACACTACTCCAAACTGCGACTTCAATCTCGCCCACCATTGGCTTGTCGGAGGGTATTAAGTCATACAAGTTGAACCTTTCAAACTTAGTTTGTTAGTTAAGATATCTCCCCTTATATCTTTGTATCTTATTTAAATTACAGTTAGTTTAGATTGTATTTTAGCTACTATAAAAACATAGTTGTACTCCCTGTAAATAAGTGTGAATGAAATATATTGAAACTCTCCTTCTTGACAAAGGGAACATGATGTTCATAAACAATTGTGAAGAAGGAAATAAAATTATAATTGAGGTCCCAAATACCCATGCGAACAAATTGGGAGCTGCAAGCCAAAATTTTAACTCTCCATTCATCATTCCAAAGAATCCAAATACCTCCTAAAAACTTGGTCGCTTCAACTCTGTGAGAAAACTGATACCTAATACGAGAAATAAATCTATCAGCTTGGAGAGCACTCACCCTTGGCTCAAGCAACACTAAGATGCTGGGCCTATGAGTTTGCAGAAAAACTTTATACGATGCAGGAAGGAGGAGCCTCTAGCTTCTTGACAATTCTAAATAAAAATAGACATATTAAAAAGATAAAAGATAAGAAGGAAAGCTCAATTAATCCTGAAGATATAGGTCAAGATGATCACTCACTCTTTTAAAGGATTTTTGTTTGCATTATGTTCTATGTATTTGATTTGCATATCATAATTCTTATTTAGAATATATCTCAAAAAAGAGTGTAATCAATTAAAAAAAGAAACCAGAAATAGTTGAAAAGATCAATTTATCATTCCCTCTTAAGGTCTTTGGGACTAACAAGTACTTGAACTACTACAAATATGACTTATGACAGCGATAGAAAAATGTGGCAAAATATAGTAAAATGTTATAATTGTTCTAAAATAATAGTTTCACAAGCACTGCAAACGCTCTCATTATCTTAAGTTATTGCAATAGTTTGAACATCCCGATGCAACATATTTTACAATTTAAAAATATTGTAAATATATTATCTTATAGATAAAAAGTAATAATTTTACACCCGCTGCTAAGAATGTATTACTGCATACATATGTATTCCGTGGTAGCATTGGCTAACATGTCAAATCTCCTAATGGGGCCCAAGAAAAACATATATTGTTCCAATATCGTAGCTAGTTGATTATTGTTGGATACGGAAAAAGAAATATTGAGAGTTTATCTTTTCTTTATTTGGGAGAGCTAATACAAAATGACTTCTTCATTTGCTTTTCCTTTTTGAGTATTTCCACGAGAAGTTAAATTTGATGTTAAAGTTTGGTGCAAGAATGTCTTTCCATTCCTATCCAAACATTCAAAATATGCTCTTGCATATTCTATAATTTTTTCAAAATGAATGGTTGGATTAAAGTTACAAAAATAATTGTCTCATTTGAAAAAAGAGTGTAGTTTCAGAAAGCAAATTGATAACGATAACAGAAAATGGAACGAAATTTGAGAAAAGGCAGTGATGGTCAAAAGAATACAAACAAAACTGCAACCTAACCACCAAGATCATGACAAGTATGGTAGCAAGTCACTTTAACAATATTTATTGAAAACGACTGTTTATCCCGTATGTTAGTGAATATAGATCGTTCGATTCAAAATATATATATATATATATATATATATATATATATATATATATATTACTTTTAATATAATCGGTTTACGTTTTGCACATTGAACGTAAGGAATCTTCTCCCTTAAGAAAATATATGTTTGACAAAAATTATCATTGTCACTGAAAATATTTGAGGTGTGAGAACTTTAAATCCAACGTGCACATTAGCTATGGCGGAGATATAAAATATATTTTTTAAAAGTCAAAATACATGACGGTGAAATTAATGTTATTTTTAAAAAGATATTTAAAACAATCTGAACCCAATTCAAATTGGGAGAAAATTTGAATAATCAAAATTGAACTTGAATGATTTAAAATTTTTTAGGTCAAATTCGATCCGAATACAAAATCACCTAAAAATACCTAAAACTTGAATATGTGACCCAAAAAATTTCAAATTAAATTTTATTTTATCATATTTATTCATAAATCATATATATATATATATATATATATATGTTCGCGGATCAGGTCAAATTTGATAGGTTTACAAATATGTATTTATATTTTTTCAAAATAATAATTTTTAAAAATCTAATCATTTAATTTTATATTTTTAAAAATCAATAGAAAAAATGGTATCTAGATGTGAATAGCAATATAAAATTATATTATCTCTCCAATCTTTGCACACACAATTAAGATAACGTTTGTTAAATAGATATAAATAAAAAAATTTTAAAATAAGACTTAAATATTTTTTGAATCAAGATATAAAATAATCAAAATAAAATTGAAAAAAAAAATTTAATCTTTTATTAAATTTTTTAAGATTAACTGAAAGGTATTTTTTTTTCTTTTAATCTGTTTGTTAAAACATTTGAAACTATAATGAAATAAAAGTTTTACTAAAATAGCTTTTGTTTTTTTCAAAATCATTTCAAACTGTTTGTTAACAAAGCTATAAATCAAAAGATAATCCCTAACGTGTAAAACAAAATTAGTTTGCCCATATAACCCTACCCCTAAATTTTTGCAATTGAAATTAACTCAATCAAGTGCTAACGTTGTCCGAAAATCGGAAAATGGCCAAAGAAAAATGAAAAATAATTATCTTTTATGATTTAATTATGGAAATTGTAGATGAACTTGTAAGATTACTCCTCCAACAACGGTAAAAAGAGTTTCCAAAAAAAAAAAAAGGAGAATGAGAAGCAGTAAAGATATTCATATTCGTGAATGACACATATTTGTGGATATTTTAGTATTTTTCTTTTATTTGGCAAAAATTAAAAATGCATATCATAATTTTTTAAGATATAGTTAGTTAATAAATCGCGTACATTTTTTTTAGTATTTTATTTTTTTAACAAACGTTTAAAAATTTTAAAAAAATTAAACTCTATTTTTTTCCATTTTGATATCTTCAAATTTAACAAACGGTAATTGAATAAACTCTATTTACTCATAATTTAACTGAATAGTGAATGCAGATACAAGTAAATTTAAATTATAATTAGAGCTGTACTGTACACAGAAAATTCTCAGATCAATATTTTTTTTATTCAATTTTAATTCATATGAAATCACAAATTCAATGTGTGAAACACATACCCTAATAATTAATTAATTAATCTAAAATCGGATGAATAAAGGATTTTATGATAAAAAGAAGAGGTGGTCGTGACTTGTGAGTGAATAGCATTCGTAAACTTAAAACTTGACCTACATGCGCCCGTACATATATATATATATATATATATATGTGTGTGTGTGTGTGAAATATTTTTTTGTTTGTTATTAAATTAGGTAGGAAAATGATTCAACCCATCACATCAAAAATAAAGTTTTGATTTTTAAATATGAAAATCCATATTAGGCACGTGATAATATTCAAGTTAAGTATGTACCTCAAACGTGATGTACGAATTGCGTTGATCGATTGAACTAAGAAAAATAAGAAGAAAAAACAAACAAAATCAATCACTTTTTAATAAACGGCAAAAGGCAATTGGCAAACATGGAAAATCATACCCATCACTATATATATATATATATATATATATACACTATCACTGATTAATAGATTATTACCTTCAACTAGTCCATTATTGGATTATTCTTTTGAACTTTTTAAATTTATCATTTTATTCTCTGTAGAAACAAGTGATATATCATGAAAAACGAATAAAAATCAAATATATGTGAGCACATGAACGGTGATAGTAAGGCAATATGAA
Organism: Excoecaria agallocha; assembly: GCA_037975025.1. Lineage (NCBI taxonomy): Eukaryota > Viridiplantae > Streptophyta > Magnoliopsida > Malpighiales > Euphorbiaceae > Excoecaria > Excoecaria agallocha. The sequence goes on along the minus strand of CM075806.1, from coordinate 56,671,514 downwards.
ATTTTTAATAGTTCAACGGGTAGTTTATTTAGTTTTTAATAGTATATATATATATATATATATATATATAGGTGTATTATTTACATTTTTAATAAATTTAGAGATAACATGACATCTAATTAGTTAATAGATTAATCTATTACATTGCAATAATTTAAGTAGAAATTTACAGTGTTCCCACAGTTAATTTCAGTCTAAATTTTTAAATCACAAAATTGATAATTTTATCATAATTTCCTATAGTTTTATTTTATTACCACTATTATTTAATTAAAAAACTCTTATTGTATTCTACTATAACTCAAATTTTATTTTTCTTATATCATTTCTATCATAAAAAAAATATTAAATCACAGCATAACACAGTATTTTTCAAAATAAAAACTATAATTATAATATCATATTGTATTATACCATATCATACTATGACCTTTTTCATCCAAACAAAACCTTGAATTAGCGTTTAGAATGTCCCTTAAAGATTGCAAGATTACACATAATTGAAAAGTTATATATAACCATCTTTTTCATTTTAAAAGGCTATTTTTATTTTATTTTATAACACTTTAAATATTTTTTTCAAAATTTAAAAATAAGTTTATCTATATGCCCTTATTTATTATATATTTTATTAAATATTTATCTTTTTTATCATTTTTATTTTTAACTACAATTAAATGTAATTTTTAAAAATATAAAAGGATATTTTTATTAATTATTATAGTTTTTTTATAAAATTTAGATATTTTAATTATTTTTTTGATTTTTGTAAAGTATAAAAAATTATTTTTTAAAGTGTGATGGATGAAGTAGTTTTTATAGCAAATTTTATATTAGTCCGCGCATTATAATACAAATTGATATAGTCAATAAAGGTAGGGATAAACAAAAAAGATTGACGTTTAAAAGGGCACGTGCTGTATGAATTAATTATCATTTAATTTTGGTTGTGTGACTGATGGGCAGTAGTTGCGCTCAATTGCGTCTAAATTAATCCAATATAGAATCATATTTTTCAATAAGAAAAAAAATCAAATAAATGCATTTTAATCTTCTTAAAATTTTCGGAAAAAGGAAAAAAAAAAAAAGAAGTCGGACGGAGTCTATTTATCGCAATATGTGTATGAATTCAATTAAATTTTTTTTTATTCTTTAGACAAGAATATTTGTAACCCAAACTAATAATTGTTGTGAGTAAACTTTCAATATTAGGCATTGATAACGCTCAAATTATCGTAGAGAATGGTGTCTCAATTTTATACTGAATGGAGGATAGATTTGAGAAATAAGGGATTAGCTTCGATCGGGTCCTTTAGCTGGAAAACCTGCACCAATGCTTAGCCCGATAGACTCGGATTTCAGCATTATGATGCTCAAGTTAGCTATCGAGATAAGAGAAGGTAAACAAGTTAATTTACTGAAAGAGAAAGAGCAAAAAGGGTTATCTTTTTTAAAGAGGAACCTGCTATTTATAGTTCTGGGAGAGCTTCGAGCAGTATGCTCAACAGTGCCCTTACTCTACAATAAGTATGGCCTATTTCTGTAGGCAGCGGTGATGGGACAGTGGTGTGTAGCAGTCTTTGTTAGTGAGACGTCCAGTTCAATCGGACAGCCTCGATTATTGAACTTTTCCTCTCAGCTAGAAGGGTCTTTAATAGGCTTTTTCTTAGATCTCTTCCTGTGATGTTGGGTTGTTTGACTTTATTTTTTCGAGTGGTATCATATGTCCCCTACCGAACAATTCGATGGGAGATCGAAGTAGCAGTTACGTGGCTATCTAGCCTGTGGGATTTTATTGTCGATGGTGTCCCTAACGTTCTGTCTACAGACGTTGGAGCGAGGCAATCGAGATGGTTCCTCGATCGAGATTAGAGAGACATCAGCCTTGGGCTGAAATTGATTAGCCTTGAGAGGCATTTTTAGAATATCAATCGGGATTACAGAGACATTAGCCTTGGGCTGAAATTAATTAGCCTTGAGAGGCATTTTTAGAACATCGATCGGGATCAAAGAGACATCAGTCTTGGACTGAAATTGATTAGCCTTGAGCGGCATTTTTAGAACATCGATCGGGATGGTTCGTTAATCGGGATCAAAGAGACATAAGCCTTGGACTGGAATTGATTAGCCTTGAGAGGCATTTTTAGAACATCGATCGGGATAGTTCGTCGATCGGGATCAGAGAGACATAAGCCTTGGACTAGAATCGATTAGCCTTGAGAGGCATTTTTAGAACATCGATCGGGATTAGAGAGACATCAGCCTTGGGCTGGAATTGATTAGCCTTGAAAGGTGATTTTAGAACATCGATCGGGATGGTTCGTCGATCGAGATTAGAGAGACATCAGCCTTGGGCTGGAATTGATTCTGCAAAATGCTTTTAATTTATCATAAATTTTATATCTTGTTTTCTAACCTGTTTAAGGAGTTTCATTGACTTCCCTTTGCTAACGGCCTTTTGGATTTCAACCAATACGCCTTTCCTTTCCTCGGGGGCTCAGCGACTGATGAATTAAGGGCCTTAACTTTTCTGGTTGTTCTCCTTGTATTTTCTATAGATATAGATTTAAGAACATCAATATTTGAAGGAGGAGCCGGAGTTACCTAACGAGGTCATTTTCTGCCTCGTATTTTGCCTGGCGTGCTCTTTTGAAGAGTGTGGGTGCGACTAACGAGCTTTCGATTATGTGTGCCAATCGACTCATCTTCTATTCTTGTCTCCTCTGGGCTAGCCTTACGATCGACTAGTTGCCCTAGGGTCATTTGTCAAGCATCGTTTCTTCTCTCTAACTTGATGGCGAACGCTTCATTTCTCGCATTTTGACAGTTGATGTTCCTTTTGATGCTTCATTTTCTGTACGCGCATTAATGAGCTCCTGACACATGACCTCCTCATTAATGCTCATAAAGCAAATTTGGAGTCGTCTATAAAAAAGGGCTTCTTTCTGTCTTTTCCATGCTATCCCTTTTTATTTTTTTTTAAAAATCTATTTCCTCATGTCTATTGCGTCTTGGCTATTGAGTTTGACCATAAGGCCTCCAGACTTTCTACGTGTTGTCGCCAAATTCATCATTTTAGAAAGATGAATGAAGAAAGGACCCCCTATCTTGTTTGGATGTGGCTTGTGCTAACAAGCCATGCAATTTGCTGCTCCAACCGCTCTTCTCTCCTGGCACAGGGCTTTCGCCTGATCATGGTTGTGGATACGTTGATGGAATATGACATGGTATGATAATCATGATAGCACAGCGGAAAAACAAAAATTTTATCATACATACCATACATATCCAAAGATAGGAACGAAAACATGCAATTTTAGGGTTTTGAAACTTACAATAGATGATGCCTTTTATTCTTTGATTTTGTGATGTCCAGCAACCAAGATGCCTTTATCCACCTTAGTTCTCGATCACCAATGCCAAGGAACAGCCTTTTGCGCCACTCCCTCTATTCTCACACACACAATTACACCGTCGGCTTAAAAACGAGATTGCTAGATCTCTTTTTCGGTATTGTGTAAGGGTTATAGTTTGAAGCTACAAAACTTGATTTTGTACTTCTTTAGATTGCTATTACTGCTCAATAACACAAGATAATGAGGAACAATCCTTTCTCCTTGTGAAAAATTGAACAAAAGAATTAAGAGAGAGAGAGTCACTATTCACGAGTTACTATTCATGAGTTACTATTCATGCCACAAAAAAAATTAGGTTTAGGGTTTTATTTCTTTTAATATATATGCTTATCCTTTGGCAAGTCATTAATCTGAATTCAACTATCCTAAGATAATTAATTCAAACTCTATCACTTCCTAAAGATAAGTAATATATTTTGAATTAAACTCCTTTGAATTTAAATTCAAATTTGAAATAAAACATAAGACATTTAAATAAATGAAATCACTTAATTAAATATATAAGTGATTTAATTTAATTTAAATTCCTTTAGGCTTTAATATTCAATTAACTTAATTAACACAAGATAATTAATTAATTGAAATTAAACCTTATGGGCTGAATTTCTCTCTCTCATGGACCAAAGCCCAATAGCAATATTATAACCCATTACATACATTAATTTGACTTTAATTAAAAGCTCAAATTAATGTCCAATACTTAATTTAAATATTTTAAGCCCAATGCTTTGTGTGCGATCCTATAGGTCCATTTAATGTTGGCAATGAATTAATAAATTAATTCAAAGGCTATATATATTCTCTAGCAAGATATTATAGCATTCCAAATTAAATGAAAATGCATATGGCATTTGGTGACCTAATGCAATTTCGCATAGTCCCTTACCCATAAATATCAGAATTAATATAAGGCATGGAACTAGTCATCCTTATATACATTAATTCATTTCTTGATATTCCAGTGACACTGAACTCTCAGATAAATAATGATTACTCATTATTTCATCTCGGTATGGCCATACACTTCTCAGTTCACTGATCAAGTGGCCGGTGATATTTTTTTCTCTTATCGAGAGGGGTAATCCCTTCACTTCTCTCATGCTCTCTAACATGAATCAGTGCATACCCAATCATACCCGTACTTGTCACTCTGTTACGAGCACGTTAGGTGTATGTCAAAGTACACAGTAATTCATAAAGAGTTTCATAGAGATTTCAGGTCTAAGAACTCCGATACAAAACTTGCATATGAGAAACACTTATGACTTGTACCATGTAGTGTTCTCATGAGCGGATCGAATCCAGATACCATGTTCTTTAACATGTATCTATGATCTTTGATTGACACTCTTGTCCTAATGATCCGTAAGACAGAACTCATAAGATCAGAGAGAGCATACTAGTCTTAATTCATTTGTTATTCCCATAACAATGACTGACTAGGGATATTTAGAATGATGTCTCATTTGTTTCAAGGTCTTACAATCCATGTGCCTCACACATGATAACTTAAACCGAAACGACATTCTTGGATAGTTTTATCAATTGATATGCACAGGAATACAAAAGATAAAACTAATGCCTCATTTTATTAATTTCAAGTGTTTCGTTACAATGCATTGGGGCTAGGGCTTACACTAACAATCTCCCACTAGCACTAGTCCCAATTGGGCATAGCCCTAAGATCGAACGCTCTCAAATGAGCTTCGTGCAGATTTGGACGTAACTGTTTCGTCAAAGGATCTGCTACATTGTCTTCACTTGATATCTTGCTAACCTTGACGTCCCTACGATCAATGATTTCTCTGATCAAGTGGTACCTTCTGAGTATGTGTTTGGATTTCTGGTGTGACCGGGGCTCCTTGGCCTGTGCAATGGCCCCGTTATTGTCGCAGAAAATTTCTAATGGATCTAGGACGCTTGGGACCACTCCTAATCCATTAATGAAATTTTTAATCCAAACAGCCTCTTTTGCAGCCTCACTTGCTGCAATATACTCAGATTCTGTAGTTGAGTCGGCAACGGTTTCTTGCTTCGAGCTTCTCCAGTTGACAGCACCACCGTTCAAAACAAAAACAAACCCAGATTGCGATCTAGAATCCTGAGTGCTGGTCTAAAAAGCAGCATCGGCATAACCTTGTATGACGAGCTCTTCTTGACCACCATACACCAAGAAGTGATCCTTAGTCCTTCGCAGGTACTTCAGGATCCCTTTTACAGCAGACCAGTGCTTCTCACCAGGGTCTTGCTGAAACCTACTGGTTATACTCAGTGCATGAGCAACATCCAACCTAGTACATAACATAGCGTACATGATAGATCCAATAGCAGATGCATATGGGATTCTACTCATGTTGTCCCTTTCCTCTTTGGTTTTAGGGCACTGTTCTTTAGTCAAAGGAACTCCCAAAGCCAAAGGTATGTATCCTTTCTTTGAGTCTCCCATACTAAAATGCTTTAGTACTTTGTCTATGTACTTTTCTTGACTTAGTCCCAAAAGCCGATTCGATCTATCTCTATAGATTTGAATACCAAGTATTGTCTCGGCTTCACCTAAGTCTTTCATTGAGAAACATTTTCCCAACCATTGCTTAACCTTTTGTAATGTTGGAATATCATTCTCAATGAGAAGGATGTCGTCCACATATAGGACCAGAAACACTACTATGCTCCCACTAACCTTCTTGTACACACAAGGCTCATCTTCGTTCTTGATGAAGTCAAATTCTTTTACTGCCTCATCAAAGCGAAGATTCCAACTTCGGGATGCTTGCTTTAATCCATAAATGGATTTTTGAAGCTTGCATACCTTCTTAGGATGCTTGGGATTGACAAAACCTTCAGGCTGTGTCATATACACATCCTCAAGTAAATTTCCGTTAAGGAAAGCAGTTTTGACATCCATTTGCCATATCTCATAATCATGATATGCAGCTATGGCAAGCAAGATCCTAATGGACTTGAGCATGACTACAGGCGAAAAGGTCTCGTCATAGTCTATACCATGAGTTTGTCGAAAACCCTTTGCTACTAGTCTACCTTTGTAGGTCTTATCAGCTTTTAGTTTGAATAACCACTTGCATTCAATTACCTTAGCACCTTCTGGTGGATCAACCAAGGTCCAAACCTGGTTATCGTACATTGATTGCATCTCGGATTTCATGGCTTCAAGCAAATTATCCGAGTCTGGGCTTTCAATAGCTTCTCGGTAGGTAGTAGGATCCTCACGATCTACTAACTCAATAGTGTCACTGTCAGTGATTAGAAATCCATATCTCTCAATCTCCTGACGTACCCTACCGGACCTTCTAGGTTCTTGTGTAATGGGTTCTTGTTCCACAACTGGTTGTGAACTTGATCCCATTTCCAAACCATCCTCTATAGGAGTTTGTGGTGCTTGAATTTCTCCAAGTTCTACTTTACTCCCACTGTCTTTCTTGAGAAGGAACTCCTTTTCCAAGAAAACAGCCTTGCGAGCAACAAATACTTTGTTCTCGGCTTGTGAGTAAAAGTAGTATCCCTTTGTTTCTTTAGGATAACCCACAAACAAGCAGACAGTGGATTTGGACTCTAGTTTTTCAGATGTTAATTTCTTAACATGTGCTTCACAGCCCCAAATCTTGAGAAAAGACATATTGGGTTCTTTCCCAGTCCATACCTCGTATGGTGTCTTCTTAACTGCTTTAGTTGGAGTACGGTTCAATAGAAACGCAGCAGTTTCTAATGCATAACCCCAAAAAGAGATAAGAAGATTAGCTTGACTCATCATAGATCGAACCATGTCCAACAGAGTTCGATTTCTCCTTTCGGACATACCATTCCATTGAGGTGTTCCAGGAGGAGTGAGCTGTGAAATAATACCACACTCCTTTAGATGACTGTCAAACTCTTGGCTTAAGTATTCGCCACCTCGATCTGATCGAATGGCTTTTATACTTTTGCCAAGTTGGTTTTCTACTTCATTCTTAAACTCTTTGAATTTCTCAAAAGTTTCAGACTTGTACTTCATCAGATAGACATAGCCATATCTACTGAAGTCATCTGTGAATGTCACGAAGTAGCTAAAACCACCTCTAGCATGTGTACTTAAAGGTCCACATACATCGGAATGTATTAGTTCCAATAAGCCATTAGTCCTCTCGCCATTTTTATTAAAAGGACTCTTTGTCATTTTTCCATGCAAACATGGCTCGCATGTATCATAAGACTCTAAGTCGAATGACCCAAGCACTCCAGTTTTGTGGAGTCTTGAAATGCGTTTTTCGTTTGCATGTCCTAAGCGACAATGCCAGAAGTAAGTAGGGTTCAATTCGTTTGATTTAACCCTCTTTGTATTAATGTTGTATATGGACTCTTTGTTTTATAAATCAAGGATATAAAGGCCATTTTGCAACATGGCATTGCCATAAGAAATGCCTTGGCGACGAATATGAGCATTGCCATTTTTAATAACAAAATCAAATTCATCATTATCCAAACATGAAACTGAAATAATGTTTCTGCTCATAGCAGGCACATAATAACAATTATTCAAAACAATACAAAGTCCGGAAGGTAAAGTGAGGTGATAGTCGCCTATCTCCATGGCAGCAACTCGTGCTCCATTCCCCACACGGAGGTCCACTTCATTCTTCCCAAGTAACCGCCTATTTCTTAACCCCTGCACATTTGAACAAATGTGAGAACCACAACCGGTATCCAATACCCAAGTGGTAGAAATAGAAAGGTTAACTTCAACAACAAAAATACCAGAACTGGACGCCTTGGCTCCATTCTTCTTTTGTTCTTCCTTAAAGAGAGCGCAATTCTTCCTCCAATGCCCTATCTTGTTGCAATGGAAGCAAGTGCTCTCACTCTCTTTGAGTTTTGGCGCCTTGGGCTTGGATTGGGCCTGAGGTGCACTCCCACTTGACTTGGGTTTTGCCTTTCCCTTTCCCTTTCCCTTAGCTTGTCCCTTCTTAATTCCCTTTTGAACCATTAGTACGGGATTGGTCTTTCGAATGTTTTCTTCAGCATTCTTAAGCATCCCATGAAGCTCAGTGACTGACTTGTTCATTGTATGCATGTTATAATTCATCACAAATGGATCATAAGCAGCAGGCAATGATCCTAAGATCAAGTCAGTGGCCAATTCATTTGGCACTAGTACCTCAAGCTTCTCAAGAGTATCAATATACCCTTTCATCTTGAGTACATGGGTACTAACAGGTGTACCCTCAGCCATCTTGCAAGAAATTAATGCCTTTGTTGTCACGAACCTCTCGTGACGAGCTTGCTCTTGGAACATCTCCTTGAGGTGCACCATGATCGCATAAGCCTCTTGGTCCATAAATTGCTTTTGCAATTCAGGCACCATAGTGGCCAGCATCAGACAGGTCACATCATTGGAGTTGCTCTTCTTGGTCTCAAAAGTTTCCTTTTGAACCGCAGAGGCGTTCCTTCCTGGTTCATCAGGCAAGGGTGCATCCAAAACATACGACTTCTTCTCTTGCTTAAGAACTATTCTTAAGTTTCGAGACCAGTCTATGAAATTGGTGCCATTCAATTTGTCCTTTTCAAGGACCGATCGCAATGAGAAATTGTTGTTTGAAGATGCCATTTTCAATCTACAATAAAATTTAGCAAGATTAAATGAGGTCTTATTAATGATCCCACAAACCGAATTAATATTCCTTTAAATAATTCGCGTTAGTGATTTAATGTGGGCCAAGATCCACTTTTCTCAACAACTTATTAGTCAAGCTGAGCTTGTACACCTAACAAGTTAAGTTACTTAGGTAGGAAAACTCCAATCATGTCTCGTACATGACTCTTGGATCAAATGGGCTAACATCTTAAGATGTTATAGCACAACCCATTTATTAGTTGCCTAGGTCCGGGCATCCCTTTCCATGATAAGTCCAACCTACATTCACAACCCATGCCTCACAAAGATAATCGGGCGCATCTAGGACTCCTAGTCTACGTGATCGATGATCGATGCCTTGACATGTTTCGAATTAGGAAGGCAACTTTGTGACTTACTATTTTTAGGGATTCATTTTATTACGGCTTACATGGCATACGCTTTGTCATCCATACATAGCATGCATATATATATAATTGTATAAAGTAAAACGTGACAAACATGGGCCCAAAAACCTACAACTAAGATTCTATACTATTACATAAGAATCTTCGAGTTGGGCTTCTCCACTCCGGTGGGCTTCGTCTTGATTTACAAAGTCTTCAAATAAATTCTATTCTAAGAAATAAATGAAACTCTTACAATAAAATATAATGGCTCGCAGGCCATATTTAATTACAAAAACCCAGGGCCCATGAATGCACCATGCATATCCATTCATCACACCAAACAAGCAAATAAATATACATAGCATTCATGGATCAAACAAAGTCCAATTTTAATTAGATTTAGCCAAGCCCATTAATGGAAATTGTGTACTTGAAGCTTTAAGAGATGACCCCGTGATGGGCCTGGGCCGAAGCCCAATGGACTAAATCCTCTTATTGAATAAGTTCTCTTAAAAGCCCAAAACACAAACTAGTTAGATTTGTGCTATAAATCAACTCTAGCATAATTTCCAATTTAGCCATTTTTAATTTTATGTCATACAGCCCATAAACATTAAAAATGCATATAATATGTGCTAACATGAATTAAAAATAAAATCATGAAGAACACATATATAGTACACGGCATTCATGCAAAAACAAACAAACAACAAAAACTAGTTGTTTAATGCTTATGTAATGCCATAAAATGCACAAACATTTAAATCAATTTTATGAGTCATTTAATAATCTAAATAATTCCATAAACATTGATTTAATATTCTGTACCATTTTAATCTAAATGTGTTTTTACCATTTTAATCAAAACATAACAAACAATGTTGATTAAACATGTAACAAACACAAACTAGACATAGTTTTAAGTGATTTTAAAATTAATCAATTAAATTGTCATGGACCAGAATTAAAATCAAATTTAAAATATGTCCAGACCTGATATTTAATCTTTAAAAATCACTTACAAACATGCCAAAATCAATTTTACATTTAATTTTGAAAACTAGTTGTTAAACTAGCAATTTACATGCCAAGTAGCACCTAGTTTCATAATTAACATGTACCATCAGGTATAAATAATTAAATCCGACCATTACCAGCCCTAATGACATCTTAGGACAGTATATTAACATGTCATATTAATTATAATACCTATCTAATCAATTAAAATCGTTTTTACACCAAAACAATGCAAAAAACTCAAAACAGAAAATTTCAGATTTGCATGTTTTCAAAATAACGATTTTTAATTAATTTTTTCATGCATCTAAAGCACTAAAATAAGCATGTCTAGGCTTTGATACCACTGATGGAATATGACATGGTATGATAATCATGATAGCACAGCGGAAAAACAAAAATTTTATCATACATACCATACATATCCAAAGATAGGAACGAAAACATGCAATTTTAGGGTTTTGAAACTTACAATAGATGATGCCTTTTATTCTTTGATTTTGTGATGTCCAGCAACCAAGATGCATTTATCCACCTTAGTTCTCGATCACCAATGCCAAGGAACAGCCTTTTGCGCCACTCCCTCTATTCTCACACACACAATTACACCGTCGGCTTAAAAACGAGATTGCTATATCTCTTTTTCGGTATTGTGTAAGGGTTATAGTTTGAAGCTACAAAACTTGATTTTGTACTTCTTTAGATTGCTATTACTGCTCAATAACACAAGATAATGAGGAACAATCCTTTCTCCTTGTGAAAAATTGAACAAAAGAATTAAGAGAGAGAGAGTCACTATTCATGAGTTACTATTCACGAGTTACTATTCATGCCACAAAAAAAAATAGGTTTAGGGTTTTATTTCTTTTAATATATATGCTTATCCTTTGGCAAGTCATTAATCTGAATTCAACTATCCTAAGATAATTAATTCAAACTCTATCACTTCCTAAAGATAAGTAATATATTTTGAATTAAACTCCTTTGAATTTAAATTCAAATTTGAAATAAAACATAAGACATTTAAATAAATGAAATCACTTAATTAAATATATAAGTGATTTAATTTAATTTAAATTCCTTTAGGCTTTAATATTCAATTAACTTAATTAACACAAGATAATTAATTAATTGAAATTAAACCTTATGGGCTGAATTTCTCTCTCTCATGGACCAAAGCCCAATAGCAATATTATAACCCATTACATACATTAATTTGACTTTAATTAAAAGCCCAAATTAATGTCCAATACTTAATTTAAATATTTTAAGCCCAATGCTTTGTGTGCGATCCTATAGGTCCATTTAATGTTGGCAATGAATTAATAAATTAATTCAAAGGCTATATATATTCTCTAGCAAGATATTATAGCATTCCAAATTAAATGAAAATGCATATGGCATTTGGTGACCTAATGCAATTTCGCATAGTCCCTTACCCATAAATATCAGAATTAATATAAGGCATGGAACTAGTCATCCTTATATACATTAATTCATTTCTTGATATTCCAGTGACACTGAACTCTCAGATAAATAATGATTACTCATTATTTCATCTCGGTATGGCCATACACTTCTCAGTTCACTGATCAAGTGGCCGGTGATATTTTTTTCTCTTATCGAGAGGGGTAATCCCTTCACTTCTCTCATGCTCTCTAACATGAATCAGTGCATACCCAATCATACCCGTACTTGTCACTCTGTTACGAGCACGTTAGGTGTATGTCAAAGTACACAGTAATTCATAAAGAGTTTCATAGAGATTTCAGGTCTAAGAACTCCGATACAAAACTTGCATATGAGAAACACTTATGACTTGTACCATGTAGTGTTCTCATGAGCGGATCGAATCCAGATACCATGTTCTTTAACATGTATCTATGATCTTTGATTGACACTCTTGTCCTAATGATCCGTAAGACAGAACTCATAAGATCAGAGAGAGCATACTAGTCTTAATTCATTTGTTATTCCCATAACAATGACTGACTAGGGATATTTAGAATGATGTCTCATTTGTTTCAAGGTCTTACAATCCATGTGCCTCACACATGATAACTTAAACCGAAACGACATTCTTGGATAGTTTTATCAATTGATATGCACAGGAATACAAAAGATAAAACTAATGCCTCATTTTATTAATTTCAAGTGTTTCGTTACAATGCATTGGGGCTAGGGCTTACACTAACATACGTATCAATACTTTCCTCTCCATTTATCCTGGTGTTGCTCTATTGTCAGGGGACTGCTATAAGAGGTGGTCTCGTTGTGGAGGTGGTGGTCGAGATGGCGGCGAGGCTCTTTTCGTCCTTTCTTCCTATTGTCTTTTGTTTTTGTTTCTTAGTTTCTTATAATTAGCCTCCTTATTCTCTTCTTATCCTCCTTTTTCTTCTTCCCTCTCTTTTTCTTTCTTTTGTCTTTATTTTTTGTTTTGCAGGAGAGGAAGTAGGGAGTTTCATCTGTACCTTTCCAGAAAAGAAGAACGAAAGCCAATCGATAAGAATGTTATTTATATAGATCATAGGAAGAGCACTATCTATGTACTTTGTACTTTTGGAATTAATATAATTTCTTTATCAACGCATATCTATTCTTTTTTCATTCTTTTATGTTTCTTGGCATTTTGTGATGGCAATAAAAAGGAATTGTTAAAACTAGTGAGAAGTTGATAACTTATACTGAAATAATGATGATTTGAGTAGCACTTATCTTTTTCCAAAAGATGTTGCGTCATTCCGAACGGTTTGTCGCCCCCTTTTTGCTCATCTTTATCATGCTCTGTAATCTAGATTTTTCTCTGGGCCGGCAGCCGTGGTCAGATTTTTATTGGGCCTCTTGGTTTTCCGATCAAATATAATAGATGTTTTATTTGATGACAGTCTTCTTTTACTCTGCATTGGCTATTATGGCGAGACCAATGGGTTGGCTTTAGATCTTGTCGCCAATGGGTCGGTGACATGCACACCGAGTAATCTTTAATTTTTGGGGAAGTAGGAGAGGATGGCCTTTTGACCGTTTTGTCCTTTAGCTCCCTTCATATATATATATATATATATATATATATTTTGCAAGCTTTGGTCTTCCTCTGTCTTTTGCTTTTCATTCCTCCTTTCCAGGTCTTGACTTGGGACGGAGGGATCCCTTTAAAGATATAACTCAAACTTTTTTATGGAAAGGTGAAACTCTTTGCTACAATCATTTTTTATCTCAGGTAAATGTGAATCTTTTACAGAACAAACTGTTATATTCTTTTTAGCTCATTACCTTAATGCTTATTGACGATTTTATCGATCTTTCGATTGGGACATCACATATTTTCGTCAATCTTTTTTGGTCTGGATAGTACATGTTCATCGATCTTTCAATCAGGATAGCACATGTTTTCGTCGACCTTTCGATCGGAATAACACATATTTTAGTCGATCTTTAGCACGATTCTGTTGTCTTTGCATTCTTTTCTTGGAAAGGGGACATCCTTTTAAGGCCTTTTTCACCTTAACCGCTTTTTCTGTACGACTTATTTGGGTCTTGTTCTTATCCTTTCTTGAATCGCCAAGAGGGGAGACGTGCTCCTTCTCATCTTTTTCTCCTTTCCTTAGTTGCCTCTCCTCCAGTTATCTTCATCCACAGGGCGTGATGCTGGTGCTGCTTTTTCCTTGGGATCTCCCTTCTCCAATTCAACTTTCTCTTCCTAGTACCTTTCGTACCAGCTGGGCCAACGAACAAAAGGGCATTCCCAATGCAGTCTTTTGGCTCTGGTGTCGGGGCTTTATCTGATTCGCTTGGAGACATAGAGGGGAAGCGACTGCTTTCTTCTCCCTAAAATGTCTCATAGTATGCTGGTTCGGAGAGTCTCGCATTCCCTTTGCTCATTAGACCGAAGGAGGGATGTTTCACCTCCTTTTAGCCTTAGCATTTGGTTTTTCGCCTTCTTTTAGTCTTAGAGCTTCATTCTTACCTATCTAAGTGTCCACGCATTCTATGAGACCTCCATAGAGTTTGTCCATCTTCTTCTTTTCTTCGTGGCATTTTATACTTGCCATTTGACGATCTCTCATGTAGTCTCGAGGACTTTCATGAAAACCTTGTGTCCTGTTTGCCACTTGATGATCTCTCATGTAGTCTCAAGGACTTTCATGGAAATCTTGTGTCCTTGCAATGTGGTGGTGAGTTTGCATGTTACTTGTAAGTTGTGAAACTTGGATCTTTCTGCTCAGCCATCGACTCTTAACAAAAGCGCTAAATGATAACGATCAAATTATCGTAGAGACGGTGTCTCCACTTTATACTGAATGGGGGACAGGTTTGAGAAGCAAGGGATTAGCTCCAATCGGGTCCTTTAGCTGGGAAACCTGCAACAATACTTAGCCCGGTGGACTCAGGCTTCAGCACTCTGATACTCAAGTTAGCTATCGGGATAAGAGGAGGTAAAAGAGTTAATTTACTGAAAGAGAGAGAGCAAGAAGGATTGTCCTTCTTAGAGAGAAACCTGCTATTTATAGTTCCGGGAGAGCTTGGAGCAGTGTACTCAATAGTGCTCCTATTCTGCAATAAGCATGTCCTATTTTTGTAGGTAGCGGTGATGGGACGGAGGCGTATAGCAGTCTTTATCAGTAAAACGTCCAGTCCAATTAGACAGCTTCGATTATTGAACTTTTCCTCTCAGATAGGGGGATTTTTAATAGATTTTTTCTTAGATCTCTTTCTATAATATTGGACTGTTTGGATTTATTTTTTTGAGTGTTATCAATTGCTACTATTGGAATTTACTTAGGTCCCTCTTAAGAGGACAAAAGGAACCATTAGAGGATCAAGAGCCAAGTTTGTCCCCAGCCAATAGGTAATTTCGAGACGACCAAGCACTGAGACTAGGTCCAACTAAAAGACAAAACAAAGGAAAAACGATTACTATTTGTACTAAAATGATATTATAAATGCTGAAAATATGCCAGAATGGAACAATCTTTTAACTATTATAAAGATATTTTAACACGGTTCTGAATAGTTATAGAGAATAAAGGGCAAAACAGGTACGATGTTGATGGCAAAATAAAGAGCACATCTAAAAAAAATGCAAATCACAACCACTTCACAGTATCATTATTGATGCATTCAACTTTAACTCAAATAAAAATTTAATAGAGAAAAACGTTATAATTGAAATTGAGATATCTCCAAAATATGTTTTCATTAAGTACTTTTTCTTGGTAACATTTTGGTGTTATTTTGAACTCTTTATGTACATTTGCCCATTCAATAATTAAAGCAAAAAGACGCTAGCATATATGCTAGGAATATATATATACACACTATATATATAATATTTTTGTGAAGTATTCGACACACGACTGATAATAAAAATTTAGGTGTTCATTATAGTGTTTTGGATAATCTTCTCACTTTACATGCTAATTTTGGGTTGAGGCAAATTCAATTTTCTTTAACATTATGGTGAGCAAACAAAACCGAAATAGGTTAATCGAAAAATCAATCCGAAATTGAATCGATTTTTAGGTTAAGTAAACCGAAAATTTAGGTTCATAATTTTTATTTTAAAAAATTAGCGGTTAACCGAACCGAATCGTTAACCCATTTATATACATTTTATAAATAATATCTTAAATTTTACACTTATATTTTTCAATATTTATGTAATTTATAAATATTATGATAAATAACTTTCTAAAATATTATTAATTAACATATTTTTAATAAATAAATATTAAAATTATCTTATTATTATTATTATTATTATTATTATTATTATTATTATTATTATTATTATTATGTGCATAATTAACATTCTGTTGTTAGTTTCATATTGAATATATTTAATTTTTATAATTAATTATGAACGTTTTATTTTTATTTTGATTCTTTTAATTAATATTATATTTAATTTGTATTTTTTTATTTTTAAAGCATTTTTAACTATTAAAAATAATATTAAAATTTGTATAATTTATTAAATTTATATATTAAAATTTTTTAGTGGTTAACCAATAAATCAATTCGAAAAATCAAGTTAAAGCGGTTAACCAAAGTTAATGGACTGATCTAATAAATTTATTAATGAACCGATTAACCGGTCCATGTTCACCCCTAATTATCTAAATTTATTATTAATTAATCTTGGAAGAAAATGGGTTAATTTTATCTAATGTAACTGAATTTTTGGAGTGGTGATCATATACTTTTGCATATAAAGTTATTTTGAAAGAAAAAATCACTAAAACGTGGATACATATATATTTTTTTCTCAGGAAAAAGTCTATACGATGGGTTTATGTACACAAATTTGACAAGTAACTTACACATCGATGGTGCATCTTTTTGGAAATTGGCATTATTAATTTATTATATTTTGAAGCTACTTTCATGATTATATTCAATTGATTATTATTATTATTATTATTATTATTATTATTATTATTATTATTATTATTATTATTATTATTATTATTATGTGGACCCAGAAATTGTTATTTCATTAATAACTTTTAATTCAAGGCATTGGGATTTTTTTTCTTTTAAAAAAATAAATTCGCAAGCAAGAAAAAAATAAAAAACAAATGCAATAAATAAAATAAATTAAAATTGAGAAATACGTGATTTGATCCGGTGATAAAATCCACCATACGGTAAATAAAAGAGATACACAAAGACAATAAATTCTACAATCTGAGTAGACTCAAGAGCTCAACAATATTCACATAACACATATTAGTTTATTAACAATAATTCGACATTTATTTCTTTTAAATAAAATTTCGAATTTAAATTTTATAAATAATAAAAATTAATATTTAAACAATTTTATTTTTATAGGAAACCGATTCGGCTTGAATTAGATAATTAATTGCTCATAACTAGCACTACAAAAAAAATGGATTTTACCGACGGAAACATAATCCATAGGTAAAAGTAATCTATTACCGACGGATTACCGACCGAACTTACAATGCGTAGGTAAAATAATGAATTTAGATAAACGACGACATTTTTACCGACAAAAATGATAATTCGTCAGTATTATTGGCAGGAAAAGTTGGCGCCAATCGTTAGCGACAGTTCACCGACGGTTAGTCCGTCGGTAAATAATTTTACCATTTAATTTATGTAGCGACGGAATTTCCGTAGGTAATATAAGCATTTTTATATTTACCGACGGATATCGCAACGGATTAATATACTGTCGGTAAGTAAATGTGTGAAATTTTTAAGGCTAAGGATTATAGTTTTTGCTACGGTTTCATGTTGTCGGTAAGCCGTCGGTAATTTTTTAATAAAATATTTTATATTTAATGTTAATAAAATATTTAAGAAATTATTTTAGGGCTTAAAGATCCCTAATGGTCTGAGATCCCTTTTTCTAAGCATTCCAGTCTTGAAATTTTCCTCTCAGTCGCCTGAACACCCATCCTTGCCATCTCGATGATGAGGTTACACCCATTGGTCATTTATCACCGCCACTTCAACACCCATCCTCACAATCTCCATCCGTCACTCTTTTTTTGTGTCTATCCCTCTATCTCTCGCTTGAATCTCTCTTTTTTTCTCCCTCATTTAGTCGATCTCTTTAGCACTCTTCACTGGTAGATCTAAAGCAAGTTCCCAAGCTAATGATTTGGCACCATTTGAGATGTCCGTGGAGAATGCACTAAAGCTCTTGGGTGTCCAAAAATTTGCTGATTTTTTTTCTTTATTTGCAGTGCATTTGAGTCTAAGTTAGTAGATGTTATCCCAGTGGTCAAAACTTCTATTGCTGGCACTAAAATTGTTGGCTGTCTTTTTTGTGCTAGTATGGCCCTTTTTTTCCCATAAAGAACAGTGAATGTCTTGTTTGCTCTCACAATCCAATTCTTGATTCTCCTGTCATGCTCTTTGTAGTTATTCTATTTTTCTTTCTCTTGTCATTTTGTTCTTCCTTTTTTCCCCTTTTTTTTATTTCTTTAACATTTTGCTATGTGTATTTTGGTCAGCAATTCTTTGTATTGTACTCTAGGTGAATTTCATGATTTAGTTTGGTAAACCAATATTGCCTCCATGCTTTTGTGAAAAATTTAAGGGTGCTGCACTTTGTCACCATTTGTTAGACGTACGTTTTCTTTCGAGGTTGTAGTTTAATAATTTGGAAATGGGAATGCAAATTTTGGTAGTTAAATGGATGATACAAGTAACTTTTTCTTTTGCCAATATAAATATTACAAAATACATGAACTTTGATTTAAATTTTAATAGAAACTTGGTTAGCAGTTTAGTCACTTGATAGCTATTTCTTGATCTCTTGACAAAAATAATTTAGTGTGTTATTCCTTGGTGAAACAAATAGATGATCCTTTGTCGTTGTAATGCTGAATTGATGCAGCTCCAAGATAAAGTAATTGCTTCAACTGAGAGATTGCTAATGACCCAAAGCAAGGTGAAGATGGTATTCTTTGTCTATTTTCAGATTATCTTCATGGCTATCAGTATTTGAATATACTTTTTCACTATAAGTGCTTATTGCAGCTTCAATGGCTTGTTCAAAAACAAATGTCAATTCTGTAAAATTACTGAAAAAATTACTATATGGATTAAGGATAACAATCGAATGACAGACGCTAGTGGGCTTGTTCCATGTCTAATATTGATTAAGGACAAATACCAAATTAAAGATATTGCGGGTTTGTTCCATGTCTGATATTGCAAATGCTAGAGGTTTTGTTTCCCACTTTTTAGTTCTGCTGATGCTCTGTTTCCTCTTTGGCTTTCATTGCTGTTTTTTTATTGTGTGCATTTGAAGTTCATTTCAATGCACTTGTTCCCACTGTCATTGAGCGATTAGGTAATAGTAAACAACCAATTAGAGATGCCGCCAGACTCCTCTTGCTCACTCTCATGGAGGTACTTCGCTATATTAAGTTTAATGTATATAACATTAAATACTTCTATTTGATGATCGAAACTTAAAAAGAAAAATTAAAATTTTGACTTAAGCAACTTTGCATAATAAACAACCAGTTAGGTTAATGCAAGCTTTAATATCTTTTTATAATTTGACATTGGAATATATTTTAATTAATTAGTCACTAATATGTCAAGTAATTAACTAATATGCTAACAGTAGAAGAAGCAAACAAATTAAAGGTCCAATCGTGAAAAAATTTCTCAAATTGGCAAAGCAACCTTTTTATATAAATATCCTGCATTTATTGAATTGCATTATTTTTTAGGCATACCAAGTGTGAAGTTATATGTTAACTAGTTGCTAGTTTGAGATACTTGTTGGGCATATAGTGCTTACATTGGGTAGAATATTTACACCTGATTTTTTGGATTTAGTTCACTTAACTCTACTTCTGATTCAGGCTTTTGTATTAACTCTTGTGAGATTCTTATACATTTGCATGCCTTCATATCACATTTTTTTTTCATAAAGAAAATGCACACTAAAAACTTGGAATTGCGTGATTTTCTTTTGTTACAACAATATGCTTATATTCTCTTTTCTTTTTAATCTTTGCAAGATAAAATATTGACATTGGCAATTTAACTAAGCATTTAGCTCGACTTTTCTAGCTCCATGGCATTTCTGGCTTTAGCAAAAATCATTTCGAAGGCTTATTTTTGCCATAAACTTTTTGTTTGTTTAGCAAAAATCATTTTGAAGGCCTATTTTTGCAATAACCTTTTTGTTTGTCATACATATATAAGAAAAATTTTTCATGTTTGAGGAAGAAGATGTAGGCTATCAAGATTGGGACTCTCATTGTAGCATTTGCATCTATTGTCTTTGTTAGATAATGTTGACAGCTCATTTGATTAAGATAAAATTCACTCTGCTTTATCACTTGTATTTGTATTTTAGTTAACCTCTTCTTCTCCTTAGCTTACCAGCTTATCTCTGTATATCCAGCCCTTATTTTGTGCAGTACTTCAGCCCTTATTTGTGCACTAGTTCTCACAGTCTTGAAGTTTATTTGTTGAAATATTAGAGTGGAAATTCAGCCTCCATTTTTTGTTGATCTAATTTGGCTTATACATGGCTAGGTTGTTGATTTAAGTCTATGAACTGATATATTTTGTTAATGAACTAATTGCATCCTGTATTAACACTACTTCTTATGAATAATTGCTCAATATCTTAAATGAAATTATGTTGACTCAATTTGAGTTTATATATATATATATATATATATATATATATAGAGAGAGAGAGAGAGAGAGAGAGAGAGAGAGAGAGTTGTGTGGCATCTGTAACCTTAATCTTATACAATACCTACTCTTGTCAACTATGTTATGTCTTAATAAAATGATCATTTTTTTTTTGTACTTTAGGCTTTATAGGGTAGCAGTAATTCTTTAATGGTTTTTCTTTTAGTTCCACTGGCTAATGCATGGGCCTTTAACTCAACTTTCAATTAATGTATCTTAAATAATGAATTTTTATACTTTTTCAATTTTTCACTGTTATTTCTCATAGAATTACAATTCTATTAGTAATTAAGCATAACTCTATAAGTAATTAAGCATAATTGTTATTTTAGTTTTCTATAAGTAACTCTATAAGTAATAACTCTATAAGTAATTAAGCATAACTCTATAAGTAATTAAGTAATTCTATAAGTAATTAAGCATAACCGTCATTTCAGTTTTCCACTGTCATTTCTCGTAGAATTACAATTCTAATAATGGCATTAATAATTAAGCATAACTCTGATCCACTAATTAAGTATCTATTTAATAGTAATATAATACTAATTAAGATGGTTTTATAAGAAATAATTAAACGTTTTTTAAATATGTGAGAGAGAACAAAACCAAAATGTAAATGTATGATAAGAAGAGGAAAAAAATACCTTTGTTTCTCTTTCTCAATCATCGGGCAGCAAACTTGGACTCCTTTAAATATTTTTGTAGCAAAGTTCGAGGTGGGAACTCACTAACTAGCTGAACTACATAAATATATTTGATAACCTCGATGTAGTTTTTTTTCTAATAAGATTTCTGCCCAAGAAGCTGTCCAAAAATCTGAAGAGCTTGACATAAGGTTAGTTCTTGTATGCTTATCAAAAATTGAAATATTATCTTAATTTGATATGCTTTTCCTGATACTTTTTGCAATTGAAGACCTTGGTGAAATATCCCCTGAAACTCAACAATGTATTCTCGATTTGCAGTCTTGCTTGTCTTCTATGAAAAAGGTATTGCTCTAAAGAATTTATTTATTACTGTAATTTATATCATGATCAGGATGCATAATTACTAAAATTTATTTATTTGTTTTGTTAATACTAAAGGAACTTCATGAAATCAAGAGGAAAAGTGTTGCTATTCAAATGTAACGGTTTGTAGGTGAAGAAAAGAATGACTCAC
This sequence comes from Excoecaria agallocha, assembly GCA_037975025.1. Classification (NCBI taxonomy): domain Eukaryota; kingdom Viridiplantae; phylum Streptophyta; class Magnoliopsida; order Malpighiales; family Euphorbiaceae; genus Excoecaria; species Excoecaria agallocha. The sequence goes on along the minus strand of CM075806.1, from coordinate 56,649,702 downwards.
TGGACTATGTAAGATCTCTACAACCAAAAAAGGTTCTACTTAATCTCATGAAAGGGTTTGGAAACTGCAATGAATGAGTTGGCTCTAATTACTGGAGAGGGGCCTATAAAGACAAGAGCAAGGAACTCTATCTCCACCTTCAAAATCAGAGAAGGTCAACCACTAGGCATTACTGTTACACTCGGGGGAAATGTGAAGATGTCTTGCTCTATCAGTTTCTTATTTGTTATATTCTTTAAGTTATAGTCTCTAAGTAATTTTTCTTTCAATTGTTTGCGATATAAATGTATGCTGGTCCTGACCATGATTTTTGATGCTGTATGACATTGCATTTCTTGATTCTTCTTATCTATGCTCGTTTCTTAGAAATAGAAGCCATCATAGTATTTCATTTTATTTTTATTTATTGAAAGATGTTACAATTTTGTTTTATATGATGGTAAATAATGACTTTTCTATGTTTTGTTTTGACTGGTTAAGGATTTTCTATATTTTGATAATGGGTATTTCAATTGATAAGTTTTAGAGAACATTTGCTTTGAGAAGAACTGGTACAAAGATGATGGCTTTTCCCATCTCTGATAACGGGTATTCTTGAATCTCTGTCTTTTTGTCCTGTGGTTTGGATTTCTATTTGGGGATAAATGTTTTATATGTTTGCTCAAATGTTCACTCAATTTTTCATTAGCGTTGCTGTCCACCTTTGGTATATTAGTTCACCTGACATTTATTATATGAAGTGAGCATAGTCTATTCATATGGAAAAATGTTGCCATGACTGTCTTTGTCTCAAGTGGTTTTGATATGGATTATTTGGTACTACTGTATTTTCATCCTTCTGGATTTTTGTAACCCCTCAAAAAATGATTTTTGCATGCTGTGATACTTTTTGCATGCTGCACCTAATTCTGTACTAGTACGGAGTCATGCTTTTGAGTAGCTGTGATATGAAAACAGAGTAGTTATTTTTATATATAATGTTGATGAACCCGGAATTATCTGATCTTTGTAAACTGAAATATAGTTATTATTTTTTATCTTGTTGTCTATGCAGGTGTTAGTTTACCATAACCTACTGGGAATGATGCAACACCCACATCATGCCAAGGTAAGTCCTGCTAGTGCCATTGTGATTTTGTTGATTCTGTTGCTGCCTCCCGTGTTTCACTAAAAGAGAGGGATTGCTTTTCATTTTGTATCTAGAAAATGTTAGTATACCTATTGAAGCATTTGCATTATATATGCTATTTCCTCACATAATTTATAGGTGCTAATGATGACACGAGCTGCATTATTGTTGTGGGTGAAGATCAAAACTGTTTTCCTACTTCAGATGTAATTGCTTTATGTTAACATATAATATATATAATTATACATTTGGTTCTCTTTTGCCTGTTCTTCATTTCTTTCAAGTGCCTTGAATTCATTAATAAGAAAACGAGACCATTATTGATCAATGGATTTGTGTGGCTTCCTCAATTATAGTAGCTAGGATTAGGGGCTGTGTCTTACAAGTCGAAGGGATGTTATTTTCATTTGAAATCTTGTTTTCCATTTTAGCATTTTAAGTACAATGCTTATATTCATTTTAACATTTGACTAATTATATTATATTTCAGTACAATGCTTGTTGTATATAAATTTTAGTATTTATTAATTTTAAATTTAGTATGTAGTATTTAAATTTAGTGTTATTTATAATTTAATGTAATTATTATTTTATTTTATAAGTTTTTTTTAGTATATAGTTAATTTACTTCAAACCGTATTTAAACCGTTTTAAAACCACCCCAAACCATTATAAATTATAATAAAAAAAACCACCCCAAACTGTCCCAAATCGTCTCAAACCATCTATATTGGTTTGGGTTGGTTTTTTTAATTTTTAACCCAACCCAACCCATGAACACCCTTAGAAATAAGTATAGTACACAATTTAGAGATATATGTATACACATGACAAAATACATTAATTTTTTTTCTTGATTCATAATAACAGTTTGCTGAGATACAATCAGTTTGGTGTGCACACTAGCGCTTATGCTTGCATGCATGTGCTTAGATGTATGTACTCCTTTTTTACTATCCTCCCGTTTATAGATTTGTGATCCTAACCACCTTCTTGTGTAATTCCAGCATAGATCAAAACCAGGCTTGACTGAACGTTTTGAGTTGTTTGTAAACAAGCATGAGGTACCGTCATTCCATCTTTTAATTTATGTTACTCTTTTTTTATAATTCATTATTTGCTTCGTCTCTTCAATTCATGTTGCTTATGGTCAATGTCCTTGAACTGCTTAGATTTGCAATGCATATACTGAATTGAATGATCTTGTGGTACAACATGAGTGATTTGCTAAACAATTCAAGGTATGCTTTGTTCATTACAACGCTTCTATTTTCAGCAAATCGTCTTGAACTTTTGTTCGAAAGGGATTAATTTTTTTTATTTTTTCCCTTGTGACTGTAGCAAGTGAGGGTTTAGATCTGGAGCTGAGTTTGATTTCGTGTGATGGAGCTAGTGATATTGTCAAGTAATGATAAAATTTTACATTATCCAGTTATTTTTGAAATAGCTGATCATTTTAGCCCTTGTATTAGTTAAGTAATTGAAATGTTATAACATATAACGGATATTTTTTTTCTTTTTGGTTTTTGTGGTTGTTTTTCATTTTAATGTATATATTGATTTTGTTATATAATAAAATTATTAATTGATATATACCTTCAATTTAAATTTTAGACTGTTTGTATTGAAGTCATTGTGTTTTGTAAAGGGGAATATATAATTGAAAAAATAAATAATAAATTATTTTTATCGACAAAATACCGACGGATATATCTGTCGCTGTTTTTTAAAATAAATTAATATTTTGTATTAAGTAAATTTATCGACGGATTAACGACGAATATTTGTCGGTAAAAAGTCAAACCGACGGAATATCCGACCATTTTTTAGCAAAACTACCGACGAAATATTTTTATATTTCTGTCGGTAAAATCCGTTGGTAACTCTTACAGACGGATTGTTCCGTCGGTAATTTGGTACCTACGAGCATTTTGCGGACGGAATAATTCTGTTGGTAATCCATAAAAAACTGTTTGTAAGGCCTTTTTCGTCGGTAAAATGCACTATTCCATCGGTAAAAACAGTAAAATCAATTTTTTTTGTAGTGTATAGGTGAGCAAAAAAATTGAAACTTTGGTTAACAAAAAAATTGATCCGAAACCGAACTTATTTTTAGGTTAATCGAACCAAAAATTTAAGTTTACAGTTTTTACTTTTAAAAATCGATAATTAACCGAACCGAAACCGATTTATATATACATTTTATAAATTATATTTTAAATTTTACACTTATATTTTTCAATACTTGCTTAATTTATAAATATTATGATATATAACTTTCTAAAATATTATTAAAATACATATTTTTAGCAAATAAATATTAAAATTATCTTATTATTATTATTATTATTATTATTATAATATGTGCATAATTAGCACTCTGTTATTAGTTTCATATTAAATATATTTAATTCTTATAATTAATTATGAAAATTTTAGTTTTATTTTGATTCTTTTAATGGATATTGTATTTAATTTATATTTTTCATTTTTAAAGTATTTTTAACTATTAAAAATAAAATTACAAATTGTATAATTTATTAAATTTATATATTAAAATTTTTTAGTGGTTAATCGATAAATTGATTCGAAAAACTAAATTAAAAACCAAAATCAATATAATAATTAATTAAAATTAATGAATTGATTAATAAAATTGTTAATGGACCGATTAACTGTACACGCTTAAAGGTGGTAAATGGATGGGTTGGACGGATTTGGATTGGGTCATTAATGGATTGTTCATTAATGAGTTGGATTATTAATGGGTCAAAAAATATGGATCATTAATGAATTGGATTGATTTGGATCGACCCATGAATGATCGAAAGAAGAGCGCATTCATTGGTTCATGAAGATCAAAAAATATGAGCCCTTGCGCCGCGAGAATCATCCCGATTAGGTTGCTCTCTCCAAATCTTTATCTTAGCTTACATTCACCTTTTCTGTCTCTAGAGCATCGGAGAATGAAACCCAAGCTAGTTTTCTGTCATTTTAAAAATAAAGTTATTTCATTGTGACAGCCCATCTCTTTGCCATGTTTGAACCCATCCCTGTATCATTAGCATTTTTAATTCTATATCTGAACTTGTTTAGAAATGGAGAGCTCGATTTTACTTCTCCAAGAAGAATAGATGTTTGATAATCATACAAAACAATAAAAAATAGAAACGAGAAAGGATCTCCCGTCATAAGACCCACATCTGAGAATTCTTCTTTGAACTCCGTATCCTTTTGATTGCTCAATGCCTTAATCGGTGAAGTGTATATAACTCGTTGTTGATTTTTCAAAGACATTGCAATGGCATACAGAGCTACTACAGTTTTCCCAGCTGATGTCTGTGCTGACACCTGTAATTAGTGGAATTATTACATAAAATAAGAAAAAGTTTGTTTCTTTTATGTTGCATATTATCAGATGAAAAAAGAAAGGCTAAATTCGACAAGTCAAACCAAGATGTTTAGCACATTTACCATGACGGACTCGCCTTTGTCAAGGCACTTAATAGCTTCAGACCGAAAAGGATCAAGAGTAAAAGGGCACCCTCTTGCAGGCTCTGAATCATTTCTGTTTACTTTTTACTCAATCTCCTCTATATATATATATATATATATATATATATATATATATATATATATATATATATATATATACTACTTTCACCGAATAAATGAAATTAAAATAAATTAAAAAATATCAAACTATAACTTTCATTCATTGGGTTAATACCCAATAGATCAAGATCAAAATTTTGACAATCCACATAAAACATCAATTGGATTAATATCCAATGGATCAAGATCTTTGAATTTTGAAAACATCAATTGGGTTAATACCCAATTGATTGAAAAGTGAAATGAGTTAATTTTAAATTGATCCATTGAGTATTGGATTGAATTAGAATGGGTTAAAAAATAAAATGGGTCAATTTTGGATTGATTCAATGAATATTTATGTGGATTGGGTTGGATTTGAATTAATTTTTTTGAATAAATTTGAATTGATCCATAGATTTGGGTCAATTTTAACGGATCTAGTGAAAGCTCCAGCATCACAACGCCTATGAGCAAACAAATTCGAGATTAAATGGGCTGATCTAGTCTTCAATTCATGCACGTAAAGCAGTTTAAAAGCACACATTAATTAATCCTCACATTTTAGATTTACAATTAAACAATACTAAGCTATTCTCTCTATTCTACAATCATACCTTTGATTTTTGACTTACAAACCTAACCTAATTAATACATTCGACTTCATTTAATATGTAGGCCCAAGGCCTGCAATGGATTTGATAAAATAACAAAACAATCTAATATATTTAGGCTTTTTAAAGATTGATATATACCGGTACATGAAAAAACTCTGATATTGCATATTTTATCTGGATTGTAACAGATCAGAAACACGATCTGTCAATATCAGAACTGATTGTTCAACCCTCATGAATATCAAGACTTATTAGGAAATTATTTGTAAAATTATTTTTTGAAAATTTACGTCCTTACACTCATTTATTGCATATAAAATAGTTTTTCAAAAACATATCATATTGAATTTGATTTTTTCCTAAACTAAAATTTCTTTACTTAATCATATCTTTTGAAAAAGCAAAGAAATACTGTTGAAATATTTTCTAGGTGTTGAACTCATTTAAAGAAACACATTTTGAATAAATTTTTGGCTGTTACAATTACTTTAAGGAAAACATAAAATCGGTTGTTCAAAACAAATTATTTTTCGAAAACGTTTTTAAGTTGATTTCACACCTCACAACTATTTTATTTTTCCTACATGAAGATGTTGTTTTCAACTGTTAAAAATGTGAGTGAAACATTTTTTACTTAGTACTTCATATTGTTGTAATTTTCACTTTATCATAAGTATCATTCATATATCCTCAAATAATTATAGTTTATGATTGTAATCATAGAATGAGGTTTTTAAGTGTTTAAATCCTTTTACTTGGAAAAAAGGGTTAAGTGTTTTTAAGTTTTTCACTTAGGGGAAAAACGTAGGATAGCTATCAATGTAAAAGTTTTTGACTTTTGCCAGTTAAATAGAGTTATCTTAAAAAAGAGATAACTATTAAGAAGGATTGTTTTAAGGAGAGGATGTAGACAATGGCCGAACCTCTATAGATCGTGGTGTCCATATCTTTATTTCTTTCTCTCTTTTTTATTTCCATGCTCTATTAAATTCTGTGCTCTGTGCATGCTTCGTATTTTATAGAGCAGAGTGCAAAAATTGATATGTGTTCTATCACGAGATTTACCGGAATATTTACATATATTTTGCTTTGTTTTAATTGTTCATTTAATCACCTTAAGTTTATTCCATGTACTTATATTTGTTGTGAAAAAGGTAGGGCAAAATATATTGAGTAATATTTATAAAATAAATTTACTTTGAACTCAACTCAATATATGTAATTGAAATATTTATATTGTTCCATATGCATTTTAAAAATATTTTAATATACTCTATTCACTCCCCTCTAGACTCACATAATTGGATAATTCATATATAAACACATAGTCCTATTCCTAGTAATTCATTCTACCCCTTAAACATGTACCTGTTATTATTAAAAAAGTTAACCATAAATCAAAATTTAAACCTTGGACTTCAAAACAATTTGCAACCAATATAAAATATTACAGATTATTGTTTTTAATTTTTTAATTCAAAATTGTCCATATCAATATTAAAATGGCTTACATTTGCTTTTAGTGTCATTAATGAAATGGTCCACATTGGCTCTCACAGTTAAAAATAAGGACAAATATGAGTCAATTTGATAATAATAGTATGGTTAGATGTGAGCCGATTTAGTAACAAAAGGTATATTTTTGAACTAAAAAAATTCAAATAAAAAATCTATACTACGCTAGAAGTGAGTATAAACCAACTAACCGATATATTAGTAAAAATATTAACTAGTTCATTACTATCAGTTTTTCAAATTATTAATCATTAATCAGTTTGTTATATTTGGTTAACCAACTTATCAGAATTTTGGTTTTTTTATTTGATTAATCAATATTTTTCTTTTAATTAATAAAATTTATAATATACATATTATAAAAAAAAAGTTATGTAAAATTCAATTCAAAATCAAATGTACAAAGTAATTTAAAAAAATTCATGAAATAAATATAATATACTAGCTAAAATTCATGTTTAACAAATTAATAACTATTATTATAAATGGATTTGATATTTGTTGGAAATTAGAATACTTCATTCTAAGTCAAAAAAAAGTTTGGACAATATTAATAATGTTAAAACATAAATTTTAAAGCATAAAAAATATAATTAAATGTTATTAAGTAAAATATATGGACACCAATATATATGATAAAAAATTAACTTATATAAAAGTTAATCGATTACTCTACGCAAATATTACTCTATATAATTAAAAAAATGACATAATTTAAATATAGTTTAAAGTATTATATAAATTTTATAGAAAAATAAAAAAAATTGAGGTATAAAAATAAAAATATAATTTAAATGTACTTTATAATATTATTTTATATAAGTTTTAGAAAGAAATAAAAAATAAAAAATTTTAAGGCATATATATATATATATATATATATATATATATATATATATATATATGGTTAACCTGTATTCAGATAACGAAACCGAAAACTAAATCGAAATCAAAATAATAGTTAAACCGATCGATTAATCAAAATTGATGGTATTTTCAGACTATAAAACGAAACCGGAACCAAAGTCGAAAAAAATTAAAATCTATTAATCGAAACTGAAACCGAAATTGTTGGTTTAGTTAATTGGAAAAACCAAAAATTTGTAAATTTTTCAAAAGCGTTATCTATGAAAAAAATAAGAGATAATTAACAGGCTGAGAAAACATAATTATAGAAAATTAGTTAAAAGACATTTTAGTAAATTATAACGAATATCATGCACATATATTTTGTTTCTAGTTACCAATCTATCTGCATTAGTAGTAAAAAAAAAATCTCAATTTGCACAAATAGAAACAGTTAACTATAAGTAGGGCAAGTAATGCATGCTTCTCTTCTTCTTCTTCTTCTTCTTCTTCTTCTTCTTCTTTACAAAATGCATGCTTCTCTTAAGCGTACAAGCATTACAAATGAATATGAAGTTTGCATCAGTATAATATGTTGTATTTACATTACATATTTTATTTGAGAACATTTGGTCAATTTCTCAACCATCACTAAAAAAAGTTTGACTGGGTTCATGATATATAGTAAGAATTCCATGCAGAATGGCCATGAAACCAATCAAAATATATATAGTGAGAATTTCATGATATATATGTGTATATATATATATATATATATATATATATATATATATATATATATATATATATATATATATATATATATATATATATATATATATATATATATTCTTTTATTGAACACAACATATAAATATGTATATATAATTTTAGAAAAAGCTGGGGACTAGAGGTGATGAAGTGGTCCATGGAAAACTGAATTTTGCTTCTTTTTGAAGAAGAATGTTTTGATCAAAAGGATCTGGATATGGAGACTGTAGAACATCATTTTGAGTTCTAACCCTTTTTAGAGCTTGAAAATCAGCTTCAGATTGAATTTCAATTCTATCAACTTCTGAATCGGATTCGAATTCTCTTGCATTTGATTCTGATTCCTCACATAAAGAAGGTAGTGATGTGTTAGAGAAATGTTTGGTGTGTTTCTGAATGCCTACTCGCTTTCTATGCTCCTCCACAATTCTTTCAAGGAACCTTCCTTGTGCTTCTATTTTAAGCTTTAAGCTCTTCTGAACCTTTTAATATCAACATTCCCAAATCAATATTCATATAAATTTTATTCCAACAAAATCATATTTTGTATTACCTCAAGTTGATCGCTCAGTCGCCTTTCTACTTCCACTTGCATTTGTACTGCTTCATTTAGTTGAGCACCTCTGCATAAATTATTGCATAAATAATTAAGGTTAATTAATCAATTAGAATTTATAACATTCCCTCTAATTACTTACGATGTTGCACTGAAGTTTGGCAGCAATTCTGATAAATTTCTCTTCTCAATTTTTCCTTCTGCAAGGGAAAAAATAAATAAATAAATAAATAAATGCCACCTGATTTAGAAAATACTTAAATAAAAATATATGGGGCGCCATTCAGTGGCATCACCAGTGACGCACAATCTGATCGGATGGTGTGCGCGCACCAAGCACAAACGCACTGCATCGCGACTTATATGTATACACACACACACACATACTAAAAATTAAGTACTGCACGCTTACTGTTGTTTGTTTCTGGGACAAATTTTGAGAACCTGTATTTCTGCAGAATTATAGAAAGGAAAAAACTAGCAACATTAAAACGTAGATTAATTAAAAAGGATCATAATTCAACGAATGATTCAGAAATAATGTCTTTAATGTCTGGTTAATGGGAAAGTAGAGATAGAGAGAGAGAGAGAGAGAGAGAGTACCTGCAAATGGCTCTTGACATGGAAGATGGTGAGTCCAGGAACGCTCATAGCCTTGAGGATACCCTTAGGGGTCGCCCCTAATTAAAATCACGTAAACTAAATATAAATATTTACTTCTAATAAACCTTAACGACATCCTTAAAATTTAGCCATACAAATACTAAACTTACTGTCAGGACCCCCAAGCTGATTCACAGCTCTTTCGAACCGATCGTGTAATTCTTTTGTCCAACGTAACCGCTCTTTGCCTGAACCATCTGTTCGGTTCGAACCCATTTTCAGAATCAGCTTATGGTATCACTGAGTGAAAATATGCAGAGACAAACACGGATTTGTATAAGGAATATATTATAGTGACGATGAGAACTATGATAGTGTGATAGGAACCGGATGATGATCCTTAATAATGTCTCTATTTATCGTCATTTGCCAAGTAATTTATGGAGTCCAAAGATATTCGAACTAAAGAAATTCCGCCTTAGTTTGGTTTAGAATTTCTAGGTGGATGCTAAATGCTTCCAAAATACGTAAAGCTAATATTCAACTGTTAGCTGTCTGACCCTGCCGCTCTTTCTTGCGTCTACGACCCCGGTTGATCTCGTTACTCGCCCACAAACTGTTAAAACATGACATCTAGCTGTAAATGTCAATTTCAATATATTTTACAAACTGTTAAGGAGACATTTTAATGGTAAATATCGATTTCAAAGCACCGAAATGCCTCAAATTTACCACCTGTAGTATACCTTAGGATGGTACACAACAAATAAGCCCATCCTCTACCATCAAGTGTCCATGAAATTAATTGTCTGAAAAACTATATATTTACGATTTTAGATCTCAATCCACACAGCCTCGAATTTGGTATCACGAACCATATCTTATAGTTTGGATAACACAGAAAAGAAACACGAATTTCACGCAGAGAACCAGAGACTCCTTTATTAAGTTCACATCAGCACACAGCCCAGGCTGTAGGTCTCTAAGGCATTCATTGCTTTTAGATAAATGGTAACGGAGGGCAAATAGACAGAAAGATGAATAGTATTAATTCATTTAACATAAACTTAAGAGATTAAATTACATAATCTCTATGTAAGGAAGAAGACAAACTTTAAACCTTTTGAAGAAATTTGTTATGAACAAGCATGTTAACACATCCAATGGACAAGGGGTAGAATTACTAATACTACTTTGTCTCCGCCACAACATCATCACTGTCTATTCCTCTTCATGCTGCAAGATGGGCACTTGTATTGCTTGATACTCTCAGCCTTGGCCGGTGTTATCTTCACACACTTTCCATGGAACCACCTCTCACAGATGTCACAACCAATCCAGAATTCATCTGCACTATAACTTCCACCACAACTCCCGCAGAGAGTTTCACTATGTTCATCATCATCTTCCTCATAGATCTCTTCTGTAAGCTTCGGGTTGCTCTTCACTTGGCCATCACTTGATCGCTACAAATATAAGGGAACAACTCAGTGGCTAAGGAATAAGTAATGAAGTATGCATCTGATAAAAAAAAGAGAGTAATTCATGACAAAGCAAGGATGAGATAAATTTATGCAGTGCAAACATTTGATGATTCAAAATTAGGTGGTTATCTGCAACTCAATTAATTAATGTTGCAGTCAGTCTTGCAGCACTACGACAACACCACTGTAAATTTCAAATAGTATACAGGGATAATCCATAAAAATTCACCCTGAAATTATTACTGTTTAACATATTAAATCCTAAACTAATCAATCCCAAACTTGTCAAAAGTGTAAGTAATACTCTTATATTATTAAAAATTACTTGAAATACCCCTAAACTTATTAAAAATATCATATTATCTTCTGCCATTATTCACAAGCAACACTCTTTATGATGTATCACATGTCCTTATAGGGAATAATCTAACATCTTTAACAAATTTGGTAGATCATTTGACAGTTAATTAGTTCAGGAAATAATATGTTAAATGAAGATTTTAATTTAAAAGGGAATTCATATATTATCCCAATAGTATATTAATATAAGAGAACTCTTTTCCTAATTTTCATGTGGCTTGCAACAAGCATGGCCTCAAAGTAATAGAAAGCCCTTGAAAAAGTTTTGATTCTCTTGCAAGTAGTCATTCTGAACTGAGTTTAGGTGAACCAAACCTTTATGCTGCTACCCCGTGACTTGCTTCCACTATCAACACTAGGCTTTTCTTTCGTAGGCTTCCTTTCCGTTACAACTTCAAATACAGTGGGCAAATCATTTATCATGCTAAATAGCCGTTTCCTGCCAATCAAAATGTATATCAGTTCCGATGAAAAATGCTATAGTAAAAATAAAACCATGTGTACCCTAAAATAAAAACTTTAATCAGAAAATATTACAAGTGCATTCCTGTCAATCAAAATGTGGTATCAGTTTCAATGAAAAATGCTATAATCAAGATAAAGTGTACCCTAAAACAAAAATCTTAATCAGAAAACATTACAAGTGCAAATAATTAGATTGTAGTTTGCCAAAACATATCGATGCCACATGGATCAACAAAAATGCAGTTTCACATAATTTTTTGCAGCAACTTCCTGCCCTCTGACCACATTCCGTCTGACTCAATGCATTGCAATGCTTCTAAAGTTTGTAGCTTTTGGTAATTTGTAGAATCAAAAGAACAATAAATAGAAACAGACACAAATTTTATATCCTAAAAGGTTGAAGGATGACCATGTCCCCACACATTTATCAGATAGCAGCCCCTATCATTGAAGGAAGCTGTTCTCATGGTTTATGTACCAATGATCTCCAGGTCAAAATATAGAAAAACATCAATATTAGTAATACACTCAGACTTTCCCCTACAAGAGGAGAAATCACACCCAAAAGAAAATCTTTAGGCACACCTTATAGGATTAATAACAAAGACAGTTTATGCAGTTTAGGAACTGTGCCTAGAAGGATCAAAAGTTTCTCCTAATTGTGCATGGGCAGTCAAACATACAACTTCTAATGCAAAATATTGTGGAGTCCTGCTCAGCAATCATTTTGGAGAAACGAAATCAAATCATGCTTAAAGGAAAGTTTATCCTATTTCTATTAAAAGAAGAAAGTGTTCAGAGGTGTTGCAAAAACAGAAACAAGCAATCCATCATTTCGGTCTTACCTCATTCTATATATTTATGATAAATAAACCTATGCTTAATAACTTCTTTAAAGAAAATAGAAGGTTACTGAAAAGTAAGCACAAAATAAAGCCCGACAACTCAGCAGAAGAACTGTAGAGAAAAACAAATCAGTGGCTCCAATACTGAAACTATGCAGTAACGTACCTTTCATTCCGGTTAAGGCGAGCTCCGAAGTAGAAAGCAACAGAAATCAACCATGAATCACTATGCACAGCAACAAGTGAAAGCCAGTCTTTCCGATCCATACCATCTCTGGCAAAATTGATTCCAAGAGCCGGTTCGGGAAGCTCTGGTGGAACTTCCTCAGCTGGAAGATTTACTTCCCAGGTTTCGTTTGGATGTCCATAAAGACACAAATTCTCCTTTTCTAATCCAGTATTGAAAAAATAAATAAATAAGAAGGAAAAAGGAAAAAAAGAAGCAATAATCAAAGTAAGCTTGGCTCCGAAACATGCATACGAAGCTGAAACAGAAAACAGGTTAATCCTGTCATCTCGTAAAAACCGGAGGAAAAGCAGAAGCACTACAAACTTCAACCTTGCAGTTTACAGTGTATTAAGGAAACAATTTACGTTTTCTACTTATTCTAATTACTCCACCTTCGCTGCATAAAAATTTCCTGTTTTGCAGAAGTTAATGTTGAAATTCAATTGCAAGTAAAGCTGTATGCAAATCAATTAAATATTCCTAATGGAGTTTTGGGCTTTCAATTCTTATACTAAATCTCCGACTTAAGCATAAAAAAGCTAAAAAAATGTTTTCCTGAAAAATTTCATCATACTAAATATAACACAAAAAAAAGAGTCCATATGAAAGTTCAAATTTCAAATTACTCCCCTAGCTTTTACTTTCCCTCACAGTTTCGCAAGAAGCAAGCAGAATCTTAATTTGACTTTAAAAAGCAACTTAAATAAGAAAAACAACAAATCAAATAATAAGAAACTCGGATCTGCAGTTATACAATTGAACATTACCTGGATCACAGAGTCCATAAAATTCATCCACATCTGAGAAAAGAAAAAAAAAAAGATCCAAACCAAGGTCAAACAATTTTATAGCAAAAAAAAAAAGAAATAAAAAATAAAAATCAACAAAGAAGATGAGAAGAACAAACCGTTAGTTAAAGCACGAACGACGCCAGTTCTTCGAGCACTGTAATCTTTGAAGATCTCCTCAACGGTTCGAGGACTGGAGGCCATTTCCATGGCCAAATTAAAAAGATGAAATAATTAGGTATAAGTTTGAGAGGTCTAATTGTAGGAATCAGACATTATTGAATAGCAGAGGGATGGATGGGAGGAGAGGCAGAAACACTCCTGTAAAAGAAAAGATGAAATAGAGCAAAGTATTGTAATATTGACGCCAGTTTGCCGTAATTGCTATTGGCGCGCACTATTTTACTGGTCATAGAATGCGTAATATAACTTAACGAGCAATCGGTGGAGTGCTGTTGGCAAAAAAGTGACGTAATATTAGTAATTGGCTAATTGCCTTGTGCCTCTCTTTGTCCTCGTTATTTTGACTTTAACCCCCCCTTTTTTTTTTCTTATTAATGCCCCATCAAAAGCAACCTGTTGCTTCAAATGGAGTTAATGAATAATTGAAAATAAATAACTTTTTTTTTAAATGTATTACGTTATCTAATTATAATAATGCGTTAGTATTCTTTGTAAAAATTGATTTGCCAACAGTTTTATCAATTATATGTTATTTTGATTATAATTGGATAAATTAGATGTAATGTTATAAACATAAACAATTTCATTTTGAATTTATTTTGAGATCATTGTGTATATTGTATAATCGAAGTTTAACATTATAATAGATTTTTTTACAGGGAATTGAGCAATACCATTAAAATGTCTTTTCGAAGATAATATTATTTCATTGGAAAAAAAAAACAATTAAAAGCAAAATAGTCAAACTATTTCTCAAAAGATTTGATTGCAGAAAATTCTCTCATATCTTAGAAAATGAAAAGGAGAAAATGACCTATTTTTTAATAATTACATCGTATAAAAATTGTAAAAAGATGAGTTTCGAGTTAGTTAAAACAACAACAATCTTTTAACCATTTAATGATTCTTGAAAATAAAGTCATGTAGGATCTTATATCTTATATTCCATAGTCCATAGAGCTAAACTTTCAATTTTACTCTTTCATAAATAAAGGCCTTTGCTGTATGGAGAGAGATTATGATTCAAAGAATAATTGTTATTGGCTATTCAGAAATTCAAATGCCAAAAGGATTATAGGTATTACTGGCATGTTCAACTGAAGATAAAGAAACTAAATTTAGTTTGGAAAAAAGAAATGAAGATATAAATTAAATTTAGTGGGATAAATAATATTTGCCTTTTTATTTTCTGTTTCTGCCATGTGGAAATGTAGCTCATCACTTCGACCGGATTCTAATGATCACTCCCAAGAATAAGAGCATTTTTGGAATTTCGAACTTGAATCTTCCAACAACTAACTAATACTGAAATAATAATGCCCACAAAACTACTCCCTCCATTTTTTTTTATCTGTCACTTTTGAGTAAAATCCAAATTCTATTTATCTGTCACTTTAAACTTTCAATGTAATTTAATTTATTTTTTCAATTTATTTTTTTTAATAAAATTAGAATCAATCAGATTTGATAATTTAATTTTAATCACGTAATTTAATATTAAATTTAAGTTTATTTATTATTTCTTAATCCTAGTAAAAAAACAAAAATGACTGATAAAAAAAACAAAAAAAGAGTAATCTTTTCGACCATCCAATGCCGTTGCCTTTTCCTGAATACGCGAAATTACTACAAAACATCTTTAATATATCATTGTCAAAACTGATAAATGCTCACAGCTTTAATAGCTTTAACTTAGTTGTGTTGTAAGATGTTGAGTTTGAACTAAAATCGTTCACGGAAATGATTCAGTCACCCCTCAGAATCCTTCACAATCTAGAGTATTTCCAAATGCAAACATAAACAAGATCAGTTACCAAAAGGACAATCTAAATCTGATGCCATCAGGGTAAACAACTGCGTTTTGTTGAAAATTTAACACTCACTAGAGAAAAAGAAATGAGAATTATAAATAATCAACACTCAAAGTAATAATTACCGCCTAAATTACTGTTCTATTGGACATCCTAATTCAGCAAAATGCAAATCTTCTGTTTAGGCCGGAAAAGAAAATGAATGAAAACTTACAAAGATTCGGAGATGCTTCCAAGAGTTGCCATCACTGTTCATGATATTAACCGCTTAATCCCACTTTTTTGCTCTGCTGTCAGCTTGCTTGGGAATTTGATGTTAAATTTAATCCTCAAGTTCCCCGTTTTGGAAGGCTCTTTGGGAATAGGCATCCCTTCTCCTTTAACAACTTCTTCATAAGTGGGACTGATGATAGAGTTAATGGGAATTGTCAGATTCCGTCCATCCAGGGTTGTCAACTGTGTTGCGTAGCCGGTTAGAGCTTCCACTAGAGATATCTTCTGGGTAGCTACAAGATCATTGCCATCTCTCTTGAAGACACTGTGAGGCTTCTCATCAACGATGAAGACCAGGTCAGATGGTATAACACCTCTCTGTTCATTTCCCTTCTGCGGAAAAGTGATTTTCGTACCTTTCTTCCAACCTGGCTTGATCTCAATTGCAAGAATTTCTTCCACAGTAGTTGGTCTCCTATATGAAAAACAGGAGAAATATTTAATCTAAACAAACAAGAATTCTAACATATATCTTTCTAGATAGCATACTGTTGTTTTCTTTGTTTTTGCTTTGAGCATACTGCTGTTAAGATCTGTGACTCACTTGAATGTCTTTCCAAATATGCCTTACTATCCTACCATGCGATCTGTTTTGTATTGTTCCTCCAGGTGCAAAGTCCCAATCAACAACGCAAACAGAAGATAGAAAATATTAAGGAAAAGAGACAGCAAAACCTAAACCAGAAGGATGCAGGAGGAACACATATTCTTCAAATAAAAATTCAAAAATCCATAAGTATACTATATTCTTAAGCCCGGCTCACAACGACAGCACTTCAAAAATTTTAAAGACAAATTTATAGAAGATCAAATTTTAATGAAAAGAACTCCTTATGAAACTTTTGAAGTTAAACATCTAATTTGGATGTATTTGGACCAATAGGCAGTCCTATCCCCTCAAGATAGATTAATGTAGTCGGCCCGGTTTCTTTGTTCATTCTTTGTACTCCAATTAGACATTGAATTACCAGTACATCAAGAAAAAAAAAATAAATAAATGTATCTTTAGCATCCATAGGATACTGCCAAGAAAAGGAAGAATATAAAAACCATGCTCCCTACATATATAAGAGAATAAAGACTATCTTTAACCATGCTTACACATGCTGGAGAAATTAATCTTGTCACCAAAAATAAATTAAAAACCCAGAAAAATAACAGCATTCAGTCATTGAACAGAATTATATCTGGTGATGGTAGAGTAGCAATCTTCCATAAAGAAAATAAATTCTCTATATTTTTCCCAAACATAGATAATAGAGACATATTATCTATATTTGATAATAATATAGAGAATTTTTTATATATATGAGTAAGAATATAAACAAAATTTTGATACTATGATACAACTGAAAGGAGAGGAGTAAGTACAGTTGCAACTAACGACAAAACAAGTAATAATGCCAATTTGAATTCAATGAAGCACTTTGCTATTACATCCAATTCACCTAGACCATACCCCTCTCTAATCGTCTATTCCTTTTATGCAAGTCTTTAAACCACAGGAAATTTTTGAGGCCAACGCCATTTGCTTGCCCTTAACTATTTGCATTGTTGCTTTGAAAAACTTCCATTACTTACATCCTAAAGTTTGAATTTGTTCGAGTCCCTATGAGATAGGAAGTAAATACACAAGAATAGTACCCCTCTTATCCCATTTTAAGTGTCACTTTAGGAAAAACAATTTTGTCCCATTTTAAGTCTTTTTACAAAATCAAGAAAGAATTAGTTACTTTTTTTCCAATTTAACCCTTCTTGATAGTTTCACTGCTTTTTACTAAAATTGATCTTATCTATCCATTTCCTTAAATCTTGTGAGAAAGCACAAAGTGACACTTAGAATAGGACAAAGGGTGTAAGAGGAAGGACAAACTTCTCCAATCCACTTCTAACAGAAACCAAACCAGAGGAACCATAAACATAAAAATTAAATTAAATTAAAACAAAAACAGGATGCCAAAAATGTGTAACTTTTTGTATACACGGAATCGTCTATACATGGCACTCCTGGCCATAGTTTGAACTCCTGGCCATAGTTTGAAACAGTTGCCGCGCCTTTATATGTTGCTGGTTTGGATCATCAACTCTGCTGGCAACAATGCCTGCACATCACCACATCCATCCCACTTCTGTTCAATGACTCTTCAGCATCAGGCAAAACAAATAATTTGCTGCCAAAGCAGCAGCTCAGGCCATGGATTCTCAAACAGATGATCTTGGGTTTCAACAGTCATAGCTCCTTCAATTCTCTTTTTCAAGTTTGTTTTATTTTCATTTTTCAAAAGAAATTATTCATTCTCATTTCTTCCAACTTAATGTATCCAGAAAATGCAACATATGTTAAACAGAGTATAATGCATTAAAAAGAATAAAATTCCAAAATTTTAGAAACGCTCTTTTGTGCTAATTAAATTGTCCATAGATCACCTTCAGAGAAGTGCATTCTAGAAAACATATAGTAATCAGACTCAAAACCTCATAAAATATAATACCACAACTGCCTAAGTTCAATTGCAATTCTTACATTTATAGCAATTATAAACTAATTTATAAATACTGATGAGAAAACAGTAAAAAGGAAATAAATTTAACAAAGATTGCACCCATTAACCACTAAGTCCCACTGAAATACACAGTCACATCTCATGGACAAAAGTCTACAATACAAGTAATTCTGCATGTTCAACTCACAGAAACTGAAGACATAACCCTATACCACCCTGTGTTCTGCACAACGTTACAATGCCCTTTGCATTAAAACCTAGTGGTAAGCAATGTGGAAGAAGACAACCTCTAAACTGTAAACCAAATATATCATATCCAAGGCTGCTTCTCATGAGGTAAACCAACAAATAGACATATAGCCGTGCAACAAGATGAAATAAATCAGAAAGGTACACCAATGTAACTCTTGAACAAGAAATTCGAAGCCTATTTAATTAATTTGAAATCACCAAGTAACACAGACTCACAAAACTATACAAATTTTTCTTTCAAAAATATCACATGATAAGATCAAATGTATATATGGCTAAAAAGAACAACAAATAGTTTAAAGAAAAAGAAAAACAAGCTCACCCAGTATTAGGATCAGTAACATCCCTGGAAATCTTCATCTTCTTAGTAGTTCCCTTGTAGAGATCCTCCAAGCTACAAGGCAATGTCCTCTCTATAGCCGCTGCTTTACGGGGAATACTGGAGCTCTCACCACCCGCATTTCTAAAAGAGGAGAAGATTTCTTCAGCAAACATGCCACTCGGGAACCCAGACGCGCCGGCGCGTGACCCACCCATCCCGCCAAACGGACTCGAAAATCCGAAAATTTCCGAGAATATATCATCAGCACTTCTCGGATTGAACCGGAAAGTCGTGGAACCGCCATCATTTCCAAACCCGCCGGCGCCGGGCGGCGGCACCTGACCCTTCAAACCCTCCTCTCCATACTGATCATAAACAGCCCGCTTTTGCGGATCACTCAAAACCTGAAATAATTAGAAACGTACAAATCATCAAGAATCGATCTTTGTTTGGTACCGAAGACTTGAGAGAAAGTGAGAACCAAAATTTGATAAAAGAAGGGCATAATTTTTACATCGTAAGCTTCGGAGATTTGCTTGAACTTAGCTTCAGCTTCCTTTTTGTTGTTAGGATTCTTATCAGGATGCCATTTCATAGCGAGTTTACGATAAGCTTTCTTCAAATCATCGTCTTTAGTATTACGTTCTACCTGTAAAATTTTATAGTAATCGACTCCCATGCCTCCCACACTCTTCTTATTCTGCTTCTTCTTCTTTCTCTTTCACCGTCGTGTATCTGACACAATTTTCTCTGGCTGGAAACCACTGTTCCTCTACAAATTGGACCGGTTTTCGGCTGTTCTTCGTTTTTGCGGGTCGGGTACAAGTTCTTGATGGGCTAACATGATCTGAAATAAGTGTGAGTGTTTTGTCAGGTAAGCTGCTGAGTTTTTTTACGGGACTTGCACAAAAATACCCGAAAATAGGAAGCAACTTTTAAAAATGCAACTTCTGTTTTTTTCCTTTCAAATTTACCTTTTTTTAAATTTACACTTTTAAAAATACCCCTTTCTTTATTTAACAAAAACTATCTTTCATTCCAGCTAATACATCGTCTTCTTCCCTTTCTCTGCATTTTTTTTTTCAACTTATTTTCTTCATCTGATAGTTTTCGTAATCGGATATGAAACTACGATTCATCTCCCTGCATCTCCTTCATATGATTCCATCTTCCTGCATTTCTTTTGTTTGATGTATTGAAGATACGATTCCGTCTCCTCCTTCTTAGTAAGTCTACAAATTCCATTCTATTAGTTTATTTAATTCTTTATTTTGAATGCCTACAATTAGATTGTTTAGTTTTGTATAATTTATTCAATTGAATTCAAATTTATCCCGAATATCTTGTGCCAAGAATGTGCTTTAATTTGATGAAATTTATACTCTGTATAATTTGGTTTCATGCACCTTATTTCTCCCGGTGTTGGAGTGCCCAAAGCCTGCAAAATCAGTGCAGTTTAACTTTATTAGAAGAATATATCAATAATTAAAATTATGCAGTCTACTGATATTCAGCAATTCTCTATGATAAAAATGCTTTATCTGAAATCTGTTAAAACTTATATTTTAATCTGTTAAAACTTATATTTTAATTGTTGCCTACAAAATGTTTGACAAAATGCCAATATTAGATTTCTTATACATTATTTATTCATTATTCTGCGCAAGTGCGTGATTGGCATGAGATTAATTCGTTGACCTTAGTGATAAGCCGCCCTTGTCAATAGTTGGTTCACCTGTATCGTTTCACACCCAAACACATTTTTCAAGTTTATTTTGATTTTCCTTTTCCTTTCTAAATGTCACTGATAACTTAATTTTTTTCAGTTTTACTTGCTTTAGGCAATCCCATTTGCCATTCGATACTTTTTCTCGTTGTTCACATTGAGCCCTTAACTTTTAATTAGAAAAAGATCATAGGAGAAAGGATTGGACATTAATTTAATTAATGATATTTAAAATGCAGATTATTGGAGGATCAATAATATATATATATATATATATATATATATATATATATATATATATATATATATATATATATATATATATATATATATATATATATAGAGCAAAGAAACTTGAAATCGATAAGAAGCAGTGTCAGCTTAATCCGAGTCCCGATGTCAGCTCCATCAGATTTTTGCACGTTTCAGTTTTTCAGGACCTTTTGGGTAGCAGCCTAAGGCTTCAAAATTTTGTCGTCATTCGAAGTTGTTGCGGGACGACTATGCCATCACTTCAATTTTAAAACCAACGCAATTGTTTCGCAAATGGGAGAGAAGCAATGCATTTTTATTCTATATATCTAATCCAAGATAAATGCTTTTGCTTTTGGGTTTCCATTTTTCTTAGTTATTTTCTAGTTTCATCCTCTTTATTTGGGATTGCCACTTTAAAAGTGTCTGAATTTAGTTCTGTTATTTGATTTCCAACTATGCTACTTTTCGTTCTGACATGTTTGCTGGCTTTATACCGTCACTAGTTTTTCAAACGACTTTGTCTATGTTTCATTGTTTCTTGTTTCTTTACTGTTCATTGTTTCTTCAAGTCTATTTAGTATTATATTTCTTTCCAAAATGCCGTCTCTGTGCTAAGATTTCTGATTCTCTTCCTCATTCAACTGCTTGTTATTCAGCAGCATAGATTTACCATTTTTGAACAGTGATGTTATCTTTCTTAAATACAAATGCATTTCCATCTTATGTTCTTTTAAGAGCATGTTTGGATGAAATTAGTCATGGTATGATCCGGTATAGTATAGTGTTGTAATTATTGTTAACATGGGAAAATAGTATGGTATTAAATAGTTTAATAGATTTTTCACACTAGAAAAAAACTAAAAAAGTATAAAATAAAAATAATTTTGATAACATAGATAAAAGATTAAGAATATATTAAAATATAAAGGGAGTTATAAAAAAATAGGAAAAAATATAGAAATAGTACGCCGGAGATGACACTAGCCAAGGCCTAAAAGTAGCAACTTTACGATGGTATACCAGAGGTATACCATGACTTACCATGTATACCAAACATCATACTATTGGTATACCATGTATACCAGATGGTATACCATTGGTATACCGGATGAACCATGTGGTATATCATGTATAACAAGTTGTATACCATGATATACCAGGTATACCATTGGTATACCGGATGCACCATGTGGTATACCATGTATACTGGGTGGTATACCAATAGTATACTATGGTATACCATTGATATACTTGATGTACCAGATGATATAACATTGGTATACCGGATGTACCATGGTATATCGTGGTATACCATTGGTATACTGGATCTACCAGGTAGTATACCATTGGTATACTTGGTATATCGTTGGTATACCTTAGAATGCAGACTGTCAATCTCAATTCTGGATTTTGGTATACCGCCGGTATACCGATGGTATACCAAAATCCAGATTGTTAATCTCAATTCTGGATTTTGGTATACCGCCGGTATACCAGGTATACCGATGGTATAACAAAATTCAGATTGTCAATTTCAATTCTGGATTTTGGTATACCGCCGGTATACCAAAATCCAGATTGTCAATCTCAATTCTGAATTTTGGTATACCGCCGGTATACCAAGTATATCGATGGTATACCAAATAGAACGTCCACCACTCTCCCAATATATGTAGCTATTATTTGAAGGAAAGTGGCTTGCGACTTCGCCCTTGCACTTCCATTATACAAATGTTGTTTCCTCATATTACATACACCTACACCTAATGCACGAGTTCCTCGTGGACTTAGCCCGAAAAAGAATAAAAGAAAAAAAAAAGCAAAGCAACAACTCTGTAATACCCCTCTATGTACCCTAGAAGAATTTTCATTAATTAATTATTATTATTCATGGTTAAATAAGTTTAATTTCATGTGGAAGGACCTAATTGAAAAACTAAAGTAAAAGAATTGGGGTAAGAATAGAAATAAAGAAAGTTCAAAGACTTATTGGCAAAAGTGAGGTTTAAGTGACATGTGGGCCAATAGTTGAGAAAGGGAAGGAGATATTTTGATGGAGGGTGGCCGGCCAAGTCTCTTGGTTTTTCACTCTCCATCTTCATCTTCTCTAACTTCTCTCTCTCATCCTCTCTCTCTCTAAGAATTATTTGTGTTGGGATAAAAAAAAGAGAGAAGTTTTACTTGGATTTTTGTGGTAAGATGATTTTATTATTCTTTTATGTGTATGATTCATAGATTAGTTGTTGGTTTCTTAGAGGTTTCTTATGTGTATAGAAGGTGAAGCAAGCAAAGGAAAGGGAAAAGAAACTCTTCAAGGTTGAAGAAGAGAAAGCTCAAATAAGGTATGGGAACTTAGGGTTTTCTTTGTGTGTAAAGTCTTGTGATTTGTCATGAGAGAGGTCTTGAGTGTCTCTCTCATGTATTTTGTGGATGATTATAAGCTTGAAGATGGATTAGAGTTGATAAAATGCATGTTTGAGTTGAAAATATGAAAATTGTCTTAAAGATCACTTGACCAGTCTGTATACTTTTGCTCATATCTTGAGCTATAGTTATTCAAATGATGAAATTCCAATTGGTATGGAAACTAGACTTGTGAACCTTGATTTTGTTAGAAGAGACCAAAACCTGATTCTCACTGCATGATAGTGAAAATCGGGATTGATTTCTGATTGTGATTGAAAATATGCCCTTATGAACAGCCTATGGTTTTTATAGAATATCTCAAGATTTACAAGTCCTATTGAAATTATTTTTGATGTTTTGAAAACTAGAAATGTAAACCTAAAACTTTGTAGAAGATAGTGTTTTCTGAAAAATCCGTTTGGTATGTCGAAATTGAGATGCAATCTGAGTTTGTACATTAATTTACAGGATTTTTGAACAATAATCACTTCAAGGCGGTTGCCCCGTCGTTTTATGTCGCGAGCGCGACATTAAACCGAAGCCTTGTGTCGCGAGCGCGACTTATGCCGCGAGCGCGACATCAAGAAATGCTCATATAGGCCATTGCCGTCTGTCGCGAGCGCGACTTGAAAGAGTGATTCAAAGCCATCACTGTCTGTCGCGAGCGCGATTATTACCGCGAGCGCGACAAGCGTCGCGAGCGCGACAATCGTCGCGACCGCGACAATAAGCCTTTGTTCTCTATTTTTAATGTTTGTATTTTATGACTCTAATTGAGCTTTAAACGTGCCTAAGTCATCATAAGTTGTAATGTATAGCGAGAAAACCCTTTCAAAGTTCAAGAGATTATTATTCAATTATAAGGTAAGTTCCATTACCTTAAATGAGATGTTGCATATGATACTTCATTACTATATGATTGATTTTATATTATGGAATAGCAATATATGATAGAGAAATATCTTGCATTCATTAATGCTATAGTTGTATATGTTAATACAATTTCACAAAATATGAAAAGTAATTAAATTAAGCCTGCACTTAAAGACTTGGTCGTGGATAGATAGGCATGCCTATAGGGTTATAGTTGCAGCTGCTATAGTCTGACTCTCATGAGTCCACAGTTGTCTCTATATGAGACCATAGTTTTGACCCAATGGGTCCACAGATTTAATACCTTCGGGTATTCACAGATTTGATACCTTTGGTATCCACAGTACCCGTTATCCACTCCCACAGGAAATTGAGCAGGCAAATGAATAAGATAAATGGAATATGTATACAGTTGATGATTTATGTTAAATGATCTATTGATTTAATCAATCTTCTAATATGATGTGCATATACTCTATAATTGCATACTTGTGAATAATATTCATGTGCAAATATTAGTTGTTCCCCACTAAGCTTTATAGCTTAGCACGGGTGTTTATCCGTGTAGGTTCTCAGGATTAAACGTTGAGTCAGGGACAAGGGCCACAATTTTCTCAGCCAGTATCAATTTAGGAAGAGTGCATTGAAGTATGTAACTTAATTATGTCTTTTGGTAGTTAAAGATAAATTCATATGTAAAGGCATGTAATTATTAAGTCTATGTATGTAATATCCTATAGTATGGCAAGTATGACTCTCAATATGACATGAATAATATAGCATGATGATGTGTGTATGCACATATATGCATAGATGACCGATGATTCATAATGACTTAACAAAGATAATTGTACAGATAAAAGTAATTAGTAATAGTAATTAGGATTATCTAGTAGAGTCTTTACAGACTCTTCCAGAGCTGTTCCCTTTTTCTTTTCTGCTTTTGTTTAATCATTTCTTTGTTTGATCAACTACTGTTTCTTGCTTTCCACTATATATGTTCTATTTTGATATTTGAAAAAACTGAACTTTGAATGATAGGATTTATATAATTCCGGAACTAAAATTTCATCCAATATTTTGGTATACCATCTTATACCACCTGGTATACCAAATTCCAGAATTAAAATTTCATCCAATATTTTGGTATACCAGACGGTATACCGCTAGAAAGTTGAGCATACGGCTTGAAAGAGAAGTGAGTGTGCATTACGGTTCTCAAAGGGTGAAAAAAGATGGTACTTTGTTATAAATGCAACATTGCTGCACTAGCACTGCTTTTCTCTTGGCTAGTTAGCCTTGCCCCAAAATGGCATATCCCCACAAGGCAATGTTGTGTTTTGCGAATCAGGCTTGCCTGTTCTTTCCTGCTTGGCAAAAAGACACATTGACCAAACGAGACTGTAAATACTCATTAAACATTCTACCAAGTTATGTACAGGTTCATCCGGGGGTAACAAGGAAAAAAGAACTAAAATTGTATTTTGGAATTTGGTATACCAGACGGTATACCTGGTATACCACCGGTATACCAAAAATCAGAATATAATTTCATGTAAAAAATAGGTCAATGGCACCGGCAAGTCAGCTAGATGCTCTTCCTGAATCTAGAGTAAGCCAATCAGTTGATGCGGTACGTTGATGTTTATGTCTCTTTTTTGGCACACTCGACTGCCCCAACTTCAGAGATTGAACTCTTGTGTATGCTGCTTTGTGTTGAGGCTGGATGTCCTGTCAATTAAAATGTATTTCTCAGCTTAGTACTTTGAGTTGGAGTTGCAGAATGATAGGAGTTTAACAATGAAGATCCACCAGATATCCGAGACACTCGCTTGGATTTCTTTTCAGCTTCTTCTTGCTCGAGCTCTTTGGGTTATGGCCATTGAAAGGCAAAATAATCAATTGCCTCTCAAAGCAGGGCATGAGACAATTATATCTGTTCTTTCAGTAAAAAAAAAAAAGCAAAAGTGCACATCAAGGGTGATCTCATTTTCCATAACCCAGTCGCAAAGGATATTCAACTAGAATCTTCTTTTTCTCTATGAAATACTCAGCAAAGGATAAAACAAAAACACCACAATCACTGCAACCACAAAACCATATAAATTAAAACAAATTTTACTAATTTTATTATATTTTCCATATATTTCTTGATGTAGTGAAAATATGCCTACTAGTATCCTGGTTTCTTGATGTTGGGATGCTTAAAGAAGATTCCTGATCAAATCAACCATATAACCAATTCAGTAGGAAAATAGACCAAGAAAAATTAGTGAACTGCAAAAATATATCGATAAAAATCCAAATGAATGGAATCAGACCTGCTCTGGTTCCAGTAACCCCAGCCTTTTTGATACCTCTTTTCTTAATAATAAAGCTAGAACAAATAAAAATTATTTTGTGAAAGTGCCCCACCCACAGCCCACAGTCCAAGCCAAGAAAACCTCCTTTCTCGATTCTGATCCCAGCCCTTCAATTCAACCTCATGACCAACTTAATCAAATTAAAGTAAATTTTGATTCCAAGCCAGATATCATATGAAAAATATGGCAATAACTTACACACAAAACACCATCCATTGACATTTAAACTTAAGAGAACTATAAATAATTTTTTTACAGCTTTTCAAGTTTCATACAAATTTAAATTTGAGAAATGTAGAAACCATACCGATTGCACATACACTGGAAAAAATCAAACTATAAGAAAGATCAAACTCTGAAAATCACATGAAACTATAAATAATCTCCTGATGTACTGCATGAATTATCTACAAAAACAAAAACCATCACCCTATAAAGTAGGATATAAGAAAAATTACACGTCTTATAGACAACCTTTAAGATAAAATTTGAAGAAATTTCACATTTATTCATATTCCTAATTAGCCCAAATTTACTGTATAAGAATGAAAATTAATAAAACATTTACAACTGTTGTTTCATTTAAATACATTATCAAATTACAACAACTTTTTTCCTTTATAACTCTTGGAAACATTTTTCAATTTAAATCTTTTTAGAGGTGCTTCAGATTCACTCTTAATATCTCTTGCAGCTTCTTTCTCAACCCATAAAAATATAAAGCGATTGCAACATCAAGGCATCTCTTAGTTTTGGTCCCTCATCAGAGGAAATAAGTGTAAGAATTATCTAAATCAAGGGACTGGCCGGGTGAAAAATGGTAGCCATGCCATGGACACATATATTCAACTCTGAAAAACTTTCTTCACAAATCCTTGCAGAGAATTCCAACTAAGTTTATTACAAATAGTTGCTTATTCAAGAATCAGATTGTAGATGGTAAGATTATCAGATACTTCCATTTAAAGAAAAAATCAAAATGCACGACACTAAGTACTACTGATCAACTAACAATGCCAACCACTTTCAGCTTCAAAACCTTATAATGCAAATAAATATAATGGACGATGTAAATTTCTTTCTACATTTTGAAAACTCTACAACTTAATTCAATAAATTTTGAAAAATGCCAAAGCAAAGCATCTCAAGGAATATAAAGACACATATTATTATTGCTACACAGCTTCATTATCATCCGATCCAATATGAAACTCCATAACTTCATTTTTATAGTTCTCTCTAGCATTTAAACGAACATGTGGTGGACAAATGGTTTCAATTTAATTCTACCACAAAATTCAAATAAATTGAAATGAAATTCAATTCCATTAATTCTAAAAAAAAATATATCATCATAAAAATAATAAACAACATAACATATAGCACCCCAACTCTACTCCAGCCACAATCCCACAAATTGAACAACTTAATTCTAGCAATAAAAGTATCCAAAACTTCAAGCTAAGAAAATAAAAGAAGAAGAACTATTTTAACAACTACCACCATTTTATAAACTTCAATAACAAAATCGAATATTTTATCTTCAATCATAGTAAAGGTATATAAAATAGAAAATAAAGAAATAAATGAGAAAACAAAGAACACCTTAGGAGACAGCAACAACAAAGTCAGAATCGATGTTCCGAGCTAAGGCGGCAATGGCAAAGTAATCGGAGTTGGAGGTGGCGACAGCAAAATAATTGGAGCTAAGGCAAAAGAACGAAGGATAGGGCAAGAGGACGATTGAGGAAAATTAATTAAAGCTTAAAACAAAAAAGCTGCATTTTTAAAAATAAAAAATTAAAAAAAGGTATTTTTAAAACTTAAAATCAGATGAGTGTATTTTTAAAAAGTAGAGTTAAAAAGGGGGTATTTGGCGTAAATTCCTCTTTTTTTATTTGACAATATCAGATCCTTTCGGTCTATGGTTTAGAGTGTTGATCAGGTACGCAAATGTACCAAATCTGACAACATACATATCATTCAATTAGAAATAATATTATCTAAACCGTTGGATCTCTTATTGTATTTTAATTTAGTGCATTATTTTCTCTAATTCTTAATGATATATTAAAATTGATTAATCTCCATTCGCTCGTATTGACACTTGTTTTTACAAAAATGTAATGTAATTTGTTATAAATAAAAGTAAAATCAGAATAAAATATAGAAAATAACAAAAAGTATTATTTCTTTGTTATATTATTATTATATCTCTAAAATAATAATAATATGAGCGTTTATAGACACAAATCTTGGTCTATATAGAAAACAAATAAATTCAGAAGACAAATGAATATAGAAAATAAATCAAGTAATAAAGGAAATAATCAATATGGAAAGTCATCCAAATAGGAACTCTTGGATGACTATACATTATAAATATGTCTCGTTAAAATCTTGCTAAAAAAAACTTAGTGGGATAAAAATTTAGCGAAGGAAAAAAAGTACAATATTCATATATGCTTTCCCTTAATAATATAATGAATCACACTAAATTTTTTAATTGACGCATCTCAATATTGTGCACATTCTTCTTGAAAATTGAACTTGGTAGGACCTTTGTGAACAAATCTACTGGATTATCACTTGAACAAACTTTGCAAACATCGATCTGCTCTTTTTTTATAAGTTTATGAGTATAAAAGAATTTTGGTAAGATACTTTTGGTTTTATCTCTTTTAATGTAACCACCTTTGAGTTGTGAGATACATGCTGTATTATCTTTATACAATTTTATTGACTTTTTCTCCACCACTAACCCACTTGTTCCCCCAATATATTGAGTTATGGTTCTCAACCACACACATTCACGATTTGCTTCATGGAAAGCTAATATTTTTGTATATGATCGAGCTTTATGAGGATCTACTAGATATCCAGCATCAGCATACTTGCCAATTCTGAATTTACTTCTTTTGAAAAAAAAATAAATCCATGTCAGAAGTACCACGAAGATAACATGTTTTACTCCATTTCAGTGCCTTTGAGTTGGTGCAGAACTAAATCTTGCTAGTAAATTAACTGCAAAAGCTATATCTGATCTAGTGTTATTTGCAAGATATAAAAGTGCACCCATTACACTAAGATATGGTACTTCAAGACCAAAAATCTCTTCGTTATCTTCTTGTGAAAGAAAATGATCTTTCTTGATGTCAAGAGAGCGAACAACCAATGGAATGCTCCGTTGATAAGACTTAACCATATCAAAATTTTCTTTCAAAAATTGATATATATTTTTTCATTAAAATATTGTCACACTTCTGGCGGATTTTGAATTCATTAACAATATTACAAAATATCATGTATGGACAATAATGTTTACCTTTTCCATTTGATAAGTCATGCTATCAATTTTAAAGAGTTATGAACATTCACAATCATGAAATTTATAGTACACACTTCCCCTTGAATGTCCATTAATACGTATTGTGCCTCATTAAAACTCTACTGAAAAAAATCATGTGGGATCAAAATCCAGTAAAGAAAAAAGGAGCACACAATATTTTTAATACATATTATAAGTTGTCTCATTAAAAACCTTAACAGGAAAATCCAGTGAAAAAAACCTTAGTTAAGGAAAAAAAAGAGTACGTGTATTTTTCTTTCTTTTATAAAAATATTGGTGCACAACTTTAAATTTGTGTATGCAGAGTTTCGATACGTAATATTACAAAGTTTTTTTTATAAAAATGAGTCGCATATCTTCTGAATATGCTTAACATATATCTTTCGGATATATGATGCATGAACTGAAAAATAATAAATAAAACTTATTTTATAAAATTATATGTTTGTACATAAGCATGTACAAATTCATCTATACATCTTTCATTCATTTAAGATGAAAAATTTTATAAAATTTAATACTATAGTCATACGTACAACAGGAATATGACCAATGTAATTTTATACTATATCATAAATAAGTTATCTGTTCTCAAATTGTTTTCTTAACCATTCTTATTCTTTCTCTTAATTACCAACCACTTCTGGTGGTAAAAATTAATTATACAATGGTAATAATTATCATTTCTTGAACATACCATTTTTATGGTCATAGTTCTATATTGCTTCATTAATTTGAAGGAATGAAACAAATGTAATAAAAATAATTTAATGACGTGTACACAATAAAATCATATAATAGCTATAACAAATGAATGCATTTAATAACTTAATTTAAATATTTCTAAAAAATTAACAAATAAAATATATATAATTATATATATATAATTATTTACTTGAGGTTAACTAACATTAAAAGTGGCCAAAAACTTGAGAAAGAGCTTTTGAGTTTTAATGAAGAAAAAAATAAAAGAAACAGATTTGGCATAGTGGACAGAGTCGAGCTGTCACCGATGCTGGTAGCCCATTCTCTGCCTCTTCGTCTCTTTTTCTTTCCATTTCCTCGATCTGTCCCTCTCCCCTTTCTCTTTTTTATTCTTTCCTTTTCTTTTTTTTTTCAATATGTATATGTATATTATTTATTTTTGTTGTCATGGTTTAATTTGGTTTGAGATATTTTATTTTAATTTCCCTCACAATTATCTCTCTCTATATAACTTTGCTTAATCCACCTTCATGATCCAAGTTAATTTTTAGACTCTAATCTAGTTTCCATATTAAATTTCCAAGGTTTAATTTCCTTGTTTAATTATCTCTTCTTCCTATTATTACTATAATTAAAATTCCCACTTAATCATGTTAGTCGGTTTCATTTATTACTCAATTATTTACTTGAGGTTAACTATCGACTGACCCTGGATCAACTATGACTTTGGTTAATTATGATACTATTCACCTTGATATATGTTGTTTGCAGTCTAAAAGGTATTATCCATATAACCAAAATTTTTAGGGCATTACAGTCATAGATTTTATCCTAAAGAGTTTAGTATGATTGTCCTTGGCATACTCTCATTGACAGTAATCAAGATTTTCAACCTGCATTGAGTAAATCTTCTTATTTGTTGCATCCATTCTGTTACATGCAAAGGGTCTTATCCTATATTCTTTGTAGTATGGATAATAACCAAGGGTTTATCACTAAATTTGAATTATTTTTCATGTATTGTATGCATCAAGACATTCTAGTCAATGGTGGTGTTTGGCTTTTAGACCATCTCAAAAAAGTGGCTAAGCAAGAGAAAGGAATAATAGTAGGAGGAGGATTAGTTACAACTATTGGAAAACATTTAGGATTAGGAAACTTGGGTCCTTTTTCAATTAGGAAGAGTTATGCTAATTATGAAACTCTTTAGTCTATGGAATTTTATAAATGGCATGCTAACAAATGGATGTTGTTAGATAAAAATGGCAATTTAATTCCTATTGAGAAACAACAAGTTCAAGGTAAGCATGACATTCCAAAAGAATAGAATGAGCAAAAGGAGCAAACAGTTTTACTAATCGCTAATCAAGGTTCTTCCAACACTAGTTTAACTATGGAGCAGTTGAAAGATCAAAGTGATGCAAGATTTGATGGTGTGCATGATCAAATAGCTAACCTTCATGATAGAATAGAGTTTTTTATTACTTCCCTCATTCCATGCTTTCCAACACCTCAGTAGTTACTCGTGTTGTGTTGTGCTCAACATGTTAAAAGAAGTATTAAATATTACTTTCATATTTTGTTTCATTTTATTCCTTTGTTGTCACTTTAATTATTTAAGGACAATGTGTGTTTTAAATTTGGGGGTGGTGTTTGTTTTGTTTTGTCTTTGAAAAAAAATTATTGTGTATAGCTTAAACTTTTACTTCAACCTTAGTTGGCTTTTGAACTTGAATGAATTTGATCATGAATTCAAATGATTACATCTAAATTAAGGCCAAGTTAAGCTAGTGTATAGTTGGATTTTAGCTAAGAGTATTCTTGGAATAAGTGAATTCCATAAATTTTTATGGAAATGATTTGTAATTTCTATTTTTTATACTTGAAATGAAAAAAAAAATAGAAATTGAATTCCATGAACTGAATTCCATGGATTTCATTATATCTTCAATAAATTCCACCAAATAGGTGAAATTTGCAAATGAATTTTATATTTTTAAGGAGTCAAATTTTAAAGACTATGATACCCTTATTATAGTATATGTATGTTATGTATTTGTAATGTTTTTTGCTCATTTCTTTCTCAATTTCTTAACCGGATCAGTATTCTCCTTTTTTTATATTTTGTAAATTAGATTTTTTTGTGTAATATTAAAAAATTCTAGTTTAATGATTTTTTTTCTTTTTTTAAGTAATTTAATGAATTGACTTATATTAATTGAATTATTATTTGATTAATTATATATCAATTAAATGTTCATTAAATCATTAAACTTGTATTGGTATGGTGGAAAAAATGGAATCATAAATTAGAATAGTTAATTAGTGTTTTATTTGGCACAATTTTTATAGATATAATATTATATTTGTTATCTACATTGAATTGACATTAAGGATATTTTAGTAAATAAAATAGAAATTAATTCTTTTATTCATTTATTTCAAACATAAAAATAAAAATTCATTTTCAATTCTATATTTTAGTTATTTTATTTCAAATATAGAAAATTTTCACCAGTAATTTTTTGTTGGTAAAAGTGCATTTTCTTATAGTGTCATTTACAAATGAATTCCATATAAAATTTATTTACAACTAAATTCTACAATTTAAATTCTTTTATTTCAAGCATAGCATAAGCGGGCTGACTATTTTGTATTTGAGCTTATTTTTATCGTTGAACAGTCTTATAAGCCATGAGTTTTTGAATTAGATTGATCTATTTTAAGAAGGTAGCACCAATGATTTTTTTCTCATCTTTTTACATCAGACATGATTAATTTGAACAATTTTTCTTGAGTGTAAGATGTGCAAGTTCTAATTAAGGAACAAAATTTACTTGCAAAAGATAGTTGTTAATGCATTTGGAAACTTTATTCTAACCTTCCCTTGATATGTATAAACTTTTAAATCTTGAAGCAATGAATTTAGAGGCATAGGATGTTTAGGAACTAAATATTCAACTAAATGAATAATTATTTAACCAAATATCTCTTTTCGTTTTAAGAAGTGGTTTACTAACATAGGTTGGTTCAAATGGTATGGTAATTGTTCCCCTTACATAAAGTTTTGGTAATGATTCTTATGAATGAAAAAAATCAATGAAGTGAGCGTTTTACCCCTTAGGGGCTGTTTATAGCTCAAAAGATGCCATAAAAAGGCAATTCACCATTGGTGGTCGATTCAAATGGTTCAAGCTTATTTCTCTTAAGCAAAGTATTAGTAATGAGCTTTGTGTGTGGAAAAAACTAATGTTGGGAGAGTGTACCCTCATCGGGGCTAATATAAGCTCAAACAAAAGCCATCAAAAGTGCATAAATTGGAATGATGGATCAAGCACTTTGAATAAAAATGAAATGTCCAAGAACTTTGAACAAAAATGAAATGTCCTGGCTCCCTAAGTTCTATAAGTTTTATTGTAAGAATTTGTGTGAATTTTATTTATCTTGGTAGGTTAAGTATATGTTTCTCTATGTATTGGCTTACTTTATCAAAGCTTAATTGTGTGGTTATAATATTGAACTCTTTATATTTTATTCTCGAGAACTTGGTTGAGATTGTTATGTTTTGTGTGAATTGGTGAGAACTTGCTGTGAAATGCTAGCTCTTTTTTATAACCCAATTTAGGTCATAAAGCCATGGTTTATAAGAAGTTGTGATTCGTTGGATTGGAGCTTTAAAAGGGATTATAAAAGATAATTGTGATAATTGGTGAACTATATTTCTGCTTATCTTAGTTGAGTTTGGTTGCTGTCACCTGAAATTTTGAGTTTGAAATGTTCAACAATGTGGTTTCTTCTTCTTTACTCGAGGACAAGCAAAGTTCAAGTTTGGCTATAATTTGTTAGTAGGTTTTATATAGCTAATTTTGATCATTTTTAAGTTAATTTTTAAGTTAGAATAGTAGTTTTGTAATTAAGTTTAATTATCTTCTCTGTTACATTCTTAGTTTTTAGTTTTGGATCATAATGTTGGATTAATTGCATTAATCTTAGTGGTTTCAAGTCTAATTTTATTAATCTTCAATGAATAATAGAGTTGAGAGTTATTTGAAAGCATAAAATTTGCATTAAAAACTCTAGAAGTTTAAAAGAAGTGAAAAAGTACAGAAAGAGGACGACAAAAAAATTCACTACCTGGGGCTATGACTTTTAAGTAGACAGAAGATTTCACCTTAGGGCAAAAATCACCACTTTAGGGTGTGATGACGAAATTAAAAATGAAATGTCTGATTTTTGTTCTATTTTCCTATTCATTTCTATTTTCTTTCTTCCATATTACGATGTTTCTTTCATATTAAAAGGTCATTTCATCTCAAATTAAAAAAAAAAAAACCTCAAGATTTGGAGATTGAGAAGAAATTTTGTAGATTTGAAGTCCCAAGCACCAAAATTATGAACTCAATTCAAGTTTCAAGTTTTCTTTAATTATATTATTGAATTTGATTTGTTGTTTGGATTTTTGAACGTAATTAGCATGAACTAATTAGCTTTCTTTACATTTACAAATGTTTATGATTATGCCCAATACCTTCAATTAACTAGCCATTAATTGATTTATTTATTTTTTGTAAGATTAGTATGGAAAGGAGATCTTGAGATTGAAATTGAATTATAAACAATACAAGAATATAGTTTGAATGCAAATAATATAACTTGACTTGTGAAAATTTGTCGGGAATAACTATAACTCTAATTCCATTCATCAATATCTGTTCTAAAAGGTTATTAGAAGTAGGTGAATAATTTCAACATAACTTGAGGGACCATATTAAATAACTTAAAATTATTTTTTCTTGTTTAAATAATTAAAATTGATTGTTGTTATGTATAAATTAAAAAAATAAATAAATTTAAGTGAACTCAAAAGATATTTACTTCTCATCTATTGATTTGAAATCAATCTTTCGATTGTTCGTGTAATTTGTCATTTCGATTTTCGCTTGTTTAAATAATAGAAAATTATCATAATTTTGGTATTTACTCATCATTTCTTGTGGGAATAATAATTCATTCATTTTTTATTATTTGAATCAATTTAACATCAATGCAAATTAAAAATTGAATCTATATAGCTAAATTTTTATTTCAAAATCGAACAAATATATCGAATTACTTGTGCTTCAATTTGATTTTCAATTTTAATCTAATTTTTAATTAAAAAAAACCCTTTGAAATTGCAAACCGAAAACGAAATAAATCCAGCCGAACCCATTGGCAGGTATAATATGAATAACAATCTACAACTATTCTCCTCGCTGAGACAATATTGACAATGTTGTGGAGGGTATATATAAATTCAAAAATCTGTTTACTTACAGAAAACTGCTTCAGTTTTTTTTAAAAAAAATTCAAAGAAAATAGGAAATAGATATCATGTTTATTTTCGCCAGTTTTCTAAAATAGAAAACAGAAAATGAATTTTCCAGTTTTCCAAAATAAAGAAGAAACTGAAAAACAAATAAAAGATATTTTTTAAATTTTCTAAATAATATTAATACACACATATATATGTACATACATATATATACATATACTTATACATATACATGCATATGTAAGTTTTTGTATGTGCATACATAAGCATATGCATGTGCATGTATATGTAGTACATACATACGTACATATGGATATGTATATATATGTATATACATACATACACATACACATACATATACATATGTGTATGTATACATACATATGCATATATATATATATGCATATATACACATACATATGCATATACAATATACATACATACAAACATATATACATACATGCATGCATGTGTGTATCTATATACATATAAATATGTATTTATACATATACATATTTACATATGCACGTACACACACATATATATTCATATATATGTATCTGTATATGCTTGTATGTGCATACATACATATGTATGTATGTACATTCATATATATATATATATATATACACACACACATACATATATAAATGTATATATGTATATATGTATGCATACATATACATGTAATATATATATATAAATAT
The DNA here is from genome assembly GCA_037975025.1 of Excoecaria agallocha. Lineage (NCBI taxonomy): Eukaryota > Viridiplantae > Streptophyta > Magnoliopsida > Malpighiales > Euphorbiaceae > Excoecaria > Excoecaria agallocha. The sequence continues at coordinate 56,612,857 of CM075806.1, read as the reverse complement.
TTTAGTTTTTTATTGTTAATAAATAAATATATTTTTTAAATTTTATATAAAAAATAAATATTTTAATTTTTTTTAAAAATAAAAAATAGAAAATTATTTTCTACAACCAAACGAACTTCAAATATTCTCCTCCTTTCCGCTGAAAAACAAGATACCAAACCAGACTTGAAAGTTCAGGCACCAAAATGCCACTGACCCCTCCATGATTCTTTCCATTGCCCAAACGACAATAAATAAAAAAACCACACTTATAGATCACGTTCACACTCCATTTCCAACTATAAAGATCACGTCTCTCCTTCTCTCAGTTTCTCTCCTTGTTACATCAAATTTATTAATTTTGATCATTGATGTGATCTCAAGAAGCACCGCATAGCATTGGGTATGGCTCTGATAGAGCAGCAAGGGGAAGTGTGCACGTCGAAGTCGGTTCAGGTATGGAGAGGGATAGTGAATTGGTTAGGGTTTTTGTTGGAGTTGTTTGTTCAGATCCTGAAAGGGACCCCTTCCGTGGCTCAAATGTTACTCGCTTATGTTGGTTTTAGATACCCACTTCTCTCTTCCTCTTCTTCTCCTTCTTCTTCTTTCAAGCGTTTGCCCGTTGCTGAAGTTCCTTTGTCAGAGACATCGTCGCCTGAATCAGCACAAATTAGCATCGCCACCGATGGTGATGCTTGCAACCACGGCATAGAAAAGCTCACTGTGAGTATCTTTATTTGCTTGTTTTGGTCGTTTTTGCTGTGTAAGTTTGGTATTTTCTTGGCTATTGGTTTGCCTTGGAGTGATGCTGATGAAAAGTTGATTCTTGTTTCTGTGGATTTTGGATGGGGTCTCCCCCCTCCCTTTCCCATTCATCATTTTAATTTGTTTGTTTCTTTATTATTTTTATCTGGTAGCGAGAAATGGAAGTAAAATGATGAATACTCTTCAGGTTTACGCTATTGCACTCAACATTAATGCGGTCTAACTTGAAGTTTAGATTAGGGTCTCCATGAATTGTCGAGTAGACATGTTTATCAGGTATGAATCTCGTTGTCTGCAGAATAATAAAATTTTAAACAGTTCGTTTTGTTTGATCTATAGGTGGTACTTGACTTGGATGAAACTCTAGTTTGTGCGTATGAAGCATGTAGCTTGCCTGCCAGTATTCGTACCCTAGCAATACAAGCTGGATTGAAGTGGTTCGAATTGCAATGCCTATCTTCAAACAAGGTTCCTGTCTTTCTCGTTTGCACACATCTGCAGATACAAACACATTCACTTTTATCAGTACTTTAGCAGCATGACTAATGTGATGTCTCGTGCTGAAGGAATCTGAAGGAGAGAGAAAGATCAAGTATGTAACAGTGTTTGAACGACCTGGATTACAAGAATTCTTAAAACAGACTCATGAATTTGCAGATCTTGTTCTGTTTACTGCTGGGCTCGAAGGTTGATATTATCCCATTTTGAGTATTCCCCTTGATTCATTGATTCTTTTTCCTTTTATTTATTTTCTTTGGGCACCATGCAGGTTACGCTAGACCACTCGTTGACAGGATAGATGCAGAGAACCGATTTAGCTTGCGCCTTTATCGATCTTCAACAGTCAGCACGTAAGCCTGCTTCTATTAGCTAACTACTATTATTTAATTGCATAGAATAGGTGGAATTTTTTAAGATTGAGCCATTGTGTAATACAGTACTAGAAGTATTGGGTGGTAACTGATATGGGAGGTTCCACGTGTGGGAATTTTTACCAAAAATTGCTGAATAATAGAGTTATTGATATTATTCCAGCCTAGATTTTATTCAGGGATTGTCATTGGCTAGTTCGTTTCTTCTTTATTAACAAAACTACATTAATATCTTAAGGTTGACTAAGCTTAGATTCTTCACAATTAAAAGATTGTTTGAGGGTGGGGTGGGGAAGTGGAAAACTTTGAACAATAAATAAAGAAGAGGCTTTTTGCTTAAGGTCAACGTAACTAGATATTTTTATTTTATAGTAAAAGCTGTTTGATTTCATTGGGGTTGGTATATTGTCTTTATGATGGAGTTACACAGCTAGGTTGAAGATGTCCTTGTTATCTTTGGTAGGTGCAGTCTCTTATTTCAGTCAACCAACATCTGAATGTGGAGCAGTTGCATTAGTTAAGCCGTCATTTCAATTGGGATCATTGTGGTTTCTCTGTGATGAGTAAACTCGTTTCATATGGTAAAACCAGGCAAAATATTTTGATTCTCATTGTGTAGGGCCAGATTGATACGCGAGACCTGCAATCTGCATTCCCTTTCTTATATCGGTCAGGTGTAACCTTTAATTGGATATTTGCATCAGTTACAATTTCAGAGTTTGGATTTGCCAGCAAGAAAGGCTAGAATTCTAGCATTGGTGTTGTGGCTGTGATTGAATCCTTCAAGGCAACCATTGTGTTATGAACTATACTGCCTTATTTTTTTCTTCACTAGAAAGGTTGTAATTTTGTAGTCAGGCATCATCGAAGCTCTAATTATGCATAATAACACGGTTTTGCTGGATATTGCCAGCGATATTAGCAATAATACTCACCAGCTACTTTTGATAATTTTTGACATTGTTACGTCCCAGGCAATACAGAGAACATGTGAAGGATATTTCTCGTCTCTCCAAAGATCTCTGTCGAGTTGTAATTGTTGATAACAACCCATTCAGTTTCTTGCTGCAACCATCAAATGGCATGCCCTGTATTCCTTTCACTGCTGCACAGCCACACGATAATCAGGTAGGCATCAATTCTCGGTTAAAATGCATAATTAAACATTATTAATGACAACAACTTGTGTTTCAATTTATTTATTTTTTGACATGTTTGTCTTTTGTTTCTGTCGATTGGCTTTACATAGCTTATGGATGTCATCCTTCCTCTCCTCAAGCACCTCTCCCTGCAAAAGGATGTTAGGCCTGCACTTTATGAACGGTTCCACATGCCTGAATGGTTTCAAAGGCATGGAATGAGACAGTTCGAGATTAACGAAGCCTTTATGGGAAAGCCATGATTCTTGCACGCTGCCTGAGAAGCTAGAAGACACATATACATGGTTGAATTTTGAAACCTGATACTATTTCATGCCTACTACTAGTTTTAAGCAGGTGCAGACAAATGCTCGTATATTCACTTGAGACATTGCAGCTCGAATAGTTTCATCAGCAACAGTTATAGTCTTTAATCAGGTCTACCACTTGAATCACCTCCAATTCTTTTGTAATTTGACAGATTACTGCGAGCGACAATTTCTGAAAATTCTTTTAGAATCAGTTGCCCTTAAAAAATAATTGCAAATCGAGGCCAGGTCTTGCATTTTTTTTTCCATATTGTAGCTCTTTGATTCGCTAGACATTTTTACAAGTAAATTAATGCCAACCCTTAAATGGATTTAGATCTCTTAACTTTGCTTTCCGTCTTATTCAAAACCCTGTAATGTATAACCTCAGATAGCATGGTTCACTGCCTATCGTCTATGCCTTCAAGCTCAATTCTTAGACCTGCCAAAAGCTGATCTACTGGACACAACAATTCTCGAGGATGACCACAAAATTGGGTAGAAAAATCTCGTTGGAGCAGGAGTGAGCAAAGTGAGCTTTGATTAATTGTAATAAGCTATTTTATACAAGTATAGAAATTATAAACCAAAAAATGGTTTTAGTACTTTATAAATTAACGTCTATGGTGTTGACATATATCAACTCTAAATAATAGTTGAAGTCATAGTTAAAACTCTTATAGAAAAATAAAACATTATGTAAAATTGTATATAAAACATCAATTTTAGACATTGTTCATTCAAACTTGATAAATTCGGGCTATACCATGTCATAAGCTTCAACTATATCTAGGTATCTTCCCATCTTCCTAGGTTTTGGCTATACCGTCTCTTCTGCAAAAGCAGCAATTCATAATTTATGAAGTGCTAGGTATGATACAAGACGCAGCAGCCCTGGATCTTCCCATCCTACCCATGTACATAGGGAAGAGTATAGCATAAGTATAGGAACTTGGAATATTGAAACCAAATATGCTACTAACCTTGACCCTGCTTGACAAGCTCACCGAATCTTTTCCTGGAGCAAAAATTCTTGATCAAGTAAAACTGAATTTCAGGCATGTCAACTGGCACTAGAAGATTCCTTAGATTTCTCTGCTATCACCTCCTTATTTGAGTTGCTTGTATCTCCAATTTGACCCTGATTTGTTTGTGATTGACTTGAATTCTGTGGATCTACAGCTATTCCTAAAACCACCTGAACAGACCTGATATGAAATACAACTTCCAAAGTCAGCAACCGAAATGAAGCTCCCTTGTCATTCCTTTTACAACTGGAATGAAGTATATAACGGCCCCTTGTACACAAGAAAGCAAATTTTTATGAACCTTGGTAGTGAAGATTTGATGTTTGGTTGGCTAGCATGGGCAACCAAAGGAGCCTTCAGTCCTCCCGTTCTGTTCAGTGCATTTTCTAATTGTGGTGGAGGTAGCTGAAAAAGAAAAGCACTAGTTAATCAAATAGGTGATGAATCATAATGGGACAATGGCTTCAGCAATGGTAAAAAGTTATGAGGCTTTAGCACTCGAGATCCAAATTTATTTATTTATTTTTTGTTCCCAAGTCCTGGAAGTTACTATTAAGGACTCCCATAGCCCCCAAGCAGTTGTCTCTATAAGCAGTTATCTGCAATTTTTTTTTTCTCCTCCTCTGCCCATTGTTTTACAAGTACAAGATAAACAATGACTTCCCCGTTTTCATCCTCACAATATCCTTTTTCAACTACTTCCAGGACACCTCTCCCTTATGATAGCTTCTGAATGTTAACAAGCCATATACTATCCCTTTGGCCGACTACAGCACATATTTTCAAATGAATAAGATGCAAGAACAAAGGTAGCAAATAGAACAAAGAATATACCTGAAGCAACACACTGAATGACTGAGGCTTTGTCAAGAGGACGCACTTTAAAAACCCCACCCACAACTTTGGATATTTCCATATCTGCAGTAACCCATTACATCAGTAAAAAGTAACTATGAATCATAAAATGCTAGCAACCAATGAGATGAAGCACACCTGCTTGGTAACCAACCGAGAAAGGATCTCCATTATAAACTCCACCTGCAACAATTAAAACTTAAAGTCAACTGCTTGTCTAGAGTACCTTATTCAAAACATTTTAGACTTCAAAACACCTTAAAGAATGGCCAGAATTCCTTAATAAGGGAAGGCATTCAATTGAACTACTGGGGCACTCAAAATGCCTTAAAGAATGGCCAGAATTCCTTAATAAGGGAAGGCATTCAATTGAACTACTGAGGCATTCAAAATACCTAAAAGAATGGCCAGAATTCTTAAATAAAGAAAGGAAAAGGAACCTCTACAACAGTTTTCAAAGCATAACGAAAGACTAAATCTTTGATTATTGCATGAACCAAATGCACATCTTTTTCATTGCCTAGTATATATGATACAAACATTCATAGGAGTATAGAATCATCAAGAAATAACTAATATACAAGTATTAGTGTCTTTTCTACTTGAAGTGCAAATTATATCTGTACTGATTCCATCTACACGGTTTTACTTAACTGTAAATTAAAATTTACAACAAATGGAGGTTCCTGAAACTTAAATGTGCTTTTTATTTTATCTTTGCATCACTCACCAATGCTGGAAAAGCACCAATGGCTTGTAACACCGTACGCATAAATAATAAAGGAAGGGGAATCTGCTCAACCTGCAGCACAAAATCTTATTCATCTGTGACATCAGCCATAGGCAAAATAAAGGTTTTGCAAACAAACTTCAGCTTTTGGGATTGTACATACCAATTGATTCAAGACCTTTGCCACAACTTGTTGAGTAAAGATCTGCCGTTGCTCAAAACAAGCATTGCATGCATCTGTTACCTGAAAATAAAAGCGAGCAGCCAGTTGTACGCATGTTTAAAGTTTATATGGTTTCAAAAAAGGAGGGAAAAAAGGGTGAAATATATGCCTTCTTCAAGGGAATTCCATCTTTTTCAGGATCAATTCCATGGACGGCTATTAGCACTTCAGTTGGAGTAAGAACTGGACCAAAGTGAGGTGAACCCTGCATCAAGATACACCAAGTTCAATTGATAATCAAAATAAAGCATTCAATTAACCAAGCAAACAAAATGTCAGTACTACCTCTCTTTTTTTTTTTTATCTCAAGTATCACATACATCAATTGCAATACCAATTCTTTTTCAGAAAAAATTTATTAAATGGGGGAAAGAAAACAAATAAACAGCAGCAGGTACACAGATAACTTTTGCAGGAGTGTCTTATCAACAAACAAGCAGAATTTAAACAAATCAAGGATTTCCATAGGATAATGGCAACAGAGGCTTACCGATAGCAGAAAATGCCTACAAAGCAATGTAATATATGAAGAAAAAGAGAAGGGGGAAAAAGGAAAAAAAGAAAAAGCTAAAGGTGCAGGTAAATTTCTAATATACACGGACGCAATAACAGATCGTTCATCACCATGTGTTCGGATGGAAGGATTTGAAATTGGAAGAGTAATATGTTACGATTATTACACAACACATGACAATTTTACCCAGTGGCTTGTCATAGTAGAACACTCAATACCATAGCAAATTGTAAAGGAAAAATAACATACCTGAAGCATGCGTGAAAGTGCAACTTGGAACTTCTCCATAGGAAGATTAACAAGATGGGGAAACGTCAGCAAAATCTGAAAAATAAGCAACCAAATAATTGATGGCACAGGAAGAGAGAGAGAGAGTGAGGGTGGGGGCTGGGTGAAGCCTGACCAAATAAGCAGACCTATTAATCATATCCTTTTTGGTTGAGAGAGAGAGAGAGAGAGAGAAGGGCAAATTAGTGATCCTAGTAGTAACTCTGCAACATGAGTTAAAAACGAAAAATCAAATGGGTGGCCATGAGAGGAAGAATTGACCATTTTGAAGTACAGATGTGACATCTAGCGGCTGTAAACAAACCCAGTATCACAGTAGGAGACCACACATCAATCTGAAAGAGTTCTGATATGGTTTTTGATTAGTCGTGGATGTCTCTGCCTACAGTACCTTTGACTGAATCCAATCACAAGAAATTGGTTATATAAGAGCTCCAGGGTTACAAACACAACCATTCATGTTGAGCCAACAATAAAGAGTGAGGCATTTCACGACCCCACAGCAATTTGCTTAAGGTTTGATTTATATTGTCCATTCGCCTCTGTATAGTATCTTGTTACAGAAAGATTTCTCATTCTTTCCTCTATATCAACAAGATGATCCACATACACAGATCAGGTTCAAACAGAGAAAATATCTTCAAACTTTGTTTGCATGGATACATAAAGAAAGAATAAGTCCAAGATATACTAAAAGGTATAATTGTATAAGTACGAATGACATATTGATACTGAAAAAAGTTGAATACCAAACGTATATTAAACAATATGCATGCAGGAAAAATAAGCATATGAGAAGATGCACCCATATCCAAAGCTGTGAGTAGGAGAAAACCTCATCTCGTGTTAGGAACGGCAATACTGGAATTAGAATCTCTACGTCCTGGAAGAAATCAAACGCAAACATATTACTTTGATACTCTGCTCTTTACATTTTAGCAAATCAAATATCCATACCTTAAGTTTTGAATCATATAACTTTTTAATGGTGAACAATAATCCTTGGGAAGGAACCGTCCCATCTGTCAGTGTTTGTAAGACCTGATATTCCAGAGGGGGCAGGAAAAAAAGAAAAAGAGAATTAAATAAGGCTGGGGTTGAGTACAACAAGAAACAGGATCAGTAACAATACCTGCATCAGAAGATTCTCACTTCCACATGGAGGATCCGAAATAATTTCAAGAAGTTCAGATGATGAGCCCATGGTACGAACTAGTATGGGAATATGGCGATGAACTGCCTGCACCATACAATTGATGAGACCATAGAAAAATGACGAAACTATAAATTCCTCTTATAGAAAAATTCAACTAAGATGAACCAGACCTGCTTAACTGCCTTTGATGCACTCTTATAAATAACAAAAATTTGGCGAAATAGGGAGTGCTTCTGTCAATCAGATTGTGTGAGTAAATAATAATTCATGCAGAGACAAAAAAAAAAAAATGAAAAGGTTACAGACAAACATGGACTCGTGCAAAACACAGCAAAAGAACTCAACCACTTTTCTGTAGAAATAGGTAGCCTTAATAAGACAATAAGTAACACCTTCGTGCACAAGGCAAAATAGAGTGACATGAACTGCTGGGCCACAGGAACTGAAACAGATGACGAGCTTTCAGATGTGCTTGACTGATGAGTGTCGGAAGAGATATCATTAGTTGCACCTGCTGATTGATAGTCACTTGAGAGCTTTTCCACATTGGAATCCTGTAAAGTTGAATTTAATGTAAGCAGCATACCATCTTAGAGTGAAAAGCAAATATAACACAACTTTTTTATTCAAAAGGTCAATCCAGCATACGAAAGTAGAGCTTATCAAACTTGTCATAATAATGGAGAATAAAGAGAAGACATTTGCAGAATTCATAATTGGTAAAAAATACAAGATCAGTTTGCATAAGTAATTTTTTTTATCAATATTGAATTGAAGATAAGATCCCTCCCAGCAAGCAGCATGTACTCTTAACGATCATGGATTTATTTGTGAAGAAGCAATAATATATTTTCATCTTATGACCAAATACAATGTTACATTTCTGCACCTCTATCATGGAGAAGAAAAGAGTGAAGGGAATTCATGCCAAAGAAATTATGCTACCAGACAAATACTGAACAGGATACAGCACATGCAAGACACCACTTCTATCATAAATAAACTCTTACCTTCTGCAGTTCAATAGTTAATACTTTGGCGTCCATACATTCTGCAGCATCATTATTTACAAGAGAAAGCAATTTTTCCTTAGCAAACTCTTCTATTTGTAGAGCAATGGATGAGATAGGATAAAGCTTGTTTGCCACCTGTACCATCAAAACATCCAGAGTGGTAAAGCAGATCCTACATCCTTGCTTATTTGTTCCTTCAATAGCAAGTTGAGTACACATACATACCAGACGAATAGCCTTCATACGCACTTCCTCCGAGTGATGAACTGCACTCTTTTATAGGTGAAAGAAACGGAAAGTCATTAAAGGGATAGAACTAAAGAAATGTCAGGCTCAATCTATTATTTAAATTAACCGAATGATCAATGATATATATTCTTCCAATCCAATTTTCACCCTCCCCTAATTTGTTTCTCTGTATTCAAACTGCAAGTCCCATGCATCAAAATGCAAAGCCTTGAGAGTTTAACTGATTAACTTTTTCATGTATGGTTAATTTTATCACATGTGAATACATTTAAAGAAACAATAAGTTAAAACCACAAATTTCCAGCAGGAACGCACCAGTTGGACCCCTCATTATGGCCAAAGAAAATAATCTAGAAGTGATTGAGGGACTCCCTCACACTTTTTCAGAAGAGCACATGCACCAAAAAGGGTATTGGTTATTGTGCGCCTTGTGTTGACATCTACTTGTGTCTCATTTTTTCTTTGCTCATGTGCTTGTCTTTCAAAGTTAATATAAATATCTAGAGAGATCCATTTTAGGGAAAGTGGCCTATCATAGTGAGGATAGCCCAATATCCTATTATTTAAACTCAATTTCTGACCAAACGTAACATTAAAGAACTTATTGTTGCTATGAAATTCTGGTTGCTGATCAACTTCTATCAAACTTACTATATACAATCAATATATAGATAAAAGCAAATTACTGTGTTGACAAATCCATGTTTTAATTTATGCCCCAAAATTTTATTTTGGAAGTTTATTGCACAATATGAGTAGACAAGAATAGACTTCTATTGCAGTCATTAACAATCAAATCAATTCTCTGATGCATTCACAATCTGAGTTGGTGCAATGTGCAGGGTAAATTACCACTCAGTCTTCCCCCAAATCAAAATTTCCAGCATCTTTCCAAATTAACAGACTGGTTGTATTACAAATAAAAAACTAAATATAAAAATAGATGGCATACAATCAGATAAGCACCTAAGCATGCAAGTCAACCCCACCCAGTCAGTTCAATAGATAGGTCATCAACACCAAAGACTTGGTGATTTGCAAGGAATAACCTCCTCATGGCTTGATCACAAATCAAAGTAGAGCCAATAATGTTAGAAGAAGACCCATTTGCTAATCAATGCAACCCTAAGGTTAATCTAAAATAGACCCATTTGCCAATCCATGCAACCCTAAGGTTAATCTATAAATAGATCTAAGTATTATGCGAAAATCAGAAGCCATTTCAGTAGCACATGAAGCTTACTGAGTGCATAACTGCAATTTGCAACCAGACATCATATTCGATATAATTAATCCATGAAAAATATACAAAACCTGCAAGGCAATTTTTAAGCAGTCTTCTCGAATTGGTGGCCGCAGCAATATAAGGTTCCACACAGTGCTAAGACCTTGAGTAACTCTGTCCCCTGGCTGGAAGTCCTTCTCAGCTTTATCACTACTTCCAGGAGAACACAAGGACTCCAGTATATTCAAAACTGACTTTGGCAGATAAGGAGCTTCACCAAGCAATCTACTTAAAGATTTGTCTGAAGACGGAAAAGAATCTCTAAGTGTTTCTGCCTGTATGTGAAGATATTAATGCTTTTAATAAATATAAACATTGCAAAGGAACACAAGAAAATGGCCTAAGGGAATGAATACAAACCACAGTCAGTAGGAACATTTCATATACAGAAGTAGCAGTCGTAGAAGAAAAGAAGTCGCGTTCCTCTTCTATCTCACCAAATAACCTGTAGAGGACACGCAAGGTCAACTCGTGTCCCTGAAGATATCCAGTAATTATTGTCAGATAATAAAGATTTAAAAGAAATAGCGAAATTTAAGCAATGAAGGAGTTTTTAATCTAAAACATACAATATGTAGCAAGGCGTAGACAAGTATAAAGGACATGGAATCGTGAAATTTGAAAATACAGAAAACCCAAAAGTTCAGAGAGTGTTAGTTTCATTATAACAACAGAAGTGAGCATCTGAGATCTCAAAATCTGCTCATGTTGACAGTTCATGTTAGCATTACAGAACATGTTTCATGACAAAGTGAAAATTGCAGAAGCCAGGAAACATAAACCCAACTACAATGTAGAGACTGCAAACTCATATGCTGCAACCTAAACAGCTCTTGCTCAAAAAATTTGAGCCCCAACACATCCCAACTTCAGGATGCTTCTAAATTTAGGGCCAACTATACCACCTTACACACCCCAACAGTATGGATGCATACATGACAATGAATATATAAAACACATCATAAATACAACGAAGGGCCATTGAGGGATTTCTAACTCAAAAGAAACATCAAAGAAATAAAATAAAATATTCATTTACCTCAAGAGTAACATAATCTGACAATATGTGCTTCTGAAGAAGTTTCCATAGGTCTAACTCTGAAGGAAACTGCAAGAAGCGTAAAGGGAATCAACTTCTAAATATATGTTATTGTAAGAAGAAAGAATCTTCACCTAGGCAACTACTGCCAAGTACACAGCATAAGGCCATCACCTGCACTACATAATCTCCAAATATAAATATCATGCAGTTATAATTATGTGCAGGGCCAAAATAGATTATATGTATAAAACAAGATAAGAAACTGATATAAAGCAAGACAGAACATTAACCGCATCATATCAGCCTATTGAAGGATAGAAAATGAAACAATTTACACAAGTTAAAGATTAGGAGGAGCTTTGTAGGATTCATGATTCTAAATTGCTATGTTCTTGAAACAAATGATTAGGCACAAGAGGGATGAATAGAAACCTCAGTATCCACTCAGCCAAAAGCTCTGTTACACAGCAGTATAGATTAGCATGTCAGAAGCTATCACATTTCTGCATTGACAATTCAGAAAGATGGTAACTTATGGGCAAAGAAGAAAAAGCAACAAAACTAACCATCCATGTGTGATGTTATTAGGCATATTGATCTTACTAAAGCACAAACACGTCAAAAAGGTTATACATAAATGTTTCGCGTGACATTGACTTGGAAGATTTTACCCACAGCTAACCAAGTAGAGGATAAAGATAAAGCATTTACACACATCAAGCAATTAAACAGACCAGGAATTGGCAACAAACCACCTCATAGATAAGAATTAATACCTCAACTCCTAAATAAGCAAGTAAGGAAAAGCGGACTTGTGAACCTCCTGCAACTGCTATTTGCTTATATGCCTCAATTATACGTATAAAGGCTGAATTTTGCAGCTGATCCTTCTGCTCTTCTGAAAGTTCAACAACGGGTGCCAACATCTTTGGCAGGACAAAAGCACAAGATAAACCCACAGAAGCCACAGAGATGAGGCTGTTGGAATCTGTAACAGCTGATTTTGGACTAAGCTCCTCTGACCTATCAATTGATATTACTTGATGCAAATCCAGAGTTGAACTTCCATCCAGACTTGTGACTTGCTCTTGACTTGCATCTTCTAGATCAGTAGAAAACAATGACGAAGCACCCATGGTTTCAGAGGCTCCATCATTACGAGAAGAGTCTAGGCCTGGAATCTCACCCTTTAAATTCCCAACACCATGGCCATCAGATGGAATTTCAATTTCCATCCCAGACAAAATCACATTTGAAGGACACACTAAACCGGAAGGTAACATTTCATTTTCTCCATCACTTATTCCAGCGCCTCCCACAGTACTATCAACTGCAGAAACAGCATGAAGATCTTCCTCCTCTTGTATTGTATGCTGCTTCAGTAAATGTGAACAACTCAGAATAGGAAATTTAAACAAATCCACAGATTTTATAAGTAGGAAATAAATAACAGCAAAAAGCCTAAAAAAAGATAGATAATTTATATGCACCATGTTTGGATGCTAAGAGTTAAAAAGGGACATGAAAGGGGGGCTTGATATATGGACAACTCACAATAGAAGATTCAAACAAATTCACGCATTTTTTAAGTGGGAAAAAAAATAACAGCAAAAAGGCCAAAAAAGGTAGAAAATCCATATTCACCATGATTTGGATGCTAAAAGTAAAAATGGGACATAAAAGGAGGGGCTGAGATAAGCAAGAAAAGGAAAATCATACCTCTGTTTCATTGGATGTTGACTGGTGAGCATTTAACCGTGAAGCTATTTGAGGAAATGAAGCAGAAAGTGAGAGGACATTCGACAAAAATGATGATGGGTACTTGGCTTGAGTGTTACTGCCAACAATGGTCATATTCGCTACTGATTCATCATCTGCTTCAGCTTTGCAATAGCTTGGAGGAAGGTAGCGCATGTTCGCCATCACTACTTCAGCTAACAAGTCAGCAGATATACTCGAAATAAGAATCTCCAGAGAACCAACAGCTTTCTCTCCTTGAGCAACCAAGGCTCCAAACATTGCCACAAGTTGCTGTACAGGTCCAGTGCCATTGTCATCTCTGTTAACAGCAGATCCGTCAGAGGGAATGTCATCCTGGGGTACTTTAATGTTCCTATTCAACTCTTTAATTGAGTCCTCTGAGGTACTAGACATTGGTTTAGCACGTTTTCCAGACACATCACCATCTTCAGCCAACTCGCGACCACCCTCTGCTCCAAATCTTTTCCTTCCCAATTTAGAGCATGCACCATCAACTTCTTCATTTATGATTTTCTCATCCTGTAAATATCCAAGCGTTAGACAAGAAGCTTCAAACATATTTACTCTAGGAGCACACATGAATATACATATCACATATTTATGACTAGGAAATGTACAAAAAGTACCGTAGCAATTGTTGAAATTTCTTCCTCTTCCTGAATACTCCCATTACTCTTCGAAGGTTGATGTAGGGCCTCCTCAACCATCCCTTCTGCTTTCATCTCTCTTAGGGCACCAACTAAGCGATCCCGCCACTAGAGAAATAAAAGCCATTATCAAGTATATACTAGAAGAAGTCATACTCAAGAAGTCCTGACTCAATAACAGTTCAGTAGATCATGATGACATGACAGCTATTCAAGGAGAATGTAACTTTGAAAAGAAAGCAGAGACTGTATATTAATGATAGATGCACAATTTCCTCTCATTCAACAATGTAAGCTAGCATATAAGAATTTCAAACAATTATGACTACTCTGACTTCAAAACTTTTCCCATAAAATAGTTTAGCACAATTCCAGTTTCATGAACTCCTGTAGCAAGTATAAGATATCCCCAAAAAGGTGTCCAAGAATGAAGCACATCTACAACACAGCAGAACTATAAACAGAAAAAGGAAACATAAATGCATATATTGATATCATGTGAACCTAAAATTTATTATTGGACCCAATTTACGCTTGCCATATAACCTAACTTGTTATCGTAAAAAGAAATGAACTTGAAGAAAAAAAAATATTTAGACTGATATAAACATAAGTCTAAAAACAAAACAGTACTAAAACCTTATGTCAGGTCAAGGGTTATTAAAGAAAAAGAAAATACAGACATTTATTTCTGAAAAATATAGCATAATTTATTACATACCGGTGCAGCACTTGGGTGAGTACATTTCAAACAGGTGACAAAAGCATTTTTCAAAGCATGATTTATTCCGGAAGCAGGCTTGACTTCAGTAGCAGAGCCTGAAGGACCCAAACCAAGTAAAACTGGCAGGATCCGTCCATAATAAGGAGGTCTTTTCTTCGCAATTGTGGCAAGACTGGTAAAAAGGATAGTAAGCTTAAATTAACAAGCAAAGATGATAACAGCATCAGCAATATGCCAAATGTTCAAAGATTAAACTGACTAATAGCCATGTGATCATGCCAGAGGACCAGAAGATAAAATGCAAACACATATAACCAGAGGTGGCAACCCACCTGTTAATGAGCACAATGACCACCAAGTTATTGAGAGATTTCACAGTTGGGGACCTAAGCTGATCAAGCAATAAACCCAATCTTTTGCTGGCCTCAATTGACAAGTCTCCAACATTTAGTACTGGGTGGCCACCACGAAGCCATGCTATGTTAAATTCTGCAAGTTCTACAAAAATGGTGAGGGTGTTAGATCACAGCACCCATATAGGTGCTAGTTCAATCAAGTACAGGTACATACTTCCCTAGGCAGAACAAGAAGGTTGAAAGAAAAATTACCTTCATGAGAGGAGGGTTCTAAAGAGCTATTAGGATCGGATGTGTAAAGAAGAATGACTGCTTCCACAAACTTCAGTGCTAGCAACCTTACCCCACCACTTCCAAGCTTGAAAATATGTCATTGCAATCAAATAAGAAAACAATGGAAGCAGAAATTTTTTTTTTGGTCAATGAAAGCAAAATTTATTGCCAAGAAGAACATACAGAACAGCACGAGTACAATAAGCATCCCACTAAAAAAACACGAGGAGAAAAAAAATAAAAACAAAATAAAAAAAAACAAGAGCAGAATATTCAACTTCAAAAAATTCGGTGCTTACCTGAAAAGCTATAGTATACAGTTTTTCTTTGAATTCTAACATCAATGACCATGACGACTTAAGCAAATCATCCAACTCACTGGTGTAAAGACCCTAAAAATTCACAACAGAACGACAAAAGAATCAAGAAAAATCAAATTATGTCATTTAATTGGGGGGGGGGGGGGGGAGGGATGGGGATTAAATGAAAGGAAAAAATCACACAACTGCCTATTGCTTATAATGTTACAAGCTCCATCTCTCTTCTCCACAATATGCAATAGGAATAATGTCAGAATAATTCCTAAATGCATCGGTACATCTCTAACCATTAACCATATTAAGATATATCATCAAATCATAGACGTAACTGAGAGAAAAAAAGAACTACCTTGACTGCTAGTTTTTCAAGGGTAGACCGAAATAAATTAATCCCACTAGTGATGGCTTGTCTGGCAACAGCAGGTGCACGATCTTCAAAAACACCCATTAAAACAGGAACAATTTCACGCGCAAATTCCAAATGCCTGACGCCAATTTCTCCAATCATCCTACAAAAAAAAAGAAGTGATAATTCAATCAAACAAAATGTTAAGCCGGCATAAAGCTAGCTAATATTCAAGAATGCAAAAGGCAAGAATTAAAATAAAATTCTTTATGGACAAAGAAATCATACTCGGCGACGCATTTGCGAACCGGAGAATGGTGATCAGATTGTAACTCAAAGAGGCGAGGGAGTAACTCGGACACCAAGCCGGCGTCATCTTCCTCTAACAAACTTTGGTTTAATTGACGCAAGCTTTCTAGCTTAGAATGTACGTCAATGGCCGACTTGGCCGAATTGACGAGGCTCGCGAGCTTCTCTCTCGAATTAGGACTCATTAATGCAACCATTGCACAAATTTCAAAGCCCGGATATATAAATAGACGGTGAAATCATTAGAGCAATAGATAAGCTGTTGAATTTTTAATTTAAAGAGAGGGAAAAGAAAAAAAATTTTAATCTTGATTTGGATAGAAAGGAATCGATTAGGTTAATGGAGAGCTGAAGCGGTAACTAGGGTTCAGTTCATCAACTTTGGCAGAGAGATATAGTCTAGTCGTTATAACCGGATGTGGAGGCAAAACTTAAAAACTTGGTCGCTCTAAACACCAAATCAGACCGTTGGTTCGATCGATAGTTTCTACTACAAAAATAAAAAATTAATAATATATGAGCAGCAATGTTATTAAAATCGGATCGAATACAAAATCAATAAAACTGGAAGTTCATGATTTGATCGGTTCAACCAGATTTTTTCTATTTTTAAAATATTATATTTATTATAATTTTTTAAATACTATTGTATAAAAATTAAAAAAATATTAATTAAATATTAAATATATATCACAAATATTTTAATAATAAGTTACAAAATATAATTTTAATTTTATTATTACAAGTGATTAATTATGAATTTTCGAATATCATATGTTAGAAATATAAAAATACAATTATATCATGAAAATAATTTCATGTTTAGATGGAATACTAATGAAGTAAACACAAAAAATATTAACCTTGCATATATGAGTATAATTATATTTAATTATAATAAATTCAAATAGATAATAAGTATATTAAATTATTAAGTGACATTTTTAGAATTTAAAATTCTAATTTTTTAAATAAATAAATAATAAAAATTTAATATATATATATATATGTATATTTTAAATTTTTATTATTTATTTATTTAAAAAAATTAGTATTTTAAATTCTAAAGATATTACTTAATAATTTAATATACTATTAAAATGATCCAAATAGATAATAAGTATATTAAATTATTAAGTAACATATTTAAAATTTAAAATACATATTTTTTCAAATAAATAAATAATGAAAATTTAATATATATATATATATATATATATATATATATATATATATGATTACAATGAATAAAAAATATAATAAGTATATTAAATTATTAATTGATATACTTAAAATTTAAAATACAAATTTTTTCAAATAAATAAATAATGAATATATATATATATATATATATATATATATATATATATATATATATATATATATATATATATATATATATATATATATATATATATATGTAGGTGGATGAAAATATATAAAAATAATAATTTTTATACTTTTTAGCAAAAAATTCAGTTCTAGCTGGTTCTCTAGTTTTTCAGTTCAACTCGATTTTTTCAGTTCAATTCGATTTTTTGCCAATCCGATTTTCAGTGATTGAACCAACTATTTGGCCAATCGATTCGCGGTTCAACTGGTTCAACCAACTAATCCAGTCCGATTTTAATAACTATGATGAGCAAACACCCGAACTTATCCATTTTCATATCTAAATTTTTGTAATAACCAATTGAGCATATAAATTTATCTATCTTGCAAAAAATAAATTTAAAATAACATTTGCTCTGTAAAAATGAAAGTGTATGATGTGGCATTTAAACCCATGACATGGAAATAGATCTTCAACGTATGCAATTGGTAAAAAATAAAAAATGGAAAGAAGCAAAAAGAAAAAACCATAATGATAACAGTTCGGTTTACAGGACTATTACCGAAATTCGACTTGAACCAAAAGATTTTTCACTGCTTCAAAAGTATCTGAAAACAAAAAAATTTCAACAGAGTTTCCAACAAGGAAAATTGACTAAGAGAGACAAAAATAGCTGATGTCCTAGCTATTTATAAGAATAAGAGTCTTGTTCTAGCTAAGATTTCTAGTGTTGATAGAATTCCTATAAAAAAAGATATGCAACCTAAGTAGGAAATTGAGCTAAGCTTACAGAATAGGATTTCCTTTTTCTCAAGGTGACTCTGAGCCCATGTTCCGTGGGATTTCTTAAAGCGACATCATTAGGAAACCTATATAGGTCTAGGGCCAACCGAGTCAGACGATCTGTATTGCTCGAGAGAGTCTAAGACTATAGTTCGGTTATCATGAGTGCCCCTTGAGGTACAAGACATTTATGTTGTAGAGATGTTTCGACTGTCTAAGGTGCCAATGAAGTGCCTCTTCGATCTACATAAGAGTAACTACGATAATTAATATCTTCTCGTTTTTTGCAAATTATGACTCCTAATTACAGCGCTTCAATTCTCGTGCAACCACGTTAATGTTTTTAGGCTTTAAACTGAGTTCATTTGACCAAACACGTGTCATTCATCCAACGCTTCTTCCTATATATAAAAGTCTTACCTATTTCTTCATTTTTATCTTTTCCGATTTTGTGAGTTCCCTTCTCCTCTCAGCCTCTTTTACTTGTTTGCTCTGCATTTCTTATTTTCCTCGATTCCTTCCCAGTTTCTTCCTCATTTCAAGTAGGTTAGCTATTTAACTACTTCATTTTAGCATTATGTTCTAATCAGTGTGAATTATACTATGTTTTTAGTGCATTTTTAAGTGTCTAATTGAGTCAAGTTAATCTTAATTAGTTGATTTTTGGTTTAATTATTTAGTTTATGTGTTTTTAGGACTAATTATTAATTTTGGTATTTTCAGGGCCAAATTAAAGAGAAAAGAGCCTAAAGTGCAAAAAGGAGAAATTTAGGGGAAAAGTTGGAAATTAAGGGAAATATGGTTTTCACTAGTGGGAGGCAGCCATGAATCACTTGGCTGAGTGATTTGGCACTCATCCAAGCAAAGATTATGTAAAATGCAGTAGAAAGTCACTCTCCCGAGCACAAAGTCCATCTCCCAAGCACAATAGCCACTCTCCTGAGAATCAAAGTCACTCTTCTGAGTACAAGACTCATTCTCTCAAGTAAATCTCCTATTTAGGCGATTTTTATGTTGTTTGGCTTTTAATATGAAGTGCGAGTAGTTTTCTTTAACTTTTGCTAAAGGATACTTGAATCCTTAACTCTTATTGTAATGATTTAGTTGTGCTTTCATGTTAATACAAGTTGATTATTTCTTAGTTCTTGAGCAATTTCCTATATTTGGGTTGTATTGAGTCATTAATTAACTTATTGAATAAATAGTTGATGGTTGATTCCAATTACAATCTTTGATATACATGTTCTGAGGTTAATTCATTGATGTTGATGTATGGTTATGTTCTGAATAAGAGATAATTGTATGTTAGTAAAAATGGATTAAGATTAAGAAAATTTGAACTAAGAATAGACCGAAATTAGATTTACTTGAAAAAAATAGTTTAATGGAAGTTTAGGAGTCAAAACTAGATCTTTATGCTAAATGTTAAATTGTTCTAAATAAAGGGATTTAATATTTAGAACGATAGTCTGAATAAGCTATCTGGATTTATTTTTTCTAGTTTTCCATAGTCACTTGTATTCTTTTTATCTAAGCATTGCAATATCAGTTAAGGTGGATGGTTCTTTAGCAGAAGTTGCCTTTAGTATTGAATTTTACCAACTTTAATTGATTGCTTTGTTTAATTTGTTTAAGTTTTATTTATTAAATCTTTTATCACCATCACAAACTTAGGATTTCTTTTATTCTTTGCACACGTTTTTCACCCTCAAATCTGAAATAAGTTGCATTATCACAGTTTTCCTTAGGTATGATATTCAGGGTTTTAATTTATATTTTCCTATATTACTAGCCGATGTAGTACACTTGCTAGACACCAGTCATGTTCCTTTTTACTTGTCCATTTATAGCAAATATGAGTGGGTTAGTAGGTTTTATTGAAATTAAAATCTCGGATGGCCTCTTAAATGATAGTACATCGAGCCCCTCTGCTCATAGTGACTCTATAGAGAGTGCACCAATAGAATTGCCTATGTTCCAAACCCCAACACAAGTTAGGTCGAACATTGTACCCACAGAAAATGTTTGGATAGAAGTCCCAATACCTCAAGTTCCAATCCTTGATAAACCTAGGCCGAGAAACCACTAAGAGCTAACCCACGTGCCCTAAAATTAGATTGACTATCCGAACTAATGATCTCACCCAACTGAGGTTAAAATTATGGATAACAAGTCAATATAATCTGTTAGTTCCAAGCTCTCGTGTTACGATGAACACCAATTTCAATGATAAGAAGAAATTGGTGCTTTATAAAGCCGATATTCTAGCTAGAGTCATTGTCCCTCCTATGCAATTCGAAATTTCATTTTTTAAAATACTACGATTTGACTATAAGCCAGTTGCATCCCAATGCCTGGCTCACTCTAACGGCCCTATTAATTTGGACTTCTGATCATAACATTGACCTCACAGTTCGTCTATTAGAGCAACTCATGTGGTCGGACTCCGAAACATGATAAAAGACCTCAATTATATTCAAGCTTGGGTCGGATGTGGCATTTTTTCGAGGAAGCCAGACTCCCTGAAGAACTAGAAAGACCATTTTTTTTGTCTTAGAGAGTCAGAACAACTTTCCCATCCATACCTCCTAGGGGCAATTCATTAATAGAAATGATAATTACCTGGTGTTATCCGAGGAAGAAGAGAAAATCTTGAATCATTGGAGGGAGCTCGCTAAGGAAAAACTTGATATCTACGAGTTATTAAATCCTACCTCTCCTCAAAGAGCCCAGCAACCCAAATGAGGTATTCACTTTTTTGTTATGTTAGGATAGAGTCTAATATATTTCTCATTGTTTTGATGTTTTGCAGGTATGAAGAGAGTAAGGAAATCTTTCTGAGAAAAACTGAGGGCTAAAAGAGCTAAGAGCTCTGATAACCCTGGTCAAACAAGTACAGCTCTAACTTAGGCCGAGACCAAACAAACTCCCACTACTTTTGTGGCCTTTTTTGAGAGTCCAGCACCAAATCAAACTACTATCATGCCTTCAAGTAGCAACCCTACTGTGACGCACGCCCTATCCTTTGAAGCTTTTGTCTATTTTTTTCAAGTTATTAACACCCGATTTCACCTTCAGAACCAAGGAATCGTTGAGTTTGAGTGAGGAAATCTTTGACCTTTAGCAGTTTGATCCCACTTTTAGGGTCAGAACCAAGTTAAGATTCCCAGTCCAGGCCGACGATCGCTTCGTGATAGGAAAGAGCTCAACTTAACTTGCCACAATCATAAACCTGGAAAGGTGTGAAGTGGCACGTCAAGGTGTCCCTATCTTATCACTAACGATCGATGACATGGAGATATCTAGTTGGGCACCATAAGGCTTAAATAGTAAGGAGTCGCCATCCAATAGAATATTGGAAAAGAAGGATGTTCCGACCTCGTGAGGCTAAAAACCTAGAGAGGGTCCAGAATTCCACTCTTATTTTTACCTTTGACAAATGTGACATATCGGCTTTCAAATTAATCATATTATCCATTTTCTTTCATGCACGAGTAAAGCAAATATAGAAATTAAAGGTGCACTTAATCACATAAGAAAGCAGTAAAACATGGCATAGAATAAAGCGATAAAAACATCCATAAATCGAGCAATTCATTGTACCCCATTTAGGTAAGGACTTTGGTCCTCGCATGTAGATTATTAAAGAAACATTTCATTGGGAGATCTTAGAGACAGGAGCTTGTCAACCTAAGTTTTATTTAAAAAATGTCCTATGTTATTTAATTATATACAAAAATTATTTACATTATTAAAGGCTAATAATAACATGGGTTTGCATGGTTGTACACTCCAAAAGGTGGTCAACTTGCCTGAAAAGGAAAGATTCTTTGGAGTGCACGGCTATACACTCCTTTATGTAAGGTCGTGCATTCCAAACAAGGCAAAAACTTTATTTTAAGACTAAATGATGAATATTCTTCAACTGCACGGGTGCGTAGGCCATAAATGCACGACATGCAAGGCCTTTACATGCTCTTAACTTAAATTTCAAGTTCCCGACTAAGGGTATATTCATCACTTGCTCGTCTTGAGCCAATCAGCCATACAAGCCAAGCTCGGCAATATTTTAAAAGGCTTTTGATAATGATGAATTATATGATATTTTTAATATGTTGTTAGGTGTTTAATGGAGTTAATTTTATGTTAATTAGGTTGAATTTGAGTTTAATTGGTTAATTTTATAGTTTTGGAGTTAATTGTAATTTTTGGTGTTTTTCGAGGTTATTTTGTTAGAAAAAGGACTTAATTGTAAAAAGGCAAGAAGATTTGGGCCAAAACCGTGAATTTAGAAAATTCATGTTAATTAGTAATCGTGAGGTCCAGAAGTTCAATACATGGCCACGTGAAGAAAGCTAAGAAAAGTTGAGTGGCCGTGTGTTATTAAAAGGAGAATTGTGCATGGCCACGTGAAGAAAAGTTCAAAGGAATGCATGGCCACGTGAAGACAAGTAAGTAAAAACACATGGCCACGTGAAATTTAACAAAGGAAAACACATGGCCATGTGTTTTGTTTCCCATGAAGCGAAGGATTGTCGATTTTTCCAATTCAATGAGGATTTGCTTTCTATTTTATTTTTGGAGTTTGAGAAGGATTCTACCACTGATTTGGCCTATAAATAGACAACTCTAAACACCAAAAAGGGGCATTAATTAGTAGGAATCAATTAGGATCAAGTAGAAGAACTACTTTAGTCTTAGTTTTACTTTGTTTTTCCAGTTTTTCTGTTTTTATTTTTCTTTTCAATTTTGTTTAAGTTTTTCAACGTCGTTTAGTTTGAATATGTTTAGGAAGTAGTTTTTCTTCTTTTGCTAGTGGATTCTTGAAAACTTATATTTTCATTATTATGACTTTATTTTGAGCTTAATTTCAATATCGGTTGATTATTTCTTGGTTTTAAGCATATTCTTATCTTTAATTGTTTTAAGATTAATTATTGGTTTATTGAATAAATAGCTGAAAATTGGTTGTGACATAGTTAATGATTTGCATGTTCTTAGGTTAACTCTTTAATGTTTAACCATGATTATTATCTGAAATATGAGATAATTATGTGTAAATTTTATTGGTTAATACTAAGAGAGGAATGACTAAGAATAAATTGGAGTTGAATTACTTGAAAAATACTTCAATGAATATTTAGGAAGTTATAACTAGATTTTCATACTAAGTATTAGATTTGTCAATGAGTTTAATACTAAGAATGATATATTTGAATAAATATATCTGGCTTTATTACTAGTTTTTTCATAATCACTTGTGTTTCTCTTTTAATTAAGTCATTACAATGAAAGTTAAGGTTGATAGTTTCTTTAGCAAGAGAATTCCAGTTATTGTTTTGTTTTTAATTCATGTTAATTTAATTTTAGTTTTTGTTTTGTTTCATTGTTTATTTTGTTTAATTTTTTCTTTTAAATAATTTAAATAATATGCATACTTATTCATAATTTGCTAAATTAAGGATTTACTAATAATGTGGTTCGATAAGCATTTAATTAACTGTTTTTAATTAGGAATCTCAAAAATTTATTTTAACATTTAATATCCATTTTGTTGTGCCCAAGTAAAATTCAACGGAATTGCACGAGTTGGACAAACAGGATTCGACCAAGGGACTGAGTTCTCGAAACCATGCGGCCCCCTTTTACCAATTTTTCTCAATTAACATACAAAAATTTTCCCTTAAATATATATATATATATATACACTTATACACACACACACACATATATATACACGCACAATGTGGATTGAGCTCTCGTAGCCATACAACCCACAACTCAGTTTAGCTACATTCACCAGAAGAGCTCGTGGAGCCATTCAATTCGGTATTGCATATCGGGATGCAGTACTACTAATTTTCCTAGCTGGCATGCCAACCTCATCCGATTCCTCCAATTCCCGACTAAATTTTTCTAAGGGCAAACATTACTCATCTATATTTTGTTTCTTTATTACACTTAGTTCTTATGAAAGTATCCCTTCCACTGCGCATTCATAATAAATTATTTATCACTTTAATTAAGAAAACAGCATGTGTATTTCAAAGATCTAGTAGCATATATAACATAGATAAATGACAATTTGAAAATTTATCTCCTACAATTCAACTTACGTATTTCATAGTCTCATTTAACATCTAATTAGTAACTTATGACCTCGAATTTATAAGATCAAACCACCCATATAAATATATTCATAATAGTCATGCAAGTACATCTAGAAATTATCATAGAAATTACACCCATAAAAGGTATAAGAAATACTCATATGATAAAATAGTAATTAGCTCTTCTGCTACATGTTTTTATTGTTGTAGAAAAGGATATATTTTGAAATTCTATTATTATAAGAAAAATGCTAATTCTACCAAACATAAATGGGTTGTTAAACATTCTACAAATGTGTTGACTAACCATGAAGAACCCAAGAAAGGTTGGATACCTAAAAATACTTAATTTCTTTGCAATTTTGCCTAAAGAGCACCAAGAAAGAAAAGTGGTATATGGATAGTGGTTACTCTAGATATATGACTAAGGACAGAACTAAGTTTTCTGAACTAAAAAATTCTTAAGATGGTTTCGTCAATTTTGATGATAATCGAAAAGGGAAAATTATTAGAAGAGAAGATTAATTTTTGAAGTAGATCATTATAAAGTAGAAGATGTTGAAACGAGAAAATTTATTCTAAAAGAGAAAAAATCTGGAAATATCTACTTGGTCAACTTAGAAGATATTTAGAAAAGTGAAACTAAATGCCTAATTTCTAAAGATGATATAAGCATTTTATGGCATAAATAATTGGAACATCCAAGCTTTCATGCATTAGAAAAGTTGATCAGAAAAGATTTGGTGAAGGAAATGGCAAAAATAAAGATTGATAAAGATCATGTATACAAGGCATGCCAACTTGGAAAGCAAACTAGAAAAGTCACCAGATCAATAACTAGATTCAGATGATAGAATTTTGGAACAACACGAAGATGCAAAAAATGAACCAAAAATTCAATCAGAAAAAAAGCTAGAAAGCTCAACAAAAAATGTACCAAAAAATCAGACAGAGTAGTAAGTTGAGCAATCAACAAAATTGCCTGATTACTGGAGATTTCACCTCAAAGAAAACTTGTTGACCAATCCTTCTGAAAGAAAAATGATAAGAAGAGCCTTAAGAGAATGTTGTGGTAATATTGCCTTTGTCTCTTAACTTGAACTTAAAAAAAGGTTTATTATTGCTAAACATGATGATAGTTGAATTATTGCTATGCAAGAAGAGTAAAATCAGTTTGAAAGAAAAAAACTTTGAAATTTGGTGCCTAAACCCTTAAATTGTTCTATTATTAGAACAAAATGGATGTTTAAAAATAACTTGGATGAGCAAGAAAACTTGAAATGGTGGTTCAAGGCTATAATTAATAAGAAGAAAGATAGATTTTATCAAATAGCAAAAATCTTCACCGAGCCTCTAGAAGAATAAAGATTTTGTCAATTAAGAAGAAAACTTGAATAGGTATGTTTGTACACTAATTTTCTCTTTAAAAAGGTATGCCTCTTTTATATCTCTAAGAGCAAATTTTATTTAATTTTTTGTTTGCTTTGAGATGTGATTTTTATCTTTGGTTTGCCAAAATCTATTTTTTTAAAGAAGATATTCACATGTTGAAGTGGGTAAAGACATGATCAATTAGTCAAGATTTATGTGAATTATCCTTGTTACCCCTTAGTATTATGTATGTTGTTTTAAAATTTTTAAGGGTATCCCATCTTTTTGTTATTTTTTGGTTTCTCATATTTTGGCTTTTGCAAAAATCACAATTTTCAATACAACTTTTTCAAAGTTCAAGACAAATCTTTTTCAAAACTTTAATTCATTTTTAATTAAAATTAAAAAAAAAGTTACTTTTTACCACTTAAAAAAATGTGTGCTTTACTTTTCCAAATTTCAAGTCAAACACTTTCCAATAAATTAATTCTTTAATAAAAAATTCAAAAAGCAAATTTCTTAATTTTTTGGTAAAACGATTTCCTACCCTTTTGTTTAAGTTAAATTCTTTGTCCTCTTCTAAAACCAAATTGTCATTCCTTCAAAGAACACAGCCTCTCATGTTTCTTCAAACTCTTTTTATTTCCTTTTTAACCAAAATCAACGCTGCAAATGGGTTGATCAAAAGTGGTTGCGAAGCATCATCCCCACCAATCTTCTTCACCATCACCGACGCCTTCTTCTTCTACTCAGGCTGCTTCAGCTTCTTTACCTAAGACTTCATCATTCTGATTCATAAAATCCCAAACTACTTCTTCAAAATCCAACACCTCTTTGATTTCAAATCACCCATTGCTGCCCTGCAAAATCATAGTTTATATGAATTGGTACAATTGGCCATATATATCGAACAATATATCAAAAAGTAAAAATGGAAGATTGAAGCAGAAACTTTTATACTAATTTAGTTCAAGAATTTTTTCGAGACTGAAGATGAAAGTTTAACAGTGGTTTTGCAAGGTACCATTTATACTGCTGCTCTTTTTTTTCTGAAAATGTCCAAAAGTACATTGCTATTAAAATTATGTTAAGAAATTTTTGCTTAGAAATCTATGTGTGTTTTTGAAATTCTACTGAGAAAAGCTGTATGTTTAGAAATTCGTATATGAATTTCTAATGACGAATTATGCAATTCGTCATTAGAAATGGTCATTTATTTTCCTTCTACTGCCATGCATTAAATTAATATGATATATCGAGTGTTTTACTTTATAAAGTATTTATGCATATTGTCTTTTTTTATCCTTAATTGCTATATGTGCATATTTTAAAAGTTATAAGGTTAAAATAAGTCATTTTATACTTTTAAAATTTCCCACATCTTGGTTTTTGCAATATTACAATTTTCTATACACCTTTTACACATTTCAAGTCACACACTTTTCAAATAATTAATTCTTTAATAAAATTTCAAAAAGCAAACTCTTTGGGCATTTTTTTTAGTTCTTGATATAAATCTAATTTTTTGGGGAGAATGTGCTTTTCATTATTCTTTTTTATCATTTAAAAATCCCACCTTTCATATTTCAAATCACATTTTACGTAATTGTTTCAAAATTTTTTAAAATCAAGCTTTTACATTTTATCTATTCTCTGTATCTTCTTCATCCTCAAAAATTTAAGTCATTGCAACCATGAGAAGAATAAAATTGTTGGCAAACATAAATTTTTTTTCCCGATGTTGCCGCAAATTATCCGGTCAATCTATTTTTTTGCCAAGCTTTACAATTAAAATACCTTAAATCACAAGCCAAACATCAAAATCCAAAATCCAAAACTTTAAAATCTCCCGTTTCATAAATCGTTCTTGCCAATTTAAAAAAAAATCAATAGTAAAAAATTAAATCTTCGAATTACCCATCCTTATTGTCTTCATTTTTTTACGATCTCATTCAATCGACTTCGATGCAACAAAAATTAAGGATGGACAGATTTTTCTCTTTCACTTAATTTTTTTGATATATTTTGGATAATTAAATTTGATTATTTTTGGATGATTAGCTTTTATTTTTTGGATTTTTTTGTGAGGCATAAATTTTTAATGATCTTTGTGGATTTTTTTTTGGGTTTGTTAAAAATGTTGTGTACATTTTCTTATCCCTCCCTTTTGTGATGATGACAAAAAGGGGGAGAAAAATTGATGAATAAATTATATTATACGGCTGATAACTATTATATTGATTATTGCTCATGATTTGTGAAAATCCTAAAAATTTCCTTCTTAATGGAATATTATTTATTTGATGGAAATTTTATTTGTTGATGCATTAATGCAATTTAATTCATAGTGATGTCTGACTTCTTTAAAAATATTTCTTATAAAAAATCAAGTTAAAATTTTTACAGAATTCATTGGCATACCTATACTTTAATTATTTTGATAAAATATGAAGTTTTATAGAGCATTTACATTTACTTTATAGATTTTATTTTTCTGTAATAACCCATACATATATTCAGGGGGAGCTTTATAGACTAACCTAAATAGACTTTTTAGTGGAGTTTATTAAGGTTTTATCATCATCAAAAAGGTGGAGATTGTTAGCTCAAGGCTGCATCCTAATTTTGAAGATTATCAAACCTTAAATAAACTCTAGTGTGAATAATATTCTAAACATCTTTTTGTAGAAAATTCTACATATCATTTTGATGTAAATATCAAAAAATAAAGATGATAATATTTTAAGATATTGTTATACAAAAAGATATATTTGAAGATTATCTTAGTATATAGAAAATTAGGATATTAAAATGTAAGATCAAATTAAGGATCAAATTATCACTCATGCATACATATTCAAAGTTTTAAATTTGCATAAAAGTGTTTTAAAATCATTAAATAAGTTTTCAAGTTAAAACTGGGCTCTATTAAAAAATAGTTCAGAATTTGGTTTGTTAGAAATTTGTGTTATTGGAAATCAGATTAGAAATTTGGATAGATTTCTGAATGAAAATTTGTTTTGCACTACAGGATAAAATAACCGTTAGTGAAAATAGAATTGTCTGTTTTTCCCTTCAAACGGTCATAAACGGCTATATTTGAGATTTTACACTTAAAAACAAGTTTTTTAGTATAAATACAAGTGGTGGAACTCATTAGAATGTTAGATATCATTTTAGAAAGAATTCTAACTCTTAAGAAAAGGCTTACATCTTTTAAATCTCACTTTTTATTTTTGTACTTCATTATTTCATATCATTCTCAATTGATTATAGTTTCTGTTGTAATCTTTAGTGAGGAAATTCTATTGTGAAATATTTTGAGTTGGGTTGGCTAGAACCTAAAAAAGAAATTCTAGTAAGTGTTTTAATCTTTTACTTTGGGAAAATGATTATGGGTAGATATACATAGGATTTTATATTGACTTTGACTTTTGCCTTTAAAAGAGTTAAGAGTGGAGAGAAAATCTCAAAAGTAATTATTAAGGAGTGGAGATAGGCAAAGAGGCCGAACCACTATAAATTCTGTGTGTGCTCTACTTTTCTATTCTATTTTTTATCTTCTACATTTTTGATATATATTCTGGAACTTGTGTTTTCAAAATTCTATAAAATAATTTTGAAATATTCACAACATATTTTACACACATAATTTCAGAATAATTATAAAGGTTTTATATTGAGAAAAGAACTTGCAAAAAATTTATATTCTTATTGCCTTGCATATTTAGACTTTTTGTTAGAAAATCTGTCAAAAATTTACGTTTGCAAATGATTCTGTTTCATTAGAAATTTGGCCAAAAAATTTTAAGACACCCAATTCACCCCCCACTTGAGTGTCTTTCGGGATCTACAATTTTCTTTTGTAAAACGATTATTACCTTTAAATATAAGTTGATATTGACTATTTATTCATTTTCATTCACCTCAACTAAACACTTAATTCATTTTTATCCAAGGCAAGAGCTCTCAAGAACTTCATATCGTGTTTTTTTCTCTAAGATTGTTACTAACACTAGAATATTTAACCATCCATCTAGTATTTGGTTTGAACTTGGAATTTCCATTCCAAGCTTGCTACGTATTCCAAAATAGGAATCGGAACCACATAGTTCTAAACATTCAACTCATACTTTGCATTAGTTAACATATGTTGTATAAGCTATACTTTATATACATCCTATCCATCACGTATACTTCTTGCATTACCATCATTAAATATCCCATTTCACATATACATTAACTACATTACATATACATTAATTACATACAAATGTTAAGTTTAACAATGATATTCACTAATAAATCAATAATTCTCGAATTCATACCTATCTTTATTATCACTTTAATTACATTATAATCACTTGTATATGGTATCAAATCACTAGACACCAATACAATATCTACAATAGATACCAAGAGTATTCAGATCACTAGACACCATTACAGTACCAAACATTAGATACCAAAAGGTATTGAGTCACTAGACACCTTACAATGCCAACACTAGATACCAAAATGTATCGAATCACTAAACACCTTATGGTGCCAACATTAGATACCAAAAGATATCAAATCACTATCCCATATATGTTAACAACTATGTCCAATTCAAGCACAGTATGAAGGCTTCTCACACTAATTTACTTCATTATACTAATCACTCATGTATGCACCATACACTGCAAGAAAATTCTAAAATAGCAATTAAAAATTAGCAACGAAATTTATTTTTGTTGCTAAAATTGATTAAAGTTTTTAGCTTTAGCAGCGAAAATAGAAAATTGTTGTCTTTTGTTGCTA
Source organism: Excoecaria agallocha (assembly GCA_037975025.1). Taxonomy (NCBI): domain Eukaryota; kingdom Viridiplantae; phylum Streptophyta; class Magnoliopsida; order Malpighiales; family Euphorbiaceae; genus Excoecaria; species Excoecaria agallocha. Next base: position 56,582,275 of record CM075806.1, on the reverse strand, counting down.
AAAATGGAGGAAACTTTTAGTGCCAAAATTTTACGATGAAATTTACCAATCAAAATGTAATTTTGTTGCTAAGTACAAACGAAATTTATTTTTCGTTGCTAAATTACCAACGGAATTTATTTTTCATTGCTAAAGTAGCAACGAAATATTTTTCTGTTATTAAAATAGCAATGAAAAGTATTTTTTGTTGCTAAAATAGCAATGAAATGTGTTTTTGGTTGCTATTTTAGCAACGAAAAACATATTTTGTTGCTATTTTAGCAACCAAAAATACTTTTCGTTGCTATTTTCATTTTTTCTCTAGGTATAAATTGCTCCATTTGTAGCCAAAATTTTTCCCCTTTTTATTTTTCCTCGTTCTCCTCGTTCTCTCCCTGCTTCATCATCTCGCTTTTTCCTCCTTTGTCCTCGTCTTTATCCTCTCCCTCTGGCTTTCCCTCTCCCTCGCCCTTTCCCTCTGCCAGTACCAAGTTCATAATTTTCTTCTTTGCCCATAGTTGGTATGTTTATGTTTCTCAATTTCAGTCGCACATCCTTCAAGACACTATCCAGACCCTTTCTCCTTAAGGCATCGATCTACTACTTTGCCCATTATTGCAGTGTTCTACTACTTTCTGCCATGAAAGAGGACTATGAAGTATTATATTATTCTTTAATATAAAAATCTAACCTTTTTATCAATCTATTTTCTTTTTTGTATCTTTTAGTTGATTAAATTTTCCATCGTTGTCCTGAAGGTGAAGCAATTCCACCTTAATGTTAATAGAGATGGGAATGATTCTGATTCTATGATTCACCACGTAATTCAAGCCTATGAGGTACCAATTTCTGATTTTTAAGTATCAATTTTGGGAATTTTAGGGAAATTGTTGTGTGCCAAACCTAAGTTTTTCCTTTCCTAGATATTATCCAATTATAGCAGACCCGAGATCATTGAAAGGTAAAATTTTGGTGCCAGGAATTCTCAAAAGGGAATACTATTATATTTATTGGTGCTTACTACTGGAGATGTATCTGTAGAAGCCCTGCCCCTAAATGACATTCTGATTTTTCTTCTTTTTTTTTCCAATTCAATAGATTCCTAGATTATTATACTCAACATTTTTGTTGATTCATTTTATTTTTGTTTATGATGTATGAAATGCTAATAATTTGTGGCTTTTTTCCAATTCCCTGTGCCCATTTATTTTTCTATGAATTGTTGTTTCCCCATTGCCTATATGCTTAAGTTGACCTGTCTAGGAGAATGATTATAATACTTTTAAAGTTTTAGGCTACTTGGTGCTAAGGAAGTAGTTTCTTATATATATATATATATATATGTCCTTAGTGGAAATTTACAGCAATAGGATTTGCCCAGTCCATGTTGAAGCTAAACATTGTTCATCCTTTTTTAGAATCTACTATAGTTATTATTGTTGTTTTCAGATTGAAAGCTAAAGTACTATTAATTGTAAGTTATAGTAGTAGCAAGGTTTATATAATGATATACTTTTATAGGAGCTTCTTCTTTCATGACTACTTAAACTCTTAATTTACAAATATATCCTTACAATTATTTATAGATGCTATTGCATTTGTGTGAAGTAAAAAGCATTTCTTACCTTGATGAGGTTGCCAGCTATTTGGGAATCTTTGATTTGGCCAAGTATGTTGCGTTAGAGGTTATATCTTATAATATTTTCATGATATACAATGGTTTGTTTGCTTGCTCACTATTAACAAGGTATTATTGCCTACAATTTTATTATTTTTGTCAACCTGACACATCTATTTAAAATTAATTTTAAATTTTACTGAAAAGTATACTTATACATTGTGAGAGGCTTTTATTGTCATCTGGGGACTGGGGCCACAAACTACGTTTGCTTGATATTTTAAATTTGAAATTTCTCATATTTCTTTAATTTCCAGTTAGTATAGTTTAAATTTAGAGATGATATTTTGGTTATGACACTGCCAATAATTCTATCAAGGTTCTTTAAAGAACTATATTTGCTACTTTGTAACTTGAAATTCAATGAGTTAGCTTTCTCATTTATTTTTCATTTACAGTTGGTGGAGAAACAAAGATTGGTTGAGTTTGTTAATGCTCTTCGCAGTAAGCTCCACTATTTTGATGAATTGGAGAATGTAACGTTTGAATGCTATCTTACATAGTTTACTATTCTCTTAGCATGCACACATGATTGCATAACATACACAAACTAAAATGGTAATGGCTATATGCTCTATTAATCAAATAATATAGAATTTCTTTGTAATTTTCTATAAGACTTTGAATGGAAACCACAGTGTTCTTGAATTATAGCTAAGATAGTTACTGGATAAAAGTTGTTTATATTGATCATTTGACTATGTACTCGATTGTTGTCATCTACCATGCTGATGTCTAGATCTGTCATTCTTATGGAGATGTTCATTTATGTTTTCTAGTGCTAGGAATGACTTTGTTTCTATAATTTATTCACAATTTAATTGTTTGGTTTGTTTATGATGAATCTCTATGTATCCATGTTTACTACGTCGTTTGGATTTTAGAAGCTTTCTCAATAGCTTTATGTTTTGATTTATTTGCATGCAATAAAAAGTTTCACAAATTGATGTTCAAATAAATAATTTTAAAATTTACTTAGTTTAATTGGCCATTTCTGTACAAATTGCTACAAATTTTTGTTCTACAAAAGTCAATGCTGGAGCTAAGTACTTTCTTTCGTTGCTCAAATGACTTTATGAGTGTATATCGTAAGTGAATAACCATTTGTTTCGTGTATTTAACTTAAGCCTATGATATTATTGTCTGCAATTTATTGAATAATAATGGATGTTGTCATTTTCTTAGGATAATATCATATATTTCTTTCTTTTCTTCTTTTTCTTTATTTGAATATTGATTTTCTTGCCTCCACTCAGGTATGTCGAAAGCAATCCACAGTATGAAGAATCTAATGTTTATTTGCTCAAATTTTGACAGCTTTAGGTGAACTACTAATGCAAGTAACTCCATAGTTGGTGAGAATAGGTTAAGTGATTGTATAGACCTTGTAGCCAAGCTGATTTGTATGGTCAAAATAGGAGATTGCAACTAAAGACTAAGTGTTGCTAGTTTAAAATGTGTAGAAGATTGACTATAACTCTATATTTGGATTCCTTCTATATAATCTACATTTCATTTCAAAGGTTGTAGTGTTACATGCTATTTTAAATTTATTTGATGCTCATTGTAGCTTGAGTGTGATAGTTTGTGATAATTATGGTTCTCATCTTAAATTTTAAGTATCGCCCACTTTGAATTTATTTTTGTTATTTGTTTTTTGAGATTTATAGATGGAAATGTAATAGTTTATGAAATTTGGTTATTTGTGCTTGCTTAAAGGTTGTTTAAGGATAGTTAGAAAACAATAATTAAAAAATTGTAAGAATTTTGAGCGACAAACCACACCGTCATGAATTTTTTTATTGGTGGGGTTAATTTTACAACGAAAATCAATTCGGTTTCTAAAAAATAGCAATTTTCAAATCTACAATCACTCTTTCCATTGCTAATTTTGATTAGCAACCGAAAATCAATAATTTTTGTTGCTAATTTTCATTACCATTTGAGTATTTTCTTATAGTGATACATTTTACTCATACGATCAATCATGTCAATTACACTTTACTATAACTACATGTCAATATACACACTCATGATCACTTATTAGCTTTACATACAATACACTCATGTTCACATGATCATCATTTAATCATATAACATGTAACATTACCCATGTAATCATTTCTGCTCAATTAGACTTAAAACACTCATGGTATAAGTTCAATAATGCATGGAATGATTCAATATCATTTATTTAGATTCATACTTTAATATTTAATCACTTATTTCATATTCATTACATCATATTATGATCCTACACATGTCTTTGTAAAGTTTAGTGAACATATGAGGATGTTCAGTTAAAGTTTGGAACTTTTAAATGTATAAAACTCACTAATAGGCTGGATAGGGAAGGTACTTGTAACCCCCTAATATCATTTATTCTTACGTTACCATTACTACTTTTCAAAGTTTCATATATATAATAGTTGAATACAATGTCATGGTTAACAATAACATTCATCAATGTACCGATAATTCATTAATTCACACTCATTTTCACTAACATGCAAAGCTCACTTAATTACACTATAATAGCTTAAACTCAACATAAGCATGGATAATAGGAACACTAGATACCTCTGACAGTGATAGACAATCGTCTGTCATAGAATAACGGCTGTCTATGGCGACTTTCCTTCAGTCTAAGTCAGATTTAGGGTATTTTTGTAATTTTGAAAAATCATGTGAGGGACGACCGTCTGTCAACTACAAACACCCATCTGTGAGGTTATTTCCGAACTTTTCATATTTTTTGGTTTTGAAAATCTTGGACAATGATAAGATTTTAAAGATCTGATCTAGACAGAATTTGATGGAATTAAAACTTTCAATTCTGGACGATTATAGTTAGAGTTGATCTCTAACTCTTCTCCAAGTATAAAAAATAAAAAAATTAAGGTTTTCAAAGGGGGATTCTCACTTGAAAAGATAGAGGTAGGTTTTTGAGACAGAGAAAATACAATTATCTGATTTTTGAAAATAGTGCAACCTTGAATGATCTTTCACACCAAAAACTTACACATATTTCTTTCTAAAGTCATAGAACCAAGAATCCTGAGAGTAATATTCTAGGCTCCATTTTCTTTCTCTAAGCTCAATACCATGATCACATTATCAATCATGTTTATTTGTTATTTTATAATATTATGATTCATGTTCATGTGTTGTTTTAGTCTATATGTTGGTAATTTATTTATTGTCATGATGATATGAAGTTATTTAACATGTTATGATGTGATTCCCTCCATTAAAACATGATAAAACTTTGATTTATTTTCTATATTTGCATAATTTATTTGATGTTGATAAATCATTTAGTTGTATTTTATTGTTATTCCTTAAACTTGACATGTTCTAAGGCCTTAAGATTGTGTGTTTAGGGTTTAGACTTGATTTTCCTTGTTTTGGTTTGAGAAATATGCATTCTACCTCTGTTTTCAAGTTAATGATGGGAAGCAAATCTCATCACAGCATCTTATCTTTGTCCCGCCCCTCGTTTCCCTATGGGCCGCCTGTCCCCCCTGTAGGTGTCTGTGTCCCTGTTTTGGGCCTTTTAGGTATATTTTTGAGTTATTTGCTATATGATATATGTTTTGTATATTTAGATACATTTTAAAATTGTTTTTACTTCTATTCCAGCATGTTTTACATTTTGTAAATTTAATATTTATTTCGGTATGTGTTTTTTATGCGTTTTAATTTTATTATTTGATTTATGTTATATTTTATGTACTAATTCATGTGTTTTTCGTGTGTTTCCTCGAGCTACTATTTTTCATGTATTTGTGGAGTATTTAAGAAGATTAGGTTGCCTTGGAAAGACATTCCTTAGACGGTTCTTTTTTATCCCTTATTACTCCTTATTTATTTTATTGCATTTGATTTATGTTTTCTTTTATTTTGATTTATTATGCTTTATTTATTGGTTTGTTTCATTCATTTATTTTTGTACCTTATTTATTTTTGGATGTATTTCATTTTAGGAATGTAATAGTTAGTAAAAAAAGAGATTTTGGCATGTTAATCAAAAGACTCACTTAAAACATTTTATACTCGATTAATTGAGCTTTTTTAAATAAAATGGACCAATTTTCACTTTTTACCCCAAAATCACACAAATAAAAGGAGTTTTATTTTCACCAAAATTGGGATCACTCATCCCACATTTTTTATAAATTAACATGGACTCTTTTCTTTTCTTTTTGTAAATATACATAAGGAAATCAATGTTTCTAAACATAATAAATGCCCTGATTTTATATATGTATTTATTCTTTTAGTTGGACAATTTGCCTCTATAATAATGAATTTATTTATTTTATTTATTGCTTTTTTTACCATTTTCTTAATTAATTGACGTGTTTATCTATTTTCTTATAATGCATCATGTGAGAAGAGAGATAGTGGACTAATGATAAAAACCTAATTATAAGAAACACTTAATTGAAATTCCAAATAAAAGTGATGCTCCGAATACCAATCTCTATTTGGACATCAAATGATTAAAATTCATTTTTCAATGTTCTGTTGGATGAAAACTCCATGATATATGCCTCTTTCAGCCCACATTAGACCTCTTCATAAGTTGACCATCAACAATAAATTGGGCTTAACACCTTTTCACTGTGAAGTTGTTAGCTTATAAGTTATAGTGAGGCTCATCCAGTCTTAAACTCTATAAGTGGACCTCTGAGAATGCAACCAAAATCAAGCAAGCTCCGACATGCATCACAACCACAAAGGTATAATCACTAGGATACCTGAAGGTATCAAATCACTAGGTACTGTGAAGGTACAATCACTAGGATACCCGAAGGTATCAAATCACTAGCTCATATATGTCCACCTCTATGTTCAATTCAGGCTCGAAAATAAAGGTTTCTCTTACTAAATTATTTCATTACACTAATCACTCATATATGCATTATACGTTATACACTTCATTCATATATTTCACTTGGCCAATTACACTTCATTTTAACTACAAATCAACAAACACACTCATTATCACTAATTGACTTTACATACACTGCATTTATGTTACAATAATCGTCATTTTAACATATAACATGTATAACATACAATAATATCAATCTATCACTATTTATTTAATTCTTGTGTTCAATTACACCTAAATATTCAAGATACAATTCAATAATATATGCATTAAGGTAAAATATACTAAAAAATATGTACATACTTATTATTCACCTTATATGCCTTTATTACAATCTATAATTTCATGTTAAATCACTCATTTTATGTTCATTACAACATATACTAACCCTAATTATGTGCTTGTAAAATTCTATAAGCATCCGAGAAAGTTTGGATGCAAGTCAGTAACTTTTGGGTGAGAAAACATGTATTTTAGCCAAAACAGGAAGGGGTTATGGCTGAGATGAAATTGTTCCAGCCATGAAAATTGCTTTTGGTTTGATCTATAACGTTTTGTCATGGCTGGGAAGAAAGTTTCTAAGCTAAATTGATGCAATCTACCTAGAACTCAGCAGGCAAACTCCCAGGGTTCAACTTGTATATAAATTTTAACCTAGAAAATGTGATTTTCTAGTTAAACTTTCTTCTAGACATTTATTCCTTTATGTCTCTAGTTTATATAGAAATAAAAATCATGAAATTTAGACAATTACACAAGCTGATATACATAAAAATATGTAGATTGCTTCCATTAATAGGGCGGCAGCCATTACACACTTTCAAGCAACTATAACAGGACCTTAGAGACAGAATTAGTTTTCAATTACGTTCACAAACTTTTAGACCTATGTCTTAACTTTCATCTCGAACTAGAATCACTTCATTTGGACATTTATAAAGCAAATTGTGGCCTTCACACTAAAACTAGTTTAAGTGAACCTTATGACAAAATTTTACTAAATAACTCTTTAGGACTTTAATCACCTTTTTCATGCATTTCATCATCCTTTATGGACTCTAACATCAATTATATATCATTGAAATTACATTCATCGACTTAATTCAATTAAACACACACCAAAGATAGTATGAGATTCTCATACCTCAAGCTGCTTAAGTTTTTCTTTTCGATCCTTGCTTACTTCTTTCCTTGCTGGAATCACCCTCTACAAACCATAATTCATACTTACAAAATTCCTTTCTTTATATTCATATCAATTTATGGAGGTTGAGAATAAGAGGGAGGAAAAGAGGTAAAGAACTTATCTTCAAATTTCTTTAATACCCTTTCTCTTTCTCCTATTAGCCAAAATTCACTAAACTTGAAAGAGGTAGAGAATGGAAAGAATGGAAAAAATTTTTTATGAGAGATTGCTGGAATGAAGGCCCCAAATGGCCGACTAAACCTCTCTATACCTTTCTTTAATCTTTATCCCTTCATCCTTCTAGAAGCACTAATCCACTTCTTATTAATCCTTCTTTTTGGATCCTATGAATTTACACATTAACCCCAAATATTCCTCTAAACACTTAATTGCATGTAACTTTAATTAACATTACATATAAGCCTTTGATTTCTATTATATTTCACATATAACTTACTTATGATAAATTATAAAAGTACCCCCATTCAATTTCATTAATACCGATTGTATCCCAATTGGTCACTAGCCCACATAATCATGTAACATTCCTACTAAGGTCTTAATTGGGACATTACAATACCTAACTAGATTGGACTCAATTCAGTTGGGTAGGTATGGTTCTATACCCAAAAAAATTAGTCAACCCGACTGGATTAAATGCAATATCATATTTTGACTTATCATATAAAATTAAGGTCTAGATCTCTTCATACAATTTTTTGGGTAGGTATGCTCTATTTGATAGATCCACTACCATCATTTTACTTTAAGCCTATTTTTTCTAGTTTTAGAGGCAATATCAGATTTCGACCTCTTCATACAAAATTGAGGTCTAGATCTTTAATTTATGCTTCATTTGTAATCATCCTAATTAGAGTTTTTTAACTTAAGTTATAATCAAAACAATCACTGCAAGCTATGGGGTTCCTACACCAGAATTGTCCTATTAACATTTTTCTTTACACTTCATTCCATTATGCTTTCTTTAATATCAAATTCACATCCTCCTAGCATTTAAACATTCAAATACAGGTCCTTCGGGATCCCACATCGAGTGTGGTGTGCGTGAGTTGTGGGGTTTATAGGCGTTGGTGGAGTCCGTTGCAGTCAGCAATTGCCTGCAACGTGTCTCTGCTACAGTAAGTCCTATTCTCCCTTTGTCTTCAAAAAAAACAAACAACCCTAGTGGTGAGTCAGCTCCAGTGGGGCCGGGGGCTGGTCCTTCGGGATCCCACATCGAGTGTGGTGTGCGTGAGTTGTGGGGTTTATAGGCGTTGGTGGAGTCCGTTGCAGTCAGCAATTGCCTGCAACGTGTCTCTGCTACAGTAAGTCCTATTCTCCCTTTGTCTTCAAAAAAAAACATTCAAATACATATTTCAGTAACCAAAATCGACCATATACAAATAAGGAAAGCAAACACTCCTATACCTTTTTGAAACTTGTACCCTTTTGCTTACCTAGCCTTTTTAAAACTTCTCTTTTATTTCATCTCATACCTTGAGCTATAATTATAATGGCCCAAATACCGGGTAAGTCTGAAATTATATATTTTTAGATAAATAGTAACACCGGGTGAATAGTACATTCTGAAGTCGAAAATATTTTATTTGATCATTAGAAAAAGATTGTCAGCAAGAGCCTGTGGTTCAAATTTGGAGTTAAAATGAGTATCCAAAAACTGAAAATAAGAAAATTTCATGGTTTTAGATCAAATAGTGTTTGGATTGACTAAGATTTGATCGAAACTTTAAAAATAGTAAATGATCTCTAAAAATCACCGAAATTTTTAGATTAACATTAAATGAGATGTAGAATGATATTGTAATGAAAAATTAATTTTTTGATTACTTTAAAAATTTGGATTACTGGACTGATAAAGGTATACTAGTCAAAAAAAATAGTATTTGATTGACTCAAAAATATTCATAGATCTTAATGAATATGTTTTGAGAATTATTGAAGTATTTTTAGGAAGGTTTGAACTCAGAAAGTAAGAGAAAAATAATAATTTCGGTTTAAATAGCAATTAGTTGACCGTGAGTTTGACCGAGGTTTGAAAAAAAGAAAATGAAATCTAAAAATTACAAATATATCTAAAATAATGTTTAGAGTATTTTGATTGTAAAAAGTAAATTTTTTGATAACACCGGTAATTATTGGATCAATTTAATTGAATTGGACCGAAAACAGACTCCGATTAGGTTAAAATTTTGGGTATAGTCTATTGTTGATGTGATAAAAATTATGGAATTGAATTTGATATGATTTGGATTTGGGAAGGGGGAGAATTACAAAATAGTAGCATATTTAGCTTAATTATGGATTTTTAGGCTTTAATTAGTGGGCTTGGGTTGAACCAAAGCCCAATCCATTTAGCCACCTTAAAATTTATAGAGAAATGATATTTTGGGTAGCCATCCTTATCCCTTCAGCCCCTTTTCCCTTCTCTTTTGACCGAACCACACTAGCCCCCATTTTCTTAAATTGTTCAAGCTTTCTCTCATTCCCACACCTTAATTCAAGCATCCTAAGTGAAGTTTCATCTCTCTAAATTATTAATTAAGCTTCTAATCCTTGAATTGAGTGAAAATTATAAGAGAAATCAAGTGAAAAAGCTTTAGGTATCGAAGTGAGGTTATCAAGGTGAAAGACAAGCTTCAAAGGCAAAAGAAAAGAAAACAGAAGCATAAAGGATCTAAAGTATTGTGAGGAATGTTAGTGACTAATAAATCCTTCTATTTCCCTTAATTTAGTGTGAATTTCCTTTATGTAAATGAGGAAAAATTAAGAAAAGCAAGTATAATTAAAGTTGACATTAGATTAGTGAAATTGGACCTTAAATAAGCCTAACCATAAGCTTAAATTGATTGAAATGATTTTGTAAGATGGTATTCTTTTAGTGACCGAGATGATGCTTAAGAGAAAATAAAGTGCATTTTGGTTATTTTTGATAAATTAAGCCTTTGAATGATAATAAATATGGTATAATATGTCCATGAATTTTTAAAGAATTTATGAAAATTATTTGAATATTTTTGGAGTAAATAATTGATTATGTACAATGTAAATTTGATAAATTATGGTGAAATAATTCATAAAATAAGTAAAATATGTACCCATGAATTTTTGTAAACTTTATGGAACTTATTTGAATATTTTAGAGAAAATATTTGAATATGTATAAAATAAATTTGTTGAATTATTAAGTTATAATTCATAATTTAATGAAAAATAATGAATTATATTGATATAATTCATAACATGTCCAAAGGTGATGAAACGATTGATCGTATGGCGAACTTTGTATGGTGGCCGAATTATGTTCTTAAGGAAAATGATGTATATTTTGTGTACTTTGATGAAAATGAGCCTTACAATGACTATAGATATGAATTAATGCATCCATGAATTTTTGTAGAATTTATGAAAATTAAATGAATATTTTTGAGATGAATTTTGGTTATGTACAAGGTAAAAATATTTAATTAATGTGAATTAATTCATAATTTAATGAGAAATTTGTGAAATAATTCATAGACTGTACAAAAGAGACTAAAAAGACTGACTGATAATTAACTGTATTGAAAAAAGTAATGAAAAGTGTGAAAAAAACTGATTAATGATTTGTAATTTAATAAATTTGTGCCTTTAAAAATAGTCAGGCAGTAAAAATCTAGTTTAAAATATAATTGGCTGGCCATAGGGACATCTGTACTACGGTGCAAGTCATGGCAACTTGTTTTGCTATGGTAGGATCACTGATCTCTCATAGTATCTGTCTGTTCTGCCATCTATTCTGTGAGAAATGGTCCCTTAGAGACATTTCTCAATCTGTATGTGGTCCTGTGGGGTCCACGTCCCATATATCCAGTCTAAAAATTTCTGTTGGAATTATACTAGGGGCATAATAAAAAGAATAAGTAAAAAATGTGAAAAGAAAGCTAAAAGTAAGAGTTAAAAGTGGAAAAGGACATAATTGAAAAGAAATAAAAAGTTCAGGGCTAAAACAGTAAATTTTCCAAATGATAAGGTTAACAAGTAAAAATGACATGTAAATGAATAAAAAGGGTAAAATGGTAAATTAGTATATTAACAGTCCAAAAATAAAGTTTTTGTAAAGTGGAAGGACTAAAATATAATTTAACATGAAAAAGTCAAAATAAGGATTATTTGGTAATATATAAGCTATTAATTGAATATGAAGTGAAAATAAAGAAAAAAATAATGGCAATTTTGTAATTAATGTGCAAAAAGGATAATTTTGTAATTAAATAAAAAATTGAGTACCAAACTGAAAAAATACTAAAGCAATGGTATTAATTAATTTCTAATTTATAAACATTTTTGAAAATGAAATTGTTGAATTATTGGTAAATAATTTATAAATGGGTGAAAATAATAAATTATAATGAAATAATTCATAATATATATAGAAGTAATAGAAAAGTCAATTGGTAAGTGAATGAAAGTGTAAAAGTATGTGAAAATGAACAAAAAATGAAAGAAAATGTAAGAAAAATAAATCACCTATAACTTGGGTGAGAATAATAAGCTAGTTAAATGACTAATGAACTAAAATGCAAAAACTAGCGAAAAAATAAATTAAAATGTCAGAAATATAAAAAATGATTCTGAAATAAGTAAGGATGGTTTAGATTGAAAAGTTTATTAAAATTATATGTTTGAAATAAAATAATAAATTACATGTCAAGTAAGTAAACTAATGTAAGGTAAAGATAAGCAATTAGGTAAATGCTTAAATGTCTGGATAAATGAATGTATATCTGAACGATCAAATGACTGAAAACGTGAATAGTAATCGTTTATGTAATTATAAGCGACATGCCAAATAAGCAAATTAATGTAAACAAATAATAAAAGAAAGTATCACTATAATTTAATAAAAGTACAAAGACTAAATTATAATTTAGCAAATGGAAAATAAATAGAAAGATGAAATTGTGAATGAACCATATTACATGGTAAGATAGGGATCAAATTAGTCACCACTGGGCATATTTAATGCTCAGCACGTAGAATTTACTGCGTACAGGTACTGATGAGCTGAAGCAATAGTATACATGGGATGAAGAATTTTGAAGGAATAGAAGTTTTGATATTGGCATATATATTTTATTTGTAGTTGGAGTGAACGGAATTGGTCTGTAATGGTATAATTTTTGTATATGTAAATATATGTGATTAACTAATGTGCATGGACTATGTATGATTGGAATGAAAGTGAGTTATGTGGACAATATGTATATATATTAGTTTGAAATTTTTAATTACCAATTCGATTAAATTTTTATTTCATCTTCAATTTAGTCCTAACTTACATACATAAAACAGTAGTTACACAATTACTCACATACCCTTAACTTATTCATAATTACCGATTATGTCCCCACTTGAATAATTAATGCTCTCATGCAATATAACTCATACAATCACATGCTTAATTATGTTCTAATCCTACTAGGATACACTTTAAAGCCTCACAATCTGCTCTTCCATCTTCATTTTGTCAAGACATTTAAACAATAGCTAAGGGTAGGAACACTACTATAGAAATTCTCAAAGTGAAAATGGAAGAGTTAGGGCTAATAATTCTCAAAAAGATTCCACCACTAATGATTAAAGAGGATTAAAAGATGCAAAAGAAATGGGTAAAGGTACAAGAATAGGAAGAACTGTAGGAAGGAATAAAGGTTCAAGAAGGGTTTTACTCAATCATCCACCCGCAAGTAATTGTAATGGGTGCAAAACAATCACTTTCGGTCTATCATTTTAACCACCAATTAGAACTGGTGGAAAAAAAACGGAATATATATATATATATATTCGTAAATTGCAATGGCTTCATTATACCAAACTACACAAAAGCAAAGTAAAGAAATTTTTGCAAAAAACAACCACTAACTAATTCTCATATTAACACTAACCATTTTCCATCTAACAAATTTGTGTTTACGATACACAATTCCAATTTGATAAAAGAATTACAATAATCACCAACCAAAATGACAAGCTTCTTCTTCTTGTTTTCTCCCTTTTTCTCTCTATCTTTCATGCTTTTTAACTATATTCCGTATTTTCAGAAAAAGGGGGAAAAAAAACTATATTCCGCAGTCCCCAAATTACTCTTTTAAAATGTTTAGGCATTTTATTATCAAACCAATGGAAGAATCACACCCACCCCCAATTTGCAAGTCCATTTATTACAAAATTAGGGCTTTTGAAAAAACAAAGACCAACGTTTCAACGTCTTCAATGATGTGAAATTACCTTTCCAACCTTGCAAGAGTGAAATCTCCTGCCAAGATTAGCTTGTCTCCAAACAAAATCCTTAAAATAACTAAATTTTCACAATCACAAACCTCTTCGCTTACGTTGTCCATTTTCAACCATGAGAATTTGACATGCTAAAGGAGATGAGAGCTCCAATTTGGAGAGCTGGATAGAGAAAGAGAGTGCAAAATATAAAAGAACATGTTCGGGGATTTAATAAAGATCTCAATTCTTCTTCTTTTTTTTTTTTTTTAATAGACATGTCTATTTAATCAATTGATCCCAAATAGTTGAATGTTCCCTCATGTATTATCCCCAACAAAATTATTTTTAATAGTTTTATTGCATAAACCAAGAAAAAAAAATTGAAGCTACCATAGGCCAAAGGAAAAATATGCCTAGAATTGCACTGCCTCATGAACCGACATGGATAGAGTGAAAATACAGAATCTCGTGTCACATAATTGATCAAATATCTGAAAAATTAGTTATATCTTCAAAGCATTTTTCAATTATGGATCTAATTAATTGAAATTAAAATTCAAGATCAGTCTATATTTTTCAATATGGATCTAATTAGTAAGAAGAGTGTTTTTTTCTGTAATTATCCTAAAAAATTTACTCAATTGGGCCAGAAATCGATGCATTCGTGTATTCTGAAATTTTCACATATAAAAGAATGATGTCCATGCAAAAATATATCCAAACAAAGTAACAAAAGCAAAACCATAGAAGTGAAGTGGCCGAGTTCAAATATACGAGAGATTCGAAACAAAGATATGCCGTATGGACAAAACGCAACCAATCCCGAAGGAGGAAAAGCAGATAAGATATATTAGAGATGGCGATTCAACTAAACTCTCTGAACCACTTTAAACAACCAAAACCACCCTTCTCCTGCTCCTCCACTCTTCAAAGGCAAGCAAAACTTCAAGTGAGAGCAGCTACCAATGCCCAGCAGCTTGTACAATCTAGTGCTATTAAGCCCATACCAGCGAAGGAAGCTGCCATGGCCATTAGCTCTGAGGGCTTCCTCCTACTTGATATCAGACCAGAGTGGGAGAGAAACAAGGCAAGAGTAGCAGGATCCTTGCACGTGCCTCTCTTTGTCCAGGACTTGGATAATACCCCTTTTAACTCTTTTGAAGAAATGGGTTCATTTTGGTTACATTGGGCTCTAGACTGGCCAGAATTTTACTACCTTGAATCCTGATTTTCTGCAGCAGGTGGAGTCCTCTGTTCCCGACAAGGAGGCCAAGCTGCTTGTGGCTTGCGGTGAAGGGCTGAGGTGAGAAATCTAATTTTGAAATTATTTCGAGTCTAGCTTTCCAATATTAACTAATTTGATCTCTTTCTGAAACAACTGCTCAAATCTCTCATGGCTGCGTCAAAGTTGTACGAGGCAGAATACAAGAACCTCATGGCTGCGTCAAAGTTGTACGAGGCAGAATACAAGAACCTCGGATGGCTGATTGAAGGATTCAACCGATCTGCAGATGACGATTTCCCAGCAACCGAAGGACCCGAAAAATTGCAGTATGCAACCATTGGGGGTGTGTCTTATTACTTCCTGAAATTGCTAATTCTATTACAGGCTGTGGGCAAACCCAGTGATTGATTAGCTGATTGTATTTCCCATATCTGAGTTTGTGCTGGTCATCAAATAAAATAACCTTATTGTGCTTTTGATATTATGGAGGTAAAAATTGGATATAACAAACGCAATTACTGTCTAATCAACACAATTAAACAGCACATAGTAGAAAACTTGTAATTGTAACAAAAGGTCAACCAGTATAATGAATCAAATGCAGTCTTACAAACTAGAACTTGTTATTATATTTTGAAGTAGCGCATAGATGCACTTCAATTATCAAATCACAAGGAACACAAACATGAAAAGATCCTAACTTTCCCCATTTATCATACACTTCAAATCTTGTAGACCACATTTAGCTATTGGAAACTGAAGCATCAGCAGCATCTATGAGATTCCTGTGGCATCAAAATAAGACAGGATCAGCAAGCTAAAATCATTACACGATGATAATTAATCGAACATATCAGCAATCTGATGATTCAATACGATGCATCTCAAATCATCAGATTGGCTAAAACACGGAATAACAGAAGAGCAAAGCTCAAGACAGAGAATAACAAAGGCTAAAGCTTAATTATTGCTCCGGAAACGCAAAAGAAATAAAAGTACGAAGCAGTCTGTTTAATTCAAGTTTTGAAAGAATAACATATTTTATTTAAATGTGTATTTTGATATAAACTGATTTTAAGTCAGGGCAGGTAATATGTTACAGACTTAACAAATAGTTGGACGCCAAGTACGACAGTTGCCTCAAACAGAAGCCATCCAACTACCCCCTTTGCTAGGCCTCTGTTATGCTTACTATGTCGAAATTAATGTTCAATCACATAAACACAGAAAGGAAAGGATAATAGAATAAAAAACAAGTAGAAAACTATTCCATGAATTGGGAGTAATTAAACAATGAAGATAAGAACTGTCAAACTGGCATTAGAGTGAACAATTAATGGCCTAATGGATGAATCTTATAGACTTTTGCTCACTCAGTTAAGTAAGTTTGCCAATTTGATGAGCTCTGGCTTTTAGTCCTGGTTCCATTTCCATTCAAAGATGCGTATTCTGAATTGAAAAAGTGGCGATTACATGCTCTAAAAATCCAACTTTTAAATAAAACAATGCAATTGTAAGGCGCCCATAAACCGGAGAAGAGATAGAAACAAATACAGATGTTGACATCTCAATCTTTTAGAACCATAGGAGTTCATTTCAAAACCTATCCTTTCATTACTTTTCCTTAAACTACCATGTAAAAGAACAAGCTTTCAGGTGATAGACACCATAAATTATATACTGTCATAATAATAAAAAAAAAAAAAAGTCTTTTTTTTTTGTTTTTTTGTTAATTAATTTTTACCTCAAAGAAATTATCTTCTGAACCACTTATTCGGATCTCTTAGCAAACCTCCCCACCTTATCATCGTTCAAATTGATACCAACCATAGCCTCACCAAGGCCGCAACTAACCTCCGCCAGCACATCAGGATCGCTATAGTGCGTAACAGCCTGCACAATCGCTCTGGCCCTTCTCGCCGGGTCGCCGCTCTTGAACACCCCGGAGCCAACGAACACTCCATCACAGCCCAATTGCATCATCAGCGCCGCATCCGCCGGGGTTGCCACTCCCCCGGCGGCGAAATGCACCACCGGCAGCCTTCCCAGCTGCTTCGTCTGCATAACCAAATCATAAGGAGCAGCAATCTTCTTGGCAAAACTAAACACCTCATCATCATCCATGTTCCTCAAAACCCTAATATCACCCATCACGGACCTCACGTGCCTAACCGCTTCGATTATATTCCCAGTCCCGGCTTCACCTTTGGTTCTAATCATGGCTGCACCCTCGCGTATTCTCCGAAGTGCTTCGCCCAAATTGCGGCAGCCACAAACAAAAGGGATGCGAAAATTGTGTTTGTTAATATGATTTTCTTCGTCGGCGAGAGTGAGAACTTCACTCTCATCGACATAATCAATCCCTATGGCTTCGAGAATTTGCGCTTCAACAAAGTGACCGATGCGAGCTTTGGCCATAACTGGTATGGTGACGGATTGTTTGATTTCTTTAATGAGCTGAGGGTCACTCATGCGGGCAACGCCACCTTGAGCGCGAATATCGGCTGGGACCCGCTCTAAAGCCATGACCGCACACGCTCCTGCTTCTTCGGCGATGCGGGCTTGCTCCGGGTTGACGACGTCCATTATAACGCCGCCACGGAGCATCTGGGCAAGGCCTACCTTGACGGAAAAAGGGGATTTCTTGGATTCTGTGATTGCTCCGTTACCGTAAACTGCCACCACTCCTGTTCCTGCCATCTTTTTCGCGACAGAAGGAGAAGGCGAAGATTATACTAAAGAGAAATAACGAAACAACAGTGATACTTAGACACAGAGGAAGGGGTAGAGAGAGAGAAGGCGAAGGGTGGCTATAGAATGGCTGTAGAGGTGTGGCTATAGAGAGGTGGCGGAGGGTATCTAAGTAGAGGGTGGCATGAATGAAAACTAAAAAAAAAAACCTCTATTTTATTTTAAGCTTTGGAAAATAAAAGGCTAGATAGACTAAATTTACAAATCGATCCTAAAATTTGATAAAAAAAGATAATTTAATTTTTAAAATTTTATTTGATAATATTTTAAAATTGAAATAACTTTTCATAATACTAAAATGTCATATTCTTTATTTAGAAGTAAAAATGCTAGTGATACAATGAAATTTTATACAAAAATTTTTATAAGTAACTTTTATCAATTTTAAATTAATAATGCCAAGGTGGTGTTAATATGGTGCTTAAATAACACTAACATATAGCAAAATATGTCTTGTTTGTGATACATTTTGTCAAATTAATAGTAAATTTTTTATTGGTAAAACCGTAAAAGTATTTAAAACGTAATATATTTTGCTGTATATCTATGTTATGTCAACACCATACTGACGTTGTAAACTTAGAGTTGACAACAATTTCTTATAAAGGTATTTTGTAAAAATTTTCGTTAAATTAAGGAAATTTTAACTTTCAAATAAACAATAAAAAAATTTTTGTACCTTGAAAAAAACGTAACAAACATTTTTATACTTTTTCTCATTAGAAAATAATAGTTTGAAAAAAATTATATATTATCTTTTTCTCCTTTACAAATTGATTTATTATTTTCCTTAAGTTACTTAAATATTTTTTTACCAATAAAAATGAAAATTTAATGCCATAAAAAGTAATAATCTTAAGACTTCATTATTATTGTATCTTGAACTCTCAAAATTGGATGCATAGCCTCATTTAATTGAAAGGAATAAAAATATGATTAAATGCATTTTGTGCGGTGGTTTGAATGGTTAGAGGCGTATGTGACGTGTTTTTCTTGGGATGGATTATTTAGGATTCACAGGAAATATTTGGATCTGACGGCTGGGAAAAAGGGTTTACAATCGAATTATAGGCCACGTATTACCCGCACGCGGAACCTCGATCTCCGCAAATCTACGGTCACGTGGACACTCACAATTCAATGGTTTCCATCTCTAAGCCGTACAATTTTTTTTTTAAATATTTATTTTTCTAAAAAGATTTTTTTTTAACTAAAATTTTCTTTTTAAATGGACATTTAGTCGTTTTGATTATTTATCTTTGTTTTCTTAACGAGCAATAATCATATAATTAATCAAAAGCATTATTAATTTCTGGTAGCAAAGAGGAAACAAAAATAATATCATCCCCAAAAAATACAAGTGGAGAAGGCGACAGCAACTTGTTTTCTTAATTTATTTATTAATGATAACATTCAAAATAAATTAACTATAAAGCAGGTCCATTAAAGACCCACTAAAAGACCTAAGATCAGAAACTTATAAAATTCAATACTCAAGGTATAAATATGAAAAATAAACACATAATAAAGAGGGCTCTCTCTCTCTAACTCTTAATACTCTCTCTCCATTAAACTTTCTCTCCACATTTCGATAGATAACTTAAGCATCGAAATTCAAAAGCCCGACAAGATCGGGCTATTTTTTTTTTGCAGGTCATTAAAGTTTTCTTTACCATAGCCGGTGATCTCTCCTTCTACGGTAAAATTTTGTATTTTATCATTTGGTACTTTCGTTGAGAGTTGACGCCGGATCTGAGCTATTTAGCCTTAAATCGAAGAAAAAGAACAGTCATGGACAACTTTAAGTCCCAAATCTGAAAGATCTTGAGTTTGATCTCACAATAAAAGCTTAAATCTAAAAGATCTTGAGTTTCTTTTTAAAGGAAAGGCCTATATCTAAAGATCTTGAATTTGATCTTGCAAAAAAAGAGAAAAGAGAAGTGATACGGGTGCTGTGCTCCAAGAAAAATAGAACAAGGTGACAACCAAACTCACCGGAGAGGCTCCCACCGGACAAAAGTGATGATGAAGAAATAGTAGGAAGAACAAACAAAGCCGGATAGCAAAAATCAAAAAGCAATTTTCAGTGGGTACATGCACTCAAATTTCATAGATGCCTAGCATTGACTGCAAACCCATCTCTATCTCTTGAAAGATATGATGGATGGGTCCCACCTCTACAAGAAAAAAGCATGTGATTACCTAACACATATTTAAAGATCTGAAAAGATATGTTTTGAAAGTCTTTTTAGCCCAATACAAGGTATGTATATTAGGAATTTATTTAATTGTTCTTTTAAGTTTATTCCTACAGCATACCATTTGAAAGACCATCCATCGCCAAGAGTGGATCGGATGGAGAACGATCAATCGGATCGAAAGACCGTCCATCACCAAAAGCGGATCGGACGGATAATATCTCTCCGCCAAGAGCGGATCGGAAGACCGTCCATTGCCAAGGGCGGATCGGACTGATTATCTCTCCACCAAGAGCGAATTAAATCGGAAGATCGTCCATCGCCAAGGACGGATCGGACGAGATTATCTCTCCGTCAAGAGTGAATCGAATCGGAAGACCATCCATCGCCAACAGCGAATCGGATGGAGAACGATCGGTCGGATCGAAAGACCGTCCATCTCCAAGAGCGGATCGGAAGATCGTCCATCACTAAGGACATATCGGACTGGTTATCTCTCCGCCAGAGCGGATCGAATCGGAAGACCATCCATCGCCAAGAGCGAATCGGATGGAGAACGATCGGTCGGATCGGAAGACCGTCCATCGCCAAGAGCGGATCGAACGAATAATATCTTTCCGCCAAAAGCGGATCGGAAGATCGTCCATCGCCAAGGGCAGATCGGACGAGATTATCTCTCCGCCAAGAGCGGATCGAATCGGAAGACCATCAATCGCCAAGAGCAGATCGAATCGGAAGACCATCCATCACCGAGAGCGGATCGGATTAGAAGACCGTCCATCGCCAAGAGCAGATCGAACGGATAATATCTCTCCGCCAAGTATGAGTGTTCATTGGGCGGGTTCGGGTCAACCCGAACCCGAACCCCAACAACCCTTAACCCGAAAATACTATAAATCTCAACCCGACTCTACCCTATTAATATTTCGGGCCCCTACCCAAACAACCCGCAGTTATTCGGGGCCCACCCGAATAACCCAAAATATATTTTTAAAATAAAAAAAAAAAATTTCTCTTTCTATTTACATGACAAAAATTATATTAAAATTTACAATAAATAAAATATTTATAAATTCTTGAAGCACACATCATATAATAAATAACAACCGACAATGTAAACATTTTTCAAACACACATTATATAATATTTAACAACTAATAATTTAAGAATTGTTCAAACACACATAATATAATAATTCAAAAATAATTATTCAAACGCAAATAATAAAATATGCCATAAATGAACACCATCATCTTTGATCTTCAATTACTTCATGTCCACCTAGCATATAAATTATATATGAAAAATTATAAAATATGAAATTAATAACAAATAGCAAACAAAATGCAATCTAAATTGTGCTTAAATTAAATTTACCTTACTATTAATGACTCAATCATCTAGATTAATACTCTCCAAATTTGTTGAAGATGTTCTTTGGTTAACACTTGATGATGTTTCTTGATTAACACTTGACGAGACCTCCTGATTAGCTTTAAGTTGACTTTCATTAAATTTCTCCAACTCTATAAATTGAATAAATAATTATAAAATCAATAATCAACAAACAATAATATAATATATTAAATCAAATAAATAAAAAATACATATCATCCTCAAGTCTTTCAATAACATCCAAATCTTCTTCGATCTTTATGTGTTCATTAGATCCTCGGAGCCAATCTTGCATACATATCAAAGTTTCAACAATTTTAGGAGTCAGTGAACTCCTAAATGGATCAAGCACTCTACCACTAGTGCTAAATGCTAACTCCGAAGCCACTTTAGAAATTGGAACTGCCAGAATATCTCTAGCCATGTGAGAAAGGATAGGAAATCGCTCTGAATTTAGCTTTCACCACTTCAACAAATCAAAATCTCCCTTATCATCTTCATACACTGCTTCATTTAAATACAAATCCAACTCACTTTTTCTATCCCCTGCAACACCACTTTCTACCCTTGCACGCTTGATTCTCTCTTTTAAAATTCCTCTTTCCCCAATATCAGTTCAACTTGAAATTGAGCTTGTTCGAATTCCAATTTCTTGATTACAATCAGGTTGCATTTTTTTCTTATATTCCTCAAACAACTCGTATATGGCAATTTTCACACCATCAAATAGATACTTCCCCCTCTGATCACCATAAATCATAACAAGTACATCCTCCATATACTCAAATTTTTCTCTTGGATCCAGGATAGAAGCCATATAAATGATTTTATTCATTTTATCATATTCTCCCCAATACTTGTCAAATTTAATTTGCATTTTCTGTCCCATTTCCTTTAACTCAACATCAGTGCTACTTTTCCAATCACACAACTTAGCATATAAATCACTAATTTCGATCCAGTATGTATTAGATGTGACATACAACGAACCAGAAATACGCAAAGTAGCTACATAAAATTGTTTCAACATTGATGAAATTCTTTCTACAATCTTCCAATCAACCCAACTAGGCACACCACCCAAATCATTATTTGCACCCTAATCCTTTTTTATCCATGCATCCAATTCAATTTTAAAGTATGGATCCACAGTCTCAAAATATTCAAAAACCCTTTGATATTCAAGTGCAGTGGTTAACATTAAATATGTGGAGTTCCATCTAGTTGGCACATCTAAACACAATGATTTTGAACACTGCACTCCCTCAGCCACACAACATTCTTTAAATTTTTTTAATCTAGCAGGTGATGATCTAACATATTTACAAGCATTTCTAACCCTTTTCACAGAAAGTTGAACGTCTTTCAATCCTTCTTGGACAACAATATTTAGTATGTGAGCAATGCATCTAACATGAATATATTTCCCCTCTGACACAACAATTCCCTTTGCAACAAACTTATGTTTCAAAGTGTCAACCATCTTATCATTTGTTTTTGCATTATCTATTGTTAGGCAAAACACTTTATCAAAAATTCCCCACTCTTTACAACACTTTTCAAGGTCCTGTGCAAGCATCTCACCCCTATGACTACCGACTGGACAAAAGTTCAAGATTTTTTTCTGCAACATCCAATTATTGTCAATGAAATGAACTGTCATATACATGTAATTGATATTTTGTATGGAAGTCCAAGTATCGGTAGTTATACAAACAGAATAAGCATGCTCTTTAATGAAAGCTCTCAAACTTTTTTTCTCATCAATATACAATTGATTAACATCACGTGTCACAGTCGATCTAGATGGTATTTTGAACCAAGGACACAAACTAGCAACAAATTTCTTAAAACCTTCTCCCTCGACAAAACTAAAAGGAAGTTCATCACGTATGATCATCAAAGCAAGACACTTTCTGCTATAATCTTGATCAAATTTCCAATTAGCTAATGACCCAGTAGAGTTTCCATTAACAGAAGAAGTTGGTTGTAAAGACAGTTGTGTTTGTCTTGTTTCTACACTATATGGATGCATTTTACAATTATTGATATGATTTTTAAGTGTAGTAGTGCCATGCTTTCTAGGATCACAATAAAATTCTTTAGTACAATGTTTACACTTGCCTTTTCTAACGCCATTAACATCATATAGTTGCATGAAATGCTCCCAAACAATAGATCTTGGTGGGGGTGGCTTTCTTTTCTTTGCACCAACTACAGAAGAGCTTGTCACATCAGGCGTATTGCTTTGCTGCTCGGGTGCAACAGGTATCTGGAATTGTGTTGCTGAGGGATTGTCTTCATGAGATTGAGCCATCTACAAATTGAAAACATAAAAAAAATTAGAATTATTTATGGAGTATTGAAAAATAATTAGACCACAAGCATAATATTGTTGGTATTGGGAATGATCGTTAGTTTTAATTATGTTTTTTACAATAATGACTAAATTAACAAAATAATAATAATAATAAGAATAAGAATATATATAATGACTAAATTAACAAAATTCACGTGTCATTAATAATATGTATGTTGAATTGGTATATTTAGTAAATATCAATTTTGTTAGTTTCATCTAAATTGAATTCAATATGAGTAATTTAAAAATTATATAAATTTAATATCAACTTTTAAAAATATAAATATTTAATATAAAAAAAAGATAAAATTCTGAATGTCTTTTTCCATTTATATTATGTGGCACTCCATATCAACTTTTAAAACTATAAAGCTTAATTTAAACTCTTGTTAAAACTCTTAAAAAAATCAAGTGTATATAAATGAGTTAGAAAAGTAAAGATTTATTTAAACTTCTCCTCAATTCACGGTTGAATATCACCTCAAATGTTGAAATCATTTGAGTGACATGATTTTAAAGTAGTTAAAAAGATGAAAACAAATTGGGTTATACAAGGCAATGGTGTGGTCAACAAGCATAACAATTGCAAGACAGAAATAAGAATTTAGAGTTTTCTTAAAATAATTGAATGCTGAAAACGACATGAATGTCAATAAGAAAAGCACAAAGTTGGAAAGAGACCTTTTCGATGTAATTTATTACCTTAGGGCACTTTGCGTTCAACTGATAACTAATCTAACAGTTTGAACTTTGAACAATTAGATTATGGTCAATTTTTGGTTTTTGGCCCTTTCAATGCCAAGGGGAAACCAATTATTATGTCAGTTTCAACTGTGACTCAAAATTCAATAACTTTCTTTTAGGTATGCAAAGCGACGTTATATAATCATTCCATAACAAAAACATCTCTTCCAAAACCATTTCACCTATATATATATATATATATATATATATATATATATATATATATATATATATATATATATATATATATATATATATATATATATATATATATATAGGCTCAATTCAAATAAGAATACACGGTTCCTGCATTAATCACCATATCTTCTCCTACTCTTCTTTAAGTTTGCTTCATTATTTTATATTTCTATCTTCTCTCATTTTCTTATTATTCAGCTTACAAACAACGCATTGTTTACGTTCCACCAATATATTTCTGAAATTACAAAGCTTTTTTCCTTAAATGACAAAACCCAAAAGTTTTTATCCTCTTACTATCTTCTATTCAAACCTAAGTTTTTATTTTTCCCTTTCTTTTTCTCCTCTTACTATCTTCTATTCAAATCAGAATTCACTCATAAATTCACGTATCCAGCACCAGCAGCAACAATTGAGAGCTCGAAATCAGCAAAATACACAAGCTTCCGACAAAAATTAAAATGTTTAACAGCATAATATTTAAAGTGTGAGAGAATCATACCTTGTTTGGAGAAGCAAATGAAGAAATCGGCGACGAGAATGGGATGGGGTGGCGAGGGGTGAGATGAGATGAGAAATTAGGGATTTTGATTTTTGGCTGTGGAAGAGAAGAACCGTGTAAGTGTAGAAGATAGGAAATGACTCTATTTTATAGTATGGATAAAACGGTCAGTTTTAAGTTGTTAATCGGGCGGGTCGGGTTAATCAAGGTTTCACCCGACCCGAACCCGAATTATCCCTAAACCCACAACCCTACCCTACCCTAATAACCCTAACAATCCTACCCGAATAGCTTGTTCGGTTTGGGTTATTCGGGTTGGTTCGGGTTTTGAACACCCCTACCACCAAGAGCGGATCGGAAGACCATCCATCGCCAAGAGCGGATCGGACGAATAATATCTATCCGCCAAGAGCGAATCGAAAGACCATCCATCGCCAAGGGCGGATCAGACTAGTTATCTCTTCGCCAAAAGCGGATCGAATCGGAAGACCGTTCATCGCCAAGGGAAGATCGGACGAGGTTATCTCTCCGCCAAGAGCGGATCGAATCGAAAGATCTTTCATCTCCAAGGGTGGATCAGACTGGTTATCTGTCCGCCAAGAGCAGATCGAATCGGAAGACCGTCCATCGCCAAGGATGGATCAGACTGGTTATCTCCCCGCCAAAAGCGGATCGAATTGGAAGACCGTTCGCCAAGGACGGATCACATAAGCAACCTTCAGGTTAGTAAATATTTATAAAATAATTTGCACAATAAAATTGCAAAAAATTATTTGCAGGATAAAATTTTAAAAGCGGGTAACTCCCAAAGACAAGGTTCTCCATAAACGGGTAACTCCTAAGGACAAGGTTCTCCATAAGCGGGTAACTCCCAAAGACAAGGTTCTCCATAAGCGGGTAACTCCTAAAATTATCGAGCTTTCGATCTCAAAGATCGAATTGCATGGAGGAGGACTAGTGATAACACCCAAAATAAATTAACTATAAGGCCGGCCCATTAAAGGCCCACGAAGAGGCCTAAGATCAGAAGCTCATAAAGCCCAACACTCAATGGTATAAATATGAAAGGTAAACACATAACAAAGGGGGCTCTCTCTCTCTCTAACTTTTAATACTCTCTCTCCATTAAGCTTTCTCTCCACACTTCGATAGCTAACTTAGGCATCGGAGCTCAAAAGCCCGGCAAGACTGGGCTATTTTTCTTTTTTGCAGGTCATTAAAGCTTCCTTCACCATGGCCAGTGATCTCTCCTTCTACGGTAAAATTTTGTGTTTTATCAATTACTAATGCTTTGTCTGTGTCTGTTCAGAGACGAATAAATGTCATTTTTTGCGGATTGCATTCTGTTGACTGTCGTTTACTCGTGCAATGTCTTGGTCGCCAAGAAAGATGAATCAAATTCGCCTTCCTTTGCCTCTAATTAATTGATTACCGATGGCTATTCGACCAAAAATAGGGTTAATTATCCATAACCACTTAAATTTAGCGATTACAATGTTATAGTGATTATATTATAATTTATAATAAAAAAATTAATTAATTTTTATTTTATAACAGAAAAATTATAAAAATCAAAAAATTAAAAATTTAATTATCGAAAATATAAAGATAAATATACCTTTTATCTGTCGGATATCCAACGTATCTTTATGTTGTCAATAATTTTAAGGTCATAAAATAGTGTACTTCTTGATGCTGTCAATAAATCTCGTTACTGTTAATGACTCCGGTAGCTAAATTTTTTATTTTCTGGCCTTTTTAATATTTTTGTTATAAAATAAAAATTGAATGATTTTTTCGTTATAAAGCATAGTATCGTGACCATAACGTTACAATCGTAAAATTTAAGTAACCATTGATGAAATTAACTCTCAAAAACATTAAGCCCATGTTTGAGTTTCTGTATTATATATGGATAGTATAATATAGTACAAACAAATGCAAATATAGTGTTTGAAAGATTTTCTAAAAAAATTAATATAGAATAATATAATAAATTATAAGTCTTATTATCCCACATACACTGTATAAAATAATAAATCACAAATTTTTAAATTTGTGTAATGCTGTAAATATCGTATTAATACTAAATACAGCCAAACCACCATCGCCGTTGCCACCACCACTACTGTCATCACCATCATCGCTAATGTCACCATACCGCCACCACGATTGTCGCCATCATTATCGCCCCTACCACCATCACACCATCACTATCACCACCATTGTTGCCATCATTATCACCGCCGCCCCCACCACCACACTGCCACCATCATAATTGCCACCGTCACCATTGCCCTTGCCACCTCCAAGGTTTTTTTTGTTTAGTGTGATTTATGAAAGAATTTGGAGTTTTGAGGTAAGAGTAAAAGAATTTTGAAAAATAGGCTATTAAAAAAGGTAAGTATGCCATTTTCAGACAGAGTGGAACCCACCTATATATGCCATTTTTTGTATAAAAAATGACACTTATGTGTGTCGTTTTCTGATCGCAAAAAAAGATGCTATATTGAAGATGCAGGGGCATTTTTTGGCCTTAAACTGGTCAAAGATTATTGGACCCACTAATGTCTGTTACAATAATTGATTGGGGAATGAAGGGGGGAGATGTGGCCACTACCTTCCACGTTTTGGTAAAGGGAGGATTGTATTTGCTATTACTTTTGGCCCATTAACCTGCCACTAACTTATTACTCTATATTCCAGCTAACATTCCAATCATTCTATCAACTTCTTTTCTTTTTAGATTAAAATAGATAATTTTCTATATAGTTGTTAATGTTTGTCAAAAAAAGAATACATTTTTAGATCATTGTATCAAATACTTTTAATTATTATACAATCTATAATAAACGTATAAATGTAAGAATTTATTTTATACTTTTGAGTTTATAATACTTACCTAAATGAGATTAATTAGGGAAAATGATTTTTTTATATAAAAGAAAAACAAAATGGTATAACCTGAAATACCCTGAGCCTGCTCATTGTCACATGGCTGCCAAGTCCACTCACTAGTAGCTGTAGGCCCTACTAATTCAACCTTTTAATATCTTAACTGGCATTAATACGTCTGCTGTAGCCTTTTTTTTAAATGAAAAACATGACTTACCTTTGCTATTTTTTAACATTAATGGATCCCACCTTCTTTGACCAGTTTGAATCTAGAAAATGCCCTTACATCTTTAATACGTCGTCATTTTTTTTATCAGAAAATGGCACATGTAAGTACCATTTTTTATACAAAAAATTATTAGTGGTTATGTCCCAGGCTAAACATTTGGTCTTTGATGTAATGTCACATTTCATTTTATAAAATTGAGTTTTCTTCGTGTTACTATATTATTGACATATTACATTATAATAATATTTGTAAATAATAATCTAATATTATTTTAACTATCCCTGGTCATTTATCATTAAAGGAATAATGATAAATAAAGACTAGTATGAGTTTGATTGATAATCATTGGATGATTATATATGGTGATATAAGTCAAACTTATAGGTTCTTGTTAGAGAATAAGATATTAGATAGACTTGCTATAAGATACTGCATGAATTAATGTTATTAGTAATTTCATAATAGTTATGTTATCGATCCTTAGACCTGAGATTATTACAGTATCTTACATGATGAACATTAAATTTTGACGTAATTAAACATTATCGTTAATCTGATAATCATAAAAGTTATGATTGGATATGATGCGAATCATGCATAGGATAGTAAATAATCAAGAAGGGATTTGTCCCCCTCTTCTAAGAGAGATATATATTGGGCTCCTCGATAAGTAGGACTGAAAAATATATGGTCGTACTCAAATAAATTGATGGAGCGATCAATATCATTTAATATTATCAGTCTATTTGGTGATTGAGAAATTATATGTTTAGACTATATAAGTTTGACATGTACCATGACTTATATTCAAACAAGATATCGTGTGATAAAGGGATTATAACATGTTTTATTGATTAGTTTAAAATTAAATTATCGATATTCATATTATTTAGGTAATCATAATATCTTCCTAGAGGCCGCTTATAACTTATGGACCCATGATGGGATTAGAGCCTACTACCAACATAATATAAACCTATTGAGTCACACGCATAGAATATGATGAATGGACTAAGGGTTAATTCGAGTGTTTCAAATTTTATTTTGCGACAAATTAAAATTCGAAATAAAATGAAAAAATTAAAGTTAAAATTTTTAATTCCTATTATTTAAATAAGAAATAAAGTATTTCTTATTTTATAAAAAATATGTGCCCTAATTTTCTCTCTCCTATATTAGGGTTAAGATACCTTATATATATAGTGATATTTTAGTATTTTAAAACCCAAAGAGAATAAATTAAAAAGTGGCATCCGTCACTTTGGGTGGAGAGAAAAATCATTTTCTGTAACTTTAAGAAAGAACAGAAAAATCAAACTCTAGCTGCCAAGGAAGGAAGCTAACACCTCGGCCGATTTCGAGCATCTGTTTGAGTGTGGATACCGATAAAGGGTGTTCATTTCAAGTGAGGCAGCAACTACAAAATTGATTTTTCTGCACTTTAAGATGTTGGTAACCTTACATCTACTCTTTTGAATTAACTAAATCGCATGGATGCTGGTGGGTTTCATTATTTTGCTGCATGTTCATATTTTTATTTTATTTGTCGAAACCCAACAAAAATGGCATCTGTAGGTGAGGTCCACTCCATTAGAAAATGAAAAACATACTTGCAGTTTTTTAACACCCTATTTCCAAAATTCTTTCACTGTTACCCTAAAACTTCAAATTCTTTCATAAATCACACCAAACTAAAAAAAAAGCCCCACCACTGCCATCGTTACCGCCACCACCATTGTTGTTATCATTATCATCGCCACCACTACCACCATCATCACCCCTACCCCCACATTACCATTACCACCACCACTAGGGGTGTGCAGAACCAAACCGAAATAAAAAAACAAACCAAATAGATTTTGGTCTGTTTGGTTCGGTTATTTTGATTTTTAATTTGTTTGGTTTTAAATTGAAATAAAAAAAATCAGTTTAATTGGTTCGATTCTTGAAATTGAAAAACCAAAGGAACCTAAAATCATTTCTTCCTTTCCTTACCTGAATCAAAATCCCTAACCCTCGCACGCAGCCACCACCTCCCACCTCATGACCTATTCATGATATGCTTTTCAAAATAGCCAATTATTTGACCAGGGGACCGGGATATACTCTCCGATGCATATGATTCTCTGTAGAAAACATGAGAAACCTTCAAATTCTTAACTTGAAAAGGTTAAGGTAAAAACATCTGATGTTATTTATGTTTCAGCAACTATGTTCCTCTTGTGACTTTAGGTTTTCAATTTTTTTTCTTTCTTTAGGTCTTTTTATATTTTGATTTTTGTTATGATCCTTTTTTATTTTTATTTCAAAATTTATTTAATTTTTAGAGTCGGATCTTGGGATTTTCTTGCTATCACAGTGAAGAATCATTGTTAATTTATTTGTATTTGTGGGGCTTGGTGGCTGTATAGAGCGAGTGGGAGTGAAAGAGATGATATTTTAATTTTTATAACCACATATAATTTTATGTTATTTGGAATCAAGAGAGAGAGAGAGTACATGTGATTAGATGATGAGGTGGGAGAACGCAAGGGGCACATGGACATGGATTAGAATTATTAAGTTAGAAAGCCACTTTTGCAAAGAGAAAAAGAAGGCTTAGGTGGCCATAATTGGATCTTGACTTTTCCTATGTTGTTAGCTTGCTCCCCTTTGGATTCCGCCAAAGTGACAGCTCTTCTAGACATAATTTCACAAGCCCAATTAAAAAAAGCATCCAAAACCGATTGAACCCAACCGAACCTATCAAAATTATTTCGATCCATTCAGTTTTCGGTTCTAAATACTTCGATTCCAGTTCGGTTATTTTATTTTGCAAAGTTCAGTTTTTAGTTTTTTTGGTTCGGTCCAAAATCGAATCAAATCGATAATTTGCATGCCCCTAACCACCACCCTGCCTCCACTGGAGATAGCGCCACTACCGCCACCAACATCACCATCGCCCCTGCCACCGCCAGTGCCGCCACCCCTATTACCACACTGCAACTAAGTCTTTAAACTAATAATATTGAATGTATAACTTAATAGCTATTATACAAAAATTATATTATAATTGATAAATTCTTTCATTTTTTGCTCAAATGTTTAGTCAAATTAGCTATTTAGTTTTTTTTCATTTTTTTAATCTAATTTTGCCTTTAAAAATGTCAATTTTTCTAAAAATAAATAGTCATTTCTCATTAAATTTTTTTATTTTTTAATAAAAAATTGATGTATGTATTAAAAGTTGAATTTTATGATTATAATATTTTTTATGTAAATTAGTTACAATTAAAATAATTTAACTGTATGCCAAATACAATATAAAATATTACAAACTAATATAATTTTGTACCAAATATTGTATAATATAATACAGACTAATACCATATGACCATGTTTGATTTTCTGGATTGCACATGTGATAATATAAAATAATACAATGCAAGTTAATACAAGTACAATGTTTGGAAGGTATTTTGAAAAAGTAATGAGGTAATAATATAATATATCATAGGTCTTATTATCTCACATATACTGTATAAAATAATATACCACAAACCTTTGAATTTGTGTAATACGGTAAATATTGTATTAATACTAACTACTGCCCCACCACTCGTTGCTGCCACTATCACTACCACACCATCGCTAACACCACCACCACCATTGCTGCCATCACCATCGTCACCACCACCACACCGCCATCGCCACCACTACCACATTGCCGCCATCACCGCCACCACACCATCGCCACCACCACTGCCCCTACCACCACATTGCCATCGCCATCACCAACGCCCCCACCACAACTGCCTCGACCATTGCCACCACCACTGCCCCTATCACCACACTACGACCGCCCGTACCATCACTACCACCACACTTTCGCCACCACTACTGCCCCCACCATCACACCATCGCCCCCGCCACTACACCGCCACCGTCGCCACTATAGATGCTTCCTCAACTGCCACTACAAACGCCACAGCCGCCACTACCATTGCCACAACCCCTACCACCACACAGCTGCCACTACCATTACCACACTATGACCAAATTTTGAAAGTTATAATATTGAATGCATAACTTAATAGCTATTATATAAAATATATTACAATTGATAAATTCTTTCATTTTTTGCTCAAATGATTCGCCAAATTTGTTTTTTAGATTTTTTCATTTTTTATCTAATTTTGCCTTTAAAAATGCCGGTCTTTCTAATAATATATAGTTATTTCTCATTAAAATTTTTCATTTTGTAATAAAAATTGTATTTATAATTATAATTTTTTATCTAAATTAGTTCCAATAAAAATAATTTAATTTTATCTATTTTTAATTTTTTTAAAGAAATATATTATGACATTATACACCAAATATAGTATAAAATTTTATAAACTAATACAAATTTATACCAAATATTGTATAATATAATACATGGTAATACTGTACAGATTAATATTATACAAGCTAATATTATAAAGGCTAATACAATACAGTAAATCAAACGTATCTTATAGATTAATGCTATACAGATTAATACAATACAGTGAACCAAATGTGCCCTAAAATCCTAAACCCTAAATTCTAAAAACCTAAATCTTAAAAATCTCTATTTCAAACCATTAATTCCAAAAGTATACTAAAAAATAATTTAAAAAGTGTTTAAGACATTTTATAAATAAGTAATCATACTTTTTATATATATTAAAAAAACAAATTTTAATAGCAAATAAAACATTAAATACCGAAACTAAAACAATAAATAGTGGCAGGTAGAGTATCAAATAGTGCCATACATCTGTTTTTTATGGTCCATTTGTTTTTTTATACTTCATCTGTCTCAAAATAATAGCCATTTTATTTTTTTTAGTATTATCACTTTCAAAAGTTCAAGACGGCATTAAATTTCTTTTTCCAAATTTATCTTTATCAATTAGTTTTATAATTTTTTAAATTCTCTTTCGCTACATCCATTAAAGCATTTTTGACAAAACATTATAAATTTAACTAAAATTTAAGTTATTAAGTAAACTTATTGATTTGTGTGTAAAACTTTTAACACGGTATATAATTTGTGACAAAATGGCTAACATTTAATTCTCCTTAACATGTTAGAATATCTGTAAAAATATTAATCAAACATTTCATTAAAAGTAAAGAAATCAAGTAAAAAAATTCATTGAGGAAAAAAAAAAAAGAAAAAGTACAAAACTCGTAACTAGCTTAATTGTCATATTTATATGGTATAAGTATAACTTTATATTTATTTCTATTTTTATCACTGAAATCATTTTTGAAAATTGGTTTAGAATATAAAGACATTTCAGTATAAAAAAGAAAAAAGGTTCCATTTATACTTTTATATAGAAAGTATCAAAGTATGGATATATATTCAGTAGCTTATAGACCAATTTATGGCCGGATAACCTATAACTAGAGTGTACACATATCTGAATTTTTCTATACTGAATTGAAATACCGAAGAAAAAAATTCTAAATAAAACTGTATCATTGACTTTTTTATTAGAATCGAACTGAACCAAACTATATTGATAACTTTATTTAAAACGGATCTAGATATTTTATCTAAAATCAGACCGATAATCGTATTGAACTGTATCGAATTGTTCTGGAGTCAAATTGTACCGAAAGAATCAATATTTATTAATTATTATATATAATACTAATAATTTATATATAAATATTATTTATAATTTCTATTTTATATGTACTTTATAAATTTAACTTCATATTTATTTGCATTATATATTTTAATTCACAAAATTAAAATAATAATTAGTTAATAAATTAAACTAAATATTTTAATTATTAATAAGATAAATTTAATTATTATAATAATTATTGTATCTATATGTTTTTAATTTAATTTACCTTTAATTTTACTCAACTGCTACTTCATTTTTCTTTTTGTACAAATATTTATATAAATATGCAAGTTAAGCAAATTATCACATAAGTATCTTATAAATTAATTTCGTTTATTTTTAATGTCACTCAACTAGCAGTCATCTATTTTTTATACAATAACTATATGAGTATGTAAATTAAAAATATAATTATATACAGTTATTATTTATAATGAAATTTTACCAATTAATGTAAATATATGAGTATATAGTTATCTTTCCAATAATTCCATTTATTTTTAGCATCACTCAACTATTACTTCTATATTTTTTGCACAATAGCTATACGAGTAGTCAAGTATGTAAATTAATAATGTAATTATATATAATTATTATATATAATGAAATTTATCAATTCATATAGTTATAAAATTATATAATAATCATACTAATTAATTTAATTTATTTTTAGTATCACTCAACAAATATTCATCTATTTTTGTTACAATGCCTATATGAGTATGCGAATTAATAATGTAATTATATATAGTTATTATATATACCAAAATTTTAATTAATTGATATAATCATAGGAGTATATAAACATTTTATCAATTAATTTCATGTAATTTTTGTACCACTCAACTAATATTTATCTATTTTTGCACAATACTTATATGAATAATTGAGTGTGTAAATTAACAATATAATTATGTACAATTATTATATATCATGAAATTTACCAACTCAATGAAGTATTGACACAATATGTATATGAATACGTAAATTAATAATATAATTATATATAGTTATCATACATAATAAATTTTAGTTGTATATTTAAAAACAAATGCAATTGAAATTTGACAAATATTAATGTTTGATTAACAAGATGAATCTCATTCTTTTTATAGCTATGGTTTTGGATGTTAGATTCAAAATGAAATTTCTAATTTCAAAGCACACAACTTTTTATGGTGAGCTTAAATTGGAAAAATTAGTTTCTAAAGTGACAACTACTTTGAATTGATTGATAGAAAAATATAAAAAAAGAAGAAGTTAATGCTAATAAAATTGTAGATCCACCATTAAATTCTGATAAAATTGATGATTATGTCAATGCGTGGGTTTCGAAAAATGAGGATAAGGGGCAAGTTGTGTCTCAGGAAGATTTGGATGCTTATTGGACTGATAAATGAGTAAAAACTCTCCTAATTTTGATATTTTAAGTTGGTGAAGATAAATAAGTCAAATTATCCAATTTTGGCTAGGGTTATTACAGATGTCTTGACTATTCAGTGTTCGACTGTAACTTTTGAATCAGCGTTTAACACTGGAGGAAGGATTTTAGATGAATTTATAAGTTCTTTAACCTTGATTACAACTGAGTTTATTATTTGTTTCCAAAACTGGTTAAAATCGGCTACACTTTTAGCTTCAGAGACATCAACCGAAGAATTCGAAAAGTTTGAATCAAGTAATTATTATATTTGCATAAATATTTAAATTTTATATTTAATGTTTATATTTTTTGTTATCTAATTATTTAAAATCTATATTTTTTTAAATATTGCTTAAAATTCCGAAATCAGTGTCAGCATAATACAGAGAAAGACCGTTGAATGTTAATTTTTAATTAATGTACTTTGACTTAAACTTTAATTATACTTATTGAGATATTTTAATTGTATTTCTATTTATTATTTTGTGAATTTATTTTGCAAAATTTTAAAAATATTAAATTATCTGAAATATCGGATTGTATTGTACTGTATTATTTTGTACCGAAAGAACCGAAGAACCGTACCTCCATAACAAATTCTTCGAATAATTCCGAACCTAATCTTTTCAAAAAAGCGCGTACAGTACTTTTGTGTTTACGAGCCAAAGTTTTAACACAAGAAAGTCGAAGTATATATTTTATTCGATACAAACTCTTTTTTTTTAGGATCCACTATAATAATGAGAAAGATTTTTTACCGTGTACACCCCTACCTATAACTCCCTACAATTGGATATTACTCTGAAGATTTGTTGGTAGCATCAAGGAGTGACCAAAAAACACTGAAAATATGGTTAATTGTAAAACCGATCCGAAATTGGACTAATTTTTACCGTTAATTAATCTGATGAACTCGATTATGGTTTTTAATTTTTATATTTTTAGTTTTTGGTTACGGTTTAAGTTTTTAAGTACCAGTTAACTGTTAGTCTACGGTTAACTGTGTGTGTGTATGTATTTTTTAAAATATATTTAAAATATATTTTTATTTTTATACCTTAATTTTTCATATTTTTCTATAAAATATATATAGTACTTTAAACTAAATTTATATTATATCATTTAATTTAATTATATAATAATATTTATATGTAATATCCAATTAACTTTTATATATGTTATTTTTTATCATATATTGATGTTCATATTTTACTTAATAACATTTAATTATATTTTCTTATATTTTAGAGTCTATGTTATAACATTTAATATTATCCAAAATTATATTTGACTTAGAATCAAGCATATTAATTTTCAACAAATATCAAATCTATTTGATAATATTAGCTCTTAATTTATAAAATATGAATTTCGGCTAGTAAATTATGTTTGTTTTGTGATTTTTATTCTGAATCACTTTGCACATTTGAAATTGAATTGAAATTTTTCTAATTTTTTTTTTATAATTTTATGTTATAAATTTTAATAGTTAACTGAAAAATATTGATTAACCAAATTAAAACCGATGGACTGATTAATCGAATGTAACAAACTAATTAATGGTTAGTGATTTTTAAAAATCGATATTAATGGACTAGTTAATTTTTTTTACTTATGGACCGGTCAGCCGATCCATACTCACCCCTAGACTGGCATTTTTGGTTTATCCAATTACTTATTAATTAACCAAATGACATTCCTTTTTAATTTGGTTATTCCTTAATCCATTCATTTAGTCCATAGTGTCATAGCCATTTCATTACATACATACATTTATTTATATTATTTTTTTATTCTTGACAATTTATTAGAAATTTGAAGAGTATAACGATTCCATCTGATACTTGCTATCCTGCAAAAAGTTCAAATTACTATATATATAAACTTAACATAAATTTAGATTCAAAATTTTTTATCAAATCCATTTCCATATTTCATGCCAACTCCCATTCACTTCTATCCTCTATGTACATGCCAGTGCCAAATTTTCTCTTTTATAGCTTAACATCCCAAACTATCTGTCCTTTAAGCGCAGTCAAAATAAACAACGAAAACGACTAGTGGTTAGTGTTGAATACAATACCACAAGATTTCATATTTATATTTATAACTAAACAATCTCAATTTTCAGTATTAATTCTACATTTTAACTCCTCTACTAAAAGTATTATTATTATTATTATTATTATTATTATTATTATTATTATTATTATTATTATTATTATTATTATTATTATTATTCCATAATTTATGGCATCTAAACTTGCATAATTCATTAAACTTTATATTTGATCTTTATTCTCAATTATTTTACATAATTACTCTTTTAATCCACCTTATATCAAAATTTCTTTTTAATCCCTAAATTTTCACTTTACTATCATTTTTACCCTTTTTACACTAAATTTACATTTTTCCCTTTTATTACGAATTAGTCCTTATAACTTTCAAGTATAGTGAAAATTTATCATTTAGTCCCTTTTAATTTTCTTTTCCTCATTTGTCATCTTTTTACTATTTACCCTTGTTAACCTAGTTTTCATTGTTTATTTACACTATTGCCATCACTTTTTCACTTATTTACTCATTTGCCATTTTTTTATCTTTTATTTACATTTTTAACATTTTTTCATCTTTTATTTACACATTTGCCTCTAATAGTACCTAATAAAAATCCTCAAACTAGATAGTGGCCTATAATGAGTCGAGGTGACCACATGACATGGCCAACGCCTCAATCAAACAACATAATGACTTTTCTTTTTCACATTTCATATTGTACGTATACGTAGACTGTCATTTATCTACAACCATGAAACATTACAACTTACCACCAAAGTACACATCCTTATCGCTAGTCATTATATCTTATACTTTTGGTTTAACCACTAGTTACTAAGGGCATGTAAATCCCAAAAATATACCCTGGTAAGAATATGATATGTTTATGGGTATATATAATGTGAATAGTAACGATTATAAAAGTTGGTGATCGGTTTGAGACATAATCGGTATTAATAAATTTTTTGAAGGGTAATTGTAATGGTCCAAAAATTAGATTGGTCGAAAATAGTATTTTCCGATGGTGAATAGTGACACTGAGGTGAATAGTGACACTGAGGTGAATAATACCTTCCAAAGTTAAAAAAAATATTTTATTTGATCATTGAAAAGAGCATGTTAGCAAAAGTCTGTGGTTCAAATTTGAAATCAAACGGAGGTCGTTTGGATCACGAAAAGGCATTAAAAAGTTAAGTCACTCAAAATTTGGAATATAACTAGTTTGACTCGACCATAAAATGTGCTACGAATCTTAGAAAAATAATCCAAAAATATGGATGCGCTCATATTGATGAGTAAAATTATATGGTAATGCAAAATTAATTTTTTGGTGGCTTTGAAAAATTGGGGTTTCGGACTGGTAAAAGTTAACCAGACTGAAAAGCGATTTCTAATTAACTCAAAAATATTCGTGAAGTCTAATGAATATATTTTGAGAATTAAGAAAGTATTTTTAGGAAGGTTTGAATATAGAAAGTAAGAGAAAAATAATAATTTCTGTTTAAATAGTAACAGGTTGACTGTGGGTTTGATCGAGATTTTAAAAATAGCAAATAATTTTTAAAAATTGTAAAAAGTTTCATTTGGGCTCTATTTAGTATTTAAAATTATTTGATAGTGAAAATTTTATTTTACGATGACACCGAAAATTGGTTAATCGGACCGACTTGAGTGAACTGGATTAGAAATGAACTTCGATTAAGCTGAAATTTTTCATGGAGGCTTAATTTATTATTTTAAGAATTATAAAATTGATTTTGAGCGAATTTGAACTTGGAAAGAGAGATAAATAATTTAAAGTGCATTAATAAGCTGAAAAAATCAAATTGGGCTTAATTAGGCCCAACCCCTTTGGTTGAACCAAGCCCAGCATAAACCAACCTTATAAAGAGCCAAAAATATCTGTAATTTTTTTGAGAATTCACCCAGCTTCTCCCTCTCTCCTATTTCTTCTTCTTGGCTAAATTGGCCATTCCGTCTTTCAAGAATTCCTTTATTTTCTCTCTCTAAATCTTTCACCAAATTCCACTCTTTCAAGCAAATCAAGGCTTTTATTTCACATGATAACCATATCTAAGCTCGATTTAGAGTGATTGAAGTGAAAAATCAAGATTTATCAAGTTATGTATCAAAAATAATGTATGAGAAATCAAGCTTTATAATTTGATTTAAATGTTTATATAGATATATTAAGGTATGTAGAGCTCATTTGTGATGTTAGATTTAATTTTGGAGCAAAGAAAATGATGGTTTTATACCTTTACATATTTGGCCACTTAGGATTTTTAAAGAAAATGATGATGATTGATGGAGTAAAGCTAAGGAGAGGAAGATTAAAGTATGGAGGAAGTGAAACAAAGGTAAGTGGATACAATATCCCCTAATTTCTATTGATTTGGTTTGATTTGTGGTTATATGTGTTATACATGTATGTGATTAATGCATGAATAATTAAAATAATTGCTATAGATTTGATTAAAAGGATTGAAAATGGTGCTTTGAATGATTTAATGGTAGGAGAAAATAAATTTAAGTGGAAGACCTCTTATGGCCGAATGGTATGCTTAGGGAATTCTTAATGATTTTGTGATTTTTTATGTTAATTAAGTATGGATCTATGATAATGAACATGAGACTGAGTGATTTAAGTAATTAAATTGTTATAAAAATGATTGAAATGGATTATATTATATTAGGTTGGATGGAGATTAAGAATCAATTAAGGAATATGTCAAATGTTAATGAATAATAAATGCATGTTAATAGTGTTTAACATAAGATTCAACGAAAATAATGAAAAGAATGGAAAATGATATAGTTAAAGTAAATAAAAGACCTAAATGAAAGAAATTGAAAGTTTAAGGACAAATTATAATTTTGCAAAACATTAAGAAAAAAGAATAAAATGGTAATTCAGCTGTTCTAGGGCCTAAATTATAGTTTCATAAAAGTATAATGAATTAAAAATATAGAGTATAAAACCGATGGTAATTTTGTAAATAACAGTAGGGATAAAACTGTAAAGCAATGAAGTTCAAGGACTAATCAGTAATTTTTCCCTTATATAAATTTTAAGTGTGAAAAAGAAAGAAAGAATGGTAATCCCGTACACAAAAATACAGGTGGAGGATAAAATCATAATTTAAGGGGGTCGCAAGGGACTAAAAAGAAATTAAGTCATGTTAAGGAATAAAATTTAAATTATTATAAATAAAATTAAATGATGCAAAAATATTAATAGCAATAAGGATCTAAGTAAGTAAAATAATGAATAACTATATAATAATATTGTAATGAGTTTTGTGTAAAAGAATAAAGAAAGTAGGGACCAAAAGAAAATGTAAATAGACCGAAAAGCAAATAAGTAGATTTCAAAGATTGAAATTAAAGCCACTGACAGGGTTAAAAATAAAGATAACAAATAAGAAAATGAACCCTTAGTATATACTAAGGCATATTGTGTGGGTATAAGATGGGTAATGGCCTAAAATGAATCTGAACATGAAAAGAAGTGTCCATGAATTTATTTAGAATTTATGAAATTTATATAAATATTTTTTAGAATGAAATTGTATTATGTTTAAAATGAAATTATTGAATTATGGTGAAATAATTCATAAAATAAGTGAAAATGATGAATTATAATAGATAATTCATAATATGTGCAAGGGTAATGGAAAAGTTGAATGGTAAATATATTGAAATGCAAAAGCAAATGAAAAAATCAGATGTGTAAAAGTGATAAAAAAAACTAAATGAATAGTATATCGAAATGAAAAGCAAAAATTGAATGGATAGTGTATCGAAATGAAAAAGCAAATAAAAATGTCAAAAATGTGAAAAGTGACTCTGAAATAAATAAAGAATGCTACCCTTAGTAATGGTCGGGAGATTTAAATCTAGTTCAGGATATAATTGGTTAGCCATAGGGACATCCATACCACAGTGCAAGTCATGGTGACTTATTTTGCTATGGTAGGATCGTTATGATCTCCCATAGTTTTTGTCTGACTGTCTATTCTGATATGATCTGAGGTAGATTGATCCTTCGGGGTCATTCCCTACTATCTACTGTGGGCTCGTAGGATCCATGTCTCGTATATCTGGTTAAAAGATTTCTACTAGGATCGTACTAGGGACATAATGGTAAAAATGACTTAAAAGTACAAAAAGTAAAATGTAAATGAAAATGAGAGTGAAAAAGAACTGATATGAAAGAAAATGAATAGTTTAAGGTCAAAATGATAATTTACCTAAATAATAAATTTAATGGGTAAAAGTGATAAAGTCGTGAATGTATGAATAAATATAATAAAATAGTGAAAGAATAGCTTAAAAGTAACCCTTTTGTAGTCTTGAAGGACTAAAATGAAATTTGATCCGAAAATGATAAAATAGGGACCAATTGGTAATTTGTATGCCAAATAATGGATTTGGAGTGAAAATAAGAGAACTAATGGCAAACTTGTAAATAGGATGTAAAAATGATAGTTTTGTAATTAATTGAAAGATTAGGGATCAGTATATAATTTGCCATAAAGCGGTGTATTTGAAATAAAATGATAAGTTACATGTCAAATAAGAAATTTAGAGTAAAAGCAAAGATAAGTAGTGGCATTAGCGTAAATAAATAATAAAAGAAAATACCACTGTAATTTAACGAAAGTGCAAGGACTAAATTGTAATTTAGCAAGGAAAATGTTAATTGAAAGATGAAACTGTGAATGAACCCTATTATATGATAAGATAGGAATTTAAAGTGTAATTTTTACACTTAAGTGAAAATAGGGATTAAATCGTAATTATTCATGTCATAACATATATTAAAAATAAAATAGAGGAAAAATCAAGCCTTAAGAGTAAGTGTGGCAGAAATAAAAAGATTCTTTTAAAATGAACAACTGAACAAATGTCTAAATAACTATGTAATGAATAAGAGAATAACGATTAATTTCCAAGTGAAAACGGGATGTGAATGAACTTATTTGTAAAGAGTGAAAAGAATTGGTATTAAAGTATAAATTGGCAAGAAAATAGTATGTTAAGAATCGAAATTGTAAATTGGATAATGAATAGTAAATAAAGTGCATAAATGAGTTCAATTAGTGATATCAAAAGTAATTAATTATAATTGAAGGTTAATATTGTAAATCAATGAAAAATAAGCATAAAAATGGTAAATACACTAAGTGATATGTTTAAAGGATAAAACTAATAATTGTATTCTACTGAATGATTGCAACAGTTTTCCATGTTAAATGCATGTGTGTATGATTGTAGGATGCACATCAAGATGGTAAATAAATAGTTAAGGTTAAATAATGCTCATGGAAGCTTGCATGTGTATGTGTATGTGAGCATGCATGTATGTATGTGTATGTGTAAATGATATTTTTGTGAAAAGTTTGGGATATGTATCCGTCACTAGGCATTTCGATGCTTAGTGCATAGTTTGTTGACTGCGCACATGTTATAAAGATAGAAAGATGGATAGCCGATGCTACAATAGTGATAAAAAACAAAGCAGGGTTCAAGGATGATAGTAGGCATAACATATATATATGTGTGTGTATATTGGAGGTATAATGTATGGATTGCACTTGTGTAATATTTAATTATAGTTATGTCTACCTTATGGGTATGTTATGGTATGAATGTAATTTGTGAGTTTAAAAAAAATTAGCAGACTGTTTAGTGTAGCCATTTTCATTATCACCTTTCTATTGTGATATCCGATCATTATACGTTAGGTACAGTGGTATAAAGGTGTTACAGTAATTCAGTAATTTATTTAAGTTAAGGTGTAAATGCATAATAAGCATAATACACGAGTTAATATGTAAATGAGACAAGATTTATATGCTAGTAAGTGATTAAACAAAGTTTAGTGGTCAAATTGTAAACAACAAGAGATGAAAATGGAAGCCAATGGGGATCCAACACTTGTTTCCCTAAAGACTAAAAAAAGTTGGATATTTAGGAGGGGGTCGGTCACTTATGGCTTCAAAAAAATGCCATAATTTTATGCTCTTTCGTTCTCTTCTTCTCATCATCTCTTAAGTTTTCTAAAGTCTTGCTTCTATTGAGAATAGAGTTGTAGATTGTAGAGAGAGACAACATATAAATGTTAAGGTCAAGGTGAGAAAGAAATGATTTTTCTATTTTCTCATCT
Organism: Excoecaria agallocha; assembly: GCA_037975025.1. NCBI lineage: Eukaryota > Viridiplantae > Streptophyta > Magnoliopsida > Malpighiales > Euphorbiaceae > Excoecaria > Excoecaria agallocha. Next base: position 56,538,450 of record CM075806.1, on the reverse strand, counting down.
AATTTTCTTTTAATATATGAACTAATCAATGGATGAATCATAATTAAATGGTGTTTTGTGAGAGTATCTGGAAGAAGTGAAGGATTAAGGCTAAGAAAGGAAGAGATGTAGAGCTGGAGAAGAAAAATATAAACTTCAAATAAGGTATGAGAGAGTTGTTTTCTTATTGTGTATGTTGAATTTAGTTGCTGGAATTATTATTGAATGTTTATGTGATATGTATATACGTGTTTGAGGTTAAAATATGTATAAGTGAGGAAGTCATAGAGAGAAAATGTTAGATGGTGAAATTCTGGTGCTAGATCTATAAGACTTGTAGAGATTATTTTGATAATATCTTGAGTTATAGATCTCTAAATGGGATGATTCCACTTGGAGAATAAACTAAACTCATAGAATTAAAATTCATATGAAGAGACCAAAACCTGATTTTTACTATAAGTATCTAGAATTTTGGCTTGAAATGTGACTAGGTCAGCTACCCTGTCATTTGGAGTAGCTCTTGGTATTTTAAGTATGTCTCCTGTTATAAAAGTACAAATGGCCTGATTTTTTATTCTATAAAAACTAGAGACATAAGGAAATAAAAGTCTAAGAGATTATTTAGCCTAGATTTAGATGGAACTACGTTGAAAATGCAAAACAAAGTGAATGAGGGAGCCCTATTTCGTCATGAGTCAGCACCACTTATGACAAGTCAGCGCACTTATCCTTTGTCATGAGTCAACACCATTTGTAACAAGTCGGTGCACTTAGCCTCTATCATGAGTCAGCACCACCCGTGCCAAATCGACACAAATCCATTCCTCCCTCCTTTGCTTTTTAAACACCAATCTTTTAAGTATGTCTCCTGTTATAAAAGTACAAATGGCCTGATTTTTTATTCTATAAAAAATAGATACATAAGGAAACAAAAGTTTAAGAGATTATTTAGCCTAGATTTAGCTAGAACTATGTTAAAAATGCAAAACAAAGTGAATGAGGGAGCCCTATTTCGTCATGAATCAGCACCACTTATGACAAGTCGGCGCACTTATCCTTTGTCACGAGTCAGCACCATTTGTAACAAGTTGGTGCACTTAGCCTCTATCACAAGTCAGCACCACTCGTGCTAAATCGACACAAATCCATTCCTCCCTCCTTTGCTTTTTAAACAATAATATTTTACTCCAAAGTATCCAAATGCAATTTAAACTTGAATTTGGATAAAAAGAACCTATGAACGTAACTATACTAATTTGCATCATAAGAATATGCTTGATTTAAGTGAATGTATGATTAAGAATTGGTTAATATCTTTAATGAGTCTTTTTATTTTAATGTTATACATAGTAATGTAATTTACTTTAAGAATATGATGGAGAATATAAAAATGTAAATATGCATGAAACGAGGATTTATTTCATCAAGAACATGTATGTATGTACCTACTCATCAATTTTTATTTTACATGAGCTCCAAGTGATATAAAAAGTGGAATAATGCATGTATATAATACTTGTTAGAAAGGGCATCATAGTATATATGTGTATTTATGCATCTAAGTGTGTCTACATGAATGAACATGGGAAATATGCATATTTACATTAATGTAACAACTAAGTTATTGATTTGTATGAGTCTTGGTTGTTGATAGATATGAACAGCTAGGTTTATTAGGTACAAACACAATTGCCACAGTATTGGCCCCATTTGCCCCCCTTTGGAACCATGGTTTTGACTCCGTTCAGATCCATAATGTAATGGCCCGAATGTCGAGCCAATTGTAAATAGTATTTTTCGATAGTGAATAGTATATTCGGGCTGAAAAGTACATCCGAAAATGAAAAATATTTTATTTAACCATTGGATAATATTGGCCATGGTGAGTCCGATGTTGAAATTTGAAGTGAAACCGAGGTCAAATGGACCACTAAAAGTAAAAAATACGAAAAAGCTAGCGAGTCAATTTTTCTTGTAGGAATGGTTGACTCGACATTAACCGAATTTTTAAAAATAGTAAATGGACTCTAAAAATTGCTAGATTTTGCAGATCTTAATGAAATTTCATGTAAAATATTTTGGTATAAAAAATAAATTTTTCGATGATACCGGTAGTTATTAAATCAGACCGATTCTATTGAACCAGACTAATAATGGACTCCAATTGGGCTGAAATTTTGTGTATAACCTATTTTTGATGTGATAAAAATGATGGAATCAAATTTGAGATGATTTGGATTTGAAAAGTGAGAGAAATTAATTAAAGCCATTTAATAGGTTATTAATGGGCTTTGGTTAATTTGAATTAAATCCACTATAGACCCAAGCCTAAGCCCATTAAAACCAACTATAAAAAGCTGAAAAATCTATGGAATGCCAGAATTTTTCACTACCTTCTTCTCCCTCTCCTTGGTCGGATCCTCTTTCACCATCTCTTCCTTAAATTTCTTTCATCTTAGCCTAAATTATTCACTAAACCAAGCATAAGGAAATTATTTCTACCTCTCTAGATTATTATTTAAACCTTTATCCTTTGATTTGAGGAATGGAAGCAAGAGAAATTAAGTGACAAACCTTTAGATTTCAAAGAAAGGTAAGTGAAATTCATGGTTTTAATTTTGTTTTAAGGTACCTACAAGTATTTTTAGGTGCCTAAAGTTCAATTATATGATCAATTTAAGTTTTTGAGATCAATAAGTATGGTATTTAATTGTTAAAGTATGTGGCCATGGTAAGCTCTTCAAGTGAGGGACAACCATCCAAGGCCAAATGGAAGGAAAAAAGGAGCCTTAAGAGGCCTAAAGCTTGTGAAGAAGGTGATTGACTAATAAATCCTATTATTTCCCTAAATTTTTTATGATTTTCCTTTATGTAACTTAAGGAAAAATTAATTAAATGATGTTTAATTGAAATTGATGTTAGAATGATGAAATTAGATCCTAATTAAGCCTAGTGGGATGCTTAATTAAAATTTTAGATAATTAAATAATGGACTTCCTTTGTTGGTCGAATGGATCCCTAAGGAGAATTAGTGTTTACTTTGTATATTTTGATGGAATTAAGCCATAATTTGACAATAAAAATGAAATAACATGTTCATAAATTTTTATAGAATTTATGGAAATTATTTGAATATTTTGGAATAATTAATGAATTATATAACTTGAAAAAATGATAAATTTTTGGGAAATAATGTATGAAACAAGTAAAATATGTGCCCATGAATTTTTATAGAATTTCTAAAAATTATTTGAATATTTCAAGATGAAATTTTGGTTATGTATAAGGTGAAAATATTGAATTATTGTGAGTTAATTCATAATTTGATGAAAAAATGGTGAATTATGGTGAAATAATTCACAAACTATGTAAAAAAAGACTGAAAAGTTTGACTGACAAATGAATTAAATGAAAAAGTAATGATAAGTGAGAAAATTCGGATAATAATTTATAATTTAACGAAATTATGCCCTTAGAAATAGTTTGACAGTAAAATCTAGTTCGGAATATAATTGGCTGACCATAGAGATATATGTACTGCAGTGCAAGTCATGACGACTTGCTTTGCTATGGTAGGATCTCTGATCTCCATTGTATCTATCTATTCCGGTATCTGTTCTGTGGAAAATGATCTTTCGAGGTCATTTCTTAATCTGTTTGTGGCCCCATGGGATTCACGTCCCGTGTATCCGATATGAGAATTTCTATCGAAATTGTACTAAGGGCACTATGTTAAAAATATATTAAAAGTGTGAAAAGAAAGACAAAAAAAAATGAAGTTTAATGTGAAAATGGATCTAATTGAAAGAAAATAAAAATTTTAGGGACAAAACGGTAATTTTACCAAAACTGGTAATTAATGAGTAAATGTGATTAAGAAAAGACTATAAAGGGTAAAATGATAATTTGGTATTCCAACAGTGAAAAAATGAAGTTTTATAAGACATGGGGACCAAAGTGTAATTTTTACATGAAAATATTAAAGTAAAAAGTAATTGGTAATTTATGTGTAAAGTTATGAGTTAAGAATGAAAATAAAGAAATATAATGGCAATTTTGTAAATATTGAATAAAAAGGATATTTTGAAATTAAATGAAATTTTAGGGACTAAATTGAAAAAAATTAATTAAAGTTATGGCTTTAATTAAGAAGGATTGCTAATAATGGAATAAAAATGTCTTTTTAAAATAGAAATGAATAATAATCGTGTGATCGTAATTATACTGGAAGTTGTAAATTTAACTATTACTTAATTAGAATAATTATAGTGTAGAAAATATTATGATTTTTAGTCACCACTAAGCATTCTTTATGCTCATCACGTAGGATTTACTGCGTGCAGCTACTAAAGAAAAGGAGCACTAGTACACAGATAGAGAAAGAATTTGAAGGATTGAAGATGAATTTTTAAGTGGCATGTATATGTATGTAATAACTAATTAGAGTAAAGGAGTTGGTATATTTAGTACCTTTTATGTATATATATGCAAATTATGTTTGGATGATGGAATAGTTGATGGTTACGGTTGAATGATGAATGCTATTTGAATGTTGTTATTATTGAATTGCTATGCCTTTGAGAAGCTGTGGAAATTGTCTGCGTTTCAGGAGGGCTAGTTAGATTTATGGCCATCATATTGTCAAATTTTTATAAAATTGAATAGTAACCTTGGATAGTTATAGGCCTGCAACAATGTAATTTAAAAGTTGTATAAATGGACTAAGAAATAAAAATAACAGGTTAAGTGGTAAAAAAAAGTTGGCTTTTTGCAATGTTCCGTTAGGTTTGTTTGGTATGAGTGTTACTCACAAGAATTGATATCTTCGGGTACTTATAGGAATTGATACCTTTAGGTATCTGCAATTGCAGTACTTATTGTCTACTTCTATGGTACATAAGCATATGACTATATAAAATAATAATTAATGTTATAGATTATATTATATGATTAAGCTATAATTACATGAACATAAGCGTATCAACGTATATAAATTTTTTATGAGATGTGATTGGCACAATTGATTAACGCATGGAGGTGTATATGTGTGTGTGTGTGCGCGCGCGTGTATGTTTGTGTTTATGTGTTGAATATGTAATAAAAGAAGCGTATTATGAAAATGAATAGAATAAATAAGTAATCGAATATGTACAACTTAAAACCATGCACTTTGCATGCTATACAACTTTTCTACAAGTAATTGAACTACCAACCCAATGTGTTACATATATAATTTTAACACATAAGGTGCCACATGTTATCCTAGTGATTGCACCTTCGCGGTACCTATTGAGGCGATACCTTTAGTATCTAGTGCTCTCGATGGTCTGCACCTATATCAAGTTCAAGTTACAAAAGTGATTATAATGTAATTATCGTGGTGTTAGAAATGAGAACGATTTAGGAGATTTTTGTCTTGTTAATGAATAATATTGTTAAAGCCGATAATTGTGTAGAGTTAGCATATATGGAACGTAGTTAATACATATATGGATTTGAGCATGTATTGATGGTAATTCCATATGTATGTGTGATAGATGAAATATAAAGTGTATCGTCGATACATTGCATGTTAGTTAAATACAAGATATAAGTTATATATTTAGAACTACATGGTTCTGATTCTCGATATGGGATTCGTAGGAAGCTTGAAATGTTTATTCCAAGTCCAAACCAAAGTGATAAATGAGTTGATAGATACTTAAGTGTTAATGACAATTCAACATATGGAAACTAAGTATAAGATTTATGAGTAATTTTGCCTTCAATAGGAAAGAGTAAATAATCGACATGAATATATAGTTAAGAATAAGTAATTATAGAGAAATTATTGAGCTAAGTGTCAAATAAGTTATAGAAGAGAAGAATAATATTCATGTTTGGCCAGTGCAATAATAGGCTAAAACAACGTTAGTACGTAACAGGTTATGTATTGTGTAGTTATACTTAGTAATAATTATTAAGCATGACTTAGTTTGAACTATTTCTTAAATAAGTAATAGTTGGAGGACGTGCATAAAAGGATGATCTAAAGGTTCATGGAGAGTTCTTCTAGATATAGATTATAGTAATAATTATATAAAGTGTTATATTTAAAATAAAAGGTATTTTAAATTAATTTGTTTGAAGATTGTATTATTTACTTGTGCAACATTATTGTATACATTGCAAAGGTATATTTTGAAAGTTATTATGTGTAAATTTAATTAAAGAATATTAATTGTATTATTGTCATATGAGATTGGTTATAATATTCCTTGCATTTGTAGCACCCATATAATCCTAGGGGGCATTAGGGTGTTACAGGGCAAATAGATTCTTATTACATATATTAAGTTTATCACATTTTTACTAAGATTTACATTATGTACCATTTCAAGTTTGAGCATTTCACACTAATTCCATCGAAGATTTATATGTTCATCTCATGATCATTAATTTTCATCATAATTACAATAAAGACATGTCATTTTCATAAGGTAAACCATTTGGCCACCAAGTCATTTCACCAATTCATATTGTTGTATCATGATTTATCATTTCATTCATATTTATTTGATCATTTGATGCTTCCATTTGCCATTATTCATTAATATCCAAGGGTTATTACAATGTTCTTCATTTGGCCAGATCTCTAATTATGCATTATGGGCTATTTTATCCTTAGAACTAGATCTAATTCTTATTTAAATGATCAATTCATCACATCTTTTTATCATGAATTCATTGGAATTCTGACATAATTTTCTTAGTGTTTGGTTCGACCACAAGAAATCTTAAGGCACTATTGTTTCATTTCATCTCATATATCATCCAACTTCATCAATTTACTAACAACCCACTGGTTACATCCACATTTCGCGCAACTTTCACATGTTACATGATTTAAATTTGATGAAATTAAGTAATAATTGTATCCATTAACCTTATTTGAGCTCTTCTTCTTCTAATTCAGCTTCTCTTTAACCTTTTCTTCTTATGCCCTTTCTTCCTCCTCCTCCTCTTCTCCTAGTTGAATTCCCACATGCACAAATCAGTAGTTTTTTCAATTATGACATAAAATCACTTAAATCAACCATTTTTGCTAATTCTCACAAAATCCTATTAAAATTTCTCAATTACTTACTTGGAGATTTTTACCCAACTTTGAATTCTTCACTTTTTCACACTTAATTCTTCTCCTAAGCTCAATTTAGAGTAATAATGATAATGATGGTGAAGATTTTGACGAATTAGGGTGAAATATGTGGAAATGAAGCTTTAAAGATTTGGCTATGGAGGTTTATAGAAGAGGAAGCTATGGGACGGGGAAGATGTGGGAGATGAGGTGGTTTGTTGCCCATTTCTACCCCTTTTTCCCTTAATTACAACCCCTGTAAATGAATGGCTAGGATACATTAGGTAGTATCCGATCCAAGGATCCAAAAATTGCCACTTGTCAAGCTATGTTGGTTATATATTTTTTATGTCGAATTACCATCAAAATTAGTTCAAAATATGTAAAAAATATTATTTAGAATGTATTTAAAATGTCGGATCAAAATGAGGTTGTTTCGATAAATTTTCTGCTCTAGAGGTGAAATTACAAGTTCGAAACTCAAATTTTTAAAGTTATCCAAAAATTCATTTTCACCTTCAAAATTTCATTGTGATTATTTTTAATGGTTTTATGCGATCAAAATAATTTTTTGAGGTCCGTAACAATTTTTTTCAAACTGGTCAAACCTTAGTCAACCCATGTCATTATTCTCGCAAACCCGCTATTTATTTTTATTTTTGACTTTTGAGAATTTATTTCATCTCAGTTTTATCTCAAATTATATCACTGGACTCTTCATAAATTTCACTTTCCAGTAGCAAAAAAAAAATTGAAGGCCCCACGTGATACTATTCTCCCGATGTTACTATTCACTACCTGAAAAGTATTATTCATGTTATCAAAATTTTAAGGGTGTTACAAAATCTCCCGACCTAGCCTTCCCAAAAAGTTTTAGAGAAAATTATAAAAACATTCCATTTTTAACTTTACTTTTAAAAATACACTTTCAATTTTAAAGTTTTACATTTTTTTTATTTTTTTCAAATTTACATTTTTTAAAAACATCATTTTTTATCTTTTAAAACAAAACTTATCTTCACCTTTTTTTATAACTTTTAAATAACAAATTTATCCCCTTTAAAATGAAAAACTAGTTGTGTTAACTAAAATTAAATCAATTATATGCAAGTAGAAACACAATCGATACTGAAAAAAGGAATCAAAATACCGAAAAAAGGGAAGAAAAGTGAAAATTTGAAAGGCAATTCAAAAAGGATGGAGAAGGAAGAACAATTCAATCAATGGCTTTGAAAAAATTTTAAAATCTAGTATTGTCATTCATATTATTGAATTCAGCACATTTATGTATATACAATTGATATATCAAATTGTATTGTTGAAGTTCATTCCTTGATTTTGGTATATCAATATATATCAACTTCTATATCAAATTCCAATACTAAATTATATACCTTTCAATTTGGTATACTTTTATATATATAAGGCATACCCATTAGTATATTCAATTGAATTGTTAAAATTTTCACCTTACAATTTTAAGATATACTTTATGTATACCAAATTATAGATTAAATTCTCTACCCTTTAGTTCAGTATACCAATGAATATGAAGATGTACCAACTGTTATATGCAACGGAATTGTTGAAATTCATATCTCACAATTCGGTACTATTCAATCCAAGGATCCGAAAATTGCCACTTGTCAAGCTATGTTGGTTATATATTTTTGTTGTCGAATTACCATTAAAATTAGTTCAAAATATGTAAAAAAAAATATTATTTAGAATGTGCTTACAATTTCGAATCAAAATGAGGTTATTTCGATAAATTTTCTGCTCTGTAGGTGAAATTACAAGTTCGAAACTCAGATTTTTAAAGTTATCCAAAAATTCATTTTATACCTTCAAAATTTCATTGTGATTATTTTTAATGGTTTTCTGCGATCAAAATAATTTTCTGAAGTCCGTAACCATTTTTTTCAAACGGGTCAAACCTTAGTCAACCCATGTCATTATTCTCGCAAACCCGCTATTTATTTTTATTTTTTATTTTTGAAGATTTATTTAATTTCAATTTTATCTCAAATTATTTTACTGAACTCTTTATAAATTTCACCTTCCAGTAGAAAAGAAAAAAATTGAGGGCCCCACGTGATATTTGTAACACCCTTACTGAACAGCCTGACTGTGCATAAGATAACCTGAAAATTTTTTTTTTCTTTTTCCAAGGACCATTGGTCAGATACTGGTCATTGACCCTTTGAGGAACAATGCACTGAGTGTCAATTCCAAAATCAGCAAGATTTTTCTTTCGAAACTTAACTATCCCATCGACCCAGGCTGGACCAATAAGAAATACTTAATAAGTAAGTAAGCCGATAAAACTATAATTGTCCAAGTGACTGAATACCAAATAAAAATTCGGTAATATAACGCCTAAAAACTTAACTAACCCACCTGAAAAACAGACAATTCCTCAGCCCTTCAAGGACACCACAAACATAACTAATACATCCATTCTCATTAGTTTCTTTTTACATGTCATCAGATAATTCAATTTTATAACTAATACTCTTAAACAGCTATAAAACTTTAATATTCATAAGCAAATTTACATGTACATAAATGCCTCACTACATCTGTGACCCTCAACATGAAAATTTCTGAAACTAGAGCTCTTCTTCTGCTGATTGAACCGAAGCAGCTGTCTAACCAAAGACCAGCCTATCCTGTACCTACACGGATAACAAAACCCGTGCTAAGCTATAAAGCTTAGTGGGGAACAAAGTATTCTAACCATAATCTTTTAAACACATAATATCAATTATGCTAATACAATGTTAAAAATACTTCTACCAAAACCTTCAATTACCCTAGATCCCAATTCTTATATTCAACAATAAATCACAAATATAAGTAACAGAACATCTTACTGACATGGTCAATAAAACTTAATAATGTAGTAAACAATGCATCATTCAATATTACCATAAAAGACATCCGGTATATTTCTTTCATATATTTACATCATTTAAAACATATCATGCATTCAAAATTCACTTTCATGTAATCATTAAATACTTTTAACAAGATGAACAATATAATACTTAACACGATAGTATGCCATTTGTTATGTACTTGATCGATACAAAGGGATATTCATTCTTATACATATAGATACATAAGGCTTATATAGAATTTAAGAATCACATGCTCATCAATATTTTAACTTGCAATTTAATATCCATTTGATGTACTTATACAAGAGGATAATTCTTATGCATATTAGTTCTGAATTATAACATTTCTTATCTTCTATACTTTTCAACTTATTTTCATATTAATGCCCCTAGAACAGTACCGACAGAAATACTCAGACTGGATATACGGGATGTGGACCCCTACGGGTCACAACAGAATGAGAAATGACCTCCACATCCCTCATATAACATATGAACATATGATAGTACGTATAATATATTTACTATGGAGATCAACGATCCAACCATAGTAAAGCAAGTCGCCATGACTTGCACCGCGGTATAGAATCCCTATGGCTAGCCAATTATATCCTGAGCTAGTTTTTACTGCCAGACTATTTTCTAAGGGCGCAAAAGATAACTTTCTTTCAGTACATTTATCATTAGTTCAATCCAGATAATACAATTATTCAGAACATTCACTTAAGTCAGGAATTATTCCACAATAATTCAGCAAATTATCTTTAAAACGGTTTTCAGTCATCAGAGAAGTCTATTTTATACATATTCTTTCAATTTATTTTAAACAATCTAATAATCATATATGAACAATACGTGTACTAGTCATGATAGTTTATGCCTTACTAAACTATTTTCATGAGAATGAAATTATATATAATCACACCCATCGTGAGTACCTAAAACAGCATGTAAACTCATAATCATTTCAGAAGAACGTACCTGCATGGCCCATCGTGATCATCTCTTTTAAACCTTTGTACTTATTATATCATTACCAAACATAATAATATGGTCATAATATGTCTTAAAAAGCTATACTGAAAATGACAAACAGAAGAATATTACTTATTACAGCATGAGATTATAACTAGCATTTTAAAACAATTAAGGTGTGATTCACAGCTTTAACAGAGTTACTCCTATCAATAAAATCTTCAACGACATCTACTTATTTCAATTCAATTTCTTTCACAACTACTCTGACTCTAAGTTTTGGCTTCATCAATTATACTCATATTCATTCATATTAGTTGATTTAGCTATATAAGTTCAATCGTTAACTTAACGGTCAAAAACTATACTATTACGTTGAAGATCCAAACATGAAGTTCCATTATGATTTGGTTAAACTCCTATTTAAAATTTTAACCCCAACTAGGCAAGACCTAGAACAGTGATCAGTACACTACCCTATTAATTTTATCAAGAATATAAGAAGTAAACCATTAACACATACTTTAATTAAATTATTTAATTTATAACATAAACAGAAGTCCAACATCAAACATCCGTGAAAACTATATTCATAACTTCCAACTCTTTTTCTTTTTACAGAATGGTTAAGAAGCCTAGAGAGGAATTAAGATATCCCAGACAAAAACCTCGTATACTGGACTAAGTAGCTAGCCAAAGATTGTACTAACTTATATCCAGTTTTATTCAGTATCCTCATTTCACAATACAGACATGAGAGGCAATTAGCCAAAGTCGTTTTAAAAGGCATGAAGAAGCCAATAAAAACAAGACAGCTTTGATCAGTAGGAACCAGCGACAATTAATTTCAACTCACTATTGTTCACTTTTATTTTTTTCGCTTATCCAACTCCAGTTGTTGAAACTATAATTTATTTTATATTATTACAATTCCAAGATTATCTTGTATATTAAGAACTCAAAGGTATACACTTTCATAGCCACTCAAAATTCCTTCACTACTAGATATCTGTGGATTCTCTAAGTCAAGGATTGGGCTTCAAAAGTAACAAGTTTGATGGCTAGCAATCTACCACCAAGCATATGGTGAGTACCCGTATAAATGGAACTTTATCATGAAATTCAATATTACATATTCCATTCCACCAAGAGAAACTGCTTTAATAAAACAAATAAGAACTTCTGTTTCCCTTGTTATGCTACTTTCTCTAAAGCTTGAAAATTCGCTTGACACGTTCAAGATTCCATAATGACTTGCACTCAAACTTTCTCAAAAAAAACCAACCAAAAAGTCCCCAGTCAGGTATATCAAACTCATATATACCAATTTAAAATCATTTCGAAGACATTTACATATTTAACCAAGAAAGTACACATAATTAAACTTTCAACCTTATTCAGGGCAAATATGTGCTCACAAACACTGTAACTCATTTACTCTTTCAGAGGTTAATAAATTTTCTTATAACAACCTTAATATATACAAAGCTAATATAAACTTAATTCCCATATCATAATCATATTTCAATTTATCTCACTAATATCCAGCCTTATGTATTTATTTAACACCAATCAAACATATATATTATCTTCTTTATAGTCTATATTAGGGGTTTAGCATTCTTTCCATTTCAAGCTGTATATATATCTATATACATATAACTTTGGTTTATTAAAATCTACTAAAATAACACATGCATATCAGGATTCCAAGTACCCGCACTTTAGAGTCGAAGGCCAAAATACTCCCTCCATTCTGCCTGTTCGGAGCCTCGCCGGAGCCTCATCGGCGGCTCACCGGAGCCTCGCCGGAGACTCGTCGAAGCGCCGAGCCTGAAGCCAGAGTCGCCGGTAGCATTCTGGTGGTCTTCACGCGCCTCACCACTGTCTCAAGTCGCCGAAAAACCACCTAAAACCACCGGCTGCCACGTGCTCCGATCTGCACTTCGCCGGCGAGTGGGGACAATCGGAGGGTACCGAAAGATCCGCCTCAGCCTCGTGATCTCGCCGGTGTTGTCAGCTCCCTCAACCGGCGTCAAGAACTACCGGAAAAAGAGAAAGAAGCGAAGGAGATGATGGGGAAAAACGGAAGAAGACGGAGCGCGATTGTGGGGGAAAGAGATGAACGGAGGACGACGGCGGCGATCGGAGCCTCCTCGCCGGTGTCGTGGACAACGGCCAGCCGACGGCACCCAAGCCGCCACCGCCTTGCTCCTTCCTCCTCCCTCTCCCTCCCGATTTCTCTCCCTTTCTTTTTTTTTTCTTTCTTTTTATAATACTAATAATAATAAGAATACTCATAAAAATAATACTCATAATAATACTAAAGAATTTTACCCATAAATTCTCTTTCTTCTTTTAAATATCAACCACACAATTTTTCTTTTAAAAATCTTACCCTTTTAACATTATTATTAATATATATATATATTAACTTCCATATGTTTTAATTAACCATTGATAAATTAAAACCCGAAAACATAATCAATCCAAATTTATTTTTGGGGCGCTACAATATTATTCGCCTGGTGTTACTATTTACTACCTGAAAAGTATTATTCATGTGATCGAAATGTTAAGGGTGTTACAAAATCTCCTGACCTAGCCTTCCCAAAACTTTTTAGAGAAAATTATAAAAACATTCCATTTTTAACTTTACTTTTAAAAATACACTTTCAATTTTAAAGTTTTACAATTTTTTTTTCAAATTTGCATTTTTTAAAAACATCATTTTTTATCTTTTAAAACAAAACTTATCTTCACCTTTTTTTTTTGTAAATTTTAAATAACAAATTTAACCCCTTTAAAATGAAAAACTAGTTGTGTTAACTAAAATTAAATCAATTACACGCAAATAGAAACACAATCGATATTGAAAAAAGGAATCAAAATACCAAAATAAGGGAAGAAACGTGAAAATTTGAAAGTCAATTTTTGAAAAATGGAAAAGGAAGAACAATTTGATCATTTTGAAAGGCGATTCAAAAAGGATGGAGAAGGAAGAACAATTCAATCAATGGCTTTGACAAAATTTTAAAATCTAGTATTGTCATTCATATTATTGAATTCGGCACATTTATGTATATACAATTGATATATCAAATTGTATTGTTGAAGTTCATTCCTTGATTTTGGTATATCAATATATATCAACTTCTATATCAAATTCCAATACTAAATTATATACCTTTCAATTTGGTATACTTTTATATATGTAAGGCATACCCATTAGTGTATTCAATTGAATTGTTAAAATTTTCACCTTACAATTTTAAGATATACCTTATGTATACCAAATTATAGTTTAAATTCTCTACCCTTTAGTTCAGTATACCAATGAATATGAAGATGTACCAACTGTTATATGCAACGGAATTGTTGAAATTTATATCTCACAATTCGGTACTATTCAATCCAAGGATCCGAAAATTGCCACTTGTCAAGCTATGTTGGTTGTATATTTTTGTTATCGAATTACCATCAAAATTAGTTCAAAATATGTAAAAAAATATTATTTAGAATGTGCTTAAAATTTCGCATCAAAATGAGGTTGTTTCGATAAATTTTTTGCTCTGGAGGTGAAGTTACAGGTTCAAAACTCAGATTTTTAAAGTTATCCAAAAATTCATTTTTCACCTTGAAAATTTCATTGTGATTATTTTTAATGGCTTTCTACGATCAAAATAATTTTTTGAGGTCCGTAACTATTTTTTTCAAACTGGTCAAATCTTAGTCAACCCATGTCATTATTCTCGCAAACCCGCTATTTATTTTTATTTTTGACTTTTGATAATTTATTTAATCTCAATTTATATATCACTGAACTCTTCATAAATTTCACTTTTCAGTAGCAAAGAAAAAATTGAGGGCCCCACGTGATACTATTCACCCGGTGTTACTATTCACTACCTGAAAAGTATTATTCATGTGATCGAAATTTTAAGGGTGTTACAAAATCTCCCAACCTAGCCTTCCCAAAACTTTTTAGAGAAAATTATAAAAACATTCCATTTTTAACTTCACTTTTAAAAATACACTTTCAATTTTGAAGTTTTACACTTTTTTATTTTTTTCAAATTTACATTTTTGAAAAACATCATTTTTTATCTTTTAAAACAAAACTTATCTTCACCTTTTTTTTATAACTTTTAATTAACAAATTTAACCCCTTTAAAATGAAAAACTAGTTGTGTTAACTAAAATTAAATCAATTATACACAAGTAGAAACACAATCGATACTGAAAAAAGGAATCAAAATACCAAAATAAGGAAAGAAACGTGAAAATTTGAAAGTCAATTTACGAAAAATGGAAAAGGAAGAACAATTTGATCATTTTGAAAGGCGATTCGAAGAGGATGGAGAAGGAAGAACAATTCAATCAATGGCTTTGACAAAATTTTAAAATCTAGTATTGTCATTCATATTATTGAATTCGGCACATTTATGTATATACAATTGATATATCAAATTGTATTGTTGAAGTTCATTCCTTGATTTTGGTATAGCAATATATATCAACTTCTATATCAAATTCAAATACTAAATTATATACCTTTCAATTTGGTATACTTTTATATATGTAAGGCATACCCATTAGTATATTCAATTGAATTGTTAAAATTTTCACCTTACAATTTTAAGATATAACTTATGTATACCAAATTATAGATTAAATTCTCTACGCTTTAGTTCAATATACCGATGAATATGAAGATGTACCAACTGTTATATGCAACAGAATTGTTGAAATTCATATCTCACAATTCGGTATACCAAAATATACACGTTATTATATCAAATTTCAGATTGAGTTTTCGACCCTTTTAGTTCGGTATACCTATTAAGATATACTGAATTAGATTGTTAAAATTCTCACTTACGATCCAACATTACCCATATATATTGAGGTATATCCTTTAAGTATTTAACCTTTTCAATATTCTCCATTAATGTAATATACAAGGATATATTGTGAAATTTAATTCTTTTTTTCAATTTCAAGTAAAAGTTCATATTATTATCACCGTTAATTTTCAATGGTGAATATCCATTTTAACAATATATATTATATTCAAAATTGTATGTCCTCCATTGATTTTTAATTCATATGATATTATTGCCCACTACTTGTTTCAAATTTGCAAAATTTTAGATTTTAATATTGTGAAAAAAATGATTGAATTCGTCAAAGGGTTCGTGTGACAAACAATATAAATAACGAATCATAGAAAAAAATCCAATATATATATATATATATATATATATATATATATATGAAAAAGTAAAAGTATGAAAATGAAAAAGGAAAAAGAAGATGAACAGCCGTTTGTAAGGAGAGGGTAAATTGTAGAGGAAATAAGAAGATACGCGAAAGTAATTAAAAATGAGTATTTTTAAAAAGAGTTATTTTTAAAAATGAAATTTTAATTAAAAAAAAAGAAATTTAAAAAACACAACCAGGAAGGGCTTTTATTTCTAAAGAGTCCAATTTTTTGTTTTGGGTGCATTTTTGTACAGATGCCAAGAATTCATATACATGAAGACCTTTTCCTCCAGGTCCGATCACCTTTTGAGTCGATTGAGAAATACATTATTGTAATTCAATTAAAAATACGCATAAACAATGTACCAAAAAGAAAAAATTTCACATAAACAAATACATATTTTTACTTTAGGATATTTTGGACAAGGAAGATCGCTAGAAAAATGATTTCAATCCAGTTGCACATATACATTCAATGAGTTGGCGAATTGCCCTCTAAAAACTTAAAACAGAACACATAAGAATATCACATCTCTATGAGAAAGACTTCATCCATAACCAAAGCAGGTTGGTCCTATATAAATGGACCTCTCCAAAAAAAAATTAAAGAGAGGAATATCAAAGCATTTACATATGGGTGCATTTTATGTCAACTCAAGCATATCTATTTTGACCTTCTAAATGGACAAAAAGGCAGAAGGCAAGGTCATTCCACTTTGAATCCCTTCCGCAAGTCACTACACCAATGGAACTAGATTGATATTGGCTAGCTTGTACAAAAGGCGTACGCATAGCTCATCTATGTTCAAGTTATTTAGCCAGGCTGTGCAAGTGCTGCAAATATTACTTTCGTGATTAAACTGTAAAAATCTTCCTAACCTTCTTCATATCCCTTCGACATACAGGGCATGTCCCGTCAGCTTCTATTATCCTGCAGAGATAAATAAGAAACTCATTATCTATTCTGATTTCCTGTGGGTCAATTTAAATGTCATTTAACAAGTTTGAGACATATTGACAAGCAACGTGGCAGCAACCAAATTTTGGCCAAATCAAGTCATGAATATAGAACACAACTGAGGCACATCGCATTTGAACCCCAAAACATTGAAGATCAAAAATCATTTATAGTCATCTGCAGATGAAGTTCCATTAAACCAGTTCAGTAATTCAGCGCCCCTAGGAAATAGCAAGCTAGACAGAGCAGAAAGCGTGACAGAAGCAAGATTTTTCTGCTTATAACTTTCCCCGCTGTAGTATATCACCCAACCAAGTTGAGCTCCAGATCTCAAATCATGCAGCTTACAGTCACAACAGTCATTCAATTTCATCTAATGAATTTTAGTTCCAAACTTTACTATATGTTCATGAAGAAATTTAGATGTTCCGTTGACATAATTCATAGAACAACAATTATTTTTCTATTTAAAAGGATTGTATTTCCATCTCGGTAATTTTTGTGCCACAATGTGTAGATTAATGTCAAAAAGACCAAAAAGAGGGGTTTGCCACTAGCCAATTAAGTCGTTGTAAACATTTGCTATAACTTTATGCTATTTTTGGTTGCTGTATTCCCTGGTGGATTATGGATTTTACAGTCAAGGTGTTGTCACCTCCAGAGTAAAATGATCAAAAGTTGGTCAAAACAGGAAATCAGTAATTACCTTGTTCCACATGCAAAACAAGCAACACAGTGCCCACATGGGAGGAAGAAGCAGTCCCTAGGAGCATCAAAGCAAATTGCACAAAGGCGCCGAGTGTTATTGCCGTTTTCATCCCTTGAGTACTTTCCTTCCAAGGAATTTGACCCCAGAAAATCCTCAAGATCCTCCTCATCATTGGAGACAGAATCATAAGAAGAGCCCCAACTTGAGAGATCATCATCCTTATATGAAAGTAGAGGAGCTCTCTCAGGCTCTCCATCTCCATACCGAATTCCATTTCCCTCATTATTACGCATACAATGGAATTTGTTCAAGAAATTGAATGCCGCCAACATAAGCACTGTCATTGCAGCTACAAGCAGAAAGACAAGTAAACATATGATATCCAGATGTCAGACAGATGAGAGAATACAGATATGTACCTATGCCAACAATATATGTAGCCCATCTTGGTCCATAGGACACTTTGACATACCACTCATCAGTGGTTGATACCTGAAGGCAAATAAGAAAAACATGAAAAAAAAAAACATTATTTTAACTAGATTTTTTGAGGATTATCATGTATTCTGTATCTAGTCAGCTGAATCCACAATTTAACATAATATTTAAAGTTGAAATGAAATATCTCCGCCAGCACAAGTGTAGATTTGAACCAACAACATAACAATTTTTCAACTAGACTGTCATGGGAGACATTTTAATTTATATTTGTGTGTTCAGAAGATCTTTTCCCTCTTCTCTTCTGTAAATTTTCTTATTTCAGACTGTAGCCCATGTCAAAAACCCAAAAGTTTAAGCTAACATGTATAGAAAATAACAGACTTACCTCTTCTGGACCAGGAGAGGTTAGGACAATAGAATTTCCATTAGGAAACATAATGCTCAAGCTACACATGCCATTGCTGAAAGTACATTTGGAATAAGCTTCATTTGTATTGTATAAAATAGCATTTATACTGACATTTAACTGCACCTGTACAAGCAAATAATATTCTTCATTACTAGAACAAATGGCTATCCAAAAAGAACATAAGTATTTCAATAATCGAGTGAAAAGCAGTGAGAAAAGTTTATGATTTGTAGGGAATAGACTTGACAATTCCAGTCCAATGCTTAAGCCAATAGGTTATCCAAATATCTAACATATCTATACTTATGCATCATCTTACAAGATTGAATTATAATTTCAACAAGATGTTCCTACATTTTGTGCTCTTCCAGTCCTAATAATTGACCCTGCTAACTGTGATTTTTTTTAAAGCTTCAATCAGATAAAAATTAAAATTTAAACTTTTTCTGTAAGTGGCATACATTCACCTCCTCATGCCACCCTCCTTCTGAGGATGAAAAACTTTCAAATGCACGTTAACAAAGATAAAGATTCATGAACAGATGAATCCAACTCTTACTTGTTCCCTCTAGGTTTACAAGAAGGTTACTTAGAATTATAGTGGTAGCAAATTTCCCTAACTAAAAGGCTATACATCTGCAAAGGCTTAATCCATAGAGTGAGAATTGCACAGATGAAAAATTGAAATGGAGATTTGAATATATCAGCATGAGTTGTAGATTAACTTTGATATTGCACATGGAGTGCAGTCAGCCAGTTTATGCATGATCCAGATAAAAAACATATGCAAGCTGTTAGGACATTTTCCATTAAGCCTACAATGGGGGCTTAATGTAAAATGAAAATTCCTTTTTCAACAAAACAATGGGCTCAAGTATGAAAACCTATGCATATGTGAAATGTGCTGGTTCATTTACTAATAGAAGATCCACTACAAGTTATTGCACATTTCTTGGTGACAATCTTGTGATTCGGAGAAAGAAACAGGATGTGGAGCTAAGATTATGAGTTCAAGCTGAATTCAGGGATGGCCCTTGCAGTATGTGAACTATAATGGCTTAAGATTATCCTAGATGATTTGAAGATTGAAAAGATGGACATATGAAACTCTGTCTTGATCAATAATCAGCATGACCGAACCGAGAATCTGGAGATCAAGCACGCTTCACAAATGAAACTTGATGCTGGCATTATAATTATCCTCCATCCAATCAGAGGAACAGTTCGCAGATATGCTAACCATGAGGTTGACTACTTAGAAGTTTCAAGAATTGAAGAGCAAGCTAGGCCATGTAAGACACTAATTCACTAGCTTTAAAAAATTGTCTAAATATTCTTAGGATTTAGAATAATTTTTTTCATTTTATATTCTTTTTTTGTTAATTGATATATTTAGCATAATCCTATTCCCCATATTCTTTAGGAGATATTTTTTCCTTTTTTCATATTTGCGCTGGTTTATATTAGGGCTTTAGCCTCAGAATACTTATAGTTTCTGGAACTCTTTCCTTCGCATATAATGGGAGTACTTCTGCCTAAAGGGACATCTTGCAAAGCTTGCTTGATCAAACCTTCAACAAAATATAATTTGTAACATCTTGTAAAAACTACAAAAAACAAATATTATAACATACTATGATCTTTTGCTTTAACAAATTATCTCTATAAAAGAAAACAAGAAAAGATTGTGTCCCTCTCTAAAAAGTTCATATTCATTTCCAAAGAAAATAAGTAGCACCCAATGCTTCAACATTGAAAGACTAAAGCATAAGTGCATTAAGCAAATATTTTAACAAGTATATCAATTTGTCATAGGAGTCAACAGTAAAACAAAGGTAAAACTTCAGGAAATCTACAGGTCATCAAGTTTAAGCTATTGCAAAAATACTATCTTACTGAATGCTGAGAAATGCAAAGATCAACAATGTCTAGTTTGCAGTTATATTGCAATAAACAATATCCCAAAAGCAATATTGACCAAATGTACACCATATAGATTCACAAACAACAAATATGCATCATAAAAGATGGGATTGCATAGAGTTTTCAGATTTTATAGCTGTTTGCAAACCAGAAGATATCACAATGACAAAGCAATTCAGTTAATGTTCATTTATGATTATTGTCAATTGTATATTCATTCTTCTTTCTTTTTCCTCCTTAAAATACTTATTCAATATCAAGATTGCAAATGGGGAAACCGGTAACATAAGTTATAAGATTTATATAGTAAATACTTGTGCAAAATTCCTCAAGCATAATGAAAATGATGACCGAAAAAAAGAAAGGTCAAATTTTTTGCACCTTACCTCTACTTCCTCTGTGTTCAAATTGCCTACCGCAACATAGTAACTTGAAGATTTCGTTATCTTCTGCTGGATCATGCCAATTCCTGTAGAAGCAATTACTGATGTCAGTTACAGTGAAAACTATATAGATGAAAAACGTATTCTTCACAACTTAAATCCCACCATGAATGACATTCCATGATAAAGTGATGTTTGGATAAGTAGGGTCCTCAAGCCACCGGGAAAGGCCTTCATTCCCTGCAATTATACGCCTCACAACATTATAAAAGTAGAATGAAAAGGCAAAATACAAATTCAAGAAAAAGAACTACTGCTTAAAAAATTTCATAATATGATCTTATAACTTCAAGAAATGGACAGGTGTAAAAAGTTTTAACAGTTATGTTAGAACTGCACATATAAGATGAAATGTTATGCAGACAGTTACAAGGAATGGCATTGATGAAATATCAAAAGGAACGTTGACATATAGAATCTGCATGATATGGTTTAACAACAGTGAGACCATGAATAGAGATGAATACTTGAATAAAATCAAGAAAGCCATTTGATTGGCAAAAATAAGGAGCCAGAAGAGATTATTTTTCTGATGCATAAATTGAGTTTCTGCAGCAAAACCTAAGCAGCTTATATAAGCTTACATTGAATTTTACTAATAGATTAAAGAAAACACTGTGCATGGCAAGGCAACTTCTATATGGAGAAGCTGCTTACGTTCCTAATCTATGATTTTTGTCTTATAATCAAAAAATTAGGCAAGCTACAATTTCTTAATATCATTAAAATCAAGCCCGTCCTCTCCAAAAGACAACCATCATTCATGGATCAGCTCTTCTCGTCTATGGGAAATGATTTAACAAGCTATCATTGTTATAAAATCCACATAAGTTATTAATGGTGCATCTACAGAAAGTTAGAAGGCTGCTTTTCCATTATTAGCTTTACTTCTATTGCTGCATTAGCTCGAATACATTTGAGAATCATGAGTTCCAATTTTCCGAACAGGAGCGATTATAAGAAATGAAACTCTAAATGCTTCAATATCTCATGAAAATTTCTAGCCTTTACTTCTTAATTCACGAGGGATAGCTACAATTACTCGTGGGTGCCTCATCAATAAACCAAACTATATACCAGACACAGTCAGCTTAAGAAAAGCTACTAGAAATTCATTCCCATGGATAAGATGCTTTCATGAGCATTCCCAAACAGTCTATATTTTGTTCACATCCAAACTCTATGGTCCAGATACTTCTGCATGCATTTAAGAGTACATGATTTTTTTGAGGCGAGAAAAAGAAAAAGGTAAGAAGTAAAAATATAATTGTAATAAAGAATACAAGAAATACCTTTGGCAATCACAAGAAAAAGAGAGGAGCTTGGGGAGCTCACACTGTATGAAATATTTATTTCCGATTGCTTATTCAGATAATATGTCCACTCCTGAAAAGAATAAAACAATACATAGTCTATGTCTTATCAATAAGAAATCCCACGAACACATCTAAAGTAGCATTGTATTGACATATAGCAGACAACATTATGGCGAAAGAATACAAAATAAACTTGCCTTGTGAGAATCAGCAGGAACAGAGGTATTAAGAAATTTGGACCAAGACTTGACTATGTTAAGTGACGGAGTATCATAAAATCCATATAGCGCAAGCCCGGGACTGCCGTCCAACTCTTCCACCTAGAGAAAGCCTATCAAAATTACTAAAAATTATACCAAAACATTCAAATGACTAAGAAAACAAAGCGAATGTACCTTTATAGACTGCACAAATAAGGGATTAGGCTGAATAAGAAGAGAAGAATTTGGCCCTATCGTTACACTCGCAGGACCATAGACTCCCAAAATTAGAGTCATTGATACTGCAAAAAAATAAAAAATAAAAATCATATACAAAACCAAGCAAGCAAATGAAAATGCACCACTTACAATCACTAGTTTTGCCAAAATAAAAACAAATAAATAAAAAAACCCAAAAATACTAACCAAAGAAGCAAAAGGTGAGAACAACAATGACACAAGACCAGGTGTCATCTCTAATAGCCGAAGCATCATCAAAGAAAACCATCCCGCGAAAAAATCCAACGTGTTGATGATCCGTTTCTGACTCTTCAAATTGGTGCTGATTTGGATGATGTATATGTTCTTCTATACGAACATGAGAAGACGATGACGACGCAGTAGCATTAGACGGTCTATTAGAAGAAGGAGGAGAAAAAGAAGAAGAAGCCGAAGAAGGAGAAACCGAACTCTCCCCTGCTTGCGGCATTCTGAGGAGAGCAGGAAGAGCAAGTAAGATAAAAGAGATGATTGGATGAAAATGAAGAATATTTAAAACAAAAAAAAAATGGAAATCCCTAATGGTTATCCTAGAAGAGATGAGAAATCAGGGCATGTACCTTGGCGTCTGAGAGGAGAAGAGGCCATGGAGAGGAAGTCAATGTCACCACCGGTCAGTCTCCCCCGTAGCAGGAGAATGGTAGTTGTGATGCACTGGCCGTTATTTGAGCGCTGCTTCTGCGTGCTTCTGAGTTCCCAGCGCAATGTAGAATAAAAAAATTAAAGGCATATTTACTTACAGAAAACTGCTCCAATTTTTCAAAAAATTTTTCCACAAAAAATAAAAAATAGATATTATATTTATTTTCGTTAATTTTCTAAAATAAAAAACAGAAAATAAATTTTTCAATTTTTTAAAATAAAGAAAAAATTAAAAAATTAATAAAAAATATTTTTCAAATTTTCTAAATAATATTAATACACACATACATATATATATATATATGTACATACACACACATATATATATACATGCATATATAAATTTTTGTATGTGCATACATACATATGCATATGCATGTACATGTATATATATATGTAGTACATGCATACATACATACATACATACATATGGATATGTATATATATGTATATACATACACATACATATGCATATGTATATGTATACATACATATGTATTGTATACATACATATGTATATGTATGTATATATATGTGCATATATACACATACATATGCATATATAAATATACATATATACATACATGCATGCATGTATCTATATACATACATATACATATAAATATGTATTTATGCATATACATATACATATACATATATATATACACACACATACATGTTCATATACATGTATCTATATGTGCTTATATGTGCATACATGCATGCATGTATGTATCTATATACATACATATACGTATAAATATGTATTTATGCATATACATATACATATGCACATACACACATACATATTCATATACATATATCTATATGTGCTTACATGTGTATACATATATATGTATATATATGTATGTACATACATATATATACATATGGATATGTATATATATATATATATACACATACATGTACATATGTATGTATTCATAAATACATGTGTATGTATGTGTATATATTCACATACATATGCATATACATATACATATGTATGTATGCACATACATATATATATATATACACACACATACATATATAAATGTACGTATGTATGTACGCATACATATATATGTAATATCTGTATGCATGTATATATATATATACATACATGTGTATACACACACACAAATAAACGCTTCAGTTTTTCATTTGTTGATAAATAAACGCGTTTTTTAAATTTTTTATGGAAAATAAATACTTTAATTTTCTAATAAAATAAAAAACAGAAAATTATTTTCTGTAAGTAAACGCACCCTAAAAAATTGGCTCTTTTATTTTTTTTAGAGAAAATCTACCGTTGTGAAAAGTCATCACATGAAAATACATTTGGTCAATCTGACACTAGATTTTTTAATTAATAAACATTTTTTCTTGCCATAACACATTAGTTTCACAATTGCATTCACCTAAGAAAAATAAGAAAAGCGGACGGAATTCTGTTGGAAAAAATCATAACAGTCAAGTAAGTGGGTTGAAAGAAGAGACAGGCGAAACGAAAATCATTTAATTTATAATACATAAATTTTCTTTTAAACTACCACTATTTAACATATTATAATTTGAATTAATAAAAACTTATTAAAAGAATAAATAATAATTTTTATACAATTAAAAATTATATAAAATATCCAATAAAATTATTAAAAATATTAGATTATCTCTATCGTTATTCACGATTCACAATGTGTTGTTTTTACGTGTTATTTATGAGGTGTTACGTATTTTTGTTGAAATAATATGATATTTTTAATAAAATTGAGTTTGTGTATATGCATTACACGTGATATACAATTACTTGTTTCTATAATTAATAATTCACAATAATAATTATTAATAAAAAAAATGCTTTACATTCACATCTATTTTGACTTTTTGAAATTTTTATATTTAACAAGCACATGACCAAAATTAAAAATATATATATAATGCAAATATGCGTATTGTTTTCACCAATAAATTTGATATTTTCGATTATGTTCCAATAAATAAATTTTATTTCCCCGTTAAATGTAAATAAATAATATTAATAGCTGTTGGAAAATTTAAGTTGCTAGATAATAACAAAATTCAAATATGATTTTCGAATATGAAATATCATTTTTGAAAAAAAAAAGAAAAGTGAAATGTATTTATAATAAACTATAAAAACAATAGACCAATGAATATAATTGTAAAGAAATTTCAATATTATAAAAAAATTACAACATTTTTTTTATTGTCCGATACGGCTATTGAATCAAGTGAGAATCATTAAATGGTTTATATAAAAAAATTCAAAACTTTTCTAAATGTATATGATAGGAGTGAGCATTAACCGGTTAACTGATCTATAATTAAAAAAATTAACCAATCTATTAATATATATTTTTTATAATCATTAACCGTTTATCAATTCTTTATATTCAGTTAATAAGTATATTGATTTCAATTTTTTTTGTTTGGTTAACCAATATTTTTCAGTTAATCATTAAAATCTATAACATACAATTATAAAAAAAAAATTAGTTAAAGTTTAATTCAATTTCAAATATAAAAAGTAATTCAAAATAAAAATCACATAACAAACATAATATATTAGCCAAAATTTATGTTCAACAAATTAATAGCTAATATTCTAAAATGGATTTAATATATTAGAAATTAGCATGCTTAATTTTAAGTAAAAAAAATTCAATAATATTAAATATTAAAAAATATATTTTAAAATCTAAAAAATATAATTAAATATTATTAAGTAAAATATGGACACCAATATATTATGATAAAAAATAACGTATATATCAGTTAATTGGTTACTCTATATAACTATTATTTTATATAATTAAAGATAAGGACATAATTTAAATATAGTTTAAAGAAATATAAAAATTTTACAGAAAAATACAAAAAATTCAGGTATAAAAATATAATTTAAATATACTTTAAAATATTAATCTATGTAAATTTTAGAGAGAAATAAAAAAAATTAAGGCATAATATATATATATATATATTAGTTACCGATTAACTGTAACTAAAATTATGAAATCAAAAATAATAATAAATCGGTCGGTTAACTCAAACCGTCAATTTTTTTTGAATATAGACCGAAATTGAAAACCTAAATTAATATTATTCAAAATCGAAAAACTTGATTAATGATAAAGCTTAGATTATAAAACCTCTCAACGGTTTGGAGGAAAGGAGATCCGATCATCACGTGAAAATTTGCAAAAGCCTTATCCGGTCAGATCGGGCGAAAGGACTCCGAAACTTAAGTCAGCGTCTTAAAGACAGAAAAATTATGGGAGAGAGTAAGTTCTCACAAATTAAGTGTACCTAGATTCACTGTTCATTGGGCCATTTATAGAGGATATGGGAGCACACTTAAGTGCCTAGAAAGGGCTGCAGAGGTGTCGGAGTAGGGGAACGATGATGTGACGAAGAGCAAGTGAGAGATGACCTTCAGAGGCAATTTTCACTCTTTTTTGGGATTTCTGGCGAAACTCAATCGAAAATTTTCTCGCCTTTCTCCGATTTTTGACTCCGAGAATCTTTTAAGCCTCAAAATCATCTCTCTGAGTAAGTGATTTTAACTTTCACGTCCTGTATTACCTCCCCATCTTTTGCATTCGCTTGCGTTTGTTCCCTTTTTGAGTCCTTTAGTTTTGGCTCTCAACTTTGGTCAGAGCTACAAACTGTCTTACTTCTTCCTTCTTGGAGATATGACATCTAACAGTGGTCAATCATTGGATAAGAGCTTTATGTAGCAGTATACAAATAAACCCATCGTGGGAACACGTTCCGTCCTATCTAAGGGCGAGGTGTCAATAATAAAGGTGAAGTATGGGTTACCGGAGGATGTGCAAGTGATGAAATGTCCTGACTCAATGGCAGTGACATATGGTCCCTTTAGCACGAATAGGAACAAATGGTTCATTTTCCATTTATGAAGTTTGGATTGAGGGCTCAGATTTTCGCTCGGTGCTTTTGAGATTAGTATTCTTAAGGGCTACAGGCTTGCGCCGAACCAGTTAAACCCTAATGGATAGAGGGTGATAACTTGCTTTAAGATAATTTACAAGAACGAAGGGATAGTCCCGACCCTTGATCTTTTCACACACTTTTTCTACCTGTCGAGCCGCTCAGAAGTAACGAAATATTATTTTACCAGCAGGTCGAGAAAAAAGTTGATCGGGCTCCCCTCCTCAATAAAGGGTTACAAGGATAAGTTTTTCCTCATAGGAAGAGCTGGAGGTTTTGGTGTGTCGGTCGTCCGATTGGACAATGTGATATCCCTAGGAGACCGAACGGGTGGTGTACCTCTGTACGCCCTTAATATCAAGAAGCTGAATGTTGTATTGAATAGACCAGCATGTCCATACGACTTTGATTGGCTGCTACGTGTTAACGATAGGCCAGGGAGCATTCTGGATGGAGTAGGCGCAAAATGTGAGCAATAGGGAACATCGCAAGGAGCTTGTAGTATTATTTGTTCGCCATGTATTGCAGCTGTAATAAATAAAACATTGACCCTTTTCTTCTTCATTTCTTCTCTCTTTTTTGTAGCTGTAATGGCCGGCAAGAGAGCTGCAAGGAATGAAATAGCTGAAGCTATGGCTCAGCAGTTTACGGCGAGAAAGACTTATTGGGCAAGAAGGATGGCAAGAAGAAGAAGAGGAAGTTGTTGTCTTTCGCTGAGGTTGAGCAAATGAAAAAACTGAGGCATGGTCCAAGTAAGTCTCCTCGACGTAAGGGCTCTTCAAGGGGTGCGAAGTCCCCTATTACAGAGCCATCAACAAGCCCTGCAGGTACTCATTCAACATCAGCTCTCCCTATCACTTCAGCTTCATTGGGTCATCCTTCTTAAAAAAGGAGGAGGCTTAGACTCAAAGATGAGTCGCCATCGCCCGAAGACACCTTCCCTATTTTCAACCCTCATGCTATCCTTATTGCGAGTGGATCTGCTAAGGAGATACTTGTAGAGGTGGATAGAAGGGCAAAAGGCAAAGAGACAGTCCTAAGCGACGCGTTCAATGAGGAGCCTAGAGTGAGACCCAAGCGTAGGGCTAACTCTATAAAGGATGCACTGAAGGAGCATTTCGGGGAGAAGTATTATATCTTCAATTCTCACGTGGTGTCCTTCATTTGTCGGGGTCTCCTTGATCAGGATGATTTCCAAGCAATGTGCGCTCATAATACTTTGAAGATCGATTTTAGGGCGTTCCAAGTCATAGGCTTAGATGTTTGTACCATTATTCTTATTCTCAAATTTCAATAAGTTGGGTCTTGTTTTCTCTGCTTTGTTGCTTACTTCAGATTGTGTTTGTGTTCAGGTGCTCAGGCAAGTCGTGCTCCTCGAGGGTGAAGCCAATTATTTTAAAGCAAAGTGGAAGGACAACGTTTAAGAGAGGGAGGGGCTAAAGAATAAGCTCGCAATGGCTGCTCAGGAAAATTTAGATCTGAAGGCAGATATCCTTCATCTGACTAAGGCGACCGCGGAGCTGAACACTATGCAAGAGAGAGTTGTGAAGCTGGAGGAGCAACTTGAAAGGGACGATGCTCATTTGTGAAAGCTCAAAGAAGATAACAGTAAGTTGGTGGCGGACTGCTATCACATTTCTACTAATCGTGATAGAGCTGTTGTAGAGCTAAATGACCTACGGAGCACCTCAGAGACTAAGGAGTGCATCCTTGTCAACAAGCATACCGAGGAGCTAGCATCTCAAAAGTGTAGTCTTATTGATGAGTTGGTCAAAGGTCAGCTCGGCGTCATTACATGCCTTAAACATGAGGCCAAAAGGCATTTTCCTGGTGCTATTTTTGATTGGATGGAAGATCATAGCGCGCTGCCTGACCCGCCATCTAGCGACAAAGAGGAAGATTTGCCTAAGGACGAGGTGGATGAGAAGCCTGATGGTGTAGTTGCTCTTGGGGGTGAAGGTACGTCGGATGGTGAGGCCACTCAAAAATCTCCTACAGAGCTTGCAATCGTGCCTCTTCCGACCATCGCCTCTCTTCCTGATCCACCTGTCGAGCTTTCAGCTACGGTACTTTTTGCTTCGACTAGTGCAGATCCTTCTCCTGTATTGGCTGCAGACCCCCTTGTAGTTTTAACCGTCAACTGAGTTACTGCTTCGCTTGCGAATTCAGAGGGAGTGTCGACCTCTAAGGTGATTTTTTAGTGTTTTCCTGTGTACAGGCAATTTGTACTTATTAAGATTTATGTGATTGTAACATCTTTATTTTTGTTCAAATAGAATTTAGAACATTGATTATGTGCATTTTTATCTCGCTTTACTTGTGCTTCGATAGTTTGACTAGATTGAATGAATAAACAATTGGGATATACTTCCTAAATAATCAAGGAAATCATAAGTCACTCGATTGCTCACTTCCCAACATTCGTGTGATATGTACATGTTAGGCTCTTTCCAATGTCTGTAAGCACACGATCTGATCGGCTAGTGCGATCAGTCGACTAGTTTGTTATGGTTGAGCTATTAAGCCGAGCGGATCATCCTGTAGATCTCGCATTTGCTTTCGGCATGTCAAGCGGGCTTCGTACATCGAGTTAAATAGACGTGCATTTCAATCAGAATTGTAGCATCATTTCTAACTCGGGAGAAGTGAGAGTAAGGCATTTGCACATGATAGACTTGGACCCTCGCTCTTTCGGCTTAGGATTTGCATCAAATGCGGCGTATAGGCATTGTAAGTTTTTTATGCATGCAGTAAATTCATTATTTTTGACAATTCAAGTTACAGTGCTACATCATGTACTTTTTGAGTACTTCGACATTTCAAGTCCTAGGAATATCTATGCCATCAAGGGTTCGTAGCTTATAGGCATTTACACCGAGGACTTTGGTGATTTCATAGAGTCTTTCCAAGTTGGGCATTAGTTTTCCTACTCCAGCATTGCCTGCCCCAATCTTGACCTTTCTTAAGACCAAATCGCCAACATTGAAGGCTCAAGGCCTTTCTTTTCTATTATGATATCTGGCGACTCTCTGCTTATAGGCAGCAATTTTTGCGTAAGCATCTTCTCTTTTCTCTTCTACCAAGTCTAAGTCCTGGCACCTCTTTTATGCATTATTCTGGTCGGTATAAAATATCGATCAGTAGGAGGGAAGCCCAATCTCTATCGGTATCATTGCCTCTGATTCGTACACTATCGAGAACGACGTCTAATGAGTGCCTGCCCTTGGCAAAGTTTAATAAGACCATAAGAAGCTTTGAATCTCTTCTGTCCAATTGGCCTTTACTTCATCCAGTCGCTTTTTTAGCCCCATCAATATGGTCCTATTGGAAACCTTCGTCATCCCATTACTTTATGGGTGCATGATCAAAGTGAACTTCAGGTCGATGCTTAAGCCGGAGTAGAAATTTCGAAATATCGAGCTGTCAAATTGCTTGTTGTTATCAGTTACAAAGAATTTTGGGAGACCATATTTGTAGATGATCTCTCTCTCTAAGAAAAAATTTTTCTTTTCTCGGCAGTTATCATTGCTAAGGGCTCTGCCTCGATCCACTTGAAAAAGTGGTCAATGACGACAACAAGGAATTTTATTTGCCATTTGCCTTAGGAAAAAGACTCCAAGATGTCCAGCCCCCATTATTTGAATGGCCAAAATACCCTGATTGGTTGCTGATTTATCGCAGGCTGTCTGATAATTCTGCTATGAATTTGACATTGCGGGTACTTTTTGACCTTGCTTTGGGCATCCTTGAAGACACTCGACCAATAATAGTCGGTCTGGAGCAGTTTTCTCGCAATCGCCCTATTGGCTTCATGAGCTTCACAAATGCCCTTGTAGATCTCTTTGAGTATGTAGTCGCCTTCATCCTTCATCACGCATTTGAGCCAGGGGTGGCTGAACGACTTCCTGTACAACTCGTCATCAATTATGGAATAATTGAGGGATTTTTGAGATACCTTTCGGGCTTCATCTTTGTTCGTGGGCAATTCTCTCACTCAAAGGAACTGTTTGATTGGGGTCATCTAGGTGTCATTTTGTCGCTCGATGTCCATCAACTTCGGCTCGTTGAGGGAAGGGGAGAGTTGTTTGACACTAGTTACAGCTTCCTTGATTTCGTGCTTGTCAGAGGTGGATAGCTTGGTTAGCCAATCGACCATGGCTGTCTCTTTTTTGGACACTTTCTCTAGGATCCGGTATAGCCGATCTCTTCCAGCTCCTTTAAAAAAGCTTTGACTTTTGCCAGGTATCTTTTCATCGCATCATCTTTGGCTTCAAAGGCTCCTGACACCTAGCTGGTCACCAGCTGGGAATCACTTTTGATTTTGAGGGCTTCCAGTCGCATTACCTTTGCCAGCCTCAGGCCATGTAGCAACGCCTCATACTTTGTGACATTGTTAGATGCTTTAAAGCTAAGTCGAATTGCGTACCTAATTGTCATACCAAATGGGCCTTTTATGACTATGCCGACTCCACCTCACACACTGTTGGAAGCCCCGTTAATGATCATTTCCCACGTTATCTGCATGGGCTGTGGTGTCAGCTTTTCGTCTGAAATGAATTTGGTGATGAAATCGGCTAGTGCTTGTGCTTTTATGGTGCTCCTAGGTTCGTACCTGACATCCCACGATTGCAATTTTATGGCTCAGCTCACCATCTTGCCTTCAAAGTCAGGTGTCTGCAAGATCTTTTTGAGTAGCTGATCTAATCGTACGATCGTGTCTACTTTGAAATACCACCTTAATTTATGAGTGCACATCATTAATGCCATGATTAGCTGTTCAATCGGACTTTTTCTTAGCTCCGGGCCCTTAAGTACTTGGCCGATATAATAAAGAGAGAGCTGCTGGGATCCTTCTTCTCTAAGCATAACACCTGTGACTACCTCTCCGGATGTGGATAGGTACAGGAAAAGGTTTTCTCCTAGGATCGATCTACTCAACAAAGGAGGTGCCATCAGAAATTTCTTTAACTCTTCAAATGCTTGTTGGCAATCTGCCCCCCACTCGAACATGTCATTCTTCCTTAACTTCTTAAAGAAAGGCATGCACCATTTCGCTGAAGAGAAAATGAATCTTCCTAGAGCTGTGACCCGTCCATTCAGCCTTTGTGCATCCTTCATATTTCTTGGGGGCTATATGTCTAAAATTGCCTGTATTTTCTCAGGATTGGCTTCGATCCCTTTTTGTAAGACCATAAAGCCTAGGAATGTCCCTGAGGGCATACCAAAGACAATTTTTCTGGATTTATCTTCATCTGAAATCTGTTCAAAGTTTCGAAGACCTTTGCCAAGTTAGCAGGGTGCTCACTGGAATTTTTGCTCTTGAAAATCATGTCATCGACATAGACTTCGATATTTTTCCCGATCTGACCTTTAAATATCTTGTTCATTAGTCATTGATATGTAGCTCCGACATTTTTTAGGCCAAACAACATCGCTTTGTAATAAAAGGTTCCTTCGTCCCATGAACCTAACTAAGGCCAACTATGACTGTCCTAAACTGGCTCAATAGGCATCACACACCATAAATGCCACTGGGAGGACTATCCTCTTAGACCAAAACTAGATTCATAGATCTCAAAATACTGATAACAGGATCCCAGATTGATGTTCAAATGAGAGAGTAATGATAAGAGGAAAGAGAGAATTTAAAAACTCATAGTGTTTATTTCTTAGTTAGAAACTCAAGTAAGTGAAGCTTAACTTAACTTAACTTAACTTGAGTTCTTCAGAGAGTTACAACACATATATATAGATCCTCACTAGTGGAGGATGACATCACTGCTTACATCACCAAGCACTAATAAAACTACTTTTACAAAAATAAGATAATATAAGATTCCTAAGAGATAAGATCTATCCTAAAAGATAAGATAAGATAAGATCTACTTTTTACAAAGAGATAAGATAAGATAGAATCTTATCCTCACACCTCAAAAGCTAAAGTTACTTTATCTAAGATAAGATAAGATAAGATAAGATCTTAGTGGAGACCAGAGCATCATTTCTTGATAAGCTCATGTGATGGTGACATGTTCATATCTTCTGGGTCCGTATCATCTGGAGATAGATACCAGTCAAGTTTAACTTTTGCTTTTTCTTTGTCGTAGAGCTTCCTTTCAATTTCTTTCTCAAAAGCAAATAGATAATCTTGAGTGCTAGGGTCATCAGGCTTTGTGAAATTATTATAAAAAAGATCTAAAGAAAGATCTGAATATGGATCTTGTGAATCTTGAAACAGTGAATCAAAATAATTTGGACGGCAGGATGATTCAACAATGTCGAGGATAGGTGGATGCAGTGCCTTAGGATTGATATTATTGAATTCACACAAGGCACGATGAAGTACAGTGTGGATAGCTGGACTGGAGATAGGATCTACAGTCTCAAATGAATTCCAATGAAAGGCTTGCTGTTGAGTCCAAAGAACCTATTGTGTTGGATTCCAAACATATAGACAAGTGAAGAAGTAGACAACAGAATATTCCCATGCTTGAGTTTTTGGTTTCTTCCATAGTTGAAACTCTTGAATCTTGTTAAGAAATTCTCGTCACCACCAAAAGAGAGGAGCATACCACTCTAGGAATTGCCAGTGCAGAGAGGCATAGTTTTCAGGATTATTGAGAATCTCATAACTTTCAATTAGGGGGAACACTATTGCATAAGTGTAAAGAACAGAGAGGCACCAAAGGAACCAAATTTCTTCTTTCGTAAAGGGGTAAATCTTTGTAGAACTTGAATAAGATAGACCATGGTTGATCTACGTGGAAAAAGTTTTTATCAGGAGGGACATAAAAATTTGGTTAATTAAAGGGACAAGGAGGGGGAAGTAAGTCAAAAGAAAAAAATTGAATTTTTCTTAATAATTTAGTTATTTAAGTGTTGATCTTAAGTTAGTATAAATTATTTAAACTAAATTTAACTTAATTCATGGTGAAATTTGGACATAAAAATTTGGTTAATTAAAGGGACAAGGAGGGGGAAGCTAAGCCATCAAAGGCAAAGTCAAAAGTAAAATTGTAAATTGATTTAGAGTGAAATCTTGTGAGTGAATAACTCTAAACTCTTTTATTTCATATATATTTTATATATAATTAGGGAAAATTTAGGTTAATTACAGGTTAAATGCGAAATTGAACTTAGACTCGTGAAATTGAAAGTCAAATTAATGGAATTATGCTATTTAATTAAAATTTAGACATGCCTAATTTAAGAGAAATATTCGGCCACTATTGACAAATTAGGGACCAAAAGGTAATTTTGTGGACTAAATTAAAAAAAATTAAAAAATATGTGGTTATATAATCATCGTGATTAAATTGAGGAGAAAATCCAATTTAAAAGGGAAATTGACATAATGTAACTTAATAGGGACCTTGAAGAAACTTGTGTATATTTAAAAAAACAAATCAAAATAAGTGCATAATAGGGTATAAATAAGTCATACGGCATACAAGGAGCATGTAATGGAGAATAAAATAATAAAATAAAATCAATAAGCAAAATAATTATGTGTGGACCAAATGGTCTTAATTGAAGAAAATTGGTATTTTTGGAATAATGAGATTATTTCTGATAATGTATATCAATTATTACTGTAATACCATAATTGGTAATGATGCATCGATATAAATTGTATTATATTGTAATGACGATTTGTCTTTAGTATTAGATGTGAAATCAGGAATTAGGATGTACATGGCTAGCCATAGAGAAATTTATGTAACCGCGGTAGCAAGTCATGACGACTTGCATAGTGGTAACATTGATACTGCTCCACATCTGTATAGTAATACCATGAATTGGTAATGATGCATCGATATAAATTGTATTATATTGTAATGACGATTTGTCCTTAGTATTAGATGTGAATCAGGAACTAGGATGTACATGACTAGCCATAGAGACATTTATGTAACCGCGATAGCAAGTCATGGTGACTTGCATAGTGATAACCTCGATACTGCTCCACATCTATACTAGTGACTTTGGGGGGAAAAAGAAAAAAATATATGTGTAATTGATAATACTAGAGTTTTGGGACCCACGTGGCCCACTATTTTCATGGTATACTAGGGGCAAAAGTATAAATATATGAAAATGTAAGAGAAAATATAAAAGAACTAAAAAAATGAATGAAATTAGGGCAAAAGTGAATCTTTGAATCTTTGAATCTTTAGGAACTAAAGTGAAAATTTACCTCTATAGTGTGGAGTAAAAAAAAGTGATAAAAATTTGAGAACAAAACTTGAAAAGTCATAATTAAGGTTGAACTTTCCAAGTAGGGGCAAAATTGTAATTTTATCGATAAAAGTAAAATTTAGAGATTTAATCGAACAATTAGTGTAAAAAAATAATTATAATTAATGAAATATAGTTATAAAAAATACATGAATGAAGCGTAGTGAAATTTTGGGGTTTAAGGTTTTATATTCACTACTAAATAATTTAGTATTTAGTATGTAGTTTTATACTTTGCACAAGACACAGAGATTGGGCTTATGCTGGAAAGAAATCAATGAAAGAGAAATCTAGCATTTTGTATTTTTTTTTGGTTGGCATATACATATGAAAGATGTCGAGTAGGGTGACATAACTAGTTTTGGGGTTGTATATATATTTGAACTTGTAATATGTATATCTTACATTGTAAATAAGTTTGATGAGATAAAGCAAAGAAATTGTATTATGGTATGTATGTTTTTTTATATATATACCGCTGTGAAAATAATTGTTGTTCAGTATTGACAGATTTTTAGAAGTTTTTATATATTGTCGAAGGTTGGGTTGGATATGTGTGTTTATTTGGGAGTGTTTTTATAGATTTTGCAGGAATGTGAAATTTGGATTTCAGCTATTATACTACCCAAATTTCTATAAATTTAATAATTATATATTCAAAATGTGGGACCTATGAATTAATGGTTAATAATTTGGGTGTTATAAATATAGATAATTTAATAATAATTTTTGGATTACTGCAGTGTATTGTGATACCGGTACTCGGACCAAAGTCTAGTTATTGGACATTACATATGAGACCTTTGTTTTGTCTTTATTTTTTCTACACAAATTTTAAAAGTATAGGACCTAGAAAGAGAAAACTTCGTATACCTTATGTCATTTCTAATTTTGACAATTGATTGATCAAGTTCATCTATACCATCATTCACTATAAGGTTCAATATGTGAGCATAATATCTCACATGTAAGAACTCATGTTCCAGATAATGCTTCTCCACTCTTTAGTCTCTATTTTCAAATACCTAACAGCACCATGATTGGAACTTGCATTATCAACTGTAAGTGTAAAAATCATATCTATTTTACAATATAGCAAGCAAGTCTCAACCATATTTCTATTTGTCTCCCCTTTATGGCTATGCACTTGGCAAAAGTTCAAAATTCTTTTATGCAAGTTCCATTTCGTATCTATCAAATGGGCTGTTAAACATATATAATTTAGGTTTTGAATAGATGTCTAACAGTCAGTTGTAAGATATAAATATTGAGATTCTAAGACACTTTTTAACTTTAATTTCTCCTCCCCATAAACTTTCAAGCAACCTCTTGCCATAGTAATGTAACATCCTATACTTAAAAAATGGTCCAATAATCGAAGTATATACTTGATAGTGATAAAAGCTTAACATTTCCTCTCATGTCTTATTGAATTTTCATAACTTAATATTTGTTTCTTATTATCTAAATCAAACATGTGTCGCTATTGCCAAAAATTGCCATTTACATTATTCACTTAATCAATTATTATTTTGGTCTTAAAAAGTTGGACAACATAATGGTTATAATATTAGTCTAGTTGCCTATCAAATTCAAATAAACACTCCCAATAATCAAGTTCTCCTCCTCCAAAATTGCAACAATTCACAAGGACTTCTAATTAAGTCCATTCATCCACCAAACCACAATCACTAAATACCTTCACATACATTACATATTTAATTTACCTTATGTTTATATTTATCCAGTTTAGCTCATATTACAATCTACAAATTTAATTACATACAGTCAAAAAATACATGCCAAAATTTTTTTTACTGTTTAATAGAATTCCTTCCAAAAATTACAGTCCTCATGTACATGCCATGTTGTATAGTTGGAATTTCTTCACATTTCATCTTTCTTGCACCTATCCCTTACACACAGTTAAATAAACTACATGCTAAGCCAACTACTCAGTGGTGGTAATTCTATTAAAATATATTATAAAATTTATACAAGCATTCAATTGTGTTAACTATAATTATATTGACTTTATGACTCAAATTTCTCAATTATTATTATTATTATTATTATTATTATTATTATTATTATTATTATTATATGTAGATGTATATATTTTATTTTAATTTTTTATTATTATTATTATTAATTTTTTTCATAGCACTTTATTCGATTTGTTCACATATTTATTTATTTTTTCTTTTAATTACACTTATTTGTTTGACTGTCTAATATTTTTACCTCATTTTATTCTATTTTGTCCGAGGCTACTATAATTTCCTATTTGAATCATTTAAACCTCAAATTCCTACCAAATTCCAATTTTACTCTTTAAGTTCCCAATCTTTGCATAAATTACCATTCAATCTCTAATCTCCAACTTATACATATTTCACTAAATTATCATTTTAATGCTTGACATTTTAATTCAATTAAATAGTATATCATATTTGTCCTTGTACTCACAATTTTTTTCACATAATTATAATAAACCACTTAACTCATTCATTATCCACATATTTACCAATTTTATTGTTTTGCCCCTAGTATCCTAGTGGAAACCACACAAATAATATGGATGTGTGGGACTATGGACTCCAAGGTCCAAAGTAGTTATTTTCACTAATTTTTTTTTTATTTTTCTTTACGTTTTCTATGTGAAACCTTCTCTGACCCACTATGCAAGTTTCTATGACTTACTATCACAATATAATATACGATGTTCTTATGGCTAACTAATTGTATTACATAATTGGTTCCTTTGCTAGTTACTAAGGGCAAAATATATCAATTATACATAATTCATATTTAATGCCAAAGTACACCTTCTTCTCATAACATTCATAAAAGTCATGATACACTCCTTATATTTTTAACTAATAACCATCATAAATCACTATTATTCACTTGTCATCAATTAATTATCAAATATATATAAGTTACCCACCTAAAAGCATTCAACCTTTTAGTATTCCATCACATTTTAAATATTTTCTTTATTTCAATTTATCCTAAATATGTTTAATTGAATATTTCATGCATTATTATTCTAATTTGATCAAGTTACTTAGGTACCTATTTAGTATACTAATTGGCCAAGGCAAGTTCTTATTCACAATAATTCATTTTCTTCCAACTTTTCATTCTATACTCATTTTTATAGTAATATAGACATATTGTTACCAATTATGCAAATTAACCTCAAGAACACAATTATTTTTCTATTGTTTTTCCATATGGCCTAATGGTTTCATGTACATATTAATACGTTTTCTTATTTTAATCTCATTATTCCACGTATTTATCATTCAATTTCACTAATTACTCATTAATTTCAAATTTCTACATACAATAATGCATTCTCTATTTGTTACATAACCTAATTATAGGAAATAAATTGAGAGAAATTCCACTAACCTCAATTTCTTCTTCTTCCAACTTCACTCCACTTTTTCCTCGCCTTTTCCTCATTTTTTCTTCTCTTCTTTTTCTTTTTCCTTTTCTTGTCTTAACCAAATTGATGGAGGAAAAATTCCATTAGTTCCTTTCTTAATTTTCCCCAATTTCACATTAATTCAACTAATCCTATCTAATTCCCACCAAATTATAACATAAATCAAAATTTAACTTACTTGATATATTTTCCTTCCTCAAATTCTTCTCAATTCAAACCTTAACCATCACAAGACCCTTGAATACTATGAAGAGGAGGCTATATAACTAATTAATTGTAGGAATTAAAGTAGAAATTGGAGGAATTTCGACTTAATTTGAAGAAAATAAAGGGGAATTTTAAAGAGAGATTTCAACCATCACAAGGGGAAAGGAAGCTGCGTGACTATTATGGAAAAGAATGCATATTTTTGGGGTTATTTATATCTCTAGGGTGTGTGGCTAAGATTTAATGGCTAATA
The DNA here is from genome assembly GCA_037975025.1 of Excoecaria agallocha. NCBI lineage: Eukaryota > Viridiplantae > Streptophyta > Magnoliopsida > Malpighiales > Euphorbiaceae > Excoecaria > Excoecaria agallocha. The sequence continues at coordinate 56,498,755 of CM075806.1, read as the reverse complement.
TTTAGCCAAATGTCACTTTTCCATTTGTTTCAATATTTTTTTGTCAAATTCCCATCAAAATTAATTCAAAAATATTATTTAGAGGATGTTTAAAATCTCAAGTCAAAACAAGCTCGTTTTGGTATATGCTGGAGTTTAGAAGTAAAATTGCTGGTTCAACAGTCAAATTTTTGGTATAATTCAAAAATTCTTTAGGAATTTTTCTAATGGTTTTGTGTGATCCAAATAAATTTTTAAGGCTCGAAACTATTTTTTAAAGCTGATCAAACTTAGTCAACCCTTTTACAATCTTGTTACTTATTTTTATTTTTTACTTTTAAAGGCCCATTTGACCTTAATTTCATTTCGAATTGTATCACTAAACTTGTTACAAATAGTACTTTCTGATGGTCTAGAAAAGTACCTGTGGACCTCGAGTGTTACTATCCATTTTGATGGCACTATTTACCAATCGAAAAGTATTATTTGCTTATTTTGGAATTTTTGGGGTGTTACAAGTAATGTGAGATGGAACCACAAACCTACATTTCAAAGCATAAGAATAATTCCTAAACACCTTATTCTCAATAACTTTAAAAGAAACTTCATTTAATATGACATACCTAGCAAGCTCCTTTCTAAGTTCTTCTACATCAAAACCCTTCACTTCAGGGCTTTCACTCTTACACCTAGAACCGGAACTATAACCTTTTTGTGATGCCTTAATTACTTTATAAGAATACTCCTTACATTACATTGGTTATTTAAGTAAGCCCATAGAGCACTATTTTCATGTATCTTGGATTCAGAAACATATGATTTCTCACAATATACACAAATTGCCCTAATTTTATCTCCACACTCTATCAACCTAAAACGATCCCATATAGCAAGAGTTTTTCTAGAACCCAATCTACTACTTTTTTTTTCAAGGGATGGGCTGAGGAGGACAAGAAATATTTTTACTCCCAGAATCTTCATTATTAGTCTCCATTAATAAGGTTGGATTACTTTTATCCATGATAATTTGTAATAAAATAAGTGTTAAGCTACAAATATAATCCTAATGCAACTATGTTTTATCATTTAGACAGAATTCTATTAAATAGTTAAATAATGCAATAATTATTTTAAAAAAAATTATTAAAGCACATCCCAATTTAAAACATTATTGATGATTCTAGTGCTTTGAGTTCAACTATATTTATAGCTAACAATTCAACTATAGTTAGATATGAACTAGTTAAATATTGATTTTAACCTACGAGTTTGAGAAAAATTGTTGCCTTCCAATTCATTATCCTTAATGGAAGCTAGGACAGAAGGCACTCATTACTATTTTTCATTGTATGAAACATTGAGATTGAGTTGGATATGAAAGACATTAACCTCTTTTATGATTTATCATTGCTATTTTTCATTGTACGACCATTTCACTCCAAGTTCATTTGTCGTATGAGGCAATCTAAAGAACTTCTATTTCTTAATTTTTTGTTAATAACACTCTAGCCATATTTCAAAATTTTTAATTTAATGATTGAATAATATAATAGTCATACATGAGTAGAAATTAGCATTTTATTTTATGGAAAATTTTGTTCATGCATTTTCTTTAAATTTCGCTCATGTTAATTTGCAAAATGTAGTGTCAATTTTTATAATGAAGAATAATTCACACAATTCATAAACACAACAAAAGTAGAAAAAGAAACCCATGAACCAGAACAAAACCCATCAACAATTACTGAGTATTTGAAATCAAAAAATAAAAAGAAGAAGGAAGGACTAACATAGAATTCGAAGCAGTGGATGAATCCCTGGCTGACGATCTGATAGCTCTGCTTTCAACAATTGGTCGATTTATAAAGAAAAAGTAAGAGAAATTGAGCTTTGTAATGTAAGAGAAAGCAAGGACCAACATTGCTCTATTGTTAGTTTTAATCAAATCTCATAGACCTAGGGCACGAGAGCGAGAGATAGAGACAACGAAGAAGAAAATGGCCGGTTTCAGAAAATAACTCAACATATTATCTCTAACCCGACTTTATTTCATCAGAAAAGTGAAAATATAACCCAACGCAACCTCAAAACCATCTAAATCGTATTTTACTTGTTCGACTGAGTTGGTCTGGCCGGATTGGTCAGTTCAACCCAAAAATTGAACAATCCTAATATATATATATATATATATATATATATATATATATATATATATATATATATATATATATATATATATATATATATATATATATATATATATATATATATATATATATATATAACTACAAGTTACTCTATATTTATTCTAAACTAACCAAATAATGGAAAGTAAGTAAAAGTAAATTAAATTTATATTACTCTCATTTACCTCATTAAAGTAAATTGAATTTTCCTCCAAGGTACTTCCTTCCAAACAAAGATTTAGACTTCTTTCTGTCTCGAAAAGCTATAAAAATATTGAAAAATCAATGAATTTTAATGGAAACCTAATTCAATTACATTTTGATTATATCAAAATATCTTAGTTAATTTTATTTATTCGTTGTTCTTTTCTATTCAAACTCTCAATTTAGTTATTTTCGTTAATTATATAAATAATGAAGGTTAATTTAGTCAAAAAAATTTCATTTACTTTGTAATTTATATATAATATAGATATAAATTATAAATTAAAGACTATCTTACACTCATTTAGTTTAAGATATATATATATATATATATATATATATATATATATATATATATATATATATATATATAAGCCAAAAAAAATGATAAAAAATTCTACCTAACCTCTCATTTTTTTAATTTCTTAAGAAATTCTACATAACACTATAAGGACTCCCACAAATTATAAAAACAATTAACCATAATACTAATATTGGTATAACTAAAATATTCAGTCATTTTAATTGTGAATATTAGCCAACCTTTTAAATCCAAATTTATTAAGTATAATTTTTAAAAATCAAAATTCGTATTTAATCGTATTGATTAATTACCTAAAATCAATTTAAACTCAATTTTAATTATAAATTTAATAATTTTTCAATATTTTGTCCAACACTAATAGTGCAAATGAATTATCTTTCCCAAATTTCCAGCTAAGCTTGACTAGGGAAGTAAGGAGTCCTTTGCTCCTATAATTTTCAATTTTCCATTACTATCACAACCTTAAAAGTCTCATGCTTGTGATATTTAAATAAATATAGAAATCGACACCGTGTGGCAATCGGGGTGTTCATCGGATGGGTTCGGATCAATCCGATCCGAATAATATCATATATCATAATCTTATCCTACAAATAATTCAAATTTTATCCGAATAACTCGAATTTATTTTTTAAAATTTAAAATTATTTTCTTTTTTATTTTAATTTATTAAAAAAGAGGTTCGGGCCGGGTCAATCCGACCTAAACTTGACCGATTTAACGAAACGGTGCATTTTTAGAGAGGAATATTTGTTTTTCGGGTTGTTCGAATTAATGAGGATTTAACCCGATTTGACCCTGAATAAATCCTAAATTTTCAATTTTATTCAACCCTAATAATTTTAATAATTTTATCCGAATTTTTTTGTTATGATTGAATTATTTGAGTAGGGTTAGATTTTGAACACTCCCGTGTGGCAACAATGTCTTATATTCTTCTTAAGTCAAGCTCCCCATGCTACGGATCCCGCGAGCCGTTTTTCTTACATCAATTGAAAGTTGAAAACAAAAATGCCAGCCTCCTCCTGGACAGGCTGTTCGACAACACTAACGAGGAATGAACCGCATTGACCATTATAACCCTGAACAATCTCCTCTTCAACTTTCATCTCTCTCTGCCATTTTACTGTTTTCTACGTACAAAAACGTCATTTAATTCTCTCCCATGTCTTTCTCCCCAACAAACGACCGCACTGGACCAAACCAAACCAATCCAGGCCCTTTCCCTTTTGTTCTGAAAAAGCTAGATCTACGAATTTCAAATCCTTTGGTTCCAGAATAAAACCCTAGCTTCTCAATATCTCGATCGATTCGGTTTCGAATCGAGAGTTTGAACAATGGGCGATTTCAATCTCGCTCTAGTTATTGTTGCTATAGTGGTATGCATTGTCGTTTTTATATTCAATGTCTACCTTCTTGTCAATTACCAACATCCAGATGATAAGAATCAGGCTTATTTCCCCAAAATCGTCGTCGTTTTCGGCCTTTCCATCTCCCTCCTGTCGATTTTGATGTTACCGGCGGATGTCGCGAACCGCCATGCTTGTCGCCATGCGATATATAATGGCGCGTGTAATCTCACCTTGCCAATGAAAGATCTATGGATCGCTGTCTATATTGTCGATGCTGTGCTCGTGTTTTTCGTAATCCCTTTCGCTATGTTCTACTATGAAGGGGACCAGGACAAGTAGGTCTTTTTAATTTCTGATTTTAATCATGGGTAGATATTAGCTGTAAATGGAGCTTTATTAATTGCTTGTCACGTTGCTTAATGGCGCAGGAGTATTGGCAAGAGGATAAAAAGCGCATTGTTATGGGTAATAACAACGGCCATCGTATGCGGTCTTGTGCTTGGCATTTTATATGGTAAGTACTTCATACTTTTGGATTTTATGTTTTTTTTAAAGAATAAAGTATGTGTTTTGAAATATTTTAGCTGATTTGCTGTTGGATTTTGGGGTAAAAGTCCCGGGAGAGTATGTTGCATTATATTCTGGAACTCCTAGTCTTCCTTTTTTTTTTAGATGTGGGATCTTCATTACCGTACCTGCTCTATATATTGTGCAAGAGAAATTATCATTGCTGTATCTTATGATAAACAAAATTTATTCCTATAGCCAATTAACATATAATAAGCTTGCTTTATTTTATTTTATTTTATGGGAGTCTTCATTTTGAATGGCGTAAATTGATATTGCAAACTTGCTTGGATGCTGTCCAGCTTCTTTCTTTGGTGCCATCAAGATTTTTACCCGTGTCATTTGTATCTGACTGTCTGTTTGGATTACGCATAACTGCTTTCCATTGATTTTGTATATCAGGACTGGTTGGGAAGGTGGATTTCACTGTTAGGCATCTCTCTTCAGGCACAGCTAACTTTCCAAGTACTTGGGAATTCTCTAGCAGTCAACCATGCCTTGGAAGTGGTGTCCGCCAGGTAATAGTTGATTAATACTATTGTTCCAGCATATTGCTCTTTCTGAGTTTCATTTTGTTATGGTAAAATGGAGAGAATTATTGAATGCATCCTTTTGCGTCTGCATCTGGATGGTTTCCTTATTCACTTATCTAACCTTTTTTACTCATTACAGTGCTCTGCATATCTTTCCAATGCGTCCTCAGAAAAAACATGGACTATGCGCACCACATTTCCTGAATATGTTGTTGCTCTGGCTACAATTGTCGGATCTGTACTTTTTTCGGTATAATTCACTCTAAAATATAGCTATCTAACTATTGGAAATTTTTGTACTTTGGCCTAGATACAGAAGTGAACTTTAAGGATGATAACATGTATTCCCTCTGCAATTTTAACATCATAGACCATGTTGAAAATGCATAATCTATCATAATTACATAGTGTAGGTTATGCTAGTAGATTATGCATGACAGGAAATATGTATGTACTTGGTGACTATGATTTATAAATGCAGCTTCTATTTATCCTTTTTGCTTGCTGGTTTACATTTCTCACTGTGCTTCTCATGATTGTTAGATATTTGGTGGTGTTGGTATTGCCTGTTTGCCATTGGGACTTATATTCTCATTTATTCGGCGTCCGAAGGCTGTTATCACCCGCTCTCAGTATATTAAGGTGAGTCCTTGTTGCACATTACGTTGCTGTATGGAAAAGTTGATATTGAGAGTGGAGGGATAATACCTGTGTTCTCGGATGCCTACTGACAATTGTTCATGTTCTGTAGGAAGCAACTGAACTAGGTAAAAAAGCAAAAGAGTTGAAGAAAGCAGCTGATGCTCTACATCAGGAAGAAAGAAGTGGTTCTAAGGGTAGAAAATGGCGTAAAAATGTGAAGGCAGTAGAGAAGGTACATCAAGTTGAGGACTTTGCTGTTTTCATGTCAGTGTGTTGACTGCTCATGCCTTCTGCTTTGTCATTTTTTTTTGAGAATTCAAACCTGTGTTTTCTATCTACTCAAAGCTGCTGCTACTTTTCATCTGTTAAGTTGCTTTCTTTTAGTTCAAAAAACTTGAATCAATATTTGTTTTATTTTGTTGGATGTTTATTTTAAAAGATGGTTATCTTAAGTAATCCATTTTTGTATATTTATACGATGCTTTGCAAATTAACCGGCCAGTATGCAATTTTAAGAATTAACAATAAGAGAATTGGTCATGTATTGAGGTGGTTGAGCAAAATTTAGTAATTAGTTTTATTGGTTTCAATTCCTTGTTGTGGTTATCAAGACTTACTTTTCTGCCAACTTAAATTTCTAGGAGTTGCTACAATTGGAAGAAGATGTAAAGCTGTTGGAAGAGATGTACCCGCAAGGAGAAAAGGTGATACTTCTAACTAAGCATTTTGCTTGACTCTTTTCTTCATATTGTTGATGTTTTTGTTCATTGTTTTCAGGCTGAGACTGCTTGGGCTCTGACTGTTCTTGGTTACTTGGCTAAACTTGTGTTGGGTGTCTTAGGGTAAGAGCTGGCACTTACGGTATCTAGTTATATATATACATTTTTTGATGTCTTTTTTACTGTAATTAGTGACTTTATTCTGAGGTTTTGGGGGGTTCTTTACTTCAAATTTTGGTTTTATTCTGAGGTCTAAGCTGATCTGTTTTACTGATACTTTTGAATTTATTCATTTTCCATGCACCACTTGGGAGGCAATCATTCATATGAACTAAGATGTTATGATCTAGATCCTAGAGAACTATTGATTGTAAAGCATGCATGTTGAAGCATTGCGGTTTTTGGGGGTAAATATTGGGAAATCTTATCTATAGAAAGTAAAAGAGTTATGGATGAATCTAATGGTGAAATTGGGAAGTTGTGTTTGAGAGAAAGGCCAACTGCATGCCATTTCAATATTGTAATCTTGTTATGAGAGATGGGTCTATATGGTTGCAGCCATCATCAAACCAAGTTATTTGCTAATTTTGATGGAGGAAAATGAGTATGAAAAGAGTGTTAGAAGATTACATTAGCAAGATTAACTAAAGAAGATAGGAGTTTTGCTAAGGAACAAAAGGAAATATAATAAAACCAAAGGTCTAGAAGTAGAAAGAAAACAAGAAATAATGCAAAGAAATGGAAAGATATTTGAAGTTTTTGGAAATTTTATAGTTGAGGTGAGAAAAAGGCTTTTGAAATATCCAGAAACTCATCTGTTTAAAATTATTTTATTATATGAATTTAGTAGGCGCAAGAATCAATATTGTATTGGAAGTGGTAATTATTTAAAATGGGAAAATCATCATGAAAAATATAAGAAAATTAATATGGTATTCTTGTTAACATAAAACATGATATGCCTGCTAATTTGAAAGACATAAAAGTATGCAAGGCAACTTCTTATTACGTTTGAAACTTGTTATTATTATTTGTTTTATTTGTCTAATGAACCTTTTATATGTTAATTTAATGTGTAAAAAAGAAAAAAAGATATATTACATATATGTTTTAGTTATTCAAAGATCAAAAGTATAGTTAGTTCGACTGCTTTATTTAGAAATTTGGAATATATATTTGAATAAAACGATTAAAAATTAAAAATTAAATTATGACAATGTAGTTGCTCTTGGGTTCAAATCCAGCAATAGGAGAACAAGAATCAGGCTGTGCATTTTTCAATCTATGGTGATGAACAAGAAACAAAATTTTTATTCTACAAATAGTTGAATGAGATAATAATTAGGAAAAGAAAAGTTGTTGCTGTTTCTAAAACCTGGCAACTGGACGTTGCATAGAGAAATGTGGAAAACATTGTCATTGATTATTTAAACTACTGGTGCAAATCCGTAAAACTGGAAAATGTGTTTTCATTGTTTTTATTTGGTTAAATTTGGCAACTAAAACCCTTGGATTGTTTTTTTGGAATATATTCTCTTTTCTCCATATCTATTCCAGGCCAGATGTTCAACATTTTAAATTCAGTTGAATGAATTTTGGAAAAAGCTGAACTTAATTATTTTTGATGTTACAACTTTGATTTTAATTTGATAATGCTCAAGTCGACCTTCAGTTGGCATTTTAGTTCATGGGATTTGAGTTGTATGGGCAGGAGAGTAACATGAAGGTAAAGGGAGAAGTATATAATAGGAGAAAGATTTTAGCCCTTGCTAGGGAGTTTAAAAGTGTATTTTCTTGGAATACTGACCAAAATAATTCTAGTCCCCACTAAATCTTAAAAGGTGGATAATAAGTTGAGGCACAATGATCCGTGTAGTATTATGTGTGGAGATATTTTTCCTGTTTGTTTTTGATAGATTGTTGCAATTATATTGAATATGTAGGGGAAAATAATTGCATGTCTAGACTTGGTGGATTAGATGAAATGAAATTTGATTGTTGCAAAACTGATACTATTCTTTCTCTGGGTTTCTTGTCCACTCTGTGTCCTTTCATAGGGCCTTTCAAGTTTCACTAACAACCTCTTGTTTGTTAGGTTTATTGTTTCAGTGGCTTGGGTTGCTCATATTGTCATATATCTGCTGATTGATCCACCACTTTCTCCCTTTCTGAATGAGGTTTTCATCAAGCTGGATGATATATGGGGTAATTATAGTATTTGTTTTCGTATTTTTCCACCATTTGTTTCTCCCATCTTGGTTGGTGAATCTTATTTTTGGATATGTATTATTCAATTTTGCTAGGTCTTCTGGGTACTGTGGCGTTTGCTTTCTTCTGCTTCTACCTTCTGCTTGCAGTGGTAGCTGGGGCAATGATGCTGGGACTGAGATTAGTTTTCATCACTATTCATCCCATGAAGTATGGCATTTTGTGAAGGGATCTTTTTGTTATTAACTTGATCATGCTGTGTGCCATTTAATTATTTGATGGCTCATTAATTAGATGAAATGTCTTACAGGTGGGGAGCTACTCTGATGAACTCTTTTCTTTTCAATGTCGGACTCATTCTTCTCTGCTCCATTAGGTTTGTATTCTTTTGCTTGCTTCTCTTTCACAGACTTGTGATATTATCAAAACTATCACATACCAATTATTTTGTCACCTATGGTGACAGTTTAGAAACTTGGGTTCTCATGATGGTATCATGAATCCTTCATTCCTTTTTATCTGTTTTCCAGGTGAAGTTGGTAATGGCAACTTTTTGCTTTCCCATCCTTGACTAACAACTTTTGATCTATAGAATGAGAGTTTATTGCATGAAAATATGATCCTTAAATGAGGAAGGAGGAAAGGTAGCACTTGGCCGAGCAGGTCCAGTGCTAATTCCAATCTGTGATGCAACTTTTCCCCCAGTTATTTTGGAGTTAGTTTGCCGATAAGTTATAAGTTGAACTTTGGCACCAACAAAATCATGGGTTGCATTTACCTTCTTTCTTTTCATTCCTTCTCCAGGGATTTTTTATTTTTTGGCTATGAACTGCTTTTATTATGTCTGTAGAATGTCATTAGTACAGCTTCACTGCAAGTAAAATGATGCAAAATTAACTTCAAGTTCTGCAATTTCAGTGTTATTCAGTTCTGTTCTACTGCATTTGGCTACTATGCTCAAGCCACTGCTGCACAGGAAATTTTTGGTCACACATTGCAGTCTCTTCGAGGAATTAAATATCTGTACAAGTGAGTTGGACCATAAAATTCCCCTTATATGGTTCATTACATTGTTTACTGACCAATTTGGATATATTATTCATTGTGTAACAGGTACAATGTTTTTCAAATTGCATTTATCGTTCTAGCTGGTTTGACTTTTGTATATTATGCTGCCTTTGTAAGTGTTCAATTGGTGATATTACTTTCATTATTATTTTTTCTCACTATTTGTTGGTGAGATTTTAAATGTTAATCTTCACTTCAAACTTTGATGTCTTTTAGGGATGGAGAAGAAAAAAGCCAAGTGGCAGATTTCAGCTTTCATCATAAAACACGTTATGGACTAGATGTGCATGCATGCACATGGAACCTTGGAATGATTGCTGATATAATATCTGGATGATGTGAATGGCCTAGTTTTGATTACTTTAAGAAGAATTGGAGAGGTAGGCCGATATCATCTGAGTAAATTTGGTGGCTATGGTGGGATGTGGCATAGCGAGTGCCGTTACAGGTTCTGCTTGTTTTCCCCCGCTGTATGTATTATTCTTTGTTTGGTTGCCTTTCTTTCTACACTGGCTTGGGCACGTTTGTCATTGACGCTCATGGGGGATGGGTTTTGTATAATTTCACTTGATGTAATATAACAACAGTGAAAACAAATAGATCTTACAAGTTATTTCATGTTTAATGCTTATGCTATCTGTATTGTACCGAGTTCTTGTTTCGTTTCATTTACATGGTGGAAGACTTGAAGTTTCTCAGTGAAGCTGTTTTGAATGATGTACTTGGATGGTTAAATTTTTGTTCCAAATTTGTTTCTTTTTTCATGAGCGGATCTGATATCTGTACATCTTTGTTAGAACCTCGCAAAATTTTGTCAGCTAATTGTTGAGACATAGGATGAAGATATAGTGTATCAGACCTGCCTCCCACGAGATACAGCTACTGCATAAGCAATTATAAGTTTGTGGTTTATAATTTGTTATTTCAGTGCCAATGTGTGTGAATTGCGTAAAGTTTCTTCCACTTCTGAAAGCATGTCTATGTTTATTGCAATTTCGGTGTGCGAATCACTTTTTCTATGTTTTTTCGTTATGCTAAATTACAGGTCTAATAAAGCAAAAAAAGTGCTCGATTAATTAAAGCGAGCCAACTAGGGGTGAAACTGCAAATTTTCTCTGGCTATAGTGTGTTTTATTAGAACAATTTCAAAACAGCTCTTGTTATAACCGTGTTCGACCTGAGCTGTTTATTTGATACAAAAGGAGTGGTAAATCAAACGCCTGATTAATGCCTACAAGAAAAACTATTGTTTGGCAGGTTTAGTTCCACTTTATGGTTGTGTGGTAGTCAAATTCTGAGACATTATTGTTGCTCGGTCCAGATCGACTGGATCATAGGGCGAATCTTCTACAAATTCAGCAGGCATGTCTTTACAATGTAGACTTGGTTCCCAGTTGGCCTCTTCAATCACTTTCACGATCTCCTTGGCCACTATTTTGCTTCCCTCCGATGAAAAATGGATTCCATCCCTATGGAGAAGATTAGAAATCAGCATTAATAAATACAATCAAATGTTAACTGTACTTTATGTCTCTATTCATGGTATATGGATACAAACGTGAAGCAAACATCCTTCCATTCATCAATCTGCTGAATTGCAGTCCAAAGATCAACTGCCTTCACATCCATCTCACCGCACAGCTCTAAACAGGCCTCCGAATATATCCGACAACTCTCATTTGTTCGAACCAAATCAAGTTCATTATTTGTTTGAACCAAATCAAATTTATCGCTGGATTAAGAAAAAATATGCATCATCAAAACGAGGAAATCAATGATGAGACAGAAATGAGGTGGTAACAAAGAGAAGGCACCTCAGCATTTTTCTAATTTGTTCTTCATTTACAGGAGGAGCAGTCAGAAATATAACTCTGGTCTTCTCTGAGAGGCTCTGGCAATAAGCAGATAATATATCAAAACATTAAATAAGAAATATACCAAAATTGTAAAGCAATGAAATGAAGCCTTGAGTTTTGAAGGATAACCTGAAGGTGCATAGCAATCTTCCTCATGTTCTCAATGTATTCAGGAAGAGGTACATGAGGGCCAAGGCCAGAAGGATGAGGTTTCATTGAGTCATTACCCCCAAAATATACTATCACCAAAGCAGGTTGTACAGCAGCATCCTTAATTAAAACATATATTAGAAATACTATTATGCAAACATATATTGCAGGCAATGACTAATTTATATATATGAAAATAGGCTGAATAAATCAACAATACCTCAACTTGTAAACAGCTTCAATGAAACACAGGGGTCAATTCAACTAATAAATCGCAATTTAGTGACATTGATTTGGAGAGTAGAGCAATAATGTTTCGAGTCTTTATTAATTTTATAAAAAAAAAAAGCAGCAGGAAATATTGGGCAAGAGAACATAAAAATAGACCTTGGGAAAAACTTGATGCAGTACTTGAAGAGCACGCCTTGAATTCCAGCCAGAGTATCCTCTCAGTATTATATCTGCCTGCACTTTCACAAACTATTAAACACTTAATTTTTCTTTTCTGTGGATCCCACCACAAAATTATCATCATCGTTGAAATAGAAAAGCTGAGACAATGAGTGTACTTTATTATCTAAAGTGGCGTAAATTCCTATGATTTCATCATAACTTATCAAATCAAAGAACATGAAAACATCAAATCCAAACACAAATTAACAGAAGGGATAAGAAAGACCTTGCGAGAGTACAAGTCAGTGAGAAGAGCACCCCATCCTTCATTGGAATAACTGAGCTGAACTATGGATGATCCAAACAGCACAAATTGTGGCCTCACAGGTCCGACCATTTTCACTTCTTTTGGCTACCTTCGACGAATCTAAAATTCCGTTTCCAAGTTTTTCACTTATTATATAAGGAACTCAGAGATTTAAAGCGACAAGTATTTCTCTGTTTTAATATTTTATTATTGTGCGTTTCTCACCCCAAGATCGCATTGCTACGAAAATTCAATCCCCCATTCACTGTTTGTCAAAGTATCAGATCAATGAACTTTTATCATGTAAATTCTGATATCCACGTAATAAGGATAGGTAAAGTAATTTTTTAATTAAAATAATGAATAAATCTACAACCCAACCAAAGTTTTTTTTTTTTAATTTACAATCCAACTTAAGTTGCTATGAGCTGTAGCTCTATTAAAATTTATACCATCCCAGTCTTTTTTTTTTTGGATAATTCTTATTACAATCTTAGTAGTGCAGTAAAGGTAATTTTTTTTAAATTAAAATAATGAAAATCCAAAAAATTCCAACTATAACCATAATAGCATCTGTTCTGTAATTATTTTTGAATTAAAATAATAAATAAATATAACTTTTAGTTGACGTTAAAGTGAATGATATGATGTTTTTATCAAAGGTATTTTTGTTAAATGATTTAAAATATAAAAATTATTTAAAATTTTTTTTTTATTATATAGAAGATTTGAACTTGGTAACGCCTTGGGGACAAAATTATCTTTAATCATATTTGCCGTTTGGCTAATTAAGGTCCACTTCGAATCCGTCTCAGATGCAAACCGTCATGCTTTTCCTCCATTTTTCATAACTATAATAAAATCGCAATTAATTGGCTTAAAATAAAATAAAAGCTGAATGTATAATTTGATCTCTAATATTGACAAAAAATGGTAATATAATTTCTAAAATTTCATGTGGTACAATATAATATCTGAAATTTGAAAATTGAAATAATTTAATCCTTAAAAAAATTGATCCAATCATTGAGTGACACGCGTCAAATTTTTAAGCGTCAATCATCATTTCAGGGGACCAAATTGTCATAATTTTAAAATATTAAAAGTATATTATACTAAATAAAATTTTAAAAATTATATTACATTTTTTTGCCAAATATTAACAACTGATTTTCACCTTTAACCTAAAATAAATTACTAAAATTAACGCAATAAAATACCGTTTTATTATATAGAAGAATGTTACCATGTTAGTATTAGATGGCATTTGGTTTAACCGTGTCAAATAGGGGTGTGCCAAAACCGACCTGACCAACTCGAACCGAATCGACATATTCGAGTGGGGTTAATCAGTTTGTTAGGATTAGTTCGGTTATTATAGTGAATGTTAATTGGGAGTTCGGGTCGGGTGAAACCCGACTAACCTAAATTTTTAATATATAAATAAAAAAATTATAATTTCTTTACAATATTAATTAATATATAATATATATTTAATGTAATTTTAAAATTATTAGTTTGTTGTATTTTTAAAATATTTTTTATGGTATTTAATATTATTTATTTATATTAATTTAGGATTTTAATTTAAATATGTAAATTAAAAAATTTAATTTCAGATTAATTGGATTGTTTAGATCGAAATCCGAAAAATATCGGATTGTTCAGATAGAAATTTAATATTTATGTAGGGTTGGATCGAATTAAAAAAATATATAAATTTTGAATTTCGAATTAATTGAGTTTGGATCGGGTTCGTGAACCCGACCGATGCACATCCCTAATGCCAAAAGGTGATAGCTTTGTTTCTTTTATCTAATTTTAAAGTATTTGGTAACTTTTGTAAAATAGTAGCTACGCGGATCAGCAACCATTGCCTTTTGACAAGACAATCTTAATTTATTAATATAAAAATAGAATTATTTATTGTTTTTATACTTATATATTTTTTTCTTTATGACTAAATACATCAATATTTCAAAATTTTATATATTTTTAAATAAATGAGTAATACATATTTTATTATAATAGTTTGTAAATTCATAACAAATTTATATTATATATATTTATGAAAGTTTATATTTACTTATTAATAGGGGTAAGAAAAAAAATCGAAATTTTTATTAACTAAAAAATTAATCTGAAACCAAAACAATTTTTAGATTAAATAAATCGAAAATTTAAATTTATAATTTTTATTTTTAAAAATCGGCAGTTAACTGCTAACTAACGGTTAATCGATTTATATATATTTTATATATTATATTTTAAATTTTACACTTGAAGTTTTCAATATTTTTTAATTTATAAATATTGTGATATATAACTTTTTAAAATATTATTATAATACATATTTTTAGTAAATAATTATTGAAATTATCTTTTTATTACTATTATTTATTTATTTATTACATGTGTATAATTAATACTATGTTGTTTGTTTCATATTGAATATATTTAATTCTTATAATTAATTATGAATTTTTTTAATAAATATTATATTTAATTTAATTTTTTTTTATTTTCAAAATATTTTTAACTATTAAAATAATATTACAAATTGTATAATTTATTAAATTTATATATTACAAATTTTTTAGTGGTTAACTAATAAATTCGATTTGAAAAAATTAGCTAAAAATCGAAATCGATATAGTGGATAATCGAAATTAATGGACTGCTTAATAAAATTGTTAACCGATCCATACTCACCCCTAGTGATTAACATATTTTTTCAATATTAATTGTTTGAACAATTTATAAAATTTTGGCTAAATGTGCAAATCGGTCTCTAATTTTTGGTAAAAAGGATAATGTAGTTTATAAAGTTTTATTTGATATAATATCATTCTTAATATTTTAAAATTTGAATAATTTGACCCCTAAAATAATAGCTATCGCTTAAAAATTTGATATGTATCACTCAAAGATTGAACCAATTTTTTTAGGAGTTAAATTGCTTTGATTTTTAAATTTTATTAGTGACATTATACCAAATAAAATTTTAGTGACTACATTACCCTTTTTATCACACATTAGGAACCAAATTGTACTTTCACTCTAAATTTTTATATTATGCTATTATTTATTAATATAATAAAAATATATTTTTAAATTAAAAAATATAAATTTTGGTAATTATACAATAAAATAACAACAATTTTATATAAATTTATAAAGTATTTAAACATTAAATATGTATCAGCTACTCATCTCCTAATTTTGCTGACAGCTAAATCGAAGGAGCCTTTACTGATCAAGTATATGAAGACACAAAGATACAAGTTACAAGAAAGAAGAAATGTTTGTAGTTATTCATTAAACAATTTTGAAATACAGTGCTTTCTACGATTTTGGAGGAAAGTAACCAATTATCCCCAAGAGAATTGATGATATTATATAACCCACACATATATACATCTATATATATACGAGACCAGAATTTGTTCTTCACTACCTCCATTTGTTCTTCTCTCACCCATCCACCATCACCGGAGTTTCCTTGGCCGGACATCGATCAAAGTCTCCGTCCCCGACCAGCTTCATTGTTTTCCGGTATGTAAGCTTTTTTTTTTTCATTCTTCAATCGATTTTCATTTGGTCTTGGAATAAATTGATCTCTGTTCTAAGTTCTTGATTGATTCTTTATAATATAATGATGATATTAGCTCAAAAATGGCGGATTAGGCCAGAGATTAGAAGACAACTCAAGAATCTAACCATCCAGGAGGAGTAACCTTGACTAGCAGGACAAAAATGGCGTTTTGTTATTTATTTATTTTTTCATTATTGAATTTTCATATATGTTGCCTACTTCTTATCAGTTCAATTACTGCATTCAAAAATGTTTTTAATCATTTTCTAGATGCAACTGAACTGAAATGCTCTGTCCCAAACCCAAATGTCAGATAATTGCTCACTGCCGCCAAATTTCGTTTGCCAATTTCTTTTATATTTTTCAGTTTGTGTTGACATATTAGTTTCTGTTTCTTGGTTTTTGAGGATCTAACCCTCTTTGTCCTTTTCTTTTTGGACTAGCCATTTCTTCTTCTTCTTCTTTCCTTGGTGGTGGGAATAGAGAGACTTTTGAGATTGTATGATCATATTGAAGGAATTGGATGTTGAAATTGTTATAAAAGAACACGGGGGATGGTTTGGTTCTTTTAACTGTTCATCTATGAATTGTGATTGCAATCAGCAGGAAGTTTCTACAGAAACTTAATGCTTACATCCAACAAAGCATGTTAAAGGTGCAGTGTATGTTCATGTAGGCGTGTGTGAGCATGGAGGTCTGCAGACTAACCTGGGTCAAGGCCGGGAATTATTTTGCTGACGATGTTGTGAATATAATATGAATTTAGTTTAGAATATTGAAAATTGTGTATAGTTATATTCAATTATATTTTTCTTTATTTTGATTTTTTTTTTCAAAGCAAAACGTTTCAGCACTTTACCTCAAAGATGCTTATTTGTACTCTGTCATCATGTGATTGGTTATTTTAAGAATTCCATATAGAAGCACCCAAGGTACCAAGTATCAAAATGAGCATTTAGACTTAAATGTAATTAAGTTGGACTTGTTTATATGTGCTTGATTGACTGAATGTGTTTGTGATGATTATCATATATGCTTACTTCACCATAAACTTTTACACGATTGAGGCTTCAAAAGTTAGATCTAATTCAAAAGATCACAATATTTGGAATGTTTAAATGTCAGTATATATAAATCTTTTTGTCTCTGCAAAATTTTATAATTGTAGCATCTGTCATTGTAAGGATCTATATTGAAAACATATCGTGCCTGCAGATGGGAGAGCTGGCTGTTGATAATCATGTTAAATACATTTTATCTGTTGAAAAGGTATGCTTTACTACTTTTCCTTGGTTATATTTTTGTTTGCATGACTTACTTTGACTGACTTGTCCTGTTTATTCACTGTCTCATGTTATTAAAGAGAAAGGACAGTATCGAAGCTGTGGTGATGGAGCACCTAAGAATGAATGGAGCTTATTGGGGATTGACCACTCTAGATCTTTTGGGAAAGCTAGATGCAGTGGATTCAGATGAAGTAACTGCATGGATTATGCAATGCCAGCATGAGTCCGGTATTAGAAGCAATTTCATTTAATTTGGTTTTTCTTTTTATTCCCATGCATGTGCTCTTGGAGAATAGCCTTATAGATGATACATGCATGATAAGGAAGTTCAAACATGGATTTTTATAAATAAACATTAGTTTGAAGGCAAATAGGTAAAAGAATTAATTGATTGTAGTTAGATTACTAATAAAAACTTTATCATGCAGGTGGTTTTGCCGGTAATATTGGACATGATCCCCATATTTTGTATACGCTTAGTGCAGTCCAAGTGCTTGCTCTTTTTGACAAGCTAAATGTACTTGATGTTGATAAAGTTTCAAACTGTATCCTTCTTGCATTGCTGTTGGACTTCTTGATTGGTGACAACCGCTATGAACTGTATGCAAGCTTGTAAATTAGTATGTGAAGGTTACTTGTTGTTAGGACTTTGGTGAAACAACTACATTTTGGGTTTGATGAATAATCCCAACTTAGCTTACCAGTGTAAAATATGGTTTTTGGAGTGAGAATTATTCAATTTCTGATGGTTCAGAGATGGACTGAAAAATAGTTTTAGCCATGGATTGACTCCCACTCGTTAGATTTGTACAACAACTCAATAGAATTGACAATCTAAAGTGAAGATCCAAAATATAACAGTATTTCCTTTTTTTCCTTAGTTCTTCAGTCAGATATTGCTGGGTTGCAAAATGAAGATGGATCTTTTTCTGGAGACATATGGGGTGAAGTGGATACGAGGTGCTCCTTTTAATAACAAATGCTACATGATATCTTGTGGTGTTTTTGAATTATTAATCTTAAAATTCTTTTTGGGTAGGTTCTCTTATGTTGCAGTATGCTGTCTCTCTTTATTGCATCATCTGGACAAAATAAATGTTGAAAAGGCTGTTGACTACATTTTACGCTGCAAAAATATGGATGGTGGATTTGGATGCACTCCTGGTGGGGAGTCTCATGCTGGACAGAGTATGTCTCTGTGTTCACTTTGAATTTTAAAATTCTCTGTCTTTGAATAGCTTTTGATTGTTGCTCTTTCATTGTTTTTGTGAGGGCTGGAAATCCATATGGAATTAATATGGTGGATGCCTTTTATTATTCACAATTGATTTTCAAGCTGGCTTGACTTTTTATTTTCTGCTTTCCAGTTATCACTTCTGTAGTTTTTTAAGGGAATATGTTGTTCTGATTGTTGAACAATTATCTTTAACTTTTTCCCTTGCTCTTTGTTATTGTTAAGGTCATTTAAGTTGTCATTCTATGCATATCACAATGCAGTTTGATGCAACAGTGTCTTTAGGCCAAAAAAACCAGTTTTTGTAGAGTGGCGGTATTTTTGTAATTTTTAGTGTCTTTCTAATTCCATATTCGCTGGAAATATATTTTAAAACCTTTTGTACTGTCTTTAATTTTATTAGGAATTCTAGTTGATTTAGTATTAGAAAAGTCTTCCTTTGTTACAAGTTATTCTAATCCTTATTGGATTAGGATTAGTTTTCCTAAAAAGGTTTAGGGCTAGTTTTTTCTATGAAGAGCAAGGGATTTGTAATATTTTTAGTTGCAGATAAGTACTCGTTGTTTTTTGTGCATTGAAGTGGGCATCTTTCTTTTTTTTTTTTCTTCCCCCTACCTTCGCAATTGATATCTATACTTTTTTACAGTCTGTCTTATTACAGTTAATCATTCATATCCCCAATATTTGCTCTCAGCACAAAATTTTTGATTGCCCAAATTAGTTTCCTTTTGTCGTCTAGCACCACTTTGAAAAGGTTATAGATTTTGACAGAAACATATCTCACATAAGTGAAGTACTAAGAGAGATTGTCCTTTATGAAGCCAGCTATTATCTCTTTCCTTCAAAATGCCTTTCTTTGAAAGGACAAAACTGTGGCCAGTTAGTCGAAGAGTATGATACCTCGAGAGCGTATCCTGTTCTGCTTCAGTATAGAATTGGTCCATGATCATTGATGCTAGAGGAAAGTCAATACTGGCTTGCGAGATTGTAGCCCAAGCCCCTCTAGCTTAGGGGAGAAGGGCAGCTTTTGATGATACCATATTTCATATAAATGGAGAGCTAAGAAAAGCTTGTGCTTTATGAAATAGCTCTTGATTTGTAAATTCCCCTCAAGGGCTCTTCTCCAGAAAGACAAAATCTTGGGCCTACAAGTCAAAGCAGATTATAATTATACCTTGAGAGTGTATCACAATCTGTTCCCATGTGGGAATTGGTCCTTCATTAGTTTTGATCCACTTAACCTATGAAAAATGTGTTTTTGTGAATTAAAGAAAACTATTAAAAATTTTCAGCTATAAAAGCAAACTATGACCTATACTATGACATATACCATATGGTTTGAATGCATGCATGGTCCCATTATTTTAAAAAGAAAAAGAGTCTCTTTTAGCAATGAATTGCAAATTAATCTTGCAAACTCAATCACCTGTTAACTGAAGAGCTCCTTTTCATCCTAAATTAAACAGATAAATACTTGATATTTTGAATGATGGTGGTAGTGCTTTTGGAGATACTGAAAGACTGAGTTTTACTCTTAGAAGGAAAAGCAGAAATTCATTACAAGTCTTGGAACAAAAGAGCTTCTTCTATTTTTTAATATTCATTCAACTTTTCATACACATTATGAATCTGCCTCTTGCTTTTTTGCCTTTTTTTTTTCCTGGAAAAAAAAGAAAGAAAAAAAACTTAATTAAAAATGATATTTTAGTTGGATTGCACTACGAAAGTTTCTGATTTTCCATTATAGGTAAAAATGTCTGTTAAATTTTCATAATGCTTCTGATGATGGCAGTATTCTGCTGTGTGGGTGCCCTTGCTATTATGGGGTCTCTCCATCATGTTGACAAGGACCTGCTTGGGTGGTGGCTATGTGAGCGACAAGTCAAATCTGGAGGTCTAAATGGCCGCCCCGAGAAACTTCCTGATGTCAGTATTTCTCTCAAAAATGAGTTACCTTCTATCAATATATTTCTTGATATTCTGATTATAATTATATGTTGAATGACTTTAGGTTTGTTACTCTTGGTGGGTCCTTTCTAGCTTGATAATGATTGACAGAGTTCATTGGATCAACAAGGAAAAGCTTGTTAAGTTTATCTTAAACTGTCAGGTTAGTGTTTTCTTTTTGTAATGAGCAAGAGAACCTAGTGCTATTGTTGGTATTGGCATTCTGAAATGTGAAGTATTAGTTTTACTCTCTTTTTTCCCCTGCTAGGCAGGACACAGAGAAAGGAGGAATTTCGGATAGACCTGATGATGCTGTCGATGTTTTTCATACATATTTTGGGGTAGCTGGTACCTATTTTTCTTGCCATTGCTTTGTTTGATGAGAGCATTTTTTTTTGGACATGTGTGCATGTGGTTTTTCTCTTTACACCCCTTTAATTTCCTTGATTTTTTAAGAGCTGCTAGAGACCCTGCTCATCTTAGGGAAAATCCTTGTTTTCATAATGTCAGTATCTTGGGCAAATAAATATTTTCTTCTTGGTTTTCTTTCCTTTACTTATTGGCTCTTCCCATTGTTCTTTTTTTTTTTTTTTGCTTTTTTACTTTTTCAAAGCAGGGGAAGAATATGCACTGCAACTTTGATGTTTTTTGATTTTTGCCATCTAAAGCAGTATCTTTTTTTGTCCACCTCCAGAGTAGTATTATTTCCTATCCTGTGCAAGCACCATATGAGTCTTCCTAGTTAAATGCATTGCATACTCATAGTCATAGTTATAAAGGCAGAAGGTGCATCAGGGTGCTAAGGGTCCTAGGGCATAGGTGCGTGCTTGGCAGATGTGAGATGCAAAAAACAATTTATCATGAGAAAACTTAGCTTATGGTATTAAATAACACATAAACATATCCTAAAATATAAAGGAATGCAAAATATGAATGAACGCCTTCTAAGTACAGTAATCCGAAGCAAACATAAGACTTGCTCATCATCGAAATAGAAATAATATTTTTTAGGATAAATGCATAATTTTTTCCATAAACATAATTGTATATGTTCTATATGGTATACCTATTTTTCTGTTTTGTTATGTTCAGTATTTTGATAATTGGTATTATTTTTTTTTCTATTGAGCTTGTAAAACAAGAAACACGATTAAATCCTTATCTCTCAATTATGTCAAATTTTCAACGATGTGCATACAGGTAATTGTTTAGGAGATATAGTAGAACAGAAGTAATTGTTTAGAAATTATATAGAATAATAGTAATTGTTTACTGATACTATGGGAAAAAGGACTTAACAAGGACTAAACTATGCAATTTGTCTGTTCTTCTCGATCATTATCATCACATTCCAACTGATTTAAATAATAATTTAATCATCATCTTTTCTTTTCACTTTAAATTTTTGCATTTGTTTATTTTGACTTTTGATATGGTATATACAGAAGCAACGTCTGAATAATTTGTATCCGAGGCTGATAAATTAATAATGTTCTGCCTTTCTTATGCCTTGTGCCTGACTTTAGGTATGAACACCCTAGTTCCCAGGCATGTGCATTATGAAGATTGAGTAGTGCCTTTCACAAACTGAGGCACTGAGACTAGATTGCTTTATATTCTTTCCTGTCGTGGGTTAAGATTGTATTGTTGATCCCGGATTCAATTTTTATTTTTGCCTTTTATTTGTTTTTGTTTCATCTTGATGATGTAGGTCTTTCACTTTTGGAATATCCTGGATTGAAAGCCATAGATCCAGCTTATGCCTTGCCTATTGATGTTGTAAACAAGATTTTCATTGGCAGCTAACTGCTGTTTGATTGTGCTTAAGATTGCCAAGTTCAAGATGGAAAGGGTGGGTGTTAGTTGAATTTTATTTTCAAAAGATCTTCTGCAAATCCATGGATTTTCTAAAGTAGTTTTGAGTTTGAATGACATTAATTCATAGCTGTCTTATCAACTTTGTTGTATCCTGTAGGATGGTAGATGATGATGATCATGAGGCTGTGTTAGAATACGTTGTATTGGCTATCCCATTAATGAGCTATTATACATGGTACGTTGTTTTTGGACCGTAGATTAAAATCTATAAATTCTTGCGCATTTAAATTTGTAAAGCAATCTATTGAAGGAACTGTTTATTTTGTTATAACTATTATTACATTTTGGATCGTTTACTTGATATTTCAGACTTGATATCTTCTCTCTTTTTTAGATCTTTTTCAACACAATTTTTTCCTTCAGTTCTAATTTTATTCCTTTTAATATTTAATTAGTTTTTCTTTTTTTTTTGTGTAAATTACTAAATTTACTTAAATATTTTAGTAAAAACTAACTATATTATTATAAAATCATGTTTATAAGTATGTGCATTCCTTTTCAAATGCTTTAAAAATACCATAAAAATGTATTATATCATGAACATAAAAATAATTTTTTAAAAAAGAAATTAAAATATTACATTATAGATGTATGAATCAAAAGTGAAAAAGTACAAAGCAAATAGTAAGTATGCGTGTGTACTTATTCTAAGAATGGAATGATATTGTGCAAATATTTGATTCTATTCCCATTGCAAATGCCTTGGGTTGAAGGAGGCAGAAGCCTCAGAGTCAAAAGGTGTAATTCCTACAAATTCACTTGGGAGTGACTTCCAATGCAGACTTGGCTCCCACTCTGCCTCTCTCACCACTCTTTTGCTCCCTTCTCCTGATAGATGTATTCCATCCCTTTCCAAACCAAATTATACATTTTTATAATTAGGGTTGATTGCATATTGGAAGTCAATGCATTTATGTTCTAATTACCAAAAAAATCACAAAAGAATTTTGGTAGAAAAAGACTTCAAATTTTACAAAAAATTACATGGTATATGCCACATAAACTCTTTAAATTATCCGTCTAAGGAGTTTATATGGTATGCCATGTTAAATTTCTGGTAGAGTTTCGAAGTATTTTCCATCTCAAATGATTTTTCATGCAAAGATTGATATAGCTTATTTTGACTCATAAGACTATAATTAGTTAATTCACTGAAAAAAAAACTTACAAAAAACAAGTAGTCAACCAATCATCCCTTTGCTGTATTGCACTCCAAAGATCAATGCCTTTCACTCCAATCTCCTGGCACAATCTTATACAAGCTTCTGAATATATTCTGCACCCTTCGTTTGTTCGACCCGTTTCGCAACTGTTTTCATAATTTCATTAAATTTAAATACACAATTAAATCTCTTTATGATAATAACATTTTTAATATGTCAAAGAAAAAAACCTATAAAGATGACCCTTGTCTTCTCTGAAAGGCTCTGCCAATTAATCAAATTAAATATTAGTAGTAAATTAATTAAATGCTGAAATAATATTTTTTATTATATATATAGTTTGGAAATTACATGTGTACCTTGAGATGGAGAGCAATTTTCTTCATGTTTTCAGTGTATTCAGGAAGTGGAACATGGGGACTAAACCCAGTAGTTGAGACAGGTTGCATTGAATCATTTCCTCCAAAATAAATAATAACTAGTGAAGGTTGTATAGCTGCATCCTTTCGTATTAAAAAATCAATTACTTTATTTATTAGTGCCTTAATTAATATAAAATATACACATACAACAACTAATTATAAGCAATAAATTCTTGTAAAGAAAATAACAATAGACGTGATTACCTTTGGAAAAACCTGATCGAGAACCTGCACAGCATTTCTTGAATTCCAACCTCCATAGCCTCTCAGCACTATATCTTCCTGCATTCGCATAACATTAGACAGCAAAAACAATAAAAAAAGAAATCAGTGTTGAGATTATTACAGATTAATAAAATAAAAAAGCAAGTATGAATGAATATTTACCTTACGAGCATGTAAGTCAGCAAGAATAGCTCCCCATCCTTCATAACTGTAACTTAACTGAACAATGGAAGAACCAAATAAAACAATCTGGGGTCGAACTGGGCCAGCCATACTCTTTGCTTGCTTCTTAGGCTCTTGTTGATAGGGTGACTGGCTAACTCTGGTAAGGGGACAGGCGAAACTTAGCTTTTATATACACATACTATTAGCTGTTGGTCTTCGTTTATTTATTTACTATTATTTTGGTGCACCTACGAGTTTGCATATAATACTACTACTTAACGATATGTGTTATTGTTATTATTATTTTGCCATTAAAAATAATGAAAGAATTATAATTATCCATTAGAAATTTTGAATTGTAATCTAATAATGAGAATAGGATTGAATTTTTATCATTATCTATCAGCCGAACCAAATAAGATATTGTTAAATCCGATGAAAATTGCATTGATGTTTGGTTGAACCATAAAATCAAAGTCATTGTAGTACAAATAGGATGAATCATTGTTTGAAAAATTTGAGAAGGTTTAATATGCAAAAATGCCCTCTAATGTTTGCCAAAAAGAGCAATTTTACCTATAATATTTAGTTACGAATAATTTTTCCCATAAAATTATTAGAATGGCGCAATTTTTTCTTTAAGCAACGGAACCGTTAGTTTGACCTCATTCTATCTTTTGACCGTTAATGTGCGCATGTTTTAAAATTTTGACGAAATGACGTCAAACTAACGGTTTTGTTATTTTAAAGGTAAACTTACAACATTTTGATAACTTTAGGTCCGTAACCAAATATTAGCGACAAAATTATTTTTTTTGACAAATATTAAGGACATTTTTGCATATTAGGCCATTTAAGAAATATTTTTATGGATTGAAAAATCAAGGGACTATATATATGCTGGAAGAAGCCAATAATAAAATGCTGTAGCAGAAACTATTTAAAATCCTTGATCGTAAGGATCTGTTGATTATGATGGCCGGCCACACCCCGCACTGGGGGAGAAATTGTTGGATATATATATATATCCTTAAATATTTCGGTTCGAATATTAAAAGTGATGTAATTTTGATTAAATCATATTATAAAATATGTTTTATATGTGCAGTTATAAATGATTATTGTCCCAAATTATATTGTAGTTAGGGGTGTTCATCGGGCGGGTTCGGGTCGGGTAACTCGAAATCCGAACAACACCATATATCCCAATCCTACCCTACCCTATAAATAATTTGGGTCCCTACCTGAATAATCCTCAAAATTTTGGGCCCCACCCAAATAATCCAAATTTATTTTTAAAATTATTTTTTCTTTTATTTTAATTTTAGAAAATGAGGTTCGGGTTGGGTCAACCCGACCCGAATACGACCCATTTTCATGAAACGGTGTGTTTTGGAGGAAAATATTTATTTTTCGGGTTGTTTGGGTTAATGATGGTTTAACCTGACCCGATCCGAACCCGAACAACCCCCAAATCCCCAACCTTAACAACCCTATTAACCCTACCTGAATTCCTTGTTCGGATCGAGTTATTCAGGTTGTTCGGGTAGGGTCGGGTTTTGAACACCCCTAATTGTAGTGTAAACTGAAGCAATAATGCAGCGGCCATTCTCATGATTAACAGTAGAATGGATATGGACCTTTTGTCTCTTTTATTGAACTCGATCAGTAGTTTGCTTCAGCGAGATTGGACGGTGGTGTGTCTATAGAGAAGGAAACCGGCAGGTAAATTTTCTGGCTGATATGGCTACTTCTTTGGCTTTTGGCAACCATTTTGTTGATTCTCTTCCTGCAGGGCTTCTTTAGCTCTTGTTTGAGGGTGCCATAGGGATAGTTTTGTAGAAATTAAAAAAATTATTAAAATATTTCAATTTTATAAAAAAAACTATAGTAATTGACAAAAATACCCTTTTATATTTTAAAGATTTTAATTTAATTTTAGTTAAAAGTAGATAATGATAAAAAAGAGAAATATTTAATAAGACATATAATAAATAAGGACATATATGTAAATCTATCCTTCAAATTTCGAAAAAAATATTTAAAGTAGGACAAAATAAAATAGAAAAAACAATCTTTTAAAGTGGGACGGAGAGAGTATTATTTAAACTCGTGCCTACACTTGTTTACCCAATACATATATATATATATATAACATGAATTTAGATATGTTTCCACATTTAGATTAATTTTTAATGATTTGCATGAGATTTAGAGTTCCAACATGGATAATTAAAAACATTTTGAAATTCTAATCTTCATTTCTTTTCATATTGAAGATGGACAATATTACTAAGAAGACAAAAGTACAACTGCTTCAATAAAAGAGGAAATGAAAATTGGGCAATATTGAACCCAACTTGAGAATTCAAGGAAATTCTTATCTTATTTTGTTGCAATTTGTCCGCAATTTCTCCATCTTTAACCTTTTCTTCTTGTTTGATTTGTTTGTTTTTATGTTTCTTGTTGGTTTGAGTTATCCTATAATTTTACAAAGATACATTCTTTAAAGAATTAAAAGAAATAATATAATTAGAAATTAAGCCTAACTATCTTGCCCATCGAATATCCCAAGGAATATCCATGCTTGCATTCATCAAAATCAATTTAAAATATAACACGTTGACTTTGTAATTTGACATCTTCATGGTTTGCATTCCTTGTTTTTATTTTATTTTATATTCTATTTATAAAACAATTTTTTGGTTTTTTAAGCGATTGGATACATAATCTTGAAAACAAATCAAGAAAATTAAAAAAATAAAAAATAAAAAGAAACCTACCCCCAGTTGAAATGCCCAAATCCGGCCTATGATCAGGATTTCACTAGATAAAAAATGGACTTGGGAAAATATAGGTTTAATATATAATTAGCCACTTAAACTTGTAAACTTTTGTCATCCTGGCCCCTTAGCTTAATTATATGTTTTCCATATACACACATACAGTTGCAAAATTTAATGACACTAAATACCTCAGTCTGACTGGTCATCCTATGTGGCAAAAAAACATATGATGTGTCATTTGCGAGTGTGCATCATGCATTGTAAGAGCGTGAAGCACCCATTTCCCCCCCTTTCCTAATTGTAAAATCCCTAATTCCATATAAAAATCCAATTTTTGCTTAGTTATAGACTTGAGTTTCATCTTCTTTTACCTTTATCCATCATCAAAGCTATTAAAATTTTATATCCATTATCACAAGCAAAGAGAGCGCGAAGATACAACAGAAAACTGTAGATGGAAAAAATTCCAAAATGCCATTGTTGTGAAACAGTTAAGTTGCGCACATCATGGACGACGTTGAACCCAAGAAGGAGATTCTTCGTTTGCCAACATTAAGGGTTTATTTTCTTGTGATTTTAGTGGATATTTTCTGAGAAGTACATGATTCTCTATTTTCGTAAGATGTAATTGCATGCAAATTCTTCTTATGGGTTGATCTATCCATTTTAGATCATTACAAACATGTAATTTTTGGACTGCTTCAAAGATTGAGAAAAATGGAGTAACAAATGGGTACCGACAGTAACCAAAACAGGGGAAGAAGAAATTGTTGTTTTTGTTATGTTGTGGTACTTATGGTTGTATTTGTAATAGGATTTTTGATTTAGGTTAATTTGTGTGACAAATTTAGATTATTAGTGTAGGTGTTGTTGATTTTGGATTAATGTACAAATGCCAATAGGCCCTTTTGATAAATGAACAATACTTTGCTCAATTTTATCCAACATTTTTGGGTGTTGCCTTTATATTGATGTTTATTATGTTGAATATTTAGCACATATCTATAAACTGATGAATTGACCAGAAGTATAATACCAACAGAGTGTTAACAATATTATATTGAACAAGAACATATTGTTAGCAATAATCTAAAAGGCTTAATACATGAAAATAAACTATTGTTTAGAATAAACCTAAAACATACAAGATTTATGTATTGTTCAACATTGGTCTATAAATTATCAGATGCTCGAAATTCTGTTGTTTGCTGTGAGGCTTGAGCAGTCTGCCTAAGGTTCATTCAAGCCTGAGAACTCTAGTCCCTAAGTTTCCTTTGAGTGATTGCATTTCTGCCCTTCCATTTCAGTCTTGGAGGCTTGAAGCCTAGATCAACATTGGTCTGTGAAGCATCTTTCAATGTAGGTGATGTATACACAACTTTCTCCTTGTATCCATCCTTTACATGACACTGTAGATAATGAAAATCCTAATGCATGAGCACGTAGGCCTATATTTTATTCTTTTGGCAAGTAATATATGTACTTCATGTTTTTGAAAACATTTGTAGTATAGTCATAATTGCACCAAGTAGTTACAAATAGGTTTAATAGCTTAAATTGCTTTGTTTGGCTGCTAACATGGCTTGTGTGGTGTAATTTACCTTTTTGTACAAGGGATAGTCATATTCATAGTTGGAATTCTACCGAAATTTTGTCTAAATTTCTTAAAAAGTGTAAAGTGTAATTTATGTCAATATTGTTATTATATTGGAGGCCATGACGACCGATGTATTATTTAAATGCTCTTTTGATACATGGGGCAGTCACATTCTTAGTCGAAATGCTACCAAAATTCTTACTAGATTTTTTGTAAAACATGAAGTATGCATTATGTTAATAACATGTAAGTTATGCTGTTCGGCAGCCTTGATGGCCTGTGTGTTGTTAATAATCTTTTTACGTATGGGGCAATCACATTCCTAGCCGAAATGCTGCCAAATTTTCCTAAATTCTTGTAAGATGTGTAACATACATTATGTCTCATTTTTTTATGTCTGACTGTTAGGATAACCCAGTATGTGTGTTATTTTTGTATTCAATAATGTGCTTTCATAGCATAGGTTGATTGTAGACATCCAACCCAACATGCTGTCTAAATTTTTTATATGTTTAACTTGTTTGTGATTCAAGTTAACCTCAAACTAATATGTAACATTTCTTTCAGGATGCCTTGCATGATTGCATGCCCGTAGCCACCTCGACTAGTGTCGACTTACATGATGCCAGTGCAAGTTAGGAGATATCAGGCCCTATTGCAAGTCCACTACAGATTGAGCTAATTCATGTCTAAACAGTTCCTCTAGGACTTCAAAATGCAATAAGAAGTTGACCGACTCCTAGCCAGGGTAGGCTGGACAGACTTCTTTGCCCCAACCTATAGGATATATTCAAACGTCACTAGAGAGGTCTTTGCTACTTTAGAGTATGGTGGCTACTCCAAGTTAGACATAAAGGAGGGGTTTGTCCAGTTCTAGGCCTTAGACATACATTATATATAACAAGGCACAGATTCATTGAGGCTATATGTCTTTTGAGCGGGTTAGGCATGGTCACACTTCCTCGAATGATAAATTATGATAAATGGATAGCTATGACTCTACCAAGGGCCGTTTACTGCTCAGACATGGTAAAGAGCACCATGTCGGCTCATCAGATCTATAGATACCTCCAGAGGGTTTTATCTACTTTATTCCTGGATGCACAGAGAGTCCAGGTAACATCACCTCTGTAGATGTCACTAGTCTATAGAGTATGCAAGAGGGCAAGCATATAGACATTACACATGAGATCATCATGACACTAATCGGAGTAAGCACTTTGCTTGGGACTCAGGTATGGGTAGGAGGTGTCATCACCAGATTGTTGTTGTCCCTAAAGACACATGAAAGTGACTTTAATAACCTTGTTTCAGAGGGTATCAACATTGATTTACAGGTAACGATCACCATGAGCATGGTAGAGCCCATAGACAGGCGTAAGGGTGAGTACAGGTTGCTTACTGTGCCAGAGACCTAACAGAGATACGGTTTTGACCCTATAGTTCTAGATGCACTTGTAGAGGGGGATAGGCAAGGTCAACCACTAGAGGAGGCACTAGCAGAGCCACATGAACCTCTAGCACAGTCGCCTCAGCACGAGGATCGGGTGGAGCAAGTAAATAGGCCACAAAGACTCCAAGGGGTAGGCATGGACTTCGGTTACAAGTTCGATATAAAAATTGATATATAAGATCTTCCAGGTAGATCATCATAGTGGCCAGTGAACCTCAGATCTCCCATCAGACATCAAAGATCATTGGATGTAAGGATAGGGAGGTTTTCTCCCTATGCACATCCAGGAGCATCATTTTCTTCAACTTTTCCACCATCTGGGCATCTAGAGGTATCTACACCGATGACTCCTCTGCCTTTTGTTCCGTCATCACCAGTATAGGCTCCTTCAAACCCTCCATCTGAGGATGTTTCCAGGAGACTAGCAGCACTAAAGGATGTTAGCAGGCGCTAGGACCAAATATTACGGACCATACTTACGGTGGTATGGTCCCTCCAGGCATTACCAACTACTATACAAACATTATAGGATGAGGTACAGGTGTCTCAAAGCAAACATAGTGGCTACTGGCCACAAATTTGATGAGTCTTTACAGGTTGTGGATGGATCCCTTACCAAGATCAAAGAGCAGAGAGATCGCATTGAGGGCGAGGTTCCCAGAGGTAGATAGACTGTGGTAGAGACGGATAAGCTATTGAGGAGGTACATTGGGGATTTGAGGGGTGACCTGATGAGATACCTAAAGTGCCACTCCAGTGCCATTCTTGAGGTAGGACAAGGATCAGAGAGGTTAGCAGGGGTGATAACATAATCCTACAGCCCTTGACGACCGCACTGCTTAGCTTCAGATTTGTGTTCGAACAGGCAGGAGAGCAGCAACCAGCAGCACCTCAAACTATGGCACCAGCTAGACCATCAACTCTTAGACCTCTACCAGGGTTGGCTTACCGTAGAGTACCAGGGCTACCTTAGTAGGCTATATTGTATTTAGGGAGTAATTATTTTATTCAAAAAATTTTGATGTATACAAAGAAAAAGTATGTATTTATTTAATTTGGGTATATATTTTATGTTTATGATTGCTTTCATTTATGTTTGGCACTAAGAAATAAAAAAAAGAGATGAAACTGACAATAAAATGTGAAAGCAAGATAAAAATGACAAGATATGATAGCAAGTAATGATGTGAAAGAAAATAAAAGAAGATAAAACAAAGCAAAAGAAAAGAAAACGTCCAAATTTAATAAGCAGCACACTAATATTTAATATTTCTCACAACAGGTACTCAAAACCCATAGCAGGGGGCATATATTTGCTTTTCCCAATAGAAAGAGAATACAAACATTCTTATCCATCACAAGAAGTCACCTAAATAGGTTGAAATAACAAAAATGCACAACAAAGAGAAATACAAACACTTTTAGACTTTGGGAGAAGCTTCTTTATATTTCGAGAAAAAGTCCATCCACTATGAACTAAAGCTACTTTAACCCTTCATCGGAGCCTGAGATGTTTTGATGTGAATACAAAAAGTCACAAGGCTAATGTTGACAATAAAGAACTATTGGACAAGAGGCTTAATCTCGATGACAATGTAAATTTTGGGAAGATATAGAGTGGGGATTGATAGCCTTGATGATGATAGTTTTTCCTATATTGATGCCAATCTACAGAGTGGTGACATAGTCATTGGAAATTGCTTTAGAAAAGCTTCTAGCATCTCAATGACTTCTCACATATGTATATTTGCTAGAAAGGGCTTCTTGTACCTCAGTGGCTTCTTACAAATACATATTTGTTAGAAATCTCCCAAGTGGATAGATGCTTATTTGTCAAAAATCTCTCCAGTGGAACACTACTTTAAAAGAGAAGTGATCATACCTCGTAGAGGCAATCAGCCAACAGGTTAGTTAAAAGTCAACACCAATTAAATATTACTCTAATCACCTTAGTTGATGTTGCAGGTCGACTCTAATTTCAATCAAGTGCAACAAATTGTTCTGATTTTACATATCCCAAGAACTAATCAAACGCATTTAAACTACCTAATTTTGCATGCCCCAGGTGTTAATCAAGAAAACCTTTTTTTCTTATCTTAATTCTGCATGCCTCAGGTGCTAATTGGGCAAGTGGATACTTACTGCCTTCAATGAAGTTGGTCTCAAGCTGTCTCGATTCTACATGCCCTAAACGCTAATCAAATGCATTCAAATAATTTGATTTTACATGCCCCAGGCGCTAATCAGAGTTAATCAATTTGTCCAAGTTTTAAATGCCCCAGGTGCTAATTGGATAGTCAATCTAGGATTAATACATTGATAAACAGATGTTAAATATCCAAATCAGGGTTAACAAATCAACAAACTAATGTTAACTACCCGAATCAGGGTTAATGTGTTGACAAGCTGACGATAACTATCCAGCCAAGAGACTCGTTGTCTTATAAGGTATGTGTTTTAATCAGCGAAGAGATTTGCTACCTCAGGTATGCGTCTTTTTCCATTTCACTTTGAATTTTAGCTTATTTGAGCACTGGTGCACTAGTTAAGCAAAATTGGGGGCTGCTGTAGATACCGTAATTCGAGGCAGTCTAAATTAGGATTGCCTAATGATGAGAAAATAACATATTACTAGCAATATGTTCAAATCTCGAAGCTCCAATCTTAAAGTTTTCACTTTTTCTCAAAGATTCTTCAAGATTTTTTAAGTATTTTCAAATATTTCCAAGTGTTTTAACAAAATGTGCATAATGACATAATTTTGGACTTTTAGTAGTGATAGACGATTGTCTGTCACTTAAGGGATGCTTGTCTGTGGGCCCTCTCTCCTGTGTAGTCCAAATAAATGGGTATTTTTGAAAATTCTAGGTTTAGTGCTGAGGGACAGTCGTTTCTGATTAAGGAACGCCTATCCATAGCTCGAAATTCAAAATTTTCACGTTTTTGGATTTCAAAAAAGGCAATTTTTTATTTCATAAGGTTTGGATTCTAAATTTGAGGGATTTTATCTCCAGATTTAGGGAGTTTTGAGTTGGAATTCAACTCAAACTCTTTCCTAAGTATAAAATCTAAGATCTAGGGTTTTGAAAAAGGGGGAGTCATTTTTCTTACGAGAGCCACCTTAGAGGAGATGAAGATTTGATTTCTTTCTCTCTCTAATCCTTGTGCTTTAGCAATCTTTATTTGACACACATATACAAATGAATTTCATACTTTCATTTGAGAACGATAATCATTAATTGAAG
Source organism: Excoecaria agallocha (assembly GCA_037975025.1). Taxonomy (NCBI): domain Eukaryota; kingdom Viridiplantae; phylum Streptophyta; class Magnoliopsida; order Malpighiales; family Euphorbiaceae; genus Excoecaria; species Excoecaria agallocha. Next base: position 56,465,270 of record CM075806.1, on the reverse strand, counting down.
TGGAGATCTGGACTAACATAATCATATAGTTAGAATATCTTTTGAGGGTAATATTCTAGGTTTATTCTCACTTTCTCTCTCTATAATTTATTTTGCATGATTTTGTGATTTCTTGATGTGTATTGACATATTTTGATTACTGTAATTTGAACAATATGTATGTTTAATTGAGATGTGATATATTTTTGGACTATTAAATATATTAGAGGCATGATAAGTTCTTGGATTCCTCTATTGTTATACATGTGAAGCTTCTCTTTTATTCTTCTAATTTTGTAATTATATGATTTTAGTGTAGTTGATGCATGATTAGGTGTTTTAATGTATTTTTGGCATGATTTAGCATTTAATATCGCATGTCTAGGGCTAAAAGTTCATTTTGCATGATTTTTTGCATTTTTTATTTGGATTATGCACTTTTGATTCTGTACATAGGTGACGGACGGGAAGACAACTTGACGGATGACCTTCTGTCATCCGACAATGGGACATCTCGAGTCTGTCTCTTCAGCTAGTTCCTCGCTTCCCTAAGGCCGTCCCTCGTATGTGTTTGGGCACCTGTGAGAGTATTTTGAGGTATTTTTTTATATATTTTATGCTTTTATGTATTTTTATGCCATTTACTTATTTCTTATCACATTTATGCATTATTTGATGTGATTTTGGTATTGTATGACATGATTTTGTACTCAAATCCATTTTGTTTGCTAAAATGAATTTGTAATTATTTTTACAATGTTATTTGAGAATGCTAATTCATGTGTCTTTTTGTGATTTTTTTGAGTATTAATGCCTTTCGCTTCTGAGGGTCTTTTGTGATTTTTACATGGGAAGTTGTGCTCCCGAGGTGGTCACCTTCAGTCTTGGTTATCGTGGTTAATCATTTTCTTTCTCTCATTTTTTTTTATCTTTGGATTTTATTCTTTTCTTTCTATTTTTTGTTATTCGATATTTCATTTTGGATGTATTATTTTTCGAGGTCATAATAGTTGGTAAAAAAGGATTTTTGTGCACTATAAAACAAAAAGGCATTAAAATATTTTTTATTAAGTCAATTGGGTTTTTTTATTCCAAAACATGGACCAATATCCATTTTTTTAGCCCAAATACACGTAGAATAAACTTATGATTTTGTAAATACGAATGAGGGAACCAACGTTCCCAACCAAAACTAATGCCCCAATTTGTGTATGTATATTACTTATTCGTATTTTGTTGGACGATTTACTTCTGTAATAAGTTTAAGTAGTTGATTTATTTGTTTATTTATTTATTGCTTTTCATGAATGATTGGGATATTTATTTAATTCTATGTTTTTGTATCGTGTGAGAGAGGAGAGAAGACTAAGTATAAAACTTAGTTATAAAACAAAACCTAATCAAGATGTCTAATAAAAGTGATGTCTCGAGCACCAATATCTGTTTTGGCATCAAAAAGATCGAAAATCATTTTTCAACGTTCTTTGGGTGGCAATTTCATGACACCTACCTCTTTTGGGCCTATTAATAGATACTTTCATGGGTTGATTGTCAACAATAATTTAGGATTGACCCTTTTTTATTTAATATATATAATATTGGTTCATATAATAGATAATAGAAAAAATATTAAGTAAAAATATACTTATGTATGGTTGTTAATGAGAACAAAGAGAATGATGAGACAAGAGCATAAAAAAATATTTTTTTTAACGGATTATATGCTTCAATGATGAAAGTAATACTTTCATTACTTTTACATTGTAATGGATACACTCTTGAAAAATCATGTGAATTTAAAAAAAAAAGTATATCAAAAAAAGTCAGGAGGTATAATCAATATATTTTTATCGATATTGGGAGGAACATGTGCACATTACTAAATTCAGATGGATAAAAGACAATTTTTGTAAATGTTAAGTGTATAAATTATCATTTACAAAGTTGACGTGTTTAATTAGAAACTTTTACACCTTTTATCCTTGTCAAGTTCTCTCGGTCATTTCTTTTGGGCAGGTGAGATTTATGACCTTGTATCGAAGTTAAAAACAAATCTGGGTTTTGTCTTCATGCTAGCCCTCGCATATATTCCTGTGTTATTTTTCTGCTAAAATTGTTATTATTACTATTGTTATTGTTGTTATTATTATTTATTGTCATTTTGCTGTGACAATTACCATAAAAAAAATTAGAAATTTTTACGAATTAAGGTGCAATTTTTATGTATTAATTTTTTTAAAAATAGATTACATAGAATATTTGAAATAAAAAAATAAAAAAAACGAAATTTTTTTTTTTGAATTTCTTTTGCTCTGAATTCTAACCAAACAAACAAAAAGTAGTAATGGTACATTCGACTTTAAATTTCATAGAATCTTTGAATTGGAGTCAACTTCATATTTTATTTCTTCTTCAAATTACCAATAGAAAACTGGAAGTAGATACTGGCATTTATTTTAGGTGTACTTGAATTAAATTTGAAGAGGCTGACTTAGGTTTCTCTATTTCTTTTAGAAATTCAATTCAACCAATCATCAAATTGGTTTGCTTTGCGTTTCTCTTTCCTTCTCTTCTCATCAGCGACCTTTTCTTTGTACTCTCTCTCTCTTGGGACATCAACCATACTTTTGCCTTTAAGGGTGTTCATCGATCGAATTCAGGTGAACCCGACTCTAACTCGATTAAATTAAAACTCGAAATTTTTATATTTTCTTCATCCGATCCTATTCTATATAAATATTGGATCTCTACCCGATTATTTTCTTTTTTTTTGCCCCACCCGAATTTTAATTTTTTAATTTACATATTTAAATTAAAATCCTAAATTAATATAAATGAATAATATTAAATGCCATAAAAAATATTTTAAAAATACAATAAACTAACAATTTCAAAATTACATTAAATATATATTATATATTAATTAATATTATAAAGAAATTAGTTTTTTTATTTATATATTTAAAAAATTGGATTGTTCGGTCGGATTAGTCAGGTTTTTATCCGATCCGAAATATACCTAATATCAAAAATCGAATCGACCCTATTAACCCGATTAATTCTAACCGAATTGATCAGTTCGATTCGAATTGATCGGATCGGTTCGATTTTTGTACACCTCTATTTGCCTTACAAGAAACAAACACTCATGTCTACTTTTTTTTTTAAATTGGTAGCACGGCAACACATGCAGGCTATCCGGAAAATTTGTTATACCCATTTCTCGAACCCATTTATGCGTTAAGGTACCCGAATGTCTACTATTAACCATTTAAAATTAATATCACATTATTTGTATCCATGTCAAATATATGCTATTCAATATCTATTTAAATATTTATTTTTAAATACTTTTGTAATAATAAATAAAAAATTAAAATAAATACAAAAAAATAAATGTATAATCAAACTACGTTTATGAGCATGAAGATAAATTAAATTAAATACAAACTTTAAAATAAATCAAATTAAATCCAATAAAACCATACATTCATTAAAAAATAGTTAAAAAGATTATATATTTTATACCTGAATCTGGGTAATAGATATTCAAAAATTAAAATTCGAATCTTACTAATATCCGTTACAAATAGTAAAATTAATATTTAAATCCATTTATTTCACTAACATAATTCATCCTATCGGGATTGAATAAAGCTGAATATCCATAAAAATTATACCCCCTACCATTCTTAGAATCAGACACATGAGGATTGAAGGAGGGAGTACCAACATCAATTCTTGCAACCGACCAAGGAAACTTCGGCGAAATTTCATGAAAAATAATGAGCAAATCTTCCTAATATATATTTGATATAAACATACGTAAAACTCCAAAAACAGAGAAGCTTTGTCTTTACTTCATACATTATGGAAGAAAGGCATATAGTATCCTTTTTATTTAGATGTACATATCCATCATTTGGTTTATACTCATCAAACAAGTGAAGCTTCGACGAAGGTCTCTCAAGGTACAAGCCCTAAATATTTTCATATGCAAGTGGGTCATGCCCATGTGTATTATATCATTTTGAAATGTGTGGAGACTATAATTAGGGTTAGTTTGTTTTTTCTTTTATATTTTTTGGATATGGCAAGTCATAATTGATTTTTTTTTCAATCAATTCATTATTGATTTTCCATTTCATCAAGTCATAATTGATTCAGGGTTTAATATATATATATATATATATATATATGATTTTGATTTTATAATACATTTTAATATTTAAATTTTAACAAGTGCTTCGAGCTGATATTGCATCATATAACATTAAAATCAATGAAAAAATCAATTTGTTTCATTTTTAATCCTTGCCAATTCTATTGTACATATGGACACAATTTTTATCACAACAGTTTAAATATCACATTAGTGTGACTAAATATTGCGCACTCTATCCTTTTAAAAGTGGTGTAAATTTATAATTACAATTTGTAAAATTGATAAATTTAAATATTTATGTCAATATAGATTTTTACATTAATTATAAAATTAAGTTCAAATATCTCTATATAAACCTTATCCAAATGCATAAAAGAAGTTATTATGAGAAAAGATTGAAATAGATAGCTATCCATCCATTTGAAATATTAGTATCGTATATTGGTGAAGAAAACAACAATTTCTTTAATTTTTGGCAAAATGTGTAAATTTGTACTTGATATTTGATAAAAAAAAGGTGCAATTTTATTTTTAATGTTTCAATTGATATAATATTATCCTCCATGTTTTGAAATTAAGAGAATTTTTACTTTTCTTTTAATAGTTTCTTAATACCTGGCAATCGAACAAATAGATACATGATACACAAGATTAGGGACAAATTTATTTCAATTTCAAAATACGGAGGATAATATTTTATCAATTGAATATTAAAGCTAAAATTGCTTTTCTGTTCGAATATTTGGAACAAATTTATATGTTAAACCTTATTTTTTCACTTGTTATTTTAACATTTTACATATTTTAAGGCGATTACGTAATTAGCTATTTGTATATCTTGATGAAAAATATAGAGGAGGCTTTTAATTAATTGAATCATTAAAAGTATAATGTCTTTATTTCTTTTATATAAGAAAAAAGGGAGTTGAATTCAAATTCAGCCTGTCATTATATTGGAATCAACATTTACAATGTCTTTATAATCAAGAATTAGAATTTGGAAAGATGAGGAGAATAGTTGTTATTACCTTAACACTGATGTAGCCATGACAAGAAGCTAGATTGTAAATCGTTGCTTAAAGAAGAAAGTAGGAAAACATTAGAAATAAATAAATAAATGCATAATCACTGGAAAATCTGGAAAATTAGGCCCTCATACCAACTATATATATCTAGATTGTACTGGAAACCGTAATAATGCCATTGCCATATGAATTTAAGAGAATTTTTCTTCTCGTGTAACATAGACATTTAGGAAAATTTGGCTGAAAACAAAAATTTTACTTCTAATAATGGGGTTTTACTAGACTTAAAGTTTCATAAACTCCGCACTGCTAAATTAAAAATTATAAATAAATAAATAAAATAAAGACAACTTTATATTGAAAGATTTTGGAAATTTTAGGAAATTAGAAATTGCAACAGAAAGAAGATTGTAGAAATGCCCCTGAAAAGAAGAAACTAGCTGTGAAAATAACTATGGTAGAAGTTAGATAGTAAAAACTTTAAGCAAACGGAGAACTATGAAACTTGATGGAAAAATATATTTACCTAACGGTATTTCAGAAGTTTTTGTCTTCAAGAAAATTACAGACAAGTGGTTGCTTCAATGTTCATCAAAATAAGACAAAGTAAAATAATTTGCAGCTGAGGAAGAAATCAGAAAATTATATATGAATTGAAGACTTCAGCTGTCTGCAATTTAAGTGGTAAAAATCTGTTTATATATTGGAAAGGTTTCTCTAAATTAAGCTGAAAAGTTTAACACTATTCACTTGAAATTTCTTTCGACCTTCCGTAAATTGGCATTTTGCTGCTTCACATGCCCTCTTATCCTGTATTGATAGAACTTATATGGAGAGGAAGATAAAGACAAGAGTCGACTGGGCCAATCTACAAATGTGGCAAGTCAATCTATAAAACAGACAAAAGCTACCTCTAGTATGCAGGAGATTAGCATTTCGATACCTAAATTAAATAGGGTTTAGAGAGAGAAAGTGTAGTAAAAAAATAGTGATGTGTACAATACCTTATTCCTGAAGTCTTTTTGTATTTATAGTCTGTAAGTAGCTAGAGCCTATAAAACTAGAATACTTGAGTATTGGATCTCTCGTATCTGCAGTTGACAGATTTAAGGTATCTGATGTGACAGCTTGCAGAGTATGACCTGCTTGATGTGACAGGTAGGATGGCACAGATAAATCGAATATCAAGTCCAATCAAACTGTCCAGCCACCTTTGTCAGTGCAAGTGGGCAGTAGGCTTATGAGTTGATGGGCAGCAATTGGATTTGAGTTTAGACTGAGCTTGTAACTCTTTGGCTAGATCTAAGTATAATAATGTTAGGTATTATCAATATGAACAACACCCTTTTAAGGTGAATTTTGGCCACTTAAGAGGAGATTGATTATTGTAATTATATTAAATAATTTAGGCAAATGCCATTTTGGTTCTTGAATTTTAATGCTTTTCCTCTGTTGACACAATCAACTTTATTGCGTCCTAATTTTGTTTATATTACTAGATATGTGATTGTTGTTTATGTATCGATCTAAAAACGAATAATTCTATCGACAGATCTTTCAATTTTATGGCTTGTAAGTTGTAACACTAAAGTTATCAAATTTCAACATGTAATACTAAAATTATTTAATTTTAGTTATCGTAACACATAAATTTGATTAATCGATTTTTATCAGTTTGTTCGAGTTAACTGATAATCATGATGATTTCCTTTAATTTCTCTAACATAATAAGAGATGTTAATTAGACCTTGATTATGACTGAAAAATTAAATGTAATCATATTTGCCATTATTATTAAAAAATATTTTTCATTAGTTAATTGGAAGAAACCACATATGAATTAGTTAATTGGATTTTTTTAGTTATAGTAATAATAAATTAAGTGCTTTTAAATTTTAATGTTACAAATTCAAGTTTAATGACTTTAGTATTATAAGCCACAAAATTAAGAAACTTATTGTATAAATTACCCAAATAATATGATTTATAATATTTTCTCAATTATTTATGAATTTACTCAAATATTAAAGTAAAATATTTCTTATTACTTTCTGTACAACGCGTTGGAGTAACCACACAAAACTTCTATCTATGCACTGCCATATAATACATCTATTACAACACATTTTTAATAGTAGGTATAAAATTGTTGTTGTTATATATATATATATATATATATATATATATATATATATATATATATATATATATAATAACACATTTAATTTGCAACATTTTTAAATTATAATACGAAAAAATATGTAGTATCTGAATGTGCAAATTATTGTAATAATTTAAAGCAGTAAAAACAGGAATAGTGCTTATGAATTGTTATAAAAATTGCAATATTTTTACCATATTTTGCAAGAGTTTTTCATTGTTGCCATTAATTATATTAATGATCATGAAGCTTCGAAATTGTGGTTTGTCGAATCACATAAAGATGTTTATGGAATGACATAAGCTTAACATTAATCAGTAATTAAGATTACATATATATAATCTAGAGGAAGTAAGTTGTTAGGATATTACAAATAACATATCATTCAAACACAAAAACATTAATTACTAATTGCTTATTCTCTTCCAACTCCTCGACCAACTTCTTCTTGTGTTGCATAAGGATCTACAGATATCTGAATCTTCAATCTTCCTAGAGTCGAGCACTCGATCGCTAAACTATTTGAGCAATAGTTGAATTGAAGAATTGAACTCCCTTCCTTGTCGTAAGAGAATTCTCCCGACTCAGGGAAACAACAAATTATATTATGAGTCGGTCATAGTTTGTCCTTTGAGGATATTAATTGATAATACAAGATTTCCACATTAATATTTTAATACACAATATAACCTGTAGTTTTTTATGGACAGAAAGATAGGTAAGAAGCTTCTAGGAAGGTTCGTATAAATATCCAAGTACGGTCAGTTGTACTGTACGGTCATTTTCGGCTAGGAGTGGAGCACCCTTGCGAATTAAAATTGCCCATTTCTTTGTCTCCGTCACTTACTAGGATCCAAGGAGATGGGACAGGCTTCTACGGCATAACCACAGCATTAATTAAATGACAAAAATTCATACACGGTGAATTTGTACATTTCCAGCTAAAATTTTTGCCTCTTTTTGTTTGTGTTGGGTCGATGAGAAAATGTATATCTCATTTATTTCAATTTTCTTTTTTTCTAATTTGATCTTTTGATTTTATAAATTTTCTGTGGGAATATGAAGCGTCAAATTTAATAATTACAAATACTGTTACAAAATAGTTTAATCCATTTTGAAAATTAATTATACTGTAATTACAAACAGTGCTATTTTCCCTTAATTGGTCATCATGGCTTCTGCTCAATGCATGCCTTAATCCACTGCTGTTTGAATAACATTTCCTATTATAGGTTGAGGAATAAATGGCGTTCTTCTTCTCGTGCCTTTGTATCCATAGGTACGAGCAGAGTCGCAGTATCATTATTGAAATCTGTTTGAACATGAGTAACCTGTTTTGATATTTTATATACATATTTTTCGTGAACCAATTCGCAAAATTTTGTACAGCTGAATAGGCATTGTACATTTATTAATTAATGTCTTGGTTAGAGATCAGTCCAGAAGAGGAAATTCTTCGTTCTGATTGGCTGTTCCTTTGGCGAACTTATATGCAAGATTACAACTACATTTAATTCAACTAGAGTTAATGTTCTGTCTTGCCTCACGTGCATAAAACTTATTTGTATTTCTTTATATATATAGGAAAACTTAGTAGGTATTCATTGAAGTAAATATATTAGGTCTTAGGCTAATCTAAAGTTGGGTTCTACGAATAAGGATATCCGCTCAATAATTCTACTAAAGACTTTAAAACTATATAATAAAAGTTTTGTGTATATTGATGCTTGTCAAACATGTTACTATGTATTATTTCTTCAGTTTAATGATAGAAAAAGAATTCGGACAAAAAATACGTAAAGAAGTAATTAAGAACGCAAGTTTTATGTGGACAGTTAATATGGTTGAATATAAGCCACAAAAATCAATACAGTACTTGATAGTTGATTTCATTCGCACATTAGCTATCACAAAGTTGAAGTACAAACAATATGTGTCCGAAATTATTAAATGATAAAACTACTTGACGAAGAATTTCTCTTATATAATATTATCATTAATTGTCAATGTATACATCCTTCTTTTTTATTTTACCACAAAATTAAGGTTTTCTCTTTTGATTTTAAGGCACACAAAATAATATATCAGACTTTAAGAGTTAACATAAAAAACTTATATTGTTATGTGTTAAATTTTTATTTTTATATAACTCATACAAGCTTTATTAAAGGACCGCTTGGCCAAATTAGAACAATCTACAATCATACTTGCTTCGTTTTCTACCTGCCTTTCAGAGGTTGACCAAAACGTTCTTGGTTTTTCTTAATTATTTATAAGAAAATCTCAATTCAATTTATGATTTCTTATGCAAGCCAATTTTCTTCTACTTTTATTTAAAAAAAATATTAATAATTAATTTCCTTATAAATCTCTTTTGGGGTGAGTTCAGTAATTTTTTTTTTGTCCTGTTAGAGTTAAATAAAAGAACTATATAAAACATTAATTTTTACATGAAATGATGCGCAAAATTAACAACAAAATCGGTTAAGATATTTTTGTAGGCAGAAACATAATTGAGAAAAGGCCAATATTCATAAAATAAATAAATCCATTTTAACAGTCACGTCTCTTAAAAATAGTTACAATGAAAACAAAAAACGAAATTTCCAGGAAGATGCAGTCTGGTTAAAAATATCATTAAAAAATAATAATAATAATTCATGCAAAACCTCTATTTATAACAGTACCACTTCTTCCCCTCTTCATACTTTCCTTAGTTAATTTTAGCTAAAAAAAAACATTTTGTCTTGTGTTTTGAAAGCTGGAAAACTATGGCTTCACTACAGGAACAATGGGTAGAGAATGGAAACCTTAAAGGTCTAAGCAAGGAAGTGAGACCCGGCCGTACAGCCCACAACATGTCTTCTTCTTCTCTTCGCAAGAAATCTGATCTCACCCTTGTTTCGAAACTCCGATGTGGCCTCATTCGAAACGTCTTAACTAATCTCCAAGAAGTCATCTTGGGAACTAAATTATCTGTTCTTTTTCCTGCTATCGTTCTTGCCATTGTTGCTGAGTGTTACAATTTTGGTCGAGTGAGTTATTTTTGGGTTCTTTATTTAGGGTTTTACTGTTTTATTAGATTTATTAGGCTAATTGTAATTATGATTTGGTGGTGGCAGCCTTGGGTTTTTGCTTTGAGCTTACTTGGACTTACTCCTCTTGCTGAAAGAGTCAGTTTTTTGACTGAGTAAGCATTTTTTATATTATATACTGTTCAGTGTTCAGTCTTTCATATAAGCTTTCTGTACACTAATTATTTTATTTTGAAAAATCTGCAGGCAAATTGCTTACTTCACAGGTCCAACAGGTATAATATTTTTATTTATTTAACCTCAATTCTTTTCCTAATCTTGAAAAGAGACCACAAAGAATATTCTTAATTAATTAAAGAATAAAATAAATAAAATATTTGCAAAAATAATTCCAAATTATGATGTGGTGACAACCCAAAAAACTGAAAATCTTTTTCTCAAATTCAGTACTTTTATAAATGAACAGCTTGGTTCAATGTCGTTTTCTTATCAGAGTCTGATGATAAGTGGCCACTAGCATAGAATGTGATCATGGGAATGTCCATATATCATAAATATCATCATATCATTCCTTACAATTAATATAATACATCTATAGTCCAAACCTACAAGATCACTCTGGGAATTTCTATTCTCAAACCCTCAAAATTCTTTTTTTTTTTTTTGAAAATAAAGAATAAATATTCTATATTTTTAAATTAAAAATTTGAGTAATTTTTGCAGTGGGAGGGCTACTAAATGCAACATGTGGGAATGCTACAGAGCTAATAATAGCAATATTTGCGCTAAGTCAAAACAAGATTGCAGTGGTGAAATATTCTCTATTGGGTTCCATACTCTCAAACTTGCTATTAGTTCTTGGCACTTCTCTCTTCTGTGGTGGGATTGCAAATGTTTCAAGAGAACAAAAATATGATAGAGTAAGTTCTTAGTTCTTATTTATATAGTTTAATTTATACCTAATTATTTATACAATTGCTAATAATCTTTGGCAATGAAAACGAACAGAGACAAGCAGTTGTGAATATCCTGCTTCTGTTGCTGGCATTGCTGTGTCACGTTCTGCCATTGTTGTTCAAAATTGCTGGTGCTTCTGCTTCTGTCACAGCCGTCCCTACGCTCCAATTGTCAAGAGCAAGCAGCATTATAATGCTTATTGCATACATTGTGTACATTGTTTTCCAGTTATTTACTCACAGGCAATTCTTTGAAGCGCCAGAGGTGATATATATATATTTAATTTCTAATTAACCGAAATTGACCAAATTTTATTATTTGCTGACGTTAAATTTGATCCATTAATTAGGAATCAGAAGATGGGGATGATGTTTCTGAAGAAACTCCGGTGATCGGATTTTGGAGTGGAATTGCTTGGCTTGTTGGAATGACTGCTGTCATTGCTTTGTTATCTGAATATGTAGTAGGCACTATTGAGGTAATTATCCCACTTAATCATATTAAATTAACCCCATTTTGACCCCAGTAATTTTAAATTTTATTTTTGCAGTGTGTTGTGTGTGTGTGTGTGTATATATAAACTGAAAATTCCCATCTTATTTTCAGGATGCTTCTGATTCTTGGGGGCTTTCAGTTAGTTTCATTAGCATTATCTTGCTACCAATTGTTGGAAATGCTGCTGAACATGCTGGATCTATCATATTTGCCTTCAAAAACAAGTTGGTGAGTCTAATTAATTAATTTTGATTTTCTCATTGCAGCCTCTTTCTTTTTAATTCTTTCAAAAGTTTTCCTGATATTATTATGGTCATGAATTTCAGGATATTTCCTTGGGGGTTGCTTTGGGTTCAGCAACTCAAATTGCTATGTTTGTGGTAAAGATTTTTAACCAAAATATATATTCTTGAAAATCTTATTTTCATGTATAGTAACAGAAGTTCACTTTTTTAACCAAATCAATTATCAAATTTTCAATTCTGACCCTATAATTAATGTAAATTTCAGGTTCCGTTTTGTGTGATTGTTGCTTGGATAATGGGTTTAAAGATGGATCTGAATTTCAACCTCCTTGAGACTGGTAGTCTTGCAATAGCAATAATCGTCACAGCCTTTACTCTACAGGCAAGATTATATATTAAATGATCATCTCTCTAAAAAGAAAATGAAAATTCTCATATTTACTTAATTAATTTACAGGATGGTACTTCTCATTACTTGAAAGGATTGGCTTTGTTGCTATGCTACATTGTTATCGGAGCCTGCTTTTTCGTGTCCAAAACACCACTGATGGGTAAGGATTAATAATGTTTTTTCCGTACTTTGGTTACAACTTACAACCTTAATCAACTCCAGTTTCTAAAATATATAATATAATTCACTGCAGAAAATGTAAATGTTGTCAAATTGGGAGTCAACGCAGCACCTGGAATCCTCACAACTTAATTAAATCGGCGAGGTTTGTTCCTTGTTAAACCTAATGTGAAGGTGAATTTGTGGAGGAAGAAGACGAATAAAAAGTTCAAATATAGGTGGACGGAAAGAATGCATTAATTTGTTATTCCTTTATTTGGATTAAAACAAAGGAAAATGGCCTGCCCGAAAGTATAATCGGAAGATATAAACATTGGGTGCTTTATGAAGACAGGCTATACAGTATGTGTGGTTCGTATAGATTCTGATCTATCTGCGGAGTGTTTTGTCTTGTAATTAGCGGTTTGATTCTCATGCCAATATATAGAGAGAGGGGGAATGGCATGTGTCCAGGCACCAATACCGCGAGGCTTTTTCTCTCCTCTTGTTTTCAATTTTATCTATATGTATTTAATTAGTTTTTGTTTGCGGTTGCAATTTCATCTTGATTTCTTTTGCTTTTATTTTTTTTCCCTTTTATTTATTCCACATGATTAAAATGAAAATGGAATATCCAAAATTGATATTTATTCCACCACCATAAAGCGTATCACAAGTTTAAAAATGCATAATGGAAAAGTTGGAATTGCTATTGGATTCGATTCAATTCAATTATAATTATAATACTGCATATAAATTTCCTTATATACACAAAGATAATGCTAAAAACAAAAGAATAAGAATAAGATCTCGAGCAATAAATATGAGGTATAAGAATTTATAAAAAAAAAAAATCAATGGGAGGTGCGGCTTATGACACATAAATTTGAGGAATGATATAACCTCAGTAGAAGAACCATATAGAGTAATCAATGTGAGTTAAGAGTATGCTACAAACGGTAATGATTTAGCCGTTCTAACCAGGGTTGTTTTTTTTTTTGGTTCCCTTTAGTGTTAATTTTGAAAGAATTTGGAGTTTTGGTGTGAGTTTGAACAAATTTGGAAAATTGGGTATCAAAAACCGGCACTTAATGTATAAAATACGGTACTCATCGCTGCTGTTTTTTTAACTTGTGCAGAACGACGTTGTTCCGCATCGGAGGGAGAGGAGATAAAAAACGGCATTGTGCATTGCTGTTTTCCGTGATGCAAAATGCAGTCGTTTCACATGTGATGAAGGAATTTGACTATGGGCTCCACGTGATAGAAAGCGGTAGCTACCCTTGCCGTTTTCTGTACAAAATTATTTCAACATGGAACACGGGATTCTGAATTTAACCTATTTTTCTTTTTTTTTTAACCTTAAATAGTTAAATGTCATACTTTCTCATTTTCACCCCATTTGCTTTTTCTATTTTGCTTCCTTACTTTGCTTTCTTCCTTATTTTCTCTCGTTTAATTGTTATCTCCTCTTCATAATTTTTCATTTTATATTCAAATTTCCATTATAGTTGTTGTAAATTTGTTGAAGTTATTATAGAGGATTTTTATTGAAGATTAAAAAAAAAGGTAGTGTCATGTTAATATAGTTTAAATTAATTTTGTTAACCACATTTTAATTTTTGACAAAATTTATTGGTAACTTTATTTTCATTGTTAATATTGTAGGTGGTATAAAGGCTGAAATATATTTTCGTCAAAATTTTCAAGGGTAAGCTATTATTAGTTTTTTTATGTATTTTTAAAAAGAGATTTAGTTGAAATTAAGACATTTAATTTGTATATGTTATTTTATGGTTTATTGAGATAAATTATAATCATCAATATTTGTGGAGCAATTAGTCGTTTTAATTAAGTTATATTACTTTACTTTTATTTTGTAATGTTTTGATATTTAGGAAAACATGGAAATAAATTGACATATAAATTTATTGATTTTAGTCAACATACATAATATTATATAAAAAGTGTAAAAATTTATGTGGAAATATATATATAGTCCACATATATAATTAATAGTATGCTATTAATTATAAATAAGTATTATTGTAAAATTTTAAATTGGGAAATTTGTTAAAAAAATTATATAAATTTTATTTGGTAAACGAATAAATATTTAAAAAATATTGCTGCACAAAATGAACAAATTTATAAATTAGTTAAAAATTTATAGATAATTATTTATGACGAAAATAGTAAAATGATGCATTAATATTTAAATATGTATATATAATGTATGAATTAGAAAATGACGATTCTAGTAGCATTTATAATTCATATTGAAGGACAACCAATATAGGATATAGCTGGTCACCATTATGATACTTCAAGTCCTTCAACAAGATTGAAAAGATTGAAATTCAGGAGTAAACTGATATTTGCAGAACTTGTTCATAAGATATCAGTTAAATTAGATTTAGGTCAGGACGTGAGGGTTAGTAGAGTGTCATAAATGTGTTATGTTAACAATCAGGGGTCAATGTCCTGGGTGACTATGGACTTAATTGATGACGATGACCTTAATCAAATTTATGAAAGCTTTGTTTCGTTTATTGGATATACTATTGCAAAGCTAATCATTGATACTAAAAAAATTTATATTGGAGATGAACAAAATGCATTGAATAATGTTAATCATATGAATACTGATGTAGACAGAGATACCATCCCATCAGTTGATAGAGATACCATCGCATCGATTGATGCAAGAAATAATTTTTGCGATAATTCCTATTTACAAAGAGGAATTCGGTTTGATTTTGGTACATAGTTTGAGAATCGACCATACTGTGAAGGGATTGATGATTTGGAAACTGTAGAAGTAAGTCCTATTAGGGAGTTTAGGGGGCAAAATCAAATGAATTTTTCATTATGTTGTAGCCTTAAATGTGGAGATGTTGCATGCGATAATGAAAATATTACCACTAACGAGTATATTTCTCCAAATTTTGAACCAGATAAGGATGATGAAAACATAAACTTGAATGATGCTGGCAAGGAAATCGCTATTGGTAGGGATGATTGCTTTGTTCCAAATAGTTCAATCCATATGTTGGAAAGCCTTTAGAATTTGAACATGAATGATCCTAGAGGTTATATAGGTGATCAATATAATATTTCACAGTTTCACTTTCCATTAATGCACCATATATGTGTTAATTTTATAGAAGCTCAAATTAACATGGCTAGTGATTTGCCATTGTTAAGATGGGATAGTGTGTTTTAGAGTTATGTGAATGCTTGGCATTCACATCAAAGGATGAATTTAAGGCCTATGTAAAGAAATTTTCGATTCAAAATAATGTGTCGTATAAAGTTATTGAATCTAAACCTTTGTATTGGTTGGTCTGTTGCTCGCGCGCTGAAGATATTGGCTGTAAGTGGAGACTTAGAGCTATGAAAAAAATGACATCTCCTTACTGGATTATTAGTGTATACAAGGGTTCCCACAATTTTACTGCGCCATTGGTTTCTCAATAGCATAGACAGCTAGATACACAAATTATTTGTGATTGCATCTTGGAGATGGAATATATGCATTTTCGGTCACCGCCTCTTAATAAGTGATGTGATTAAATTCCAATCTAATTAAAATCACACCAATGTTGGAAATTCATAGCAAACCAGTTGCTCTTATATATGGTCAAATCCTCGGATCAATATTTGTATAGTTTTTATCCACGCTACTCCTTTTTGTCCTCAACAATTCTCTTTCAACCTTTAATATAAATAAAACAAGTTAAACCATATAGTTAAAATTAAAATATATTAATAAAAAAACTCGATGTGAGTAATATATATTAAAAATTAAATTTTTACTGAATTATTTCTTATTGCATCTGAACGATGTCTCCCTTGAATCATTAGCAATTCGCCATTAAAAAGACTCGGATTTATTCATGTAACTCCTACATAGCAATCCATGTCTAAACCTGAAATCAATTTAACATCATACATGTACAATAGATTGTTAAAATTTATGTCATTTATTTATCTTATTATTTTTTAAATTTTTATATGTTGCAATATTTATTGTAAATAATTTAATTCCATTTGTCATTAGTTTATTATTATGAAACAAAAATATTTACGTAATAAA
The DNA here is from genome assembly GCA_037975025.1 of Excoecaria agallocha. Taxonomy (NCBI): domain Eukaryota; kingdom Viridiplantae; phylum Streptophyta; class Magnoliopsida; order Malpighiales; family Euphorbiaceae; genus Excoecaria; species Excoecaria agallocha. Next base: position 56,448,559 of record CM075806.1, on the reverse strand, counting down.
AACTCAAATTACAAAATAATAACATTAAATAATTAACCTCAAAATTTGATTAAAAAAAACACTTAAATTATAAAAGACATTAAAGTTTGGAACATAATACACCACCATTCTCATTGATACAAGACTAATTTTTTTTGCATATACTAATGAACATAATATTTAGGCCATAAGTTATAATTATACCATCTACAATAAGTTCTTTGATCGACTGAAATTATATCTCTGATTTTTAAAAACTCATCATCACTAACTTTAATAACATCTTTCGCAAAAATAAGTACAAGTTCTCCATATTTTTTCACATTAGGCATATTTCAAATTGTCATAATAGATTTAAAATATATTAATGGCACTATCATCCATAAAGCTTCCACCATCTCTCTTTTTGTGATGGGATATCCGAACATTATAATATCTTATAATTTTTACTTATTTTTATTATCGCTAATTGTCATGCTGTTTTCAATTCTGCTGCAGTACAAATAATTTCATTTTTACTTGATAATTGCCCTTATAATGTCACATCTCATACATCTCAGAGTCAAATAGGTATACACTATCTATATTGTGAAATAAATAAAAACAATTTTTATTTAAAAAAATTGATAATAATTAAATTTCATTTTTTATTATAATTTATTAAGTTAAAATAAATTATGATATTTTATGAAATTAGCTATTTTCAAATTATTGTTATATTAAGTAATTACAATACCGGCATAGACTTCTAAAAAAAATTTTACATAATCATACAAATAAACATAAAATTTATATAAATATACATAAATTATAAAACTATACATAAAAATTGATATTTTCTATTTTCTACAGTATTTGAAAATATTTTATAATTAATACAACAATTAAGTAGTTTCCTCAATAAAAAAATTCACCATAAATTTAAAAAATATATAATATTTGCAACACATTATAACACACTAAAAATTGAATGTAAAAAAAAATTAATATTGATACATAATATTTAATCTTGTTATGCAAATATTTATTTAATTATAAGGCCGAAGGTGAAATTTGATCCTTAATATTTGACAAAAAGGCAATGCAAACCCTAAAGTTTTATTTGGTGAAATATCAATCCTGAAGTTTGGAAATTGGTACAATGTCACCCTTATACTAACGTCACCGTTTGTTTGACCAATTGTTATCAGTTGACCACTGACATTTCTAGCTGGTTGACACATGGCACTCCAGCTGATGACATGTGGATGATGATGTGGCGATAGAGGGACACATTAACTGACATGTCTCCTCCACATGCATATCACTAGACCTTAAAAAAATGTGTAGATTTTTTTAAGCCATATGTATCTCCTTTTTTCTTCTCTCTCTCTCTCTCTCTAACAGCTCTATATCTCCTTCATCAGACTCATCGCCCATGTCTCCTCCATCAGACTTGCTGCTGATGTCTCTTTCATCAGACAAGCCAAATGCACCTTGATTGGAGAAAACCCTCTACTTGGTAAGTCTATTCGGAATCTAACCTGAATCATAAAGTGAGCGCTTTCTATTGGGAAGATTCGATTTTACCTCCATTTTGTTGTTCTAAGGCTAATAGTAAGTGCCAATTGTGATTATTAGTTAGGCTTATGAGCAGAGGCAATGGCATTTTTTACATGATAAGAGTGATTAGAGTGTGAGGAAGAAGACAAAGCAACAGAAAAATGGGAAGGTTCCGTCAAACATGATGAGAGAAGATGAATTTGTTGGATAATAAAATAGAGAAAGATGGGAATTGGAAAAAATAATAGAAATTTTATGTGTTCAGCAATGTTGTATTAATCGAATCAGACCGACTGTTGGACTACAAAACGGATGGCATTCTGGTTGGATACAACTATGGTAAACGACCTACCAGAACTCTAAAGGTAATTTTTTTCCACTTATTGATCCTTCATTCTATTTCCAGTTTTTCTTTTTTCTCACACCTGCATTGTTAACAGTAATTAGATTCTTTTTTCTATGTCACCTAGAATATTTTGTATTGAAATTGGAGGTCATATTTTTATTTAGATATATCATAGCTGTATTGTTTGTCAAATCTTAATAGCCAAATAAAATAAGCTGCTCGTTGTTTAACCACACCCACACAATGGCTTCTCTTAATTATTTCTAATACTAAATTTATAGCTTTAATTATCTTATTGTAGAATTATAATATATCCTTTTTGGTTTTAAATTTCTTCCTCTAGAAACTTTGATAAAAAAAAGGCTAAAAATTTTGAAATAATGCATTATATGCTGAAACGATTTCATTGTCCCTTTTTCGTATATAAGAAATATATGTCACGTAGCTGACAAAATTTCTATCAAAAAACCTTTTTAGTTTTTGCTTACATGGTTTCTAATAGATCATCATTAAACTAAGTGAGTTTGATGAAGGAGATACAGAGTTGTTAGAGAAAGAGAGATAGAAGGAAGAAGGAGATACATATGGGTTAAAAAAATTTTTACCCCTTTTTTAAGGTCATGTGATGTTCATGTGGGGGACACGTGTCAGTCAACGTGTCCCTCTCTCACTATGTCATCGTCCACATATTGCTAGCTGAAGTGACACGTGTTAACCAGCATGCCACATCAGTAGTCAATTAACGGCGGTTGGTCAAACAAACGATGACGTTAGTATAGGGATGATATTGCATCGATTTTCAAATTTTGGAGTTAATATTACACCAAATAAAACTTTAGGGTGTATATTACTCTTTTTGCCAAATATTAGGGACCAAATTGCATCTTCAACTTTAATTATAATTTCCTCATGCTATACATATACATATAATTATTTTTGAGATAACTACAAATAAAATTTTCAATTTTACGTACACTAATTAAAATCATTCAATATAAAAAATATAATAATTTACCTTCAATCCTATTGACCGGAATAATATTGTCAACTTAATAACACCTACACTTTAAAAATAAAAATAAAGTTAGTCATAAAATAAAATTTAAATACCAAAAATTAATTTTTACTATATTCACATAATTTACTTTTTTTGTAGCCTTCTGCAAAATTTTCTATAATAATTTCAATAACACTCCTTCAACAATTATTAGAATATTAAAATTTAAATAGAAAGAAAATAAGAAGGAGCAATAAATAGTTGATGCAAAAAATAAGAAGGAGCAATAAATGTAAGAAATTTAATGAGAAAGAAAGCAAAAAATTAAATGAGGATGAAAGTATTGGCAACAAGGTGAAAAATGAGTTGGAAAATTGCTATTTAAGCTTAACATTTAAAACAAATGAGCAAAATCCCATGCTTCTATTGCAGGGCACGGGAGTTACTTTGTGCTCTGCAATGCACAGTAACTCTCATGCAAATGCAAAGGCACGACTTTTTAAAAAAAATTATATAAAAAAAGGCAACCTCATCTGCCATTTTCTGTCACATGGGGCCTACTCACAGATTCATTCGTCTTATGTGAGGACAAAAGCAAAAAATAAGAAAGAACAATAAATGTAAGAAATTTAATGAGAAAGAAAGCAAAAAATTAAATGAGGATGAAAGTAGTGACAACAAGGTGAAAAATGAGTTGGAAAATTGCTATTTAAGCTTAACATTTAAAAAAATGAGCAAAATTCCATGTTTCTGCTGCAAGGCACGGGAGTTACTGTGTGCTCTACAGTGTATAGTAACACTTGTGCACCTGCAGAGGCATGCCTTTTTAAAAAAAATTATACAAAAAATGGCAACCTCATCTGCCATTTTTTGTCACATGGGGCCTACTCACAGATTCCTTCGTCTTATGTGAAATGACGATGTTTTGTATCACGAAAAATAGTAATGCGCAGTGCATTTTTATCTCTTTTCCAGCCTCTCCCTCCTAGCAAAACGACGTCATTTTGTACAAGTTAAAAATGACACCTATAACTACACCAAAAAAAAACCCTTATAACCATTCATTAGAATTTAGGTCTTATATTGATGAGGTGAACACTCTATAAAGAAAAACTACAGATATCAAAAGTAATCTCTAATAATACTTTTCCACTAAAAGCTGACTTGATTATCAAAATATTTCAAACTGAGATCCTTACCAGTCAGATATTATTTCATCAGGTGACTTTATAAAGAGTAGAGGTGACTTCTTTAATTACAAGAACAACTATGTATTCCATACCGTTACCATTTTGTTGTCACATTGGGTGTTTATCTTGATTGACAATATATAGGAGATATCATAGTAATTGAGAGTAACCCTTATGAAAAATTTTGTTAGGACCCTCTTTGATAACCAAACCCCATAAACAGTTCGGATAACCGGATTAAACCTTATAGTTCGATTTGATGCAATGAGATACTTGGGTTTAATCACATAGCTCAAGTTTTAATATATGAGTCTGAAACCAGGTTAAGGCATCATAATCCTTTAATAACTCCAACTTTATGGGGATAAGATGACTCTATCCTTATTCGATTTTATCTCTATCTAATTATCTAAAGGTAATTTGACTTGATATGAAACTCTTTCTATATTCAAATCATAATCATATTCAAACTCTATCATTTAACCTTATAAATAAACAAGTAATTTAGGTATGAATCTCTTCAACACACTTTTATCCCTCTCATCCTATTTTTCTCGAGCATTTTACTTACTTGACTGCCACCACTAGCTTTTCTTTCTTTTCAAGTTGCTCATTGCTTTTGCATAGTTAGGTTTTGGACATTTTTCCTAAGATCCTTCCTAACTAACAATACGAATTCCTGAGCTATCATTATTTGGTATGGTGAGCATGGACTTATTTTCCATATTGGATCTTTTCCCCCACTTAAATATCCCATCTAGTTCACTAAAAAATCAGCCTGAAACAAAACTGCCTTTGCCCCTAATAATTCAACCACTCTTCCTTTTTGAACCCACTCTTGCTCCAGTTACCATTCCATCCTTGGTGGCTCCTACCACAATACCCATTTTACCCATCCCTGATTTTATCCCATAGTTGGCTCAAGATTTCTTCGTGGCCTTATCTACCATGGTAACCCAAGCACCACCACCAGCGCCTACCTCTCTTCCCACCACATCAATTAGAGATGATCTCCATGATGTTAGTTTAGTTCCTAGACCACCACAACAGGGGCCCTCACCACCTTGGTAGTCCTTCGCAACACCAAACTCCACTAGTACTAGGGTACTTTTTGGTCACCCTTATCCAGAGAGATATTGACTGCCTTTTTTTTTCAAAGTTTGATTGCCAATTTTGCTAAAGTACAATGGCAATAATGATCCTTAGGCTCATCTGGATTAGTTTCATCATACTACGCTGGTCTACACCACTCAAGATGTCATACTCTATAAAATTTTTGCCCAAACACTCATTGAACACTCTATAAAAAATTTCAAGCAATTTAGTGACATCTTCATTGCCAAGTTTGTGGCTACCATTCGACTTGCAAGGTTTTTGTTGATCTACACCAGGTGTAACAAGAGGAGGTTGAGCCCCTACATGTTTATATGAAGTGATTTAATATGGTTTCCATGGACATCCAGATCCTTAACTTAGAGGTAGCTACCAATGGCCTATGTCGAAACACTAAGTAATGATTCTTTAAGCAAAAATCCACTGAATGATTTCACTAAACTCAAGTCTCGAGCTCATAGGTACATACGAATGGATGAGGCACAATGGTTTCAACACAATTATCAGCATTGAAAAAAGGATAGAGACAAAGAATCCTTCTGCAAGTTCAAACAGAAGAAGACTGCCTATGGTTGATGAAACAATCACGAAGTAATGAGGGAGTCTGAAAGCTCTAACTGAACTTTTATAGTGTCTAGCCTATACTTTGGTGGTCGTAATGAAGATTGGTTTACTTCTTTGAACACTTTAAGATCCCAAATTCTCTTTTGGATGAAGCAAAATGGGCAAGTCAATTGGTTTAAACCCATTGGAGAAGATCTAAATCAAGACCAGAACTTGTACTACACTTATTATAGAAATAAGAGGCATAAAACAGATGAATGCAACCAACTCAAAAGCAAGATTGAACATCTAGTTCAGAAAGGAAACCCTCCTAGTTTTTCAAAAATGATAGAGAAAACCCCACTGATCGATGTATAGTAAGTGTACTAGATTGGCTAGTAATATAGAGAAATATAGATTAAGACCCCAAATATTGTACCCAAGGAAATATGGATTGCTAAGGATAATATCTATGTATGATTGAATAAATCTAAGATTATTTCCCATTGTTTTCGATTTAAGAACTAACTAAGTAAATAATTAACTAAAACAAAAACTAAAATTAAACAAACATGAATTAAACACAAAGCAATAACTGAAATACTCTTGCTAAAGGAACTATCTATCTCAACTTCCATTGCAATGACTCAAGAACAAAAGTAACACAAGTGATTATGGAAAAACCAGATAAATAAAGCCTGATATCTTGAATGAAGAATATCTTTCTTAAATATCAAATCCCCTGTTTAAGGGTACAATTTAACACTTATCATAAAAATCTAGTTTTAACTTCCTAAACAATCATTAAACTATTTTTCAAGTAAATTCAACTTCAATTTATTCTTAGGTCCTCCTCTCTCAGTATTAACCAATATTACCAATACACAATTACCTCGAAATCAGAAAATAATCATGCATTGACACTAAAGAATTAATCTAAGAACATGCAAATCATACATTATGCTTAAATCAATTCTTAGTTATTGAACCAATAAACTAATAACCAATCTTAACATAATCAAAGATAAAAATCTACTCAAAACTAAGAAATAACAAACTTATATTGAATTAAAGCACAACTAAGTCATTACAATAAAAGACTAAGGGTTCAAGTTTCCTTTAGCAAAAGAGAAGAAAATTACTTACCAAACATGATGAAAATAAACGAACAATTAAAATAAAGATAATTGCAAACTAAGGAAAATAGAAAAACAGAGCTAAACTATTATACAAAATTTAACTAAAGAAAATTAAAACTAAAACTAAAGAAACGATAATAGTAAAGAGGCTTGCTCTCTACATCTCATTCACTCTCTACATCTCATTAGCTCTCATTTTCTTTGGTGTCTTGGTGCCCTTTTATAGCTGAATTATGCTGCCACAAGAAGAAATTATGTGCCTTGAAACTTCCTAATCCAAGTGGTAGAAGACTTCCTATTTCAGTTGATAGCAAGCTTCCTCTTCTAGTTAGGAAAAGACTTCCAATTTTGTCGAACAACCTTGAACTAGTAATTTTGAATCTATTGAATCAAAAGAATTGCAATTTCAATTAAAACCTCATTCAGTAGAATCAGAAATGACTCTATCGAATGCTTCTTGCTAATTTTTCTCACGATTTGGTAAAATGCAAAAATGATTCTACCGAATGCTCTTTATTTCACTTCTTTAAAGGGCCATTCGGTAGAATCAAAAAGTGATTCCACCGAATGGTCCTCCTTTGGACTAAACCATGCTTAATTCTTTCTTCTTTCATACTAAACTTGATAAAATCTTCTTTTAGTCTTTCAATTTCTTCTTTTCTCTTCAATTAAGCCCTTAAAAACACTAATAAACTCAATTAAGACCTTAAATTGCAAATTAAATAGATTAAACTCTAGATTAACTAAAATACTATAAAACTAACACAATAAACCAACTAAAAACACTAAAAAAATTTTGTAAAATGCACACTTTGATGGAATATGACATGGTATGAATGTGATGATAGCACAGCGGAAAAACAAAAATTTTTATCATACATGCCATATAATTCCATGACAAGAATCGAAACATGCAATTTTAGAGTTTTAAACTTACAACTTTAGATGCCTTTAAAACTTGATTTTGATGATGACCAGCAACCAAGAAGGATATTTCCACCTTAGATCTTCACCACCAATGCCAAGGAACAGCCTTTACGCCACTCCCTCTATTCTCACACACACACTTGCAAAGATGGCTTAAAATCAAGAGTGCTAGCTCTATGATTGTGTATTCGGCAATGGGAATGATTTGAAGCCACAAGATCTGATCTTGTTCTTCCTTTAGGTTACTGTATCAGCCCGAGAACACAAGAGAACAAGAAAGATTTCTTTCCCCTTGAGTATTTCGGCCAAGAGAGAAAAATAGCAAAACGGCATCCCCATTTATTCATTTAATTCATTAATATATATCACTTAATTTAGGTCAAGTGTGAGTGCCAAAAATTAAGTGTTAATTTCAGCCTCCATCACTTCCTAATTAAGAGATATATCCTAATTTAAATTCCATTAGAATTTAAATTCAAATGGCATTAGTCATTTAATCAAAACAAACTTACTTATTTAAGGTAAAATAAGTTGCCGAATTCAACTAGTATTTTAGTTTGAATTTTGGCTACTTTAATTTCCTCTCAAGTATTATATTTTGATTAAATACAAATTAGGATTTAATACTCAATTAACTTAATTATACATAGATAATTAATCAATTGAAATTAAACCTAGCACATGCCAATAAATTTCTCTCGTGACCAACATATTTGCCTAAAACAGCTAGCTGTTTTAGGCAAAAAACTTGTTTCACATATTTGCCTAAAACAGCTAGCTGTTTTAGGCAAAATCGTGGCTTAACAGTTTTGCCTAAAACAGCTAGCTGTTTTAGGCAAAATCGTACCTTGACAGTTTTGCCTAAAACAGCTAGCTGTTTTAGGCAAAAAAACTGTTTTTACAGATTTGCCTAAAACAGCTAGCTGTTTAGGCAAAAATCTGTTTACCCATTTTATGCATTAATTTGACTTTAAATAAAAGTCCAAATTAATTCCCAATACACAATTTAAATATTTTAAGCCCAATGCTTTGTGTGCGATCCTATAGGTCCATTTAATGTTGGCAATGAATTAATAAATTAATTCAAAGGCTATATATATTCTCTAGCAAGATATTATAGCATTCCAAATTAAATGAAAATGCATATGGCATTTAGTGACCTAATGCAATTTTGCATAGTCCCTTACCCATAAATATCAGAATTAATATAAGGCATGGAACCAGTCATCCTTATATATATTAATTCCTTTCTTGATATTCCAGTGACACTGAACTCTCAGATAAATAATGATTACTCATTATTTCATCTCGGTATGGCCATACACTTCTCAGTTCACTGATCAATTGGCCGATGATATTTTCTCTCTTATTGAGAGGGGTAATCCCTTCACTTCTCTCATGCTCTCTAACATGAATTAATGCATACCCAATCATACCCGTACTTGTCACTCTGTTACGAGCACGTTAGGTGTATGTCAAAGTACACAGTAATTCATAAAGAGTTTCATAGAGATTTCAGGTCTAAGAACTCCGATACAAAACTTGCATATGAGAAACACTTATGACTTGTACCATGTAGTGTTCTCATGAGCGGATCGTATCCAGATACCATGTTCTTTAACATGTATCCATGATCTCTGATTGACACTCTTATCCTAATGATCCGTAAGACAGAACTCATAATATCAGAGAGAGCATACTAGTCTTAATTCATTGTTATTCCCATAACAATGACTGACTAGGGATATTTAGAATGAAGTCTCATTTGTTTCAAGGTCTTACAACCATGTGCCTCACACATGATAACTTAAACCGAAACGACATTCTTGGATAGTTTTATCAATTGATATACACAGGAATACAATAGATAAAACAAATGCCTCATTTTATTAATTTCAAGTGTTTCGTTACAATGCATTGGGGCTAGGGCTTACACTAACACACTTATCACCCACCAACTAGTCCTCAGTACCTCGACAACAATACAAAGGTGGTGCTAATTTGAGCAAAAAAAGCTCCCACTGAGGTCTTTCATGTCATTGCAGAAAGAAAGCATTATGATGTCTTTGATGATTCTAAAAATATCAAGGCCAAATAGGTGTTCTTCCTAGGATCTAGTTTGCTTGTTCCACTTATGCTGTATAATTCTCTGTAATAAATGGTGCCCATGTTTGACAATCGCACATAGATGCCCTGGTTTTTTAGGCTTTGATCCAAGACTATCTAGTTTAGCGTATTTTGATGGATACAAGCAATGCGATCAACTTGATCACTTTACAAGCCTTCAATGCATTAAGGATTTCAACCAATCTCTTAGAGCCTATCTTTGCACCTTTGATTGCTATATTCGGGCAACCAGTTAGGGTTAAAGGTTCAATCAATCTCGTTCTTCAGCTTGGAGATGAAGCTACAGTAAGATCTTATACAACCTATATTTCATAGTGGTAAATATGCCTCGTTCTTATAATGCTAATTTTGGTCGACCCTTTTTGGTCATCGTAGATGCTTACATTTTCATGCAAAAATTATTGCTTAAAAGTTCCAGCCCAGGGTGGTATGCTTCGGCATAATCAATGTGTAGCATTGTAAACTTATGTCACTATATTGAAAGATGATAAATAAGCTTTGCCTCTGGACACTTTCAATGTACCATCCAACACAGCTTAAAAGGCTAAACCTATTGAATTATTTCATGAGGTTAAACTTATGCTATGGATAAATATAGCTTCTACCAACATTGGGTCAAAGAATAATGCATTCATTGCTATGCTCTTAACTTTCATTAATGTGTTCGCCTGGTAGCCTTCTTATATCACAAGCATATATCTTGAGGTAATGTCTCATTCACTTAACATTCAATGTGATCATAAACTTGTGAAGCAAAAAAAGTGCAATCATACTCCTGAGGTGAAGAGATGAACACCTTGCTGAAGGATGGGTTCATTCGAGAAGTGTTTTATCCGAACTGGTTGTCGAATGTAGCTCTGGTGAAAAGGCCAACAATAAATGACAAATGTGCATTGATTTTACTAACCTGAATAAGGCTTGCCCTAAGGATAGTTACCTACTTCCCAACATTGACCTCCTAGTGGACTCTACAGCTGTGTTTAAGGAGTATACGTTCCTAGTTGCTTTAACGAGCTACCATCAAATCCTAATGAATATAACAAATGAGGAGAAAACTGCATTCATCACCCATCAAGCTACCTACTACTATAGGGTCATACCCTTTAGGCTCAAGAATACTGGAGCCACCTATTAGAGACTTATGTTAAGCTTTTTGCCTATAAGTTCAGCCATAATATGGAGATTTATGTTGATGAAATGATAGTGAAGAGAAAGATTTCAATAGACTTCCCTACCAAACTCACAAAAACCTTTTTTACCCTTGCACAATTTGGCCTCAAGCTTAATCTTGAAAAGTGTGACTTTGGTGTATAGTTAAGCAAATTTTTAAGGGTCATGACTTTTAAGAAAGGGATTGAATCCAATCTAGCAAAGATTCAGCCTATTTTGCAAATGGAGAATCCAAAGTCCATCAAGGAAGTTCAAAAGCTAAATGGTAAGGTAATAGTCCTAGATTGGTTTATCTCTTATTCAACTAAACATTATCTTTCATTTTATAGGGCGCTTAAAAATCTCAAGAATTTCGAGCGGACTTCAGAATGCCAATAGTCTTTTAAGGCATTGAAACAATTTCTCAATTTACCCTTTTGTTTCGCTAACCTCAAGTTAGAGAAACACTATACATGTACCTTGCTATTTCAAAAGGGCCATTAGTGCAATTCTACTCTGGCAAGAGGGTACATAATAATTTTCCATTTACTACACTAGTAAAGTCCTATGAGGTTTCGAGCTACAATACCCCATATTAAAGTAGTTGGCTTTTGCCTTGGTCACATCGACCATCAAGCTTCCCCCTTACTTTCAAACCTACACTGTTATAGTTTGAACGAATCCCTATCTATGAAAAGTATTACAAAGGCCTGAAGCATCAAGGAGACTTACTGAATGGGCAACATACATTAGAGAATTTGATGTTAAATGGACTATACGCCGGATTAAAATCCATTACTAAAATAAAGATATTACCGATGGATTAGCTGGCATTAGTAAGAAAGTAGAATCTAAAATATGATGGCAATTTTAGTAATGAAATTGAAATCTTTCAAGATATCCATGGGTTAAATGTTAAATTTCTTTAAAGGATTGGAAAAAAAAATGAAAGGAAGATAAGAACAAAAGGTTGATTTTCCATCTGTGAATCTGAGGCTAGTGGCAATTAGCACCTTCTTTTTTTCCTTTTAATTTGTAGACATAGTTTTTGGTCATCAATTTGTTGGTCTTTAAAATTTCAATTTTTTTTATGATTTGTTCATTAATTATTCAAATTTCAAAACTTGGAATGTGGTTTAACATTTGCCAATAAATTATAAATTCCTCTTGTTATGATCATTTTTATTACTTTGGTTTTAACTTTACTTATGTGAATTAGTTGGTATGGACTGATGCAAGTCATTTGGTTTAAGCCAACGCAGTCCAAGTTCATCGATTCCTTTATGTATAAAAGCTACTCAAGTTTTGTAAGGTAGCAATGGGGTGGAGCGAGAGGTGCTTCTGTTGAATCCAAGGTGTTTTGATGTCTAAGAAATCATGTATTTTTTAAATCCGTTAAGAATATCTTAAAATAGTGACGTATTTATGGAGTCGTCTTCTTCTTGTGATGGGTGTTCTAGTCAAAATTTTGGTTAGGTTTCATTTTTCAAGAATACATTATACATGTTAATAACTAACTATTTTTTAAAAGGATTATTTTTTGGACTATTCAAGATTCTCATTAACATTGTTATGCTTTCATTCCCAACTATTTGTTTTTGCCTTTCTTAGCTTGGAACAAGATAGAAGGGAAAAAAAAGAGATCTAATTGTTGTGGCCTTATGGGTGATCTGTTCATTTATCGAGAAAATAAATGTTATGTAAATTGTATTCTGGTAGTTGTATTCCTTTTAAGAGGACATTTTAAGTGGGTTGCAAAACAGCATGCTGTGAACAATGAGATGCAAACTAACCAGGAAATACTAAATCAAGACGAAGTAAAACCAATTTAAGAACTTTTCTTTCATTTATAAATCATTATTTGGTTTGTTCATGAAATCTCTTATATGCATTATAATCTATAGGAAATCAATGAAGTATATAATGAAATTTTTAGAGCCAATTCTATCACAACAATTGCTGGCCAAGTTGTGTTGCAAATTTTTATGTTAATCTTGTGTTATTTACAGTTGTTTACTTATCACTTTATTTTCTAAATATTTAGCTTTAATCTTTTTCTTTATTATTATCTGTTTTGAACGTCTGTTATATTTTCTATGTTTCAAGATAACCAACCAACATAGGAAAGTGTTGTCATCAATGAATCTCAAGTACAATTCCAAGTGAACGAAACTAAAAACCAACCAAATCAAAAGAAGAGGAGAGCAGGTCAAGTCGAAGGAGCTTCTATAGTCGCCAAAGTTATCAGGAGAGGGAGACAAGTCAAGTTTAGATATTTGCAAAATCATGTAGTAAATACATTGAAAAATACATCAAGAAGAAAAGATACTGCTAAATGATGTATTCCTGCATTATGTAAATGCTAGCTTGGGTTTGAATTTTGTAATTATTTTCGGTTACTTGCCACTTACTATGTTGTAAGGTAGTATTTTAGGGGTTAAATTCTCTTCTTTTTTTTTTGGGTGTTGTAAACGCTACATTATAGGTGCATTTTTTGGTGCCACTTTGGGTGTTTAAGGTAGTATTTTAGGGGTATGAATTCCCTTTTTGTGTGCTGTAAATGTTTGATTATATGTGTCTTTGTGCATATTTTGATAGGTGCTTTAGAATGTACAATTTTAACTATATTAACATGGGGTGCTGGACAGGTGCTTGTCTCAAATTTGCAGTTTTTTTCCTTGTCATAACAGGTTGATAATTGAATTTCATAATAGTTTGATTATTGATTTCTGTATATCAAATTGGGCAAATTTGAAAATTGGCATACATAGTATATGTCAATTTATATTTCAGAATTGGTTAGGACTTGGAAAATAATACTTCACAAATTTGCAATTTTGTGCCATGTCTCGGCTTCTTATTACTCACTGATGTGGACAAAAAATGACGTGGCATCTGATGTGGCTAAACACACACATCCACGTGTGCACAATGCCACGTCAATACTCCAACGATGGTTTTTATCGGAAAATTATTTATTTACTTTTGTATTATTAGATTTAAATTTAGTAATCATATGTGAAATTAACCTTTAAATTAATTAATTCATTAATTAATCTTAGGATCCTAGCTTTAGAAAGGAAAAATGACAAACTCAAAAATGGAGAATTTATTCTATGCTATTCTTTTCGCAATATGATTTAGACAGTCCGTAAATAAATTAATTGATAAATTTAATCATATCTTGTCATGTATATGATTAATTCACCAATTAAGAATATGATTAATTAGTAATCATTTTTTGCAGTGCATGTACTGTGTTGTTCCCTTGATTTTTATGAGGAATTGAATACTGATTAGTAGGGATTTTAATTTAAAGTATATAATAATATAATCCATTAGAATTCCTAAAATAAGAGAAAATAAAATCACATTTTATTTCAAAGCTAATTCATTTGGACTGGTTTGTTTGCAATTTAGCAGGTTTATTATAAACGGGGTTAAAAGGTGGGAGAAGGCAGGCAATTAAAGAGGAACAAGAGAGATCTGACTGAAAGGGAAGAGTTTGTCTGGGGTCTTCAATATCAAGGCATTGTGCTCATATTTCTAACCCTAGATGGCACTTTAATTTTGTTATTTAGTTTTGTGGGAAAGTAGCAGAGCTTGTTAGTAGGGGTGTGCAGAATCGAACCGGAATCGAAAACCGAATCGAACCGAATTGATTTCGGTCTATTTGGTTCGGTTTTTTTGGTTTTCGGTTCGTTCGGTTCTGAACCAAAATTAAAACTCGATTTTATCGGTTCGGTTCTTAAAATTAAAAAACCGAAAGAACCAAACCGACCGAAGTTTTTATATATATATATTTTATAGTATTAAAATTTCAGAAAATAGGCTTTGGATGGGTGGCGTGGAACACATCTATAATTGTAAAAGATCCCGTGTTTAAATCCCAGTGAAGGCACATTAACAGTTTTCTATGGTTTTTACTTTAATTTTTTTTTTCATTTTGTTTTATTGTCAATTAAAGTTTTAATTTAATTGGAAAAACACAACCTGAAATTCCTGAATTTTAACATTTGTTTTTTACTTTAATTTTTTTTTTCATTTATTTTAACTTTACAAGTTTTGTTTTACTGTCAATTAAAATTTTAATCCGGCAAAAATTAAAAGTAAGTAAAATAACTTAATATAAATTTTTTAATTGGAAAAACACAACCTGAAATTCCTGGATTTTAACATTTGTTTTTTACTTTAATTTTTTTTTTCATTTTTTTTAAACTTTACAAGTTTTGTTTTATTGTCAATTAAAATTTTAATCCGGCCAAAATTAAAAGTAAGTAAAATAACTTAATATAAATTTTTTAATTGGAAAAACACAACCTGAAATTCCTGGATTTTAACCTTTGTTTACATTAGTTTCCTATCTTGTAAAGTTTGAATATATTCATAACTCTAAATATAGATACAATTTCATATTAAATCAAATTAGTTTTGGTTAATCCTATAAAAATACACTTAATCATAATAAAATTTTCTCATGCTAACTCAAAGAATTTGTGTTTCAATAAAGTTGAATAATATTGAACACAAAAAAATATATTTATAATAGTTATTTAAATGTTTTTATTATAATATTTCTTACGAATTAATTATGAACTAATTAATTCTTAATAAATTCAATAAAATATTTTGATTAGTATTTATTATAGACATAATATAATAAATTTATGTATATTATTTTCATTTTAGTTATTTTAAATGAATTTATTTTGTTGAATATAAATTAATTTAATTTATGGACTTATATAGGTTAAAAGTCTAATAAAAAAATAAGCCTATATTGATCCAGAACCGAATGAACCGAACCGACCGAAATTATTTCGATTCATTCGGTTTTTGGTTCTATATAATTCGGTTTCGGTTCAATTCCTATATTTTTTAAATTTCGGTTTTCGGTTCAATTGGTTCGATTCAAAACCGAACCGAACTGACCAAATGCTCACCCCTACTTGTTAGTTCATTTCAGACAGTCCTTGAATTAAGGATTCTTGCATTTATAGTTGCAATGCTAAATTCTTCGTATTTCGCTTGTATTTGATAAGCTTACCATCAAAGTCATGGTCCCGAATTGGACCTGCTTCCCTGTGTCGGTGGTGTAAGTTATAAGCTATGGCTGTTTCATATGTCAATTTTTATTACAGCTATTGAAAACTTTCTTTAAGATCCAAATCATCATTTTCAAAAATGTTTTATTGCCCAAATTTGAACTTTCTACTGCTATACATGGCATTTCTTTTGAGTGGCCATAATTTGTTTCAATTAAAATTTTAATTAAATTTTATTATCAGGATTTAAAACAAAAACTCTTAATTAACATAATAATTTGATTTTATATTACTGGTTGAGCAAGTTGATGTTAGTACTTAAAGTTTTCCTTCCTTCTTATTTTTTTATTTTATTTTAGTGTAGTTAAAATTATTTTTTTACCAGTATATATCTTATATTTTTCATTAACATTGACCTTCTTTGCATTTCTCCTAGAGTTTTTTGGTTTCCATTTATTAATTCATTTTCATATAAAACTCTTAATTGTTCGCCTATTTGTATTATTATTTCATCTATATTTTCTTTACTACTTAGATCTAATAAACTTAAATATTTTTCAATTTTTTCTATAATACTCAATTTATTTATACCAATATTCCGGATCGAAATTATCTAATGACTCTATTTGGATAATATTTATTTTTATTATTTTTTATTTCTTTTAAATATTTTAAATATTATCTCTAATATATAACATTTTCTGTCATTTTTCTTTCATGTTTTTCCAATTCATTTTCTAATAACTTAGTCGATTTTTTGTGTACGCTCATAAATCTTAAATTATTGATTCTACTTTTTATATGATTAATACGCCATTTCTTTATCATTAATTCGCTATCTATTTTTTCATTATATGTATCCTGATCCATTTTAATTTTCGTTGAATTTTATATTAGCTTTACTCATTTCTTTTGTAATTTTCTCTAAATCCTTTTCTATATCTTCTTTTATTACTAGTAGTTTTGCCATTATATTTTGTAATCTCGACAATCAATATTTTTCTTCCAAATTATTTAATTCTATGAACATATATTTATTTTTCATATCTCTCATTATTCTATCTCTGTAATATTTTATTTTTTCTATTAATTCTGAACAACTTTTAAATATTATATCACAAGTTTCTCATAATTTTACACTTAACATTTTGTTTTTATTCTAGATCTAGATTCTTAATTGTAGATTTTAAGATCTTATGATTCTTTAGCAACTAGTGCTCTCAAGCTTTGGGGGGTTTTCTTGAAAATAGGATTATTTTTAAAAATGCTTCGAAATATGGGGCTACAGTAAAAGAAATTAGAAATGCAGTGTTATGGATTCCGGTACAAGGACAGTTGAAATTGGACTCGCTGGGACCCACCCTGTTGACTGGCGTGGGTTGTTGAAAACCGGCAACATCAAATGCCGGAAACTGGCATTTGGGCCCCACCACCAGATGGAATCCGGCATCCAATCCAGCTGGCATGTGGCGCTTGCTTCTCCCGCACACAACGTTTGCAAATTGATAGGAAAATTTGACTTTAAAAAAAAATAGTGAAGCAGCCTCAGCCTCTCATTTTGTAATGAGACTGAAATGGAAATGACAAATGAAAATGGCTTTCCCGTGAACTCATGTTGTGAAGAAATAATGGACAAAGAGATTAAATGAAAAGTAAACAACAAAAAAAGTAAATAGTAAAAGACAATAATACATGAAACCCATATATAAGGGATCAACGTCCTTTTCAATGTTATTTCATTTTTCTTTCTTCCTATCTCATTTGCTAGTTCACTCTCTTTTTATTTGGTTCTTCTCATTTACAAAGTCTCTTATGTAATTTTTATTTGAAGTTAAGATATTAATTTATAATATTATTGTAATATACTATTTAAATTTGTCAATTAAAATCTATTTTATTATTAATTATATATTTTTTTTAATTTGTAGGTGGTAACACATTTGAAGATTATCTAATCTCAAGATTGAACATAAGATATTGACCTCTCCTTTTTTAAAAAAAAAAAATCAAATTAGCATGAATTTACATTTTACAAGACTAGTATATATATGATGAAATTTGAAAAATTTTTAAAAATTAACTCGCAAGAAAATAACAAAATTTATAGTGTATGAAATTAATTATTTGGCGTGATATTTGTGGTGAATTAATTAATTTGTGAAATAATTATTTAGCATTTTAATTGAAATTATTGACTGCTTGATAATTTGTAGTGTATAAAATTAATTTAATTGATTGGTAAATATGAAATGCTTGAAAAAAATGTATTGATAAATTACCAAATTAGCTTGCAGTTTGTTATGTGTCAAAACGAAAAATTTATTTTTGCGTGCTTAAAAAATGAAATAATATATGTATATTTATAAAAATATTAGTTTTTTAAAATTTTTATGATTAATTTTAATATGATATAAGTAAATGAAAAATTTTATTAAAATATAATAATTATTTTGTTAATTTGATATGATAGATGGTGCACACATATTTAGCTCCAAGAACAATCATGAGTGATATTGGTAGACAAATTGTCAACAAAAAATGAAATGAGTTGTACAGCTGTCGAATTAAAAGTGGCATAACAATGTTCGAGTATATTATTACTATAAATAAAAAATTACTATGAATATATAATCGCTATAAATATTTTTTTGAGTTTATTATGTAGTTAAATACAGGTTTCGACATAAATCCCTATCATATAGGAGTTGCACAAATTAACCCAGGTCCCATTAATAGGGAGTTATTATCAATGCAGGAAAAACGTCGATCTGATGCGATATGGAACAATTCAGTTATTTTTTTAAATATATATATATATATATATATATATATATATTATGATTTAGATTATTATAGCAATATTTTTATTTATTTAGTTTGACATGTTTAAATTGAAATATAAGGTTGAAAGAAATGTTTTGAGAACAAAAAGGGGTAACATTGATAGGAATTGCACGAATTGGAGTGATAAATATTAATTAGAATTTAATTACATCACTCATTATAAGGTGGAGACCAAAAACTCATACGTTTCACCTCACATGTGGTGAAACCACAATAACACTTCAAGATGTAGGTATTTTGACAGAGTTACCGATTGAGGGTGAACCTATGACCAGATAACAAGCCTAAATTGGATAACTGTTTGTTATAATTTATTTGGGGCATTTTCTCTAGCCACAGATGTGCATGGTGGTAGAATTAAGATGACATGGTTAAATTTTATATTTGGTGATATTCCCAATAATGCAACCCCTGAATTATTACACCAGCATGCTCGTGTGTGGTTATTGAGATGTCGAGGTGGGATGTTATTTTCTTCAACATTCTCTAGTACAGTACACCTAATGTTTCTACCACTTTTAGAGAATTTGGAATCGGTTGGGCAATATAGTTGGGTGTCAGCTCTTGTTTGGCATGGCTGTATAGAGAATTATGTAGAGCAACACGGCCTGATGCTAAGGGAGTTGCAAGATACTTACAACTCCTACAAATGTGGGCAGGGGAAAGACTTTCTCAGTTTAGGCCAATGCATTTACAGCCACCAGAATTAAACAGACTAATGTCGTACGGATTCAGGTATCATTATAAATTCACATTTAATTTAAATTTATTATATTATCTTATTATAAAAAATATGATAAATATTATTTTGGAATTATGTTTATTTAGGTGGATCGAACCTTGTACAAGTGGATAACAGAGTTGGATGGCTGTTGTTCCACTGATTTGTTTCAACATAATTAAGTGGCACCAACCTGATAGGGTCATGCACCAATTTAGTTTTGACCAGCCAATTCCATCTCAACCCCTTGTACAAGACAATCTGTATACGATCAACCTGCGAGGCCTTCACCATATAAATTAGGTCATTGAATTTGTATTCTTCATAAATATATGAAACATTCTTCATACACGTGTTGTTATAGGCCAACAACCAAGGCATCCATTGCATAATCAATCTGAATACATGCAATGGTATATGCAATGAACTAGACATTGGATAACTCCAGTTGGTGCATCACGTTCAGCGACAGTAAGTATTTCACATGCTGTGTATTTTTCATAATTATAATAATAAATAATCATTTTCAAAAGGATATATTGTGTCAAAAATATTGCTAACTTTAAAATTTTTTAGGCTAATGGTGTTGAAAGAATGTATCATGAATCGGGCAAATCTTCGAATAACAGTCGGATAATGGAAAACATATTACATGAAGTA
Source organism: Excoecaria agallocha (assembly GCA_037975025.1). Taxonomy (NCBI): domain Eukaryota; kingdom Viridiplantae; phylum Streptophyta; class Magnoliopsida; order Malpighiales; family Euphorbiaceae; genus Excoecaria; species Excoecaria agallocha. The sequence goes on along the minus strand of CM075806.1, from coordinate 56,428,237 downwards.
GGTTTTGAGGATCGAACTGCAACCGAATATCCACGTCAACCTTGTCCCAATCTCATTAATGTTGCACCTACTGAACAACAATTTGTTGACTTTCGTAGTAGAAGGCATAGGAGTGGAATGATTGAGAGGCGATCAAGTGTTGATCAAGTATTTTATGATCCAAATGTGTTGCAAATTTCAACTCCAATGTCATGGCCTTTTCAAGAAACGGATGTGCCCTATGACCAATTTACGACACAATCTAGTTGCCAAAATGTTTCAACTTTTGAATTTGGGGGCACAAGTTATAGAACAGGTGAAATTAGTGGTTCGAGCACCTCACACCCAGGGATACCATTGTCAATTCCAATTGAATAAACTCCTGGTGCATACACTGTTCCAGCGTTTAATACAGAAAGTTCATCAACACAGGGTGCATTTGAAAATGATTTCATGCAACAATTATTTGGAACACCTGAAGAATCATATCCGCAAGCAAATTATGGAGGTCCGTTATTTTCTGAGTTCTATAATGATGTTACTAGTGGTGATAGTGGTTCCATTGGCGTACAAGAGGGTAATACACCATATGTTGGATCAAATGATGTACAAGAGGATAATGCATCACATGGTGAACAACAACCATGGTATCATGTTCGAAATAGAAGACCCACTAGATGCGATACAGGATCACATTTAATTAATTAAATTGTATTACCTTGTGTATTTTTGTACATTTTATTGATGATGATGCTTACTAATATAGAAAGTAGCGCATAAAACATCATCATAGAATTTATTAAATATTACATAAAACATAAAAAAGAGCACATAGTTGAGTAACATAAAACAAAAAAAAAACACATAAAATATCATTATATAATATAATAATATTACATCAAATATAAAAAAAGAGCACATGGTGAAGTAACATCAAACATAAAACATCATTTAAAAATGTCCACAAATATTGACCCAAGAATATTTTAATACCTTTCTTTTATATATAAAATAGCAATGCCGAGTACAAATTTAAAGGAATTAAGAGTATAAATTTGTATAAAAACAAACAGAATTTCAAAGAAACTGTTGTAAAATAGAGTGAAAGAGTTTGAGAAGAAGAACCAAACGATTAGAATGAGAATTTCAAAGAAAGTGTTACAAAATAGAGTGAAAGAGTTTGAGAAGAAGAACTAAATTTCTAAGATGATAAAATGAGAAGTAGACAGTATTTTTGGGTCTTTTAAAATTTAAAGGATGGTTGACCCAGAAGAAGTGCCGGATACCATCGTTGGTAGCAGTCGGATTTAAGCACCATAGCATCAAAGGCGGGCCCAGGATGCCGAATTTTGACTCCCCTTATGCCGAATTCTGGCAGCCTGCCAGTCAAAGACAGATGGGTTCCGCCAGTCCAATTTCGGCTATCCTTGTGCCGGAATCCAACACACCACATTTCTAATTTCTTTTTCTGTAGCCCCATATTTTGAAATATTTTTAAAAATAACCCTATTTTCAAAAAAAACCCCAAGCTTTGATACCATCTATCATAAAAAGAAATGAAGGGATATTACATGGCACATACATGAAGATCACACAGAAGAAAAATAAAAAAATATTGATCATTCATGCCACGCAATATACGACATAGAATCGAACACATGCAATTTTAGAGTTTTAAAAACTTATAAGCTTGAATGCTCTTCAAAACTTGATTTTTGCAATGGAAAATATACAAGATAGACTTATACACTTCAGATCTGGAACACCAATGCTAAAGGAGCAGCCTTTGCGCCACACAACTCTATGCTCACACAAACACTTGCAAAGATAGCTTAAAATAAAGAGTGATAGCTCTATGATTGTGTATTTAGCAATGGGAATGGTTTGAAGCCACAAGATCTGATCTTGTTCTTTCTTTAGGTTGCTATTGCTGTCTAAAAACACAAGAGTTGAAGAAAGAATTCTTTCTCTTGAGAGTGGTGACACTAAAGGAGAGAATTATCACTTAGGTCAAAAAATTGAATTAATTAATTTATATCATTAATTTATATCCCTTAGAATTAGGAATATTTTCAATCTCCATCACTTCCTAATTAAGTGATTTAAATTAATTCAAACTCTATTAGGTTTCAAATTTAAATGGCCTTAGTCATTTAATCAAAATAAACTTACTTATTTTGGAATTAATTGGTTGCCGAATTCAACTAGGATTTCTAGCTTGAATTTTGGCCACATTAATTCCCTCTCAAGTATTATATTTTGATTAAATATAATTTAGGATTTAATACTCAATTAACTTAATTATACATAGATAATTAATTAATTGAAATTAAAACTAGTACATGCTAATAAATTTCTCTCGTGTAACAACTGTTAACATATTTGCCTTAAATAGCTAGCTGTTTAAGGCAAAATAACAGTTCAACAAATTTGCCTTAAACAGCTAGTTGTTTAAGGCAAAAATCTTGTTTGACAGCAAAATCGGAGCTGAACAGATCTAGCTTTTTTAGGCAAAATAACAGCTTAACAAATTTTCCTAAACAAGTTGTTTTAGGCAAAAAATCTATTTAACATACTGTTTTAGGCAAAAATCTATTTACCCATTGCATACATTAATTTGACTTTAAATAAAAGCCCAAATTAATTCCCAATAAACTATTTAAATATTTTAAGCCCTATGCTTTGTGTGAGATCCTATAGATCCATTTAATATTGGCAATGAATTAATAAATTAATTCAAAGGCTATATATATTCTCTAGCAAGATATTATAGTATTCCAAATTAAAAGAAAATGCAAATTTTGCATAGTCCCTTACCCTTAAATATCAGAATTAATAAAAGGCATGGAACCAGTCATCCTTATATATACTATTTCCTTTGTTAATATTCCAGTAACACTAAACTCTCAGGTAAATAATAATTACTCATTATTTCATCTCGGTATGGCCATACACTTCTCAATTCACTGATCAAGTGGCCGATGATATTTTCTCTCTTATCGAGAGGGGTAATCCCTTCACTTCTCTCATGCTTTCTAACATGGATCAATGCATACCCATACTTGCCACCCTGTTACGAGCACGTTAGGTGTATGTCAAAGTACACAGTAATTCATAAAGAATTTCATAGAGATTTTAGGTCTAAGGACTCCAATGTAAAACTTGCACATGAGAAACACTTATGACTTGTACCATGTAGTGTTCTTATGAACGGATCGAATCCAGATACCATGTTCTAAACATGTATCTATGATCTCTGATTGACACTCCAGTCCTTATGATCCGTAAGATAGAAGTTAAATTATCAGAGAGAGCATACTAGTCTTAATTCATTTGTTATTCCCATAACAATGACTGACTAGGGATATTTAGAATGAAGTTTCATTTGTTTCAAGGTCTTACAACCATGTGCCTCACACATGATAACTTAAACTGAAATAATATTTATGGATAGTTCTATCAATTGATATGCACAGGAATACAATAGATAAAATAAATGCCTCATTTATTAACTTAAGTATTTTATAACAATGCATTAGGGCTAGGGCTTACACTAACAGGAAACACAAAAGAAGAGCAGAAACATCAAATAGAAAGAAATTTTAATTTCTTTAATTCCTTTAAATTTATAATTGTTCTTAAAACATTATTTAATTTAAAACTTAACGAATTCATTTTTAAAAGTATTTTTTTCTTTTCACATTTTCTATAGCACACCATCTATATAGGAAATAGAATTGAAAGCTAAAACCATAAATAAACAGGAATTAAGGTTTTGAATATGCCTTACAAATCCTCCTATTTTGGGTCAAACACGTTTTCCGTTGTAAAATCTAGTTATCGATGATTTCTAATAACTATTCATTATTAGACTGAGGCATTTCGAGTTAATTTGAGTGCTTCCCCTTCAATACTTTTTGCCCTTGAACTCTAAACACTGGCTAGTAACATTGGAGGCACTACTGAAAATAGTTTTCAACAAATAACAAAATATTTATCATATAGGCTCCCTCCTCTTCAATATCACTAATAGTTTCCTCTATATTTTTAAAGATTTTAATGCTAAATACTGGGGTTACTCAGAAATAATTAATAAGTGTTTAAAATTTCATAGATTTTATTCTTGGAAAAAGATTTTAATTGGCAACAGGCAAAAAAAATAAATAGAGTGTAAGTTAGGCCGTGCTTTCCTTATTACATTATGGGTTTTTATAGGGTTTGACCCTTGCCTTTGTTAAATCATTGCTTACATCTTCTTCTTTGGCTATATAATTAATTATAATCCTCCTTCTCTTTCTTTTTTTTAAAGAGGGTCTAGCTCCATTAGATTTTTTCCTCCTTTTTTTCTATCACTACAAGTTTTTTTTATGTTCCTTTCGAGAATTTGTCTTGTCGTTTTAGTCATTGGCAAGCTTGTTTCCAAGATTCCATCTAAATAGCCTTCAAGTATATATTTTTTATGCTATTCGGTGGATGGATTAAGGGTCTATATATATCTATGATAGCTTGTATAATATATTTTTTTTCATCATTTAACATTTCTTATAATCCTCGAAGAACTATCTCAATACTCTTTTAGGTAAATTTTTTATTATCATAGGTAAAAGGGTAAATGCCCTTTGCTCATCTAGAATATATTCCTGTCTAGTTGTACCTATTTTGATGACTGTTTCGACATTAATTTTTATATTTTTCTTATCATCCCATTCAAGAATGATACTCATTGTTTTGATATATATTTTTGCTTCCTTAGTAATACTTATTTTAACTTCAGATTTAATTATATATCTGGTAAACATTGAATTTTTTTAATTTTTCTCCTAGGTAGATTGTGTGGACTAATCCAAAATGATAAAATTTATGTACCGTTCTCGGAAAAGCTCATTTCCTTATAATTGCCTTATTATATATTCTGTTTATTGGGATTGTGCTTATCCTAATTGTTAGGTTTCGACAGAATAAATAAAAAAAATATAGCGAAAAAATTGAAATCCACCAGGATCCATACGTTTCAATTGATTCAAAAAGGAGAAAGATAATGGTTACCAATTTCTTGAAGTGCAGAAAAATGATTTTTCAGGTGCTGCCTCAATTGAAATGAACACCATCTACCGGTATCCACACTCCAATGCGATGATCAAAATCGCCTTGGGTGCTAGCTCCCTTCCTTGGCGGTTAGGATTTTATTTTTGTTCTCTTTTCAAGGTTAAAAAAACAAATATTTTTCTCTCTACTCAAAAAGTAATGACAACCACCTTTTTTAATTCATTAACTTAGGGTTTAAACAGATATACATATCACTATATATAGGTGACCTAACCTTAATACGAGAGAGAGAAAATTTAGAGCCCATATTTCTTATTAAAATAAACAATACTTTATTTCTTATTTAAAATAAAAATAAAAATTTTAAATTTAAAGTTTTATTTCAAATTTTAATTTGTCACAAAATAAAATTTGTAATGTCCGAATAAACCCTTAGTCCGTTAATCACATTCTATGTGTGTGATCCAATAGGTTCATATTATTTTTACAATGGATCCTAATCCCATCATTTTCCTAGAAGTCATAAGTGGCCTCTAGCAAAACATTATAACTACCCGAAGAGTATGAATATCAATAATTCGATTTTAACCTAATTAATAGAATTTGTTATAATCCTTTTGTCACATGATATCTTGTTTGAACATAAGTCATGATCCAGGTCAAACTTATATAGTTCAAATATGTAATTTCTCAATCACTGAGTAGACTGGTAATATCAAATAATATTGATCGATCCATCAATTCATTTAAGCACGGCCATGCATTTCTCCGTCCTACTTATTGAGGGGCCCAATAGATATCTCTCTCATAAGAGAGGGACAAATTTCATCTTGATTATTCACTATCCTCTGCATGATTCTCATCATGTCCAATCATAACATTTATAATTATTCGATTAAATATAATATTTGATTATGGCAAAATATAATGTTCCTTATGTAGGATAGTGTAATAATCTCAGATCTAAGGATCAATAACATAACTATTATGAGATCACTAATGACATTAACCCATGTAGTATCTCATAGTGGGTCTATCCAATATGCTGTTCTCTAACAAGTACCTGCAAGTTTGATTTATATTATTATATATAATCATTCCATAATTATCAATCAAACTCATACTAGTCTTAATTTATCATTATTCCTTTAATGATAAACGACTAGGGATAGTTAAAATAACATTAAATTGTTATTTATAAACATTATTATAATATAACATGCCAATAATATAATAATATGAAGAAAACTTAATTTTATAAAATGAAATATGACATTACATAAAGGTTGAAATGTTGGCCCGGGACATAACCACTAACACCAATTGCATTAGTAAATTTGGCTAAATATTGTAGAGCTTTAATAAAATGTTCCTTCTATTGTTTATTCTGTTATGAAAGATTAATTTTAGATATTTCATTATCGCTCCATAATCTAGTAGATAAGGATAGATTTTCAAATAAATCATTTGGAGTTATCAGTTTGGAACTGAATTTTTCCATAAATGTTTAAATAGATGCCAAGGATTGATCAGGAAAGTCTAAAAATTAAACTAATCTTCTCATCAATAGATTCCTAAATATATCATTTTCTAGCTCTCTTTTGGTTGTTGTGCCAAGAATTGTCATTTTTTGAAGGTTAGAACTTCTTGAGCTAGATTCCTTTAGATCTTTATTAGATTATTAGCAAATTAACCACTTGTATGTCAAAATTAAAATTAGCAAAATACTCTTGCCAATTTATTTTCTTTCGTTGGGCTAATTTTCTATTGTAATTTTTTCAAATAAATAACTTGTGTATTATCTATTTTGACAGTAAATTTTTTAGGTAATAAAATTAATTCAGATTTTTCTATGGCATGTTTTACTACTAATAGTTTCTTTTCATTACTATGATATTTCTTTTCAGTGTTGGTGAATGTTCTCAATGCATATCCATAAATTTTTTTCCATCTTTACTTTCTAAAATAGCTCCCTAATAGTCATCTAAGGCATCAATTTCTAATTTTAATTTATCATTTTCTTCTGGTAAGAGTAGTTTAGGTAGATTTTTACAATATAGCTTTATTTCTTTTGCTTCTTTAGTGTCCTCATCTGTCTAATCCATGGACTATTTGCTTTTAATTTGTTCTATAATAATTTTCTCTTTTTTGCGTACTAATTAATAAAGTCACTGGCACAAGTTACATGTCCTAAAAATTGTTGCACTATTTTTTTGTTTTCTAATTGGTTCAAAAATTCTAATATTTTTTATTTATATGTAGTTGTAATTCTATTCTTCCTTTAGATATTGTAAATCCTAAAAATTCTATTCTTTTTTTAGCTATGCCTGCCTTTTCTTTAGATAATATAATTCTATTTCTAAAATAATTTAATAAAAATTGTTTAAAATGATTAAAATGTTCTGTTAGTGTTTCACCAAATATTATCACCTCATCTATATATATTAAACAAAAATGTCATAAATATTTAAATACATTATCCATCTTTTTTTTAAATAGTTATGGAGCATTACATAACCCAAATGACATTACTAACCATTCATAATGATCTCTAAGTGTGCTAAATGTCACATATTTTATACTATTAGGATGCATTTTTATTTGCCAAAATCCTAATTTGCAATTAAATTTTGAATATCAAGTTTTTCCTTTTATATCGTGCATTAATATTTCTTTCTGAGGTATTAAATGTCCATCATGTTCTTTTGCCTAATTTAAATTTTTTATAATTTATCACCATTCTAGTTTTTTCCTTTTTATTTCTGAATGGTTTTAACCATAAATGTTGGACTATTATATGAACTATTACTTTCCCTAATTAATTGTTTTTAAATAATTTTTTTAGACTTTAAATTCTTCTTCATGTTCTTTATTATACCACATTCTTTTACTTCTAATTGTTCTATCATGTTTTAGCCTTATTTCAACATATATTTTATTTTTTTCTTCCATTTATAGGTTTTTTCCTATATATTGCTCTAATAAATACTTTGTTTTTTTTTCTAGAATTCCTATTTTTTTCTCTATCATTTTTTTTGTTATGCATGCTCTTACTGATTCTTTTTGTTTATCATTCTCACCACAGTTCGATGTGCAAAGGACCAAGAAAGAAGATTTCCATTTTTATGCTTGTTCCATTCTAGGACAAATTATTCATATTTACACGGTATTAATTAAATATATTCATATAATTATTGGATGGCTGAATGTGCTATTTGTTTTCCACTATTGCTCAGCTCTATTGGATGGCTGAATGTGGCTGGTTTGCTGCTCATTTTAGCTACTAAATGCAAATTGAAGCTGCTGAATTTGAAAAATAGATAAAATTCCCTACTATGCTTTTCTAACTTTGATTGACCTGGAACTTCAAAAGACAATTTGTTTTAGTTTGAGGTTTAGAGGTTAGAACTCAAATACTGCATAGTTGACTACCACTTGTAGCCCATGCAATTCATTGGACAAACATGGGTGATTTTATTTGTTTTCTTTCTATGAGTAACCTTTATCATTTTTTAAGCTTTTCCTGTCTCCAAGGCCTTAAGCCCCTCCAGCTCCTTGCAGCTTTAATAACCATGTGACAGTATATCAGTAGTGTATATGGATTTGGGTGTGTGTGTGTGTGTACACTATGAATAGTAGACAAAAAATTCTGTATTTCTTGACCACCTTGCAAAACATAAATTTAAAGCAGCAGAAAAAGCCAGGTAAATCTTTATTCTTTGCATGTAATTATGGTATAAACATGGAGCCATGCATGTCAATTTATTATATTGCTTAGAATTGGTCAATCCTCTTTCAGTTGGAAGGTATTCTTGGTCACTTCCATTGAAGTGATGGAACTTGTGAATGCAGTATGATCCTTTTACAATTTACTCTTTTCTTTTTTTTTAAATTTTCAGAATGAGATGTGTTTGTGTGTGTACATCTCAAAAACCCTTAGGAGACTGGTTATTTATTTGAAAAAATGATTGTGTTGCCTGGCTTTTTGCTACACCTCCATAACAAACGGCATAACATTTTATGTCAATTTGATTCTGTAGGTGCTTTTATTTTGAAACAACTTTTGATGTGGATCCAAAATTCTTTAATGTATTGCATAATGTCCCAGCAACTCAGGGAAAACCTGAGCATTTTAGAAATTTACTTGTTGGGTCATTGGTGATAAAATGTTTGCCACAACAACTTATATGGGGTCTTAATTAGATGTTAGTCACCTGTTGGCTCATTGAAATGAAATATGCTTCACATGTTTATGTATCTAGTAGGACTATTTCTTTTATGGTGTGTTTTTCTGGAAGATAAATTAAACTCTTATATGTGTTTGTTTTTGTCCTTCATCTGCCTTTCGTTTAAATTGTTTCTTTCTGTGTTTTTTCAAAACTCAAGTTATTGCTGTAGTAAAAGGCTAATTTTCCTATACCTTTTAGCTACAATCTGTTTCTTGCTTGTAAATCTGAATGCTACATTACTCTTTATTCTATTTTTTAGTTGTAATTGTGAAATTTTTTTCCCTTATTGTAGAATGAACAGTGGTATTTTGACTATTATTGATTATTGCTTGTTATACAGGAAATAACTATGGGTAGAAAGCCTACATATCCTGAAGTTTTTATGCACACTCACACAAAGAAGCATGATGGTCAGACATTCGTCAATACCCGTTGTAGACAACTCAATGTATGTTAAATTTATCCATCAATATTAATTATTTTATAATAATATAGCTAATTAATTTTAATTATTGTAATGATAGGAGCAAATACAAGAGACTCTCATTCAACAGCAGCAGAGCTCTGAAAGTGTTGATGAGAGGCAGATTTTTTTTCAAGTAATTGGTGGTAAGAATAACCATGGGAGGATTTTTGGTTTAGGTTCAATTGCAAATACTTCACATTCGAATTCCTCTACATCATCTATAGCTGCTTGTAGTAAGCGATGCGAATCTTCTCAGAAAGTCATTCAGCTAGAGACCGCAGTCACCATGTTGATGGATACTGTAACCCAACTAAAGAATCGAGTAGAAGATTTGGAAACCAGGGGTGCCCAGCAGTCAAATCGTTCTCCTTCAGCTCCACCAGCTACTTAGCTTAGACTTTTATTTTTAGACTGTTATTGATACTGATTTTATGCTATTTTTATTATGGTGTCCTTCACCTCCACCAGCTACATAACTTAGACTTTTATTTTTAGATTGTTATTGATACTGATTTTATGCTATTTTTATTATGGTTTTCATAGAATTTTACTTTACAGTAATATAATATATTTTTAGGATTTATATTTTTGTGCATTACAATCTTAATATTATATTATCAATAACAATATTTTCTTTTCATAATGAATTTGAATTATATTTATTTATAAATAAATAATTAGATTTAACTAAAATATTATGCCAATCTAACAAAACTAGCATAATTTTACAATTTATAATGTTATCATTAGTTTTTATTTAGCAACCGAATTCATTTTCCATTGCTAAATTTAGCAACGGAATCACAATTCGGTTGCTAAATTTACCTACCGAACAAATTTAGCAACGGAATTACAATTCGGTTGCTAAATTTACCAACCGAATTACTATTTCGTTGCTAAATTTAGCAACGGAAATTGAATTCGGTTGGTAATGTTGACCAATTAACCGAAATGTACATTGGTTAGATATAGCAACGGAATTTAATTTCCGTTGCTAATAAAAATTAGCAACCAAAAATAGCAACGGATATTGGGTTGGTAAATTTAGCAACCGAATATAATACCGTTGCTAAATTACCAACGGAAAGTATTCGGTTGCTAAATTTACCAACTGCCAAAATTGCAACCGAATTTTCCGTTGTTATTTTCGGTTGCTAATTTTGATTACCAACGGAAATTCACCAAATTCGGTTGCTAATTTTCGTTGCTATTTCCAAATTTTCTTGTAGTGTTAGTATATAACCAATATCTTGAAAAGTTAATAATTGTATTATTATTGTGCTTGTATGAATGGTTTTAACTTTTAAGAGATACTTTGTTATGATTTATATCATGATTGGGTATTGAATAGGAGAATTGTTGTTTGGTAAGCTTAAAATTTAGTAATTGAATATGCTGGTCTTTTGAAGTCTAAGATATGTGTGTTTCTTTTACAGGTTTTGAGGCTTCACTTGAATAGGACCCTTCATAGTCTATTATTCACCATCACTTGCAGTTCATATGGAGATAGTCATTGGGCTACCAATCTTGAAGAAAGGGAGAATGATGGGCATTCATTTTTGGTATGGTAATTAGATTTAATACTTATACAAATACAATTTTAAATAACTTTATTATAGTATTGCAAAACATTGTATATAATATTGTATTGGTATTGTTTGCACAACAGTTAGGATGTATATATTGATTCTAGATGTTGAACTTGTTAATTAATATACATCTTTAACTTAGATCTAGATTATTTTTATTGAATTATCATGTTTATTTTTGCAAATAAGAAATATTTGATTTTGCAGAAAATTTGCAAAACATAATAAATAATGGATAATACTATCGACAAAATACCAAAAAATTTTGTTGCTTTTTTGTTAAATTAAATATTATTTTTTAAAAAAAAATTTACAAACTAAACACAACAGATTTTTCAATGGTAAAATAATAGAAACGACGAAATGTTTTTAGAACAAAATTACTGATCGATTTTTTTATTATTTCATTAGTAAAATCCATCGATAACTTTTATTGATGGAAAAGTTTGTTAGTAAGTTGTTCCCTACACGTGTTTTACATGCATTTTCCATCAGTAAAAAAATCAAATTCTATCGGTAAAATCAATTTCTTTTCAGTGAGTGGTTTATTGACAATCGAATAGATACCCTGGACTAAAAATTAAGGTGTAGATGCCCTAACTGAGTTCAAACTATAAAAAATCATTTGGCCATTATCATTCAACCAACCTACAACACTTGTATAGTCCAGCTTCACGAGCTTATTAATGGTTGGCGTGTCCCAATATATCAATATTTAAGCATAGGCACCCTATCTGATGATCAGATGCTAGCACGTAAGAAAGTCCGGTGATGGCTGTCAAAACCAATAAAAATAAAATTTTTATTTAAAACTAACTTGTAATTAGTGATGAGCAGGGTCGAATACACAAAGATTGATCAAGTTTTAATTCTTTAAATAACTAACAAATTAACAAACTAAAAATAAATGATGTGATGGGGGAGAAGGGTTTGTAAACTATGAATTAAAACAACTAAATAAAAGTGCAAAAAATTAACTAAAATAAATTTAATGGATCAAAAATTTCAGTTAAAGGTATTTGCGGCACATGATTTGAACTACTGATTATAGATGAAAATTAAGATAATTCTAAAATCATGTAATGAACTAGTTATAGTTGTCAGCTTCGCGCTCCTGACCAATCTTTTCATATTAATAGGCTAATTAAGTAAGACTATAACTAACCCCTAACCAATAAATAACCTTTTAACAAGCAAAAAAATAAATTTATTGATAGTCTTATGATTTAGAAAGACTAACCTTAACCAATCAACCTATAAGCGAGACTGATTTAGACCAAATCATGTATTTACTTAATATTACAGCCCTTTTTTTAGTATTGTTACACTAATTGCCACTTATTATTGATTTTACCAAACAATTACGGATTTAATAATTTCAATTAGCTATATATTATTTAATTGAATACACGACTATCTCTTATTTCACATAAAACAAATAACAATTGAGATGTAGTTTCTCTAAGCCACAGTAAATAACATGAAATTCGCATTAAAATTAAAGAGAAAAGTTAAGTAGAATGATCTCACCATAATTTGGTTGAATCTTGCCGTTGGATTAACCTTTAACCAAAATAAATATTTAACCACCCATGGCCATTACAAAGCTAAAATAGAGAATGAGGAAGAACAAGATCTGATCTCCTCTTTTATTCCTAATAAAACTCCTAAAATAAAAGTAGTTTAATCCTATCTAAATCAGAGAACTAAATTAAAATATTAAATAAAATCTAAACTTCATATAACTACTACTTTAAAATCCTTAAAATATAGCCTAATATTTCTTAAAAGTTGGTTGGAACTCCCTTGGCGGCTATGGTAACTTGCGCGCACAAAATAGATGGTCAGTTTAACTCCGTTGTTGTGACTTCCTTTAGCCTTAGGAAAGGCTAAGGTATCCCCTTGACTCTTAGCCTTAGGCGAGGCTAACATCCAAATCTGCCCAGATTCAACTTTTTTCTTCCAAATAAATCCCAATCTTCATAGTCATCCCAAATCATCTCTAATTAGTAACAAATTGCTCCTTTCTTACCAATTTAATCCTACAATGGTCAAAATCATAAAACAAGTAAAAAGTTATTAAATTTTGTAAAAATTATAGTATAAAAAACATGCAAAAATCAAGTATAAATGTGTAATTTTGAGTACTTATTAAATTCCCCCGCATTTATCTAATGCTTATCATCAAGCATGAATCAAACCACATAATCAATCCTATTAAAAGTTTAATCACCTAAAAATAAACTTCCATCTCATAGACTTTGACAAGATAAAAAGTGCGAGGCAAAATGAAATAACAATTCATAACCACTTCCTACAAATTCATATCAAAGTATGGATTCCTAAATCTTTTTTTTTTCAAACCAGAAACACCAAGATTTTATGACATTAAGCATACAAGAGTTTTTATGCCTCAATTTAAATTTAAATCAATGCATAAAGGTAACTTATCAAACCAAATTAGACACCATAAACACACACATTTTAATTGATAAAGGAAAGAAGAAACCAAGAAGTTATTTATTTTTATTTTTTAAAATTTATTAAAGCTTAATTTGCTTTCCTAAACTGTAGTGGACATGAGAATATCTAGTTGTGACCAGCATACACTCGGTTTTTCTAGCTTAAGAAAGATTAGAATTCATACAAAGAATGTAGAAATCCTTTTTTACATGAGGGTACTCGGTTCTGATGCATGTACACCTGGTTACTTAGATTACACAGTTTCAAGCTGCTGCTAACTCTATTCTTAACCACTTTTTGAGCAAAAAGCAGATTAAAAGTTTATTGCAATTTTTTATTATTTTTTCCTTAATCTAAAAGCACACTATGACGTGCGTTTGAGCCCAATTAGTTATTCCGTTGGATTTTTGAAGGTCCATTTTTAGGGTCCAAGACCGAATGAAATTCACTACTCATCATTAACTGGCCACTTTACAATAGAGAGGGTTTTAAACCCATTCCATTGTTGATGGTCAACTTATGAAGGAATCTAAAGTAGACTCAAAGACGTAGGTATCGTGGAGTCGTTATTCAACAGAACGTTGAAAAATAATTCTCAACCTTTTGATGTCCAAATAGAGAACGCTATTTGGGACATCACTCTTAGTTCACATCTTGGTTAAGTGTTTTTCTTATAATTAAGTTTTTTTCATTATTCTACTATCTCCCTTCTCACACGATGTAATACAATTGAAATTAAATAAACACGACAAGCATCTTGGAAGGCAATAAAAGCAATAAAGATAATCCTCTTAAATTATTATATAAGCAAATCATCCTCAAAGAAAAGGGGTAATATACAAAGATGAAATGACATACACAAAATGAGGAATTAATTGAATTTTAAGAACATTGGTTCCCTCATATATGATTTTTATAAAAAGGGTAGAGAGCCCTATTTAGATTTTAATGAAAACGCAATATGAGTGATCCCATTTTAGAGAAAAGTGAGACTCTCTTTTTATGGTGTAACTTTGGGTTAAAATTGAACATTGGTCCATTTTATTAAGACAAAAACAATTAATTAGCAAAAATTATTTTAAGTAAATTTTCCATTTAACGTGTAAAAAAATTATTTTATTACTACCTATTACATCCCCAAAATAAATATACAACCAAATAAGAAAAATACCAAAAATAAATAAATAAAGCAATATTAAGTGAAATAACCTAAATGTAAAGTAAAAAAGAGAGAGTGAACAAATTAGGGGCACGACTCCCAATGCATGATCACCTCTCGAAAGCTCTAAAATGCATGAAATAAATTGCTCACACAATACAAAAATGACCAATTAATTAGCATGTTAAAAGGAAATGGACATTAAAATAAATTAAAAAGTTAGATAGAATAATCATGCTAAATATGCACATGCCTACAGAATCAAGGATCTACATATAAAGACATATAAACAAATTAAAAATGAATACTAAGAAAAGACTCAAATCAAGATAAAAAGGATTAAAAAATACATTAAAATGATCATGAATCTAGCCACAGATGACCCTAGGGATCGATGGATGCCCCAAGCTAGAGGAGGGACAAGACGAGGAGAAAGCATCGTGATGTCCAATCTATCACGTTGACAAACGAGTGTTTATGATGCTTTCTTCCCATCTGTCACTTGAAAACAGACACAGGAACCAAATTTTTCATACAACAAATGTAACAAAATCTAAATAAGCCCTTAACATACAATTTATGGTCCTAAATTATACCGAATCTAAATATAACCCTTAAAACATGCTTTTAATTAAATAATGGCAACAAATAACATGTGAAAAAGAATTTTACCACAAGAAATTAAGCATGCATTCATGAAAAGAGGCAAACTCTAACATATTATTTTAACACATAAAATTACTCGGATCATCATGGCATATTAAAATGAAATAGATTCGAAAGGACAACATAAAAAGCATGTATTACAGTATCATAAACATGTTGACACAAATGTGATGATGCTTTAGAGAGAGAAAGTTTGGCCTAGAATATTACCTCAGTATATTCTGTTTTGTAATTTTAAAAAGGCCGATCTCTGCTCCAATCCTTGATTTTTGTGTTCAAAAAACCAAAGAGATTTTTTAATCTGTGTTTTTCAGTAAATAATACGTACAAAATTTTTAATTTTTAAGAGAAAAGAATTAATTTCTCTTTCTCTAAAACTTTGTTCCTTTTTCAAAGTCTTAGCCCTAAAAAACCTTAATTTTTGGCCTTTTATATCTGAAGGAGAGTTGGAAACCCACTCCAACTCTGATTCTCCAAATAGGAAAGGATTAAATCTCTCTAAATCTAGAATTAAATCAAATCTCCTCCTATCTTGAATTTTTCAAAACTCAAAAATGTGCAAAATCTAAAAATACCCCTACAGATGAGCATCCATCATGGACAAACGATCGTCCCTCACACCATTCCGTAAAAATTACAAAAATACCTCTGATTTAACCCAGATTGAAGGAAAGTGGCCATAGACGATCGTCCATCTCATGACAAACATTCGTCTCTTATGGCTGAAGGTTAAAGTTAAGGTTTTCTTGATGCTTTGTCAAAATCTTTCCTAAAAAAACACTTAAAAAACCATAAAGCTTTTATGAAACTGCAAAAATCGAGGTTCGGAGCTTCGAGATTCATGCTCTTCATCAAAAATATATTATTTCCTTATCATTGGGTAACCCTGATCTAGACTATCTCGAGTCATGATGTCTGCACACACAATACAAAATAAGTGCCTAAGGTGGTTTTAACAAGCTCTTAATATATAAGAATACCAAATTAATAATATGCAAAGATTATATTTCACTTCAAAATTAAACCTTAGTAATTCTAATTCAAAAGATAATTCAAGCCGCCATAAATTGTATGAAAAAGAGTAAGCAATTATAAAAATCACTCAATCTTACCTAGCAATTCATCAAGTCAAAAAGCAGAATGGTAAAAAAGTTATTTATTGACAAAGGCTTCTCTCTATAATTGAAGATGAAGATTATTAAAATGCTAAAAGGCAAGAAATCAAAAAATTAATTTCAAACAAAAATTCAAGGGATAAATGTACACTGCTAGCACTTTAAATAGCATTTAAAATGCAATAATTTTGGTGAATATCAAGCTAAGGAAACTTTTTTAACAAAATATATGCTTCAATTCACAAAAAAATTCTGCAAAATGTGCTGGTGCATCAGATTTTACTCAATTACAACAACTTAACCAAGCTAAAAATAAATCCCAAAATCAAAAATCACTAAAAACTTTTAACAATCCACCAAAATTTTTACCAAACTACCAGTAAGCAAAGATTGTTAAAAAAATTAGTGAAACAAAATATTCACAAATTGTAATCAGTATGATAAAAATAAAAACTCAACATTAAAACCAGTAAAACAACAAAACCAATAATTTTCACAATAATTAATGGTTATTCTAAATGCTTTCTCTCTTTCTCTATTCCAATTGGAAAGGAAAATTTGGATGCATAAGACTCAAGGAAGGTTTTCAATCAATTCAGTAAGCTTACTTATATTCAAATCTTCTCATGATGTAGTAAGTTTAAAGTATTTCTCTTGGATTCTATAGAGGAATCTTACTCCACCTAAAGTGGAACTTTTCCTTACTTTGGATGTGTTTATTGGATAAAATATATACCAAAAATTTTCTTGTGAATCAGGGAATCTTAAATTCTCAAGACATTTTCTATCCTTTGTGTAAGAAGCTACCGAAAGACTCTAACCATCTACTTATTACCTGTGATATCTCTTTTGAGCTATGGTATAAGCTATGTAAATGGTGGGGAATAGAGTTTTGCATTTCAGATAACTTTAGAGACTTTGTTGAGCAATGGGCCAGTTTGGCTATTGGTGTTATACAACAAAAGATATGGAGCATCATCCTTTTAGGTGGAATTTAGACAATCTGGTTAGAAAGAAATGTTGTGGTTTTTTCTGAAAAATCTATGAACTCAACCTCACTATTCCATCTCTATTTGGCCCATTCTCCCTTTTAGATAAAAGCTCATAAAAGTCTTGGCATCTTGTTGAGGCAAGAGTTGTTCTTAGCTGATGATGGTATAAAAAATTTGTAGAACCCTTGTAAGCTCAAGCCCAAAATTATATGGTTACCCCAACTCCAAGCTACTTAAAATGGAATACTGATGGTTCCACTTTTGGTAATCAAGGTCCTATGAGGATTGGAGGTGTTTTAAGGGATTCTTCTAGTTTGATCATCCACTTGTTCTCTTGTAATATTGGAGAGACTAACTTGGTTGTTGCAAAAATGCTTGTTGTTCGTAAAGCTCTTTAAATATCGATTGATTTTATTGTCAGACATAAATATAAAGTTTGCTTTAAGATAGATTCTTCATCTGCAGTCTCTTGGTTGCAGAGTACTTTAGAGGTCAGACCATGAAAGCTAGGCAACATTTTAAATGACATTAAGAATCATGAAGGGAGAGCAATTAGTTTCCAGATTATTTAGCAGAAGAGAAGGCTTTCAGACTTGATGACTTTGTAGCATGGATTTAAATAATCAATTAATGAATTACATGTTTATTAATCTATCCTTTTTAATTTTGGCTCTATGGTTAAAGTCCCATTTCATAATCTAGAATAACTTATTTCTGAGTGGCGAGATGATGCCTTCTCTTTGGTGGGATGTCTTCTGAGTTGTAGCTGCTATTACTTGCTTGGGTTCCATATCTTTGGTTTAGTTGCAGAGCTAGTATCAATGCTTCTAGTTGAGGATCCTAACTTGGTTTGTGGAAGATCTACTGCTGTTCTGGTTCTGCAGAAGATTTTTTATCAATTATTGCATACATTTTTTGTAAATTAAAAGATGAAGTAGATGTAGTGTCAGATAATTATCATAGATTTTTGGCCTATGGTTGAATATTATTTAATAGAGGTTTTGTGGAGCTGTACCCCATGTTCTGCTTTTGCCTGCTAGGAAGCTAGGTTTTGGCCGATCTCTATTAACTTAGGGGGTTGTAATTTTGGTTTTGTTTGTGGTCGATATTTTAATTTTAGGCAGTAGCTATGGTTTTAAGTTTTTTTCTGGGTCTTTCAATTATGGTTTTATCCCTATGCACCTATTTGATTTCCTACTTATTGCAATAAATAATCTTCAGCTTATAAAAAAATGACCACACCATAAAATCAACACTTTTATTAAACCCTGTCCTCACACTTTCTCCTTGCATTGTCTCCAATGCAAAACAACAAATCAATCTTAGAGCGAAAGGTGCAAAAACAAATAAAAATGAAGTGTAAAGTATTGCCCTGTGGCATAGAGGAAAGGTGCAAAATTATCTGCGATTACTGAGATAGAGCAGTAGCATTTAGTTTGTCCATTCTTCTTTCTAGCAATTTTTCCTATAACTTCAAGTACCGAAAATTAAGTCAAAATATCACCAAAGATCAATATTCAAGCTTTAGCTATGCATATAGTAATTATTTGGCAAGGGCAGAATATGGATGTTGAAATTAGAGCATAAGCATAACCAATGACAAACTAATAGACTAAAACAAATGACAAAATAACTAACTAAATTAAGTAGATAAAATGCAAAAAAAAAAGAGAAAAAATTAAAATACTTTTTTATTTTTTATAGAAATTAAAATAAATACTTTAAGATTTAATCTGATTAGAATTTCAAACTAAAAAAAATTGTAGATAAGAAAAAATTAATAAAAGATAAGACAAACAAAATTAAATAATGAAAAATTAAATTTATTAGCAACTGGCGAGAATGAATCTTTGAGCCAAAAAGTGGTGCTTTACAATTTGAAAAAGAATTCAATAAGACAAAATATGAAAGCACCATTTTAATCACTAGTAATCATCTAACCAAATCACTTTTTCTCTTTCTTTAGCTTTTTCAACTTTTTTTTTAAATCGATATAATCTAATCAAGAGAAAAATTTAAAATTAACAATAAGAAAATAACAAAAAAAAACAAAAGGGAAAATGAAATAGAGAAAAGGAAAAAAGAAAAAAAGAAAAAAGAGAAAAAATATCAAAATTAAAGGTACTTTACTTGGTTGGAATTATTTGTTTTACTTGGTTGTGATTGGTGGCATGGCGGACTCGATTACGATGGTTGGTCGGCATTGCTTTCATTAGCGCATTACCAGTGGTGTTAAAAAGGCAGTGAGTGGTTAATAGAAAGAAAAAGGGAGAAGGGGGTAGCGGGGAAGAAATGATTAGAGGTGGGCGACATGGAGGTGAAAAAGGAGGTGGGTGGGTTGAGATCAATGATGTGAAGAAATGGGAGAAAGGCAGCAACCAGTGAAGAAGTGTAAAAGTAAAATGAATTGAAGTTAAGAAAATGGGTAATAAATTAAAAATGGGTTTAAGTGGGAAAAGTTAGGAAAAGGTGAAAAACAAACCATTAAAAAGATAAAAACCATTAAAACAAGTTCATGAAGCCCAATTAGAAAATATATAAAGGCCTCCACCATTTAAACATCTATTATTTCAATAAAATGCCCAGCTTCTATAAATAAAACATACAGTGCTCTATTTATTACCTAGATCACTTAAAAAATATTATTCCACCATTAAAACACATTAAGCCTAATTAAAAAAAATTATCTAGTCTTTCCACCATTAAAATTGTCAGTTGCTTGCCCAAGCCACCTGCACAATTAAAAAAAATTATCTAATCTTTCCACCAATATAGGCCCTGGGAGGTTATGTATGATTAAAATGGTAATTTAAATTTTATAAAGTTAGATTAATTGTTAAATTCAGATTAGGGCCTAAAACGGGTAAATTGGTAATTTTATTATAAGTTATACATGTGTATAATTAAAGCATAATAAAGGATTAAGGGTGTAATTGAAATAAAGAAGTAAGAGTTGGGGATAACTTTTAGAAGAAGAGAAACTAGTGAGGCAGAATTTAGAGAATAAAAGAATTAGAGGGAGCTAAGTGAGATTTTCATCTCCGTTTAGTCTCTCTAGAACTTTCACATGAGAGAGGACAAGAGAAAAAAAAGGTATATAAATGGTGCATAAAGCTTAGTCACCAAAAAAGAAAGAGAAGGTAGACATCTATCTCTCTCACTCTAAAACCAGACTTTCCTCTCTTTAGTTTCTCTTTAAAATTCTACTAGGGAAGAGTTGAAGATGGGTTTTGTTTGGGTTTTTCCTAAGGTAACATGTCCAGCATTTTATCTCTTAACTTCATCTTCTTCTTAGCTAATTTGGTGGATTTCATTGAGGAGAACAATTAGGCATTAATGCATGAATTTTTCTTGTAGAAGGTGAAGTAAATAAAAGCCAAGGGAAGGAGATTTTGAAGGATTAAAGTAAGAGTTTTAAACTTCATTAAGAGGTATAGGAACTATAAACAAATCTTAAATTGCATGTGTGTGATTCTAGTAAACTGAGAAGAAATCATAGTTAAGTTAAGGAGATAAGAATCTAAACTCTGCATGTGTTCATCTATAGGTTTAATTGAGCAACGAAGTTAATTACTGAAAATAAAGCATAAGAATTATAATGCGTGTGTAAGTTCTAATTGGAAGGAAAATTAGTTTTACATGTTTATCCTCTAATAGTTAGGCTTAAGTTTGATTCTAATGAAGCAATGAGATAAGGAAGTAAAATAAATTACAATATAAATTGACAAATTATCAACTTAAGCATATTGATCTATTTTCAAAAGAACTTAGAATTTAAATTTTTAGTTAGATATGTTTCAAGTTGATTTAATAATGAAAGACATGTAAAAACATAGTTTTAAAAGTTTTGTGTATAGAAAACAACTTTGGTTAAGGTGTTGGAGACATGCAAGATTAATTATGGAATTCTTTAGTTGAATTTTTGGGACAGACTGATATACACAGCAGAGATCATTTGGTCTCAATCGTGTATAACCTTTTGCTTCGAAGAAAATGTTGGGTACACTGTAGAGACCATCTGTCTCAGCCATGTACACCCTTTTGTTTCAAAAGTGCACTATTGTACATGACGGAGACCATTTTATCTCAGCCGTGTACTCCCTTCTAGACTAAAATGAGTGAAGGCACACATCAGAGACCATTTTGTCTCAGTCGTATACCTCCTTTGTTCTACTTTATACATTATTATTCAATACTAAAATGTTACCCATGATCATTTATTTGATATTAAAGAAATTTGAAAATGGAAATGATGGCATAACATGTTTTATATTCATATAAAGAAAGATAGTACTATGATATAAAAATAGAGATCAATGACCTTAAGGTAATATATTCATATGACTCATATATGATATAATTTTGATTGTTTAATTGGAATAGTATGAGTATGCATATATGTTTATACCTTCATGATATCACATGACTATATATATTTATAGTATTGCAACGACAACCGAGATTTGTGCAATTATATGAGATTATATATATAGATAAATGATTATATAGTAAGGATTTGAACTTGATAATTGAAATGTGTATTAAAATGGTTTAATGCTTGCATTTAGAGTTTGGTTATGGATCACTAGGCATGCCTATAGGGTAAAGTTGCAGCTGCTATTGTCTGACCCCATTTGGGTCCACAATTTATCCCCATTTATGACCATAGTCTTGACCCCATTGGGTCCACATGGTTTGATACCTTCGAGTATCCACAAAACTCAATACCTATTGGTATTCATATGATTGACCTACGAGTATCCACAATTCTTGTTATCCACACCATAAAGCTTTGGCAGGCAAATTACAAGAAAAGCAATAAAAGTTAAAGTGCATGACTAATATCAATGAATTATATATGCTTTAATATCTTTACTATTTTGTTCTACCTTCATATTTATGAAATTACTTTTATAAGTATCATGTATGCAATGTTTTAACTTATGCATATTGTGTGATTGACAACGACCGCTATGAGTGGTTGTTTAATATAATTTGTTTCTCACTAAGCTTTATATCTTAACATGAGTGTTTTATCTGTGTAGGTTCTTCAGCTAGGACTTTTGCTCAAGGACATAATCTACATTAGGAAGGCTAACCCAAGTCTTAAGAGAAGCTGGATGTATGAAGTCTTTATTTTGGTCTTGTGTATAACTTTTTGTATTAAGAACTTTTATATAAGTAAGAATGTATATGTAAATGAAAATTTTGTATTGTAAATGCTCACTTTTGTAACCATAATAGTGTGAACATGTACTTATGATAAGCTTTAACTCTTAGTGAGATATATGCATAGTAATATATAATGATGTAAAGCATGGTAGTGATATTATATTATATTCATATGCTAATTAGAGAAATAGGACAAGTAAATAAGGTAAGTTATGCTTTATAAGATATATATGATGATATTAATAAGTTGTTGTATAGAGAATGTTACAATTTGGTATCAGAGCCATGGTTTAGTCTGTTCTAGTCAATAGGAGTCTAAGATTATGCTTAGATAGAGTATTTTGGTGTTGGTCTAATGTAAATGTCCATGTTTTCTTATAGATAGTAGATAAAGGGATCTAGGAAAGCTATAATAAAATCAGCTGAAAGTAATTTGCCCATTCAATCAAATCCCTCCGATACAGAATCGTCAGCTTCTAATCGAGGTGACATACCTACAGCCATTCCTAGGGAAGTGTTGTTGAAGATTTCTCAAGATATGGCTCAAATTTTACAAAGGATGACTGCACCTAAAGCTCCAATAGCAGAGATTGGAAAACATGGCGTGGAAGAATTTTTTGGTATTACTCTAGAACAATATGAGAAGTGGAATTCTGGTTGGAGAAACTCATAATAGTATTTTATAAGATTCAATGCCCAGCCAATCAGAAAGTGTCTTGTGTTATGTCCTTACTCTAAGGAGCAGCATATGATTGGTGAAAATTAGTGTTTAAACAGCCCTAATTACCAGATCCACTTACATGAAAGTTTTTTAAAAAGGAGTTTAAGAGAAAGTATGTTACTAAGGCTTACAAAGAGGATAAGTTGAGACGGTTTTTGAGCTTGAGTCAAAAAGGTATAACTGTGGTAGAATATGAGAAAGAGTTTAGCCATTTAAGCAAATATGTTTCAAAGACAATAGTGACTGAAGCTTTCAAATGTCAACAGTTCAAAAATGGGTTAAATGATCGAATCAAAGAAAGGTTGATTGGACCTACGTCATTACAATCTATGAATTTTTATTAGCTTTTTTAGGCAGCAATTCAAGTAGAGAAGAATGAACTGGCTAAGAAAGAAAGGAATTGAGAAGGAATGAAGTTAGAGGTGGCTCTTTAACTAGAAAGAGACATAGAGGAGTACAGGGAAATCAACTAGTTGAGTCTGTTAATAGTCCAGCTACTAGAGGAAGACGTCAAGGATCATCTACAGTATCTAGATCTGGTATAGAAGTGCCAATAAAATAGAGGGGAGATCAGCCACTAGAGTGTCCTTATTGTTTTAAAAGACACTGGGGCATATGTAGGATACTGACAGGTGTATATTTTAGGTGTGGCAGTACTGACCACTATATGGAAAATTGTTGTTCAAAATAAGATCAAATATCCACCCAATAGGGTAATAGGGGAGCTTCTAATGCACCCTCAACTGGTAGAGGGCATGATGGATTAAGTCAATTTGGATCCCAACCCAAAAATGTATCTGAGACTATCGATCAACTTACAATTCCTATTGTCCCTGGTTAGGCATATGCAATGAAAGCTCTCGATGAGGGAGATCCCCTAAAAGTTATAGTGGGTATTTTTTCTCTCTTTAACATTGATGTTCATGCACTTATTAATCTTGGATTTACTCATTCTTATATTTTCCATGGACACATGGGTAGAAATATGTCATCTATGGAGTAGTTAGACTTTGATATATGTGTAACTAGTCCTTTAGGCCATAGTGTTTGTGTGAACAAAGTTTGTAAAAATTACCCTATGGTGATTCAAGTGAAAGAGTTTTCGACTAATTTAATTGAGTTACCATTTCATGAATTTAATGTAATACTAGGTATGGATTAGTTGACAAAATATCATGCAGTAATTAATTGTGGGGCAAAAACAGTAACACTTAGAGATGCTGATGGTAAAGAAATAGTAGTTCAAGACATTTGAGCTAAACCCTTAGCAAATGTAATATCTGCCATGCAAGCTAGGCATTTTCATAGAAAGGGATGTGAAGCATTTTTAGCCTTGGTGCTTGACTCAAAAAGAGAGAAAGTAAAACTTCATGATATACTAGTCATTCTTAAGTTTCCTTAAGTATTCCTTGAGGAATTACCTAGCCTTCCACCTATTAAGGAAGTGGAGATATCCATAGAAATTCTACTTTGTATAGCTCCCATTTCTAAGATACCGTATAAAATGGCACCATCAGAGTTAAAGGAGTTAAAAGTTCAATTACAAAAGTTGCTAGGCAAAGGCTTCATTAGGCCTAGTGTGTTACCATAAGGTGCGGTAATTTTTTTTGTTAAAAAGAAAGATGGCACAATGAGAATGTGTATAGACTACAGACAGCTAAATAAAGTAACAGTGAAGAACAGGTATCCATTAACATGAATAAAAGACTTGTTTGATCAGTTGAAAGGTGTTGGTGTGTTTTCAAAGATCGATTTACAATCAGGACACTACCAACTCCAAGTTAAAGATGGGGATATTCTAAAAATTTCTTTTAAAACTCAGTACGGTCATTACAAATTTTTAGTTATGCCTTTTGGGCTAACCAATGCAACAACGGCTTTTTATGGATCTAATGAATAAAATGTTTAGACCTATTTAGACCAATTTATTGTGGTATTTATTGATAATATATTGATCTATTTTAGAAATAAATCTGAGCATGCTAAGCATTTGAGGATTATTTTACAGACATTAAGGGAGAAACAGTTATTTGCCAAACTAAGCAAGTGTGATTTTTAGGTTAAGGAGTTTTCTTTCCTTAGGCATATTATGTCTTCTGAAGGTATAAGAGTGGATTCAAATAAAGTTAAGGCCATTATTAATTGAAAACCACCTTGAAATGTATCAAAAGTGAGAAGTTTTCTAGGTTTTGGTAGGCTATTATCGTCGCTTTGTGAAAGGATTTTCAGTCATTGCTTCTCCACTCACTAAGTTATTGAGGAAAGGTATCAAGTTTAAGTGGACTAATCGATGTCAAGCAAGTTTTGATCAATTAAAGAAGATGTTAATAGAAGCTCCAATCTTAACCCAACTAACATTGGGTAAAGAATATTCTATGTATAATGATACTTCTAGAATCGATTTGGGTTGTGTACTAATGCAAGATGACAAGGTGGTGGCTTATGCATCCAGACAATTGAAATCACATGAGCAAAACTACCCTACATATGATTTAGAGTTGGCTACAGTAGTGTTTGCTTTAAAGATATAGAGACACTACTTGTATGGAGAAAGATGCAAAATTTATACAGATCATAAGAGTCTTAAGTATTTGCTCACTCAGAAAGAACTCAACCTAAGATAACGTAGATGGTTAGAGTTATTTAAAGATTGTCATTGTATAGTTGATTACCACCTAGGTAACGCGAATGTTGTGGCTAATGCCCTAAGTTGAAAGATGATGGCAGCTATAATGTTACAGCAGTGCAGATGAAAATGTGCATCGGATGGTGCACTGATAGCTCAATTGAAAACTTGACCTAATGTGAGGCAAGCAGTTATTGATGCTCAGAAGAATGATGAAATATTACAACAAATTGTACAACCACTATATAAAAGGAACCACTCTGAATATTAGGTAAAGGAAGATGGGAGTATTTATTATAGGAACAGGCTACGTGTATCAGATGACAAAAAATTGAAGAGAATATTTTTGTAAAAGGCGCACAACATAGTGTTCACTATGCATCCTAACAGTAATAAGATGTATCAAGATTTGATGCAATTTTATTGGTAGCCTGGTATGAAGAAAGATGTGGTGGATTATGTTTCTAAGTGTTTAACTTGTTAACAGGTGAAAACAGAACACCAACTATCCTCAGGATTGTTAAATCATATACCAATACCATAATGGAAATTAGATGATATCACTATGGATTTTGTTACAAGTTTGCCTCTCACACAAAGAAAGTACGATGCAGTGTGGGTAATTATTTATAGAATAACTAAAACAACCCATTTCATACCAATCCAACAAGATTATTCAATGGATAAATTGGTTGAACTATATGTAAATAAAATTGTTTAGTTGCATGGAATACTAGTATCTATAATTTTGGATCGAGATCTAAGGTTTACCTCCAGATTTTGACAAAGTTTACAGCAAGCTTTGGGAACACAGCTTCATTATAGCACTGTTTTCCATCCTCAAACAGATGGCCTATCCGAAAGGTTTATACAAGTGTTAGAAGCTATGTTCAAAGGATGTGTTTTGGATTTTCCAGGAAGTTAGGACAAATATCTTGCTCTAATGGAGTTGGCATATAATCATAGTTATCAAAACAACATTGGTATGGAACCTTATGAAGCTTTGTATGGCCGAAAATGTAGAACTCCAATTTGTTAGAATGAGTTAGCTAAACATAAGATGATCGATCCTGATATTATTAAAGACATGGAAGAGAAAGTGCAGACTATTAAACAAAGGTTGAAAGCAGCTAGTGACAGATAGAAGTCTTCTGTAGATTTGAAGAGAAAAGATATTGAGTACCAAGTTGGTGATAAAGTATTCTTCAAAGTGTCTCCTTGGAGGAAACTATTAAGGTTTAGGAAGAAAGACAAACTTAGTCCAAGATTCATTAGTCCGTACAAAGTCTCGAAAAGAATTAAAACAATTGTTTATAGATTGGTACTCCCTTCAGAGTTATCCAAGTTACATGACATTTTCCATATTTTCATGCTTCGAAGGTATAGATCGGATGAATCTCATATTTTGCCTCTATAGAAGATAAAGGTTCAGTCAAATTATTCTTATGATGAGGAACCAAAGGAAATTTTAGCCAAGGAGATCAAGCGATTAAGGAATAAACAAATTTCCTTAGTTAAAGTGTTATGGGGAAGAGTTGAAGAAAGGTTTTGTTTGGGTTTTTCCTAAAGTAACGGGTCCAGCATTTTATCTCCTAACTTCATCTTCTTCTTTGCTAATTTGGTGGATTTCATTGAGGAGAACAGTTGGGTATTAATGCATGAATTTTTCTCTGTAGAAGGTGAAGTAAATAAGAGCCAAGGGAAGGAGATTTTGAAGGATTGAAGTAAGAGTTTTGAACTTCATTAAGAGGTATGGGAACTACGAACAAATCTTAAATTGCATATGTGTGATTCTAGTAAACTAAGATGAAATCATAGTTAAGTTAAGGAGGTTAGAATATAAACTCTACATGTGTCAATCTCTAGGTTTAATTGAGCAACGGAGTTGATTGCTCAAAACAGAGCATAAGAATTATAATGCGTGTGTAAGTTCTAATTAGAAGGAAAATTATTTTTACATGTTTATCCTCTAATAGTTAGGCTTAAGTTTTATTTTGATGAAGCAATGAGATAAGGAAGTAAAGTAAATTACAATATAAATTGACAGATTTTCAACTTAAGCATATTGATCTATTTTCAAAAGAACTTAGATTTTAGATTTTTAATTAGATATGTTTCAAGTTGATTTAATAATAAATGATATGTAAAGACATATTTTAAAAAGTTTTGTGTATAGAAAACAACTTTGGTTGAGGTGTTGGAGACATGCAAAATTAATTATGGAATTATGCAGTTAAATTTTTAGGATAGACTGATGTACATGATAGAGACCATTTGGTCTCAACCGTGTACACCCTTTTATTTCGAAGAAAATGTTGGGTACACGGAAGAGACCATCTGGTCTTAGCCGTATACACCTTTCAGTATCAAAACTGCACTGTTTTATATGGCAAAGACCATTATGTCTCAAGCATCACTACAAAAAAACTATCAATTAGCGACAGCCTTATTTTCATCGTAAATTTTGAGACGAATTCGCGACTGTTTTACAATTCCGTCGTGGGGAGGATATTTTTATTTTTTTGCGACTAAATGAAAAAATAGTCGCTAATTATTGGCGAGAAGTGTACGCGCCATGTTTTGTGACGAAATTAGCGACGAATATTTTCGTCGCTAAATTTTATAATTTTTTATTCATGAAATTAGTTCCAGAAAATTTAGCGACGAACATTTTAGTCGCTAATTTTGGAGAAAAAATATAGCGCCTTTTTGCGATGGTTTAGCGATGGAAATTGGTCTGCCACTAACTGGAATTTGTTACAGTAATACAATTAGGAACGAAATATTTAGTAGCTAATCCGTCGTAAAATATCACATGATTTATGTATAGTTTCAAGTAATTTTAATATAGACCATATGAAATGAATATTTTATTTTGTAATAGAAAATTATAAATTATTTTATAAGTTGATAATAATTTTTTTTTTCAATTATACCAAAATCTAAAGTTATTTATTTAGAAAATTTACGTTTTTAATAATAATAATAATAATAAACTAATTATTACGATTATTATATATTTGCATGTTCAATATTAATAAAAATAAATATTTATAAAATAGTAATATAAAATTTATTATTTCATTTAAAATAATAATAAAAAATTTGTAATTAATTTTTATTTTATAAAATTTAAATCAAATATTAAATTATTAGGAATTCTATTGATTTCTTTATTAATTATCCCTAAATGTAAACTTATTTATTTAAAAAATTACATTTTTTAATAATAATAATAATAATAATAAAATAATTGTTATTTTGTTAAAATTTTGAATTAATTTTAAATTATTAAAAAATTTAATTATATATATTTACGTACAAAATTATCCTTGAATATAAAATTTTCTAATTTAATTTAATTTTTTAAAATCATACGAATCAATTTATATTTAAATTTTTATATGTTGAATTTGAATATAAATTGGATTAAATTTCGACAAATTTAATATCATATCATATAAAAATATTTAATTTTTAATTTATAACTACATAAGTATTTAAAAAAAATCAGAAAAAATAGTTTTAATTTGAACAGTTAAAAATCAAACTATTTTTTAAAACCCCTCCCCTCAATCCTGCTGACAAAAATGAAATTATAAAAGAAGAAAAAACTTATTTATTTTTACTAGATGATTAGGGAATTTTAATTTTTGGAATTATCTAACTTAACAAATAAGGAAAAATAAAAATAATATAATATAATTTATATACAAATTTTATTATTTTAATTGTAAAAAATTTATTTAAAGTTATTTGAATAAAGTTGCTGTAAAACATTTAATTATTTAATTATAGGTATGAAAATTTATTTTGGCTAGAGTACTAGAGATTCATAATTTTTGAGACCTTTCATATATATATATATATAAGGATGTAATTCTCTCAGGGCCAATTACCTCAACCAATTATGGAAAGGCCTTCATGGGCCGAGTAGTGCTATTACTATCAAAGTCGGCCCGCTCCACTCGCCTCGCTAGCTATATTACCCTGTCAATACCCTAACCCTAATTCTTTCATTCGTGGCTCCTTTATCATCTTCTCTGCCTATTGACAGCTTGAGAATAACAGCCCCAGTACAGCAGTAGCAACAATAGTAAAGATGCCATGGGTAAAGCTCGGCGACCTCACTAACTATATTGTTTCTCTAGGATAGAGAATTTTTGTGTTTAAAGCTATTAATCACGGTTTATAAATGGCAAATTTGATTTGCAGGTCAGGTTCACGAATTTTTGGCTCGTGCTGGCAAGGTGAGAGGCCAAACACCTAAAGTAGCCAAGCAGGATAAGAAGAAGAAGCCACGCTGACGTGCCTACAAAAGGATGCAATACAACCGCCATTTCGTCACAGTGGGTAATATCCTCTGCTCAATGTACTTTAAGCATTGTTTTTGGTTTTGGATCCATGATTAAGCGCCTGTAAATTTCTTTCGTCACAGCAGGTAATATCCTCTCCTCACACATCTATAAACTTTGGCATTAATTACCTTGGTGGAAGTTTGAGTAACAACAACCGAGGCTTAATTTCATACTAGATGGTGTTGTATAGATTTTCATACTATATGGGGTGGGTTAAATGGGGCTAGATCTGCCTCAAAGTTGATGAACTTTAAACCTTTAGGCATTGTTTCTCTTGGGAAGTTTGAATGATCCTATAAAATAGAATTTGAAGGTTAGTAACTATGGTAAAAATGTTTTCCAACTTCGATGGCTGATACAGAATCTTGGTGAGATCATGTAATTTTACCAAGTATTTTCGTGAAAGCTTTTATTATGACTAAAACAAATAACTACATGTTAATCTATTGCAACCTCTTGAAATTATTCATTACATGTCTAGAAACTGAATTTTTTTTAATTTTCATTAACAATCTACTTACTCAAGGATTAGCAAAAATTCAACCAGTTGATGTTGCATGGATTGAGAATGTAAGGGGTTTTTTTAATTATATATATATATATATACTTATTTATTTATTATTGGCATGGATTGGAATTCATCAAAAATTAAAAGAAGATAGTTAAAAGACCCTTATTAAAACATATTATGCAGATTGATATCACAAATATAATAATGGAGTATATAGCTGCAAGGAAGAAAAATTCATATTGAATATGTTGACTTAAAGAAGAGTTATTATGCTATATAGGACATGTAAGAGTTTTTTTGTGTTGATTTTTGAAATTTAATGCTTCTAGAAATTGTCTTTTAAGGTTGGCACAACTACCTTATTGATGTGATTACTTATGCTTGTTAATGACAAGTTGAGACAATATTTTATGTAAGTTATGTATTGATTGTATTACTCCATCTTTGTTCATAACAACTATCACTTTGTTGTTGTTTCTTTTGACAATTCAGGGGATGTCTGTGCTTATTCAGTAGTAGAAAGTATGTCCTCTTTTCTTTTTGATTTATTTGAAACAATTGCTGAGCTAAATTTGTTGCTATTAGTGTTGCTTGATTTAATACGATTATAAAATAATTACAAAGTGAACCTACTTGTTTTGTCGTTTGATGGAAATTGCATTTATAATTTTGTATGAATGGGTTCCCTAACCTTTGACCGTCTCATTTATAGGGGAAAACCATATCAAGGATGAAGAAAGTCTAGAAGTATTCTGTCTCATTACCTCTGACTGTTGTTTTTTACTTGAGAGATATCTTTTTCTTCTAAATTTTTTGAGCTATGGTGGATTGGGGAATATGATGAAAGCTTTTCTATTTATTTGATAACCATATTTTGTTTGCTGCTACATTTTATTGTAGGCTATTTCTGTAGTCGAAAGAGTTGCTGATGAGCAATGCGAACCTTCACTTGGTTCAAGTGGCTCTTTAGTTGGTTATATATACTTTACTTGCATTGCACATGTGACATGGTTGGTTATTAACTCATTTTAATTTCCATTCATTGAAGTGGTATATAGAGAGTTGATTTGATTTTTTCCATTTTTCTAATTTACTTGGCATCAATTATTGAACTCTTGTTTCCTTTTAACATTTAATATGCTATTTAATTTCATTTAAACTATGCTGACAGTTGTACTGAGAATACTACATGTTGAAAATCCATATTTCTGGAAGTTTCTTTTGCATTTCTGGTTATAAAAAAGCAATGCAGTTTGGACATGGATAGCATTGATCATAGTGGTTATGGGAACTTGTTTGTCATTGGGTCTTTTGTAGACTAGATGCTTGTTAGATTTATGCTTATGTATCTAACTTACCATCTTCTTACAGCCAATAACTCTAGTGTTAGTATATGTTGGAACAACACTAAAAGATCTTTTTGATGTGACCCATGGATGGAGTGAGTTTTCAACTACTCGTTGGGTAAGAGTCCTTATTAAAAATTTTATTTTTACGTTTAAGGTTTGTTGTGGGTTTTTGGTTGCCTAATTATGTATGTATCGATGATGCAACCATTTTGTCTAACTTTTATTATATTTGATTCTTTTGTTGCAGGTGTGTATTTTTGTGGGCCTTGCTGTATCTGGTAAGTTGTAATACACCATATACTTCTGCCTCTTATAATTTTTCTTTTTGCTGCAATCAGTGCCCCCTTCCTCCTCCCCTTTCTTTTCCTTTGTCACTTTAGCTTTGACTGGGTGGGAAAGGGATTGGAAATTTGCTGCTTCTTAAATGCCTATTGTGATTAATCTAAGCAATAATCAATTTCAATTCTTTTATTATTCAGCTTCAACTTTGAGGGCCATGAAATAATAGTGCGCTTGAAAACACTCTAGGTGAATTTCTATTTTGAATACATTTATTGGTAAGACTTATGGCAAGAATTGCAATCAGCTGGAACTTAGCTTAAATATAATTTTAATCAATCAAATCAATGATTCTTCTTAAAAGAATCCCTACTAAAAGTCACGTGGCCCATGTGTGATATTATATTATAATTCGCTTTTAGAGAATAAAATTATATCATAGTTACTTATCAAATTAAGGCTATTGTCAGTTTGAATACCAGAAAACTAGAACTTGAAAATGCAATTAGCAGACTAATTAAATTGTGAACTTAAGGTTGAAAGCTTTCGTCAATGTTCATATTTTATATTCTTAATTTTTTTTTTGGCAACCACATGCTTATTTTTTAAAGGACTGAATTTTATCAACTCTCTTCTCATAAAAATAATGAATTTTAGCACATACTATAAATGAAAATTTTGAACCACCATTCAAGTTTTATGTTACATTTCAAGATAATAATATGCATCGTTACACATATGATTAGGTTGGGAAATAGCTCAAATAATACGTAAAACTGTAAGGTGATTACTCTAATTCAATTCATTTAGATTATGATCAAATCGGTTCATGACTTATAAATTTATAATTATTTTATAATCTAATCCAATCGATTTGCAACCAACTTTAGTGAAAGCTAATAGCCAAAAACTCTTAAATCTTGTTCAAGCAATATTAATTTGATAGTTAAATACATAGTTAGGCGAGCAATTGGAATTTTGTAGTTTGGAATTGATCTGTGGACTTAATTATATATAGCAAATATAATTATAGTGAAATGTTAAAATTGAGTGTAATAGAAGAGTTTATTAATACAATAGATGTGTAGCAGTAGCAATGAATGAACTTTTGACAAATTAGCTATGTTTAGACTTTTGACAAGAAATTTCAAAAAGAATTTTGTTTTAGAAATTGAGATGACTTCATCTTGGAGTCATTTTGATTTCTAAAACATAATTTTCTTCAGAACTTGCTACCATTTGATTTTCTCCGTGGAACCCTTTAAGGATTTTAATCCTTAATAAAGCCTATTATAATTTAGCTGTTTATTTTGTTTGACAGATAATGTGTACACTGACTGATGTCTGAGAGGGATTTCATTTTTTTTTCTGAAGAAGACATATGAACCATTTTAATTAGTTTATTGAATCCTCAGCTTTATTAGCAATTTAACTCTGTATGCTTCTATGATTTACTAGATTAAAGAAACTTGATATGTTGGGCTTGACATTGATGAAGAATTACTGAAATTATAATTTCAACTTGATTAAGAAGTGGATTACTGTGGTTGCAGGACTGTGTAGCATTAACAAGGCAAAGAGTAAAAGAACTCCAAAGGATTTTAGATGAGGCCATTACTGGGATGAAGATTGACCAATATTGATTTTTTTCAGTTGCAGATGAGATGATGATTAATATAGTGGGTTTAGTTGTGCCTTCAAATACAGAGTACTTTTTATCTTGTTCCGGTAAAATTTTGTTGCAATGGTTGGTAATGAATATCATTGCATCTATTGAAAGGCTATTGTTATTTTGGGTTACTTTTTTTGTTGTTGCCACTTCAATGATTCCACTAATAAGGGCTACTATTGTTGCATAATATCTCAAGT
The DNA here is from genome assembly GCA_037975025.1 of Excoecaria agallocha. Lineage (NCBI taxonomy): Eukaryota > Viridiplantae > Streptophyta > Magnoliopsida > Malpighiales > Euphorbiaceae > Excoecaria > Excoecaria agallocha. The sequence goes on along the minus strand of CM075806.1, from coordinate 56,393,648 downwards.
ATCTTTAAAGTAAATCATATTCGGTACCTTTGGTTGTTAAATTGTTTTTACAGAATTGCTAGGATGATTTATATGTTTTGTACTGGATGACTGAGTAGACACATATGACTTGCTATAGCAACATATGATAATTTTTGTCACTATTTTATAAAAATACAACAAAAGAAAAATTCAATTATGCAATAATGTAGCGACGGATTTGCGACAGATTTTAATGTGTAATATGTATAATTTAAGAAATAATTAGCGACTAATATTTCGTCACTAACTTTTACAGTAAATTTATAATTAGTGATGGAAAATATAGTCGCTAAATATTATTATTATAATTTCGCGACTAATTATGATATATAAATTAGCGACGAAATATTTCGTCGCTAAATTAGCGACTGCATTTGAATTCCGTCGCTAATATATTCGCGACTGGGCTTTTAGCCACTGCTCGTCACGGCGTCGCTAATTTAAAATAGGTAATTAGCGACGTAATTTTTCGTCGCTAATTTGCAGTTTTTTTGTAGTGCATGTACACCCTTCTAGTCTAAGATGAGTTAAAACACACGGAAAAGACCATTTTGTCTCAGCCATGTACCTCCTTTGTTCTGCTTTATACATGATTATTCAATGCCAAAATGTTACCCATGATCATTTATTTGATATTAAAGCAATTTGACCGTGAAAATGATGGCATAACATGTTTTATAATCACATAAAGAAAGATGGTACTATGATATATAAATAGAGATCAATGATCTTAAGGTAATATATTCATATGACTCATATATGATATAATTTTTTACTATTTAATTTGAATAGTATGAGTATGCATTTATGTTTATACCTTCATGATATCACATGATTTTATATATATATATATATATATATATATATATATATATATATATATATATATATATATATATATATATTACAGTATTACAACAGTAACTGAGATTTGTCCAATTATATGAGATTATATATATATAGATAAATAATTATATAGCAAGGATTTGAACTTGATAAATGAAATATGTATGAAAATGGTTTAATGCCTGCATTTAGAGTTTAGTTGTGGATAAATAGGCATACCTATAGGGTAAAGTTGCAATTACTATAGTCTGACCCATTTGGGACCATAATCTTGACCTTATTTCATCCATTGATTTCATCTTTATTTATTTTTTGTATTTTTATATTATTTTAATTTTATTTTTAATTTAATTCTATTTTTAGTTTCTTGGATTTACAAAGCCTCCTATCTTTTATTTTTAGTCTATTAATTTTATAGTTATTTAAAGAATTAAAACTGAACCAATCCCTAAGGATTCAACCTTACTCATCACTAATTACAAGTTAGTTTTAAGTAGAAATTTTATTTCTATTGGTTTTGATATCAGAGATTTACAAATATTACCAAAAACTGCATTATTTTTAATTTTTTGTAGCTAACTGTAGCAAGATTTACAGGTTGAATTAGTATAATTTGATTATCTTACTTTCCTAGAATAGTTCTTTGTACAATTGTTTTTTATAGCTGTAATTTATTCTATAGGATTCTTACTTTTATTAGACTCTTGTACAGTTATAACTTTGTTTCAATACAGAATAAGAAAATATATCCCTTTATGCCATACACATTTATATGGTATTAGAGCAAGAACCTTATTTCCTAGATCTCTAGCCTTAATTTGTATCAACCCATCTTTTTTTCTTTTTTTTCCTATCTCCATGTCTGAGAAAATAGAAAAAACCAACATTGTAGACCTGCCTCTCTCTAAACATTCTACTCAGTTTCCCTCCTCAAAATCTCACTCTATTTAAATTACCATCATTAAACTTAATGGAGAGAATTTCTTGCACTGGTCTTAATCTGTGCGTATGTATATCCATGGTAGGGGCAAGATAGGATATTTGACTGGAGAAAAGGAGCCTGCAACTGATGATTCTGGCTATGTTGAGTGGGATGTTGAGAACTTAATGGTAATGAAATGGTTGGTAAATTCCATAGAGGAAAATATAAGCTCCAATTATATGTGCTATGATACAACTAAGGAGCTTTGGGATAATGTTAGCCAAATGTACTCAAACTTGGGAAATCAATCTCAAGTATATGAGTTGACTTTAAAACTAGAAGAAATTCGTTAAGGTGAGGATTCTGTCACTAAGTATTTTAATTCCTTAAAACGTCTTTGGCAAGACTTAGATCTCTTCAATAATTATGAGTGGTAATATACTAATGATAGTAACCATTATAAAAAGATGTTGGAAGATAGTCGTATTTTTAAATTTCTTATTAGACAATTTGGTGGAGTTAGAGGCGGGATCATTAGTAGACAGCCACTTTTATCTATTGGTAAAGTGTTTTCTAAAGTCCACCATGAGGAAAGTTGTCGTCTTGTTATGCTCGAAAAAAAAGGCTTCAGCAGTCTTATTGAAAATTCTGCTCTAGTGGCTGGGATGAACAATAGCAGAAATACTAACATGAAATCAAATGAAAAACCATGTGTTTGGTATGACCATTGTGACAAACCACGACATACCCGTGAGATATGCTAAAAACTTCAAGGAAAGCTAGCTAATTGGAAAGGCTCTCATAAAGGAAGGTTTAAGAAGACTCTTGTTGCACATGAAGCAGATTCAGTTCCCTTCAACACTGAGCAAATTAATCAAATCTTGAAATTATTGAAATTCAACTTAAGTTCATCTAGTGTTCCTAATGCTTTCATGGCATAAGCAGGTAATAACTTTAAGGCATTATCTTGTCAATGACTAAACTATTCTACTGTTTAGATTATAGATTCAGGAGCATCTAATCATATGACAAGTATATCTAGCTTATTCCATTCTTATTATCCTTGTTCTGGCCATGAAAAAATTCCTATAGCCGATGGATCTTTTTCTTATATGGTTGGCAAAAGTTTTGTAAAACTTTCATAGAATATTTCCTTAAAGAACATTCTACATATTCCAAAAAGTACTTGTAATCTTCTATCTGTTAGCAAATTATGCAAAGATTTCGATTGTCATGTTACCCACTTTGAATCATACAGTGTTTTTCAGGATCTAAACTCGGAGAAGATGATTGGTAGTGCTAAATTAATTAATGGCCTCTATTTTTTTAAAAACAATAATTCCAAGAATAAAAAAGCTTAAGGTTTAAGAAGTATTATGTCTAATCTAACAACGAATGAAGTTATGCTTTGGCATTATAAATTAGGGCACCTTAGTTTTCCCTATTTTAAAAAACTTTTTCCTAGTTTATTTAAAAATCTAGATTGTTCTAAATTATATTGTGAAAACTGCATTATATCTAAAAGTCACAAGACTGTTTATTGTTCTAAATCGTATCAATCTTTAAAACCTTTTTTTATTTAATTCATAGTGACATTTTAGGTCCATTAAGGATTAGTACACCCTCAAATAAAACATGGGTTGTGAATTTTATTGATGATCATACCCATTTATGTTGGGTTTATTTGATGTCAGAAAAATATGAGGTTGAAAAATTGTTTAAAATGTTTTACTCAATGATTGCAAATCTATTTGAGATGAAAATTGGGATTCTTCACACAGATAATGGAATTAAATATTTTAAAAAAAGTCTTAGCAAATTTTTCATTGAAAAGGAATTCATCATCAAACTACTTGTGTTGATACTCCTCAACAAAGTGGTATTGTTGAGCGCAAAAATAAACATCTTCTTGAAGTTTCTCGAGCTATTATGTTTTCAATGAATGTTCATAAATATTTATGGGGAGAAGCTATCTTGATTGCACTTATCTTATTAATAGAATGCCTACTCATGTCCTAAACTATATTACTCCCATTGAGTGCTTAAAAAATTATTTTTCTAAATCCAAAATACCTTCAAATCTTCCTCTTAAAGTTTTTAAATGTATGCCTTTTATTCACATCAATAGTAAATTAAGATCTAAACTTGATCCAAGGACAGAAAAATGTATTTTTATTGGATATGCTCCAAATAAAAAAGGCTACAAAGTTTTCAATCCAAAAACTAGAAAGCTTTTTTTTCTATGAATATTACTTTTCTTGAAAATCAAATGTTCTTTCTAAAAAATTCCCCTTAGGGGGAGATAGGAAAAGAAGGAAATTTTTGGGATATTTCTACTAATGCTTTACTTAAAACTATTGATTATATTACTGATTTTTAAAATAGTGAAGAACCAAGTAATCCCGAGTCTGTTTTGCCAAATAATTTTGAATCCTTGATAGGGAAAAAATACTACCCAAAGTTCCCACAAAACATAATAAAGAGCTTATAATATATTTAAGGGAAAAAAGTTATAAAAAACAAGAACATCACAATTCGTTTAGCACCTGTTCAATCAACTGCTCCAAAAATAAAACCTGACACTACAACAGGTATTCTTCTTTCTCTTCATACCTTTGATGATATAAATGTTGATTTTATTCCTTATTCAGTACCTAATATTAAATCTAGTGATCTAAATATTCCTATTGCTATTAGAAAAGCTAAATGTGCCCCTCATCCTATATCCTGTTATCTTGCCTATGCTAAACTCTCAAAGAAACATAATGGCTTTATATCTAACTTATTTATCCCGACAAACATATAAGAAGAACTTGATGACCCTAATTGGAAATCTGTAGTGATGGAAAAGATTAATGCTCTAAGGAAGAATGGAACATAGGAAGTTGTTAATTTACCCGAAGACCAAAAGATTGTTAGGTGTAAATAGGTGCTTACAGTAAAGTATAAGGTAGATGAAAATGTTGAGAGATACAAGGCAAGATTAGTCGCTAAAGGTTTTACTCAAACTTACGAGATTGATTATTAGGAACCTTTGCTCCTGTTGTAAAAATCAATTCTATCTAGGTATTATTGTCTCTAACTGCTAATTATGACTGGCCATTATGCCAGTTAGATTTCAAGAATGCATTTCTAAATAGGGATTTGGAAGAAGAGGTTTTTATGAGCCTACCTCCAGGATTTGAGATGATAATAGGGTAAGATAAAGTTTACAAACTTAAAAAATCCTTATATGGCCTTAAATAGTCACCAAAAGCTTATTTCGAACGTTTTGGAAAAGCAACAAAAAACCATGGGATGGAGTTTGTTAGATCAAAAAAATGTATCTTTGTGAATCAAAGGAAATATATCCTTAATCTTCTCAAAGAAACAAGCTTTTTGGGTTGTAAAGCTACTGATACTCCACTTGATGCTAATTTAAAGCTTAATCTAGCTAAAGATGAAGATGTGATTGATAAAGGAAGATTCCAAAGGCTTGTTGGAAAGTTAATCTATTTGTCACACATCCATCCAGATATAGCTTTTATTGAGTATGGTTAGCATATTTATGCACTCACTTGGACGTGAATATTTTGATATAGTGTATAGAATTCTAAGATATCTGAATGAAACTCTTGGAAGGGTTTTATATTTCAGAAAAACAACACCCTATAAATAGAAGTGTATATTGATGCAAATTGGGTCAGTTGTATTATTGACAGACATTTGACTTTAGGCTACCGCACCTTTGTTGGAGGAAATCTTGTTACATAAAGGAGCAAAAAACAAAGCGTATTGGCTAGAAGTAGTGCTGAGGCCGAGTTTAGGTCTCTTGCTCATGGGATTAGTGAGGCAATTTGGTTAAAAATATTATTTGAAGACTTGAAGATCTTAGTATCTCATCCTATGAAAGTACATTGTGACAACAAGGCTGCCATCTCAATTGTTCACAACCCAATTTTACATGGCAGAACAAAACACATTGAAGTTGACAAACATTTCATCAAAAAGAAGATCGAGAGTGGGATAATTTGTCTTTTCTATGTACCAACTACATATCAAACAACAGATATACTCACCAAAGGGCTACACAAGTTACAATTTGAACATCTAGTTAACAAGCTAGCTATGGAAGACATTTTCAAGCAAGCTTGAGGGGAAATGTTGCAAAATTTACAGGATGAATTAGTGTAATTTGATTATTTTACTTTCCTAGAATAGTTCTTTGTACAGTTGTCCTTTATAGTTGTAATTTATTCTCTAGGATTCTTACTTTTATTAGACTCTTGTACAATTATAAATTTGTTTCAATACAGAATGCAAAAATATATCCCTTCATGCCATACACATTTATACTAACAATTTGCAACTTAAATTTGCATTACATGGTCACAAGTATATCATACATGGCATATAAAATACGCAACTCAATCTTGAATTTCAACAATATTTTTTTATAAATAATATATATTTTAGGTTGTTTGTTGACATATATGGATATTTAAAAATAAAAAATAAAAAAATCAATGTTTAATTAGATAATTTGAAAATTAGTAAATAATTTTGACGTTTTTAAAAAAAAGGGATTTGACTTCAGAACCATTCCAATTTAACCTAAATTTCAAATAAATTGATGAAAAAAAGCCGCAAAATAATGATGTGAAATTAATCTGATACGAATTTGTCTTGTCGAATCCGTTTAACATGTCTAAATTTATGGAATAGATCAATATTAATAAATGTGAGTTATGAGATACTTAGAAGCATGTTCAACTTAAAAAAAAAAAAAGCATTTTATTCCATTCGTGAGTTCGTACAGAACGAATCTATATTAACTGGACGTTACAGAAAAAAATAAAATGAGAGTTAAAATGAAGAAATGTTAGTTATCCTATCATCCCTAAATTATTTAGCTTTTTCATTATGCAAAAGCAGGAGCAGAGTCAAGCGGGCCAAGCCAAGCAAGAAGGGGCTTGACTCCTCCCAAATTTTCTTCTTCAAGCAAACTTTAATGTAAATTTTATAATTTAGCCCTTATAGTTTTTTATTTGTAGTATGGTGCCTTAAAATTCTTTTAATTAACTTATTTTTAGGTAAATTTGACACCCCTCATCCGTGAGTATATTTACGATATGAATGTATTATGCATTGATAAATAGGATTAGTACTCAAGTAACTACTTGTATTTGCACACTTTTGCCATCTTTTTCTCTTAAATATTTTTCATTTTGACACCTTAATTTGTTAGTATACTCCTGTATAAATATTTGTGATGTAATGACTTGTCTATGTGACAAAAATTTTGCTAACATGAACAAAAAATTTACATTTATTACTAATATATCAAATCCTTTTCATAGCATCTTCTTATAATTTTATATAATATATTATATATCATTTTATAAACTAAAATTAAAAATATTTTAAACGGAGTAGGTCGGTACCAATAGGCATGCCTTTCATTTATGTGGATTTAGAAAAAAATAATAATAAAGCCTGTTAAATCTTACTTGAATCCTCCCAAACCGGAACGGAAACATCTGATCCGTACTAACTTTACCGGTAAGATATTCACCCAAAAAAAACAAAAAAACACTTTAATTAAGTAACTTAGATCCCGGTATATTCTAAATTGGGCTGTGGAAAATTGCGACCTATAAAAGGATATCCATGGGCTAGAATCAACGCATAAAAATATTGGCCGTCAAATCTGACGGTGCAGAAAGCTTCTCCCCATGGACCCGCTCGCAGAAAAACAGAAGAACACTTGATTTTAGACATAAAACAACGAGCGCACTCTCTGGTTAGTTGCTCTGCTCCCTCCTCCTACCTGCCAGCGCCCAATTGCCTTATCCCTTCTCAGTTCCTCACCAACTCCTCAAATTCAAATCAAACCATGGGAGACGAGAGAGCCATTTTGTCTTTTCGAAGCTCGCCGGCCCTCAAAACCTCCCACTGCGCTCTCATTGACGACACAGACCATACTCCGCTGTGGAAGACTGCGCAGCTTAGCTATACTCTCGACCGTGGTGGTGTCCGTCGTCGTCTTGGGAATGTCGGTTCTGTTAATTTTGCCGCTATTTCATTGTTGGAGAAGGGAGATAAAATTGAGTTCGCACCTAGCTCAGCTCAGCTCTTGAATCATCCGTTGGCGATTTTGAGTTACGTCCCGAGAGATGCCGCGATTTTCATTGCCGGAGCTTTCGCCGGTGCTGTTGCTAAGACGGTCACGGCTCCTCTCGATCGAATCAAACTCCTTATGCAGGTGTTACTTCGTCACTCACCTTTAATTTTTTGCGTTTACTACTTCTATTGCAAAATTTCATTTGTCGTTGGAATTTAGTTGGCGTATTTGTCTTTGGTTTATTTCAGATAGATTATTGCTTTCTTAATGTCTTACTTTTTTTAACGGGCACATGTAGAATATGTATCAAATGTGAAAGCATGCGTGTTTTTTCAGTGTTTCAGTTAAGGCAATTTTCTTGTTCAACTGAAACATTGGCTACTGTGAAGTAATTTGATGTTTTGACAGACACATGATGTGCGGGCTGGGCAAGGAACTGCTAAGAAGGCCATTGGTTTCATTGAGGTAGAATTGACTATGCACTTTGCGTGAGATAGAAATATTTTGTCCTTGCATACTAGACTATTTTTTAAGCTTTTGTGCTATGAATTCAAATGAGGATTTACGGTATAGTATGTTAGCCCATTTTCAATTGATTGCATTTACTGATGAAATTAGATTCGTGAATGCAAATGATAACTGGTAACTGAGTAGTGTTAGTAGTATGGAATTGGAAATTCTCATCAGTATTTTTCAAATCCTTTTCCACTTGAAGTTTGTAATCACATTCATAAACCTAATCTCCATGGCTCATTTTGGACCAAATCTAACCTTGATTCATGAATTTAATTATCAAATAAAATCTAGTAGCATCGATTTCAACCTTGCATCCAATTGCATTGTCAGTTTTTGTGATAGTTCCTATTTCATCAAATGAACTGCAGGCCATAGCACTGATAGGGAAAGAAGAAGGAATAAAAGGTTATTGGAAAGGAAATCTCCCTCAGGTCCTTTTTCATTCTTCAGCCCCCCCTCCCCTCTCTCTCTCTCTTTCTCTGTACTCAAATTTTTTTTGCTCTATCCAAATTGATGCATTCAGAAATTAACTCTGCTGAATGTTTCAGGTGGTTCGGATTATACCTTATAGTGCTGTCCAGCTCTTCGCATATGAAACTTACAAGGTAATGTTAAAAAATTTATTCAGATAAATCTGATGCTGGTATTATCTGCTTTAGGATTTGGTATTGTTTTGAGAAATTTTAGTGATGCTTGTGTGGGTTTTATAGAAACTGTTTACTGGGAAGGATGGAAATCTCTCTGTTGTTGGAAGACTTGCTGCAGGTGCATGTGCAGGCATGACATCCACTTTTGTAAGTTAGTAAATAGGAATATAAAATTTTCTGCTGGTCATATTGCAAGCTGTTGGGCTTGAATTGACTTGCCTAGGTGATATAATTGTTCATGTTAAGATAACCTGTAACTTCTTTTCCTGCTTCTGTCAATTGCTTCTCACACTGGCATTATCTGTGATCACTTAAAATTTTACTTTTGTTTTTTCCTTTTTTTGTCTTCTATTTGTGTAGGTAACCTACCCTTTGGATGTTCTAAGATTACGCTTAGCAGTTGAACCAGGGTGTAAGACTATGACAGAGGTATGCCTCACCTGTCAAATTATGTTTATAATTAGATGGTATTTTTACATAAAGGTGGATTTTAATGATTTATCCAGATTGCCCTAAACATGTTACGGGAGGAAGGAGTTGCATCCTTTTATTATGGTCTTGGGCCTTCCCTCATTGGCATTGCCCCATATATTGCCGTGAACTTTTGCATTTTTGACTTGTGAGTTAATTAATGCCTCAAGCATTTAATTGAAGGAGAACTAGATTGGTAGCTATAAATATTTACCCTTTTTGGAATGCAGAGCTAAGAAGATGTTGCCAGAGAAATATCGACAGACAGCTCAGGCATCGCTACTTACTGCTGTGTCATCTGCTGCTGTTGCGACTCTCACATGCTATCCTTTGGATACAATTAGAAGACAAATGCAAATGAAGGGAACACCTTATAAGTCAGTTTTGGATGCATTTCAAGGTAATTGACTAAAACATTTGGTGTATATTTGTGTGTGAAAATTCAATTTTTTTTTTTTTCATTTCTGAAATTAATCCTAAGATTTATAGATGCAATGGTTATGGCACTTTGGTCACATACTGTGAATGCATGAATATATTGGCTTCTAATGACAATTTCAGTGAGCAATTTTAATTTTAGAATTGAAGGTGCTCATAAAGAGTATAGATATTGAGTCAATCACAGGAGTGCCTAAAATGAATTGTGGCTAATAACAATGATTGGCATAAGAAAACAATTATATATTGGGCCCCTCTTTCTTGTTATGTCCTGTAAACACACATCTATTGGTTTGTAGAAATTTAACCCGTAATGCACATTATTGGCTTGAAAACTAATCCTAGTCCCAAGGCAGGATAATCTCTTCTCACATTCTATTTATATAGATTACAGAAGAAAGTTGTTAATAGGACTTCTGTTTTCAGTATATGATATGAATCCAGATTCTCAACTTAATTTGAAGTTCTCTCAAACTTCTTAATTATGTGGTGGTATATGTCAAATGTCTATTTATCAACTCAATTACGTATTGTCAGTCTTCAAGCTTTAGTTAATGTTGCGTGATAGCTGAAAAGTTTCCTTGTGGCATTTTGTTGTTCTCCTCCATTGAATCATTTTTATGGGGAAGCTGAACCTTTTGACTCTGGAATGAACTGTTGAATCTAATCATGATCTTATTGATGCAGGAATCATTCAACGGGATGGAGTTATTGGCTTGTATAGGGGTTTTCTGCCAAATGCATTAAAGAACCTACCAAACAGCAGGTTTGCATAACTTCTTCCATTTGATTTGTCTGATATGGGGACACTAAGATCCCTCTACATGTGGGGGCAGAGTTAAAGTGGGGGCATGAGGCCAAGGCCCTACAAAATTCCTTTGGAGCTGTATGACTTAAATATTGACATCCTCCTAATAATTAATGTTTTCTCCAACCAAAAAAAATTTCAGAATATTCATAAATTCAGTCTAAAAGTTGGTTGATTAGTCGATATTCAAGTGGATGTTATAAATTGAATGTCCATGCATACTATTTAGCCAATGAACGGTAAAACACTGTATAAATTAGATTTTAACTAATGGATGTATCCAGAGATGGATTTGTTGTTAATACGAATGTTTGATGATAAAACCAACCCGGTAAAATTTTAACTTATTAAATAACTTCAGAATGGTTAGAAGAGTCAAATTCTTCTCCATCAATTGGTACTTTTGGTTTATCTTTGCTTGTGCATGCAAGTATGAATCTGCGGCATCTAAATTATGTAAAATGTTTTCAAGGGCATACTAACCTGTCCAGGTGCTGGATTGCGTAAAGAATTAATTGATAAAATGTGATTAGTTGAAATGAGTTGTTTTTGCTTATTGATAAATCCTTTGCCCTTCTTCTTCTGCAGCATTAGGCTTACTGCATTTGACATGGTGAAACGTCTAATATCAGCCAGTGAGAAAGAGTTCCAGAAAATTGTGGAGGAAAACCGTGAGAAACAAGGCCAGAAAGCCAGTTGTTGAACATGCAACTAGAAGATAATCTGATGGATATTTATCTATATAATGTCATTTCTGCTTTTGATCATTGCTTTCTCGCCCTATTTTTCTAGTGGGCGTCACGTTCAACTAGAAGTAGATGATCTCTGAAGATGTTGTGCCATCAATTATGCTGCTTGATATTGGATATTTGAGATTGAGATTGGTTACCTGCCCCAAACATTTTGTACCGAGGTTTTTTTTTTTTTTTGTAAAACTACTAATTTTGTGCCATAGAAGAGAGACTGATTTTTTAATTTTTTTTCCTGTAAATCCAATGTTGTATCAAAGCCCTGCTGCTCAATGAACGCTTTGTTAATCCCCTACGTGCCTCGGTGTATCTATACATTGGGTGTCCTAGCCATTGGAATAAGTAAGTGGACGTGAACCATCATATCAATTAGTTTTAAAGTTGAAATTAAAATCTAAATTGGACAGGATAGTTCTCTTAATAATTTATATATATGTAGCTGTATCTAAACTTGGTACGTCTTTGAAAAGACTATATTCGTGAAACTGTAAAAAAATTCGATTCACCTATTATTTATTATTAACTGGAAAAAGGTTGTGATTTATCCAACAAGTATCCGATTTGCTCCCGATCTTTATTTTTAAGTTCATTTTTTCTTAACATTTTGATATTAAATACTAAAATGCCTTTTTGTACTCTCTTAATTTTATATTTTTACTTAATTAATTTCTTTCTTTGTCCAATCTTATTTTTCTTTTTAAATTATATTTTAAATTTATGAAATTACTTCAAAATAATTTTATTAAACTTTTGATATCAATCATGTTTTATAATAAAAATGTTCTAAATATTCTAAATGGAATTATAGAGTTCTTTAGAAATTTTAAAATTATTTTCTAATAATTATTAGTAACTCTGCAATTTCATTTAGAATACTTAAAAATATTTTAATATAGAGCAAGTTCATTTTGGTTAATATTAGAGTTTTGGTAGAAATATTTTGGAGTAAATTCATAAATTTTGGATATAATTAGAAAAAAGATAAGTTTTAAAAAAATTGAAAAGTTAAGGGAATATGAGCATTTTAGTATCCAATATGAAAATGTTAATAATTTTAAAATAATTATTAAAAATAAATGAACTCATTTAACAAAATGTTAGAGGGCAAACTAGAACCTTAATCCGTTATTAAATTGGTTGAAAAATGAGTTAGAGAGATAATTAAGTATATTGTACGTATTTGTGCTTATATCATACACAGTACGTATGGACCATTAAAATAAAAAATAAAAAAAATATTGCTGTTTGTTTGTCTCCGTACTCTATTGGTATGAACCGTCCAATTCTCAAAAATTCCCCCCCTTAAATAAAATCTTTAAACATGTTAGCCACTGAAATCTTATGATAAATGGCATCCTTTCTGCAACTCTCTTTTCCTGCCCGGGCTTTTGAATTTTCGCAGACAAAGAAAGCTCCGCGTTTCCAAATTCTCTCTTCTCTGCAATCCAATGCTCAAGACGAAGAAGATGATGCTAATAATTTGAGGTACACTCTTCATTATTATCCTTTTGCTTTTCTTTGAAATTGATTCTTTTCAATTTTATGATCCTGTTTAGGTTAAGAATTTAACAGAGGGACTAGAACTTTAGGCTCAGTAAATTTGAAGGAACTTCGACTTCGTATTTTCGAGTGATTATTACTAATACATTTTTTAGCTGCAAGGACTAGTCGGGTGTGTTTATTAGCCTGGCATGTCTTTACTGTAATTTTTTCCCAATTTTGTGCTTCCCCAGGAATATCATTTTGGTGGAGAGATATGGCAACGGAACTGCTAGAAGGTCATTAGTCTTAGGTTTTTATTTTCATTGCATTTTTCTGTTTTTATTTTTTTTTCTTTTTCTAAGCTTTCTTAATCAATTTGTTGAAATTCTTTTATTTATAGTTCTTTTCTGCGATTATTAATTTATTCTTTTCTGCACTTATTGAATTGAGATATAACAGCAACAAGATATGTTAGGCATTTCTGAAGCTGAACATATGGATTCATTTTCTTTCCCTTTTTATTCCAATGTTATTGCCCTATCTTGAATGTACCAACTTTTTTTTTGAATAAGGACTTGAAGTGAAGAGGTTTTGGAATAGTTGACTTAGTGAAGATTTATAACTCAACTATTTTGTTTTGTTTGCAGCATGAATGAAGATAAGTTCTATAAATGTGAAAGAAAATTCTTCTTGAGCATTATTAAATTCCCTTTAAAGAGGTCGTAATTTGAAATTTACTTTTTAAAATGTGTTTGGATGATTTTCTGTCTCCTCCTTTATAAGTCAAAATTTTTTGGTTCTACAGTTCAAATGTAAAGCTCGAAAGAGAATCAAGGATTTCAAATTTTGTGTGCAAAAAGGACCTAACAGTATTGCCTTAAAAACAAATTGGGTGCTTTGAATGTTTTCTTGCTTCTGAGTTGTTTTGCTAGAATCTTGTTTCTTAAACAGGTACATGTTAGATGATGACTCACAATTAAAAAGCTTTCTCGAGGAACATGTTGCCAGAAATAGTAGGGGCAGAGAATTTCATTCATCTGACAAAAAACTATCATGGCTTCCGTATATTATCAAAGATTTTATTCTACCAACAGGTTTCCCAGGTAACTAGCATCCATTTAACTTTATTTTGATTAACTTTATTTATTTACTTTGTGATCCTATTCCTTTTGTAGTTTCCTATTCACTCTCGTTTCTAGATATTTCAACTTTGACTTAATGTTGTGTGTATTTCTCATAGTCATGCTGCATTTCATAAAAAAGTTTAACATGTCTTATAATTTCTGTGTTATGCATTAAAATGCATTTCAGGTTTTTGAAAATCAATTTTGTGATGAAGTTCATCTGAATTTTCCCCGAGCCTTCTCTTGTTTTATTTATTTGGAAAGCATTAATGTCCATCAACTATTTTGAGCATTGCCATTAGATACTAGCAGGTGGCTCCTACTTTAGTGTATTATATAATATTTAGCATTAGTTAAATTATGCAAACATATATGTTAAATTGAAGAATTTTTCTTTAGTATTATTTTCATTTAAAATTGAAGAAAAAAATTAATATAATTATTTTTTTATATTCATTTAACTCCTGCACCATTTTCTTGATTGGCAAATATACTCCTAAACTAAAATATAAAATTAGAAGGTAATTAAAAAAAATAGTATATTATGAATTTAGTTAGAAAAGATATTCAATTTTGAAAAACATAAACAAAAATTCTAGTTGTGCTTTATTTTATATTTCTTTGTAAACATGACAAATTACACTTTCAAATAGAAAATCCATATTGTAGGAATATTAAAAAAAATCAATGAGGATGCCATAAAACATTGATTACAGCTTTAGATCATGGAGGACAGCTTATAGTACTAAAGTTTTAGATAAGAAAGAACAACTTCTAGTATTATGTCTTTCAAGGGCAAGAAAATCAATTTTTTTTTTAAATCAGTGAGTACAGAAAGCACTGAGATCAGCTTATAGTGGCAACATGGTGTTCCAAAAACATATTGAAATTGGCCTAGGTAAATGAAAGCTTGACATCTATTTTTTTTTATTAAACATATAAACAAATTCTTAAAAGAATAACAAAATCTTAAACATCAGCTTGCATCTTTGGTTTTGATAAAAAACATGTCTTTTTAATCGTTGGAAGCTAATAGTAATCACCCTACCACATCATACTTAAGCTATAATAGGGTTCAAAAGCTCATATTACCAAATAAAAAAAAAATTAGTGACATGACCATTGAAATAAATTACACATAATAGTATTTATTTCAATAGCTTGGTAAAGACTATAAATTCGCCAACAAATTTGTTAAAGTTTGTGACAGTGTATAGGCTGTATATACACTGTAACAGATACCTTAATGGTTCAAGGGGACAATCTATCTTCTGGCCAATGGACAATGGTACTACTAGAGATTATATTTTGTAAAGAAAAAGTCAAGTAGAGTTGTGAGGGAACACTACTGGTTGTGCAAGCTCAGCTTGATAGGGACCAGGCTCATCTATCAAGGCCTTTTTTAATAAGTTAGCCAAGTCTTTTCAAGAAAAACCTCTGCTCTTTCGGGGTCACTTATTTATCCTAGTAAACTTGATCCTGAATTTCAAGCTCATTTCTTAAATGACTGAGCCTCAACATGTAAAAACTCGGTTTGCTTGGTTGGTTTTGGGTTCTTTAAAAGTTTGTTGTCCAATAGCAGTTTTAGGTATGATTATTTGATGTTTACGAATTAATAGTGGATATTTCTTTTTGACTCTATATGTCTCAGTGTTCTTATTCTAGTTTGGGCAATAACATGAACACACACTGGTAGATTTCTATATTTTATTTTCCCAATTGTAGCTGCTCAAAAGTATAATTTCTGATTATAATTGTCTCGGTACTTGTAAGTATAATATCAGAATATTTTTCACTTTCATAAACAATATTGGGCGACTGTTCAAGTTTGAAAAATCTCTGTTAATATTTTCTGGTGGTTTTTCATAATTTCTTTCAAAAGTGTCGTTGAACTGTTACAAAATAGTGCTCTAGGCATTTAAGTCAAAACATTCTTGAATTGTTAAAAGATCTTGTTACTTTTCCATTTTATGTCTCAATGCATTTATGAATGATCAGTCTTAACATATAGCACTTGCTTTGGATGTTTAATCGATTGATGTATACTTGTGCCTTTTGGCATGATAATAAGATACGTTTAAAGTACATTGCTTTCTTTCATATACATTCATCATTTATCTCAAAATGAATGCTATTATTGTCATATTTCCAATCACTAACCTTTTTCTACCGTTTTTGGTTCAAAATGAAGGATCTGTTTCCGATGACTACTTGCAGTACATGTTGTTACAATTCCCTACCAATGTTACTGGATGGATCTGCCACACATTAGTTACATCCAGTCTCCTCAAGGCATGTCAAACTAACTCAGGCTGTTAATTTAGCTTGGGTATGTTTTCTAGGCATAAGACTCATTAGATAGTTTTATTTTGCTAATTTCAACCTTATGTGTTTGTTCCATTCTAATCCAATGTGCTATTCAGTGAACTTTTAATCAATGAAATTCGTGTAATGGTTTCAAAATATCTTTCAATACACTTTTTCATGGAGATATGCCTATATTTAATATATCAATTTCTGCACACTACTATTGCAGGCTGTTGGTGTTGGCTCATTCACAGGTACAACAGCTGCTGCTTCTGCTGCTGCAATCAGGTGAATCTTTGTATTGGTTATATCATTGCATGATTCTATATACCAAGCTTGTCTATTTGTAATGTATGGGTAATTAGTATTTTATTGGATTAAGTTATAGGTCGTTTGATTCTTTCTGCATGCAGATGGTTGTTGAAGGATGGCATAGGAGCTCTTGGGCGCTTATTCATTGGTCTGAAAATAAATAAAAGAGAAATGATATATAACAAAAATAAAAATTCCTATCAGAATATCATCAATATGTGTTTTGCTTTTGTAGGCGGACGGTTTGGAAATCTTTTTGATGATGATCCAAAACAATGGCGCATGTATGCAGACTTTATTGGCAGTGCAGGAAGGTTTGTATTACAAGCTTTCTGAATGAATTGAAGATCATCAACAGTAAATGAACAAAAACTCAATTTAAGCCCTTGAAATTTTCAACTTTTATTGACACCTCCAACTTAAAAGCATGTTTTTCTGGCCACTGTACTTTATTTGAGTCTGTTAAGTCCGAATTTCACTCTGAATAACTGCTTCCAAAAGTATTTGATTTTTAGTAGAGTTTGTGTAATCATAGGAGAGAAATGTACCCAAAATAATTGTAATTTAGTTCTCCAATAACTAATTAAAATGAAAAAGTTGGAATTTTGACTGATGCTGCTGCTTCAGTTGCTGAACGCACTGCCATTAGCCAGGGGTTACTGCATCATTGTGCAAGCATCATACAAGTCCAACAGACCACATCTCTCTCAAGCATGTTATAATATACCTTGCCAAAACTTGTAAGATTGCCACAAATCATAAAATTGAAAAGGTTGTGTACAAAGAGATCTTATACAAAAACAATCTGTCCATTACCCTATAAACTAGTCCAATTTTCCAAATGAGTTGGCTAGTTCAGGTCAAGAGGCACATCAAATCCATGAAGTGGAGGTATAAAAGTTGTGATGACGGAAGAGGTGGAGTGACCCTGTAAGACAAGGAAAGAGACAATTTCAGAAAGGGTTCGTCCAAATGGATGGCTAGGATGGGCTGTTTTGGTAGTTAAGGATGATCTAAGTAGTTGGAGATATTGATGATGAGTGTGTAAGAGATTTTCTTTCCCTTCTCTAGATTCCTGGAACAAATTGAATAAAATGAGGATGGTGGAACTTGAGAGGGATGGTTCCAAGTATCTTCCTGGATAGGTTGTGCTTTCTTTTCAGAAGTTTTGAAGCTGATAATGGAGATTTGATTTTATCTTGTTTTTGCTGTTAAATTATGATTAATAGACTGAAGAAAATCTATACAAGTTCAATAGAAGACACTAATAAGGCTCAGTACTAGAAGGTTGAAAAGCTTGAGGGGCTTAAAGTTAGATTTTTCCATGTAACATATAAATAAAAAAAAGGTGCAGTTAATAGTTCTTATGTCATCATGCAGCATCTTTGATCTAACCACCCAGATCTATCCTGCCTATTTCCTACCATTGGCTTCTCTTGGGAATCTGGCTAAGGTATTCTTTCCCTAAGCTCTTATCATATCCTGCATTGTTCATGAATTTTAATTTGTTTTATCTTGCTTGAATTATACCATTGACCTTGCGTTTATCACATGGATTCTGTATATTCTTTTCCATGCCATTCCCTTTTCATTAGGATAGCACAGATCTCGAAAAGGAACAGAGCATGCCAACGGTGAGCACAAGTGCATTCTCAGTGCATGGTGAATATGTAGAGCACATTTCATAACTTGAAATCTTATGTTTAATTCATGGATTTCAATAGTCTAAAGTTACCAGAAGATACCAAAGTTGCTTTGCTAAGATGTTATTATGTTTAATTAGAAAAAAAAGTTAATTTAATTTTTGTAAGGAAAGTGGGTAGGAGGAAAATAGAGGAGAAACAGGGAATAAGCAAGACAATTATATTTTCTAAAATCAATCAAGTCAGGGGTTTTGTTTTGTTGTAAACTGCTTCAAAATTATGACCTATGTAATTAGAAACTAATGATATGTGATATATAGATCAAAGGCAGCTATTAGTCTGAGAGTACTAATAGAGAGTCATTTTATCAAATAATGTTGAGAATTTATTTTTTCCTTTCCCTTATCAGTTAAACTTGTCTACGTTGATATTTAATATGAGGCACATCATATAATTTTTTTTTTCAGTATACCGACCATGAAAGAGAAAATTGACTTTCAAGGAGAATATCAAATTGTTACAATTTTTTTTTTTTTAACATGTCCATTTCTGTGCTACATAGGGTTCAGTTGATTAACTGGAGACATGCTCAACAGAAGCATCTGCTGTTTACTGTATACATTTTCATATGCACCCTCCTTTCCATTTTTTTTTTCTTTTCTGGGAGGAAAAACTGGCTAATCTACTAAATATTCAAGATTTCACTGGATTTATTGGATGTTGACATTTAAACAGGCTGTGGCTAGAGGACTGAAGGACCCTTCATTTCGTGTAATTCAAAGCCATTTTGCAACCTCAGGAAATCTGGGCGAGGTAGCTGCAAAGGTACATTGCTGTAACTTAGTTTTCAGTTATTAAATACGGATGGATGTGTATGTCTTTTCATGTAAAATATAGGTAAATACTTATGTATTTCTGCCCCTTTGGTGTTACTATGACTTCTTTGCTACTATTATTATAGTTACAGTGCATAACTCATTTTTCTTGTCATGTCAACCGTTCTTTCCCCTCATGAATCATGAGTCTTGCTCATTTTTAACCACACATGATGTTGGGGCACATGATTTGCAGTGTCTAGAGTCCTTTGAAATTGCAACCAAGAACTATTCTGAGGCTGAAACAGAGAAAAGTGGTCAAAAAGGATTTGGTAGCCCTTCATCAAACTGGGTGGGATGAATACAGTGTTGGTTGAGTTTGATTAGGTTTCTTCACTGGTTACCCATAAAATTATCTCAGCCTGCTAGATGGAGCAATGCAGTTGACTTGATAACACTGCCCTCAGCATTTTCATGGACGGGCACTTCAATTAATTTCGGGGAGAAATTTGGATTCTAAATTAAAATCATATATCTTAACTGAAGTGGTTTTACTACCAAATCAACTTGGATCCATTTTATTTACTGGTGTTAATATAGAATGCAGGAGAAATGAAGTACCAATAGCATTGGAAGAAAAGAAACAACCAATACTTGCTTATCAAGAAGTACATATTAACATCAGCAATGCTGTATTACTATAATGATGATGTTTTTTGCTTTTTTTTTCCATATTATTATAATGCTGAGAGATGAACACTTGCTTTATTTTGTTTAGTTATTAAAGTGACGTAGTGGAAGAGTTTATGGCAATTACATTTCAGCAATGGCCAGAATAGGCTGATTGAGCCAAAAGTCTTGGATTTAATGGAATACTTTGATTATTGAAATATTGTTCTTTTTTCATGCTAATTGACATCTTCTCTGTTGAAAATGCGTAGAGGGAGAGTAGAAAACAAAAGAATACATTTATTGTATCTGAACCATTCCCTGAGTGCTTACCTGATAATTTGCGGATCAATTATTTCAGGAGGAAGTTTGGGAAGTCGGTGCTCAGTTGCTTGGCCTGGCTTTGGGTATTGTAATTCTAGTATGTCCTATATACTCTTGAGATTGTTTTAGTACTGTGTTTTGATGAACAAATAGTATTGTTTCCTTATTCACTTGGACAGCGGTTTTATTTATTTAGAGAACGACTAGCATTGATGCATTCTAACTGAAATTATAAATGCAGGATACACCTGGGTTAGTAAAATCATTTCCAGTGTTAGCATCAACATGGATGAATGTGCGGCTTCTGCACCTTTGGTTACGTTATCTATCACTTTCTGTTCTACAATTTGACACAGTAAGAATGTTACATATTCAGTTACCTTTCCCTTGAAGTTTTTCATTAAAGAACCTCTAGTCTGAGGATATTTTGTTTAGGCTTTCTTAAAGGCAAAGATAGGACAAGGATTTAAGTTTGATTCATTTATGAGATGCAATATGTTGACTTCTTATACAGATAAACCTCAAGCGTGCTCGTTTACTGGTGAAATCATATATTGTAAACTCTACAGTTCCAGGTAAGTGCAATTCCTTTCAAGTTCCTGTTAGGCCCCTATTAGGACTTATAATAGGCGTAAAGGCAGGGTGGGAAATGACACATCAGGGGGTAAATAGGAAATCCGGAATTCTTGTTAAGGAGTTAGTTAAGCATTGGATTTAGGGATTCTTTCGGTTACAAATAGGGGTGTGGAAGGCATGAGTGGGTATGAGAAATTTGTGAATTGAATGTGGAGAGAGAGAGGCTCTCGAATACCTATCTTGCTGCTGTTTTCTTTCTTTTCTTGACATTATCAATACCATATAACCATATTTGGTTATTTTAGTCATATTCTTTTATTTCTTGTTGTCTGTGTGTTTGTTGTGGTTGGGTGTATATTGTAGGGACCTAACAGTTGGTATCAGAGCATCGATCCTTGCATGAAAACTCAGTATTAGCAGATGGAAAACAGGTTTGAAGCATTAGAAGGGGTAGTGGGAACTCTACAAGCAGATATGCAATAGGTGCTAGCACGATTAGGCCGTTTAGAATGTCTGGATGTGGAAACACTTAACGGCTCGATAGAGCGATTGTCAATAATTGAAAACAAAATCGAGCATCTTCCCTCAATAGAAGGAGTCAGAACCATTCTTCGCACCCTCAACATGAATCAAGTAGATAGGGCCCATATCACGTAAGAAATAGTCTAGGAGATCTCGCATTTGGATTCTGCAAATCGTAAGGCAGGTGAAACTCAGAGGGAGCAAGATCCTGAGGTGGAAATAAGGGAAAATTCCTACTCGACATCTGTTTGGCCCAAATCTGAAGGGATGCCACGAAAGCTCGAGCTCCCTGTGTTTGACGGACAGAACCCTAATGGTTGGCTGTTGAGAACTGAACGATACTTTGATCTGAACGGTCTCTCCCCAGATGATAAACTCCGGTCAGCTGTCGTGTGCCTGGAAGGGGAGGCGTTGTCATGGTATTATTGTGAGAGCAATCGTCGGGGTTTCCATGGGTGGGGCGAATTTAAGAAGCTTCTGTTGGAAAGGTTTCGTAACATCCAGGTTGGAAATTTGATGGAACAACTTTTTTCTCTCCGACAGACGACGACGGTGGGAGAATACAGAAAGCAGTTCGAGTTGTTGTTTGCACTCTTTTTTGATCTTCTAGCGGCAGTGATGGAGAATACCTTCATTAATGGACTACAGGAGGAGATCAAATCTGAACTGAGGCTTTTGGAGCTCAATGGATTGGGGCAAATAATGAAGGTAGCCCAAATGATAGAGGATAAGAATGAGGTTGCCAGATTAAGGGCCTTGTCCACCCAAAGTGGATCTGCCAACAGAATTCGGCCATTCTCAGGTACACATTTAGCTACCAGAACTTTAATTCCTAGCTCTACTCGTAAGTCCAGTAGCTCTTCCCCAAAGGCATCATCGCCTACTCCTTATTCTGTTGCTGTTTCGGTCAACACGTCTACCTTAGCACTGCAGAAATTCCGGCGTCTCACGGAGGCAGAGATGAAGTTTGAAAGGGAAAGAGGCCTTTGTTTTCGATGTGATGGGAAATTCGAACTTGGACACTGATGCCCAAATAAAGAGCTACAGGTTTTGTGGGTGGAAGAAACCGAGCTAAGTGGAGATGATTAAACACCGGTTGTTGGAGTAGAGGAGGCCATTGAAATGGGTGATTTAGACCAACTGTAACTGCTCCTGTCTTCCTTGGTTGGACTCACAACCCCTCACTCTCTGAAGTTATGGGGTACTGTTCAGAATCGGCAGGTGGTTGTCTTGATTGACTCAAGTGCATCACATAACTTCATCTCCTCGCATTTGATTTCTGAACTTAGCTTGCCAATTTCCCCAACTAAACAGTTCGGAGTGACATTGGGAACAGAAAAACAAATAAGCTCCATGGGGCTGTGTAGGCAAGTCTGCCTCTAACTCCCTGGAATTGAGGTAGTTGCTGATTTCTTTCCCCTCCAATTGGGCAACACCGATATGATACTGGGGTATCGATGGTTGCTCTCCATTGGAGCATCATACATGAATTGGGCAGAGATGTCGATGGAGTTTATGGTAGGAAACCAGCGAGTAATTTTGAAAGGGGATCCCGACCTTTGTAGAACCCAAATATCGTTGCATGCAATGGAGAGGACTGCCAAAAGGGAGGGCAATTGTGTACTGCTGGAGGGATGTAGCCTTGACTTGAATCACATTGAGGTGGATGGAGCACTTACAGAAGATAATAATACTCCGAGCATTCCATTATTGGCAGAGTTCCAAGATGTTTTCCACTTACCAACAGGCCTCCCACCATCACGCAAGCAAGATCACGCCATTACCCTGAAAGTGGGGACTTCCCCTATATCTATTAGACCCTCACGCTATCTTTACGTTCAAAAAGCAGAAATAGAGAAACTGCTGGCAGAGATGTTGGCCGCAGGAATTATTCAGCCCAGTCTCAGCCCTTTTTCTAGTCCAATCCTATTGGTTAAGAAAAAAGATGGCAGCTGGCGCTTTTGTGTAGACTACAGGGCTCTGAACCGAGAAACTATTCCAAACAAATTTCCCATTTCGGTCATCGAAGAACTACTGGATGAATTTCATGGGGCAGTGATTTTTTCGAAGATTGACCTCAAAACTGGGTATTTTCAAATAAGAATCCGGCTTGAGGACATCCTTAAGACAACATTTCGTACTCATCAGGGTCATTATGAATTCAGGGTGATGCCGTTTGGTTTAACCAATGCTCCATCAACCTTTCAATCACTAATGAATGAAGTTTTCCAACCTTACCTACGCAAATTTGTTCTAGTCTTTTTGATGACATTCTTGTGTACAGTAAGAGTCAGGAGGAGCATGAAGAGCATTTGAGGCAAGTCTTTATTTCCCTACGCTCCCACCAACTGTTTGCTAACAAGAAGAAATGTGTGTTCTTCCAACCAAGGGTGGAATATTTGGGACATATTATTGATTCATCCGGAGTCTCGGCTGATTCGGCTAAGGTGCAGGCAATGGTGGACTGGTCCATCCCAACTTCTTTGAAGTTTCTTGAGGGATTTTTGGGACTCACAATGTATTATCGGCGTTTTGTTCAGAATTACAGTCGGATTGCTTGGCCCTTAACTCAACAACTCTGTAAAGATGCCTTTAATTGGGATGCCTCAGCCCAACATGCATTTCAGCAGATCAAAGAGGCAATGACTACACTACCGGTCCTAGCCTTCCCTAATTTTTCCCAACCCTTTATTGTGGAGACAGATGCTTTTGGGTTTGGACTAGGCGCAGTGCTGATGGGCTTTAATTTCGAGATTCAGTATGAGCCGGGCAATACCAACTCAGCAGTGGATGCCTTGTCTCGCCTACCTACTACAACCACTCTTTCCTCGCTTACCGCCCTAATCTTGCTGGATTTTCAGGATGTGCCAGCCCAAGCCGCAGCTAACCCTTTCCTCTCCAACATCCTCAAGACCATCCAACTCCAGTCTATTGCCCATCAAAATTTCCAAGTAGTGGGGAACCTCTTTCGATACAAGGGGCTGCTAGCTTTACCTTTGGATTCTTCTTATATCCCTTTGCTGCTACAGGAATTCCACTGCAGCCCTATGGGTGGACATGCTGGTATGCGTTGCACCTACCAGCACTTGGCCACTGAATTCTATTGGCGAGGTATGAAGCAACATGTTCAAGACTTCATGGCTGCCTGTGATGTTTGTCAGCGCAGCAAGCACGAGGCTTTGGCTCCCGCAGGACTCCTACAACCCCTCCCACTGCCAGACAAGGTTTGGGAAGACATCACTATGGACTTTATTGAGGGCTTACCAAAATCTGGTGGGTATGATGCTATCCTGGTGGTTGTGGACCGTCTCATTAAGTATGCCCACTTTATAACCTTAAAACACCCTTTCTCAGCCCTTGTGGTTGCTTGGATTTTCTTACAGGAAGTAATCCGCCTCCATGGCATACCGAAAAGCATCATCTCAGATAGGGACAAAATCTTCATGAGTTATTTTTGGCGAGTTGTTTTGACTCCAAGGTTCAGAACTTCGGCGTAGCACTGCATACCACCCTCAAACAGACGGGCAGTCCAAAATAGTGAATAAGGGATTAGAAACTTACCTGTATTGCTTCACCATGGATCATCCATTCAAATGGTCCACTTGGTTAGCCTGGGCAGAGTACCATTACAACACTGCCACCCACTCCTCTTTGGGACTTACCCCTTTCCAAGCACTCTATGGGCGACCTCCTCCACCTCTAGCCCGACATGAATGGGGAATCGCCGCTAACCAAGAGGTTGAGTATTACTTGTCCACCAGAGATCTTATGCTGGACAATTTAAAGCAGCAGTTACACATAACAATATTTGCGATGGAAAAGCTCCCTTTCATTCAATAAAATCTCAGAATATATACAAGAGATTAGAGACCAAAAAAAGGAAAGATTAAGGAAAGGAAACTAAGAAATATTAGCCTAGAAATCAGCTAAACGTATATACAAGGAAAGCTATACAAGGAAAGAAATCAGCTAGACATATATACACTGATATCCCCCCTCAAATTGATGCTGGGCGATCCAGAAGCATCAATTTGTTAATAAGAAACTGATGTCGACCACTAGAAAGAGCCTTAGTAAACACATCTGCAGTCTGATGCTCTGTAGTGATATGTGGTAGAGAAATGACATGGGAATCATATGCCTCACGAATAGAGTGACAATCCACTTCAATATGTTTTGTACGTTCATGAAATACTGGATTAGCTGTAATCTGAATAGCACTAGTATTATCAGTATGGAGAGGTGTAGGATTAGCTTGGCAAAAGCCGAGCTCAGCCAAAAGTCCTCGAAGCCAAAGGATTTCTGAACAAGCAGAGGACATAGCTCGATATTCAGACTCGGTGGAGGACTTAGATACACGATCTTGCTTCTTACTTTTCCAAGAAATCAGTGATGAACCGAGAAACATGCACCAACCAGTAATGGATCGTCGAGTATCCGAGCACCCAGCCCAATCAGCATCACTATAAGCAACAAGATGGATTGGAGAGTCAACTGGGAAAAACAAACCTCGTGTAGAAGTACCATGCAAATAACGGATGATGCGACGGACAACAGCTAGATGAAGATGCCTGGGTGCTTGCATAAATTGACTGACCTGTTGAACAGCAAAAGAAATGTCTGGACGAGTAATAGTCAGATAGTTTAGGCTGCCGACGAGGCGTCTATACAAAGAAGGATCAGAAAAAAAATCACCCTCATCACGACAATATTTAACATTCACTTCCAAAGGAGTATGAACAGGACGACCATCCTGAAGACCAGCCAAAGAAATCAGCTATTGAATATACTTATGTTGATGCAAAAAAATACCAGTCGTGGTAGAACACACTTCAAGACCCAAAAAATAGTGTAAAAGACCCAAATCTTTCATATGAAAGGCACCTTGAAGGCGCTCCTGAAGCTGAGAAATCAAGTCAGAATCATCCCCAGTAATAACAATGTCATCGACATATACTAAAAGCAAGACAATTCCCTTAGAAGTTTTGCACAGAAATAAGGAAGAATCATACTGACTCTGAATAAAAGAGAAACTAAGAAGTGCAGCACGAAATTTATTAAACCAGGCCTGAGGAGCCTGTTTCAAACCATAGAGTGATCTCTTTAACTTACAAACATCTGAAGAGGGATTAGAAAATAATTCAGATGGTGGCGTCATGTATACATCTTCCTGAAGATCTCCATGCAAAAAGGCATTTTTCACATCCATCTATGTAAGGGCCACCCCTTTGAAGCAGAAATAGCAAGAATGAGTCGCACAGTTGTCATCTTGGCAACAGGAGCAAATGTCTCTTCATAGTTTAGTCCATACTCTTGCCTATTACCGAGAGCGACCAACCTTGCTTTATATCGGTCAAGTGAGCCATCAGATCTTAGCTTAATTGAGTATATCCATTTACAACCAATGAGCTTAATTCCAGCAGGACAAGGAATAAGATCCCATGTATGATTCTCCTGAAGAGCCTGGAGTTCTTCTTGCATGGCTTTGACCCAACATGCTTGTTTAGCTGCCTGAGAATAAGTAGGAACTACAGCATGAGAAAACGTGGCAGAGAAACCATACCTATCTGGAGGCCGACGAACACGAGTGCTTCTTCTAGGGGTCATTGAAGATGGCAACGGATCAGGGTCGGAAAGATCATGTGATGATGGAGGGGGCTGACGTCGCTGATAGACCATTCTTGGCTGAAAACGTTCAATTGGGCGAGACGTGCCATCAAAGTGAGGTAGAAGAACACATTCCGAAGGAGAAACATGTTGAAAATAGTACTCATGTTCAAAGAAAATCACATTTTTAGAAACACGCATGCGATTAGCAACAGCATCATAGCATAGAAATTCCTTGTGAGCAGTACTATATCCCATAAAAGCACACCGAACTGATTGAGCTACAAGCTTGTGACGCTCATGAGGAGGCAAGTGAACAAAACAAACACAACCAAATGTGCGTAATGTATGATAATCAGGGTACATACGAAATAGACGATAATAAGGGGAATCAAAATTCAACTGCTGAGAAGGAAGACGATTGATTAAATAGACTGCAGTAGCCAAAGCTTCCACCCAAAATTTAGATGGAACTGAAGACTGCAGAAGCAATGTGCGAACCATATCTAACAAGTGACGGTTCTTTCGCTCAGCCAACCCATTCTGTTGAGGAGTATAAGGACATGATCGCTGAGATATAATACCTTTTTGTTGCAAGAAACCTTGAAATTCATGTGACATATATTTCCCACCATTGTCTGATCGTAAAACTCTTATGCAGGTAGAAAATTGTGTCTCAACATAAGCCACAAAAGCGCGAAATGCAGTTAGCACCTCAGCTTTGGAATGCAAAAAATATATCCAAGTGAAACGGCTGTAGTCATCAATAAACGTAACAAAATATTTATGTTGTCCATGTGAAATTACAGGAGTAATACCCCAAACATCACTATGTATAACTGCAAAACAAGTATCAGCACGACTACCACAAGCTGGAAAAGGCAATGTCTTACTTTTTCCCAATTTACAAGTAGAACAATCAAGAGATAATATATGTCCAGAAGACTGAACTTTATTCCCAAGAAAACCACGTTCCATTAACTTATTCAAAATAACATTGTTCAGATGGCCTAACCGTTTATGCCAAACTTCAGCCTTATTGTCAACAACATTAGAAACTAAAGACAAAGTACTAGGAACAGTAAACTGTAATGGAAACAATCTGCCCACTTTAGGCCCCCTCGCGATCACCTTCCCCGACACCTGATCCTGCACAAGACAACCACCACGAGAGAAGTTTACATTACAGTTATTTTCCACCATTTGACCAACCGAAATCAAATTAGTAGACAATTCAGGAGAAACAAACACATTACGAAAAGAATGTCCAATATCACCAATGGCAGTAATGGGAAGGTCATTTCCATTAGCAATCTGAATATTTTGTGTGCCAGTATATTTTCGAAGATTGTGTAACAAATGAGAAGACCCGGTCATATGATTAGATGCACCAGAATCAACAAGCCAAGGAGAAGAAACATTTTAACCTTGCCCCTGAAGATTAAAAGCAGAGAATGCTGATAAAATCATCTGTTGTACCATTTCTGGAGTAACAGTAGACTGATTAATGGTAGGTATAGCATTGAGAGATGGTGTAGGTGGTGGAAAATCACAGCTACTGGCTGAAACTGCAACTTGTAAGCTTCGAACTCTACGATTTTCTGGACGAGTAGGACAATCCTTTATAATGTGTCCAGTCTGCTTACAATAATTGCAGAATTTCTTACTGCAATTACGAGCAATATGCCCATACTCCTTGCAACTAAAACATTGCACCTGTCCCTTTCGACGGTTCTTTCCTTGAGCAGTATAAGCAACATTGACAATTTCAGATGACTCCCTAGATGCACCAATAACAGCCTGTGTAGCCAACCTCTGCTCCTCACGCAATAATTCACCAAAGCACACATCCAATGATAGAACCGGATTTCTATTCAGCAATCCAGCTCGAGTAACTTCAAATTCTGGCCTTAATTTCATCAAGAACTTATCACGCCGATTGTCTTCATGAATCGCTTGAAGACAGGTTAATACCTCTCTAGGAACCTTTGCATAAATAATACCAGAATACTCGCTCCATAAATTCAGAAATCCAGAATAATACTGCTCAATAGAAAGATTACCTTGACTAAAGTTGCTAAGCTCAAGTTCTAATTGAAACCGACGAGTTGTATTATCTTGATGGTATATTCTCCTAAGATAATCCCACATCTCTTTGGCAGTAGTAAAGGAACACAAATTATTCACCATATGAGTTTCAATAGAACCAATGATCCAAGAAGCAACCCTGGTATCTTTTCTCTCCCAATCATTTCGTCCTGTCCCATCTGCTGGAGCAGTTGAAGACCCGTCAATGTGTCCCCAAAGCTCCTTTCCCTTCAAGAACATTCTAAACTGAAACTCTCATGCAGCATAATTCCTGTGAATCTAATACCCAAAATCTCGGAAGAAGACATTGTGAAAGCAAAATAAATGACTGATCCAAGAAAAATTGCTAGGTTAACTAACCAAAACCAAAAACAGCAACCAAAATACGTATAAGATGACAAACCAAAACCAGAAGCAGAAACCAAATCAATTGCAAGTTACAGGAGCAAAATCAGAAACAAGAACCCTAACCAAACCAGAAGTAAAAGCACGGTCCACCCTCCTAACCAAGTCGGACAGCCAAATCAACACCGTAGAACCACCGGAAAGAGGATTGCGACGTCGGAGAAGAAAACAGAGAAGAAACGGCCGCCGCACGTGCCTCCACGTGCCACCACGTGCCTGCGCGTGAATAGTACACCGAGAGCTTCAGACGGCGCGTGAGGTACACTCGCTCAACACTCGGTCACCGGACTTTGGGAACAGACCGGAAAACACCCTGCGCTACCTTCCTGATGGGCGGTGAGATCCCGACAGACGCAAAGAACCGTGACCCAAAGAAAATCAAAAATCCAAAATTTACAGCCTCACAGAAAACAAACACTCAACAACAAAACCAGCTCTGATACCATAACAATATTTGCGATGGAAAAGCTCCCTTTCATTCAATAAAATCTCAGAATATATACAAGAGATTAGAGACCAAAAAAAGGAAAGATTAAGGAAAGGAAACTAAGAAATATTAGCCTAGAAATCAGCTAAACGTATATACAAGGAAAGCTATACAAGGAAAGAAATCAGCTAGACATATATACATTGATAACACAAAGCCCAGCAGAAGATGCGCTCCTATGCTAATGGCCGCCGTTGTTCAATTGCTTATGAGGTCGGCGATTTGGTTTACCTCAAGCTCCAACTTTGCAAATAGTCCTCTCTTGCCACCCGCTTGAATGAAAAATAGGCCCCTTGCTACTGTGGACCTTTTCCCATTGAGAGGTGCATTGGGGCTATGGCTTATGCTCTCACACTTCCAGCTCACACTGGAATCCACAATGTGTTTCTTGTTTTCCAACTTAAGTGGGCATTAGGTACACAACCTGTTTCTTCCACTCTTCCTCTCTCCCTTCCTAAGTATATGGAATTGTTGGTGGAACCCTTGGAGGTGCGGAGCACCTGTCCATCCCCTACTGCTGGCACGAACAAACTTGAAGTGTTGATCAGTTGGAAAGACCTTCCCCCTTTTGAAGACTAATGGGAACCTTTTGATGTAATTGCTGAGCAATTCCCTGCTTTCAACCTTGCAGACAAAGTTGATCTTTGGGCCTCGGGAAATGTTAGGCCCCTTATTACTAAGACTTATAATAGGCGTGAGGGCAGGGTGGGAAATGACACATCAGGGGGTAAATAGGAAATCCGAAATTCTGTTAAGGAGTTAGTTAAGCATTGGGTTTAGGGATTCTTTCGGTTACAAATAGGGGTGTGGAAGGCATGAGTGGGTGTGAGAAATTTGTGAATTGAATGTGGAGAGAGAGAGGCTCTCGAATACCTCTCTTGCTGCTGTTTTCTTTCTTTTCTTGATATTATCAATATTAGATAACCATATTTGGTTATTTCAGTCATATTCTTTTGTTTCTTGTTGTCTGTGTGTTTGCTGTGGTTGGGTGTATATTGCTGGGACCTAACAGTTCCTTCTTCATCAAAGTTATTTCATTTTAGCAGTTGGCTTGATAAACTTGTCTCAGGATGTGTTGATTGCAATCAAGAAGAAAATATTTTATCATGGGAAACCTTCATGAAGCCACGAATTACTTTTGGTGTGCCCTTGGAGATAGTTGGTGGTCAGAGATCTGTGGCCAAGGTGTATTTTCATTTACAGCACAAGTTTTAGCTCATGTTTTAGTAGCCCTAGACTTAATATTTTTTCATAGTTTAAGGGATAGACCATATACTGTTGATTGAATTTGGCTAGTCTTTGAAGCTATATATTGTAGTCCTTATGCTGGATTTCAGCTCTAAAATCAGAGATTTTAAACCTTCTCTCAATTAAATTATTAACTATGGCTACACTCGAACATAACCCACTGGATTCACACTAAACAAAATTAA
This sequence comes from Excoecaria agallocha, assembly GCA_037975025.1. Classification (NCBI taxonomy): domain Eukaryota; kingdom Viridiplantae; phylum Streptophyta; class Magnoliopsida; order Malpighiales; family Euphorbiaceae; genus Excoecaria; species Excoecaria agallocha. The sequence goes on along the minus strand of CM075806.1, from coordinate 56,362,333 downwards.
CAAGTTTAGAAAGATATCTTTGTACCAGCTCTTTGTAGGTAGAGGGCTTACCGAAGATTTTGAGAGAAATTTAATTTTTTGATTCACTATTATGTGTTCACAATGAATATACATGTATGTATAAGAAAAATAATCCTAGAAAGAATTCTAATTAGGAATAAACTCTAATTAGACAAGAATACAACAACACTAAATCTATCAACACTCTTCAAGTTGATGTAAAGATATCACCCATGCCTAACTTGCACATCAATATATGAAAAGACTGACTGTTGACCCCTTTTGTAAATACAACAGCCACCTGCCTATCCAACATCACATGGAACAAACTCAAAATACCATTTGTCAGCTTTTCTTTAATGAAGTGTTGATCAATCTCGATGTACTTTGTCAAATCACGTTGTGCTGAATTATGTGCTATATTGATAGCAATCTTATTGACACAGCACAATGATAATTTATCTTCTCCAGATAATCTCAGCTCTTTTAGTAACTTTTTCAGCCATAGAAGTTTACAAATTCCCTGAGCCATAAGCCTATACTTTGCTTCAACATTGGATTTAGTAACTATACTTTGTTTCTTGTTTCTCCAAGTGACTTAAGTTTTCTCTTACAATTATACAATAACCAAAAGTAGCAGGTGATCATGTTTTGAGAGAAAAAGACTTTTTCCTAGAGTAGACCTTAGATATTGCAAAATCCAGAAAATAGCCTATCTGTGAAGCTCACCAATGTCAACACATGACTGCGCACTTCACACCAAGAGAAGATGCGCTGTCGTGCAAAGGAACACCGAGGGAGCACTCGACTGAGCACTTCATAAAAAGGGAAGGTGTGCTGTCGAGTGTTGAGACACAGAAGATGCGTTGTCGTGTGTTGGGCCACAGAGGGCAGTATGGGGCGCGCACATCAGCGGTAGCTGGCAATTGTAGTCAACGATTTTTGTAATTTATTGCTGTGTATCAGGGCATACAATAGGTTGTACATATCCTATATATATTGTATAGAAAATAGATGTAAACAGAGGAGTTTTTTGATAACTTCATTTGAATTGTTATGGTATCACAGCCATCTAAGGGTTCTTGCTAATTTTTTGAGTTCTCTTCTCGTTTTTTTTTCTTGGTTCAAAGATTCTTGGATTTTTTTTCTTTTTTCTCTTGATTTGCCATCATGGAAAAATCAGATATTGCTTGCATTAAGTTCACTCGGAAGAATTATTTTGCTTGGGAATTTCAATTTCAGATTTATGTTCAAGGCAAAGAATTGCGGGGTTTCATTGATGGTTCAGAACCTATGCCAGAGGATCAGACTAAAACTGCTGACTAGATAGCCAAGGATGCTCGTGTCAAGAGCTGGTTGTTGCAGACTATGGATCCTTCCATTGTTGTTAATCTGCGATCTTATAAGACAGCCAAGGCTATATGGGACTATCTCAAGAAAGTTTATGATTAGAATAGCTCAGCTCGTAGGTTTCAATTGGAATATGAGATTTCCAATTACAGTCAAGGGAATCTATCCATCCAGGATTATTATACAGGTTTTATTGCTTTATGGACTGAATATACTAATATTGTTTATGCCTCTCTACCAGCTGCTTCTTTAGAAACTGTTCAGCTCCTTCATCAAACAAGTCAACGGGATCAATTCTTGATGAAACTCAGACCAGAATTTGAATTTGTCCGATCTAATTTGTTGTTACGAATACCTTCTCCATCCTTGGATATCTGCCTGAATGAACTTCTTGGGGAAGAATGCCATTTGACACATGCTATCTTGGAACAACAAGGGAAATTCAATGTCCTAGATGTAGCTTATGCTGCTCAAGGAAAACGAGCTAAATACATGAGTAACATTCAATGTTACAGCTGCAAGGTGTTTGGCTATATTGCAAATCAATGTTCTCAAAAATTTTACAACTATTGCAAAACTAAGGGACATTATTTCGGAATGCAGGAAGTGTCCACAAAAACGTAATCCCAGTGCTTTCAATACTTCTACAATTAATTTGGCTACTGCATCTTCTACAGAAAATTCTCCATCTCAATCACTAGCTTCTTCCCTTACTCAAAAAAATGTTCAGCAAATGATTATATCAGCTCTTTCTGCGTTGGGCCTTACTGGTAACATTTCCTCTCTTTCTCGGAACTGGTTTTTTGATTCAGCAGCTTCTAATCACATGACTCCTTCTGTTGATAATTTGATTAATCTCAAAAAATATGATGGAGACTTGCAAATTGAGATTGCCAATGGTAATCTTATTCCTATCACTGCAACTGGTGATATCTCTTCTTCCCCTTCGTTGAAACATGCATTTGTTGCTCCTGGATTATCCACTAATTTGCTGTCTGTTGGTCAATTGGTTGACAATAATTGCAAAGTTATTTTTTCTCCTTCTGGTTGTATTGTGCAGGAGCTGATGTTGGGGAAGACAATTGCGGAGGGACCTAAAATAGGCAGACTATTTCCTCTCCAAATCCCGAGACCAATCAAGCCAATCTTTCATTGTTCTTTTCATTCTAATTCTGTTATGTCAGATTTCAAACTTTGGCATATTAAGCTAGGTCATCCTAATGATAGACTTCTCTCTTCCATGTTAAAGTCCGGGGTATTAGGCAATAAAACTTCTGTTTCTTATCAAGACGTTATTTATGATTGTTATACTTGTAAAATGGGTAAAAGCAAAACTCCTTTTCCTACTAGTGAAACTCATTCCTCTCAATGTTTTGATTTAATTCATAGTGATGTTTGGGGAATCTCTTCTGTTATATCTCATGCACAGTACAAATATTTTGTTACTTTTATTGATGATCATAGTCGCTATACCGGGATATATTTTTTAAGCCGCAAATCAGAAGTTTTTGATGCCTTTCGTAAATTTTATGCCTTGGTTGTCAATTAATTTTCCAAAAGCATCAAAATTTTTCGCACAGAGTCGGGTGGGGAATACATGTTAAAACCATTCCAAGAATTTCTACAAGAAAAAGGAATCATTTTCCAACGTACTTGCCCTTACACCCAACAAAATGGAATGGCGGAGAGAAAAAATCGCCATCTTCTTGATATGGTTCGTTCCTTATTCATTCTTCAGTACCCTCAAAATTTGTGGTTGAAACATTGACTACAGCTATTCATCTCATCAACCGTCTTCCATCACCCACTATTGATCACCAAACACCATATTATCTGTTACATGGTCGACAACCTGCATACAATCATTTACATCTATTTGGTTGTGTCTGTTTTGTTTTTCTTCCCACCCATGAAAGACATAAACTCTCTCCCCAATCTGTCAAATGTGCATTCCTTGGCTATGCCCCTCAACAAAAAGGTTACACGTGTTTTGATCCCTCCACCGGTCGAATAAGAGTTTTCTGTAATGTTGTCTTCTTAGAACACCACTATTTTTTTCCTTCCTGTGTAACCAGTTTTGATCCTTCTACTCACTCTTTTTTGCTCGCTTTTTCACCTGAGTCCACCCGTTCTTCTTCCAATTCTACAGCACGTCCCCCTCGGTTTCAGCCTTATTTGGTTCACACAAGACGGAATAGGAATGACCTCTGTCCTCAGGATCCTCCACCAATGTCTCCTCCTTCACCTGCTCGCCCTACTGAGTTACTGCATATTGCTCTAGAGCTACCTTTTCCATCTCTTCCTGCCACAGAACAACCACCATTGAGGAGATCAACTCGCACAACCAAACCACCTGACAGGTACGCATACTCTCCAGACCGGTTTGGATTCCACACATCTTTAGTTGCAACATTATCCACTGTTGAGATTCTTAAAACATATTCTGAAGCACTAAAATATGATTGTTGGCTACAAGCTGTACAAGAGAAACTTCATGCTTTACAAATCAATGACACGTGGGATATTGTACCATGCCCACCTTCAATAACCCCAATTGGTTGCAAGTAGGTATTCTCTGTCAAACATAAATCTGATGGGTCCTTTGATCGCTGCAAGGCTCGCTTGGTGGCTCTTGGAAATCGCCAGCAATATGGGGTTAATTATGATGAAACCTTTGCACCAGTAGTAAAGATGCCAACAATTCGTACAATCTTGGCTATTGCAGCTTCCCTAGACTGGGTGATCCATCAAATGGATGTTAAAAATGTCTTTTTTCATGGGGATCTCAACGAAGAAATTTATATGAAACCTCCTCTAGGTTTGCCTACTGTTGCCACCAATGTCTTCAAATTGAAGCGTTCTTTATATGGCCTGAAACAAGCACCTCGTGCTTGGTTTGATAAACTCCGTATAACTCTTCTTTCGTTGTCCTTTGTGCAAAGTCAGTATGATTCTTCTTTGTTTTACAGGAAGACCTCTATGGGTATTGTCATCTTACTTGTCTACGTAGATGATATCCTCGTTACAAGTACTGATATTGGTGAACAACAAACTCTAAAAGACTCTCTTCATGCTACCTTTCACATGAAAGATCTTGGCTCCCTTGCTTATTTCTTAGGCCTTGAAATACATCGAAGCAACAAAGGCATCTTTGTCAATCAACACTAGTATCTCAATGATATTGTTCAGTTGGCTGCCCTACAGACTTCTTCTCCTGTTCATACCCCCATGGAACTTAATGTCAAATTAAGAAAAGATGAAGGTGCCCTTCTTCCCAATCCCACTCTATACAGACATCTTGTCGGCAGCTTAATTTACTTGACCATTACTAGGCCAAACATCTCTTTTGTTGTAAATTTGGTGAGTCAATTTATGACTTCACCACGTCATTTACATATGGCAGCTGTTAAACGGATTATTTGTTACCTTCTTGGCACTCCTGGCCGTGGCATTTTCTTTCCTACATCTTCACCACTTAATCTTGTTGCCTGCAATGATTCGGATTGGGCTGGCTGTTCTGATACAAGACGTTCTACAACTGGTTGGTGTGTCTATTTGGGTGATGCAAGAAGCAAGACAGAGTCTCCAAGTCCTCCACTGAGGCTGAATATAGGGCTATGTCCTCCACTTGTTCCGAAATAGCTTGGTTGCGTGGTTTGCTATCTGAGTTGGGATACTCCCAATCTGTCCCTACTCCTTTACATGCTGACAATACTAGTGCAATTCAGATTGTTGCCAATCCTATCTACCATGAGCGAACTAAACATATCGAAGTAGATTGTTATTACATTCGCCAATCCTTCGAAAATGCCACTATCTCTCTACCCCATGTCTCCACACATCAATAAATTACAGATATTTTCACTAAAGCTCTTCCTTCTGCTCGACATCAGTTCTTTGTTAACAAATTGATGTTGCTTGATTCACCACCATCAATTTGAGGGGGGATGTCAACACATGACCGCGCACTTCACACCAAGAGAAGATGTGTTGCCGTGCAAAGGAACACCGAGGGAGCACTCGACCGAGCACTTCATACAAAGGGAAGGTGCGCTGCCGAGTGTTGAGACACAGAAGATGCGCTGCCGTGTGTTGGGCCACAGAGGGCAGTACGTGGGCGCGCACATCAGCGGTAGCTGGCAATTGTAGTCAACGATTTTTGTAATTTATTGCTGTAACTAATGTTGAGAATCTTTCCTCTTTTAGTTTGATATTTCTGCTATAGTTTAGGGATATAATGGAGAGAATCAAGGCATACAATAGGTTGTACATATCCTATATATATTGTATAGAAAACAAATGTAAACAGAGGAGTTTTTTGATAACTTCATTCGAATTGTTAACCAGCATCATACATGAACTGATTTATCAAGCTGACTGCATATGCTTTGTCTGGTCTAGTGTATTAGAGATAAATAAGTCTTTCAACTAAGCTCTGATATCTCCCTTTATCAACGGACTCTCCAACCTCAACTTGTAGTTTATGGTTACTTTCAATGGAAAATTTTTTTGGTTTGCAATCCAACATACAATTTTTTTCCAAGAGATTCATAATATATTTCCTTTCAGAGATGATGATTCCTTTTGCTATCTGGCAACTTCAATTCCCAGGAAATATTGCAGCTTCCCTAGATCCTTGATCTCGAACTCTTGGGCCAAGAGTCTCTTCAGCCGTGCCATCTCTTCTTTGTTATCTCTTGTTATCACTATGTTATCAACATAAAAAAACTAAATAGTGTGATCTTACCCTTATAATGTCTTATAAAGAGGGTATGATCAGTATTGTTTTGTTGATATCTGAAAGAGATCATGACTTTATTGAATCGATCAAATTACGCTCTAAGAGACAGTTTTAATTTATACGAGGTTTTCTTCAATCTACAAACCTTTCCTTGAGTTTTATCATTTTCAAATCCATGAGGAGTCTCCATGTATGCTTTCTCTTTTAGGTCACCATGTAGAAAAGCATTTTTAATGTTAAACTACTGCAAGTCCCAAGCAAGGTTGGCTAAATAGGATAATAAGATTCTAATAGTGTTTATTTTAGCAACAGGAACAAATGTCTCTTGATAGTCCACTCCGTAACTTTGAGTAAATCTCTTAGCTACCAATCTAGCTTTAAACTTCTCAATCGAGCCATTAGCTTTACGTTTTATAGTGAACACCTACTTGCAGCTCACCAGCTTCTTGCCTAGAGGAGTAACCAGTTCCCAAGTCTCATTTTTGCTAAAGCGTTCATTTCTTCCACCATAGCTTCATTTTTTGCTAATATAGTTTTCAGTTAGTTAAAAAGGTTAGTTGATGAAGTTATTATTGCAGTTCCTCATGTCTACTTCTGATTACATTGGAAGTCCCTTTTTAAAACCAGCTAACTTCAACTTTTATCCATTGTTGTCCTGCAGTTCATAGGCACATATCATAAACTCGTTTGCATAGGAGGATGCAATGTGATGGATATTGGAGCTAGTGTTATATTTTAAATTTATTTTTAATGTATAAAAATGAAGGAGATTCTTTGAATTAACCAGCAGAAAGGAAAGAGGTTTTTTGTTTTCATTTTCAGAAGTTGGGATAATCATTTATCATTCTCGTTTTATTTGGAGCAGGTGAGGACTCTTGTAAAACTATATGCAAAGGAGAAATACTTTCTTGTGGTAAACCAACAAAAGAGGGACTTTGAGGTTTTAGTCTCATTCAAGGTGCAGAAAATCAATGATAACTTATAAATGAATAATAACAAAGTAAAATCTTCCACCTGATCAAACTTAAAAATTTACAATGCAGGTTGGAGCTACTAGTATGGCAGTGCTAAGAAGCGTGTGGCAGACATATTGGCTCCATGAAAACTGGAAAAGCTCTGTTGATGATATCTTTGATCAGATCGCACAAAGTCTGATAGAGATGGAAGTTAGGTTTGGAGATTTCATCAAGCAGTTAGAATTAGCTGGATGGAATATTCATCAAATGAATATGAAGATCCCAAGAGAAATCTCCATTGATGAAATTGGGGCTCTTTGATTTCTTAAGTTTCAAGTAAGCTTCCATTATCATGGTCTTATAGGTACCTTATTCTGCTCTTGAACTATGTTAAATCAGGGAAAACTCATCTCTGAGGAAGGTGAGCGCCAAGTGGCAACCCACCGAGGATTGAAGAAGCTAAAAGTTGATCCCATTTTTTTGGAGGAAAGCTCCAAAGTTGTAGACTCGAGACAAGTTGAAAATAATTCCACTGCCATCTCATGCTGGAAAGAAGCTAATGAATCATCACTAATTGTTGGTTGAATTGGATGATTGCGATTTATTCGCCAATTTCAGCTTGTCTTTTGTTTTATTATAATCTATCTTAATATTCTCTTAAAATTGCGGTCTTGCCCACCACCTAATTCGAGGATTTATTATCATTGTTGTTATTTAATGGTGTTAAATTGCAATTGTCCCCTTTCAAGGAAGTGTGTAAACGATTAAAACATGTATATTCTTTTGGAAACTGGACACGTACATGGCTTAAATTTTGGGCATACAACTGATACCTCGGAGGGTATGTAAGCCATTCACCTTTAGGATGTTCATTGAGAATGATATATCATTTGTAATGTTTTGTCGATGTGTTGTAAGTGTTTTGTCGATGTGTGATATGTTCCTTGTTAAAGTTTTACAAATGTGACAGTTTTACAAATGTGACCTGAAAATTTAAATTAAAGGCCAAAGGTGCATTTTTGCTATTGATTTTTTTCAAATAGTGTAATTTTGCTCGTAATATTTTATTTCGGAGATTTTTACCCTCTACATTTAAAAAATGGGAGATTTTTGTCACTACTGTTAATCACAGTTAACTTTGATCAAAATTTTGTTAGTTGATTGTTGAGGTGTAAAAAATTGACGTGGCAAAAACCTATTAGACACGTCATATTCTACATGGCAAGGTTAAAAAAATTAAAAAAAACTTTCATTCCCTCCATCTCCTCTTCTCTTCGCTTATTCTCAAGCAAAGTTTCAATTTCTCTTAATTTTGAGTCAACAAATCACTCTTTTACTATTTACATGAATAAAAAAAAACATTGATCGAGTAAACACTTTCCTACTATTTACATAATTTTGAATCAACAAATCAAAACCCAAAAGCATCTCGAAAACCTGTCTTAGGTCCAACCCACGAAGGAGCAATATTTGCAGGAGTGAAGAAACAGGCTAGTATAAATTAACATTAACCAGGGTATGAATTGGAATACAAAAAGACATAGCTGAGTGGTTAAAGTTCTTGTGCAAGCCCAGGAAGTTAAAGAACCTCAAAGCTAACCTGGAGTCGTCGAGGGATTGCATCAAAACTTTCTCAATATGGTTGAGGCTATGAATTGGGATTCATAGTAGTTGTCGTCATTATCATGAACTTTGGAGGATCTGAAGTTACAAAAGTGTTTGGGTAAAGCATGGAAAAGTGCGATTGTTTTTTAGACTTGAATGTGACGACGAGAGAGTTGCATTATTTGGGATTGAAATGAATAGGAATTTCAGGTGAGGGGCATGGCGAGAATCAAAAATGGCGATCCATAACACATTGTTTGGATTAGGATTAGTTTTCAAGACAAAGTGCTAAGAATCGAACTGAAGAGAGATTGGTCCTGTGGAAACTGGGAAGTGGTGACTGGAAAGGTACAGTAGGTGAGCCCCTTTGTGAGAACGGAATCAGAATCAACTTCAAATATAACATTCCTATCAGCATCTAAGTAGGCCCGAACCCAAACTTGCGAAACGTAACCCTCTAATTTTTTCTCTCTGGTTTTGAATTGGGCATCGAGTGGCTTCAAGTTTTTGCCATAAAAAAGGAGCTGCTTGTATTTAGCCTTTGGCTATTGCACAGATTGGAAGAGTTTGACGATTTCTTGAAGCTTTGGAAGGAGTTCTTTAATGGGTTGCAGAGACGTAGAGCTTGGTGACGACGCAAATGATGGAGGAGGTTTCTTGGTTGGAATTTTTTGGAAAGAGATTGGCTTATAGAAAATGAAGAAGGAAAGATTAGTGGGTTTTGAATTAGAGATCAAGGTTTTGGTTGGATTTAGGGAAATTGGGACTTTACTGGAGAATAAGTGAAGAGAAGAGGAGATGGGGAGGATAAAGGTTTTTTTTAGGTGTCCAATAGGCTTTTGTCACGTGTTATTTTTTTATACCTCAGCAGTCAATTAATAGAATTGATAGTAATGGCAAAAATTTTTATTTTTTAAATATGGGGACAAAAATTTCTGAAGTGAAATATTAAAGGTAAGGTTGTACTTTTTTAAAAACATTAAGGACAAAAATACTCCTTTAGCCTAAATTAAATTACAAACGTTAAACTTTTCTTTTTCACTCTCTTGGATAAACCTTAAAATCACATGTAATACTTCACGCAGAAGAGTTGGATGTCCTTTGCCAATTTCATAAAGAGGAATTTATACCAAATACTCATTTTTTAATCAAATTTTTTAAAAATGCAGGCATTTGTTTTGAAAGTTTAAAATTACCTTTTTTTAAAATTTTTTGTTTTAAAAATATTCCTTTTTATTTTAAGCCCTAAGTACCGTTATCCATCTCTATCGTGATCCATTTGCTCTCTTCTTTTGCAAATTTATTTCTTGCATCAGTATGACCTATCTTCATATCTCCCTCCAGCTTAGAGTTTTTCTTTGCGAATTTATCTCTTGCATCGGTCTAACACATCTTACTCTATTAGTCACGCTTTGAGTCGTTTTCTACAAATTACTCACGCTATTTCCGTCAATCAATTCTCTTAAGGTGTGATTTTATTTTTTCATTTTTTTATTTCGTATTTTTTCCTCATTTGTTATTTTTGTTTCTTGACGAGTGGTTTGTTGATGAGTTTGTATTTTATATTCCTTGAATTTTTGGTGATGGGTTTTGTTGATTCTTGAATTTTGCATTTTTGCAAGTACACAAAGCAATATGTAGCTTTTGATATGATTATGGGTCGGATTTGAAATTTTAGGAGAAAATGGGATTCATCTTTCTGGTTTCAGATTTCAAACAGAATTCAATCACTTCGTCCATTATGTAGCGTTTACTAGAAAAGGATTTTTTTAAAAAATGAAAATATGATTTCTGTTACTACATGAATGATAGTGTTTTGTCTTCCTGTTGAAGTTATGTTTTAAATGGAGACTAGTGGTGGGGATGTTGGGTTTTCTAATTGTGAATTTTTCTTATACTGGTTTCTATTTGTGGTTATTGAAACTTGATAAGTTGATGTATTGAGAGTTCAATTTGTGAATTAAAGACATACTTCTATTTATTTTAGGTACAACTGGATGTGTACATTTAGATTCAATGCACACTTTGGTTGCTTTTTGATATGTGAATCTGTTGAATTATTAAATTTTATGTTGGGGATAAGATGGCTGCATATATGCAATTCCTTGTTTCATTGAATCTCTCTGTGGTGGGATGGAAAGCATATCCATTGTTTGAATTATTTGTTTCCTTTATTGTGATGCGAGTATTTTAATTGTATGCATTTGTTGATTGAACTGTATGCATAACTAAGTGTAGGAGAATAGTTTAGGATACTAGCTTCCATTGTTCATCCTCGCACATTTTCCACTATGATCAAAATATCTATGTTTTCTTATGGCCTAATCATTTTTTTTCAGATTCTTTACCTTTTCGGATTGTTTGATTAGATTAAAATTATTATAGGTTTTTTATTTTTCTCTAAAGAAATTTGTTAGTCACCATTCCTATTTTTGCCAAAATATTATTGTGAACAATTTTGGGAAATTAGTTCTTCGATATTTATTTTTATTTCTAATGTGATTGGTTCATATTAATATAACATTTGGTCTTATTGCTTTGTATTATTGATATTTTTATTTATATATGTTCTATAATCACAATGATGGTGGAGCTAAATCTTAGGGAGTTTTATTAGAGATTTATACTTAAGCTGCCTTTTGTGACTTACCTAAAATGTAGATTTCTTATACTTTGAACATGATATATTTTAGTAAAAATATATAGTATCTTCATGGTTAATGGATGTGTGTTAATATGGTGTAATATATCCATTATTATAACATGCATATTATTCATGTGAGAAGGATATATTATATTATAATTATATATATTAGATATATACTGCTTCCATTTGTATAATTTATATTAGATTTTTTTATTATTTTTTGTTCAGACTTGTTGTAAATGGGACGTACTTCTGATATTTTGGTTAAGTTAAAGAAACCTGAAGACAAGCATGTTCTAGAATTTGGTATATCGGACGATATACTATACCGGCTAATATACCAAATTTCAAAATGCAAATCATGTTCTGAAAGTTGGTTACCAGACGATATACCATGTACACCTGCTGGTATACTAAATTTCAGAATGCAAATATATTTTGAAATTTGGTATACCAGATGGTATATTAGGTATACCAGTCGGTATACCAAATTTCAGATTGCAAATTATGTTATGAAATTTGGTATATCGGACGATATCCTAAGTATACTAGCCAATATACCAAATTCTAAAATACAAATCATGCTCTATTTTTTATACCAGATTTTTGCATTGAAATGTATGTCATATATTTTATTCAATGCAATGTTTCTAACTATTTTATTGTTTGTTTTAATGTTGAATTAAGTAATATTTGTATTTATTATTTAATATAGGTTTCTAAAACATATCAAGTTACTGGCAAGGAAATTGTAGTGTTCCAAGGCATTCCTAATATGACCTCCACTCTGTATGTGCACAAAATGGAGATTAAACTAACTATGATTATGAAATCTCCATATGTGAATGTTTTTAATTTTAATGAAAGTGTGGTGGATCGCAATTTTGTGAATATGAAACTTATCAATAAGGTGCCATTCGATGATAAAATTAGGCAAGAGTCACATCAATCTTTGCAAGTGAACTTCGATATTTGGTTACATGAAGGAATGAAAAAGAATAAAAAGTAAATATTATTACTAATTTTAGCTCTGAACATGAATTTTTTGTGTTGTTTTATGTGTTATAAAGATTTTCAATTTTTGGTTTGTAGGAGAAATATTTATGAAAAGGAGGTTGATGAGATTCCAGAACCTTTTAATTTTGAAGTGGACACTGTGGATAGGAAGACATGGTTTCATTCATTGTATAGTTATGGTCAATTTCTATCAAATTTAGTAAGTTTTATGTTGTGTCTTTGTTTTATTTGTTCAAAATTTTTAGATGTTTATTTATTTTATTTCATGTTCTAGTTATAGCTAGAAACAACAACTTTTTTTATGTACAAACACAAATAAATAAGACAAGGACCTTAAACCCTCTTTTATCCTCACCACCATTACCACCCAATACAAACATAACATGTTACAAATGGAAAATGAAAATTATTTTCCTATGGTTTATATTTTTCCATGTACTCATATTTATAGGGCACCAATAATGCATTCTTATTTGACAATATATGTAAGTTAATTTCAAATATGAAATTGATTGCAATTTGTAAGGTAAAATAGATCTTTCAGTTGCAATTATCTTGTTGAGGATGGTTGTGAAGTTTGTGGTTTTTGTCCAATTCAAACATGAGTATTGGAGTATAAATTAGTGGTTTAAAGTATTTTTATTTAAATATTTTCAAATGAATAATATAATTTCAATTTTTTGAAATTGGTATACCAGACGGTATATTTGGTATACCAAAATCCAGAAAATAATTTCAATTCTAGATTTTGGCATACCATATAATATACCTGGATACCACTTGATATGCCGAAATCCAGAAGATAATTTCAATTCTAAATTTTGGTATACCAAATGATATACCTGGTAACTTGGTATACCGAAATCCAGAAGATAATTTCAATTTTGGATTTTTGGTATACCTGGTATACCAAAATTTAGAATTGAAATCATTTTCTGGATTTTGGTATACTAGGTATAATGTCCGGTATACCAATTTCAAAAAATTAAAAATATATTATGCATTTTTAAAATATTAAATCGAATATTAATAGAGATTTTTTTAACTATTATTTAAAACAAAAAAATGGATTGCAATTTAAGATAAATAAATAAGTAAATAAATAAATAAAGAACTTTTATTTTTCTAGAATGGTATATATTTCAATTGAGTATTTTCAATTTTTATGTAAGATAACAATAATTTGCATTAACAAATCCCATATGTTTAATATAATTGAATTCCTATTCTGTTTTTTGATATACCAATTATGTACAAAAAAAGAGCAAATATTGTCTATTTTACAGCATTTCTGCAGGTCTTTCGATTATGTCCAAATTCTTTACATTTTTCACACCTTACTTTCACTTTAAATTTCCATCCTGATTTGATTCTTCTTTTCATAGGTCTCCCTGCTTTAACTTTTACAATTGATGGTAACACAAATTCTTTTTCAACTTCAGTAGGTATTTTTCAAGTTTTCTTTTTAGGAATTGGATACACTATTCCTTCATAAGTTGCTAGCATTGCATCTTTAGTGTAGTAAATTGAAAATTATTCATAAGGGTTCAAGTGATATTCATTCACTACTACCAAAGCATGTGGACATGGCATTTCATCCATTTGGAAATGATTCTAGCTACATGTTTTTTCTTTCATGTTGACCATATAACTCTTGTCACATTTTTAGAAAATAAATGTATTATTGCTTGAAGTTTTTACCTGAAAAAAATAATAAAAAAAGATTTTAGAATTTTATAAAGGGAATATTTTTTATTTTCAATTTTTGGTGTACCTCATTATACCAAATTCTAGATTTGAAATTTTCCAACTAGATTTTGGTATACCAAGGTATACTTGGTATGCAACATTACAAATTTGAACACATTTGACAAATATATTTGAGTTTTGAGAACTAACCATCATTTTTTAGACAAAATGTAGTTTTTTCTGAGTTTGTCTTCATGATTTGTCACAAGTGTTGTGAACATTGACAATGCTAGTTGTCTATTTTTGTAACTCCACTCTTGTATCAATTCTCTCAAATATTCAACTAAAGCCACTATTGGGAGTTCTCTTGCTAATGTATTTGTTGCATTCATTGATTCCGCTATGTTTGAGGTCATGATGGAAAACCTATTATTCAATAAATGTGCTCTTGACCATTTTTCATATCCAATATTAGTCAAATATGTTCTAATTCGGGAATTTACCTTATCAATCTCATCCATTTTGTACTCAAATTCTTCAAATGTGTATGCCTCAGATGCTCCAAAAAATAAATCCTTAATCTTACTTGAATTTTTCTTCAATTTTGTCTTCAAATTGTTCCACAAATGCTATATTCATATACAATGGATGATCTCTGGTAAAATTTTTTTGGTTGCTTGCTCAATATTATCATGTCTATCCAATATTATACATATACTTTCTCTTATACCATATGTTTCTATAAAGATCATGAAAAACCATTCCTAGGAACAATCATTTTCAGAATCAACAATGGCAAAGGCTAGAGAATCAACAATGGCAAAGGCTAGAGGGTAAATTTTACTTGCATTTTGTGTGCATGCTGTGATTAGTGTCCCTCCATATTTTGATTTCAAGAATGTGCCCTCAACAACAACTATTAGCATGCAATGCTTCCATCTCATAATAAAAGCTCCTAAAGTAATAAACAAGTATAGGAATGTCCCATTTTCTCCTGTTTAAATATCAATAACAATTCTAGGATTGTTAGCCTTTAACATATACAAATAGTTGGGTAACAGAGCATAAGACTCTGCATCTACTTTCATCTCATGAATGATATCATATGGAGTGTATACTGATTTCATATTAAGGAACTTTGTCTTGATGATTTCTCTAATCACATTCAACGTTGCCTGTCGTTGACTGCCTAATCTTGTTTGCAAAGGACAAGTATGAACGTTGATGAACTTTTTTATTTTGAATATACATGTATTGTGCATCCTTGATGCTCTTAATTACCAACTATAATTCTTATCCACACAATTCAAAACATATCTCTTGACACATGATTTATGAACTTTGTACTGGAAGTTATTTTTTTAATGCATAGAAACTTAAATCCTTTGTAAGGGTTTCCTTATCATTGTAAAGTTATCCCATCTCTATATTAGGATATCTTGGGTTACTTATTATAATAGATTTTGTTGTCCTCGTATCTTGTTCTTCTTTCTTAGTCTTGTCCTTTGTTTCCTCAATAGTATATTTGCTCAATATGCTCACATAATACATTATTTCAGAAATATTTTCTTGCAATTCTGAAAGTGGTTGGTCTTGTAATGATAAAGAATTTATTGCTGATGCTTGGATTTTAATTATTGGATCTACATTTAGGCTATTGTTAGAGCTTAAATATAAAAAAAATATATACTAAAATTCAAATTTCAAAAAGAAAATCTTATTTTGAAATTTGGTATACCATCTAGTATACCCGTCGGTATATCAAATTTTAGAGTATGAACATATTCTGTTTTTGGTATACCAAATTATAGAGTGCAAAAATGTTATTTTTATAGTATACTGGATGGTATACCAGGTAAATCAGCTAATATACCAAATTTTAGAGTACAAACATGTTCTATTTTTTGATATAATGAACGATATACTAGGTATACCAGCCCGTATACCAAATTTCAAAGTGCAAACATGTTCTCTTTTTTAGTATATCATCAGTATACTAACCGATATACCAAATTTCAGAATAAAAATATATTCTATTTTTTTGTATACTAGTTGGTATACCTAATATACTATCCGATATACCAAATTTCAGAACATATTTGCATTCTGAAATTTGGTATACTCCACGGTATACCTGTTATACCAGCCAGTTTACCAAATTTCAAAATGCAAATTATGTTTTGTTTTTTGTACCAAATTTTTGGATTGAAATGCATAAGTCATAAATTTAATTAAATTTGTTGTTTCTAACCTTTCTCAATAAGTGTAATACATAAGGGGTACTCTGTGAGATCGGAGTCACTATTCTTTAATTCTAAGTAAAATTTCACACTATTGTCATTATCTATTTCTAATGAAAAATCTTTGGCAAAATACTTTATATTAAAATGGGTTATTTCTATATTCATTTTCAATTTATCTGATATTATACCAACAAAATTTTCATGGCTACAAGCATTTGGTATTAATCCTCTTTTAACTTCAAATCTTTCAAATTTGTTATCACTGGTCCATTCTTCTTTATATTTAATAAAAAATGGAATGTTATCCATCTCTACATTAAAAAATTATCAAAATACAATATCAATAAAATTCATTAGAAATTAATTATTTGTAGAACATTTTCCCATATCAAAAAGCTCATATTGGCATTTTGTCAAACACTTTGTATGAAATAATTAAAATACCAAGTTTTAACAAATACTAAGCCATTTTGTAAATTTCCAAATTTTACATAAGCAATTTAATGTAACCAAGTGTTGAATGATCAATAAACTAGATGAAAAATTTACATGACCAACCATAAGTTTAGTAAACTAGATGAAAAATTTACATAACTAGTCATACAAATAGAAATAAACAACAGGTATTCAAAAAACAAAATTAAACAAAAAAAAATCAATAACATAATATGTATTAGATGAAATAAGGTAATTATTGTTTTTTTAAAGGATTTTACTTGATTAGATTGAAAATAAAAATTAAAATTAACATATAAATATCATTAAGACAAACTAATGGCAGGAGAGAGGGAGATTGACCAAGGAGAGACACAGTAAACAAATCAACATTTGAGAAGGGGAGAGGCAGGTAGACTTAATCTTTCATTGGCATGGATACTGAAGATACAAATTAGCTTCAAAATCTCCAACAACAAAAATGCAGATCCGGTAGGAAAATGAAATCCTCAAACGTCGTCTAATAGGAAGAATAAGGAAAGAAGAGAAGGAAAAAACATGAAGAAGAAGGAAAGAATAGATGGAGAGTTTGAGTTAAATTGAAAAAGGGATATTTTTAGAAATGGGAATTTAAAAAAGGTAATTTTAAAAGGGAAAAAAAGAAAGGTGTATTTTTAGGCGGGACTTTTTTTGGGGTATTTTTGTGAAACTCCCTTTGATAAATTTTAGTTTTCCATTGATCTAGGCTAGAATCCTAACTCCAGCCTAGCATTAAATAGTACTTATCAGGGTTACTGTATTTTCTCAGTTTTGAGCTTGAAATTGAAATTAAGCATCGACTCAGGAAATTATTGTCGAAATCCAACCGATAGGTGGTAAATCTAGCCCAGCTCAAAAATTTCACCCAAAAAATTTGATCTAAATCCAATCTAATTAAGATCCATGCTTATTTGTAGCAATTTAAAATGATACTATTTTATGTGACTCAATAAGCATTAACTACACCAAATAGGTCATAATATTAAATTTATACCAACTATAATTTTTTTTTATACCAAACATGCTCGACACAATCCTAACATATCTGGGTCGAAAATTGACTTGATCAGAACCTGAATCGATCTATTTCGATTTGGCCCAAATTTGGTCCAGCCCAAAGGGGACCTAGATTTTATTTATGCACGCTTGTGTATAAAAAAATTTTAAAAGTTTGGTTCGGTCCAGTCCGAACTTGATCCTTCCAAGTCTGATCGTAACATGACCTATCCTGATCCGGCTTGAATTCATACCAAACACAACCTAGCCCAACTCAAAGTGAGCCTGCATTTTATTTATACATACTTGTACAAAAGAAAATATTTAAATTTCAATTAGGTCCTATCCAAATCAATCCACCTCGGTCCAACCCAAACTCAGCCTAGCCAAATAGTCGTACATTTTATTTATGTAGGTTTACGTAGAAAAAAAATTTCAAATTTTGGTTAGATATGGCTCAAACTCAACATATAAAACAAAATATGGTAGATTTATCGTATAAAAAAATGACTTTTCAGAAAAATAAATCATAACAAAAGTTAAACCAACCCAAATGAATCGTGAACTTGAAGAATATTGTGAAAAAGAGATTCAAGATTTAGAATCAAAAGATATGATTACAAAAACCTTCTTTCATTAATGGTTTGATTCCTACTTGGACAAGACCTTTATGTATGAAATTATATTTTCTGTCTAGGTGTTTTTTTAAATTTTTTTATGAGAGAAGATGAACATATTCAAAAGGTTTTAAGATTTAAACATCTCTTTCTTCTGTTTTGATTATGAAATTGGTTTTAAGAAGGTTTTGAAACAGACTACTTTCATAAATCTAATCTCATTTGATTTTTAGAATTTTCCATTTATTGATTGATTTTTGAAAATCTTCAACAGTGATTTCTTCACTATTGATAATTTTTGTGTGTTGATCAACAAAATTTGTGGTAGAAAAACTTGAAATAGAAGTATTTTTACAAAATAAGTTATCCATAATTTTTAAAATTAATTGGTCTTGAAAAATTAAAATGTTATCTGAGTAAAAGATAGTTGCTAGGGTAGTAAGTCCTGTGTCAGTCGTTGAGTGATAGGCATTTAGGGAAGTGAATACACACACACACATACATGACGGCGATGGCAGGAGCGAGAGCAGTGGCGATAGTGGCGAGAACAGTGATGGCTATATGGTGATGGTGGCAACCATGACAGTGGTGGCGACAGATGTGATAGGGGAGGGAGTTGCGGCGACGGTAGTGTGGTGGTGTGGTAGTAGTGACGATTGCAGCAACTTGATGAAGAAATCGAATGTCTCTGCAATATTGTTGAAAGAGTAATAATAAGGATAAAATAATTAAATTATAGATAAATTAGTAGCAAAATCATAAAATATTTTTAAAATTTTTATTTTCCGTTTTAAGTGTGAAAATTACTTTTTTAAATTTTTGCCGAGGACAAAATGAAAAAAACTTTGTCAAATGTGTTTTGGTTTTATTTTTTACGAAAAAACAAAAAACTGAAAACAAAATTCTTCTTGGACAAACCTTTAGTTTTTATAGAATTTCTCCAAATTCAAATTCTGAATGCCATAAATTTTTTTCCTTCTTATTTTATGTTTTCTTTTTTATTCCCATTTTTTTTATTTTTCTCACTTATTCCCTTTTATTTTTCCCATTCCTTCTTGTCCCCAGTTATTCTCTCTTTTATTTTTTTTTTTTGCCTTTTTTCTTGTCACTGGGGTACACACCATCAAATTTGGAATTTCATTTGATATATATACACACACTCACATACTAAGAACTACCTAATTTATTTTAAGTGTTCCCCCTCAAATTTTAATCCAATAATAATTACATAATTTTTTAATTAAAATATAAAAATTAAAATGGATAATGTAAATCCATTTAAATAGAAAATAAAATAAATGGTAAAATTTAAATATAATTTCTTTTTACCAAAGATAAAATTACATTAATTTTTTAAAAAAAATAGAAAAACAAATGTCAACTTGTTTAACAATTTAAGTTTATAGCAAAAAGCCAAACACACATTTCATTTTTTATTTTCACTTTTATGCACACTTCTCTTTCCCTTTTTGCTTCTTCTTATTGCAATTTTTCAAGCCTTTCAAATTTAAAGTAGGATTAATAAGTATTATTTATCACTTCAATTGGCAATTGATACAAAAATTTCACTTTTTCTTATAATTTTTAATACTTTGCTTATTAATTTTTGCTTTAATTGATTTTTTTATTATTTTATAGATTATTTAGGTTTTGGTAAGTTGAATATGTATTTTAACATTGATCTCGAATAAAATTAACAAAATAGATAATTTGAGTGATAATTAATTAAAGTGAAATATTTTCTTTTTGTTAATTTTGACAATATTAACATTGAACTAATTATACAATGGTTTCAAAATATGAAATTGCATCGAAAATAATTGTAAAAATTGTATTTTTATTTGATTTTAAACATTATATTTTTTCAATTTTAAATGAAATATATTGTCATGGTATAATTTATGTGTTTTTAATTTTTAATTTTTATATTAAATTTATAATGTGCGCTCTCGCTGACTCGGGAGGCCTTGGCTCCGCCCCTGTTTCTTGTAATGTCACTTTTTTTTTTCTCACTTATTTTTTCCCATTCTCTATTATCCCTAATTATTCTCTTATTTTTTTCCTTTTTTCTAATGTCACATTTTTTCCAACACCCGAAATAATATTGATAATTTTAGTGTTTAATTATAATGTATTTTTATCCATGTTTATATCTCATTTTGTGTGTTTTTCATGTTTTATGTGTTAAATTTATCTCTTTGTGCTAAATAGGATAATATTAATATTTATGAAGTTTTGGTGTGTTTAATGGTGCAATTTTGACTTTTGTGCAGAAAATTGACTTGCACACGACAGAGACCAAAGTGTCTCAGCTGTATGCCTTACAGAATTACCAATCTACACCGTTTCACTAAGGTGCATGGCTGAGACCATTTATCTCCACCGTGTGAAATGCAAAATTCGAAGGTGTTCAGTCCAGCACGTGTCTCGGTCGTGAAAGAGAGGGTTTTAAGTTTTTCATATTTCTTTAGTTTTAATACGTAGTTCTTCATTTTACTTACAAATTTCTAGAATTTTGTACTTAGTATACTTATTTTTACTTGTAGAAATCACATTTTTACTATAGTTTGTACTTAAAACACAAAAAAACTCAGTACAAGAAAATTATTAAATAGCAACGGAAATTAAATTTTATTGTTAATTAGCAACGAAATTTTCTAATTTTGGTGGGAATTTTCAACTTTAGCAACGAAAATGGAACATCTTTGTCTTCCGTTGCTAAAAATGGAAGGAACTATTAGCGTCAAAATTTTACGATGGAAATTAGCAACAAAATTCTGTTTTCGTTGCTAAAATTTTTTTGGAGGATTTCGTTACTAATTTAGCAACCGAAATAGAATTTCATTGCTAAATTCGCATTAACAACGAAAATTCATTTCTGTTGCTAAATTAGGGACATTTAAGTATTTTTCACTTTTTTTGCCCCAGGTATAAAACAGCTTCAGCTTCCTCCCCTTCCCCTCTCGCACTGCGATATCCCTCTACCTGCTGCTATGGTCTCCGCTCTCCACCGTTATTCCTCTCCTCTTTTCCTCTTTAAACTGTCTCCCCGCCGTCGCTTTTTCTCCTCTGGAGCTATCGCCATGGTTGGCTCTTATTCAAAGGATGAAGCCTACCTCAATACAGCCGTCGGTGGAGACGGTTAGGGAAGAGAAACATAATATAGGAAAAGAAGAATGGATGATCTTCTTTTGCAAGGTGTTGATGGTTCTTCTTTCAAGGCTGCCAAATGGTGTGTTTCACTTTTTGACTAGTTTTCTTAATGAAGTCATCTCTTTCGATTCAAAGCAAAGAATTTTCTTCCCATGGACCTCTGTTGATCAAATATCTTGAACTCTGATGACCTTAAAAACAACTCCTTTACACACCCTGATCCCATTAATCTAATTTATAGGCTTCCTTTACCAGCATAAAGAGACCTCCATGGATTTGGATTTGGATTTGGATTTCAATTTCAGAAAGAAGCGAGTTCAACTTGCAATTTTTATTGTTGGAATTATAACTCTCGGCATCACAGGTATTTTCATGTTCATTTATACTTTTAGGTTCTTCTTATTCTTCCATTTTAACCACTTAGCTTATGACCATGTATTTGGAAATGATGGAATCCAATTAAAAGTTCTAATTTTGAAGTTTCATCCATTAGAATTTAGGGATTTTAAGTTTTGTATGTAGACAGTGGGTTATTCAATTTTGAAGTATGCAAATTTTCTGATTAAATAATTTTCATTCCTGTGTTTGCTGAAAAAGGCGTTGCTAGGATAACTAAAATGAGTTGATGTAGTATGTGGACCAGAGTACTATGTTGCTGTAACGTGGTTTAAGAGTGTCAGATGTCTGTTAAACCTGTTTTTATATCACTGGCTTAAGGTATAACAATCCCTTACCTATTCTACTGTCTTTCTGCAGGCCAGCCTTAGGTTCAGGTGGATGGTGTTGCCCCTGATAAACTCTCGATTCTGCTGTGCTAAGTCGCTTGAAGCAATTCTCAGCAATGAACAAGCTCAAGAAAATGGCTATTCGCGTGAGTACTCTTTCCTTAAAACAAAAATTGTAGAAATTGTACTCTTTCCTCAAGAAAATCTTTTTTTTTTCTTTTTTTTTAATATATATATATATATATATATATATATATATATGAAAGACGGCTAGAAATTAAAATTATTGTTAAATTTTTCTATTTAAAGAGGTTCTTGTCTAATTTTGGGCAGTTGCAACTTGTTTTATCTGTTGATTCTAATGGACTGACCGATCAAATTTGTTTGCTTGCTTATCAGAAAATTGATTTCTTCACCAGTCTAATTTGATAGCTATTCAATGTGTAGTATCCATTTTGATTTCCAGTCTAGGGTGGCTAATGGCTTGCTAGTTTGCAACTTTTTTTCAAGAAAAAAAAATTAGAATCTTAATCTTTTTTAAATTGGTACCTTTGTCTGATCATCAGAGCTTAACTACTCCTAGATCTATTTACTTTGTATTCCTTTCATGGTTGATTTTTACTATGGCTTTGTTATTGTGATAGATTTTTTCTCTTTTATTTCTGTAAATATATATGCCATAGTTGTTTGTACGTATTAGATGTTTTTGTTAGCATTCATTTGTATATTTTAATTTCTTGCCTATGAGACCTTTTAGTGTTAAAAAATGAACAGAAAGTTTATCTTAGAAGATACAATATTGTTAGTAGAAAATTCATGTTTTAAATAGTCTTTTGAGAATGATATTATTAAATGTTCAGCTAATGCAATAGCTTATCTTACAAATTTAATGTTTATGCATCCATGATTTTTGGTTTTACCAGTTGTTATAATTATGATCTTGATAGAGAATGTCTAAAATTTAGTTGTACTCCTTATAATATGTATATATGCAGATTTCTAGTTACTACTCTCCATTCCCTTAAATCAAAAGGATTGGTGGGAACTGAGGCTTTCCCCTTAAGGTAGGGGTTCTCTAATTACATATTAGTTATGAGATATAAAAAAGCAATAAAGAAGAGTCTCTTTTCTTTTAATGCTATTGCAAATCAACTTCATTGACAATTGCTATGTTGGCTGGATTTACATCTTTTAGTATTCTGAAAAATTATTTGTTGGATCTTTAATGACAATCGCTATGTGGGCAAGTTATTGGTCTAACTAACATGTCATCTAGAGGTAAGATCATTGCTTTCATTTCACTAATTAATCTATTAAAGAGGTCAAATATTCGAGGAATATGTTGTTACTAGGAACATCTCATAACCGTTGCCATTGCCTAGTCTAGGACCTTTTTATGCAAGTTTGTGTTGCTTGTTACAGATTTTGAGGACCATGCATGTAGAAGTTAAGATGGTCATAATGGACATCACCGGATTGGTGATGGTTATTGTAGGTTGAGGCTGAGGAATAACAAGAGATATCGGAGGACATACCCCATCTTTTTTTTTCATTCTTTTTAGTTTGTTGTTCATCATAATTTTCTAAAATTTCATCATTTTTTCATTTTTTTCTTTTCTTTTTACGAATACTCACTAAGCTTTAGGAGCACAGTCATATTTAAGTTGGTGGGTGTTAATCTTGCTTGACCACTAACTGTGTGCTTCATCATACATACAATTTAATAAAAAAAATAAATATATTTAAATGATTCGATTCCAGTGTATATCATCAAAACGTATTATTGTACGATATATTGAATTATTGCCTTTAAGTTAAGACAATATATTATTTTAAAAAGTTATTTCTTGAAAAATTTAAAATATTTATTCACTACACTGGTAAATTTTTATTCAAATCAATCACATCTATATTTTAATTAATATTAAACCTTAATCTATGCAATCTCTAAGTCATATACATAAAATACATTGTATTATATATATCCTTAAGTCATATCCATTAATTGTTCCTGATTGCAGGAACAACCATTTTGTTCTTGCCAGTCTTTGAAAAATTTCACCACTGCAGCCGAAAAAGAGGAGACCAAAGTTAAGGTTAGTGAACCTATTCTTCTGGTGTGTTTATTAAATATATGATTGCATGTGCTGTTCCTGCAATCAGGAATTGCTGAATAGAATATATTTCTTGGGGTTAAATGGAAATTAGATTAAATTAGTTTCACAATGCAGCTTGAAAGCTACGTGTCTATGAAGTAGATATCAAGTGCTTTCCATTTGTATGATAATATTCAAGCTGTAACTTATGAGTTTTTCAACTGGAATAGTTTGAGTTAAATGGGCAGGGAATAAATGAAATACAATTTAGTTAAATATCCAACTTGCACACAACCTTTAGCTTCTACATTTTGCCTCTATCATACAAAATTTAGGTAATGTCTGTATCCTGCTGCGAATGCACAAAAAGAAATGCCCATTAGTTTATTATAGATTTTGATTTGAGATATATGTTTGGAATTGGATTTCTTCATTTGTTTTGTTGCCAAACTTGCAGAGTGATATAATGCATTGAAGAGATAGAGTCTGGTGGTAGAAAAAAAATTAAAAAATTGTAATAATTTTTAGTGACGGATAGCACAATTGTGAAATTAGCAACGTAAATTATAATTTTCGTTGCTAAAAAATAACAACGGTTAAATTTGCAACCACTCATTCTGTTACTAATTTTGATTAGCAACGATAAATCAACAATTTTCGTTGCTAATTGAGTATTTTCTTACAGTGACTTAGATATAGTTTAGTTTACAGAGTAAAGGTTTAGTTTTAAGTCAAGTTCAGTTGGAAGAGGAAGAGGAGAAGCAACTTCGACTTCATATCTACCCTTTAAAATGGGTTTAAGAGTTTCTTCTTTCTTTTTTCTTGCTTTTTACATTATGTATAGTGAGTAGTCTCTCTGTTGTTTAGGGATCTTTAAATTCCATACCCGTGTAAGACTATGAACTCATTTGCTTAAATATATTTATAGATGTTTCTTTTCTCTTGTGCTTATCTTCATATAGATGTTATTCAAGTATTTATGTTAATCATATTCAAGTTGATGGATTTATGCTCGTTTAAAATATATATCATGTATGCTCTATTTTTACACACATGTTTTGTATTCTTTATGGAAATTCTAGAATAGAGGTCGTTAGATTTAGGGTTTATATGTTGTAGATCCGAAAATAGAGAGGAAATTGAATGGGTATTGGATTGGTTGGCTTCGAAATGAGAAACTAATTCGTATATAGGTATTGGGTCCTGTGCTTAAGCTAGTATTCGATTGGCTCCGGAATGGGAAATCATATAGTTATATTAATTGGCTCCGGAATGGGAAACTAGGGATTTAGATGGGTTTTTCACATTTGAAATATATAATTTTATGTTAAAACGAATCTTACATCGAGTATGGGGAGGATTTGATTTCCAAGCAATGCTTTTAGTTATTGTTAATTTCAAGTTATTTACACTTTGTTTTATTGCATTTTTTTGAAATACGTATTAATTTACTTTTATTTTAATTGTTAAAAAATTGGTAGACATAGCTCACGCTGGTATACCCTCGGGATATCCTTTAACGCATAATCTCAATTAATCAAGTAACTTTGCATAAGGCCATTCCCTTGGGTTCGATATTCTTTGGGGTCTTAATTATACTTTACTGTATTATTTGTCAATCTAGTGCACTTGCTAGAATAAACCGAACAAGTTTTTGGTGCCGTTGCCGAGGAAATTGGTGTGTTTATTTGCATATTTGATTGGTTGTTCTATGTGTTTATCTTTTACTTACTTTTGTTTACTTATTTTTTTCAGGTGATTTTGGTATATGAACAGATTGCGCTTACAACATCATTTAACACTGATCCTGAAATCGAGAGGACTTTGCATTAGAGAAGGAGACGAAATCAAATAAAAAATTTGAATAATCCACCGAGCCCTGATGTGCCTCTTGAGAATAAAGGAAGAAAAGGGAAACAACATAACAGAAATCAAAATGGTCAAAGACCAAGGACCATTTGAGATTATGTCACTCCAAGGTGGAATGAGGAGCATAGGACGGTAATGTTGCCTCGACAACAATACTTTAAGCTGAAATCGACAACGATCACTATGGTTCAAATGAACTAATTTTTAGGATCAGATATTGAGGACCCGGTGCAACACTTTGATATCTTTTTAGAGATACATGATACAATCTAAATACGAGGGGTGTCAATGGACGCAATATAGCTGAAGCTTTTTTCCTTCGCACTCAGAGGGAAAGCAAGAGATTGATTGTCCATGCTTCTCAGTCAATCTATCCATTCATAGGACCAAATGCAAGAAAAGTTTCTGGTTAGGTTTTTTCCACCCACAAAGACAGCTAGTATAAGAACAACATATACTGAACAAAAACTTAATTCTTTCTTATTCCTTCAATAGATGAATACACATATATATACAAAAATTATTCTCCTATTTTAGGTAACAATCTAATCCCTAAAAATCAGTAACTGATATAATACAAAAGGAAAGCTATCAATTAAATATAAATTAGGAAAGATATCAATTTTCCAGCTGTACAAAATCAGCGATTCTCTAACACTCCCCCTCAAGCTGGAGAATGAATATTTTCCATTCTCAGCTTGCTAATAATATTTTTGAAAGTTGAGCTGTACAATCCTTTTGTGAGCACATCAGCCATTTGACCATTCGTAGGAACATAAGGAGTGCAAATCATTCCACTTTCAATCTTTTCCTTGATGAAGTGCCGGTCTATCTCAACATGTTTTGTTCTATCATGTTGGACTGGATTATGTGCAATGCTTATAGCAGATTTGTTGTCACAATACAACTTCATAGGTTCACTCCATTTAATCTGTAAATCTTCTAAGATTTTCTTTATCCACAAGAGTTTACAAATTCCTTGAGCCATTGCACGAAATTCAGCTTCTGCACTTGATCTAGATACCACTGCCTGTTTCTTGCTTCTCCATGTTACTAAGTTCCCACCTATCATAGTACAGTAACCTGTTGTTGAGCGTCGATCTGTGAGTGAGCCAGCATAATCTGCATCTGTGTAAGCTTCTACACTTATATCCGCTCCCTTTTTGAACATGATTCCTTTTTTAGGAGTAGATTTCAGGTATTGAATCACTCTATATGCAGCCTGTATATGAACCTTCTTGGGATCATGCATAAATTGACTTATCACCCCTATAGCATATGCAATATCAGGACGTGTGTGAAACAAGTAGATTAGTTTTCCAACCAACTTCTGATACTTTCCTTTATCAACAGCTTCATCATCCTTTGCTTCACTCAACCGATGATTTTTTTCGATTGGTGTATCAATTGGCTTGCATCCCATCATTCCTGTCTCTCGTAAGAGATCTAGAATGTATTTTTGTTGGGAAATAAAAATACCTTCTTTAGATCGAGCTACTTCAATTCCTAGAAAATATTTGAGCTTTCCAAGCTCTTTGATTTCAAATTCTTTTGCAAGTCTGGCTTTAAGCTTCAGAATTTCCTCCTCATCATCACCTGTCATAATAATATCATCAACATATACTATCAAGACTGTAAGTTTCCCCACTGTTGAGTGTCTAAAAAAGAGAGTATGGTCTCCTTGGCTTTGTTTGTAGCCAATCCCTAACATCACTTTTGTAAATTTTCCAAACCAAGCCCGTGGTGATTGCTTAAGCCCATAAAGTGCCTTTCGTAATATGCATACTTGATTATCTTTGAAGTACTTCTCAAAACCTGGTGGAGGTTCCATGTACACCTCTTCCTCAAGATCACCATGTAAAAAAGCATTCTTGACATCAAATTGCTGTAAACACCAATTAAAGTTAGCAGCTAAGGATAAGAGAATTCGGACTGTGTTCATCTTAGCTACTGGAGCAAAAGTCTCTTGATAATCTACTCCATGTGTTTGAGTGTATCCTTTGGCTACTAATCTAGCCTTATATCTCTCCAAAGATCCATCTGCATTAAATTTAATTGCATACACCCATTTATATCCTACAAGTTTCTTATCTTTTGGATGATTAACAATCTCCCAGGTATTATTTTTATTGAGGGCATTCATTTCCTCATTCATGGCAATTTTTCAATTCTCATCCCTAAAGTTTTGGGGAATAGAAACTTTATCTAAATTAGTGAGCAAGCAACGGTGTTTATGAGAGATTTTATCATAGGATACAAAGTGAGAAATAGGATATTGAGTACAATTTCGAACTCCTTTCCTAATAGCTATAGGAACTTCCAAATCATGAATCAATGGAGAAGATAATTGTGACTACATACCTGGTTCAGAATGTGACTGCAAGCCTGGTTCAGGAATCGAAGCTTGAACCTGCAAATGAGTAGAAGTGGGCTCTTTTCTCCTTGAGTAGACTAGGATAGATTTTTCAGCAGCTGGATGTATATTGGAGTGTGATTTTGAGGTGTTAAGAGGTTGGTTATGTGGCTGGTCAGTGGGTTGGTCTTGGTCTTGCAGCTGATCAACAAATGATGGGGTTGGTGGCTGAACAGTTGGCTGAGTTGGCGGCTGAACATTTTCAGGTTGACTAGTGACCTGTAAATCAGGAAAATAAATTTCGTGTTCTTTATCTTCACTCACCCTCTCCCCCTGAAGATAAGAATTAAAATAGAAAGGTTGTTTTTCAGCAAAAGTAACATCCATTGAAGTGAAAAATTTTCGGGAAGCAGGATGATAGCATTTATAACCCTTTTTTGTAGGAGAGTAACCAACAAAGATGCATTTTAATGCCCTTGGATCGAGCTTCCCTCGGTTAACATCATGAATGTGAACAAAAACTACACAACCAAAGACTTTCGGTGGTAATTTAGAGGCTATTTATGACTCCGAGAAATACTCATGAAAGACATTCATCGGACTCTTTAAACCAAGAAGTTTAGAGGGCATTCTATTTATCAAGTGAGCTGCAGTAAGAACTTATTCCCCCCAATAACACTTAGGAACATTATTTTGAAATAATAATGTTCGTGTGACTTCTAAGAGGTGTCTATTTTTCCTCTCGGCTATCCCATTTTGTTGTGGTGTATTAACACAAGATGAGTAATGAACAATTCCCTTTTTTTGAAGAAAAGAGGAAAGATTTTGGTTGAAATAATCTCTTGCATTATCACTCCTTAGATTTTTTATTCTCACCCCAAATTGATTCTTGATCATTTGGAAAAATTTCACCAACTTCAGATTTGCTTTTCATGAGGAAAACCCAGGTTACCCTTGTACAATCATCTATAAATGTAACAAACCACCTTGCCCCTGTAATGTTTGAGACTTTGGAAGGACCCCATATATCCGAGTGGATTAATGAAAAAGGAACAGTACTTTTAGTATTGCTCAAAGGATAAGAAACACGTTTGTGTTTAGCTAGTTCACACATATCACAATGCAAATTATTCACTTCAATATTTTTGAATAACAAAGGAAACATAGTTTTGAGCAAACTAAATGGTGGATGACCAAGACGATAATGGTTTAACAAAATGTCATCTTTATTGGTGGAAAGGCTAGACAAATAGGTTTTCGAAGAGAAACAATTTGTTTCTTCCTTAGGATCAAGGATATAGAGCCCATTCCTCTCCTTAGCAAGTCCAATCATCTTCCCCGAGACCAGGTCCTGCAAAATACAGTGAGTGGGATAAAAAGTTACTTTGCAATTCAAAGTAGATGTAATTTGTTTTATGGACAACAGATTCGTAGCTAATTTAGGGACATGTAATACATCCTTTAATACAATTTTGGAAGTAAGAGGAATAATTCCCTGACCAGCAGCAGTAGCAAAACTTTCATCTGCAATTTTGATTTTTTGATTGCTAGGACAAGGTTTGTATGAGACAAAGGGTTGATGTGAAAAAATCATATGATTTGTGGCACCTGAATCTATGATCCAAGTACTATTTTGGACTGGAAAAGAGGCACTAAGAGCATAAGAATTAGAAAACTTACCTAATTGAGCCAAGGAACAAGAGCTTCCAGGTGTCCCAACTGGGTTTAACATAGATTTCAACTTTTCTATTTCTTCCTTAAGAGTTTCAAATCCATCTTTATTTGATCTTTTATTCAGAACATCCACAGTATTTGTCATATGGGCTTGTCCTCGTGACTATCCTCAACGATTACCTCCTTTCCCTACAACATTTGGAGGTTTTCCATGGAGTTTCCAGCAAGTGTCCTTAGTGTGACGTGCCTTCTTGCAATAGGTGCACCAGACTCCTTTTCGATTGAATTGCCTTTCATGTACATTCGACATGATGAGACTTCCAATGAAAAACACACGTTACACAAGCGTGCAAGGAAGAAATGAAGAGATCAAGTGGGCACGCAAGAGATAGAAAAAGAGAACACGTAGGCACGTGGGTGTGTAAGGGATAGAAATAGAACACACGTGGCCACGCAAAGAAGAGAGTAACACATCACGTGGGCACGTAAGGGACAAAGAAGTAGAACACGTGGTCACGCAAGAAAGAAGAAAAAACAGCACGTGGCCACGGAGGTGAGTTCGGCAACCAACACCCAAAAAAACAATTCTAGGGTTTGAAAAGCCGTAAAGAAGGCTATGATACCATGAACAAAAACTTAATTCCTTCTTATTCCTTCAATGGATGAATACACATATATATACAAAAATTACTCTCCTATTTTAGGTAACAATCTAATTCCTAAAAATCAGTAACTGATATAATACAAAAGAAAAGCTATCAATTAAATATAAATTAGGAAAGCTATCAATTTTTCAGCTGTACAAAATCAGAGATTCTCTAACATATACAATTTCTAGCAGTTGAGCGAAGAATCCTTCCATGAAGCTTAGGAAAGATTTAGGAGATTGTTGAAAAGTTGTACACACCATGAGATCGCAATGCACCAATTGATGTCAACATTCTTTGCAGCGTGTAATCCAACTATAAGATCTTTATTGGATGCAGTATCTGGAGGGAGCTTCATGAAAAAAATACCTGAAGAAGTATTTTTGCTTCTTGGTGAGATGGCAATGAATGAAGCTTAATGGGCTAACACAAGGGCATCGACCAAGAGACAAGTTAACGGCATAGATGAAGTTACAATGTTGAAAGCTTAAATGGAGCTATTGAAGAAAGAACTTAAAGGGCAAAGATTTCAAAATGTAGCCAAGATGGGAGTGCATTTAAATAAGGTAACTTGGGAAGTGATTTAAAGGCAATTGAACCTTACACTTAAGGAATAGGAGAAGTGAATACATTGCATGATTACTAAAGGAATGATCCTTTTAGTAACTATTTCAATCCCGAGTAGAGGAACCACCTCAATTTTTCATGGAGAGATGACAATCAAGCTTTTTCCTCAAACACTTAACCAAGAGCCCCATTTAATGAATCCACACATGCTTAAGGTAACCACAACCACTCTTATTATCAACAATACCAACCTCCAATAGTGAACACTCATTTCCAAGCACCATACCAAGTACCTCAAGCCCACCAAACATATTTCCAACCTTCTAGTTTTCAACCTAAACAATCCCACCACAAGAAAAAAAAAATCGAACCTGGAGGAGATGTTTGCTAGCTTCATGTATAGCCAAAATCAATTCATGACTAGCCAAAAGACAAGGTAGAAGGCTTAAGAACAGTTGAATAGGAACTAGGATGCAGCCATGAGGAACTTGAAAATACAAGTTGGCCAAATAGCAAGTTTTATCTCTAGAAGGCCACCAAGTGCTTTTCCATCAAATGTTGATCGAAACCCAAATGAGGAAGTGAAAGCTATCACACTGAGAAGTGGTAAAGAATTGTGCATTAAAGAAAAAGGTAACCAATCTTCTTCAATTTTGGTGGAGCCTACAATGCAGGTATGTGAAACTAACCCTAAAATTTGTACTAAAGTTCACAAATCTGCTGATCAAGGTAAGAATGTTTCACTTAAAAAGAGGCCTACAATGGAGGAACCCTCATTACCTTTCCCTTCTTTGCTAGCAAAGATAAAAACAATGACTAATTAGCTAAATTCTTGGATATATATACCGAAATATGTTAAGTTCTCAAAGGAAATTTGTTCTAGCAAAAAAAAAAAACTTAGAAGGGTTAGGAATAGTCCATTTGTTTGAGAATTATAGTGCGATCTTAACAAACAAATCACTAAAGTGGTAGCTTCACACTACTATGTGAATTAGGGGAAAATTTTGTTGGGTATGCTATGTGTGATTTAGGTATAATTATTAATCTCATGCCTTACTCCCTTTACAAGAAGTTAAATTTAGGGAATCTAAAAGAGACAAGCATGTTGCTGCAACTGGCAGATAAATTTATCAAGAGACCTAAAGGGATCATAAAAGATTTACTGGTAAAAATTGGAAAGTTCATTTTTTCGATGGATCTTGTGGTGCTAGAAATTGAGGAAGACTAGACAATTCCATTGATAGTCAGACAACCGTTTCTAAATATGGCAAGTGCACTGATACATGTACATGGGAAGATAGTGACATTTTGGTTTAATGACGAGAAAATGATTTTTAAAGTAACTAAGAAAATGGAATGCCCATCATGTGAGTTTGTAGAGTCGATTTACTGTGTTTAAAGTTGTCTTAGGGAGGCAAAAATCAAGTTTGAAAATGTGCTAGTAGATGTCACTCTTGGGAAGTGGCTAATGCAACCCAAGGGAGGAAAAGATGTAATTGCTCAGGCAAGAGTCTATTGACCAAGTTGTTTGAAGGGAATTTGCCAAAGAATTATAAGAAAAATATGAAGGAAGGCTCGGTCATTTAACTCATTGCTTAGTTGTGCAAGATGAACTCAAGTTTGGAGTAATGGCAGGGAGATCCAAGCCTTTGGATGTGCCGTAAGCTCGTTCAAAGTCAAGTTGGTGACTTGTTTTTACTTCCTTTCTTTGTGGTATTTTTAATAATTGGTGTTTTAGACACTTGACTAAATATTTTGCATGTTCTCAACTTGTAAAAATTGCATTTTTGTTGCAAATTTTGTTCTTGCACTCGATGAATGCCTAAAAGAAGTAGAAATTGTGTTTTAGTAAGCCTAACCTAGTTTATGTGCATATTGTGTTAAGAGTAGTGTCCTTTGATTGTTATAATGCATCTTGTGTGTCTATATGTATTTTTTATGTTAGTTTGTCTCTTTATTCGACTAATGCCTATTTTAGTGTAGTTTTTGAACTAGCATTGTGTTTAAACTAAGAGATGCTCTCATTTTCGATACCATGTTCTCGCATTGATGGCATGACCTCTTCCTAGGGGTTTGTCTCATTGAATTAGTTTTGTGAATTGGGCAATAGTTTACTTAAACCATAGTAATTTGAGTATTAGTTTTATTGTGAAAATAAACTTAGTTTAGATCATTCACTATGGATTGCATCAAGTACTCTTTTCAATTGCATGGCATGATTTTAATTGCCTATATTGCTCTAAATTGTGAATTAGGCATGTTGGATTGTTGCGTTATGATTGCCACTTTTACATCTACTTTTTTTCTTCATGTCGTGTATTGGATGCATGTATCCCTTTCTTTGTTCATCATGCTAAATTTTCTTGTTCTTCATGATTGATTATGTTGAGCCTAATAGAAATTGTTTGTTTTGGCAGTGGCACCTAAGCGAACAAGAGTAAAAGTGGGATCTTCATCTTTAGCTCCTCAAGAAGCAAGGAAAGCAAGAGTTCCATCTTGGCTTCCAAATGAATTTCACATGGCCTAGCCTACATTTACACAAGCAAAATATGTAGCCACCCCTTACATTGATATGGCTTTAATGGAGAAGATCAATATGAGAGCTAAACTGGAATGCCTAATAGCAAATGTTGGCTAGACGGCATTTGTAGGCTAAAGGGAGACTGTATATCCCCACTTAATGAGGGATTTCATAGCCATTGTAAGGATCAAAATTGGGAAGAACAATAGTACTAATGAGGGTAATGTCATTTTTTGGCTTAACGGTATCTCACATCGAATGAGCTTTAATGAATTCTCAAGCTATC
Source organism: Excoecaria agallocha (assembly GCA_037975025.1). Taxonomy (NCBI): domain Eukaryota; kingdom Viridiplantae; phylum Streptophyta; class Magnoliopsida; order Malpighiales; family Euphorbiaceae; genus Excoecaria; species Excoecaria agallocha. The sequence goes on along the minus strand of CM075806.1, from coordinate 56,328,107 downwards.
CAGGATTTGACCCTCATGCTGCAAGAAGGATTGATAATTTGAATAAGCAGGAAGTTTGGAATGGCATATGTGATGAGATTAAACCAACCTTTTTCAATCTAGCAATACCAAAGCCCACCACGGTGAGGTCCAGAAGTTCGATGTGTGACCACGTAAAGTTATAAGAGAATAAACCCATGGCCACATGTGAGAAAGAAGCTAGAGACACGTGACCACGTGAAGGAAAGCCAAAGGAAACCCATGGCCACGTGATTTTCTTCAAGAAACAACACATGGCCACGTGTGGATTTACACTAGAAAACACATGACCACGTGTTGAGTCTCCCATGAAGCGAAGGATTTCCCATTCTCTCAAATTCAAGAAGGATTTTTTTTCTACTCCAATTTGGAAAGTTTGGAAGGCTTCTACAACATCTTTTGCCTATAAATAGACAACTCTAACACCAAAGAAGGAGATCAATTAGGAATTAGAAGGGTTTAATTACTTTAGTTTTAGTTTTACTTGTTTTTTCTAGTTTTTCTGTTTTTATTTTTCCTTTTGATTTTGTTTAAGTTTTTCAACTTTGTTTTAGTTTTTAATTATGTTTAGGAAGTATTTTTTCTCCTTTTGCTAATGGATTCTTGAAATCTTATATTTTCATTGTTATGACTTTATTTTGAGCTTAATTTCAATATCGGTTGATTATTTCTTGATTTTAAGCATATTCTTATCTTTGATTGTGTTGAGATTAATTGTTGGTTTATTGAATAAATAACTAAAAATTGGTTTTGATATAGTTAATGATTTGCATGTTCTTGGATTAACTCTTAAATGTTTATGCATGATTATTATCTGAAATATGAGATAATTATGTGTGAATTTTATTGGTTAATACTAAGAGAGGAGGAACTAGGAATAAATTGGAGTTGAATTACTTGAGAAAGACTTCAATGAATATTTAAGAAGTTAAAACTAGATTTTCATGCTAAGTATTAGATTTGTCTATGAGTTTAATATTAAGAATGATATACTTAAATAAAGATATCTTACTTTATTACTAGTTTTTTTACAATCACTGGTATTTCTATTGAATTTAAGTCATGACAATCAAAGTTAAGGTGGATAGTTTCTTTAGCAAGAGAATTTCAGTTATTGCTTTGTTTTTAATTCATGTTTTAGCTTTTGTTTTGTTTAATTGTTTATTTTGTTTAATTTTTGCTTTTAAATTAAAAACATTTGGAAAACAATCTCGGATTAATTTAATTCATACATAGGTATTATCCTTAGCAATCTATGTTCCCTTGGGTACGATATTTGGGGTCTTAATCTATATTTTTCTGTATTACTAGCCGATCTAGTACACTTGCTAGATACCGGTCAATTTCCTTCTTTTAGAAATCTCCTTTTGGGTAATAATGTTTTATATTTTGAATAGTTTAGCACTTGTCAATGTTTTTTAAGCAAGTAAAGGTAGAGATTAGCTCAAAAATTTTGGAGTGTGAATAGTGGCAAGTGGAATTAGTGAATGGCTATTTTAATTTACGTGCCCTTTGCTTTCTTTTGTTAGCCTTATCCTGACCACATTATAGCCTATCTAAGAGCTGACGATCTTGTTTTGTTTAGAACTGTTTATAGAGATAATCCTCGAGTTTCGGTACTAAAAGAGAGGCCTATGACGTCTCTTGAATTTCAAACATGAAATCGCATACGTAAAAATTTTGCATATGCATTCTTTTCTTAATTGTCAGATTGCACTGGAGTTTTAAGATTTCAAAAGATGTCATACTCATTTAGGCCTAGCACACACACACAAGAAGCCTAGCTAGTATGATTTGATCTAAATTCTTTTTGATTTAAGATGATGGTTAGTGACTTATGCTGTAGTGTTATTTAGCTTTCTTTAAATTTGTGATTTCTTTCTTTACGTTTAAGTGTGGGGTATTTGATAACCCTGATTTAGTGTTTGATTGTAGCGTATTTTTATTTGTGTTTATGTCTCATTTTACATGTTTTTCAAGTTTTAGGTGTTAAATTTCTCTTTTTTGTGCCAAATAGGACAATATTAAGATTTATGAAGTTTTGATGTGTTTAATGGTGCAATTTTGACTTTTGTGCAGAAAATTAATTTGCACACGGCAGAGATCAAAGTGTTTCAGCCATATGCCTTGCAAAATCACCAATTCGCACCATTTTACTAAGGTACATGGCTGAGACCATTTGTCTCTATCGTGTGAAATGCAGAATTCGAAGGTGTTTAGTCTAGACAACTGTACACGGCTGAGACCAAAGTGTCTCAACTGTGTGCTGATGCTACACTACTTTTTTTACCGATTGCACACGGCTGAGATTAGTGTCTTCATTGTATGCCTCTGTAAATAGTATAAAAGCTGAGTTTTGTTTGGTGTAAAAGAGAGGTTTTTAAGTTTTTCATGTTTCTTTAGTTTTAGTACGTAGTTCTTCATTTTAGTTGCAAATTTCTAGGGTTTTATACTTAGTTTTACTTGTAAAAATCACATTTTTACTATAGTTTATACTTAAAACACAAAAATACTTAGATATAGTTTAGTTTACAGAGTAAAGGTTTAGTTTCCTTGCTTTTTACATTATGTATAGTAAGTAATCTCTTTGTTGTTTGAGGATCTTTGAATCCCCATACCCATGTAAGACTATGAACTCATTTGCTTAAATATATTTACAAATGTTTCTTTTCCCTTATGCTTATCTTGATATAGATGTTATTCAAGTATTTATGCTGTTAATCTTATTCAAGTTGATTGATTTATGCTTGTTTAAAATATATATCATGTATGCTCTATTTTTACACACATGTTTTGTATTTTTGATGGCGATTCCAGAATAAAGGTCGTTAGATTTAGGGTTTATGTGTTGTAGATCCAAAAATAGAGAGGAAATTGAATGGGTATTGGATTGGTTAGCTTCAACATGGGAAACTAATTCATATCTAGGTCTTGGGACTTGTGCTTAATCTAGTATTCGGTTAGCTCTGGAATGGAAAATTGGATAGTTAGAGTAGTTGGCTCCAAAATGGGAAACTAGGAGTTTAGATAGGTTTTTCACATTTGAAATATATAATTTTATGTTAAAACGAATATTACATCAGGTATAGGGAGGATTTGACTTCCAAGAAATGCTTTTAGTTTTCGCTAATTTCAAGTTATTTACACTCTATTTTACCGCATTTGTTTGAATTACATTTAGTGTTAATTTAGTTTTATTTCAATTGTTAAAAAATTGGTAGACATAGCTCACATCGATAGACACCTAGGATATTTTTTAACGCATAATCATAATTAATCAAGTAAATTTGCGTAAGGTCATTTCCTTGGGTTCAATATTCTTTGGGGTCTTAATTTTACTCCATTGTATTACTTGTCGATCTAGTACACTTGCTAGACCAAACCAAACAAATAAACCAAAAAGAATATTTAGTGAATTGGGATTTATGAATTAAGCTCCATTTTGGATACCCAAATAAACAAAATTGATGGAACAAAAAATATATAATGACAAAATAAACTAAAATATAATGTAAATCAAAAAGGAATTCAAACAAATAGAATGGGTTTAAAAGGAAATATGGAGGGACTTAAAAGGAATTTAGGAAGGACCAAAAAGAACTTTGGCCATAAAAATCTTTTCTTTTCTCTTTTTTCCCTTCTTTCTCGTGATTTTGCCCTCATTTCTCTCCCATTCCCAATCTCCCATTTCCAGCCTCTACCATCCGCTGCTTTCTTCCCTTCCCTACCACCAGCAGCCGCTGGTCACTGTCGGCCCTCTCTTTTTCGATGCGCACTGCAAAGGCAATAACAGCCCTCTTTCTTCCTTACTGTATCTCTCTTGTTGGCAACGCTTTTTGTTGCCTTACTTGAGTTGCACCGCCACCCACTAAAGCATCATCGGTCTCTTTCTTCATAAAAGGTGGGTAGGAGGTATAACCCTCTAAAGACCCAAAAACTAAGAGATAAGTATAGGAATTTTTGGGGTTAGGGATTTGAGGTTAAAGATTTAAATTTTTTTAGGCTAAGGCTTGGATAAATTAAATTACTTACTTAATGCCATTAATTATCTATTTAAGTTAGATTATTTATGTAATTTTTGAGATTAATAGTTGAAATGGCTCTTGAAAATGTAGAAGAATAAGATAATCTAAAGAAGAAAGAGAAGGGTAAAGAAGTAGCAAATAGAGTTTGATTTTGAAGAGTGCTTTGAAGCCATTAAAGCTTGATTTTATCACCAATTGAGGTTTGCAACCACTAAGATTTATCTTTCCTAAATTTTATATAAATTATGTTTAGATTAAAGTTTATAGCATGATAAAATTTTGATATAATTAAACTAGAAATTTTTGAAATTAATGAATGTAAGATAGGATTTGTGTTGTTAACATGAAAACTAGTTAAATTAATACGTTGAATTTTGTTGTAAATTTAAGAACATACATACATACATACATACATACATACATACATACATACATACATACATACATGTGTGTGTGTATTCTAGTAAAATTTATTAAAAAGGGTTGTCCATATAACTAATTGAAATGGTAGTAGTAATAGTCATTAAAATAGCTTAATTTTTTTTATTTATTTAAATAGAGGTAATTGGTTAATATAAAAAGAATGAATGTAAACTTAATCTAAAAGTGCAATATTGATGGTAAGAAATAATGTGAAGTTAATACATGTATCTAAATTAGTAAATGGATATCTTACAAATATATTGGTTACTGTGGATGTGAAATTCTTTTTTTTTTACTTGGAAACAAATATGGGCTACTTGACGATGTAAAATGTGTCTGAGATATTATATGAAATTATTTAATCCTAGCAAATTACATATATATGCATAAATGTGGTATAATATTGAAAATATGATACATTCAGGCAATGTGAAAAATTAAGTGGGAATTGCTTGGTGCCTGATGGCATATCCAATGATAATGAAATTGTCATAAACTTTTGATAAAGCATCGAGGAATTTGTGAAATTATAACTCTATCAATGCCTTTAGTAAATTATGGAAAAGATTATGAGTAGGAAATAATTGGTCGACCATAGGGATGAAATTTTGATTGATATTCTGGAAAATGGTATTTTGTATTATAGATTAATGACTTACCATCAGGTGTAAAGGTGTAAAAAGGGCAGTGTCAGGTTTTGACCCCTTTTAACACCGAAAATTAGAGTGCAGTATCAGGTTTTAACCGCTCCATTTTGAAATTGCCTTTTATAGTGGAGTGCAGTGTTAGGTTTCAACCACTCCATTTCGAAATTGGCTTTACAAAGGAGTGCAGTATCAGGTTTCGACCGCTCCAATCCATATAGACCAAGGTCTCAGTCACGTGTATTCGCTAGGCAATTCTTTCGGATTACTATGGATAAAGAAATATTTTTTTAATGAATTAAATGACACATAATAATAATAATAATAATAATAATAATAATAATAATATACGTTACACTATATATATATATATATATATATATATATATATATATATATATATATATATATTTTGTTCTATTAAATGTAATTTTGATGATTTCTATCTTTTTGTAATAAAAAATTATTTCTTAATGGAAAAGTAAAATTAGTGGTTGTCACTAAGCTTTAGCTTAGCTCGTGAAATTTTTATTTCTGCTCGTAGGTATATAGGGATTTTGAGATATAGCAAACCAAGAATCTGCTGGAAAGTGAGGAGAAATTCTTTTACTTTATAATGGATACTTGGCTTGGAAAGCTTGTTTTCGCATTTTGGAGATTAGATACTCATGAATTGTAGTTAGTTTCCTAGTTGGTGACTTTTGTATTAGAGTAGTTATATTATTATTATGGTATGGTGGAAATGGTTGATGATATTTCTTATGGAAGTGAAGTGTATGAATCAAAATGCTAAATCTATTTTATAATGTGGATGAGTTTATTGCTATATTGTCATGGATTGAGGAGAATGGGATATAAATTTAGTATTATTTGGATGTTGATGTAGTTGATGATTGTGTTGGATACTATAGAAGTGCAAATTATCTTTTGTAATAAGGTGAATAGACACCCAAATAGGGAAAACTCTGTCTGTTTTTCTATAAGAATATTGAGAGTTATAAAACTTAGTATAGATCTTGATATAGGAGGTAAATTTGATTTTAGATTTTTAGAGGGTGTAACATTCGATATTCAACCCATTTATTGGGTCGGGTACTAGTTGTTACATTAAATGGTATTAGAGCCAGGTTTAGGCAGTCCTAGACCTAGAGTGGACAAAAGAGACTGGTGACCAAGAGTAATATGCTCAAAGTACTTATCAATGACTCTTATGATGAGAGTAGTTTTTTTTTTATAAAACATGAGCATCTGAGCGGGATGAAATGCATAGTTATACATATGAAGCATGTGCATTTGCATAAATTGCATATAAGAAGTATTATGCATACATATCGTCATTTACATATATACATTCATCGATTGCTAACTAAAAAAAAAAGAAGAAATGAACTGCATATGATGTATTTGAAAGGTTACACATTGAGTATATTTTCACATTATTTTCAAACACAAAAATATGGTTTCCTTGATGTGAATGGAACGTGAATGTATTACCTATACATGGATTATACAAACCGAATGAACCGAACTGAACCGATCGATATTTTTATACATATATATACTATAATATTAAAATATTAGAACAAATGCTTTGGATGAGTGCTGTGAAACTTTTGTTAAAGCCATTAGGTTTTGAGTTCAAATTATAGAAACCACATATTTTTTTTCAATTTTTTTCACTTTAATTTTTTTTTTGTTTTCATAATGTTTTTATTTAAAAAAAATTAAAATCCTACTTGGAATTTCTTTCCTAAAAACCACAGATTTTTTTTCTCAATTTTTTTCACTTTAATTTTTTTTTTGTTTTCATAGTTATTTTTTACTTTAAAAAAAATTAAAATCCTACTTGGAATTTATTTTTCCTCTCATTTTTTGCCTTATCATCATCCCTATCGAAATTAATATCAAAAGCTCTTTATGGGGTTAAGTTAGCTTTCAAATGCACCACCAATTTCTATGATAATTTTCTAAAGTTTCTCCACAATTTTTAATGTTTATGATTTGTTAATCGAAAATGTAATAAATGTTAAATCAAATCAAATTTAAAATTTGATTTTAATCAGAAATATTCGTTAATCTAAAGTGTTTTTTGATTAATAAATAATAGAATATATGTTTTTTGATTACTTATATTTGAATCTAATATTTCTACAGAATTTTTAATGTTTATGATACGTTAATCGAAAATGAAATAAATGTTAAATCAAATAAATTTTTAATTTTAATTTTAATCAACAACATTGTTAATATGAAGTATTTTTTATTAAATAAATAATAAAATATATGTTTTTTGATTACTTATATTTGAAGTTCCTAAAAAAGTTACTAAATAAATTATTAATTTATTAAATTGAGTAGCAGAGTATTAGTGATTAAATTAAAAATTAAATTTATTGTATAATTGATAAATCAATTAGCTGCAATATACGCAGTAATTTTTTTCCCTTTTGACTTTTCAGTATGGAGGCAAGCAGATAATCAAATATAGAGGTTAAAAGAACAAGTGAATTTCGGTTATTAATTAATTTTATAAACTATGATTTTGAAAATTAATTAATTTGATTGCATAATAATTTGTAGGAACTCCAGCATCAAGTATGTAATTTACAACATTTGCAAATTTAATTATGATGGATAAATAATCTTTTCAATGTATTTAATAAAGTTTATTTTTTATTTTTAGAATTGGAAAGCTTAATTTCTCAAATTTATTTTAATGGAAAAAAAAAAGAATTTTCATATCAATGATAAACTAATTATCTGTGCAGTAGGATGAATTGCATGGAATCAGCAATTTGTATTGAAATGTCAGTCTCTAAAAAATTCATTTCGCAGTACTGAAAATTGAAGCAACTAATTGATTTTTAAAAGTTAAATATTTCGGTAATAATAATAAATGATAAAGGCTTAATTTCTTGGTGATAAAATAAGCAAAGTACAAGAAAAGTACGATCGGTAATTATATCGCTCTCCTTAATTTGCTAATTTATCAATTCAAATCTTATACTATTCAAACATTTGAATTCTTTTAGCTATTAAATTTCAGATATGTATAATTATATTTTCAATCTAAATTACTAAATCTCTTTATTTTTTTAATGTTGTGCCAAATTGGACATATATTATATTTGAAAAGTCATATTATATTTATTTTATATGAATTTTTTTATTGGAGCATTTTTAATGTATTTTTTAAATATTATTTTAATAGTAAATTTTTTAATATAATTTTAATTAGTATTTATTATGGACATAATATAATAAATTTATATATCTTATTTTAATTTTACTTATATTAAATGGTTTTATTTTGTTGAATATAAGTGAATTTAATTTATGGGCCTATATAGGTTAAAAATCCAAGAAAAAGAAGCCTATATTGACCCATAACCGATTGGATCAAATCAAACCGATTGAAATTAATTCAGTTTATTCGGTTTCATTTCTAAAAACTTTGATTTTTGGTTCGGTTCTTTTGATTTAGAAAGTTCAATTTTCGATCTATTTGGTTCGGTTCAAAATCGAACCGACCATTTACACAACCTTAATTTCAGATTTGGTATGTAATCGGATTCTAAAAGAGCTGGAGAGGAGGAAGTGGAGAGTCGTGCCTCTGCCACTATTGAGGGTACTGCTAGAATAAACTCCTCAATAGAGACTCCTTCTGTTCCACCTATACCTCAAACTCAAATAAAATTTTACCAAACTATGATTGATGCATTCACGAGGATGACTGAGGCTATGCCCTATTACTAGCCTCAGCCACTACTTCCTCTACAAAAGCGAAATTTTCAAAGGATGAAAAAGCTAGGGGTATATGATTTTTATGGTGATGTGACCATCACTCCTCAGATGGCAAAAGAATGGCTTCAAAAGATAAAAAGAATATTTGATCACATGAAAATCTCCCCAGAAGATAAATTAGATTGTGTGGCCTTCTTACTTCAGGGACAAGCTTATGAAATTACTTTAGGGACAAGCTTATGAAAGGTGGCTAGCTATCTCCAAAGACATACTTGAGTCGGGACCTGAATTCTTTTGGGATCAATTCGAAAAAAGGTATGTTGGAGTTCAATATAAGAAGGTGATAAATAAAGCTTTCCTTTATCTTAGACAAGGAGGGAAGACTGTGATTGAGTATTTGAGAGAGTTTAATAGACTAAGTCATTATGCTTCTGACCTAGTGGCTACAAAGGAAATAAAGCTTCAAAGATTTAAAGATGGGTTGCACACTGAAATTAAACGAGGCATTGTTGGCCATAAATTCTCTGACCTTAGTGAGATGGTTGAGGCGGCTTTTGAGATTGAAGCAGTGAAAACGGAAGAGCATAATAGAAAGATTATGAGACAGCATATGTAACACCCTTATTATAACTTATGACTGATACATGCATGAAATACTGAAACTTTTTTTTTAAATCTTAAATACCCATTCTTTTCAACAATGATAATTTAGTTAGTTAACCAACCAAAAGCTAATCAGTATACTATTTGTCAATTAAAAATTCACCAACAAAACGACTAAAATCTTATCTAACCTCCATGAAAAGCAAATAAGTTTCACAGCCCAAAGGAGCACGACAATACATAGACAATAATATATATATATATATATATATATATATATATATATATATATATATCCATCATAACTCAAAACATTCACATACCACTAGTCACATATTCAAACTTATATACAAATCCAAAAAGTAGCTTCAGAGCTAGCTAAATATATACATGCCAACAAGGAAAAATTTCAAAATTTGTCATTCTTCTCCCAAAATTTAGGCTCCCTTATATACTTGCTCCATCGTCACTTCAGGACCTACACGCAGTAAATACTACGCGTTGAGCATTAAATATGCTCAGCAGTGACTATAAATTTAGAAATTATCCACTCATACATAATCAAATTACTCATGCAAAATTTCATACATTTTCATCAAAACACTATTATTAACTTTTTTACATTTAATATAGTTTAAAACCATTACTTGGGAAAAACTTTCACTTTAGTCCTTAATTTTTCACTTAATTACAAAATTGACCCCTTTTTAATCTATAATTACAAAATTACCACTAAATGACTTATTTTCATTTCACATTCAATTATTGGCTTATAAAATTTTCAATTGGTCTTTATTTTATCTTTTCCATGTAATATTACACTTTAGTTCTTGCAACTTATACAAGTTCATTTTCTGTCTATTTGAACATTATTTCTTTCTACTTTTATCCTTTATTTAATTTCTTGTCATTTTTACTCTTAAAATTCACTATTTGGAAAAATTACCATTTTACCCCCTATCTTTTATTCTCTTTCACTTAAGCCCTTTTTCATTACAAATTCTCATTTCATTTTACAATTTGCACTTTTAATTCATTTTTACCATTATGCCCCTAGTACCACTCCGACAGAAATCTTCAGATTGGATATACAGGACATAGACCCCACAGGGCCACAACACTGCACTAGGGAATGATCCCAAAGGGACCCCTCCAATAATTTTACTGAACACTTAACACTAAACTATAGAAGATCATTATGATTTTACCATAGTAAAGTAAGTTGCCATTACTTGCACTGCGATAAAGGTGTCCCTATGGTTATCCGATCATATCCTGAACTAGATTATAATCGTCTGACCACTACTAAAGGCAAAATTTCTTATTTAATTGAACATTTATTTTCACAATTTATAATTGAACATTTCCTTTTACAATTTGTAATTAAACATTTTCTTTCACAATTTATAATTAAACATTTCTTTTCACAATTTAACATTTTCATTTACTTTTACGTTTTAATACACTAGTCACTCAATTCCTTCATCAATTTTGCACAACTTATGAATTATTTCACTACAATTCATTAAAGTCACCTTAACATAATGCTAATTCATTATCAAAAAATATTCATATAAATTTCATAAATTTCAAATAAATTCATAGGCACTTAATTTCATAATTATATCATAAAAAATATTCAAATTACACTTTAATTCTCTTTAATACCCAATTTGGCCAAGCAAGGTGCACCACCTTCACATCACTTTTAATTCAATTTAATTACTCTATTAAGCATAATTAGGGTTTTTAATCACTAATCTAAAGTCAATTTTAATTAAACATGCATTTTTCCTAATTTTACTTAGTTACATAAAGCACAATTAAGGGAAATTGGGGCGTTTATAGTCACTAACCTCTCTCTCACTTGCTTAATCCTCCTTAGCTTTCCTTTTCCTTGCCTTTCCCCTTTAAAGCTTGAGTTTCACTATGAGAACCTATATAGGCCGAATTTCCTATCAATCCAAACCCTAAATTTTTTTTATCTCACATACTCAAATTGATAATAAATTTGAATTCTACACACTCAAACATACCAGTAAGGAGCTTTAAAACATTTTAAATCATTAAATTTTACTTACCTCCTTAATAGCTCTCTCACTTTCTTCCTTAATTCACCCATCAAAATCCACTTAAATTAATGAATAGAGACCCAAAATAGCTATTAGAGATGTAGAGTTTCACACATGAAGCTTGAATTTTGAGTAAGAAAGAAAGAAGAATTGAGAAAATTTGAGAAAGTGAGGGAATAAGTGGTTCGGCCAAGAGAGAGCAGAAAAAGGGCTCAACAAAATGAATTTAAACCCTAAAATAAATTTGAGATTTTTCTTTTATAGTGGCTCAAGTGGGTTGGGCTTGGTCCAACCTAAAGCCCACTCACTTAAGCCCAAAACTATATTTTCAAGCAAAACTTGCAAATTTTTGGAATTCTCTCACTTTCTAACTTCAATTCATCCCAAATTTAGTTCCATAATTCATAACATATAAGAACTAGGCTGTGTCCAAAATTTCAACTCAATCGGAGTTCATTTTTTGTTCGATTCAATCACATCAATCCGATTCGACTACTATTGGTGTCACTGAAAAATTCTCTTTTTATAGCCAACATATTCTACATATTGTTTTAGGAAAATCTATAATTTTTGATGAATTTTAGAGCTCATTTACTATTTTTAGTAACCCAGTTACTAATTACACTACACTGCTTCTTTTTTCGTATTTTTGACTTTTGGAGGTCTATATGACCTCAATTTCACTTCAAATTTTAACCCTTGTCTAACCATGACTAAAATTTTTTGATGATCAAATAAAATATTTTTCACCTCCCGATATATTATAAATTTTTTTATGCTTGAAAGTACTATTCATTGTCGGAAAATACTGTACACAACTGACCTAGTGTTGAGGCTATTACAATATAAAAGAAGCCAAAGGCAAGGCCATGCTAGCTCAGCTAGCAATCCTAACAAGAAATATAAGGAATCCCAAGGTTCAGCACAACTACAGGCTCATTCCTAGAGACGGAGTCAAAGTCAAATGTCTTTAACCGAATTCGGTCAATAGCCCACCTCTATAGCTAGTACACCTGGGAGCATGAGTAGAATGAATCCTCTGTGTGATCATTGTGGAAAACGACATTTAGGTGAATGTTAGAAGTTGACAAGAGCTTGCCTTAGGTGCGATTCTCAAGATCACCTTGCTAAAGATTGTCCTAAAACTTAAACCCGTGTAACTCCATAGCCTAGAGGACTTGCTTCCACTCATGGAAGCAGAGGCAGAGGCAGAGGTGATGCTCTAAAAGCTACTACTCATAGGAATTTTACAAAAGCAACTTTGGGATTCAAGATTACAGTTCCTGTTTCAAGATGTGCTTATACTATTAGAGTTCGAGAGGAGCAGGATTCACCAAACGTTATTCTTGGTAAATTTTCTCTCTTTAATCATGCTGTTTTTGCATTAGTGGATCCTAGCTCCACTTATTCATATATATACACCACTGTAGCTAATGGCAAAGGTCTAAATGCTGAAAAATTGGAACATGAGATCTTAGTAACAAATCCTTTAGGGCATAGTGTAATAGTAAATAAAATATATAAAGATTGCCCAGTTAAGGTATAAAACCAGACTTTTCCAGCTAATTTGATTGAATTGCCATTTCATGAGTTTGATGTGATACTTGGAATGTATTGGCTGTATGCACATCAAGTGATGGTGGATTGCCTTTTTAAATTGATTTCACTTAAAACCGACAGTGGTGAAGAGATCACAGTAGTGGGTGAGAGATTAAATTATCTTTCTAATGTGATATCTGCCACCAAAGCAAAGAGAATGTTAAGGAAAGGGTATAAAGCCTATTTAGCTTGCATTCTTAAAGCTAAAAATGAAGAACCAAAAATCCTAGACATTCCTACGGTGTGTAATTTTTAGGATGTATTTCTAGAGGAATTATAGGATTACTCCCAGAAGAGAGATTGAATTCTCCATTGATCTTTTGCCTAGTACAACACTTGTATCAATTACACCTTATAGGATGGCACCTACTGAACTTAAGGAATTGAAGATTCAGTTATAAGAACTTCTTGAAAAGTGTTTCATCCACCCTAGTGTATCTCTATGAGGAGTACATATACTTTTTTCAAGAAGAAGAATGGGGCACTGAGACTTTACATAGATTATAGACAACTAAATAAAGTCACAGTAAAAAATAAATACCCACTACCTAGAATTGATGATCTTTTTTATCAACTTAAGGGTGCTAGTGTATTTTCCAAAATCAATTTAAGGTCTGGTTATTACCAGCTGAGAGTGAAGGAGGCGGATGTGCTTAAAACTGCCTTCAGAACTAGATATGGGCATTATGAAATTTTGGTAATGCCTTTTAGGCTTACGAATTCTCTAGCAGCATTCATGGGCCTTATGAACCATATCTTCCATCTTATATCAGTTTGTAATTGTTTTTATTAATGATATACTAATCTACTTAAGAAATCAAAAAAAGCATGATAAACATCTAAGAATTATTCTGTAAACCTTAAGAGAAAAGCAATTTGCAAATTTTGGCTAAATGAGATATCTTTTTTTGGCCATATTGTGTCAGCTGAAGGGATTTGAGTGGATCCCAAGAAGATCGAAGCTATCCTTGAGTGGAAATAGCCAAAGAATGTCATAGAGATTAGAAGCTTTCTGGGCTTGGCAGGTTACTATAGAAGATTTGTTAAAGAGTTTTGATTAATAGTGGCCCTTCTAACCAAACTTCTTAAAAAGAATGCCAAGTTTATATGGAGTGAAAAATGTCAAGAAAGCTTTGAGAAGCTTAAGGCAATGTTGATAGAAGCACCAATTCTAACTCAATCTGTGGCTGGAAAAGATTTTGTAGTCTATAGTGATGCTTTGCATAACGAACTTAGTTGTAAGAAGGAAAAGTTATTACTTATGCATCTCAACAACTCAACCCACCTGAGAAAAATCATCCAACTCATGATTTAGAGCTAGAAACTATTATTTTTGCTTTAAAGGTTTGGACGCACACCTTATATGGGGAAAAGTGCTATATCTATACTGATCATAAGAGCCTGAAGTATTTTCCTACACAAAAGGAGCTAAACTTGAGACAAATAAGATGGATAGAATTAATCAAAGATTATGATTTTATCATTGATTATCATCCAGTCAAGGCAAATGTGGTAGTAGATACACTCAATAGAAAATCTATAGCAGCTTTGAAAGCCACGAATGTCAAGCTAAGATTAACTGATGATAGAGCCATTATAGCTGAATTGAGGCTTACACCAACCTTGTTGCAGCAAGTCAAGAAAGTACAAAAACATGATGAAAAGCTATCATTTTTAAGAAAATTCAAAAGGGGAAGGACAATGAATTTAAGATTAAAGAAGGAGATTGTCTATACTATAAAGAAAAAATCTATGTCCCTAATGATGAAGAACTCAAGAAATAAATTATAGAGGAAGCACACAATAGTCCTTATGCTTTACATCCAGGAGGAACCAAAATGAATCAAGATGTAAAAACTCATTATTGGTGGCCTGAGATGAAAAAAGACATAATAGAGTATGTGACAAAGTGCCTGACTTGCCAACAGGTGAAAGATGAACATTAAGTTCCATCGAGTTTGTTGTAACCTATTGCAATACCCGAATAGAAGTGGGATAAAGTCACTATGAATTTTGTCAGTGGATTGCCCAAGACTGGGAAAAAGCATGAGTCAGTATAGGTAATAGTTGACAAACTAAGAAAGTCAGCACATTTCTTGCCAGTCAAAACTGACTATCAGTAGATTAAACTTGCAGAAATGTACATCAATGAGATAGTACGGTTACATAGAGTACCATCTTCTATCATATTTGATAAAGATCCAAGGTTTACTTCGAGATTTTGGAAGAAGCTTTAAGAAACCCTAGGTATAAAGCTGAACTATAGTACTGTTTTTCATCCTCAATCAGATGGACAGTCTGAAAGAGTGTTTTAGGTACCTTTTAATAAGTGATTTAAAGATGTATAATGCAAGAAATTATAGTAATTGTGTGGTTACGATGTGATAGGCACTAAAAGAAATGATTAGAAGCTAATAATAGATTTTAAAGGTAATTGGGACAGATATCTTCCTTTGGTCGAATTTGCCTACAATAATAGTTACCAAACAAGTATTCAAATGGCACCATATGAAGTGTTATACAGAAGAAAATACAGAACTTCATTATATTAGACCGAGCTTAAGGAAAATAAGGTGGTAGGTCCAAAGCTAATTAAAGAAACAGAAGAAAAAGTTATAATTATTAAAGAACAATTTCAAAGCTGCATCAAACCATCAAAAGTCTTATGTCGATTTGAAGAAAAAGGATATAGAGTACTCTGCTGGTGGTAAAGTATTCTTAAAAGTATCACCATGGAAGAAAGTGTTAAGGTTTGGTAAAAAAAGGTAAGCTAAGTCCTAGGTTCATTAGAGTATATGAAATTATAGAACGTGTGGGTCCAATAGTCTATAGACTAGATTTGTTAAGGGAATTAGAAAAGATCCATGATGTCTTTTATGTATCCATGCTCAGAAGGTATCGATCAAACCCATCTCATGCTATCAAAATTGGAGATGTAGATGTCCAGCCAGATTTGACATATGAAGAACTATTTCAAATCCTAACTCGGGAGGTAAAGCAACAAAGAAATAAAATGGTCCCACTAGTGAAAGTACTTTGGAGAAAACATAATATTTAGGACGCCACGTGGGAGCTAAAAGAAATGGCGAGAAAGACATACCCACAGCTATTTTAATTAGGTAATTTTGAGGACAAATCCTTTTTACAGTGGAAGAAATGTAACACCTGAAATAATATAACCTAAAAATAATATTTAGCAAATTGGGATTTATAAATTAAGCTTCATTTTAGACCCCTAAATAAACAAAATTGATGGAAAAATACATGATGACAAAATAAACTAAAATATAATGTAAATAAAAAAAGGAATTCAAACAAATATAATGGATTTAAAGGGAAATATGGAGGGACTTAAGAGGAATTTAGAATGGACCAAAAAGAACTTTGGCCACAAAAATCTTTTCTTTTGTTTTTCTTTCCCTTCTTTTCCTGTGATTTTGCCCTCATTTCTCTCCCATTTCCAGCTACCACTATCCACCGGCCTCTTCCTTTTCCTACCACCAGTAGCTTCCAGTCACAGTCAGCCCTCTCTCCTCCAACGCGCGCAGCAAGGGCAACAGTAGCCCTTTTTTTTTTTCCTTACAATACCTCTCTTCCTGGCAGCCCTTTTTGTTGCCCTCCTTGAGTTGCGTTGCCACCCATCGAAGCATCATCGACCTCTTCCTCCATGAACGGTGGCCAAAAGCTATAACCCTCTAAAGACCCAAAAACTAAGATATCATTATAGGAATTTTTGGGGTTAAGGATTTGAGGTTAAAGATTTAATTTTTTTTAGGCTAAGGCTTGTATAAATTAAATTACTTACTTAATGCCATTAAATGTCTATTTAAGTTACATTATTTATGTATTTTGTGAGATTAAAAGTTGAAATGGCTCTTGAAAATGTAGAAGAAGAAGAAGTAGAAAATCTAAAGAAGAAAGAGAAGGGTGAAGAAGTAGTAGATAGAGTTTGATTTTGAAGAGTAATTTAAAGCCATTGAAACTTGATTTTATCACCAATTAAGGTTTGCAACCATGAAGATTTACCTTTCCTAAAATTTTATATAAATTATGTTTAGATTAAAGTTTATGGCATGATAAAATTTTGATATAATTAAGCTAGAATTTTATGAAATTAATGAATGTACGATAGGATTTGTGTTGTTAACATGAAAACTAGTTGAATTATTACATTGAATTTTGTGGTAAATTTAAGAATATATATATATATATATATATATATATATATATATATATATATATTACTGTAAAATTTATTAAATAGGGGTTGTCCATGTAACTAAGTGAAATGGGAGTAGTAATAGTCATTTAAATAGCTTGATTTTGTTTATTTATTTAAATAGAGGTAATTGGTTAATATAAAGAGAACGAATGTAAACTTAATTTAAAAGTGCAATATTGATGGTATGAAATAATGTGAAGTTAATACATGTATCAAAATTAGTAAATGGTTATCTTACAAATATACTTGTTACCATAGATGTGAAATTCTATGTTTTTACTTGGAAATAGATGTGGGCTACTTGACAATGTAAAATGCGTCCAAGATATTATATGACATGATTTAATCCTAGCAAATTACATATATACGCATAAATGTGGTATAATATTGAAAATATGATACATTCAGGGAATGTGAGAATTTAAGTGGAATTGCTTGGCACCTAATGGTGTATCCAATAATGATGAAATTGTCATAAGCTTTTAATAAAGCACCGAGAAATATGTAAAATTATAACTCTATTAATACCTTTAGTAAATTGTGGGAAAAATTATAAGTAGAATACTATTGGTCGACCATAAGGATGACATCTTGATTGATATTCTAGAAAATGGTATTTTGTATTATAGATTAATGACTCACCATCAGATGTAAAAAGGGCAGTGTTAGGTTTCAAACCCTTTTGACACCGAAAATTGGAGTGTAATGTTAGGTTTCGATCACTTCGTTTTGAAATTGGCTTTATAAAGAAGTGAGGAAAAAATTTTCTACTTCATAATAGATACTTGGCTTGGAAGCTTGTTTTCGCATTTTGCAGATTAGATACCCATGAATTGTAGTTGGTTTCTTAGGTTGTGACTTTTTTGTTAGAGTAGTTATATTATTGTCATAGTATGATGGAAATGGTTGATGATATTTCTTATGAAAGTGAAGTGCATGAATTAAAATGCCAAATCTCTTTTATAATGTGGTGGGTTTATTGTTATATTGTGATGGATAGAGGAGTATAGGATATAAATTCACTATTATTTGGATGTTGATACAGTTGATGATTATGTTGGATACTATAAAAGTGCAAATTATCTTTTGTAACAGGGTGGATAGGGACCCGAATAGGAAAAACTCTATCCATTTTTCTGTAAGAATATTGGGAGTTATAAAACTTAGTACGAATCTTGATATAGAAGGTAAATTTGATTTTAGATTTGTAGAGGGTGTAACATTCGATATTCGACCCATTTATCGGGTCAAGTATTAGGCATTACATTTTTCTTTTTTTATTTTCTAACTTATTTCTTTTTTTCTCCCGTTTCTATAATTATTTCTTACATTTTTTCTTCCTTTTTCCTTTTAATGTCGTTCTTTATAAATTTAGAAAAAATTAAGAAATATAGATAATATTAGAAATATAGACAATATTATTTTGTAAAATTGACGTATTTGTATAAGGTAATAAGCAATTAAGTTTGCAAGTGTGACCATGTTTTGCTTGTGCACACTACTTTCTTATACTACTTGCAAAAAATATTTGTTTTTTTTTATTTTTTTCTTTTAATTAAATAATGGCAAAACTCATATAGCTTTCACAATAGTTTTTCTAATAAATATTTTTATAATCAGACAATAATTTGGTATACCTAATGTACTGTATGCTAGGAAATATGAATCATTGGAAATTATATAAAAGAATAATTAAGGACAATAAGGAATGAGGACAAAAAAAGAAAATAAGTGAGAAAAATAAAAAAAATAGGTGAAAAAAAGTGACATTAAAAGTGAGAAGGAAAAAAATAGAAGAATTATTAGGAATAATAAGGAAGGAGGGAAAATGGGAATGATGAAAAAAATAAAGAAATATGTGAGAAAAATAAAAAAAGTGAAAATTAAAAAGAAAAAAGAAAAAAGGAAAATGTGACATTACAAGAAAAAAGGCAAGGAACAAAAAAGAAAAAGAAAAAGGGAACTAGTGAGAAAAAAAATGAGTGAGAATGAAAAGAAAAAAATAGAAAAAATATGAAACAAAATAAATGTAACGGGATTTGAACTCAAGGAAATCCTATAGGGGTAAGTCATCCTCATCGCTAAGCTAAAGCAGAGTATAAAGATTATGAACAAATGATGTACATAGATCTTATTATATTAAACATTGCATGTGCAAAAATCTATGCCTGAAATTACATAGGCTATTGTGGTTTCAGATGCGGCAAACTGCTATCACTATCTGTCTGTCACGTGTGTAATTCCACAGTGACTTATTATGGCATTGACCAAAAAATCCCATAATTTTAAATATTTTTCCACCCACACCACTTTTTTAATTATTTTTTTAAAAAACATCCCTCATTTTCATTTTGAATATTACCAAAATTAGTTGCCTTAATATTTCTAACGAGTTTTAAACCATGCATTTTAAAGTTTTTTATTTTTATCCAAAATTCGATTTGAACTTGAAACTAATCTAAAAAAATTAGAGATTGAATCTGATTCGGCGCAAACTTGACCTATCCACACCTGAATTTAGCCCAGCCTAAACTAGTCTCGTACCAAATCCAATCGAACCTAGCTCGGAATAGTCTCGTATTTTATTTATGTAGACTTGTATAGAAAAAAGCTCTAAATTTCTATTAGACTTGGCCGAACTTGACCCATTCTGATCCAGCCTGAACTCGGCCCATCTCATTTAGTATGTTGTAATTATATCAAAAGTTAATTCTTACAATGTCCAACGTTAAATTAGTTAATTTCGTACACATAAAGAAATTAGATTAGATATGAAAAAAATCATATATATCATATAAACTCAAAATTAAAAAAAATAACTTACACTACTTGAATTTTATGTAAATGTCAAATTATAACATCATAAGAAATTTTAATTTTATTAAAAAGCATCAAATATAATTAAAGACTTAAATATTCACAATTTCACCTAATTAAGTGTGTATAAATGGACTATTTTATAATTAAACTACTATATAATACCATAATAATTTAGAACTACTATTAAAAGTTGAAACAAAATAAAGATTGATCACTTATATAGTTATCAAAAACATTCACGTGACATGCATCATCCTCATTTTTTTCTCTTCTCAACATATATAGTCTTCTTTAAAGCAATTGACATTACTTTCAAAATTAAACCTACATTCATTAAAGAAAGTATTAAAGTATTATTATTCTATGTCCTATGTGGACATTTTTAAAATTAGTGTTTGTTAGAAAAATATTTTGAAAATTGAGCTATTTTGAAAAACATTTAGATAAATAAAGTTTTTTGAGTCAATACTGCAGCGGATTGCTCTAGCAATATGTCAGATATAGAGGGATTGATTTGTGAAATCTGTTGCATCTGAAATCGCAACATATTGCTACAGTTTTATACCCATTAGGTTATCTCTCTCTAACATATGAGGTATTATATAATATAATAAAGGGTTAATTACAAATTAAGACTTAACCTATAAAGTACCTTATAATGTTGGACCCCATCTTCAAAATTTGACAATGCCAATCCCTAACTTCGACTTTCCTTTCAATTGAGAAACTCCATCGCTATTCTATCGCTATTGAAAGGGAATGACGGAATATTGACGAAGCCTGTCAATTAAAAGGAGAGTCAAAATTGGAAGATGGCATTGTAAGATTTTAAAGATAGGATCCAACATTGTAAGGTAACCTATAGTTGAGACCTTTTTTTACAATTAAACCTATAATAAATCTACTAACAAAAGTTATATATTATACAATTTGTCTTAGCGGTGATGATGTTTTAGGGTGTGTTAGGTAAAATTGTAGATTTTTAGTTTTTTATTCTTAAAATCTAAAAACTATTTTTAGTTTAATTTTATTATCTATTTTTTAGAAAATTATTTTACATATTTAAAAACTGTATTATTTTTAATTATTTATGTATATATGTGTGTGTGTGTGTGTAATAGAAAAACTACAAGCGCTTTAGATCAAATCTCTAAATTTGAAAAAGACAAATAGCAAATCCAAAATTTGGAGTTGTACAAACTCTATTGGCAAAAGGGCCAACCTCTTGCCATCACAACAACCCTAAACTTAGGCATAAAAAATAGACCAAATATTTTATCACAATTTAAATTCAATGCCACTACTATTTTTGAATGGAACATAGATGGTATGTCTAAATATAACATTCTTAGTTTTCTACAGCATATGACTATGGCCTCAAATGCTTACAAAACCCAAAACAATACACCTGGTAAAGCCATAGTTGAAATCTTGATAGTAAGTTTTGTAGGACAACTAAAAGGATGGTGGGATTACCATCTCACTCAGCAACAACAACTAGAAATTCTAGGTGCCATTCAAACCATAGAGGAAAGAATCCCCATCCTTGACGAGATAGGAAATCTAATCTTAGATACAGTAGCAATCTTAATCCACATGATTAGCTTGCACTTCATAGGTGATCCATTTTATTTTAAAGATAAAAATGCAAAATTGCTATCAAACCTTAGGTGCAGAAAGCTTTTTGATTTCCAAAATTATAAAAATACTTTCTTGACTAGGGTGATGCTTAGCGAAGATTCTAATAAATTATTTTGGAAAAAAAAATTCCTAGCAAATTTACCTTCCCTTTCAAGAGAGAAAGTTAGAAATAAAATTAAAGAAGTTTTTGGAATTAACCAAATCCCATATAATTAACTGACTTATGGAGAATTAGTTAGTTTCACCCAACAAGAAGGTCTAAAAATCTGTCAACATTTAAAATTTCAAAATCATTTGAAATAGGAAATGAAAAAAAAACTAGGCAGGAACTAAGATCTTTTTGCAAACAGTTTGAAATCCCTACAGGAAACCAAACAAAAAACTATGAAGGTTCTAACTTCTGAACTTACAAAAAGCCCCATAAAAAAATTTCTTCAAAACCCAACAAAGAAGAATTTTACAAGAAATTCAAACCAAACAAAACCTATAAAAGAAAAAAAAACGCTTAAAAAACCTTTTAAACCAACAAACACGAAACATGTTATGCACTATAAATGTGGCAAACTTGGTTGTATTTCAAAATATTGCAAACTCAACAAAAAACTTCATGAGCTGCAAGTAGGGAAGAAATAATTCAAAAAATTTCACACTCCTACTTGAAACTTCAGAAAGTGACAATCAAACATGATTGTCAGAAAATGATGAACCTTTACAATTTGATGAATTGGCAGCCCTAGATTCCTTCAGTAGTGAGTTAGATACCAATTTAGAATCCTAAAAAACTATTAACATTTTAACAAAAGATCAATAATTATTTCTTGACATTGTAAAAAAAAATAAAAGATTCAAAACTCCAAAAGGATATAATAGGGAAGCACTTGAATCCTTTGAAACAAAATCCATTGAAACTTTCACTCTTTCATCCTCATCTTTGCCTCTAATTTCAAACAATACCTATGACTTGAAAAAAATTTTAGGTACGAAAATAAAGGCAAAACCTCATGTTACTATCCAATCACTTCAAGAAGAAATTAGGATTGTTAAAAAGGAATTAAAAACACTTAAAGAAAAAGAAGAAAGTAATTCAAAACTTCTTCAGACAATTGTTTTTCAAATTGCATAACAAAGTTCTAGTAAGGAGGAGGAAGCTAAGGAAAAAAACAAAACTCAAAAATTAGAAAACAAAATTAAAAATTTAGAAACAATTCCAGATGATTTCTTGTTTGTTTTAAAAATAGTCGCAACAAAAAAATATCTTATCAAAATTACACTAGTTTTCTGAGAAGATTTCAAAATTGAAACAATTTCTCTTTTTGATACAAGCGCATATTTAAACTGTTTAAAAAGTTGTATCGCTCTAAAAAATTTTTTTTGAAGAAAAAAATGAAAAGGTCACAACAACTAACAATTCAAAAATGATTATCAAAAGTAAAATTGAAGCTTCTATATAAAATGGAAATATTTTAGTCAAAACTCTTATCATTTTATTGGAAAATAAATCAAAAATTAATTGAAGAAAAAATTTGTTCAGATTTACTAAATGCTTTCATGAATAGAAAAAAAAACATATGATGGATTTATCACATGAAAATGACTTTTCAGAAAAATAAATCCTAATAAAACTCAGACCAATCCAAATGTATCGTGAACTCGAAGAATTTTGTAAAAAAGAGATTCAAGATTTACATTCAAAAGATCTTATTACAAAAACCTTCTTTCGTTAATGGTTTGATCCCCACTTGGATAAGACCTATATGTATAAAGTTATATTTTCGATCTTGGTCTTTTTGTAAAGTTTTTTTTATGAGAGAAGATGAACAGTTTCAAAAGGTTTTGAGATTTAAACATCTCTTTCTTCTGTTTTGATTATGAAATTGGTTTTAAGAAAGTTTTGAAATACACTACTTTCATAAATTTGATCTCATTTGATTTTTGGAATTTTTAATTATTGATTGATTTTTGAAAATCTTCAATAGTGATTTCTTTACTATTGATAATTTTTGTGTTTTGATCAACAAAATTTGATGTAGAAAAACTTGAAAATAAGTATTTTTATAAAATAAATTATCCATAATTTTTAAAATTAATTGGTTTTAAAAAATTAAAATATTATCTGAGTAAAAGATAGTTGCTAAGATAGTAAGTCCCGTGTCAATCGTTGAGTGATAGGCATTTAGGGCAGTGAATACACACACACACACACACACACACACACATGCACGGCGGCAGCAGCAGGAGCGAGAGCAGTGGCTGCAGCGACAACAAGGGCGAGATTAGTGGCAGTAATGACTATATGGTGATGGTGGCAACCATGATAGTGGTGGCGACAGCTGCGATAGGGGAGGGAGCTGCTGCCGCAGCAATGTGGTGGTGTGGTAGTAGTGGCGACAATGGCAGCAACTTGATGAAGAAATCGATTGTCTCTGCAATATTGTTGAAATAGTAATAATAAGGATAAAATAATTGAATTATAGACAAATTAGTAGCAAAATCCTAAAAGAATTTTATTTCCTATTTTAAGTGTGAAAATTACTTTTTAAATTTTTGCAGAAGACAAAACGAAAAAAAATTGCCAAATGTGTTTTGATTTTATTTTTTACGAAAAAAAAACTGAACAAAATTCTTCTCGAATGGACCCTTAGTTTTCATAGAATTTCTCCGAATTCAAATTCTGAATGGCACAATTTTTTTCCTTCTTTCTTTATGTTTTCTTTTTTATTCCTATTTATTTTTTCCCACTTATTCCCTTTTATTTTTCTCATTCCTTCTTATCCCCAATTATTCTCTTTTTTTCCCTTTTTTCTTGTTAGTGGCGGAGCCACACTTCACTGGGGTGCATACCCTCAAAAAAAAAAAAACACACACACACTAGGAACTACCTAATTTATTTTAAGTGTGTCCCCTTAAATTTTAATCCAATAATAATTACATAATTTTTTTAATTAAAATATAAAATTTAAAATGGATAATGCAAATCCATTTAAATAGAAAATCAAATAAATAGTAAAATTTAAATATTATATCTTATGTCCAAAAATAAAATTACATTAATTTTTTAAAAAATAAAAAAATAAATGTTAACTTGTTTAACAATTTAAATTTACATTAAAAATCCAAACATACTTTTCATTTTTTTTTATTTTCACTTTTATGTACACTTTTTTTCCCTTTTTGCTTCTTCTTATTGCAATTTTTTAAGCCTTTCAAATTTAAAGTATGATTAATAAGTATTATTTATTACTTTAATTGCCAATTTGTAAGAAAATTTCACTTTTTATTGTAATTTTTAATATTGTGCTTATTAATTTTTGCTTTAATTGATTTTTTATTATTTTATAGATTATTTAGGTGTTTGTAAGTTGAATGTATATTTTAATACTGATCTCGAATAAAATTAACAAAATAGGTAATTTGAGTGATAATTAATTAAAGTGAAATATTTTCTTTTTGTTAATTTTGACAATATTGACATTGAGCTAATTATACAACGGCTTCAAAATATGAAATTGCATCGAAAATAATTATAAAAATTATATTTTTATTTGATTTTAAACATTATCTTTTTTCAATTTTAAATGAAATATATTGTCATAATATAATTTATGTAATTTTAATTTTAATTTTAATTTTAATTTTAATTTTAATTTTTAATTTTTAATTTTTAATTTTTAATTTTTAATTTTTAATTTTTAATTTTTAATTTTTAATTTGTGCTCCTGCTGACTCTAGGGTCCTAGCTTCGCTATTGTTTCTTATAATGTCATATTTTTTTCTTTTCTTTTTTTTTTTTATTTTCTCACTTATTTTTTCCCATTCTTTTTTCCTTTTTCCTAATGTCACATTTTTTGTAACACTCGAATTAATATAACCAAAAAGAATATTTAGTGAATTGGGATTTATGAATTAAGCTCCATTTTGGACACCCAAGCAAAAAAAATTGATGGAAAAAATATATGAGGACAAAATAAACTAAAATATAATGTAAATAAAAAAAAAGGAATTCAAACAAATAGAATGAGTTTAAAAGGAAATATGGAAGGACTTAAGAGGAATTTAGGAAGGACCAAAAAGAACTTTGGCCACAAAAATCTTTTCTTTCCTCTTTCCTTCCCTTCTTTCCTATGATTATGCCCTCATTTCTCTCCTATTTCCAGCCACCACCATCCGCTGCCCTCTTCCCTTCTGCGCCACCAGTCATCGGCCCTCTCTCTTCTGACGTGCGCGGCAAGGGAAGTAGTAACCCTCCTTCTTTCTTGTTGTATCTCTCTTCTTGGCTACCCTTTTTGTTGCCCTTCTTGAGTTGTGCCACCACCCACCAGAGCATCGCCGACCTCTTTCTTCATGAACAACAGCCACGAGGTATAACCCTCTAAAGACCCAAAAACAAAGAGATCAGTATAGGAATTTTTAGGGTTAGGGATTTGAGGTTAAAGATTTAATTTTTTTTAGGTTAAGGCTTGGATAAATTAAATTATTTACTTAATGCCATTAATTTTCTATTTAAGTTACATTATTTATGTATTTTGTGAGATTAATAGTTTAAATGGCTCTTGAAAATGTAGAAGAAGAAGAAGAAGAAGAAGAAGAAGAAAATCTAAAGAAGATGGAGAAGGATAAAGAAGTAGTTGATAGAGTTTGATTTTGAAGAGTGCTTTGAAGCCATTGAAACTTGATTTTATCATCAATTGAGGTTTGCAACCATGAAGATTTACCTTTCCTAAAATTTTATATAAATTATGTTTAGATTAAAGTTTATGGCATGATAAAATTTTGATATAATTAAACTAGAAATTTATGAAATTAATGAATGTAAGATAGGGTTTGTGTTGTTAACATGAAAACTAGTTGAATTAATACATTGCATTTTGCGGTAAATTTAAGAATATATATATATATATATATATATATATATATATATATATATATATATATATATATATATATATATATATATATATATATATATATATATATATTACAGTAAAATTTATTAAATAGGGGTTTTTCATATAATTAATTGAAATGGGAGTAGTAATAGTTATTTAAATAGTTTAATTTTGTTTATTTATTTAAATAGTTAATATAAAGAGAACGAATGTAAACTTAATTTAAAAATGCAATATCGATGGTATGAAATAATGTGAAGTTAATACATGTATCTAAATTAGTAAATGGATATCTTACAAATATACTTGTTACCGTGAATGTGAAATCCTCTATTTTTACTTGGAAATAGATGTGAGCTACTTGATAATGTAAAATATGTCTAAGATATTATATGACATGATTTAATCCTAGCAAATTACATATATATGCATAAATGTGGTATAATATTGAAAATATGGTACATTCAGGCAATGTGAAAAATTAAGTGGGAATTGCTTGGTGCTTGATGGCATATCCAACGATAATGAAATTGTCATAAGCTTTTGATAAAGCATCGAGAAATATGTGAAATTATAACTTTATTAATACTCTTAGTAAACTGTGGAAAAAATTACAAATAGTATATAATTGACCAGTCATAGGGATGAAATCTTGATTGATATTTTGGAAAATGGTATTTTGTATTATAGATTAATGACTTACCATCAAGTGTAAAAAGGGCAGTATCAAATTTCGACTATTTTTTACATTGAAAATTGGAGTGCAATGTCATGTTTCGATCACTTCATTTTGAAATTGGCTTTATAGTAGAGTGTAGTGTCAGATTTTGATTACTCTATTTTGAAATGGACTTTATAAAGGATTGTCATATTAGGTTTCGACCACTCCAGGCTATATAGATCAAAAAGGTCTTAATTTCACATATTCGCTCGATAATTCTTTTGGATTACTATAGGCAAAAATATATATTTTTTAATTCTTATATATATATATATATAATAAATACTTTAATTTTTTATTTATTGATGTATGAATATATTTTTTAATTTTTTTTTAAAAAATGCAGTTTTGCGTAAGGGAAGACAATATAGATATTTTCTTTTAATTTCTAATCGGACCTATAGTCTCGGGTCGGGTATAGGATGGGCATACCGCCGGCGGGCAAAATTGTCATTCAGCTCTGGGCCCACTGATTACTGATTAGCCAAACACATATAGGGATGATCACGGGGCAGGGATTTCCTGGCCCCGGCGGGGATTCGCCCCGTTCGGGACAGGGAATCCTCGAAATTTCCCCCCGCGGGAACGGGGGTGGGGGAAAAAAGTTTTTCGTCCTAAAATCGGGGACGGGGACGGGGAATGGGATCCCCGCCCCGCAAAAAAATATATATATATATATTAAAATATAATATTTTATAAATAATTAAAATATAATTTAATTTTATAATTATTAAGTTTTAAATTATTATTGATTTTAAATTTTTTATTTATTAAATATTATATTTTAATTTTAATTATTAATAAAATATTATATTTAAAAAAAAAACGGGGGACGGGGATCCCCGCGGGGCGGGAACGGGGGGAATTCTTCCCCCGACATTGGTGGCGGGGGCAGGGTGGGGAATCTCCGCCACTGGCGGAGGTGGGAGTGGGGGAGAATTTCCCGACCCTGTCCCGCCTCGTGATCATACCTAAACACATAAGTTATAGTAGTATGCTCAAAAAGCCATAAAAAGTGGGACCCGAATTTAACGGTTGGATCAAATCATGCATGGTAGCCACGCGTCACTGGATGCTAACACTAACTTTACTCGTGTACATATTTATAGACTAAAGACCCTTACACAGCATTATTTATATCCTCACCACTTCTCTGAACTTCCTAACTTAGTCATCATATAATCAGCCAATAGGTGTCCACAGTGAGATAACCAAGTGTCACCGACAGGTGACAATCAGAAATATCGGGAGTCGAGTCGCTTTTCAGATTTTTCGAGTACAATTAAGGGTTAATATAGTAAATTAACATGTTAAATATTCAATCTTGTTGTAGGTATTAATTAAAATTTGAAAATACTAAAAAACTCTTGAACTGATAATGAGAGGGAGATATATACGGGAATGAATTTAATTACGTGTTTTCCAAGCGAAAAGCTAAAGTAGTAAATCCCACACTTCTTCTCCGTCTAGCTTCTGCTTCCCCTCTCTCTCTATATTTCTGTTGGGTTTTCTATTTTCGATTTGGTTATGGTTTCTTGAAAATTTTGTTTTATTAGAAGAGTGGATGAATGGGTTGTGGGTTTTGAAAAAGCTGTTTCTTTTGTTAGTTTTTTTATTTAATTACTGGGTGAAGAAGAAATAAAGTAAAGGGGAAATGCGGAAATCGTTTAAGGACTCGCTTAAGGCTCTCGAAGCTGATATCCAGTTTGCCAATACTCTGTAATTTTCTCGCCTTATGTTTCTGTTTTAACTATTTTGTAATATAACCTGTGTTCTCTGTTTCTGGGTTTTAGCCAATTTTAAATTTTGAATAGAGATCATTTAGATTTTGGAGAACTCTGTTGATCTTCTTATCTGGGTTAAAGATCATGTTTTAAGCTTTGTTTATCGCGTTAATTTGGATTTGGTGAATTTTTTTTCTTGTTTTTTGTTTTAGCTGATCGAACTTTAATAATGGAGGAAGCTGTACTTTCTGGAGGCCTTGAATTTGGAATTTCTTTTGCGGATAAGAGAATTAGATAGATATTTCTGTTTTGTTTCATGATATTTCTCCTACTGAGAATGGGATTGTTAGGCCTTTCACCTACTATTGTTCTCTGTTGGTGTGTTGTTTAAATCACATGCAAGTGGAAAAGGGGGTAATGGATCATGATATTCTTGAAATCCACATATAATTGGCTGTAGTGCAGATCTTTATTTCCTAAAGGGGTATTTATGTCACTTTGAGCTGTGAGTGTTTTATAAATCATATTGCGGATAAAAAGCTCTCATCTGTTTGGAATTTTGTCGTGTGTTTATTTGCAATAATGAAGATAAGAACGTTTATTTTTAAAGACAAAAATAAAAAGCTCGAGTTTCAGAAGTTCTCTATGTGGAGGAAGTGGGGTTTTGATTTTTATGTGCATGATCAGCAATAGTTTTTCCAATTTAGCGCACTGAAAACTACACTCGATTTTGCTAGAAAGCACTTAATTGCAGTGGCGTGTTAGAATACAAAACTAAAGGTGCGGATTAGTTAACAAAACACAAACCAGTGTCTGATTGCTATTTAAGTGGGACTGATTAATGATACCCATGTAAGCCAATTATATTTTTGAAGTCTTGCAAAACTCTGATCAGGTTTACCCTTAAGCTGTTGAGCATCCAATATGGCATCTTGAATGGGTGCTAAATGACTTTTGCTCAAACAAGGAAATGTAGGAAACTTGATCTCATTTTGCTTGGATTTGTATGTTTTTGTTATGAGGCGGTCAGTCTGTTTGCATGAATTTGATGATATTGTCAGTGGTTTCATTCTGCTCTCTGAATTCAATTGACACACATCTGCTTGTGACACAGGGCTTCTGAATATCCAAGGGAATTCGATGGGGCCTGCCTTCAAATGAGGTTATCCTATAGTCCTGCTGCGCAGTTTTTCCTTTTTCTTGTTCAATGGACAGATTGCCATTTTGCTGGTGCATTGGGATTTCTTAGAATTCTCATCTACAAGGTGATTTGCCTTTTATTTCTATAAAACATTTGATGTTTTCGGTACACTGGAACTGCTATCTAACTGCTAATACTGTTGTCTTTTCCTTAATGCCAAGGGTGTGTAATAATATGATGTTGTATAACAGGCTTACGAGGACGGAAAAACAACAATGTCCATTCAGGAAAGAAAGGCCAGTTTAAGAGAATTCTATGGTGAGTATCTTGAAGGTAGCTGATATTTTTCTGTGCAGCCTGGTGTGTTTGCTGCTTTATTTATCTTCTTGTTTTCTTGTAATCACGTTGTCAGTGGTGGAACATTTTTGCCCATTTGGTCTTGTTGACAGGGGTGATATTTCCATCTTTATTGCAACTTCAAAGAGGAATCAATGATGTAGAAGAAAGGAAACAGAAAGAGATTTGTTCTAACTACAAAAAGAAAGGCGAGATGGACAGAGGAAAGCTCTCTGAAATTGATCTGGAGAGAGAAGAGGAATGTGGAATTTGCTTGGAGATAAACACCAAGGTTGTGTTGCCCAAATGCACTCATTCAATGTGTATGAAGTGCTATCAAAATTGGTAAGCTAAGCTAACACTTATATTATACTTTGTATATATGTATGTGGTATATGTATCCTTCCTTTTGGTAAGTCCACATGAATACACATAAGGGAAATACAATCAGATTTTGTTTGGTTAATGGTTGTTATCTAGGGCATGCTTTCAGCCCCACCAGTGAAATGATATAAGGGCAGTTAAATTCCCATGATCTACAGAGTTCATTTGCTGGAATTACTAATGTTTAGAAGTTTTTCATGTAGGTTATTTTGTTTTCTTTCCCACCATTTTAAAAGAATAGATTATGCTTATCTTGTTTAAAAAAATATCTTTTCAGTCAAGTGTTCTGCCTGAGGATTGTCTTAAGAACCATCATGGTAGATCCCGACTAATATGTTAAGCCCCCACCTCGACCCGACTGGTGATACTAGTTATGGAGAAATCCTTTATATAGGAGAATCACTGAATCAGGTGTAGGAGTTGATTCTATTAATTAAAAAATTCAAATGGCCTGCAACAGAAACTGGAGGGATGAAATATTTTAGCTTAGAACTCCTTGTAAAGCTAAGGTTAGAGCATTGCCCAAAGCAACCCTGCAAGCTTTCTCCGCTGGTTCCCCTGCCTATCTCCTCCATAAACTAACAAAAGTCAGAATAGTCTTCCTGAATCTTTCTCCACACACTGTGTGGCGGGGAGAAAGAGAAGCTGAAGCTGTTGCTTGCTGTTGGACCTGGAGCAGCAGAACTATGTTGTTAAGATCTTAAAGAGACCTGCCCCTGTGTAACTGTTATTGAATTAAAACACTACACTCTGTAGTATACCAGTTGATGTAACTGATTGATGCTCTGATCTCGATAGGTGGACACGTTCACAATCATGTCCTTTCTGTCGGGATAGTCTAAAGAGAGTGAACTCCGGTGACCTATGGATCTACCCCAGCAAAAATGAAATTGTTGACTTGTCATCAATTACCAGGGAGAATATAAAGAGATTATTTGTTTACATTGACAAGTTGCCTCTCATTGTTCCAGATCCAATGTTTACTACGTACGCTCCCCGTTACCGTTGAGTAATGTGCCTGTTGCAGTTGTGCATAAATATAGTTGTTGATTGTGATTATTGTTTCTCCATCAGGAACATGTTGAGAACTGTAAATAACTATTTACTCATTTTGTTCATTTATGGCCTGCGTTTCTTTGTTTGAGAAACAAAATACCTGTCCCCAAAGTATGAACACAGGTTACTAACCTTAATCCATTGATAATAGTTGAAGGTTATTGTTGGCCCCCGTCTCTCGTTGCAAATCTGCGCCACGTGAGAGGTTAAAAAACAAGCCATTAAAAGGATTTTCAGGGATTAATATATTCATGATCACTAACTTATCTAATAATCTATAAGTAATTAAATTATTTTTTGTAACGAAATTATCACTGAATTTCGTACTATTTTGTGTAAAAGTTATTTTGATATAGTTTCAATAAAAATTATCGTTAGAGTGCATGTGTAGCACGTCATGTCATTTATTTGTGCACATGTGGTGTCATAATAGCTATTTTTGCACACGTAGCGTGCAACGTCAGTTTGTATACACGTGATATGTTATGTCAGCATTTCAGAAAGAGTTATCATTGAAAGTTGGTTAAGATGATTTTTATGCAAAATAATTGGGTGAAATTAACTCAAATTTTCAGTAAACATTATAAAGCCTAATTTTCATTTTTTTTTTCTTTTAAGGATAAGAGGATTTTAAATATTTTTTTTCCTGAAAAGAGTTACGGATCAAATGAGTTATTAGCGGTTCAATTTGGAGTTGGGTAAAAAATATATATATATATATAGGTCATATGGGTTGAATCTGTAAACTTGGTCAAAAGTTGATAGGTCTAATGGCAAGAATTGTGAGATACAAAGAAAAAAGAAAAAGCCAAAGATTCTTACATACAGTATTTTTCATTTTTTGAATCATATACAGGAAGGTTTTGGCCTTCGAAAAGAAATAAGCAGTTTGGAGATATTGGATCTAATTAAAATACGAGTAACAAGAGTTAGAAATGAACCTATTGTTTGCTTCTTTTTTTTTATATCAAAATTGATTTAAATTTAACTATTGATTTTTATTTGGTAAAGTTATAAATCTTTAATTACAATCAGACTTGAATTGAATGTATCGAATTAAATTGGAAGGAACGAATTAATACTTGATATATGCAAATATATTTTAATCAATTTTAGATTAAGGGTAAATTTTTGTTCTTTTTTAGTCATGATATATACAAATATATTTTAATTTATTTTAGATTAAGAATAAAATTTGGTTTCTTTTTGCTTGGTCAGTTTTTGCCATTAAAAGCATTAAAATAATCAGATTTTATCTTATTTTGGGATGAAAATTTCAGTGACTGAAAAAATAGATTATGCGAGGCAAAAAATTAACAAATCAATAAATAGATCAAGCAATAGACACGAATGGGAAGGAGAAATTAGCTACCAGAAAAGAAAAAAAAGAGGAAAAGGCAGTAATTGGGTGAATTTTTTTACCTATAATGTGACATGCACGTGCTCCATGTGTCATTTAATGTGTTTGATGGTTGCTTGACTCGTGTCATGCTTTGTCTACGTAAGCAGTAAATGGTTAATATACGGCAATGTAGTCAACGTTAAAGGTAAGTTACAGTAGTGATATAAATATTTCATTTTGCAAATATGAAAAGTAAAATTGTACCACATAAAATATTAGGGATAAATTTATCCATTTTGGCAAATATCAAGGGTAAAAATGTACATTTGGCCTCTCATCACATGATATGCACGCACGCTCCATGTCATCTAATATGTCCAATGATTGATTGACATATGTTAATTTTGTGCACATCAACGGTCAATAGATGATGATGATGAGGTTAACATTAATGTCAAGTTAAGGTAATATTTTAAATCTTTTATTTTGCAAATATGAGCAGCAAAATTGTATCATATGAAATTTGTCCA
Organism: Excoecaria agallocha; assembly: GCA_037975025.1. Lineage (NCBI taxonomy): Eukaryota > Viridiplantae > Streptophyta > Magnoliopsida > Malpighiales > Euphorbiaceae > Excoecaria > Excoecaria agallocha. The sequence continues at coordinate 56,294,176 of CM075806.1, read as the reverse complement.
TTTTGACAAATATCAGAGGGGAAAAAAACACATTTAGCCTTAGTAATAATTTCAAAACTTATTAGACATTATTTTAATTTTTATATTAATTTAATTTATTATTAATTTTTTCATGCACACGTTAACTTTTTTTTTTAAATTGTACAAGTACCATAATTCGGAGTTGGACAGTGTTGAATTAAATGGTCTTGAAATTATCAAAATTTTAGATTGAATTATATTGATTTTTCATTACAATTCAGAACTGATTTTTTTTATTTTCAATATAGTTTTGATCCTTCAAAATTTTAAACAATTTCGAAAATTTGCCATTTTCAAATAAAATTGGACTTTGCTCAGCATTTGAGGTTAGGTTATCTGGTTAATAGCTCGATCCGTTCAACTAACATGAAGCGTGAATTTCATATTAAGATTTGGCTGTCCTTTTGCTCTATATGCAAATCACAGATTATTTTTTTCAGCCTTAAAACTTGATTTACTGATGTTGTTGCTGCTATAAATTTTGCTTCTGCATTAGATTGTGCTACAATCTTGGCTTTTTCAAGCACCATGAAAAATCCCAGTACCTAGGCGAAATTAATATCCTGAAGCACATACTTGATTACGGTAGTGATCATCCCAAAGCTTATATGAAAATCAACAAAACTTAAAGTTTTGACACTTTTCATACTTGATTATATGATCAACAGTTCCTTTAATATATCTTAAAATTCTTTTTGTTGCTCTTAAATGCATTTCACTAGCATAATGCATAAATCAAGATAAGAGACTTATAGAAAATAGAATATCTGGCCTTGTTGCGACAACATACATCAAGCAACCAATCAGACTTTTAAAGTATACTTCATCAATTTTATCAATACAATCTTTTTTGCTTCGCTTCTCCTTTTGATTCATTGGTGTGCTTATTGCTTTGCACTCTGTGAAATTTCTTCAATATCTCCTTTGCATACTTCTTTTGGCAGATGAAATGAAATTTTTGCCTCGTTTGATTTCCATCCCAAGAAAATAGGTCATGAGACCAAGATTAATCATTTCAAAAACCCGCATAATTTCTTGTTTGAATCCCTCAACTAGCTCTAAATGATTTCTTATCACCAAAAGATCGTCAATACAAAAGACACTATGAGATAGTCATTACCTTTATGTTTCACACAAAGAGTGGACTCAAATAGACTTTTAACGAATCTAAGTCTGAACAAATGCTTATCTACGTTGTTGTATCGGGCTCGTGGCGCTTGTTTTGGCCTATAAAAAGCCGTTTTGAGCAAGAAGACTTTATTTTCTTATCCATGCTGCACAAAACCTTCTAGTTGCTCCACATATTTCTTCAAGTAGTACACCATTTAAAAAGGCTAATTTGACATCTAACAAGAATACTTTCCAGCCTTTATATGCTGCTATTACTAGTAATTACATCTAATCTAACAACAAAAGCAAACATATCAGAATAATCAACACTATACATTTGTGCATGCCATTTGACTACATGTCTGGCCCTATATTTGTTGATGGAACTATTTGCATTTAGCTTTGTTTTGAACACCCATTTCATGCTAATAACTTTCTATTTTTTTGTCTTTCAACCAATTCCCAAGTCTAATTTTTCTGAATCATTGACATCTCTTATTTTCTTCCATTTTGGATCTTTAAGAGCTTTTCATGTTCAGCAGGTTCATATAATGCCACATTGCACCTTTGATAAATGTCTGAAAGTAGCCTTGTTCCTCTAATTGAAGGTTCATCTTCCAATTCATTTTGCCATTGGTTGGTTGTGTGCAACCCTTTTATTCTTTGCAAGGTATTCTAATCCCATTTCTAATCTTCATTAAAGTGCACATCCTAGATATAGTCATTTTTTCTGTGGAAGGATGATACACCTTGTAGGCTTTAGAAAAAGAGCCATAACTTATGAAAATTCCTATAATTGCCTTTTTATCAAGTTTGTCATACTTGACTTATGGAATATGAACCAAACACTTTAAGGAAATTTAGTAAAGGTTTGAACCCATCCAGGCTTTAAACAGAGTTTTATCTTTTAAAGCCTTGGTTGGTAAGCAATTTTGTTGAAATACCATTGTGTTAGATTTTTCTACCCAAAAGACATTTTGGCAATTCCTTCACATGCAATATACATCATACCATTTCCATTACATATATGTTCTTCCTTTTGCTAACTCTATTTTATTATGGAGTATAAGGTGCTATGAGCTGATGTTCAATACCTATTTTTTCACAAAACAAATTAAATTTTGTTGAAGTGTATTATGATAGTCCAGAATTATATCTATGTTTTAATGTGTTTTTAAGTGTGTTTTGTAGTTAATTTAGTGTTAATTTATGTGTTTTATGTTTAAAGTTTTTGTGTTTTGAACATTTAGTGTTTAAGTTTAAGTTGTGCTATTTTTGCAGGTTTAAAAGGTTAATTTTAAAAATCAACCTAGCTGGGACAATTATTGGCTCAGTCGGGTCAATTGTTAAAGTTTCAATTCAGTTCAAATTCAAATGATCCGGCTGGGACAGTCTGGTGGTCCCATTGGGTCACTTTACACAAAAAAGATAGATTCATGTGACCTGGCTATGTCACTTTGTGGTTGCACTGGTCCATTTGGCAGAATACTGGAAAATTAGAAGTTTTTTATAGATCCAAGTCTTCTTGTGGTGGCCTGACTCCTACAAAATTAGGTCTTTTTAGTGTTTTTAGAAAAAGAGAACATGAGATAGGTAGTTTTATCTTAACTTATACTTAGTATTATTAATTTTATTTCAATTCTTTAGCATTCTACTCTTTAGGGTTTATTCAAGCTTGTTTTCCGTTGGTTTTCAAGAGTGGAAAATCAAGTCAGAATTTCTCTTATGAGTATATAGTATTCAATTTATCATTCTTTTATTCATTTTTTTTATCATAAACAGCGAGTAGTCTTTTACTTTTGTTAAGGGAAACTTGAACCCTTGTTTTCTTAACTGTATTGACTCTCAATTGAGCTTAACTTCAATATAAGTTTGTTATTTATTAATTTCTTTGCTCAATTATATTTTTTATTATGTTTCAATTTATATTTAGTGTATCGAATAGATGGTTAAATGTGAATTTGATTTACTATCAATGATATGCATGCTCTTATTCTTGTATACTTGTGTTAATTTACTCATGTGTTTTGGAAATTGAGGTAGGGGTTTTATAATCATTGGTATATCAGATTTAAGAAATTGAACTAGGAATAAATGCAAGTTAAGTGTTTCGAAAGAATATTTGACTGAAATTTAGGAGTCCAAAACTAGAAGTTTATGCTAGGTATTTGATTGTTCTTAACTAGGGGATCTAATATCTAGAAGGATATTCTGAATGAGATATCTGAACTTAATTTGGTTTTCCATAACAATCTTGTATTATTTTGAATCAAATCAATTTCAGTAGGAGACGAGGTGGATAGTTCCCTTAGCAAAAGTATTTTAGTCATCGATTTTTATCACCAATTTAATTCATTTCTATTTTTAATTAATTTTAGTTTAGTCTTAGTGTTCAATTTATTTGATTGCTTAAATTAGTTCAGTTTAATAAATAATTACCTTCTAAAACTTAGGAAATTCTTTCACACAATATTTGTTTCAAAATCTGAAATTCACAATCTCTTGGGTATGATATTCTAGGGTCTTCATCTTATTTTTCTATATTACTTACCGATCTAATACACTTGCTAGACACCATTCATATTCCTTTCCATTATTTGATCTCAAAATTTGAATTTGCAATCACTTTGATTTTCTACCTTTTTTTTTGAACTTTCGAAAGACTTTAGCAGTTTTAATTTGAATTTCAAGAAAAAAATCTAAAACATTCTTGTAAGATGAAAAGGATGTAGGAAAGGCTAGGGTTGAGAAAAAAAATCGAAAAATGGTTAACTAAAAAATCGATTCAAAATTGAATTAGCATATTCTCTTACTATTAATAAATTTTAGATTTTTTTATTCCAATTTCGATTTCGGTCCACAATCTAAAAAAATTGACAATTTTGGTTAACTGACCGGTTTAATTATTATTATATATATAATTAAAAACCTTATTGGTTTTTTTATTTATATAGGGCAAATGATCAGCAAGCATCTATAAACCTCTCGTCATGTTCAGATTTTTTATTTTCTACATTCTTTATAGATGATAATGACTAAGTGTCTTATGCCAAATTTTTATGGTGCTATATAACACGCCAAAAACTTCTAATTCCATAAATAGTACTTTTTGAACTGTAAATAATACAATCTGAGATAATGGTACCACTCAAGACTTATAATGTATGTTATCGGGCATTGGATAGAACTATTTAAGGATAACCAATGCCTTAACTTATAGGTTTAAATGAGTTCATTTAAAGGTTAAAAAATTAAAAATAAAATTCGGGCAGTGGTTCCACATGAATAATGCACACTTTGACTAGAATTTTACCAAAGTCAAACTTTGACTCAAAACTTTTTAAAATTTAATCTAACCTTAGGCATTCATATTGAATGATAAAAATGGCAATTATAATGTGGGAAGTGTAAATAAATTTTAGACAAAAAGTAACTTATCAAATTGTTACATTTATCGTCAAACAGAAAAAATTTACCAAAACGACACAGTTTTGGCCCTAAAAATCTCAACACTCTAAAGAATGATTGATATAGATTTTTAAATCATCATATAAAGATATTTTGATAAAAAAATTTAATAAATATTATTGACAAATAGAAGGATGACAAGTGGCATAATTATAACCATTGGATCAAACAGAGACCAAACCAATCATGGCCATCCACTTGAACTTATATATATGAGAGAAATGTGTGCAAAAAATTCAAGAACATACACTTCTCTTATGGCTAAAATACTCTCCCTCTCCTTCTCCTTTAATTTTTCTTGTATTCTTACTGTGAAACAAGTTGATTCCTACCTCCTAAACTTGATTTTAAACCTTAATCCACCTATATATACAAGAAAGGAAGAGAAATTAACGAGAAAAGTTGAAGAACATAAATGACCAAGTAAGTGTAATTTTGAGTTTTTGATGAATAACGATTATATTAGGTGTAATTAGTTTGATTATTAGTAAAATTTGATGAAAGTGTTGATAAATTAAGTTAACTTTCTTACTCACGAAATTTGGCCATTGAAGGGAATCAAGAGGAAGAAAGGAGAAAAAAGAAAGGAAAGGAAATAAAGTGAAGAGAAGAAGCAAAAAAAGAAAGATTTTGGCAGCAAAATAAGTTTGTGAATACTTAAACTCATAGTTTCATGTATTATTTGTCTATCAAGGTGTATTTTTTATGTGTAAATTTGTTTATAAGATGGAATTGATGCAAGAACTTGTAACTAAGTAGAATGTGATATGAAATTGTTTCAATAAGGAAACTTTAATGGAAATGTGTAGTCATGTTATGGACATAATTGATTAAGATAAAATTTTTTATGAATTTGATACAAATATGTGAAATTAAACTTGTATAATGAGTATAGATTATGTGAGACTTTTTAATATGCTTAAAATGGGTTGAATGCAAATTAAAGGTGAAAATTCTATATGGACTGAAATATGTGCATGAGTAAATGTGAGGTTTAGAGCTAATAACTTGATGGTTAAGTATGAACTAATATGATAATTATGATCTAAATGCATAAAATGTGAAATTGAGCATTATCGAATAAGGAGTGAGCATTATGGACAAAAAGTGTTTATAACCAACTTGATGTGTGACCTTGATTGAACTATATGTGATTATTAATGAGTTTAAATGAAGTAATAAAAATGTAGATTATGCTATGAGTATGGTAATAAAGACTATGTTTCAATGGAGAAATAAATATGCTTATATGACTAAAATATGAGATGGAATAACAAGTTAAAATTTAAAAAAAAAGTGGATTTATTGCCCTTAGTAGGTTAGTGAGTACACCAAAGGTATAAGCTATGCACGGCTATCTATAAGGACACACACTGCAGTTTTGAGTCATAGCGACTCGTATTTGTAGGCCAATGGCAATATACAAGGTTATACGGTTGATAAAATTAGTGCGATGCAGAATATAGTTCAACCGAAGTGATGATCTTTAAGTGGTCACTTCGACATCATTCAAGCCTATAGGGTCCACGTCTTATTTATTTGACTCGCTACAATTTCCACTTGAGTTACTAGGAGCAATGGTAAAAAGAAAATATGAAAAGGAAAAATAAAAGAAATTGTGAATTGATTAAATTGGAATATTATGAGTATATAAATATTAAATAATATGCATGTAGTATGTAGTAATATGATTAATTTATACCATTTGTGTAATTATTAAATTGAGAAATTTTATGTATGATTTAAGTAGTGCATACTTGTGTGTGTGTGTGTTATTTGTGCATAAGATTACATGAAAATATGAATTGAGTATTTGCCACTGAGTGAATAGTTTAACGCATAAAATTATTTTTCTACTCGTAGGTTCCAAGTAAAAAAAAAGGGTTAAAATAGGATAGAGGATCTGCAAGGAGCTAGCTGGAGGACTATTTTGTAGTATTGTTAAAAAAATATATGAATTACAACTTGGTATGTATATAAATAAAGAATTAAGAATTTATGTGACTAGTATATAATTTTGACCGATAATATATGTGGAATGAGATAGTACAAAATATATGTGATGTAATATAAATTTATTATATTATTGATCAGGTGATTATGAAATGAGACAATGCCAATTTTCAAAAGAAACTTTGAATTTTTTTTCTATTAGTTAACCTACACTCAGCAAATTTTGGCCAATGTCAAGCACATAAAGAACATCTGTAATTGTCTTTGTACTTGAACTCGTTGTGATTTCAATAGTTCTTTTTCCTTTTGCAGGAATATAGCCACCATTTCTTATCTGAACCTTATCCATTCTAGTGGGCTTTAACTATTTGAAAAGAGACTTGTCATATGTCATGTGGTTTGTACAACCTCTATTAATCAACCAAGATTCTAATGGACTCTTGATAAAAAAACATGTTGCCACAAAAATATGATCTTTTTCATCTTGATCTGCAACTTGGGCATTAGCTTATTCCTTTCGAATTTTCCTTTTGGAAATCACTATTTTATGTCTAAGTTGACTGAATTTGGTGCACTTAGCCTTTGGCCTCCTCTAACATTTGAATATGGAGGACCTATTTTGTTAAAGTGCTAATAAGGTGGATAATTTTTCTTTGAATTTTTACCCTTGCTATGATTTTAATTGTTTGCAGAGTTTTTGTTGCTTGATGTTTGGTTTTTCTTCTTATGCTTTCTAGTTTTTGGTGCTTAGATGGTAAACCTCCTTCAATCAATTGATCTTGCCTCTGTTGCTCTTGTGTTTACAAAGCATTTGACAACTCTACCAAAGTGATCCTAGAATGTTTTTGAGGTGGTTATAGAATTTTCATATCTTTCAGGCACCATCACAAGAATTTTTACAACAATTCTCGAAGTAGTAAATTTTTAGTGCCTAGTAACCTTACTTTATTTACAATATCCAATAGTTTGTTTGAGTATTCTTTAATGGTCTCAGACTCCTTCATCTTTTATGATTTAAATTACCTTATCAAATTCAGCACCTGTATTCCTTAAATTCTTTTATCTCCTACATAGTCTTCCCTTAAGTAATCCCAAACTTATTTTGCTGATTTGAGAGACATGATTCTTGTGAAAGTGGATGTTTAAAAAGATGGCAAATAAATAAGCTTTCACCTTAGACTTTCTGGATTTTCTCTTTTAGTGATTTTTTATTTGGGCTATGGTGGGATTGTTTGGTAGTGGAGGAATTTCATAATCCTCTTTTAAAGCTTCCTAAAGATCTAGAGCATTTAGGTAAGTTTCCATCTTTACTGCCCAAAGTTTATGGTTGTTTCCATTGAAGATAGGAGGGGTAACTTGAGAAAAATTTACTTCAGCTTTTATCTTACATATCCTGTAAAGAAGACTGCTTTGGTACCAATTGTTAGTTTTAAAAGAAAAAAATGAAGATGCAGAGAGAAGATGAAAATATAAAGGAAGGGAAAGTGAATTTTATTCAATTAGTGCCCTTATATTTAAATAGATGAAGAATAAAAAACTACTACAATATTAAGGTGTAGCCATGCTTATCTTTGAAATTTGAAAGAATTAAACGAAGGAGATGGTTTAATTTAAAGATGCTTGAAGATGGCAATATGAAGCTTCAAGTTTAACAAAAATTTCATTTAGATTTTTGCAGCCTTAAAATATTTTAAGAAGGCTCTAGATATCTCTCCTTGTAATATGTGCAACTATTCTTCAATAAGTTATTTTTTATGCCTATAAATGTGTGTTTGTACGTAATTAATTGAAAAGATAAAAATACATAAAATATTTTGTAAAAAATGAAAAGGAAGGAAAAGAAAGGAAATTGTTTTTACATGCAAAAATTCTATTTTTTTCATGAATGAATGCTCTATTTTCTTACAATTTTCTTCTTTTCATGTCCTTTTTTAATCTTTTTGTTGTTTTTACATATATGCCTCTCTACTCTAATCTCGCTCTCATCCACATCCTTTTATAGTTTAGAAAATTCTTGTCTAGCTCTAAATGCATGAATTTTTCTATGAATCGGATCTATATAAATCTCTTATGTATTTTTCCCAAGTTTAAAAATGATTTACTAGGATAAAATAAATATCATTCCCCTTTCCTTTTTTGTTTATTTGTAATAAAATTATAAGATAATAATCAACACACACATATATATTAATTAGCTTGCAAAGAATAAAATGGATGGTAATTTGATAAAAAAATTAAATATAAGAGGATGTATGATTTGTTAAAAGAAGGTTAGATGGGGGAGCTTACCTCTTTCCTAACATAGTAGTGGTGGCAGGCTTTCTCTCGAGCTTTTTGATATATGAAAGACAGTCAATAATACCAAGAAACAGATACCAGACAAAGAAGCACGAGGCCTTTATCCTTTTGGTTGCCTGAAAGGTCATTCGACCAAGGATAATCTTTTCTTTTAGTATCATTTCACTTTTACGCATAACAATATAGTGAAGAAAGTACCAACCTCTAATATCTTTGACATGGCAACAATTTAGACATTTTGCAATTAATGATCTCTTCTTTTATTGTTTTAGTCCCTCAGTATGTTGGTAAGTGAAAAGGTGTTCTCTTATTGTTCTCCTCCAACATTTTTTTCACCATTTCTTTAAATCTGAACTAGATTGCATAGTGAAGTTGAGTCCACCCATTTTTATCAACTTCCCTACTCAAACTATTCCTCTTTTATGGCCAAGTAAAGTCGAGTTTTCCACTCATCATTGTTGAAATAAAGAATACATGTCATTAATAATTTCTAGTTGTCACTTAGTTATATGGACCAAGTCTATAGTCTTAAGCACGTTTTTTATTTTTCAATTGCATTCACCTAGTCTCTAGGAGTTAAGCTCCACTATTTGCATTTGTTTCATTATTCATTGCATTATTTTCATATTTCAATTGTATTGTTGTCTATTTAAAAGCCATAATGCACAATAGACAGGGAGAGTTTACAAAATAAATTTTCTTTTAATTGTGTTAGTGGTATCAGAGTCATAAACTGATCAAAAGTTAGAGTGCTACAATAGTGGCTTAAGAGAGCAAAAGAGCAATGAGTGAGCAGTAACAATACAACTACTTTACAGTACCGATGTCAACAAAAGCCTTTGCTCAAGCAACAATTCCTCGTTTCGATAGTCATTATGACCGTTGGAGCATGCTAAATGGAAAATTTCTCAAATTAAAGGAATATTGGCAGGTCGTCTCTAAAAGGATTACTAAACCAGCAATAGGCACAATATTGACAGATGGAAAAATTCAGAACTTAACGGACTATGACTAAAGGATTTGAAGGCAAAGAATTATCTCTTTCAAGCAACTGATCGTTCAATCTTGGAAACCATTCTTTCCAAGGATACTTCAAAGTAGATTTAGGATTCTATGAAAAGAAAGTTTTAAGGATTAGTAAAGGCGAAGAGGCAGTAGCTTTAAGCACTTTGATAAGAGTTTAAATTACTCTAAACGAAATATGGAGATTCAATATTTGATTTTTTTTCTCAAGGATGATGGCAATATTCAACAAGATATGGGTTCATAGTGAGAGGATCAATGGAGGATGTGACTGTAGTAAAAAAAAAATTCTTTGTTCAATGAAACTTAAATTCAATTTTGTGGTTTATTCAATTGAAAAATTTGAGGATCTAAACTTCTTTTCAATTGACAAATTGCAAGGCTCTCTAATAGTTTATGAGTTGTAAATGAAGCAACAAAAAGACACAGAGGAGCAACCATTACAAGCATCATCTAATTATTGTCTTTCAGCTTCAAAAGGCACAGGCCAAAGCAATGGCAGAGGCAGAGGTGACGATGAAGGAAGAAACTCTCATTCTTAAGGTGATGGAGTTTCTATATTTCAAGTAAAAGGAAAAGGAGGACTTAGAGGCAGAGGAAGAGGTAGTGGACAAGTTGAATGTGGAATTTTATCGATGGTATAAGTATGGACAATACAAATCTGAATGTTGAACTAATTTTTCCAACAATGGAGGAAAATCTAATTTTGCAAAAATTTAAGTGGAGATATCCTTATTAATGGTTTGTCATGATAAAGAAGAAGCCAAAAGAAATCCCATGGTATCTTGATACAGGGTACAACAATCATATGTGCGGTGACAAGTCACTTTTCTCCAAGTTAGAAGAATCATTTTGAGATACTATGAAATTTGGAAACAATGCCAAGGTCTTAGTTACGAGAAAAGGGTAGGTAATCATTCACACCAAAAATGATACTATACAAGTAATTTTTAATGTCTCGTATGTTCCAGATTTGAAGATAAATTTGTTATGTATTGGTCAATTGCAAGAGAAGGGTTATGAGATATTGATAAAAAAGGGAGTATGTCGTATTCATGATGAAATATTAGGCTCAATTACTTAGGTTTTGATGACTGTAAACATGATGTTTCTACTGTATTTCAACAACATTAACCAATCATGTTTTACAGCAAAATTGCAAGATGTTATCTAGCTTTGGCACTATCATTACGGTCATTTTAATTTTGATGGTCTAAGGACACTTCAATAGAAGGATATGGTTCTTATCTTTCAAGTTTCACAATCCATTTCAAGATTTGTGAAGAATGTGTTATTAGTAAACAACATTGAGATCCATTTCCCAAGGGAAAATCATGAAGAGCAATAAAGTTGTTGCAGCTTGTAAACTCCGACATATATGGGCCAATCAATCTATCTTTTGATGGAGGTAAAAGATATCTTATTACCTTTATTAATGATCCAGGTAAAAAAAAACCTATGTTTACTTCTTATAGAAGTGTCTGAAGTTGTACAAGCTTTCAAAAGCTTTAATGTAGTTGTTGAAAAAGAAGCAAGCTATCCCATACAAGTGTTACGCACAAATCATGGAAGGGAGTATACATCAAGTGAATTTGTAAGATTTTGTGACACTTATGGAATTAAAAGGAAATTGATAGCAGCTTACACACCACAATAAAATGGTGCGTGTGAAAAAAAGAATCGCATGATTATGAATATGGTGAGAAGGTTGTTGGTGATGAGCAGCAGAATATCATAGAATATTTTGCCAAAAGTATTCAATTGAAGTGTCTACATCTTGAATAAAAGCCCAACTATAGCTGTTCGAAACATGACACCAAAAAAGGCATGGAATGGTCGTCAACTAGTGGTGGATCACTTTTGAATTTTTGGATGAATGGCTTATGCATATGTCCTTGATAAAAAAAGGAAAAAAGTTAGATGACAAAGGTGAAAAGTGCATATTTCGTAGTCTACTTAATCACTCTAAAGCTTACAAGCTTTATAATCCAATCACAAAGCGGATTTTCATTAGTTGAGGAACAACCAAGCAAAATTTGCAGTAGCAGTAGCATGTGCCTCTCAAGCAATTTGGTTGAGGAACATTCTTGAAGATTTTCAGTCTAATTAAGAAAGTTCTGCTACAATTTATTATGACAATAGTTCAACCATCCAGCTATCTAAGAATTCAATTTTCCATACAATGAGCAAACACATTGATGTCAAATACCACTTCTTATGTGACCTCACAAAAGAAAGAATAGTTGCACTCATTTCCTATAAAGGTGAAGATCAACTTGTTGACTTGTTTACAAAGCTCCTCAAATTTGCTACTTTCTAAAAGCTCAGAAAATTACTTAACATCTATAATATGGAAGATGTTGTGCAAAGGAAAGTGTTTTGCAATCAAGCATTACTAAACTAATGTTTACAACATTAGTTTAAGGGAGAGTGTTGAAATGGAGAACACTTGTCATGAATAATTTCCAACTATCACTTAGTTAAATGGACCAAGTCCATAGTTTTAGGCATGTTTTTAATTTTTCAGTTGTATTCACCAAGTCTTTAGGCGTTAAACTCCACTATCTGCATTTGTTTCATTACTCTCTACATTATTTTCGTATTTCAGTTGTACTATTGCCTATTTAAAGGCCATTATGCATAACAGATAAGAAAGTTCACAAAATAAATTTTCTTTTTGTTATGTCAATCATTGCTAAGGTAGTAAACTTTGGATCTTAAATGGTCAATATAGCTAAACCAAAGGCCCCAAATAAGCATTAAACTTATTTATATTGCCTTATACTGCCACTATGTATAAATTAGCGATTACTTGAATATAAAATAAACTTGTCTTAATATATATATATATATATATATATATATATATATATATATATATATATATATATATATATATATATATATATATATATATATATATATATCAGAGCCTGGTAGGGGGAATATGGGTGTAACTTGGTTAAGCTATGAGCCAGAGTTTCTTTGAAAATTTACTTATAGTGAAGTTATTATAGTATTATTTAAGATATATTTAAAATAAATAGATATTTTATCTAAATTAGAAAACTTGAGCCTTGCTGGGGATTATTTTAGTTAACTTATCAAGATTGAGATTATTTAATTAAGAATAACTAGAAAGAAGAAACAATTAAGAGGGTGCTTGAAGCGATGGAATGTTGGTCAGCCTTAAAGGCACAGCGTTGGTCAGCCATGAGAGGCCGAAAAGGTAAATAGGTGGTCTCGTGATTCGTACAGGTTCAATCTTAACTATTTCGATTTCATGTTAAGCTTAATTATATAACCTTATGTGGATAGATTAACTAGCATTTTCTAGGTTCGAGAATCAGGTTCTAATTCAAATACTGAAGATAGTAGTAGAAATTTAGAAGATATAAACTCTATAGAAGTAAATATTAAAAAAATTGAAAATGATTAATTTGATTGGACTATACCTAAATAGGGCATCAGGACTATTTGTTCTATTGGAACTTTTGAATTTTTACAAGATTATTCTATAAAAACATAGAGCAAACTATAGCTATTAATCAAGAACACGAAACCATTCAATTATTATCAAAAAAGGCAATAATAGAACACAAAAGGAAGAAATATAGATGTTTACATTTAGGATCTGTACATATTGTGATTAAACCATTATTTAGATTAGGACTTGATACTCTTATTTTAATGTGTTTAAGAGATGCTGGACATACTAATTTTTCTAATTCTTTACTTTTTATGGTAGAAACAAATTTAGCAAATGGATCGATTTATTTTAATTGCTACCTAGGATACTCTATTAGTTTATATGATTCTACTATCCTAGATACTTTAACCTTTACAGTCAAAACAAAAAATTTAAATTTAAAAAAAAATGCTAGAGCGGTAGCAATAATACATAGAATATATTATAAAGTTATAACTACTACTGTAAACCCTAAAATTAAAAAACCTTTTAAGATAAATGAAATTTTATTATTTGAAGCTAACAAATCTCATTCTAATATTCAAATTCCAAAAATACTTAGATGGGACAAGATAACTAGTTCAGGTAACTGGGAAGTTAAAGAAATATGTTAACTTAGACCAATTAATACTAATAATTGATTTTCTAGAATAATAAAACACAGTGATGGATCAGTCTAAATAGATTTTTCTTTAGATGTTCATCAGCCTATTAGAATTTCAACATATTCTAATAATAAGCCATCAGTTAGTTCAATTCCTAAATCTTATTCAATTAGAAATTTAGAATGAAGAGGTGTATATTTTAATACAAATATTTCTCGACTCGTATATACTGAAAAAAGAGAAAGTGAGTTCTTTGTTAGTCCCACTAGATCTCAAATGGAAGCTTTCTCTCAAATTAATCAATATATAATTATGACTAGTTTTCAAATAAACAAAGAATTTTTGAGAAATAACCTAAAGGTAGAATATAATAAGAAGAAGGCTGAATGGTATTTTAATACATTTTCCCAAGAAGAATTACAAAATTTTAGGAAATTATGGTATAAAGATATGAAAGAGAAAAGAGTAAATATTCCTTTATTTTTATGGTTAGAAAACTATTGCTATTGTAATAAGAAAAAAATTATCCTTAAATTAGAAAAAAGATGGATTACAATATAAGGAGATTTAGTAGTTTTTATTCATCCTCCATTAAAAGGAATTAAAGTAAAAAAATAACAAAAAATATATATATTTTGCAAAACCTTTTAAAGAAACAAAATCAGAAAGTTCAAATATAGAGAAAGAAATACAACATGTAATATTACAAAATAATTTTTCAAATCAAATGCTTGACATAATAGCTAGTCATTTAAATAGGGTAGAAGATATGGTTCGGACTCCTAGAATACAAAAGGATTTTACTCAAAAACCTACATCTCAACCTTCTTCTTCTTTTTCTGTACCTTCTCTTTCAATTAATTTAGAACCACCTTTATTCAAACCCTTTGAATTTTCTTTAGGAACAACTATCAATTTAAAAGAAGAAAACCCCATATTAAGAAAAATAGAAAAAAAATTAGAAACTTAAATATTAAAGAAAAACAAATAATGGTGATAGATAAATATGAAAGTTCAGAAATAAAAAATATAAAAGAACAATTTAAAGAAAATTCTGAAGATTATTTCACAATTAAAAATTACATTTAATACTTATACACCTAGACCAAAAACTCGAAATTAGTATCCAAGGCCATTTCCTCATGATACTCAATATGAGGAAAGAGGCGGATTTATTCAAGCAGCTTATGATGGTACCTCTTTATACGAATGGAATGTATATGGTTTAATAGAATATCATATTTTAAATTTATTAACTGAAATGCCTATGGCAGCTAGTGCTTATAGGTCGAAACATAATAGTGAATCAACTATAGCTCAAATATTAATATCAGGGTTTACTGGATAATTAAAATATTGGTGGTATTATTATATAGATGAATGAGATACGTCAAGAAATCTATCAGTAAAGAAAACTGTAGTTAAAATAGGAAATAATACCTAAATAGAAAAAGAACAAGATGATATAATACCAACTTTAATTTATGCCATTACAAAGAGTTTTGTAGGAAACCTTCGTCTATATCGGGAAAGAAGTTTTGAAACTCTCCAAAATTTAACATGTCCAAAATTACAAGATTTTAGGTGGTATAAGGATTTATTTTTAACTAAAGTTATGACTAGAATGAATTGTAATAATGTTTACTGGAAAGAAAGATTTAAAGCAAAATTACCTAAATTATTTGCAGAAAAAGTCAGAATTAAGTTAAAACCAAAATTTAATGGACCAGTACCTTATCATGATTTTACTTATAGATAATTAATAAATATTATTAAAAATGAAGGACTAGCAATTTATGTAGCTTTAAAACTAAAAGCAAAATTAAAAAAGGATAGTCTTGTAGGAAGAAAAGAATTAGCATCTTTTTGTGAGCAATATGGTCATCAACAAGTTAGAACTCCATCTTTTTCTTCTAAAAGAAAAGTAAAGGTTAAGAGAAAACATATTCCTAAGAGACGAAACTATAGTCAAAAGCAAAACTACAGTCAAGAGAAACCTATAAAAAATAAGCGATATAAAAAATCTAAACCTAAAGCTAATAAAAAGGCATAGTAATTTTTGTAAATGTGGAAAACATGGACATTATTCTAGAGATTGTAAAATAAGAAAACAAATTAATAATTTGGATATATTCGAGGAATTAAAAAATAAAATAATTAAAATTATGATTAATGAAACCTCCAGTAGTGACGATGAAATTACTGATTATTTTGAAAATGATTTAAATGTAATTAGCGAAGAATCCCAATCAGATAATGATAGTAGTAATTCTGAGTCTTGTGGTTATGTTGGTCCTTGTCAATGCAATAATATAAATATATTAAGTAATGAGAAATAATTTTTATTAGATATTATAGATAAAATAGATGATTTAGAAGCAAAAAGAAACTATTTGCTAAAATTAAAAGAAATAATTGGAATAAAAAAATAAAGATTATAAGCCTTATAATTTCTTTTGAGATATGTAAAAGATTTAACGTACAAAAATAATCTTCAATTTAGGATCTCCAAGAAGAAATTAGGATATTAAAACAAGGAGTAAGTATATTAAAAAGAAAAATTCAAAATCTAGAAGAAGAAAATCTTAGAACTAGTCTCAGTAATTTAACAAGAGAAGATAAAAAGTTAAAAGGACAAGCTTCCTCTAGTTTAACTATTAGATATTCACAAGATGAATATATTAATAGTATATCATGAGTAAATTATTAAAAGTGGCATGTAAAATTAAAAATAATCATTAATAATAATTTTCATCTAACAACACTAGCTTTAACAGATAGCGGTGCAGATAAGAAATGTATACGAAAAGGATTAATCCCAACTAAATACAATGAGAAAACATCATAAAAATTGATAACACTATATCATCTTCTAGCCCAAAAAAAGCCTGGGCCCAAAGCCTAGAGACTTTGGCCTTAAAAATGCCTAGTGCGTGACAGGCAAGTACTGGAGCATTGGCTGGATCGAACCGATCGAATTGATGGAACTAGTAGCCTTGTTAATCCACTGTCACACAGCAAAGCCCACGTCTCCAACCTGCTCCTTATCATGTCATCATTCTCCTACTTTGACATCCCTGTAGCCCTACTTACGCACTTGAGTGTACTCCCCCACCGTCTATAAATAGTCCAATGTATAGTGGGCTAAGGTACGCAAAAGTTTTGTAGCCAACTCTCTTTAGATTTGAATACCTCCAAGTCACTGACTTGAGCTTCGGAGTGCTTCTACTCGGTCCGACCGGGTAAAGCTTCTTGTAGGTCCTCATCCTACGATCGAATCTTACGGCTATTAGCTTATCCCAAAATTATGACAAATCAAACGTTATCAATGGGTGCTTTCGTTGAAAGGCATGGTAAGATCAAGATCATATGGATGTATGACACATGAAGGAAGCAACGGAGCTAGTGATGGTTGAGAGGATTATAGGCTCGTTGGGAGGAAAAACAAGATTCGCAGGTCCCCCAGGCGAGCTGACCTCTTACCTGAGTTCAATGATGCAATATTGCAACAAGCTTAAAATACTCCCATCATCGTAAGGGACATAAGAGTGCTTCTCAGCGATTTCACAAGGAGCATTGTCCAAACTATACGCAAAGGCAAAATGCTGCAGACCTCCACACGGAGTTATGGATATGACGCTGTGGATGAAGAATTGAGAAGGTGAAGGAATAAAGGTCTCTTCATCAATGAACCACAAGAACAAAATAGTAGAAGAATGAGTGCGCATCCCAGCATGCTAGCCTTAAGAAGAAATGACAAAGGCAATGGGGCTACCTCCTCAAGCAGAGACCCCACTTACTAACCGAGCCACTCATCTACCGCATCCATAAGAGACGACCTATCATACATGTGTATGCTTGCTAGGTGTCACTCAAAGAAAATTTAAGGTGAAGATGGTTCATGGATGGAAAGTAGAGAGGACAAATGGTTTAAACGAAAGCTCAAATAGTTTGGCCTAGGAAACCTTAGAAGAGGCATGTTGAAATAACACTTATGGAAATATTGCCTCTCCCTTCTGTCAGGAGATAACATATTCTAAGTTTCCTTCTAAATGGAGAGATATAATCATGGATAGGTATACGGGAAAAACAGACCCAATTACCCATATGGCAGAGTATCTTACCAAGATACAAGTTGATAAGTGTGAATTATATATAGTTTTTAATGTATTTTTAGTTGTGTTATTTAGTTATTTTGGTTTTATTTAGGTTAAATTAGAGTTATTTTGTTAATGTTTATGTTTTTAAGGTTAATTCTATGTTTTGTATGATTTTCAGGGTCAAATTGATAAAAGAAAGGGCTTAAAGTCTAAAAAATGCAAAGTTTTGGGCCAAAAGCGTAAATATTAAAAGTTTAAGCAAGATTACGAGCATCCAGTCCAGAGCTTTGAGCCGTGGCCATGTGAAAACACTAAAGCATATTACACGTGACCACGTGAAGGAGTTATTTTGAGAGGGAACGTGGCCATGTGAAAAGAAAATGAAGAAATATAAGTAAAAGGACGTGACCACGTGAAGAATCAAAGGAAGAAGGAAGCAAGACATGTGACCATGTGTGACTCAAGGCAGAGTCCACACATGGCCACGTGTGATGAAGAGTAACATGGGCATGTGGTCACGTGTAGAAAAGACACTGATGGAGGCATGGCCACGTGATCCAGAATTCCTATTCGCGCAGTTTTTCTCAAGCTTCCTGTTTTGGCAGATTTTCCTGTTTTAAGCACCTAGATTACTTCCAATTCAATTCTAAGAGTTTAGGAAGTAATTTAGATCTCCTTTGGCCTATAAATAGCAAGCTAAAACACAGAAAAGGGAGATCGAATTAGTCAATCTTGGAGATCAATCCTTAGAATCAAGCTTTGCTTTCTTAGTTTAGTTTACTTTCTTTATTTTCACTATTTTTATTCAACTTTTTAGTTTTAACTATGTCTTGTGAGTAGTTTCTTTAATTTTTGCTAAAGGATACTTGAATCCTTGACTTGTATTGTTATGACTTGAGTTTGTTCTTCAATTTAATACAAGTTGATTATTTCTTGGTTCTTAAAAGTAGTCTTGTTTTTATTCAATTTTAAGTTAATTATTAACGTGATTGAGCATCAGTTAATTAATTGATTTAAGTTGATTAATGACTTGCATGTTCTTAGGTTAATTTAGTTGAATTAATACATGTTTATATTTTGAATAAGTTATGATTATGTGTTAATTTGATTAAATTAAGATTAAGAAAGGTGTAATCAAGAATAGTTGGAAATTAAAACTCTTGAGAAAGGTTTTAATAGATATCTAGGGGATTAATTCAGAATTTTATGCTAAGTATTGAATTGTTTTGAATAAGGGAGTTTAATACTTGGAATGATAATCTTGAAAAAGTTATCTGGGTTTATTAAACTGAATTCTCCATAATCACTTGTATGTTTTCTTTTAATTAAGTCATATCAATATTAGTTAAGGTGGATAGTCCTTTAGTGAAAGTTGTTTTTATCATTGATTTTTACCCCGTTTAATTTACTTGTTTTCAATAGATCTCCTCTTTAGTTTAATTCTTTTAATTGCTTTGTTTTAGTTTTAAATTATTATTTTCAAATCATCACAACTTTGGGATTTCTCTTCTTTCTTTTCACACAAAAATTGGTTTTGAAGTTGAAATAGCACATACAAACACAAGTTTCCCTTGGGTTCGATATTTTGGTTCATAATTTTATTTCCCTATATTACTAGCCGATCTAGTACACTTGCTAGACACCGGTCAAGTTTTTGGCGCCGTTGCCGGGGACACATTGGTGTTTGTTTGTTTACTTTGATTTTAAAGTGATTTTTGTGTGTTTTCTCCTCTTATTCATCTCTTTTCTTATTTTTTTTGGTTAACTAGTGGTTTATGGTTAGAGACAACCCCATCTTACCATTAGACCCTGAAATTGAGAGGACATTCCATAGGAATAGAAGAGGCAATATGAACGACCCAGAAATTGAACAACCTATGGATAATCCACCACCTAGGATCGAAGAGCAACACATACCCCACCAAGCTCTCGGAAATGGGTATCGACCTAGAATCATAAGGGATTATGCTATCCCTAGGTGGAATGAAGAACATAGAACTATTAGGATCCCTCACCACCAACCCTTTGAGATTAAACCTGTTACCATCACTATGGTACAAAGAAACCAATTTTCGAGTTCGGATATAGAGGATCCTGTACAATATTTGGATATGTTCTTAGAAGTGAGTGACACTGTGCAAATTCCTAATGTATCGACTGATGCAATTAGGTTGAAACTCTTCCCATTCACCCTAATAGGAAAAGCTAGGGATTGGCTACAAATGCTACCAAATCAATCCATCCATTCTTGGCAACAAATGCAAGAAAAATTTCTTTGCAAGTTTTTTCCACCCACTAAGACTGCCCTCATTAGAAAACAAATTAGTGATTTTCAACAATATTATGAGGAGCCATTCCATAAGGCATGGGAAAGATTTAGGAGACTTTTAAAAAGTTGCCCTCATCATGAAGTTCCTGTTTTTCAACTGATGCACATTTTTTATGCAGGTGCTCATCCATCAACAAGATCCTTGTTAGATGCAGCTTCGAATGGGAGTTTTATGAATCAAATTCCCGAGGATGCATTCTTACTCCTTGATGAGATGGCCACTAATGATGCTCAATGGGCAAGCTCTAAAGCAACTCAAAAGAAACAGGGAGTTCATAATGTTGATGAAATAGCTATGTTGAAAGCTCAATTAGAATTAATGGAAAAAAGACATTTAAAAGAAATAAATGAGCTTAAAGCTAAAAATATCTCTATATTATCTAATGAAGTTGAATCTTATGCAGGAATTTCAGGACATTTGGGAATGAAAAATGCTGAAAATATGGTGAAAGAAGTGAATGCCTTGAATCCATATAGCACCACTTACAATGCGGGATGGAGAAGCCATCCAAATTTTTCATGAAGGGAAGGTAATCAAGGTTCTTCTTCTAACCCCAATCCTAGACCCCAATTCAACCACAATCAAACTTTCAGTAATCAACTTCCATACCAAAATCAAGCTCCACCACATTACCAAAACCAATATCCATCACAAGCATACCACCAACCACCCGATTTTCAAAAAGCTCAACCTCCCCCACCTCAAGAAAAGAAATCTAATATTGAGGAAATGGTTGCAAATTTCATGGCATTCCAAAACTCAATTTTAGCTAGTCAAGATGCTAGATGGAAATCACAAGATATTTGGATGAGAAACCAAGAGGCATCCATTAGGAACTTAGAAAACCAAATGGGGCAACTTGCTAGTTCTTTATCAAACTGTGCTCAAGGGACATTTCCATCCAATATCGACCGAAATCCGAAGGAGGAAGCCAAAGCAATCACCTTAAGAAGTGGGAAAGAGTTAAAGAAGACTGAACTTGGTAAGAATTCTTCCAAAAAGGTGGAACCGACAACAGAGGTAAGTGTTTCTAATTCTGAAAATAATGAACAAGTGCCTCCTATGGTTGAGAAGGGTAAAGGTAAAGAAAAGCTTGTTTCTACTGTTCTAGCTAGAAAAGAAAAACAAAATGAGCAATTGAGTCGATTTTTAGACATGTTTAAAAAGCTGCATATAAATTTACCATTTGCTGAAACTTTATTACACATGCCTAAATATGCTAAATTTATGAAAGAATTGTGCACTAATAAGAAAAAGCTAGAAGGCATAGGAACGGTTCAATTATCCGGTAATTATAGTGCTATACTAACCAACAAAATTCCTGAAAAATTGGAAGATCCAGGTAGTTTTACATTACCTTGTGAACTAGGGGGGAATTTTGTTGAAAATGCTTTATGTGATTTGGGTGCTAGTATTAATCTAATGCCTTATTCAATTTGCAGGAAATTGAATTTAGGTGATCTTAAGGAAACCCGAATGACACTTCAATTGGCGGATAGATCGGTGAAAAGGCCAAAGGAAATCATTGAAGACTTGTTGGTTAAAGTAGGGAATTTTATATTTCCAGTTGACTTTGTGGTAATGGACATGGAAGAGGATAGAAAGGTGTCGTTAATTGTGGGGAGGCCATTCTTGAACACAGCAAGAGCCTTAATTGATGTTCATGGACAAACAGTTACTTTAAGATTTAACGAGGAGAAAATGATTTTTAATGTTAATAAAATTTTAAAACACCCTTCGTATGATTTTGAAGAATCCATTTGTTTTGTTGATGAGATTCAAGAATGTGCTAACAAAAGCAAGAGGAAGTCATTCTCAAAGACGAGCTCCAAAATTGTTTAATGCATCCAAGGAAAGAGGAAGAGTTGGATACAAAGGAGAAAAAGTTGATACAAATTCTAGAACAAGAGCACAGTGAGGATAAGGAAAAAGAGGATGAACCATCCCCTTTTAAGGGGGATTCTGAACTCAAAACACTTCCATCACATTTAAAATATGTATTTTTGAGTAATAATGCTAACCCGGTAATCATTTCATCTTTATTGACAGATTTGAAAGAAGAAAGGCTCATTAAAGTCCTCAAAAAGCACAAAGGAGCAATTGGTTGGGCAACATCCGATTTAAAAGGAATTAGTCCAAGCTATTGTACACATCGTATACCTATGGAGGACAATTTTAAGTCAGTAGTGCAACCTCAAAGAAGGCTCAACCCAACTATGCAAGAGGTAGTGAAAAAGGAGGTATTGAAACTATTTGATGCAGGTATTATCTATCCTATCTCCGATAGTAATTGGGTTAGTCCTGTTCAATGTGTGCCTAAAAAGGGGGGAATAACTGTAGTAGTAAATGAAAATAATGAATTAATTCCTACACGCACAGTAACGGGATGGAGAGTATGCATTGATTATAGAAGGTTAAATAATGCCACTAGAAAAGACCATTTTCCATTGCCCTTTATTGATCAAATGCTAGAAAGGTTGGCAGGAAATAAATTTTATTGTTTCCTAGATGGATATTCGGGGTATATGCAAATACCTATAGCCCCGGAAGATCAAGAAAAGACCACATTCACATGTCCATATGGAACATTTGCATATAGGAGAATGCCTTTTAGACTTTGTAATACACCTGCCACATTTCAACAATGCATGATGGCCATATTTCATGACTTTATTGAAAAATTTATGGAAGTTTTTATGGATGATTTCATCATTTATGGGCATGATTTTGATTCTTGTTTGCATAATCTAGCAATGGTTTTAAAAAGATGTCAAGAAACTAATCTTGTGTTAAATTGGGAAAAATGTCATTTCATGGTTAGAGAAGGCGTTGTCTTAGGGCATAAAATTTCTGAAAAAGACATTGAAGTGGACAAAGCAAAAATTGATGTGATAGAAAAATTACCTCCACCAACTTGTGTAAAAGGCATTAGGAGTTTCCTTGGTCATGCTGGGTTTTATCGTCGATTTATTAAGGATTTCTCTAAAATTGCCAAGCCACTCTCTAATTTATTGCTTAAGATGTTGCATTTAACTTTGATGCTGAGTGTTTGCAGGCTTTTAACCTATTGAAGCAAAAATTAGTTAGTGCACCGATCATTACATCACCCGATTGGAGCTTACCGTTCGAAATTATGTGTGATTCAAGTGATTACGCAGTTGGAGCGATTTTAGGACAGCGAAAGGAGAGGATTTTCTACACAATTTACTATGCAAGCCACACACTTACTGGAGCCCAAGTTAATTACACCACTACGGAGAAGGAACTTTTGGCAATAGTCTTTTCATTTAAGAAATTCCGATCTTACCTTTTAGGATCTAAAATCACAGTTTGGTCGGATCACGCTGCATTAAGACACCTTTTTGCCAAGAAGGATTCCAAACCAAGACTTATCCGATGGGTGTTACTACTTCAAGAATTTGATATCGAAATCAAGGATAAGAAAGGAGCAGAAAATTTTGTAGCTGACCATCTGTCTAGATTGGATCATGCTAACATCGAAAAGGGAGAAATTCCTGATTTATTTCCTGATGAACATATTTGTGCTTGTTTTACTTATGAAAATTCAGTTCCATGGTACGCTAATATAGCCAATTTTCTTGCAGGTGGCTATCTCCCTAAGGAATTTACTTGGCAACAGAAGAAAAAGCTCATAACGGATGCCAAGCATTACCTTTGGGATGATCCATACCTTGTCAAGATATGTCCGGATCAAGTATTGAGAATGTGTGTACCGAAATCGGAACAAAGAGCTATCATGCACCAATGCCATGGGGGTGAAGTTGGACGTCATCATGGACCAAATAGAACAGTTCAAAAAATACTCCAATCAGGTTTTTTCCGGCCTACTTTATTTGAGGATGTAAAATCTTTCATAGCCACTTGTGATAAATGTCAAAGAGTAGGAAACATATCCAAGAGAGATGAGATGCCTATGAACAATGTGCTAGAAGTAGAAATATTTGATGTTTGGGGCATTGATTTTATGGGTCCTTTTCCAAATTCATTTGGGTTTGAGTATATATTGGTAGCTGTGGATTATGTGAGTAAATGGGTAGAGGCAATAGCTACTAGAACATGTGATGCAAAAATTGTGCTGGAATTCATTAGAAAGAATATCTTCACTAGATTCGGAGCACCTAGAGCTATTATAAGTGATGGGAGCAAACACTTTGTCAACTATCAATTCAAGACCTTACTTAAGAAATTTGGTGTCAAGCACAAAATCACAACCCCATATCACCCTCAAGCCAATGGCCAAGTGGAAGTATCTAATAGGGAGTTGAAATCAATTTTGGAGAAAACAGTAAATAACTCTAGAAAAGATTGGCCTCTTAGGTTAGTGAGGCTTTATGGGCTTATCGAACCGCATTTAAAACCCCTATAGGTATGTCTCCCTTTAGAATTGTTTTTGGGAAAGCATGTCACCTTCCAGTCGAATTAGAACATAAAGCATATTGGGCTATAAAATTTCTTAACTTTAATTTGAGTAATGCAGGTGAAAGAAGAAAATTTCAGCTCAATGAACTTGATGAAATTCGACAATGGTCATATAGCAATGCTGCACTTTACAAAGAAAAGACCAAACGATGGCATGACAAGCATTTAAGGGTAAAAGATTTTGTCTCGGGAATGTTAGTGCTGCTTTATAATAGTCGTCTTCGTTTGTTTCCAGGAAAGCTAAAATCGAAGTGGCTTGGACCATATCAAGTGATGACAAGCAGTAATCTTGGTGTAGTGACGATCAAAAGCCTAAAAGATGGACGTGAATTTACAGTCAATGGTCATCGTCTTAAACCATACCAAATCGGACAACAAGAGGTTGCTGAAGCAACCATGGTTCTTCAAGATATTTAAAAAACGGTTTGAAAAGTCTAGCTGGAGACTTTAAAAATCTCAGAACTTCTATTCTTTCTCTCTTTTCATTTTATAGTTGAATTTTGGTTAAGTTTTCGTAATTTCACATTTTTTGTGTGTTTGTGTGTTTTGATTCGTGAAAAGAATTGAGTAAATCAAGGTTTTTAAAGAGGACATGTTTTTTATGGAAATTTCATGATTTCAGAGCTTAAAATAGAAAGAAGTTACATTTGAGGAAAAGTTTCGTGTATTTGTGTTTCAAAAACGAAGAAAGGCAGGAAATATACCTACACTTGACCATGTGAAGTTCTTCATTGAACCTCACGTGGCCACGGGTTGGAATAGGGAAGAAATTCATTTGTAACACGTGACCACGTGTGTTCTTATACAAGAAATCACGTGGCCACGCCTAAAAGCTCTGGATCCATTGTTTTCATTCACGTGACCACGTGGATTCTTTGTATAAGACCACATGTGGCCACGCCCCACCCAAGAACAAACCTACACGTGACCACGTGTGGTTCTTCTCATGAAACGCACGTGGCCACGCCTTATCTTGTTGCCTATATACACCCTTCACGAGTTTCTTTTTGCTTCATTTTCATTTTCTTTTACTCTCTCCCGTGCCCACGCCTCACCAACATCAATTTCCAACCGTGCCCACGGATTTTCACCACCTACCAACACTCATCATCTCCATTAGCTTCCTCCTTCAATTTCTTCTCTCTTCCATCATTCATCACTTGGTTCTCTACATTTTCATTATCATTCTAGGGTTTTTACACCTCTCACACACCATCTCCACTTTGTGCTACATTTTTGGGAAAATTTCTCACTTCCAAGTAAGTATTTACTTCCTCTACTCCTTAATTATCATTTGTTTGGCATCAATGGTTGTGTTTTGTGCATATTTGTTCAATAAAAGCTTAGTTTTTAGGTTAATTTGCACTTCACATATTGTTTGCATGTTCATTCTTTTCGCTTCTTTGGATGTTTATGATTAATATGTGCATGTAATAGATGCTTGGTATGAAATTGGGTAGTGAACACTCTGTGTTATGCTTCTTAAAATTCATGCTCAAACTTGTGCTTACAACATGTTCGATAAAATGCCTCAATGAGTTTTTCTTTAAAAATTTTTAACTTTCACTCTTTGGATGGCATGTTTATAAGTTGCATTGATGCATGATGAATTCATTCACCTTTCGCAAGAGTTGTTCATGATCTTATTCACACATGATATGCATTATGTTACATCCTCTTTGTGCTCAACTTTTGCATACATTTTCTGCCTATCATGACATATGTTATTAACTTATCATTTCATCCACTTGTGTTTCATTGCACTCACTACATGTTCATGCACTCATACTTTAGTGTGTTTTGGGTTATGAGTTACTACTTACATTGTGTTTTTCTTTGGTTGTAGTGGCACCTCGAAGGACTAAATACCCCGATGTAGCTAGTTCATCCGATGTCCGAATTCCATCATATGTAGACAAGGCGAAGATTAAAAAATTTGATTATTTCAGCAAGTGCAATTATGTCCAGCCAGCCTACTTAAGCCATTTGTTCCTCAATATCCCAGCAGGAAATTTGTGGGATTATGAGATCGAACCGTTGATTCAAAATATTGGCTGGGGGGAATTCATAAAAAAGAAACCAAAGGTGTACCCGAATATGGCTAGAGATTTTCTTTATTCCTTTGAATGTTACTTCAGGCGAGATGCTGAGGATGGAACAGTGGGTTTTAAACTCGGTAAGAAAGGTTATTCTCTAACTTTCACTCAGTTTTCTGAACTTTTAGGTTTTGTGCCAACTGCTCCCTGGGAATTAGAAGATGCTTCACCTGCAGAGAATTGGGAGAGAATTAAAGATATTGAATTGAATGAGCCTTGGGTAGGAGGACAATGCAAGGTACATGCTCTAAGAACTCATGCTTTGAGAATAATTCATCGGTTTTTGGCAAAAACTATGTATAACAATTTGAAGAATGCCAGTACTATTAGTGTCTCTCAAGCAATAGTTTTAAGATGTATGATGGATGGCATTGCAATTAATGGAGCGGGCATTATAGCTAGTCGAATTAAGGATTTTCAGAAAATACCAGGTAACATTGATAATATCTCTATTGGATGGATAGCTACAGTTTTGGCAGGTGCAGTTAATCATCAGGTTTATGGCGAGCCACTTCCAGGAGATTTGCCTTGCATTGATAATAGAATGTTAAAAAGGATGAAGATTCTGATACCTAAGCCCCGAGGACATTGGGCAACCCGAGAGGAGTATTTGCGAGAGAATCATATTAGGATTGCGGAGCAAGAAGAGCAGCCAAATGAGCCAGAAGAAGAGCATGTTACCACAGCAATCCCGTCTCCCATAAATGAACCCACAACACCAGAATGGGAAGCACCATTTAATCACTTGAGTGGTCGGTTGGATGCTCAACAAATGAGGCTTGATCAGATGCAAGGGAGATTGGATATGCTCTGGGATACGGTAATGGAAGGCAATAAACAAGTTGAGCATTTCCTCAATCAATTTTGGCAGTGTTTTCCTCCACTACCACCTCCATTTGAATAGATCTTTGTTTGCTGGGACAGCAACGTTTTGAGGAGGGGGTAGCCTCCTTTCAGGGAGTTTTTCTTCTATCTTTCTTTTATTTTTCATGAATCAAGTTTTTATGTTGTGTTTTGTGTTTTATTTTCCATTAGTTTGTTTTTGTTTATGTTCTATTTGGTTGCTTAAGGTTGTAAAACTTGTTAAAATGTATATAGTTCACCTTTTCACTTAGTTTGCATGAGAACTTAGTTTGCCCTAGTTGTCTTCAAGACTTGGAACAATTTGAACTTGGATATGGAATATGCATGTTTTAAACCTTTGCTTAGCAATAGAACATTTATGTTGTTTAATAAATCTTTAGATAGGTTAATTTTTAGCTTGATAAATATTTGTTAGTTTCCATCTTTTTGAGCACTTAAGACTAGTTTTTGAACTTAGAAAAAAACAATGTATTGACATAGTTAAGTGATGAATTTTAGAACACTAGAATCTTTCTCATCACCCTTCAAAGCATACAAGCAACTCAAAACAACTTGGAAAGTGATCTAGGCAATGTTTTTCTTGATAAGCCATATCTTAACTTATTTTCCTACCCTATATGCATATTTATCTTTTGTTAGCCATTTTGAGCTTAATGAGGTATGCTTAATGCGTGCCATATTTATGTTTCTTGTTACACTCATTTATGTTGCCATATAACCTAAAAAGCTTTTAACTTCCCTTCTAGAATTGGCCACTCTATGATAGGATGAATTAATAAGAATTGGGTATGTTGATGGGTGTGATAAGATGTGTTGAAGTCAAAAAAATAGTGAATTGTTACCTTGTTATTACCCATGTTATATTATTGTATTGCCAACATCAAAGCTAGAAAAAAAAAGAAAGAAAGAAAAAGGAAAAAAATAAAGCTAGCAAGTATGGCAAAAATCTTAAGTGTGGGATAGTTACAAGGAAAAATAAATATGACTTCTTGAAAAAAGGGTATAAATTGTGAATGAAAGAGAGTTTTAATTATTATTTCTCTCTTAGAAGAGCTTTGAATTGTGAAAATTTGAGAAAGTTTGGCTAAGTTTTTGTTTAAGTTAATGGGATGAAAAGTTAGTTTATTTTATCTTAGAGTGGCTAATCTTATTGTTGATCTTTTATCCATTCTTTGATAACCAATACCTTAGCCCCATTACAACCTTTAAAAGACTTAAGTAATTCTAAGTTTTGTTTTTGAGTTGTTTAGCGGAGATGACTTTCGGGTTCCGGTGCTAAAGGAGAGGCCTATGGTGTTTCTAGAGTTTCAAGCACGAAATCATGTGTATACTTATGTGTACATTCATTTTAAACTTGATTATAAATTTGCATTGGTGTTTTGGATTTGGAAAATACTTAAAATGATTTGGTCTTGCACACACACAAGGAAACTATCTCATATTGTCTTGTTTGAAGAAAGATCTATTTAGAGGTTATATTAAGTGCTTGTGTTAGAATGCTAAGTTTGGTTATGAAATTTCATATCTTGATACAAGTTTAAAAGTTTTGAAGGAGGGTTTGTTCTAATTTGCTTGAGGGCAAGCAAGGTTTAAGTATGGGGTATTTGATAAGTGTGAATTATATATAGTTTTTAATGTGTTTTTAGTTGTGTTATTTAGTTTTTTTGGTTTTATTTAGGTTAAATTAGAGTTATTTTGTTAATGTTTATTTTTTTAAGTTTAATTCTGTGTTTTGTATGATTTTCAGGGTCAAATTGATAAAAAAAGGGCTTAAAGTGTAAAAAATGCAAAGTTTTGGGCCAAAAGCGTAAATATTGGAAGTTTAAGCAAGATTATGAGCATCCAGTCCAGAGCTTTGAGCCGTGGCCACGTGAAAACACTAAAGCATATTACACGTGACCATGTGAAATAGTTATTTTGAGAGGGAACGTGGCCATGTGAAAAGAAAATGAAGAAATATAAGTAAAAGGACGTGACCACGTGAAGAATCAAAAGGAAGAAGGAAGCAAGACACGTGACCACGTGTGACTCAAGGCAAAGTCCACACGTGGCCACGTGTGATGAAGAGTAACACGGGCACGTGGTCACGTGTAGAAAAGACACTGATGGAGGCATGGCCACGTGATCCAGAATTCCTATTCGCGCAGTTTTTCTCAAGCTTCCTGTTTTGGCAGATTTTTCTGTTTTGAGCAGCTAGATTACTTCCAATTCAATTCTAAGAGTTTAGGAAGTAATTTAGATCTCCTTTGGCCTATAAATAGCAAGCTAAAACACAGAAAAGGGAGATCGAATTAGTCAATCTTGGAGATCAATCCTTAGAATCAAGCTTTGCTTTCTTAGTTTAGTTTACTTTCTTTGTTTTCACTATTTTTATTCAACTTTTTAGTTTTAACTATGTCTTGTGAGTAGTTTCTTTAATTTTTGCTAAAGGATACTTGAATCCTTGACTTGTATTGTTATGACTTGAGTTTATTCTTCAATTTAATACAAGTTGATTATTTCTTGGTTCTTAAAATTAGTCTTGTTTTAATTCAATTTTAAGTTAATTATTAACGTGATTGAGCATCGGTTAATTAATTGATTTAAGTTGATTAATGACTTGCATGTTCTTAGGTTAATTTAGTTGAATTAATACATGCTTATATTTTGAATAAGTTATGATTATGTGTTAATTTGATTAAATTAAGATTAAGAAAGGTGTAATCAAGAATAGTTGGAAATTAAAACTCTTGAGAAAGGTTTTAATAGATATCTAGGGGATTAATTTAGAATTTTATGCTAAGTATTGAATTATTCTGAATAAGGGAGTTTAATACTTGGAATGATAATCTTGAAAAAGTTATCTGGGTTTATTAAACTGAATTCTCCATAATCACTTGTCTGTTTTCTTTTAATTAAGTCATATCAATATTGGTTAAGGTGGATAGTCCTTTAGTGAAAGTTGTTTTATCATTGATTTTTACCCCATTTAATTTACTTGTTTTCAATAGATCTCCTCTTTAGTTTAATTCTTTTAATTGCTTTGTTTTAGTTTTAAATTATTATTTTCAAATCATCACAACTTTGGGATTTCTCTTCTTTCTTTTCACACAAAAATTGGTTTTGAAGTTGAAATAGCACATACAAACACAAGTTTCCCTTGGGTTCGATATTTTGGGTCATAATTTTATTTCCTTATATTACTAGCCGATCTAGTACACTTGCTAGACACCGATCACAAGTCTACACCTATGATGAGAGAATTGCCTATAGGATCATCCCCACCACATTAGGAGGAGACATGCTGAACTGGTTCCATGAATTGCCTCAAGAGTCAATCACCTCCTTTAGATAGTTGAAGGATCTATTTACAACAAGGTTTATTGTACAAACACGAGTGCCAAAATCGATCAATGACCTATGCAACCTTTATCAAGGGCTTGATGAAAGTCTTATAGAATATATCAATAGGTTTTAAAATGTGATGTCCGAGGTGAGGAATGTGAGTGTTGAGACTGCAACCAACGCTTTGGCCAGAGGAATTCACGATCGACCCTTATTTGAATTGCTCACCATGAAATCGCCTACGAACTTCTCCAACCTAATGAAAAGAGCTAGGGAGCACATCCAATTAGATGATGCCTTGAGATCTAACAGGGGACGAAGGATGAATGTGATGGATAGATTATAATACCTAGATAGATGATCGTCCTAGAGGACTTTGGTGTTTGAAAGAACAACAAGAAGCCTAGATTGGGCATCCACGTCTAGGAATCTAGGCAAGCGAAAGGAAACTGAGTAGGGTAGGTTCGAATGATCCGTTAATCACCCCGTATGGACCTTCACCCCACTCAACTCCAACCCCGCATAAGTCCTGATGTGGATCAAAGAAAAGCACAAGAAGGTGAACTGGCCCAAAAAGCTTTTTGAGCGATTGCAGAGCAAAAGAGACCTAAGCAAGTGTTGCAAATTCCAACGAGACATTGGCTATGCAACTGACGAATGTCACTCATTGAAAGACAAAATAGAAATAGTTATACAAAGGGGGTCATTGAAGAAATTCATAGGCCCTACGAGGAGAAAGAGTCCTTGTAAGCCGACCTCAAAAAAGGGGAATGACTCGAGCTTTGATGATGATGATAAGCACAGAAAGCCCGAGAGCGTAGGTCAACACATACCATATGACGAAGTCATCAATATGATCGTTGGAGTATCATCTTATGGAGAAGAGCTCTTTCACAAAAAAAAGGAAGGGTGTTTACCTTTCCCACCAATCCGAAATACTCTACCCAGTTTCCATCTCCCACGAAGATGCGAAAGACCTAAAGTGCCCTCACGAAGATGCTATAGTCGTCAGTGTAAAGGTTAACAACTTCCTTATCAAAAGAATTTTTGTGGACAACGGAAGCGCCATAAATGTTCTAACCCTCGAGGCTTATAGAGCGATAGGGCTATCGATAGGGGAATTGCAACCCAATACTACACCGTTGATTAGGTTAGGCAATGCCACCTTACCTGTGGTGGGGTACGTCGAGCTGTTCATCGAGTTAGGCCAGGAGGAAGTTATCCATGCGTGTAAGGTAATGTTTATGATCATCGACATGAACTTCACTTATAATGTGATATTTGGTAGGCCCTTGTTTTTCCAGATTGGGGCTATAACCAACATACAATACATGGTCATAAAAATACCCACCGAGCAAGGTGTCGCTGTCTTGAGAGGAGATCAAAAGGCATTCAAAGAGGCATATATCTCCAAGATCAAGCAAAATAGAGAGGCGTACGTGGCAGAGTTGAAGCTGGAATAAAGTGAAAAAAGTCGAGCACCTAAGGATGGACCTCGCTGGAGAGGTAGAGACAAGAGAACTCTCAAAGAGTAAATGTATTTAGATCGAAACTGGTATGGGTAATGAAGTTGAAGAAGCAGTGATGCAGGTATTGATGATAAATCAAACCTTCTTCTCGTAGAAGCTGGAGGACATCCTCGGAATAGACCCATAAGTCATCACACATAAGCTAAATATTGACCTAAGTTACCGATCGATCAAGCAGAAACTTTGCAGGCATGCCCCCGACCAAAGGAAATTCATCTTAGAGGAAGCCAATCAACTCCTAAAGGTAGAAAGGATCCGTGAGGTAGCATACCCAAAATGGCTGGTAAACGTGGTCTTGGTAAAGAAAAAATTAAGGAAGCTCAGGATTTGAGTCGATTTCACTAACCTCAACAAAGCTTGCCCAAAAAATAGCTATCTACTACCAAGTATAGACCAGCTAGTAGCCACAATAGTGTGCCATACAGTTTATTCAATGCTTAATGCTTACGCTAGATACCATCAAATCCTGATGTGGCTTCTAGACCAAGACAAAATAAGTTTCATCACATACAACGAAACCTTTTGCTACAAAGCGATGCCGTTCAGTCTAAAGAATGTCGGTGCCATATACCAATGTCTGATGAATAAAATCTTCAAGGATCAAATTAGGAAAAATATCAAATTTTACATCGACAACATGATCATCAAGAGCAAAAGCCTAGAAAAACACTCCGCCAATTTAGAGAAAGTCTTCAACACTTTAAATCGATTTCAAATAAAGTTGAATCCTTCGGCATACCATCAGGAATTTTTTCTGGGAAAGTTTTCAAAAAAATGGGAAATTTTTTGGATTCCATGGTCTCACAGAGGGAGATAGAGGCCAACCTAGAGAAAATACAGGCGATCCTGGAAATGCAACCCCCAAGGAACGTTAAAGATGTCCAAAAATTGAACGAATGAGTCACAGCCTTGGGGAGATTCATTTCCTTCTCGACCAAGCGCTACATGCCTTTCTTTAAAAATCTGAGGAAGAATGACACATTTGAGTGGGGAACAGACTGCGAGCAAGCATTTGACAAACTAAAGAGATTTCTCATGGCCCCTCTATTAAGCTGGCCAATCCTAAGAGAAAATCTTTTCTTATACTTGTCAACATCTAGGGAAGCTATTGCAAGTGTCCTAATCAGAAAAGAAGGAACACAACATGTTCCCATTTATTATGTCAGCCAAGTGTTGAGAGGGCTGGAGCTAAGAAAAAAATCCAACTGAGCAGCTGATCATTACACTGATGATGGGCACTTGTAAGTTGAGGCGATATTTCGAAGTACACGCCATTATTGTTCGATCGAATCAGTCACTCAAAAAAATTCTACAAATGCCCAACTTAGAAGGCAAGATAGTGGGTTGGGCCATAAAGCTACAATCATAGGGCGTCAGGTACGAACCAGGGAATGCAATAAAGGCCTAAGCCCTAGCTGATTTCATTATTGAGTTCACCGCAAATGGCAAAATAATCGAGCCATCCTCGAAAATGGCTTAAGAAATGATTGTTGATGAGGCCTCAAATAGTGCCAAATGAGGAGTAGGAATAGTTATAACAGGACCCTTCGATAGCACAATCAAATACGAAATCAAACTTAGCTTTAAAGCATCCAATAATGTTGTAGCATATGAAGCATTGTTACAAGGTCTGAGGCTGGTTAGGGCGGTACGACTAGAAACCTTTAGAATCAAAAGTGATTCTTAGTTGGTGACTAGCTAGGTATCAGGTACCTTTGAAGATGAGGAAGATTCCATAAAAAGATACTTGGCAAAAGTCAAGACTGCTTTGAGGGAGCTGGAAGAGACCGAGTTAACCTGGATCCTAGAAAAAGTACCTAGGAAAGAAACAACAATGGCTGATCAACTAGCCAAGCTGTCAGGCACGAACAAACACAAAATTAAGGAAGATATAACCACTATAAAATAGCTCTCCTCTTCCCTCAACGAGCTAGAACTAATGGAAATTAAACAATAGGGTGACAACTAGATGATCTCGATCGAGAGATTTCTCTGAATGGGTGAATTTTTCGTAGACAAGGCTGAAGCACAAAAGGTATCTCAAAAAGCTCTCAGCTATTCCATAATTGATAATGAATTATATAGGAAGGAATTCAGTCACCCTTGGCTCAAATGTGTGATGACGAAAGAAGGTGATTACGTACTCAAAGATATCCATGAAGGCATCTGTAGTGCGCACGAAGATAGTAGGGCAATCGTAAGAAAGGTGCTTTAAACTGGCTATTACTGGCCGAACATCTTCAAAGATGCCCAAAATAGGGTAAAGAGGTGCCCATAATGCCAAATTTGTGGCAAAATTATCAGACATCTTGCAGTAGATTAGCAGCCGATTGGAGTATCCTGGCCTTTCGATCAATGAGGACTGGACATCTTGGGTCCTTTCCCTCAAGGCAAATGACAAATGAAGTTTCTTCTCTAAATGGATTAAGGTAGAGCCTTTAACTATAATAACAACTAAAAAAACTTCTCTTGGAAAGAGATCGTCTAGAGATATGGCCTCCCCAAATTTTTCGTAATTGATAATGGCAAACAATTTAATAGTTCAACATTCAAAAACTTCTACTTCGATCTAAAGATTGGCCTGAGATTCACTTCGGTCACCCACTCATAAAGCAATAGGATGACAGAGGTCTCTAACATGACCATCTTGATGGGATTGAAAAAAATGACTGGGCGAAGCAAAGGGTAGTTGGACAAAAGAGCTACAAAGCATCTTGTGGTCTTACCAAACTTCACCTAAGGCTAGCACTCACCAAACACCTTTTTTCTCTAGTGTATGGATCAAAAGCAGTCATACCAATGGAGATCGGGATCCCCTCCTATCATTTGACCTTTTACTCTGATCAAGGTAACGTGTAAGAAAGATGTTAAGACTTAGATCTAGTAGAAGAAAAGAGAGAGGATACTTATGCAAAAATTGCCACCTATAAATAGAGAATCGCCAGATATCATAGCAGAAGGGTAAGGCCCAGAGCTTTTAATGTTGACGATCTAATTTTGAGGAAGGGGCGGGAGGGGGAGGCTGAGATCAGAACAAGCAACACCGGAGTAGGGAAATTAATGCCCAACTGGGAAGGACCCTAAAAAGTTGCCAAGGTCCTCAGTGCAAGCACCTATAAGTTGCGAACTCTAAATGGGTTAAACATTCCTAGGAGTTGGAAATTTGAAGTACTCAAGAAGTACCTGATGTAGTGCTGTAACTTAAATTATCAAAAATAAAGAATTTTCTCCATAAATCAAATGGCTTACAAAAACCTATACGTTACACTCGACGTAGATCCTGAGCAGTAATCGCAAAGGTCAAAGTCTACCACTCACGAACATTTTGCTTCTCTCGAGTTAAAAATGGCACAACAAAACCGATTGGAATGTCCACCCATTTAACTCGATGTACGAAGTGTAACCTATATCCCAAGTCAGAAAGCAAGATCCAAAAGATCATTCGTTCTACTTGATGACTCAACCATGATTGAATAATTGACTGATCGTGCCACCGATCAGATAATGTGCTTACAAACAATGGAAAGAATCAAAGTTTTTAACTTATACCAATCAAACTGATATGGGGAAATAAGCGATTTAGAGACTTCGCAATCTCTCTAACTATTTAGGAAGTATTTTTGTTCATTCATTCACTGGCTCAAACCATACTATTACGATGCAATAGAATAAAACAACACAAATGGAAGTCCGCGGCTTCATTAAAAATGTTTTTCTACAACATTACACATCATGTGCTAACTACGAATTATCTATACATATGATATATTAAGAATCCATTTCGGAGACCTGTGCCTCAGTCGACTCGGTGGTCGGATCAGTGGTCGACACCACACCAAACTCCACAGTCGGCATAAAGGGAATCTCTACATTGGGCAAGAGGGATGACCCCACAACGAGAGGCTCAAGTGGAAGATTGAAAGTTGGCACTGTAGGCGAAAGAGGAACAATCTCGAGCCCCGCAAGAGACCTTTGAATAGCCTCGGGATCCGCTATGCCCCCACCTTCGATCTCAACTGCATCCTTGGGCTCCTCCTTCATTTCCTTATCCTTAAGCAAATCCTCCTCATCATCACTAGACGATGGGTTGGAAGCACCTCGGGACCTCTATCCAATCAAGTGCGACACCGAAAAAATGCCTCTTGGCTTCATGCTTGAGTCGAACGATAACATTGACCTGAGCTTTGGCTAGTTCTTTGATGAGGCTATATCTCTGAGAGGCTAACTCCTCAATATGTTTTCCAATGAGAGTGCATTATTTCTCCTTAGAAGCACTCTTTAAGGCCTCCTGCTCTGTAACAGTCTTATCTTTATCCTCAACAGCCTTATCACGCTTGAAGGAGATGCGGTAGCAATCCACAACCAGTTTGATGTTATCCCCTTCAAGCCTTTTCAAATGAGTGTTATCTCATTTCAACCTCTCCTACAGTTCAACAACTTTCTCTCACAATGTGTCTAACTCAACAATCGCCTTGGAGGAACCCTTAATCAGGTAGAGGTTCTTTGCCTTTAGGTATGAATTTTCCTGTGCGGCCACTTCAAACTTTTTCTTAAGCTCTCCCTCTACCCGAATGTTATCCTCCCACTTTGCCTTAAAATACATAGCCTGACCGTGAAGCTGCATACCCTGCTTGATCACCTGACTATAGGCACAACCCATAATAAGCAACCAAATAAGAAAAATAGAACCTGGCTAATACAAACTAAGGAGTAAGAACAATGAAACAAACCTCTAAACTCGCAATTTTAAATCCTCCAAACTCTTGCCTCAGAGCATTATGGTCGCCAATCGGTTTGAAGTATTTATCATCAAGGAGCCCTTTGTAGATGAAGGACACCACAGGGGAATCTAAGACAGAATACTTCTTCCTAAAGCTCTCCTTCAGCGCGTTCTTCACAAAAGTTGATCTTTACATAGGCCTTACTTTTGGCTCATCCCTGACCACACTGCTCGAGACTGTCTCTTTGCCTTTAGCCCTCTCGGCTACCTTTACAGAGACCCCCTCGATAAGTCCTATCATCGTGAGGATAGAAGGAGGGTCAGATAAAGGGAATGCATCCTTGGATGATGATTCATCCCTAAGCCTCATCATTCGCGAAGAGAGACGTGTTGCAAGGCTGGACGTCACAAAAGCAATAGGCGTTATGCTAGCACCTACAGGACTCGCTGACGGGTCTGCAGTAGGGGATTCAACACCCTTAGAAGTGTAATACCCCTCCATGTACCCTAGAAGAATTATCATTAATTAATTATTGTTATACATGTTTAAATAAGTGTAATTGCATGTATGAGGACTTAATTGAAAAACCAAAGTAAAAGAATTGGGGTAAGAATTGAAATAAGAAGAAATTGAGGGACCAAAGTGCAAAAGTATGAATGTGTGACATTTGGGCCAATGGTTGAGAATGGGAGGGGGATATTTTGGTGGAAGTGGCCGGCCAAACCTCTTGGCTTACACTCCTCATCTTCATCTTCTCCAACTCTCCTCTCTCTCATCCTCTCTCTCTCTCTAGGGTTTTCTTTAAATTAGAGTAAGAAAAGAGAAAGAATTTTCTTGGTCTTGGACTTAAGGTAACACTCTTAAGCTTTCATATGTGTGATTCATGGATTAGTTTGCTAGTGTTTCATAGAATTGTCTTATGCTTATAGAAGGAGAGCCAAGCAAAGGCAAGGGGAAGGAAACTCTTCAAGGTTGAAGAAGAGAAAGCTCAAACAAGGTATGGGAACTTAGGGTTTTCTTTGTGTGTAAAGTCTTGTGATTTGTCATGAGAGAGGGCTGAATTGTCTCTCTCCTGTATTTTGTGGATGAATATAAGCTTGAAGATGGATTATAGTTGATAAATGCATGTTTGAGTTGAAAATCTGAAAACTGTCTTAAGGATCACTTGACCAGTCTGTATACTTTTGCTCATATCTGGAGCTATAGTTATGCAAAGGATGAAATTCCAATTGGTATGGAAACTAGACTTGTAAACCTTGATTTTGTTAGAAGAGACCAAAACCTGATTCTCACTGCATGATAGTGAAAATCGGGATTGATTTCTGATTGTGAGTGAAAATATGCCCTTATGAACAGCCTGTGGTTTTTATGTAATATCTCAAGATTTACAAGTCCTATTGAAATGATTTTTGATGTTTTGGAAACTAGAAATGTAAACCTAAAACCTTGTAGAAGATAGTGTTTTCTGAAAAATCCGTTTGGCATGTCGAAATTGAGATGCAATCTGAGTTTGTATATTAATTTACAGGATTTTTGAGCAATAATCACGTTAAGGCGGTCGCCCCGTCGTTTTATGTCGCGAGCGCGACTTATGTCGCGAGCGCGACATTAAACGGAAGCCTTGTGTCGCGAGCGCGACTTATGCCGCGAGCGCGACATCAAGAAATGCTCATTTAGGCCATTGCCGTCTGTCGCGAGCGCGACTTAGGTCGCGAGCGCGACTTGAAGAATGACTCAAAGCCATCGCTGTCTGTCGCGAGCGCGATTATTACCGCGAGCGCGACAAGTGTCGCGAGCGCGACAATCGTCGCGACCGCGACAATAAGCCTGTGTTTTCTAATTTTATTATTTGTATTTTATGACTCTAATTGAGCTTTAAACGTGTCTAAGTCACCATAAGTTGTAACGTATAGCGAGAAAACCCTTTCAAAGTTCAAGAGTTTATTATTCAATTATAAGGTAATTTCCATCACCTTAAACGAGATGTTGCATATGATACTTCTTTTCTATATGATTGATTTTATATTATGGAATAGCAATATATGATAGAGAAATATCTTGCATTCGTTAATGCTATAGTCTGACTCTTATGAGTCCACAGTTGTCTCTATATGAGACCATAGTTCTGACCCAATGGGTCTACAGATTTAATACCTTCGGGTATTCACAGATTCGATACCTTTGGTATCTACAGTACCCGTTATCCACTCCCACAGAAAATTGAGCAGGCTAAGGAATAAGACAAATGGAATATGTAAACAGTTAATGATGTATATTAATGATCCATTGAATTGATAATTCTTTTAACATGTTATGTATATATACTATAATTGCATGCTTATGAATAATGTTCATGAAAATATATTAGTTGTTCCCCACTAAGCTTTATAGCTTAGCACGGGTGTTTATCCGTGTAGGTCCTCTGGATTAAACATTGAGTCAGGGACAAGGGCCACAATTTTTCTCAGCCAGCATCAATTTAGGAAGAGTGTATTGAAGTATGTAACTTAATTGTGTCTTTTTGGTAGTTAAAGATAAATTCATATGTAAAGGCATGTAATTATTAAAGCTATGTATGTAATATCAGATAGTATGACTCTCAATGTGACATGAATAATATAGTATGATGGTGTGTGCATGCACATATATGCATAGATAACTAATGATTAGTAATGGATTAACAAAGATAATTGTATAGATAAAAGTAATTAGTAACAGTAATTAGGATTATCTAGTATAGTCATTACATCTTTGGTATCAGAGCGCCTTGGTTTAGGCGGTTCTGGCCAATAGGCAATTTCAAGGGTTATAGATATATAAAAGTATGTTGATGTTGGCTGATTGTGGTTGTTCCTGTGTTTCTTAATATAGTTCGGAATGGAAGGTTATCATGATGGAATAGATGAATCGGCTGAGAGCAATTTACCGGGTCAATCGCATCCTTCTCAGCCCGACACCTCTACATTTTCACGAGGCGGTGCAGCTGCTGCCAATGCTGGGGAAGCTTTGTTAAAAATTTCTCAGGACATGGCTCAGATCTTACAAAGAATGACTGCACCCAAGGCTCCTATTTCTGAACTCAGGAAGCATGGTGCGGAAGAATTCTTAGGCTCTACTTGGGAAGAGTCTGAGAAAGCCGAGTTATGGCTTGAAAGATTGGAGAGAGTGTTCACAGAAATTCAATGCCCTGTCAGTCAGAAGGTAGCTTGTGCTGTGTCCTTACTTCAAGGAGCAGCTTATGACTGGTGGAAGCTAGTCCAAACTCAACCCCAGCTACCTGAAATTCTCACTTGGGATTTCTTTATTGCTGAATTCAAAAAGAGATATGTAACAGAGGCGTATAAAGATGAGAAGCTGAAACAATTTTTGAATCTAAGGCAAAGAGGTATGTCAGTGGCTGAGTACGAGGCAGAATTCAGTCGCTTGAGTAAGTATGCACCGAGGCCTATGTTAACTGGGACTTTCCAATGTCGCCAGTTTCAAGAGGGATTGAATGATCATATCCGGGATCATTTGATAGGCCCTATTTCTCTGCATCCTGTGGATTATCATCAATTAGTGCAAGCCGCTATTCGAGTTGAAAAAGAAGAGAATGTGAAAAGAGAAAGAGAGCAAAGAAGAAGAAGTTTTTCTCGGGGTGGTTCTTCCTCGGGGAAAAGAACAAGAGCACAACAAGGAGAGCAATCTATAGAATCTGGGAATCGCCCTGTTTCTAGAGGTAGACAGCAAGGGACTACTAATTCAGGGAGATCTAGTAGAGGTGCTGCTTCAGGACAAGGTAGAGGACAAGCCCCAGAGTGCACCTATTGTTTCAGACGACATTGGGGCACCTGTAGGATGCTTACAGGTGGTTGTTACAGATGTGGCAGTACGGAGCACTTTATGGCTAATTGTCCTCTGACACAAGAACAAGCTTCCAGTCAACAGAGTAATCGAGGAGCTTCTCAAGCACCTTCACCTAGCAGAGGTCGGGGTAGAGGTAGAAGTGGATCGGGCCAGTTTAGGGCCCAGTCCAGAAATGCATCTGAGACGGTGGATCGACCCTTTACTTCGACACCTCCTGCTAGAGCTTATGCGATGAAGGGACGAGAAGAGGCTGATGCTCCTAATATCATAGCTGGTACATTCTCCCTCTTTGATACTGATGTATATGTGCTTATAGACCCAGGATCTACACATTCGTATATTTGTAATGGGGAGCTGGGTAGAAATGTATCTGGTATTGATCATTTGAACTATGATATATGTGTGATTAGTCCTTTGGGCCATAGTATACATGTTAATAAAGTTTATAGAAATTGCCCAATTAGAGTTCAAAAGAGAGAATTTCCAGCTGATTTGATAGTGTTACCTTTTCACGAATTTGATGTAATCCTGGGTATGGACTGGTTATCTAAGTATCAGGCCATAGTAGATTGTAAAGCTAAAACGGTAATTGTTAAGAAAGATGGGGGAGTTGAGACATTGATTAAGGGTAGTAAGTCTAAACCCTTAACCAATGTTATTTCTGCAATGAAAGCGAAAAGATTTCTTCGAAAGGGATGTGAAGCATACCTGGCTTTAGTTCTTGATTCGAAAAGAGAGACGGTTAATCTTCAGGACATTCCAGTGATCAATGAATTTCCTGATGTTTTTCCTGAAGAACTTTCTGGTTTGCCACCGGAGAGAGAAGTTGAGTTATCAATTGAAGTTGTACCTGGTACAGCTCCTATCTCTCGAGCACCTTATCGAATGGCACCAACCGAGCTAAAAGAGTTAAAGGTCCAGTTGCAGGAGTTGTTAGACAAAGGCTTTATCAAGCCTAGTGTATCGCCCTGGGGTGCACCAGTGCTATTTGTTAAGAAGAAGGATGGTACTTTGAGAATGTGTATAGATTACAGACAGCTTAATAAGATGACTGTGAAGAACAAGTATCCTTTACCTCGGATTGAGGATCTTTTTGATCAATTGCGTGGTGCAGGAGTATTTTCTAAAATTGATCTGAGGTCTGGATATTATCAACTTCGAGTTAAAGATATGGATGTTCAGAAGACTGCATTTAGGACTCGATATGGACATTACGAATTTTTAGTAATGCCTTTTGGGTTGACTAATGCACCGGCTGCTTTCATGGATCTGATGAATAGGGTGTTCAGACCCTATTTAGATCAGTTTGTTGTAGTATTCATAGATGATATTTTGGTTTATT
Source organism: Excoecaria agallocha (assembly GCA_037975025.1). Taxonomy (NCBI): domain Eukaryota; kingdom Viridiplantae; phylum Streptophyta; class Magnoliopsida; order Malpighiales; family Euphorbiaceae; genus Excoecaria; species Excoecaria agallocha. The sequence continues at coordinate 56,251,637 of CM075806.1, read as the reverse complement.
CTCGTGATGAAGCGAAGCATGCAGAACATCTGAGAATAGTACTGCAAACTTTGAGAGAGCAACAGTTGTATGCAAAGCTAAGCAAGTGTGAATTCTGGCTTAAAGAAGTTGCTTTCCTTGGGCACGTGGTGTCTTCTGAAGGCATCAGAGTGGATCCTAAAAAGATTGAGGCTATTGTTAATTGGAGACCGCCTAGGAATGTGCCAGAAGTCCGAAGTTTCCTGGGCTTAGCTGGCTATTATAGGCGGTTTGTGAAAGGATTTTCAGTTATTGCCTCTCCACTCACTAGATTACTACGAAAAGAAGCTAAATTTGAGTGGACAGATCGTTGTCAAGCCAGTTTTGATCAGTTAAAAGAAATGTTAACTCAAGCTCCAGTTCTTACTCAACCAGTAGCTGATAAGGAATATGCCATGTACAGTGATGCATCGAGAAATGGACTGGGTTGTGTTCTGATGCAAGAGGGTAAGGTAGTGGCCTATGCTTCAAGACAATTAAAACCTCATGAACAGAATTATCCGACTCATGATCTAGAGCTAGCCGCGATTGTGTTTGCTTTAAAGATATGGCGGCATTATCTTTATGGTGAGAAATGCAGGATCTTTACTGATCACAAGAGTCTTAAATACTTGCTTACTCAGCGAGATCTTAATTTAAGACAACGCAGGTGGCTAGAATTGTTCAAGGACTATGATTGTATAGTCGACTATCATCCAGGAAAAGCAAATGTGGTAGCTGATGCTTTGAGTCGAAAAATGATGGCAACTTTATTATTACAAGACTGTAAATGGAAGTTTTCTTCGGATGGAGCTTTGTTAGCCCAATTACGAGCTCGTCCTAGCCTAAGACAGACAGTGATAGATGCACAAGCAGATGATGTAAAGTTACAACAGTTGATTCACTCAGTTGGTTCTGGGGGTCCGATAGAATACTCTGTTGGAAGTGATGGTGGTCTTTACTATCGGAATCGTTTATGTGTACCAGATGTTAAAGAACTAAAGGAGGCTTTATTGCACGAAGCTCATAGTACAGTATTCACCATGCATCCAGGTGGCAACAAGATGTATAGAGATTTGAAGCAGTTTTATTGGTGGCCAGGAATGAAAAGAGATGTAACTAATTATGTCTCCAAGTGCCTAACATGTCAACAAGTAAAAGCAGAACATCAATTTCCTTCGGGATTGTTGAATCCTCTTCCCATTCCTCAATGGAAGTGGGACAATGTCACGATGGACTTCATTACAGGTTTGCCCACGACCCAAAGAAAACATGATGCAGTGTGGGTCATCGTAGACAGACTGACAAAGGTGGCTCACTTTATACCAGTTCGAACCAATTATTCAATGGATAGATTGGCTGAATTGTACATAGATCAAATTATTAGATTGCATGGGGTGCCTATTTCAATTGTTTCGGATCGGGATCCGAGGTTCACTTCCAGATTTTGGAAGAGTTTACAGCAAGCCTTAGGCACAAAGCTTCTTCTTAGTACTGCATTTCATCCTCAGACCGATGGACAGTCAGAAAGGGTTATACAAGTATTAGAAGATATGTTAAGGGGCTGTGTGCTCGATTTTCCAGGAAGCTGGGATAAATATGTTACACTGATGGAGTTTGCATACAATAATGGCTACCAAACTAGCATTGGTATGCCACCTTATGAAGCGCTCTATGGTCGGAAATGTAGAACTCCTTCCTGTTGGACAGAATTAGCTGAAGGCAAATTGACGGGTCCTGATATTGTTAAAGACACTGAAGAGAAGATTCAACTTGTCAAACAGAGATTGAAAGAAGCCAGTGACAGACAGAGATCTTATGCCAACTTAAAAAGGAAAGATATTGAATATCAGGTTGGCGATAACGTGTTTTTAAAGGTGTCCCCATGGAGAAGGGTATTACGGTTTGGAAAGAAAGGAAAGCTTAGCCCACGGTTTATAGGTCCTTATAGGATCTTGGATCGGATTGGACCAGTAGCATACCGTTTGGAGCTTCCTAGTGAGCTATCAAAATTGCATAATGTCTTCCATGTTTCTATGCTCCGGCGGTACCGATCTGATGAGTCACATATCATACCAACGCAAGATGTTAGTGTCAAATCTGATTATACGTATGATGAAGAACCTAAACAGATATTGGCCAAAGAAGTTAAACAGTTGAGGAACAAAGAGATTCCTTTAGTCAAAGTCTTATGGCAACACCACGGTGTGCAAGAAGCGACTTGGGAACCTGAAGAAGTTATGCGGGCTCAGTACCCACAACTCTTCAATACAGGTATGAATTTCGAGGACGAAATTCTTTTAGGGGGAGAGAGTTGTAATACCCCTCCATGTACCCTAGAAGAATTATCATTAATTAATTATTGTTATACATGTTTAAATAAGTGTAATTGCATGTATGAGGACTTAATTGAAAAACCAAAGTAAAAGAATTGGGGTAAGAATTGAAATAAGAAGAAATTGAGGGACCAAAGTGCAAAAGTATGAATGTGTGACATTTGGGCCAATGGTTGAGAATGGGAGGGGGATATTTTGGTGGAAGTGGCCGGCCAAACCTCTTGGCTTACACTCCTCATCTTCATCTTCTCCAACTCTCCTCTCTCTCATCCTCTCTCTCTCTCTAGGGTTTTCTTTAAATTAGAGTAAGAAAAGAGAAAGAATTTTCTTGGTCTTGGACTTAAGGTAACACTCTTAAGCTTTCATATGTGTGATTCATGGATTAGTTTGCTAGTGTTTCATAGAATTGTCTTATGCTTATAGAAGGAGAGCCAAGCAAAGGCAAGGGGAAGGAAACTCTTCAAGGTTGAAGAAGAGAAAGCTCAAACAAGGTATGGGAACTTAGGGTTTTCTTTGTGTGTAAAGTCTTGTGATTTGTCATGAGAGAGGGCTGAAGTGTCTCTCTCCTGTATTTTGTGGATGAATATAAGCTTGAAGATGGATTATAGTTGATAAATGCATGTTTGAGTTGAAAATCTGAAAACTGTCTTAAGGATCACTTGACCAGTCTGTATACTTTTGCTCATATCTGGAGCTATAGTTATGCAAAGGATGAAATTCCAATTGGTATGGAAACTAGACTTGTAAACCTTGATTTTGTTAGAAGAGACCAAAACCTGATTCTCACTGCATGATAGTGAAAATCGGGATTGATTTCTGATTGTGAGTGAAAATATGCCCTTATGAACAGCCTGTGGTTTTTATGTAATATCTCAAGATTTACAAGTCCTATTGAAATGATTTTTGATGTTTTGGAAACTAGAAATGTAAACCTAAAACCTTGTAGAAGATAGTGTTTTCTGAAAAATCCGTTTGGCATGTCGAAATTGAGATGCAATCTGAGTTTGTATATTAATTTACAGGATTTTTGAGCAATAATCACGTTAAGGCGGTCGCCCCGTCGTTTTATGTCGCGAGCGCGACTTATGTCGCGAGCGCGACATTAAACGGAAGCCTTGTGTCGCGAGCGCGACTTATGCCGCGAGCGCGACATCAAGAAATGCTCATTTAGGCCATTGCCGTCTGTCGCGAGCGCGACTTAGGTCGCGAGCGCGACTTGAAGAATGACTCAAAGCCATCGCTGTCTGTCGCGAGCGCGATTATTACCGCGAGCGCGACAAGTGTCGCGAGCGCGACAATCGTCGCGACCGCGACAATAAGCCTGTGTTTTCTAATTTTATTATTTGTATTTTATGACTCTAATTGAGCTTTAAACGTGTCTAAGTCACCATAAGTTGTAACGTATAGCGAGAAAACCCTTTCAAAGTTCAAGAGTTTATTATTCAATTATAAGGTAATTTCCATCACCTTAAACGAGATGTTGCATATGATACTTCTTTTCTATATGATTGATTTTATATTATGGAATAGCAATATATGATAGAGAAATATCTTGCATTCGTTAATGCTATAGTCTGACTCTTATGAGTCCACAGTTGTCTCTATATGAGACCATAGTTCTGACCCAATGGGTCTACAGATTTAATACCTTCGGGTATTCACAGATTCGATACCTTTGGTATCTACAGTACCCGTTATCCACTCCCACAGAAAATTGAGCAGGCTAAGGAATAAGACAAATGGAATATGTAAACAGTTAATGATGTATATTAATGATCCATTGAATTGATAATTCTTTTAACATGTTATGTATATATACTATAATTGCATGCTTATGAATAATGTTCATGAAAATATATTAGTTGTTCCCCACTAAGCTTTATAGCTTAGCACGGGTGTTTATCCGTGTAGGTCCTCTGGATTAAACATTGAGTCAGGGACAAGGGCCACAATTTTTCTCAGCCAGCATCAATTTAGGAAGAGTGTATTGAAGTATGTAACTTAATTGTGTCTTTTTGGTAGTTAAAGATAAATTCATATGTAAAGGCATGTAATTATTAAAGCTATGTATGTAATATCAGATAGTATGACTCTCAATGTGACATGAATAATATAGTATGATGGTGTGTGCATGCACATATATGCATAGATAACTAATGATTAGTAATGGATTAACAAAGATAATTGTATAGATAAAAGTAATTAGTAACAGTAATTAGGATTATCTAGTATAGTCATTACAAGAAGAACCTCCACCTAGATAGGACTCACTCGGAGTGCGATTTCATCTTTTATGTTGCTCAACATCGAAAGAGGACAACAACTTTCTCATCCTCTTCTTATCCTATTTCTTTTCCTTTATAGCCCTCCTCACCACAGATTGTTGTGTCATGGCTCCAGCCATCTCGTTCGTCGTGTCTTTCACACTAGCCATCGCAGCTGTAAAAAAAGAAAGAAAAGAGAGAAAAAAGGAGGGGATAGAAGGAAAAGAGGGAGAAGACAGCAAGAGGGTAAAAGCAAGCGAGATAAGAAAAAATCAATACTTTGCACTAAAAATTTGCTATAATTGTATATACAATGCATGCCAGACAGATAACATGATAGGCTCCCTATAATATTTTCCAATGCTCACATTTTAAATCTCCCCCCTTCGTAAAGCTTTTTGACCTACCCATAGTATGCAGTAGCCAATCGAATTCATAGGGACTTCCCTTCCTGTTTACGGCCTCAATCAACTTAATGATGTCGGTAGCATACAGAGACACATCGTTGACCCTGTCCTCCAGAGACATCACCCTATTCGATTGGGCGATCGACAAGCCAAATCCCCCTGCTCTCCCTATAAGGAAATACTTCTCTTTGTAGACTTTCATTGATGAAGGGAGCATAAATAGCTTTTTTCCTAACCTGCTAGTGAAATAATACTCTGTCCCTTCAATCTAGTTGGATAGGTAGAAAAAATGAGTAAAAAGATCGAGTGTCAGGGCCACCGCTTCAATTTTACAAAGTATTTTAAAGCAGGCTTGTAATGACTACCCTAGTAATCCTATCAGTTATTACTATACACATTATTTTCATGTAATTAATTGTACATTAACATGTCATATTTGGCCTATATAAAGGAACATACTCAATTAATGTTTATTAATAACATTTTATTCAGCTAATTATGAATCTAAATATACTAGTTACTTGGTTATCATTAATATATATGATAAGGTGCTTATCAATAGTCTGAGTTCACTTATAGTTGCTAAGTTAATCTTATATACCTTACATATCTTATAATTTGTTAATACATTAGCATAATAGCTTATATTAGGTCCTTATAATAATTATAGGCATATATGTATATTTATGTCAACATATAGATATATAAATCATAAACTCGTATTTGAAAGGTTCATCCTCGTTATGGTTGATTAAATCTTATATTAAATATAATTCATGAATTGGAGTTCCAATGTTAAACAAGTAATAAGTGACATTAAGAAACATATGTATTCATAGCATAATCATTAACAGATTATTACATAATTATACATATTCAAGGATAATTATATTATAACTCTGTATATTTTCGGGTTCAAGTGAGCTTTTGCTTAATCTGATGCTATACCATTTTAATGTATAATTGCATGAAAATAGTATTATTGAATATTATGCCATCTTTATCATGTAAATACTTGTGAAAATTTGCTTATATCTCGTATTAAGCCCGCATCTTCCTAAGGGTGTGGATAACAGGTGTTGTGGATATCCGTAGGTATCAAATATATATACCCGAAGGTATTGTTTCTATGGATACCTGAAGGTATCAAATATATAAATACCCGAAGGTATTAAACCTGTGGACCCAAAAGGGTCAAGCTTGTGGTCCCAAATGGGGACAAATATAGACCCAACTGGGGTCAAACCTGTAGCAGCTGCGACTGTAACCCTATAGGCATGCCTATCTATCCACAACTTAGACATAGACGCAGGCAACTGTATTTCTTTATCTTTAACTTCTTTATACTTATCTGTCTATAACATATTCATATGAACATGTCTATGAACAAGGGTCATATACCCATTTAATTATTTTGGTATATCTTTTTATGGCCTCTGTATCTTATTTTCATGTATTAGAATCAATGAGATAACTGTAACTGTGTTCATATATTATACTATCAAGATCTTTTCATAGTATGACACGATCATACTTATGTATTGTCATTTAACTCTTTTATTCAAGTACAATAGCACATAATTATAGAGTTTATTGGAAACATAATTAAATTCCTTTCCATGTTTGTATTCGTCATTGAATACCCATTGGCAATTTCATATACTTTAATTATTTTTTTATACATTTATGTATATATATACGTACCAACATATTTTCTATTTAGAATAACATATCACAAAATATTAATGCATTATTATAATTTAACTTTCACGTAAGTTGCATTCTTTAATTCTATTACCTTTAAAGACCTTTATATATATTCGTGTTTCTTTCATAGTTAATCATGTTACCATATATCTCAGCCAAATAATACCCTAATACATTTACCATTTACTTTACATTTCTTTATATGTCATTTTATTACTCTATATTTAAAATCACTATTTATCTTTGTTCCTATAAAAAGAATGCTCTTATTTATGTTTGGAAGTGTTTACACTAGCTTTACTAATCATTTGGGAGCTATCTGTAACTTTAAAGTGAAACCATAGGGGGTCACGGCTACTATGAAATACCTAGTAACCGTGACACAAGATGCATTTCGATTCTAGACTGAGCCGAACTACCTCACAGTCATTACCTAAAGAATAATGGCCGTGACCTATACTTTTTAAAGGGGTCACGGTTACTATAAAATACCTAGTAACCATGAGGTATGTCTTTTTTAAACTTTGGACTGAAAACTGGGGTACCTTACAATTACTATGAAAAACCTAGTAACCGTGAGGCCCAAACTGCCTAGAGACATATTTTTTTATCTCAACTTCTATGCCATTTTTAACCTACAAAAAGTCATTTTTAGGGAAAAATTCCTTCTACAAAGTTATATATCTGTGTTTCTACTTTCTAACTCATCAAGAATAACTCAAATCCAACTTATAAATCTCAAGATATCCCATAAAAACCACTAACTTCTTCCAGTGATAGGGCAACAGTCCTAACCCGGATTCAAGCCAAATTTTCTCTATCATACAAATTGATTCAAGTTCGATGTTATTCATATGAAATGAATATCTATGAGTCTAGTTTCATATCAAATTTGAATTTCCAAATTCCAATCACTATAACTCAAGATATCATCAAAAGAGTATAGACTGTTCATATGAGTCCTAAACAAAATTTCAAGTTCTCAAAGTGTTCATGTATAACTCGGTTTTCACACCCCATCCAACCTAAGTTTTCATGTGTAACACATCTAATAACATCCAAAAACATGCATGTGATATCTAAAATCAAACATACACACATAAAATGGTTTTCATACCTTTAAATGCTCCTTTAATCTCTCTATTCATTCTCTTCCTCTTTCTTGCTATCTTCTTCTTCTTCATAGCATCAATCACACACATAAATATCCATATAACTCAATAATCTTGATTCCTAGTACATATATGAAATAGTTGAATTAAAGGAAGAAATATTGTTACCTTAATTGAGACAAACCTTAAATTCTCTCTCTACCTTCTTTAAGATACCATAGGCATGTGTTTTGAGAGAGATGAAATGAGGGAAAGAGAGAAGAATTTTTGAGTTTTTGGACCTCCCTCTTTGTCCGGCCACCTCTATCTCCTTTTATACCATGAGATTTCTTCATTTCTCATGAGTTTTCTAGAATGCTTCATGTCACTTTCCTATTGGTTTCCCTTTTGCTTTGCATTTCACTCCCTAATCTTTCTTTATTTTCTAGTTTTACAACATTTCTTTTACTTTATCTTTTCAATTAAGCCCTTAATGTCACATTCTTTCTAATTTACACACTTATGTCTTAGTGTAAAATTACCATTTTATCCTTACTCTTTTAATGTAATTCCTTTCGTGTCCTTTCCTATATTTCCAATATACATTTCCTCGCATTTAACCCTGCTATATACCTCAACCATACCCGATTACTCTTAAGGTGAAATGTGGGGCCTTACAAGGCTATCACGCTCCACCCATTAGGATTTAATTAATTCGGTACAAGCCTATAACCCTTGAGGATACTAATCTCAAAAACGCCAAGTGAAAACCTAAGCCCCCCATCCAAACTCCACAGATGATAGATAAACCACTCATTCTTGTTCGTGTAAAGGGGCCCTCTGTTATCGCCATGGAATCAAGGCACTTCATCACATACACATCATTTGGTAAATCATACTTCTCTTTTATTCTTGACAACTCACTCTCTCTCAAGATGGAATGTGTCTCTATAGTAGGTTTATTCTCATATTGCTCAACAAAACTCCTATCAAGGGATTAAATGCTACTGGATGCCATTTTTTAAGGAGGGGGAGAAGCAAAATGGTTTCTAATCTTGACCAAAAATCGGAGACCCAAACCAAAAGATCCCATAGAAGATTCAGAGGCAAGACAAACATAAGTGAAACGTGAAAAGACGAAAGGGAAATACAGGACATGTAAGTAAAAATTACTTACTTGGGCAAATAAATTTGAGATTTGAAAAAACTTTGGAAGCTTAAAAATCTGGGAAATGTGAGAAGAAATTTCTGTAGAGTTTTTCCAGAAAAATTAATAAAAAGTAGAAAACAACCCCCGAAGGTTGCATATTTATACAGAGAAACTCTTCAGGTATGCCAACCAACCCTCCCACGTGTTGAAAAGAAAAGTCACACCAGTCCAAACATTTGATGCACGTATTTATCTTTAAATGAAGGTAGCTGTCCGATTAATGATCATTCGATCGGGCGAATGATTTTACAATCTTCGCTAATCCAACTTTCAGACAATCGAACACCTTCTGAAGGGGGGATAAGTGATAACACCGTATCATCTTTTAGGCCCAAACAAAGCTTGGGCCCAAAGCCTAGAGACTTTGGCTTAAAAAATGCTTGGTGCATGATAGATAAGTACCGGAGCACTAGCTGGATCAAATTGATCAAATTGATGGGACCAACAGTCTTGTCAATCCACTGTCACATAACAAAACCCACATCTCTAACCTTTTCCTTGTCACATAGCCATTCTCCTACTCTAACATTCCTGTAGCCCTACTTACGCACTTGAGTGTACTCACCCACCGTCTATAAATAACCCAATGTACAGTGGGCTCAGGTACGTAAAAGTTTTATAGCCAACTTTCTTTAGATTTGAATATCTCTAAGTCACTGACTTGAGCTTCAAAGTGCTTCTGCCTGGTCCTACTGGGCAAAGCTTCTTATAGGTCCTCACCTTACATTCTAGGGACACCTTTTATTACTATGATTTACCCTTTTCAAGTATGTGATAATGGTATTGTAACAAAGATATTAGATAAGGAAATTCCTTTCCAAATTCGTTTTTCCTTTAATCTTATGAAATATAAGCCAAGTAAAAAAAGGTATTCAAAAAATCAATTTAATAAGAAATAAACAAAACCAAATAAAATTTTTGACACACGAAATAGAAGGGAAAAGAATAGAAGAACAATTAAAAAGCCAAGAAATAAAACAAAAATAAAAGAATTTGAATTTTTTTTTCAAAAGAAATTTGTGCCCCAGTTCCTATCGCCTTTTGGAAAAAAAACATATAGTAAATTTACCCTATATAAAGGATTTTGATGAAAGGAAATTCCAACCAAATTTCTAAAGAATTAGAAAGAAATTGTAGGAAATAAATTCAAGATTTAAAATATAAAGGTTTAATTATAGATTCTAAATCTCTTTGGTCTTGTTCAAACTTTTATGTAATGAATACAGCCGAAATTGAGAGAGGAACTCCCCGTTTAATAATAAATTATAAGCTATTAAACAAGGTTTTACAATGGATATGATATCATATATCTAATAAAAGAGATTTGCTAAAAAAGACTTTATAATGCAAACATTTTTTCTAAATTTGATATGAAATTAGGATTTTGGCAAATTCAGATTAGCAAAGAAGATAGATATAAAACAAGATTTAATGTGCCCTTTGGATATTATGAGTGGAATGTAATACCTTTTAGATTAAAAAATGCTCTTTTAGAATTTCAAAATATTATGAATGAGATACTAAAACCTATAAACGAATTTTCCATAGTATATGATAAGTGTGAATTATACTATATTTTTAGTATATTTTTATGTGGTTAATTCAATTAAGTTAGTCTTAATTTAGTTGATTTTAGGTTTAATTAGTTAGCTTTTGTGTTTTTAGGTCTAATTGATAGTTTTGGTGTTTTTCAGGGCCAAATTGAAGAAAAAATGGGCTAAAATGCAAAAAAGATAAAGTTAGGGGCAGAATTGTAATTATGGAGGAAGTTGGTTTTCACTCGTGAGGGAAAGCCATGAATCACTCGATTGAGTGATTTGGTACTCCCCTAAGTGATTTTGGCACTCACCCAAGAAGAATTACGTATTTTTCAATGATAAGGCACTCTCCCGAGCATATTAGTCACCCTCCCGAGCACCTTAAGCACTCTCCCGAGTGAGCAAGACCACTCCCCTGAGTGGATGTCCTGTTTAGGTGATAAAAGTCTTCTTATTTCACTGAAATGCAAATTCCTCCAAGTTAGGAAGTCACAGGAGGCGTAAAACTCTTCCTTTGGAGGCTATAAAAAGGACTGAAGACACTAAGACTAGGAGAGCCATCTTACATATGAATTTTCTTTAGTTAGTTTACATTAGCTTTAGTTTTATTTTGGAAGATATAAAAGCTTGAAGTCTAGAAGCTTTGCTTGGAGTTCTACAAAATTGTCAAGGGAGTTTCTTGATTCTATGAGTTTGTCTCAATTTTTAATATGAAGTGTGAGTAGTTTTCTTAACTTTTGCTAAAGGATACTTTAATCCTTAAACTATTATTATAATGACTTAGTTTGTGCTTAATTCAATGCAAACTTGATTATTTCGTAGTTCTTGTGCTTAATTTAATGTAAACTTGATTATTTCTTAGTTCTTGTGCAAATTCTTATCTTTGATTATGTTGAGATTGATTGTTAATTTATTTGATTAATAGTTAATGATTAATTAAGGTATGATCTATGATATGCATGTTCTTAGATTAATTCATTAGTATTGATGCATGATTATTTTCTAACTTAGATATAATTATGTATTGGTAGTAGTGGATTAATACTTAGAAAAGGTAAATTAAGAATAGGTTGGAATTAAGTTTACTTGAAAGAGGATTTAATGAATATCTAGGAGTATAAAACTGGATCAGTATGCTAAGTATTGAATTATTCCTAATAAGAAGATTTAATGCTTAGAGTGATATTCTTGACTAAGACATCTGGCTTTCTTTATCTAGTTTTCCCATAATCACTTGTGTTCCTTTGAAATTAAGTCATTGCAATATTAGTTAAGGTAGATAGTCCTTTAGCAAAAGTTGTCTTTATTATTGAATTTTTTTACCAACTTTTATTGATTTCTTTGTTTAAGATTAGTTTTAATTGTTTAAGTTTTATTTCTTAGTTTAATTCTCTTATCATCATCATCACAAAACTTGGAATTTCTTTTATTCTTTGCACACAATATTCACTATAAAATCTGAAATAAGGTTGCACTTGCACAATTTTCCTAGGGTAAGATATTTGGGGTCTTAATCTATATTTTCCTATATTACTAGCCGATTTAGTATACTTGTTAGATACCTGTTAGTATATATAGATAATGTACTTATATTTTCAAATTTTGTAAGCCAACATATAAGCCCTTTAAACAAGTTTTTTAATGTGATTCACTGAAATGGATTTTCGCGACTAAAATGAATATTTTTTAAACAAAGGTTAGATTTTTAGGACACAATATAGATCTAGGAACTAGAAGACCAATAAATAGAAGTTTAGAATTTACTAATAAATTTTCAGATGAAATTAAAGATAAAAAAATAATTGCAGAGATTTTTAGGATGTCTTAATTATGTGCATGACTTTTTCAAGAACTTAGGAAAAATATGCAAACCCTTGTATAATAGATTAAAAAAGAATCTAGAACCTTAGATGAAAGAGCATACTAAAATAATAAAAGAAATTAAGGAAAAAATTAAAAGTCTCCCATCTTTGAATATTCCAAATCCAAAAGCATACTTAATAGTAGAAACGGATGCTAGTGATTTAGGATATGGTGGGATTTTAAAGCAGAAAAGGAAAGAAAATAACAAGGAATAATTGGTGAGATATTATTCGGAATGTTGGAACCAGGCTCAGAAGAACTACTCTACTATTAAAAAGAAGATTTTAAGTATTGTTTTGTGTATCACAAAATTTGAATACGATCTATATATGAAATTTTTTTCATTAAGAATTGATTATTTATCAGCAAAACATATTTTAGAAAAAAAAGATGTTAAGAATTTAATCTTTAAGCAAATTTTGCTAGATGGCAGGCCTTGTTAAGTAATTTTGATTTTGACATAGAATTTATTAAAGGAAAAAAATAATAGTTTACTTGATTTCCTCTCTCGTGAACTTTTACAAGGGAAATGAATTCGAATAAAAAGGTTTTAACAAAAGCATCATTATCAACAGGAAGTTTTGATTCTAATCAGGTTAATCCAAATCCCTCTTCTCCAATTAGACTTACTCCATTTATTCCCAGACCTGTCCTTCCTTATCCTCCACCTTTATCACTAGTCCTAAGACCTCAGACTTTTCCCCTAAAAACTCCACCTAGAACTTATTTCTTAGCTCTTGCCTCTCATTCCCCTCCTTCTTCTCCTATTCAATTTTCTCTATCTCCCTCTAGTCTGTTTGTACCCAAAAATAATTCTAATATATTCTCAATCCCAGAAGACTATATATTCAAGTTTTAGAACCAGAAGAAATTATCAGAAAGTCAAAATTTTTATAGATTAATAAATTATATTTTTCCCAGTAGCCTTCATTTCTATGAAACTCGAGAATTCTATAAAGCAATTTTATTAGATACCGAATCTGTTGAAATAGAACACAATTATGATCCAAAAGAAAGAAATAGGATTAATTATAACAAAGTAAAAGTTGTAAATGTCATTACATTATCAGAATGGGGACACAGGCCCTATACTTTGAAGACTTTATCGAGATACCCAGCTTGGATGGTGTACATTTATTACGATTATCAAGAGGCATGGTTCAAAGAATATGACTTAAGGAATTTTCAACATTTTTGGTTCTTTTATTTCTCTCATAAATTCAATGGAGTTTTCCCTAATTGGTTCGTCAGATGGTTTGGATATTTTGGATTAATAGCAAATGCAATTCCACATCCTATTCGAGAGGCACTCAATAAATTTAATTTTTATTGCAATATAGAAGTTCCAGATAAGTTACTTAGGCTTTGTGCTATTTTCAAAATTTCTTGGATCATATCATAGACCTATCATACTTTTAAGCACGAGAATCAGCTTCCCATTCTCTATAGAGAATTTACAATAAAATGTGGGATTCTTTCGATATTCGATGAGCGGATATTTAGACTATTACTAATTATTGTGAACAAAAGGCCAATTCCCTTCAATCCATACCTCAAGCTAATTTCTTAACTAATAAGACTAAGATTATAAATTTACTAACCACAGCTTCTTCAGAAGAGGAATTCAACAGTATTCTTAATAAAGTTTCAACAGAAAGAAGTAGTTCAATAGATGGTGAAACTCCTTCTCCGCAAAGACTTTTAGAAGATTATCAAGATCCTTATGTAGACGTTGTATTATAGTAAAATGATGTAAAAAAGTATTTTAAATTTTTTACAGGATTTAGAAGTGTCGACACAAGAAAATAAAAATTTTGCCGAAAGAAGCCACTATTCATCATGTAACACCCTGAAATTTTGCATTTGACATACTTGGCATGTTGTAGAGCATAGGCAGTAACCTTAGGACAATTTTCGGAATAATCGGAGTTGAATTGAATGGGAAAAATTGAAGGTGTACAAGGGTTAAACGTGCCAGGCCCGGGAAAATCTGAGGATGGGTGACCTAGCGGGCAGTTTGAGTTAACACTAGATTATGAAAATAAGTATTAAATGGAGTCTAATTGTACGATTTGAGATAAAATTGAGTTCGAATAGGCCCCAAAATTAAGTAGAGAAGAATTTTCTCGGTTATCGAAAAATATTTGACCGAAAGTTTGATCGGGCTCAGAAATATTCTAAAGAGCTTAAAAAATTATTCCGATCATATAGACTCATTAGAAATGACCTAAATAAGTTAGGGGAAGTGAAAAATAAATTTTCGGTAGCTTTGAGATTTCGAATTTCAGACAGGCTGATTATGCCTCCGAAACCAAAAGTATATCGAAACGATGTCGGCATGCTTTGAAATTTTAAACATAAGATTTTAAATATGCTAGTGCATGCGAGGAGAATTTTCAAGGCATTCTGACGGGTGGTACATCAGTTTCAAAAATGGGTTAAATTAGAATAAGTAAAAGGCTTGACTAAAGGTTTGACCAGAAATTTAAAAATAGTAAAAGACTTCTAAAAATTACCAAAATTTTTAGATCTACTACAAATAACCCAAATTAGTATTTGAGAGTGAAAATAATTTTTCTGACAAGTTTGAATTATCGGGTTCTTATTCGGCTGAATTTTCCTCCAAAGTTGGAATTATACTGAAATGAGCTTAGAATGACCTAAAAGTTTAATCACACTCTCCTGCATATGTCAGAAGATGCATGGTAAAATTTTAGAGTATTCTGATAAGTGAAACATTAGTTTACAAAAAATGGCGAAAAACTGAGTTTAATTTAATTAACCGAGTTAAAGGGCATTTTTCATTGGTTCAAGGGTATAATTGTCATAAGATATTGGGGTATGATTAGTGAGAACCACAAATTACATAAAGAAATTAATAGAGAAATTATTTGGGCTAAAAATCAATTAATTTGGAAGAATTAGGCTAATTGGGCCAATTGGTTGGATCAAGGTAGTTGAACCCAATTAAGCTTAATTAATACAGCTATTCAAAGGGAGAAATATCAAATTTCTCTAGATTGTTCTCTCTTCTTCTTTCTTATGGCTGTCGTCCTACATAAATTGGAGGATTCACCATTTTTCTCAAGAATTCCAAAAAAAATTCTAACTTGCAAAATCTTATCTTCTCTACAACCTTAAACACCTAGAATTATTTCTAACCATCTCAGGAGTCTATCTAGAGGGAGAAGGTGGAAGAAATTAGAAGAAGAAAAGAAGAAAACTTAAGGAAATAAAGGAAGAGGAGTTTGGCCATGGTGGAAAATCAAGGAAAACCAAGAGAGATCAAGGTGGAGGAGACTCCCTAGATGATTTTGAGCTATATTGAGGTGAGTGGACTCCACTTTACACCTTTGTTAAATTCATTTCTTTGAATTATGTGAAGATTTGCATTATGTAACCATGAATATTTTAATATTATTGGGAAGTAATTTAATAGACTATGATAGAATGATGATTTATGGTGGCATGATGGTATCGCTTTTTCTAAAAGCTAAAATACCGCAAGTATACGGTGTACCGATTATAGTACTTCAGATATCGATCCCACGAGGAATGTTGATTAATATTGTACACTATTACTACTTGATTTTAATCTTATTTACAATGCTCATTAATTTACAAATTAAAATTATTATTAAAACTACACTATACTAAATTAAATATTTGTCTACTTTAATGACAATCCGAGAAGACTTATTAATATAATGAATATAACATATACATAATTATGGAATTTGATATTTTTTTCTTATTTATAATTCAATCTTTATCATGCAAGCCAAGTTGGAATAATGTTCTATGTCGCAGTTCTCGCATCTAGACTAGATTATGCCTTAAATATGCATTTATGGTTCTAAATCGCAGCTCTCGCATTTAGATAAGAATTACATAAACACACATTCAAAGAATAAAAACCAACCTATAACAACTATCTCCACATGTGATCTCTCAAACTATGCTTTGATAATGAATTTTCTATTAACTTTCAATAAGACGTTGCTCTCGCTAACTCCCTTATTTATGACCATTATGATGATTTTCAGAAAAGGAATTGCACATCGAAGGTCGTCTTCCTTAACTTATAATGATACTAATAAACTTTTAATAGCAAATACTACATATAAAGATAAATGAAAGAGAAATGAATAAATATGAATAACAACATTCAAGTTCCAAAAAAATATTCATAAAAATAACAAAGAAGAAGTAGAGATTAGAAATAAAAGAAGGGATCTCTCAACCATTCTTCCTTTCACCAAGTGTAGTCTTCTTCATTGTATTTGCCTACTCTTCAAGCCATAAAACTAAACTAAAACCTACAACTATTCTCTCTAATTACACTTTCAAAATAATAAAAATAATTGATAGATTGATTCCCCCATTGATTATAACTTCTAGGGTATTTATAGATTTCCAAACATTATGTCCCTCTAAGTGCCTCTCCATAGGTATGCAACCCTTGGTGAAAAGTCATGCCTCTTTAAAATTTGATTTGAAATTTAAATTGCATAACCACCATTTATATTTATAACTTCCTTGCCAAGCATTGTGACCCTTCAAGCACCTTTCCATAACAACATAACTCTTCAAGTATCCCTCTAGAAGTATACATCATTTGGTGAAGAGTAGTGTCCCTTTAAAGTGCCTTTTAAACATGAACTGCCTATCACCACCTCCTGTCGCGATCGCAGCACCTGTCGTGCTCGCAATGGGACACGCTTCCCTTGTCGCAATCGCGGTACCTGTCGCGCTCGCGACAGGACACGCTTCTTCATAATTTTCTCCCTTTTTCTCCTACATACACAAAACTTTGATAAAAAAATTAAACACACCTAATTCTAGCACAATTTAATATAACTAAATATTATTTTGGTAACAAAATATGGATTAAATATGAGCTATTTAGGCTCATATCACACCCCCACACTTAAACTTTTGCTTGTCCCCAAGCAAAACTTACCAAACAAGCAAACAACACAATTATATAATTTTGGAGCTCATATTTATATTTGGCAAATATTTGAAAATCACATGCAGAAACCCTCATCTCTACACAAATTTAGCCCAAGTTTGCAAAGTCTCAAACAAAATCATTCACCATTAAACTTAAACAACCATGCACATTTGGAAAAATATGAAATAGCAAAGCACGAGAAAGTATGAACTTAAGAACTTGAATATCTTAACACATGTAAACATTATTCCACACCAAATATTGCCTAAAGTAGTTCTCACTCAAACACTATATTCTTAAAGCACTTATTCACTCGATGTGTTTATGGGTTAGTGTTTCTCTCATCCCTTAAACATGCCATTGCCTACCATAAGCTTGTAATTAGTAAACATCTCCACTACTAGTATAAAATAATACATGAAATCAAAAGGGTCTTACAAGGATTGTAGCTTGGCTTAGGTTAAGGTAGGATAATTTTGGTTTAAGTAGCTTAAATTGTGAATAAAAACGATATTACCATATCATAAGAGATCTGTTTAAGAACATAAGCATCGCATGATGTAATTTACTTCTCATATTCCCTTCTCAATGGCACACTACTACTAGTTTCTCTTTTTCTTTCTTTCTTTTTTTTTTTCTTTTTTTTTCTTCTTTGTATATTTTTTCTCTTTTTTTTTCCTTTTTTTTCTTTTCTTTAGAAACTAGCCTTATTCTAATATTGATCCTAGAGAAGAATGAAATTTAACTCTCATTTTTTAAATACCATTATGCTTACATTAACAATATATATCTCCTAAAGATATAACAATTTTTTTCCCTTCACAAAAAAGGGTAAAACAAAGAAATAGGCTTTTGTTTAGTAAAGGATATTGGCTAATTATATGTTGCTCAACAAAAATAGGTTTAAGGCTCAAAATTAGCTACCTAAAGTCAAAAAGGTATATTTTTAAAGCAAGCCAAAATGGTGTAATCTAAATGCCCTTATCATTTTTCATGCACATCTCATACTAAATGTAATCTCAAAGTTTACCAAGAACAAATTCTAGAGGAAATGGCATATTAAGGCTCTCATACAAGAAAAATATCAATGTATAAGGCTCAAAAGCTCACTTAAGCTATTAGTCAAATTACCTTAAGCAATAAATTGGCAAAAATAATCCATTTACACATTTGAAAAGATACTCAACCTAAAAAGAACCTACACTAAAGTGCTTTGCCAAGTCATAACCTTCATTATGTACATTAATTTGTCAAAGTAAAATGAAAATGATTAGCCTAAAAATTTGCCTAACTAGACTAAAAATGACAGAAATTCAAGTTAAAGCATGCAATTAAATCCAAATAGGTACCAAATACATAAGCTCCAAAATTAAATTCACAACACAATATACAAATAAATAAATATACTAACAATAAATAAAAACATGAATAGAAACAATACATACATATCCCCCCACACTTAAAGGACACAATGTCCTCATTGTGTGAGAATGGTAAAGCAAACAAATCACAAAACAAACAAAATCACAACAAATATAAAAGAGAAGGAGAAAACAAACTCAAAAATTTTCACTAGGAGAACTTGGTGGGGAAGGAGAGAATTCCACATTTTTATACAAAAGCATCCTCCCTACAATGTCGCGCTCGTGATTGACCTCGAGCTCGCGACAATGAAGAAAAACCATTAGTTTTTTTTGAAGTTGATAATGAAATACTAAGTAAAATAACTTGTAGAACAAAAATTAAACTATGTTAATATACTAAATCAACTAAAAACAACACAAAAAAATAATAAAATATTATAATCCAAAATCATAAATCAAGATTCATAATAACAATACATTTAATCAATCATTCCCCAACAACGGCGCCAAAAACTTGGTATCGCTTTTTCTAAAAGCTAAAATACCGCAAGTATACGGTGTACCGATTATAGTACTTCAGATATCGATCCCACGAGGAATGTTGATTAATATTGTACACTATTACTACTTGATTTTAATCTTGTTTACAATGCTCATTAATTTACAAATTAAAATTATTATTAAAACTACACTATACTAAATTAAATATTTGTCTACTTTAATGACAATCCGAGAAGACTTATTAATATAATGAATATAACATATACATAATTATGGAATTTGATATTTTTTTCTTATTTATAATTCAATCTTTATCATGCAAGCCAAGTTGGAATAATGTTCTATGTCGCAGTTCTCGCATCTAGACTAGATTATGCCTTAAATATGCATTTATGGTTCTAAATCGCAGCTCTCGCATTTAGATAAGAATTACATAAACACACATTCAAAGAATAAAAACCAACCTATAACAACTATCTCCACATGTGATCTCTCAAACTATGCTTTGATAATGAATTTCCTATTAACTTTTAATAAGATGTTGCTCTCGCTAACTCCCTTATTTATGACCATTATGATGATTTTCAGAAAAGGAATTGCACATCGAAGGTCGTCTTCCTTAACTTATAATGATACTAATAAACTTTTAATAGCAAATACTACATATAAAGATAAATGAAAGAGAAATGAATAAATATGAATAATAACATTCAAGTTCCAAAAAAATATTCAAAAAAATAACAAAGAAGAAGTAGAGATTAGAAATAAAAGAAGGGATCTCTCAACCATTCTTCCTTTCACCAAGTGTAGTCTTCTTCATTGTATTTGCCTACTCTTCAAGCCATAAAACTAAACTAAAACCTACAACTATTCTCTCTAATCACACTTTCAAAATAATAAAAATAATTGACAGATTGATTCCCCCATTGATTATAACTTCTAGGGTATTTATAGATTTTCAAACATTATGTCCCTTTAAGTGCCTCTCCATAGGTATGCAACCCTTGGTGAAAAGTCATGCCTCTTTAAAATTTGATTTGAAATTTAAATTGCATAACCACCATTTATATTTATAACTTCCTTGCCAAGCATTGTGACCCTTCAAGCACCTTTTCATAACAACATAACTCTTCAAGTATCCCTCTAGAAGTATACATCATTTGGTGAAGAGTAGTGTCCCTTTAAAGTGCCTTTTAAACATGAACTGCCTATCACCGCCTCCTGTCGCGATCGCGGCACCTGTCGCGCTCGCGATGGGACACGCTTTCCTTGTCGCGATCGCGGCACCTGTCGCGCTCGCGACAGGACACGCTTCTTCACAATTTTCTCCCTTTTTCTCCTACATACACAAAACTTTGATAAAAACATTAAACACACCTAATTCTAGCACAATTTAATATAACTAAATATTATTTTGGTAACAAAATATGGATTAAATATGAGCTATTTAGGCTCATATCACATGAATGTGAAATGATGAAGAAAACAATGGGAAAGTGAGAATTTCAATAATGGCCGAATGATACACAATGTTGAACAATGTGATCTTGGAATGTTAATTAGTATTTTAAGCATAAAATGGGTAATATGGAGTTTAATAAACATAATCCTAATAATTGGAGCCTGAGATAATATACCGATATATATTAATGTTATGTGTACATAATGGTATATTAATAGGTAATATGTGAATTTAAAGGAAAAAGAAATGAAATAAATTGAGTTTACATTATAAAATAAGTTCTGGATATGAGTTAAGCAAGAAATGAGGAATAAATCAAACACTAAATGGATGATCTTATGGTGGTCGAATGATGGGTTACATTACATAACATGGTTCTTCAATGCTAAGTAACATGATCACACAAAATATGAATTATTAGGATGAATGAACATAGCATATTTAATATGTGCTTAAAATAATATGTGTATGTAGTAATTAGTGTGTACACATAATAGTGTATTGTTATGTAACTAGGGATTTCTTAAGTAAAATAAATGTAGGTGAGCATACCACTACATAGATTGAGTTTAGACACATATATGGTGTAAAAAGAAATAGTAAAATGCATGGTATGTGGAACCTTTTAATGTGGCCGAATAGTATTCCTTATGTAAATGCCATATAATTATCATGTTTCAAAATTATTTGTTATGTATATTATATTCTAGTGTTATATGTAATTTCGATGAATATATGATGAATGAGAATGTATGATAGGATACATAATGGCAATAATATAAAGATCATTGTAGAAATATGACCTAATGTGAAGTAATGGAAAAGAATGTGATTATAAATTTTAATAGGAGCAAAATTGTAATTACGTAACAAATTGAGGATAGAACAGTAATTATGCAAGTAAATAGGGAGCAAAAGAATAATTTATGCATAAAGGATATTAAAAACGTGATTAAAGGGGAAATAATGAGACAAACATAATCAATAGATTCGAGAAGGGCAAAAACGTAATTAAGTGATAAACCAAGGGCAAATCATAATTAGGCATTATAAATGTAATTAAAAGAGTTAAAGTGGTAAAATATGTGAAAAGGGGCATAGTCATAAATAATAAAAAATATAGGGATCCAAAATGAAATCTACCACTTAACGAAAAAAGTACGAGGGCCAAGATGTAAAATTTATACTGAGAATAAAACAAAAGTCAAATAAAGCAAAAAGAGGTAAAATCGTAATTAAGTAAGCATATAGGAATTAAAACGTAATTTATCACTTGATAAGACAATATGAGGATCAAAATGGTAATTTACTACCTAAGGTGAAATGATAGTCAAGAGAACCATAAATGACCGAAATTGAAATTTATTAAGGTAAAATATGAGGAAAAAGAAATGTAGGAACCAAAGGGTAAATTTTTCACTAAGTAGATGAATAAATAGAATTAAATAATGAAATAAAGTATAAATAAAATTTGATGGTGATTTAAAGAAATATAAAAACAAAATTTTGACTAATTAAATAAAATGGTCCTAAGGGTATAATGGTAAATTTTATTTAAAGTGGCATAGAAGTGAAATATTATTATGGAAGCTCATAATGTACAAATTGATGAATGAACAGAGGGTGTTACACATCAACAGTGCAGATTTCCCGACAGAAGCCATTATTCCTCAAAGATGCAAATTCCCCGGCAGAAGCCACTATTCCTCAATAGTGTAGATTCCTCGTCAGAAGCCACTATTCTTCAACAATACAGACTCTCAATTATCAATAGTGGACAACAATAGTAATGATTCTCCCTTATCTCCAACAACCCAATTCTAGTCTATAAAAGGAAGCACTCTTTCATAGCAAGAGGTAGAATTAGAGAGTGAGCAAAAAACCAAAATTAGAGAAAAAGGCAAAAAAATCTTGTAATTTCCACTCCCTTTTGTAATAAATCTTTAGATTTACAAATTGTATTTTTGAAAGTATGTCCCTATACTCCTTCCACTTGTAAATTATCAACAGAAAATAAAATATCAGGTATTTTGTTTTAAATATGTCTTATTTTATAAATAAATTTTTTAAAAGGTTTTTCCGGTATTGATTTTAGTGAAGATTATGATATGTTTCTTTTAAGAAGAAGATTGATAGAATTAAAAGAAAATTTAATAGAGGCACACACAGAATTATATATAGGCAAGTTTTGTGATTGTCAAGATTTTTATAAGAAAATAAATTTAATTTAGATATTAATAAGTTTTATACCCTTTATTTCATCCGAATGTTTTCCTGGTCTTTAATTATTGAAAAATATATTTGCATCATAGATAGAGAAAGAAAAAGACAAAACTTGTAAAAAATTATAATAAAATTTTAAATGTTAAAAATAGATTTTCTAAGATGAGAAATCAAATATCTAGATTAAAAGTTTTTCTTATTGTATATTATCAGATTTTACATGAAAATAATTTTTGTGATTGTTAGAATTTTTATTATAATATGAGAATAATAAATTTATTATTAAATTTTTTACTTCAATAGGTATTTAATCACTCATTCTCCATTTTTAATTATTGATTCTTAAAATATTTTCATATATATATATATACTTTTATAAATAATATATTTTAAAAAATAATTAGAAAATAGAGTGTTTGAAAACTATTTAAAAAAACAGTGTCTTTCGTGAATCCTTAACGGCCGACTACATATTCAAGTATCAAGATCCCCCACATTCGAAAAAAATTTGTACCAAATCTACAACAAGCTGCTGCGGCCGATTAAGGTTAGTGGGTCCTACTGAATCCTAAAATTCAAAATAATTCTCCCCCTAGTTTTTTTTTGGAATTACAGTGGACAATTTGTATATCATGGATAAGTGTGTAGATTTTTTTCATAATTATTATTTTCATTATTTATATAATTACACTTATTGATTATTTAGAGTTTCCAAAAGACGCTTCAATAAAAAAAAAAATAAATAAACTAAAATAAAATATACACAATTATTTAGCTTCAATTTGGACAAAAATTACATGATCCTTCTTGAAAATTGCCGTTTGCTATTCAATAATTTTCTTCTAGCGATGATTTTAAGTATCCGATTATTGAACAAAAAAATCATAGTTAAGTTGATTAAACTAAATCTAATTAATTAATTAATCCATATCTTGTTTTAAAATGAAGAAATTAATTATAACTAATTAAACAACAATAGAAGATAGAGTGGAACATTAGTTAATTAACATGGTAATTATTTTGCAATTAGTTGTCATAAAGAGTTTAATAGATTAATATTGTACTGATTCTAACAACTATGGACTGTGTAATAATAATAATAATAATAATAATTAACATGGTAGTAATTATTTTGCAATTAATTATTGATGGATCATGCGTTCCAATGTTGACACAATGAAATAGTTGTTGACAGAATCATGCGTTCCAATGTTGAAAAAATTAAATTGAAATTCAGGGAATATTTTTCCAGTAACAATTTCGTACATTTGTCACGAATGATTTACACAATTTCCTCTAGTCAATTTAATATTATCTTGGCCGACCTTATAATGATTGATTATTGAATTGAAAATTGCAGTTCACAGACGCAACTGAGAGGAAACTTCATTATTATATATGGATAATTTTTACAAAACGGAGACAAAATTATTACAGCAAAAGCTATGCTTCTATACTTCAAAGGGAAACTCTGCAATGACTTTAGCGGGACACTAACAAAACTCCGTTGTTTTCCTAAAATTTCTCTCTATCAATAAGGAAATTGCAAATGATAAAGTTGACTTTTGCATCAACGTCCAGTCAGATAAAAGTTCTAAAAAATCTTTCAGCTACTGATGATAGAAGGAGAAATGGGCGAGACATTCGGCTCATTCATCCAGCTAAGATCAGCCTTAGGAAAAATGCCTACTGGCTTCGCATCTTTCCTCTAGGCAGAAAGTCATCCCTTGAACTGCTTCCTCTGTGCTAGCTCCTTCTCCAAAACAGCCCGCAATGAATCTTGCTCGGACTTAACTTGGGAACATTCAGCAGACAAACGAGTTACATTACTGTGGAGATGGCACACCTCCTCTTGCTGAGCTTTTAGACTTTGAGAAAGACGGGCGGACTCTTCTTTCAGCCTTTCAATTTTCGATTGAGCCAACAGAAATTCCTCTCTTGCTGAATCATATTTGGCCTCTGCCTCCTTCTTAGGTCGATCGAAATCTTTCCATTTCTTTTTGCAAAGATTAGCTACCCCGTGCAAACGCAAACCCCTTTTTATCAACTAAAGGTTAGACGAATAAAAGGTTGAGGAATCAAGAGGATAGGGTATCATAAGACGAATGTCTGTTCAAGAATGAATATTTTGAAAAATACCTCCAGGTTTTACCTTTGAAAGAAGCTGAGTTCTTGGGATAGCCGGTCAACATTTCCTATCGCCCTGAAATCATCCTCTTGAAGCATGCCTTGGCACAAATAACTGGCGACCGCCCTATCATCAATGGAGCAGCCCTCATCGAACTGACTTTTTAAAACTTCTCCCAATGACGCAGCACGACCGCTAGAAGCTATCGCAGTAGCGCTCTTGTGAGACTCATCTCGAAGGGGCTCCTTGTCTTTGGCAACAATCCTAGCACCTGCGGTAGCTGCTAACTCCATAGTTTCTCATTTAGCTCCATCTTCAGCTTTCTTCTTGGCAGTTTTACCCCTTAAGGGCACACCGACTTCAACTAACCTTGTATGAGACATCGAAACAGATTGGTCAAGAAGGGAGGTTGAAAGGTTGACGGAAGGCACAGATGCTTGCGCTTCTGAGCGAAATGCAAGCTTTATCTTTCTAGATTTCTTCTCTTCCCTAGCTGCACGATTTGCTTTCATATTTGCTTTAGCGCGGTCGGTAAGCCGTTTAACAATATCATCTCCATCAGTCATCGCACCTGCAACTACGTTGTAAAAGTAAAAGATAAGTACCCCATCAAGTTAATGTAAACTTCATAAACTTGCAATTCATGACTATTAATATGCATTTAGCTTTGGCACCTCCAACCTGCGTCAATATATACGCCAGGGTTTGAGGATCCGACCAAAATACCAAAAAGAGAGATTAAAGTCATATAGTCTTCTATGTCTCCAACATCAATCTTCGCAAATGTCAATCAGAATACTGGTTCATCAGAAATAGTAAATACATCGGATTAGATTATCCGCAGCAAGCTCTCCGATCGCGCCTTATGAGAAGATAACGCAGTGAACGGTTTTTTTTTCATGATCAAGCTTTGAGCAGAGCACCGATCTTTACTCATTCTAAAAATCAAGGGCAATTCCAAAACATGTAATGAATTACAAGTTCGACGACATTAAGGGATTTTTTTATCTCCGACGTCCTCCCCCATGTGAATTCTATAGGGCAGAATGGGATTCCTTGGTCGAAGAATGATTATAGTTCGAAGTCGCCTTTAATGCAAGGGATGGAATGCTAAATAAGGTGACACGATGATGTTACAAAAGGTGAAGAAAATTAAACAACGAAAGTTGCTCACTTACTTGGGCAATTTGATCTTCAAATCCTCGGAATATGAAGCAACTTTCTATGCAAAAAAGAATAAAAAACGGATCTTATGAAGAAAATCCAGCAGAGTCCTGTTAAGAATTATGGGAAAGGGGCGTAAAATTTGTCTATTTATAGCTGCACAACTTCTTGACATATCCAAGCACCTCAACAGTTGTATAGTCGCCACATGTCTTTAAATCATCATGATGGTTCCGAAAAAGGAGACGTCACCCTCGACATGCGCGCTGGCAATAAATGCATAATAGTTGACGTGAAAAGATGCGATCCATCGGATGCAGAATAATTTGAAAATCTCCGCCAAAAGGCTCCCAGCCGATGAATTGACCATGAAGCAACGAAATTGGAAAGCTTGCCATCAAATTAGGAAAACCCCTTACGAAGTCTCTAGAATACCTATAAAATCAGAACCCTTGGCGTCCCAAGAAATAGGAATACCGAAACAATCGAGAGTCACCAAGCGCATCCGTTTATACTTGGCAAAGAGAAAGTTTTCCATCTTTCCTCATCTCTAGGAAAAGGTACGTTTCTTTGTATGTTTTTAGACTTTGTTCTTATATGCAGAACGCTTGTTTTATGCTACCTCAGCCAACTGAAATTTTCAACTGACGAATAATCCAATGTCGATCGGGACTTCTAATAACGAGAATACGAAGCCAGATATCCCACCGATCGGATAGATAGCGGTTTATCGTCTCCAATCGATTAAAATATCCCCAGAAAAAATGGACTCCATAAAGAGCTATGAGCTTCGACCGATCAAAAACAGCTACCAAATCAACTGGAATTAATGTAATCAAAGTTATGGGCAGCCGAAGCTAATTTGCTTGCAAGAAAGGTCCTCCTATCAAAATCGACATTCATACAGGGTTAAAGATTCGAATCACCGAACCCTTATATCAACGATAGAATGGTGTAAAGACTGAAAGGTCATTCGCCATACGTAATTCTCTCGCGAATGATTGATTAAATGATATTCTGGTCAAATCAAAATATCAAAAAGTTTTCCATTGCACATGAGCAGCAATTATAAAATACGACTTTCACTCGAATGGAAGACTTATTTCTAACATCCGGTCGGACCAAGTGATCACCAACCAAAGATGGTTGGGTGCTAAAATGCTCAACAAATGCATCTGAATTCAGGAAGTATTATCACTTAATATTTAAGTTTATGCATTCTCCACATGGGATCTTCATACATTGACAATAATATTTCTTCATATTAGTTACATTTGTGACAAATGTCACCCAAGATGAAAATTACAGCACAAAGACATACTCGAAAGATAGATTGACTTTCATATATGAAGCATTCTAAAAAAAAGAGAAAGAAGAGAGAAAAGGGGGAAAGAAAGCTAAGCCGGCTGACTATATTTCAACAACATCACCAAGTCCGATCAATCAAAAGGCATCAAAGTTTGACACCGACAACACCGGACATGACGACAGTCTTGATGATGCTGGTTACCCTTACATTGGCCTCAATTGGCCGACCGATAATGAAATAATGAAATGTGCACAGAATCTGGCCAAGATCATAGTATAAAATTGAAGCACACTGAAAGAGGCGTGGTCAGAAAATTGTTTTGGCTCTCCATGAGGAGGGAGAATCTCATGATATTCGACTGCTGCAACCACGCCTTCGAGCGTCGGATGATGGTCCGCTATTCTCATCTCCAGATGTTCCCCTATTCTTCGCCATAGAACTTGGTTGAACTGTTACAGATACCTTTGTGGAAAGATCATATTATAAAGGAATTTCAATCACTTTCCCTTCCTTGAGTTTCGAAGGGCAAACCATGAGCCCACGACCTTCGTAAGCTTTCAGAAAATGCCAACCTACAGGCTTTGTATAGTGTGATACCATCTCTGATAAAAAAGAAGAAGAGGCGAAAAGTATTTTATATAGCGATTTGATCAGTTAATCTCATCAAAGAAACGCGACAGGAGCTTCACACCCCTGCCAGGGATGATTAAAGAATGAGATAAAGTCGTCTTAAAGCCATCTTTTTATAGACTCCAAACTTCTGGAATTCTTCAAACATTCCTTTGAGCAGTCACCACACGTCTCCAATTAATGAGAACGCATAGCAAAGAACGAAGCATCACCTTTAACGCATGAGCAAGCGTTAAATGCACACCAGCAAATGAAGCGTCGCCTTTGACACATGTGCAAGCATTAAATGTGTAACGGTTGCCCAAAATTGGCGAATATAACTCCTCAAATTGGACATTTCCAGCAAACTCAAAAATCTCACCAATATAACCAAATATGCACCTCGCCCGATCGGACCTGTTTGGAGGGGACAAATGATAACTACAGAAATTACATCTCTAAAGGCCCAGTCATTTCGGCCCAATAGTATTTGAGCGGCCCAAATTTACTAATAGGAAAGAGTAGCGTGAGCTAGAAGATAACACGGGAAAGTGTGATATCCGATCGGACTGATGGGACGTCTTGTCCTGTCAGCCCACAGGCACAAGCCAATGCCTATACTCTCTACCTACTTTCAGTTACATCGCCGCTCACCTACTCTGACTGTCGGTTATCATCTCCCCAAGGTACTCAAGTACCCCTCCCCCAAAAGATCTCCTATAAATAGCCAAAAATACAATGACATCAGGTATTGAACTCTGGAGACTCTTTCCCTCCTTTTAACACTTACTCCCAAGTTACTGACTTAAGCTTAGGAGTGCTAACGTCTGGGTCCGACCGGATACTTCGTTTTTTGCAGGTCTTTCCTTCCACCCAGCTTTCGAACTGTCAGCTGCTCTTCTCGCAAGATAAGGCATTTCCAGCTTTATCAATTATCATAAAGAGTTTAATCGATTAATATTGTAATGATTCTAACAACCATGGTATGTGTAAATATATAAAATAATTAATAATAATAATTATAAAAGAAGAAAAAGACCCACACATTCTTACGCAAAGATACACAAATTATTCCTAGTGAATGATCTTTTTATTGGATTCTATCATTTTAAAAATGACAAAAACCAAAGGAGAGAGAAATTCTTTATTTTTAGAATTCAATGAAACTCGCTAACTTGAAATCACACAGCAGTCTGTTGCAGATTTAATATAAATATTTTCAAAATTTGATAGAATCCTCGTACTTGAATTCACAACTAGTCATTATAATTTATTTTTTATTTTTTATTTATCACTTTTTACCGAAATTTGTATTTTATTTATTTATTATTTTTAAAATTTTAATATAATTTAATTCTTTTTTTAATTTAAATTTTTTTAATAAAATTAAAATCAATTAAATTTAATAATTTAATTTTAATTATATAATTTAATATTAAATTTAAATGTAATTATTATTCTTTAATCATAGTAAAAATAATAAAAATAACAGATAAAAAAATGAAGTATCATTCTTCAAAATATTATTCAAAACATCATATTTATTTTTAAAAAATGAATCATTCATAAAATTGTCCCATAGACCACCTAAAATTGTTCTCATTCTCATATTAAGGTTTTAGACAAAATAAGTAATCCTTTGCGTTTTGATATATATATAAAATAAAGTGTTAATTATAAATTAAGACGCAGATTATAGAATATTTTTTTATTTTCGAAATTAACGTTTGAAACCTTACAATGTCAGTTCTCAATTTCAACTCCCTTTTCAATTGAAGAACTCTATCAATAATTATGTTAAATGCTAATGGAACTTACTAACTCAACTAAATAAATAGGTTCTCCATGCCAATTAAACTACTGCATTACCTTCTTTCTCAGCAAATTAGCAACGGAAATTTCCGTCCCTAAAAATATTTGATTTTATTATTATTATTATTTAAAAACTATACTATTAATTTCAAACTTGATGGTTTTTTTGAAAATATTGCCTTTTTTTTTTAAAAAAAAAATCTTTTATTCCAATAACTTAGACACAGACCATCTACTTTTTTACTAAGTTTCTGACTACCCATCCATTCGTGCAACATGACTAGTTTTAATAATAATAAATGGTATTAAATTATTTAATTTAATTTAAGGCTTTGTGGTATTAATTTAGGGTTTTGTGGTATTTAATTTAATAATAGTCTCTTATTGTGATAAACTAACTTCTATCTAGGAAAATTGGAAAATGGAAAAACCAAATTAAAAATTGAACGATTGGTCTCGTGAAGGTTTAAGAGAAATTGAAGTCAAATCACTTATACCAGCAAACTTTAAGCCAAAATAATGTTCTCTTTTTATACCTAAACTACGGATATTAATTTTACAGTTTCTCTTAAATACATTTTTGGAGCGAAAATGGCCAAATTTAAATTTTGGTCAAACAGAAAATAATCAGACTCTCAATCTTTTGATCAGTAAGATTTCATACAATTTTATATCTAAATTGTGAGATTTTTAAATGTAATTGAATTAAGATTTTTTGAGTATTTGTTGTTGTTGTTGTTATTATTATTATTATTATACCTTTAGTACAGTAGTGAAGTTTACTCATTTTCGTCCATAAAATATATTTACGTCGAATTACGTTAAAATGTTATGTGATTTTTTTTTTAAATTTTTTTCAATGTCTATCTTTGCTAATTATTTTATGAATTGCATCAAATTATCCATATAAATAATTTTTAGTTTAGCCTTTGGCAAATGGATTGTATGATAAAAGTTGCATATGGTGCAGCATTGTATAATTCCTAAGATTTAGTCTTAAAATGAGCAAATTGGCATCTTCTGGGGATTATATATCATAAGCAGAAGTAAAAACAATTTTGCTAACATTTATTATTAATTTAATGTATAAATTAATTAATTTACTGTATAAATAAATACATAAAACTTATAAAATAAATTTTTACGTCTTATTTTTTTCATGAGTTAAAATAGTAATAAATTGCCATATAAAAAAAGATTATAATTTTCTAGTCAGTTTCTTTAATAATAATAATAATAATAATAATAATAATAATAATAGGTCCCAAAAGATACTCAAAAGGGGGAATAAATTGGGTATCTCAACTTTTTTTGGCCGAATTTCTAATGTAACAGAAATCAATACAAGTGTAAATTTTAATAGATTTTCTAATCGAAAATCTAAGTATGCAAAACAATATGAATAATAAAATTTTACAAGTCTTTTTCTCAAAAATAAATCTCTTTAATTGTCTACAAAATTTGTGTGGACAATTTTGTGAAAGTAATTCTGAATTGTTCTTTATAGAATTTTGAAGATGCAATTTTTCAGAATTTTCAAAACTAGGGGGTTGTTCAATATAAACTTCTTCAGTTAGAAAACCATTTAGAAATACGCTTTTAACATCCATTTGATATAATTTGAAATTTTGAAAGCATGCATATACACAAAGAATTCTAATTGTTTCTAATCTAGCCACGGGTGCAAAAGTTTCATCAAAATCTATATTTTTTTCTTGATTGTAGCCTTGGGCCACTAATCTAGCTTTATTTCTAACAACATTACCTTGTTCATTCAACTTGTTTCTGAACACCCATTTTGTTCCAATAATAGAATAATTTGAGGGTCTAGGTACCAAATTTCATACTTTATTTCTTTTAAACTGATTAAGCTTTTCTTGCATTGCAAGAATCCAACTGTCATCATTTTTAGCATCATCAAAATTTTTAGGTTCAATTTGAGAGACAAATGCAATATTACCACAATATTTTCTTAATGCTCTTCTTGTCATTATTCTTTCAGATGGATCTATTAACAAATCATCTTTAGAATGATACTTGTGGAATCTCTAGTCTTTTGGCAAATCTGGTGTTCTTTGTTCTTCTTGAATTTCTCGTACGTTTAATGATTGAATTTCTGGCTCCTTTTTTGATTGATTTTCTGGATCATTTTTTGCCATGTCTTGATGTTTCATAATATTATTATCTGGATCTGGTTGCTAATATGATGATTTTTCTCTTTCATCAACATTTTGATTTTTGTTATTTCCAAACTTAAGACCTGTTTCATCATCAAAATAATTCATTTCTAATGAATTTTTGTTAGAAAAATCAAATTTAACATTTATGGATTCTTCTACTTTATGTGTTTTTTTATTGAAAACTCTATATGCTTTAGAATTTAAAGAATAGCCTAGAAATATACCTTCATCAAATTTTGCATCAAATTTAGCTAAATTACTTTTATCATTGAAAATGAAACACTTATAGCCAAACGATTGAAAATAGTTGATATTTGGTTTCCTTCCTTTCCATAATTTATATGGTGACTTTTCTAGCACTATTCTGATCAGAATTCTGTTTAGAATGTAGCATGTTTTGTTGATCGCTTCAGCCCAAAAGTACTTTGGCAAGTTATTTTCGTTCAGTATTATTCTCGCCATTTCTTGAAGAGTTATGTTCTTCCTTTCTACCATGCCATTCTACTACGGTGTTCTTGGAGCAAAAAAGGTATGGCTTATACCAAAATTGTTGCAGAATTTTTCAAATTATTTATTCTCAAATTCTCTTTCATGATCACTTCTAATGCTTGTGATTTTGTATCCTTTCTCATTCTGAATTTTCTTACGTAATTTCTTAAATGCTTCAAATGCTTTATCTTTATGAGCAAGAAATATTACCTAAGTAAATCTTATGTAATCATCTACCACATTGAGCACATATGATTTTCCACCAATGCTTGAAGGACTTATTGGTCCAAATAAATCCATATGCAGAAACTCCAATGATTTCTTGGTAGAGATTTCATTTTTAGACTTATGTGAATTTCTTATTTGCTTTCCAAGTTGACACGCCTTGCATACATAATCTTTGGTATTCCCTTTACCAAATCTTTTTTTACTAGCTTTTCTAAGGCATGAAAGCTTGCATGACCCAATTTTCTATTCCATAAGATGCTTAGATCTTCTTTAGAAATTAGACATTTAGCTTCACTTTTCTGAATATCTTCTATGTTGACCAAGTAGATATTTCCAGTTCTTTGTTCTTTTAGAACATATTTTTCTGTTTCCACATCTTCCACTCTACAATGATCAACCTCAAAAATAACTCTTTTCTTTTTGTCACAAAGTTGACTTATACTTAATAAGTTATACTTTAGACCTTTAACTAGAGAAACATCTTCAATTGTTGGATTAGTCCCAATGGTACCAACACCAATAATTTTTTCTTTTCTGTTATCACCAAAACTAATAGAACCTCCTTCAGATTTTTTCAATTTAGAAAACTTAGTTCTTTCCTATGTCATATGCCTAGAGCAACCACTATCCATATACCATTTTTCTGTCTTAGCGCTCCTTAGGCAAACCTGCAAAGAAATTAAGTGTTTTTAAGTACCCAAATTTTCTTGGGTCCTTCCTTATTAGTTGACATATTTGCAGAATTTTTAACAACCCATTTATGTTTAGTAAAATTAGTATTCTTCCTATAATGACATTGTTTCGAAATATATACCTTTTTACAGTAATAAAAGCATGTAACAAAAGAGCTAATTACCATTCTATTAGATGAGTATCTCTTGTATCTTTTATGGGTGTAATTTTTATGATAATTTCTAGATGTACTTGCATTATTATTATGATTTGTGTTTTGTTCACACACAAATCTGTTTTCCTTTCATATTGCATTTTTCTTGTAGAGAACTAAATTTCTTTTCCATATCAGAATATTTGTTTCTTAACTTTATTTCTGTTTCCTTTACACTTTCATGTTCCATATGCAATGCATCAAATTCTTTTACTGTATCTATATGTTTCTTTTTAAGCATACGATATTTATGATGCATATTTTCAAAGCATTCAAGCATTTTTTTATATTCATTGCCATTTTCATTTAAGTTAGAGTTTGAATCAGAATTACTTACTTCAGAACCTTCAAAATCGCTTTCAGTCAGTCTTTTATCTTCACCAATTTTTTATTCTTCACCGAAATTTGAGTTTTGCTTTTCATGATCAGAAATTGCCATCAACTTAACATCATCAGAATTTTTAGATTCAAGTTCGCTTGTGCTTGACTTTTCACTGTCACTCAATGTGGCCTTTATTGCTTCTTTTTTAATCTTTTCTCCTTTCTTTTTAAGTTTGGACATTTTGATTTAATGTGACCAGGTTTGTTGCTTTCATAATAAACAACATCTCTAACAGATTTTTCAGTAGATTTTGGTTCGTTTTCTTTCTTGTGATGAGAGAATTTCTGATGCTGCTTTCTGTATAACTTTTTTTTCTTTTCTGTATAGCTTTTTGAACTTCTTTGTAATTAAAGCCATCTCATCATCACCTGTGGAATAATCACTTCCAAATTTTGCTTTGAGAGCAATAGCTTTCAATTTTCTATCTTTTTCTTTTTTTGCATCTTGAGACTTGATGTAAAGTTCAATAGAAATAAGAGATCCACAAACATTATCAAAATTTAAATTGCTTAGATCCTTATCTAATAGAATTGAAGCTTTTGCTTCCCATCTTGGTGTAAGACCTCTAAAAAGATTAGCAATTTTATTGTGTTCATCAAGTTTCTTATCAAGAACCTTAATTTCATTAGTTAATTTTACATACCTGTTAATTAACTCAGAAATTGACTCTTTTGGCCTCATTTTGAATGTTTCATAATCTACCATTAGAACATGGAGTCTAATATCTTTCACTTGATTTGTACCTTCATAAGTAGCTTGTAGTTTGTCCCAGATTTATTTTGTTGTATCACATCCAGAAACTCTATCGAATTCATTTGTGTGTAATGAGCAGAAAAGTATACTCATAGCTTTAAAATTCAGCTGTACTTTTCTTTTTTCAGCTTCTGTGAACTCTTTTCTTGTCTTAGGAACAGTAGTAGATTCTGAAGCTCCTTCCTCATCAAATTTCTTTTATAGATGCTCATATCCATCTTCAATAATGTCCCAAAAATCCATATCTTGAGATTGGATAAAGTGCCTCATGACAACCTTTCAGAAAGGATAGTTTTCACCACTAAACATTGAAGGACGATGGACAGAATGTCACTCTTTGAATGGAGTAGCAATAGTAAAACTACTAGATTTAGCCATTTGTAAGATCACTCAAGGTTGTTATACCTAAAGGAATAAAGAACCGCTCTGATACCAAATATAGGTCCCGAAGACACTCAAGAGATAGGGGGATGAATTGGGTGTCTAAACTTTTTCTGTTTGAAATTCTAATGTAACAGAAATGAATGCAAGTGTAAATTATAATAGATTTTCTAACCGAAAATCTAAGTATGCAAGGCAGTATGAATAATAAAATTTAACAAGTATTTTTCTCAAAATAAAATCTCTTTAATTATCTAGAAAATTTTTGTGGAAAATTTTGTGAAAGTAATTCTGAATTGTTCTTTACAGAATTTTGAAGATGCAATTTTCCAGAATGTATGATAGAAAAGTAAATGACAAGAGAATGAACAGAAAATTAAATCACGTATAGAATTTATAGTGGTTCGACTTTTTTGCTTACATCCACTCTCCAAGAATTACTCTTGAGATTTTTTCTCCACTATTAACTCTTTTAAGGGCAAGATTCAAAGCCAATATACAATCCTAGTATATTCTACCCACAATTTTTTTTCCAAAGTAAAAGATTAAAACACTTACTAGAATTCTTCCTTAGGTTCTAGCCAACCTAACCCATAATATTTCACAATAGAAATTTCTCACTGGAGATTACAATAGAAACTATAATCAATTAAGGATAATATGTAAAGTTGAAGTGCAAAGATGAAAAGTGAGATTTAAAAATGTAAGCTTTCTCTTAAGAGTGAAATTTTTTTTCAAAATGATATCTAACTTCAAAATGAGGTCTAACACTTGTATTTCAAAATGATATCTAAAACTTGTTGTTAAGTGTAAAATCTCAATTATAGCTATTTATGACCGTTGGGGGATAAAACAAATAATTCTGCCCTCAACTAGCCGTTATTGTGTCTTGTAGTGTTCGAAAAAATTTTGATTAGAAATATATTCAGATTTCTAATCCAATTTCTAATGACATAAAATTCTAAAGACCAAATTCTGAATCAATTTCTAACATAACTAATTTTTGTCACAAAAACTTATTTTGACACTTGAAAGATATTTTTTATGCAATTTTAAAACTTAAATAATGTATGAACAGTGATTAGATCCTTAAATTGATCCTACAAATTTAATAACTCAAAATCCTATATACTAAGGTCTTCTTCACTTGAGTTTTCTTGAAGTCTTTATAATCTTCATTTTTGGCACATACATCAGAATGATGTATAGAAATTCCTACAGAGAAAAAGTTTAGAGTAGGATTCACAATAGAGTTTATATAAGGTTTGATTAACATCAAAATTTGAATGTAGCCTTGGGCTAACAGAAATAATAATAAAAAAATAAATATTTTTAGCGACGAAAATTGCCATCGCTAATTTGCTGGGATGGTGATGTGGCAACTTAATTGGCATGTGGGACGCATTTATTTAGCTAAGTTAACAAGTTTCGTTAGCATTTAACGGAATTATTAACAGAGTCCCTCAATTGAAAGAGGAGTCAAAATTGGAGACTGACATTGTAAAGTTTTAAACATTAGTTCCAATATTGAAAAACACTTTATAGTTTGATCCTTAATTTGTAATTAACCTTAAAATAAATTCTTAAGTTTCCTCTCTTTTATTATTCCTATCTATTGCGAACATTTCCTCTTGAATTTATTTTACTTATTTACCACATATAAATTTGTTTTTTATATATATTTTGGTGTAAAAAACAATAAAAAAATTAGAAATTTGGGGTGTCAGAAAACTGTAGTTGGGGTTGCCATTGTTTGAATGGTGGGATCCACGGCCAAATTTCCATTTTTTGCATTCAAAATGGCAATTGAGTGTGTCATTTTTCATTATAGCCATACAACATTGTTTGCAGTTGATGGGGATTTAATTGAACCCTTAGTCTCACTAGACTGCGTATAGGATGAGTAGGGTATCGTTCCAAAGGGAACGGGGTAGATTTTGTATTGAAATCACAAAGACTAGATGGATAGGTAACGAATAAAATAAAGATCATGCATTTAACTAAATATCTAAACTACTTTGGATATATTAAATTAATTTGCATTAAAGATGACTTAAATGATGGTATGAACATACATTAAAAATTATGAAATAGTAATTCATTTAAGAACAAGTTCTAGATAATTATATAAATAAAGTGACTGGAGAATTTAGCCAAGATTCTTTAAAGCAACTCTCGTTGTCAGTAAAGATGTTTTTATTTAGAGTCTATAAGCACTCTCATATCATTATAAAGATAAATAAAAATTATGAAGCTCTATGCCAATTCTTTAACCCCTCAAAGTAAATTCCTTAAGTCAAATTAAAGGAATTCAATGCTTCAAGTACATTCATTTATTTTTCCATCAAAGAATTCCAACTCTCGTTGCGAATAAATTGACTAACATGCCAAATATGGTGGCCAATCATACCTAGCAAATTAAAGCACACAAATGGATGTAAATCATAATTCATGCATAATAAGAATAAACATGTCTTAAACAAATACTAGTGCATAATTATAATGTACAAAGGAAACTAGCCAAAGTATATAATTAAATTAAAGACAAACAAGAGAAAGAAAACTATCTCATGTTCCTTTGGCTTTTCCCTTTGTAATCATCTAATAAAAACTAAGTAAAAATGTTTATCCAAAATAATAACTATCTTTCTAAAAACTAAACATTGATTCCCCCCTTTCTTCAATTAATGCCATCTATATTTATAGAGGGAAAACTCTACAAACACGTCTCATCATAATGGTTGTGAATGTGAAAAGTTGCCATGGAGGGTCACGATGGTTGGCTGAAAAATCATGTGGAAAAAGATGCAACGTTTGGGAACAGGCGTCATACACGACTCGTGAATGCCTTCACGAGTCGTGATCTTCAACTGTTCTTCCTGACTCGTGAACACAAGCCGACTAGTGAAGCTTTATCCTGAGTCGTGATTCTCCTCACGACTAGTGAAGCCCTTCACGACTAGTGAGCCTCCTCACGACTAGTGAACTCTTCACGACTAGTGAACTCTTGTCCGAAATTCCACCATTTTCTTTATTTTCCTCACACTTTACCAATTTATCCTAAAAACAAACATAAACACATAATTGGACATAAACACATAAAAATACATATAATATTACATACTTAACTATATAAATAAGAGAAAAACACACACTAAAAGGTAGACATTTTTGCATGACATCAAATTCCCCCACACTTAAATCTTGCTTGTCCCCAAGCAAGAAAAAAGTGAGAAAATCTAATTTCAAGTCAAACTAAGTAAGTTAAATTATAAAGCATTGCTCAATTGTCACTTAAAATAAGATTGATATAAATTTAAACACCTTAACACTCAAAATATTAGTACATCAAGACTTAAAACATGCATCTTAAATCATCAAGTCATCTAAATTTACTAAATTCAACATCAAGAATATAAAGTCTCAAGACTAACCATGCTCAAGAGAGAATAGTGATCATAAAGCCTAAGATCCTAAGACTATAGTTGCCTTTTTGGACAATTAAAAAGCACACATACCTTTAAACCCATCTCATGGCATTTTTAGACTATGTTTTTCATCTTTTTCTTTCTCTTTTTTTTATGCATGGGTATACTTTTAAACTTTATCCCATGAATTTTAAAATAGCAAGAGAATGTAGTATTGGGTGCGTTTTACACTCCATCCCATACTTGATTAAGCTTTTGAGTATGCATCTTGCTTTATTTTATTTATTTTCATTTTTTTCTTACTTTTTTTTTACTAGTCCTCATCCATTATTGAAAAGCCTAAAGGTAAGTATTATGGCTATAGTTTCCATGAGGCAACTAAAATCCAAAAATCTTAAGCTAAATGAGCATATTCTAACCTTAAAGCATAGTTAGGAAAGAGACTAAACAATCTAAAATGTTAAAAGAAGTAAAAAGAGATAACTTAAAAACATAAAACACATGCCAAAAATCTTAAAAAAACTAATCAAATGAGTATAAAAAGTAAATGAATCTTCATAACAACCTATATTACATACAATATGAGCAATACTTATAACAAAATTCACTATAAAAGTTAGTCTACGTAAAGAAAAAGATAAACAAACAACAACACACACAAGTGCTCCCCCACACTTAGAACACACATTGTCCTCAATGTGGAGAAACAAAACAAACACACAAACAAAAAGAAAATAAAAAATAAACAAA
Organism: Excoecaria agallocha; assembly: GCA_037975025.1. NCBI lineage: Eukaryota > Viridiplantae > Streptophyta > Magnoliopsida > Malpighiales > Euphorbiaceae > Excoecaria > Excoecaria agallocha. The sequence goes on along the minus strand of CM075806.1, from coordinate 56,212,218 downwards.
AGCGAGGAAAGAAAAACTCCCCTCAAATCATGGTGAAGGTGGAGGTGATATGACCACATAGCCCGATTGGGCAATGAAAACGTCCACCTTGTGTTCAAGATGGCGTTGATTACAAACCAATTGACTTGTGGCTTGCTCCAAGGAAGCCAATTGATTTGTATAGCAGACTGGTTTTGTAACAATTGGTTGAACATGGATTGGGTGAGATTTGAAGAAGATCCAACAGTTGGTGAAAAAGTAGGTACATGACTAGGAACATCCTCCATAGGAACATCTCCTTGTCCTTGTGCCTCATCCGAAGTGCTTTCCTCAGCAACCACTTGTGGAGTAGAGGTTCCTGCAAGATCCTTATAACAAGAACGATATATAGGTAGTATGTATTGAAAGGAATTGTTAGTGACTTCTCCTCTTACAAATAAATGCTTTGAAAAATACAAGCAAGGAAGTACAGCATCATAAATGCGTAAATCAATATCAATACCCCTAGCAATAGCAGTAATAACATGTCCATGTGTAATAGGGGACTCCGGACGACTAACACAATTCAACAATTGTTTAAAAATCCAATAAGACCAACAAATAGACTTATGGTTATGCACACACCACATCAAGAAAAGTTCATGACTTGAAACTCTATTAAATTCAGGCTTGTTGAAGACAATGGAGGCAAGAATCTTATGCAAAATTCAATATTTTAAATCTGAAATAAACATGGATTTGGTCTCTTAGCCCTATAAGTTGTAGTTAATCCAGTAAGAAAGTTCCAAAACTCATTTGGCCTATAACTCTTAGGAGGGGTACATAATCCACTTGGTTTAAAACTAAAAATGCGATGCATCATGAAATAAGTAAGAGTATGATCAACACCATTTAAGCGAAAGTCTACAAGCCTAGAATTATCAGCATTTTCTTTAAAATTTGTGTAAAATTCCAAAACTAAATCAGTGTAGAACTGCTCATGCATATTAACAAACCGCAAGATACCACATTCAGATAACATCTCGTTGACTTCATCAAGAACACCCACTTGTTCAAGCAAAGAGCTAGGAAAATACTTACATTGAGATTTTGCTCTATCCTTAAGAACAAGGAATCTGTTACCTTCATGGATGGAGGAAAGAGGGAATGGTGAACCAAAGTCTGTCTGTAAACTCTGAAGTGGCGGTTCATCTCCCCCTTGCTGGCTTCTTGAAGAAGATGGGTTCTTTGTTCTCACCATTGATGGAAAATGAAAGAAAGACAAAGAGGAGATATGCAAGAATAGTAATGCAGGAATAGAAATGCAAGAGAAGAACAAGATGAAGAAGAAAGACACAAACGTGAATGTATGTCGTAGTGAAAGAGAAGAGCAAGTTAAAGAAAAGAAATGAAAGACAAAATGAATCGTGAAGTGACTCACGATAGTGCACGAGTAAAGGAAAAGAAAAGAACTATGAAAAGGAAGGAAAGAATAACTGCAGTGTTCGTAGAAAAATTAGGGAGAAAGTGAAAGGAAATGTCGTTTCACAAACCCTAGGTGTGATTTATAACCGATCCCCCCATTAAATTTAAGTTAATTAAGGGCAGTTAATCCAAATTAAAATCGCAAATATGATTAATTAAAAGAAATAAGAGTTTAAGAAAGAAATAAAAAAGAATTAAAAATAAGAACATGAAGTAAAAACTACGACTCGCAGATTGGGAACAGTGTATCACGAGTCAGCATAAACATCACGACTCGTGAAAAATGAAGCAATTGTGACACAAGAGGAGATGTTCACGAGTCGGCATGAGAATCACGACTCGTGAAAAACAAAATGTAGGCATCTGAGGAATAGGTTCACGAGTCGGACAGCCTTTCACGACTCGTGAAGAATTCTTCTCTATGCTACGCGTGAAATAGGTTCACGACTAGAACTGAGATTCACGACTCGGTATGCTGCAGCCTCTGGAATACTCGTGAACATGTTCACGAGTCGATCTGCACTCGTGAACATGATAGTGCTTCATTTTTTTCTGCAAAATCATACCAACCTCGATCCAAAAGTTAAAATTACAAAAGAAAAATAAATCAATTAACATGAAAATGATAAAATACTGAAAATATGACCAGGAATAATCCTAAACAAATAAAATCTAAACTAAAAAAAACTAATCCTAAACAAAAAGATTAATGTGCAAGAAATGAATTTAATAAATTAACTGTTAAAATCGCAAATACTTTTGGTCTAAGATCATTACAAAAACTCTAATTACAAAGAATAAAACAAACACAATATAAAAATTCATACATCAAATAACTAATATATATCATATAATCCTAAAGCATCTACTCTTTTGTATCAATCAATAAAAATTCATTTAAGCCGTTCCCCGGCAACGGCGCCAAAATCTGATGGGAATTTAATTGAACCCTTAGTCTCACTAGACTACGTATAGGATGAGTAGGGTATCGTTCCAAAGGGAACGAGGTAGATTTTGTATTGAAATCACAAAGACTAGATGGATAGGTAACGAATAAAATAAAGATCATGCATTTAACTAAATATCTAAACTACTTTGGATATATTAAATTAATTTGGATTAAAGATGACTTAAATGATGGTATGAACATACATTAAAAATTATGAAATAGTAATTCATTTAAGAACAAGTTCTAGATAATTATATAAATAAAGTGACTGGAGAATTTAGCCAAGATTCTTTAAAGCAACTCTCGTTGTCAGTAAAGATGTTTTTATTTAGAGTCTATAAGCACTCTCATGTCATTATAAAGATAAATAAAAATTATGAAGCTCTATGCCAATTCTTTAACCCCTCAAAGTGAATTCCTTAAGTCAAATTAAAGGAATTCAATGCTTCAAGTACATTCATTTGTTTTTCCATCAAAGAATTCCAACTCTCGTTGCGAATAAATTGACTAACATGCCAAATATGGTGGCCAATCATACCTAGCAAATTAAAGCACACAAATGGATGTAAATCATAATTCATGCATAATAAGAATAAACATGTCTTAAACAAATACTAGTGCATAATTATAATGTACAAAGGAAACTAGCCAAAGTATATAATTAAATTAAAGACAAACAAGAGAAAGAAAACTATCTCATGTTCCTTTGGCTTTTCCCTTTGTAATCATCTAATAAAAACTAAGTAAAAATGTTTATCCAAAATAATAACTATCTTTCTAAAAACTAAACATTGATTCCCCCCTTTCTTCAATTAATGCCATCTATATTTATAGAGGAAAAACTCTACAAACACGTCTCTTCATAATGGTTGTGAATGTGAAAAGTTGCCATGGAGGGTCACGATGGTTGGCTGAAAAATCATGTGGAAAAAGATGCAATGTTTGGGAACAGGCGTCATACACGACTCGTGAATGCCTTCACGAGTCGTGATCTTCAACTGTTCTTCCTGACTCGTGAACACAGGCCGACTAGTGAAGCTTTGTCCTGAGTCGTGATTCTCCTCACGACTAGTGAAGCCCTTCAAGACTAGTGAGCCTCTTCACGACTAGTGAGCCTCCTCACGACTAGTGAACTCTTCACCACTAGTGAACTCTTGTCCGAAATTCCACCATCTTCTTTATTTTCCTCACACTTTACCAATTTATCCTAAAAATAAACATAAACACATAATTGGACATAAACACATAAAAATACATATAATATTACATACTTAACTACATAAATAAGAGAAAAACACACACTAAAAGGTAGACATTTTTGCATGACATTAGCCGTGCAGAGGGAAAGATGTGTTGTTGCTTAAAACGGTGCCATTTCAGTAAGGGAAAAATGCTGCCGTTTCACTCTGGATGAGGCAAAAGAGGGAGTGGGGCTCGCGGTTAGAAAACAGCAGCTTGCCTTAGCATTTTCTATATGCGAATTTTTTTTAATTAAAAGGTTGTAGGTTGCACGAAAGTTACTGTGCGGTGCAGGGCATATAGTAACTTCCATGCCCTGCAGCAGAGGCATGGGTTTTAAAATGTTATATATATATATATATATATATAACATTTTAGAACCCATGCCTCTACTGCAGGGCACGAAAGTGGAAATTTGGTCAATTTATGCATGCATTTTGAATATATATATATATTCAAAATGCATGCATAAATTGGCCAAATTTCCACTTCTTCCATCCCATTTGCTTGCTCTCCCTTCTTAGACTTGCTCTCCCTCTTGTGCTTTCTTACTTCATTTTAAAATTTCCAATATTTTCTTGCTGATAATTGTGAATGACACTATATTTTTAGTATCTTTTTATGTGTTTAAATTGTTTACTTTGGTGTTAATTTGGTTGATTTTATAATTAATTATTTAATTTGTGTGTTTTTAGGTTGAATTGCAAGTTTTGATATTTTTAAGGGCTTAATTGAAGAGAGAGAGAGGAGTTAATTAAAGAAAGGAGGAGTTTGGGGGCAATTTGGTAATTTAGAAGCTCAATTCTCATGGAGAGTAGAGAGGAGGAACTCATGAGAGCTGTAATTCACCTCACCCGAGTTGGTTATGCCTTTCCTAAGTTGAAATCACCTCTCTCAAGTTGAAATCACCTCACCCGAGTTCCCAAACACCTCACCCAAGCTGTTCATCACCTCACCCAAGCTCAAAAGCCCTCTCTTGAGTTCTAAATCACCTCTCCTGAGTTAGAACAACCTCAACTGAGTTTTATTATGCCTTTGTCGAAAGAAGAGTTCCTATTTCGATAAAACTCAATTCCTTTTAGGAACAAGAAAGGCACTGAAACTTCTTCTTTTAAGGCTATATAAGGAAGATAAAGCTCCAAAACTTGAGAGCAGTCAATTAGATGTAGAGTAGGTTTAGAATTACAAATTTTCACTTAGTTTTTGCCCTAGTTTTAGTTTTCTCAATTGTACAGTAGTTTTGAGTTTAGCTTTCTTATTTTTTTTAGTTTTTAATTCTCTTAAAGATTCAAGCTTTCTATTGCTATGTTGAGAAGTCATCAAGAGAAAGTTTGAAGGTTCATGAGTATTTTATCTCTTTATTTTAGTTTTTCTTTCATTTTAATCATGTTTGGTGAGTAATTCTTCACATTTGCTAAAGGAAACTTGAACCCTTATTCTTTTATTATAATGACTTTAACTTGAGTTTAATTTTTAATGTAAGTTTGTTATTTCTTAATTCTTGTGCTAAATCTTATCTTTCGTTATAGTTGAATTGATGCTTGACGTATCGAGAAATGGTTAATTGTTAATTCAGTCTTTGATCAATGATTTACATATTTTTAGGTTATTTTACTTATGTTGATGTATTGTTGCATTATGAGAATTGAGGCAGTGATTTGTTGTTCATAAATTGATTTAAATTTAAGAATGTTGAATTGAGAATGGGCTAGAGTTAGATCTCTCGAAAGAGATTCTAATGAAGGTTTAAGAGTTTAAAACCAGATCGTTATGCTAAGTACTAGATTGTTCCTAAATAGAGGATTTAGTACTTAGAATGGTATTCTGAATAAGATATCTATTTTTATTTGATTGGTTTTCCATAATCACTTGTGTTATTTTTTATTGAGTCATTGTAATGAAAGTTGAGGTGGATAGTTCCTCTAGCAAAAGTGTTTTAATTTATGCTAATCTAGTTTTAGTTTTTGTTTTGCTTTATTGTCCATTTGGTTTATTTCTTGCTTTCAATTAAAAAAAAACTTGAAAAATAATCTCAGATTAATTCAATTCAATAATAAATATTTTGCTTAGCAATCTATGTTCCCTTGGCTTCAATATTTAGGGTTTTAATTAAATTTTTCTATATTACTAGCCGATCTTACACTTGCTAGATACCGGTCAAGTTTTTGGCGCCGTTGTAGGGAACAACGGTATTGTTTGTTTAATATCTGTAATTGAATTATTTTGAGATTTTTATTTTGTTTGTTTTTGATTTAGTATTATTCTTTGTAGGAATATTTTACAACATGATGCATGATTACATTTAAGACTATGAATTGGTACTTGTAAGAGCACAAATGGAAGATTTGTAAAGGGAGATACAATAACTAAAATATTTGTGTCAACCTTCAACAGTCTATTCATCACGGTCCTATGAAGAATCTTGTCCTCTATGGGTTTTACAAGAGTCTGATGCCTCCAAATTTCAATTTTTTCTTGACTTGCTTGAGAGTAAAGAGAAGCAATTTAGAGCTGAAAAAAAGACTGGATGACTACTTTTAATTCTCAAGAGGAGAAGATAAAAAATCAAAAAGCTTTATTGCAAAATTAAGAGAATCTATCAAAGACTCAAAAGCATTTATTGAGAGATCAAGAATTAGGAATTAAAAATCTGGAATCCAAGTTAGCGTTCTTGAGTAGTTCAATGGAAGGTCAAGGTGGTGGTGATAACCAGGAAGAATTGAGTCATATGCCAATGATGGAAAATAATGAAGGTAAGTATGAGGTGCATAAGTCAATAGAAAGAACCAATCATGGTAGAAGACAAGTCCTACAATGTGGAAGATCATTTTAAATCTCTTTTGAAGGATTTTACACCAAAGGAGCAAGAAGTGTTCAATTTTCAGATGGAGGCATTAAATTTAGTCCACTTGAAGAAGTTATTAAGGCTAGAAGAATCGATAGAGTTTATTTTTTAAAAGCCAAAGGAGAAGTGATACTTTATTAAAGATATAGAATTTCCAGCTTTGGTGAACTTTGACAAGTTTTTTTTTTATTGATGGGAGAAAATGAGGAGCAAAGTCCAGAGAGAACCTTATTTGGATCACAAGCTCAGCCTTCAGAGAGTAATATGAGTCGAGTTGGGATTCAATAAACTAGAACTCTTCTAGCCTTTCTCTTTAAATTTTCGTCAATTTTTTTAAGTTGTGTTTTATTTGTTTTTATTAGTAGTTATCTTGTCTTTAGTTTGGTTTCATAGGTTACTATAGTTCAATTTATGTTGTTCATGTTTCTTAATTTTATTGTGTTTGTGTCATTCAATTCATGAGTTTAAGAGTTAAAGGTTGAAAAAGAAACTACTAATGATATTTGTGCTTAATCATTGTAATTAAATTAGTAAGTGCTTCTAGGATCATTAAAGAGCTAATATTGTTCTTGGGTGCCAATAAAAGGGAATTGAAATTTAGTTGAACTTAAGGAGGATTTATGCTTTTTGAGCATGTTTTTCATTGGTGTGGTATTATCTTTCATTATTTTTATGTGCTTCATGAACTTAGGGAGAGTATACTAAACTTTTGAATTTGCTTTGATTTATTTGAGTGCTCCTTTCGTTTGTTTTCATTGTTTAAGTGTGAGTGTGATTTTATTTTCTTGATATTTTATGAATTAAAGGGAGAATTATTCATTTGCTGAGTTGAGAATGAATTTGATATGTAATTCAACTAGATTTTGGGCTTACATATTGTTTTGGCATGGTTGTAATTAAGTTTTGAGTGAAAATAGATTGATTATTCAAGGTAGAGATTTATGTGAGTGGGTTATCATTCATAGTTCACTTGATATGTTCTATAATAGGTTTCATAATGCTTATCTAAGGTTTTAGTAGAGAATTGATTACATTAAGTGCATTGTAAATCATAGATTGATCATGTTTTGTGAGTTTTGATTAGTTTATGGAGGTTGAATTAAGGTAGGAATGGAGAAAACTAAATGAAAATTCATTATTTGGGAGTTCTAAGATTTAAAACTTAAGAAATTGGGAGTGCAGTTATGGAAAACTTGAATTTGTCTGTGAATGCCGAGAGAGACCACTCAGTCGAGTTACTTCAGCCCTCACCTGAGTGTCTTCTCCCTCAACCGAGTAATATTGGCCGCTCCTGAGTAAGAATCCCCTCTCTTGAATTATTTTAGGCCTCTCTTGAGTCATTTTCACCTCTCTTGAGTGATTGCTATCTTTTCAACATTTTGAAATCACCTTGCTCGAGGGATTTATGCCTCACCCGAGGCTTGCTGCTTCCCTTTCCCATACCCAACACCTCTCCCGAGGAGGTTTTATGCCTCAGCTAAGGTGTTGTTTTCTCCTTGGCATGTGCAACACCTCTCCTGAGTTCTACCTACCCTCACCCAAGGCCTTTCCTGAGTTCTACTTTAAAACACCCTCACCCAAAAATTCCGCCCCTTACTTGCACTCACTCACCCAAGCAACTAATCTCTCACTCAAGGCACACACTTCACTCACCTAAAGCACACACCCCCTAAACTAGGCACTCACATCCAGTGTTAGTTTTTAGAATTAAGAATATGGTTTTGGGTAGAAAATTTTTAATGAAATAATCATTGCTTCATAGCTTCGAGGGGCGTTGCCCCTTAAGAACCCTATAAGGGGCATCGCCCTTCAACCCCGCCTGCTAACCGGCCAGCAGATCGTCGTGTTATTTAATCGTAGTGCCTTATATGTTATTTAACTTATTACTCGACAATCTTGATACATCATTTTTGTAGGCAATTAGTTGAGCATGATATTAGTACACTTGCATGCAAATTACACTAGGTTCATTCATTGTTTGGGGTTGAGTTATACTTTCAAATGTTGGCTTGCCTATGGTGGAAATTGCTTTAGTTTAGTCTTAGTTTTTTTTTTGTATGCTCACTCAAGCAACACACTTCTCTCATCCAAGACACTCATATCAAGCTATAATTTTGCTTCAATGTCCATCCTCATTCTCATCAAGGAAGCGCATTTTGCATTGGTCAATTCTTTAACATACTTGCTTAGACTAATTGCAATAAATTGGTGTGGCTTTATTGTTCTTAAACATAGGTTTGGTTAGAGCCTAATTATGTTTTATTTGCGTTCCATTTACTCTTAGCTTACTTATTGTTTGAGATTGAACCTTGATTTCAATTGTTGGCTTGATATTGGTTGAGATTGTATTTAAAATTGGCTTAGTTATTTTGTGCTTACCATGACCAATTAAAAATCTCTCTTTATCTTATTAAGCCAAACCATCACCAATTACCTGAGACTTGAGATTATACATTACACTTGATGTCAATTATGTCACATGTTGATTTCATGCATTAAGCATTCAAGCATTTTTAGACTAGGTGCATTTCTTCACTTGGCCACCATGATTATTAAGCCTTGTTTTTTACACCATCTTGGTTCTAGAGGCATGTTTGAATTCACTCAATTTTATTGATCTCATGTCTCCTTTTGTCTTGATTGTGGTTCTTTGCTTGTGCTAGCATTGCCTTGAGCCAAGTGTGGGCTATTGCTTTAGTCTCCATTTCTTTTGGGAACTTACTTGTTCATCAAAAATTTGTGTAGTGAGCTGATACTTTTGCAACTTTGCTGAGGACAGCAAGTTTTTAAAGAGGGGGATAGAGCTCAGCTGAACTCGATAGGGAACTTCTTTCATCTTGCTCATTAATTGTTCCACTTCTAGTTGTTTTGTTTTTGTTTTAGTTTGCTTAGTTTGGTTTGTAGTTTGCATGCTACTGATAAATTTAATTCAAATATCATGTATTGTGCATTTAGCTTTTTTGCCCTAGTTTTTTCTCAAAAACTGAACCTATTGAACGTTAGTTTAGAATGTACAATAGTCTAAATCTTTGTTTAGCATTAAGGCAAGCATGTTGTTTAATAAAATTTTAGCTAGTTTAGCATTTAACTTGACTTATATTTGTTAGTTTTCACTCTTTGAGCACAAAAGACCAATTTTGTTAAAAAAGAAGAAAAACCAATGCATTGAAATAGTTGATGTAACACCCTTATATCACTGTACAATATACGCGGTAATCAGATGTTAAAACCCATACATGAATCAGTATAATTTTTTTTATTCCTGCAACCATGCTTGTAACATAATTACCTATATAAACAACCGTGTCTCAATAATTCACAAATATACATCACTTACAATAGTCATGTGCCTATACAATTACTATACTCTCCGTACCTATGTATACATGCCAAATCTAACTCTTATCTTGATCTCTATCCTACCCTTGACTATTCTCACAACACCAGCCACTTGAAGTATCAGTATCTTCATAACCTGCGCGCAGTCAACAAACTACGTGCTGAGCATTTAAATGCTCAGTGGTGGATACGTATCCCAAACTTTCCATAATAAATTATATACACACATACGTACACATTTGCATGCAAATACTCATACATACATTCACGCAGACATGCATACATACTCGCATTCATATACATATACATATATATACACATACATACATTCATATACATATGCATATATATTCACATACATACATCCATACGTACATACATACATCCCATGCATACTTATACATACACATATTACATGCATACACACACACACACACACATATACATACATATATTACATGCATACATTTACCTATACATACATTACGTGTATACATATACCTATATATATATTACATGCATACGTATACATATACATGCATTACATACATACATATACATATACATACATTACATACACATGCATACATATACATATACATACATTACATGCATGCATATACATATACATGCATTACATACATACATATACATATACATATACATATACATATACATATACATATACATATACATATACATATACATACATTACATGTATACATATACAAATACATGCACTACATACATATGCATACATATTCACATACGCGTATTCTTATATACATGCATACATATTCGCATACATACATTGATATATACATACGTGTATGGTCACGTACATACATTTACATAAATTACATATTCATACACATACATTCTTACATCTACATATACATATACTTACATACGCATCTATACGTATATATATCCATATACATATACATGGACACATACATATATACATACATACACATATATACAGACATTACATGCATACTTATACGTGTACATACATTACATACATACTTATACCTATACATACCTTACATGCATACATATACATATATCCTTTTAGATGCATATGTACTCATACACATGCATACATATTCACATACACATGCATACATATTCAAATATGTGCATCTCCCTATACACGTATACATACATTCACATATACATGTGTATATATATATATATATATATATATTCACATACATAAATTTACATACATTCATAATCATATACATACATACACACACCTATACATATATACATACATGCATACACACTTAAATATATATACAGGCATACTTGTTCATATTTACATACATGCGCACGTAGTTACATTCACATACATACATTTCTTTGTTCTTTGTATTGCCCCCAGTTATAGTCCAATAAAAATCCTGGACTGGATACACGGGACTAGGACCCTAAAGTCCCACATGTGGGGTGACCTCGAAGAATCACAAATATGAACATGGTACTTGTAACTTGTGAACATATAACATGGGGTAGACCATAATTAGCCTATCGAACCGAGTCGCCATGACCCGGACCACGATATAAATGTCTCTATGGCTAGCCAACTATATCCTTAACTAGATTTACTACCAAACTATTAAGGGCAATATTCCATGTTCTGTATTTATACTTATCCTTTATATATAATTTAAAGTCGTCATATGGCAATTTAATTTGTTATAATAATCATATTTGTCCTGTACATATATGATATGCTTAACTCATTATAGTTATGTTCTTTACTTACTTGTTCACACATTTATACATAATATATATATATATATATATATATATATATACATTCTTATACATGCATACATATTCACGTACATACCTTTACATACATGCAGAGTCATATATATAGATATTCACTTACATACATCTATACACGTATACGCACATACACGTATACATATACGTATATTTAAACACAATTTACATATTAATTTTTAAAATAACTAAATTACAATTAAATTCTTTCAATTTTCATCAATTTACAGTTATGCCCTTTACTATTAATTAATTTACTAAAATGTCATTACTTATTTTATTATTACTATTAATTTAATATTTATTCTTAAAATTACCATTTAGTCCCTAGACTTGGTAAATTATCGTTTAATCCTTTAAATTATAGTAAATTACAAAAATACCCTTCAATTATTTAATTTACCAAATTGCCTAAAATTTTACCTTTTACACTACTAATTCCATATTCATTGGTAAAATTTCAATTTGATCCCTTAATTTTATTTCTTGCATAAATTTTTATTTAATACTTATTTCATTGTTCATTTTTCTAATTTAACATCTATTTTACTTAAATTATTTTTCCTTAATATTTGGCAAAATTATAATTCTACCCCTAAACTTTTAATTTCTTTCATTTAAGTCCTTTCTCTACTCTAATTGTATAGTTTTCCATTCTTTTACTTTTCTTTTAATTTCAATTAACTAATTGGTCATTATTATTTTATTTATACAATTAATTCAATTTACTTCATTAAAATCCAATATTTTTAATACAACATAATTCAAAATTTAACTTAAAATATTCTACTAAACTCCAAAAAATTCCAATTAAAACATTCCACTCATCAATTTAAGTTTCTAATTTCACATTTATAACATTATCTCAATTTTATCACACATAGTCACACAAAATATACATATACATAATCAAATTTTCATACAAAATTTATGGAAATTTAGGGATAGTGTATCCACTAACCTTGAATTCATCTCCTCCACATTTTAATCTTTCTCTTCTTTGCCTTAATCCATGGAATTGATTTTTCTCCATAAAAATCCTAAAGTGGCCAAATTTTACAAGGGAAGAAATAATCATTTTCTTGCCTCCTTAATTCAATACAAGCTCATGATACTAAAATACACCCTTAAATCTACCTATTAGAGCCTTTAAATCAAATTAAAAATCTTGAATTCACATACCTTGATTTTAGGACATAAACTCGAGTCCTTAATTTTTCTTGCTTATTTTGCTCAAAATGGGATTTAGGGGATTCCATAATCCACTAGAGAAGCTGAATTTAACTTAAGGGACCTGAATTTAGAAAGAAAATTGAGGGAGAGATGAACAAATTAAGTGAAATGAAAATCTTTCACTTGGCTAAGAAGAAGAAACAAGAGAGAGGGAGAGTCTGGATGAAAACTCTGGAAAATGGTAGATTTTCAGGCTATTTATAGGGCTGATTTGGGAAAGATTTAGTTCAACCAAACAGATTAGGCCCAATTAAGCCCAATTTGATCCCTAAGCCCAATTTGCGTACTAAAATTATTTCTTTCTCTTTACAATCTCAAATACACTCCAAATCAATTATATAATTCTTATAATAATATATCAAGCCTCCGTGCAAAATTTTGTCTCAATCGGAGTTCATTTTCGATCTGATTCACTCCAATCGGTTTGATTAGTAAATTTTCAATATTACCGAAAAATTACTTTTTCAATACCATAAAATTCTAAATACTTATTAGAGCTTAACTAAAAATTCCTGTAATTTTTGAAGATCATTTGCTATTTTTAAAAACTCGGTCAAACTCATGGTCAACCGGTTACTATTTAAACTAAAATTATTATTTTTCTCTTACTTTTTGAGTTCAAAACTTCTTAAAAACACTCCCTTAAGCTTCAAAATATATTCATTAGACTTCATGGATTTTTTTGAGCCAATTGGAGACTATTTTTCAATCTGATTTACTTTTATCAGTCCGATAACTCAATTTTCAAAGTCACCAAAAAAATAATTTTTCATTACCATATGATTATACATCTCATTTGATGTAGATATAAAAATTTTAGAAATTTTTAGAGGTCATTTTCTATTTTTAAAGTTCAAGTTAAACTTTCAGTTAACCCGAGCACTATTTAGAATGAAGCCATAAAATTTTCTTATTTTCGACTTTTGGGAACCTATTTGACCTCATTTTCATTTCAAATTTCACCCACGTGTTCCTGCTGACTTGCTCTTTCCAATGGTCAAATAAAATATTTTTTTGACTCTTAAAGATACTATTCATCCTGGTATCACTATTTACTATCGAAAAATACTATTTCTGACTAGCCCTATATTTGGGCCATTTCAGTTGAATAAGGAATTTTAGGGCACTACAACCTTCTTTATCACCCTTTAAAGCATAGAAATAACTCAAAAAACTTAGAAAGTGATATAGGAAAATTTTTTTTTATTGAGCCATATTAAGAATGTTTCCTTACCCTATATGTATATATTTGACCATTGGTAAGCCATTTTGAGCTTAATAAGGCATGTTTAATGCGTGTCATGATTATTTTTCTTGTTACACTTATTTATTTAACCATATAACTTAAAAAGCCTTTATCTTTCCTTCTAGAATTGGCCACTCTAGGATTAGATAGATTAACTTTTGTTGGGCATTGTAAAGGGTGTAGTAAGATAGTTTTGGGATTATTAGCAAGGATTATGGATAAAGTCAAGGAATTAGTGAAAGATTGACCTTGTAATTAACCATTTTATTATTGTATTGCCAGCAATAAAGCTAGTGTTGAAAAAACAAAGAGAGAAAAAAAGAAAAAGAAAAGTAAAAGATAGAAACATTGAGCTAAAACTAACATATATGGCAAAATTTTAAGTGTGGAGTTTTTATAAGGGAAAGAAATTTTTTGCTTTTCAAAAGTTGTAGAATTGAGTAATTTAAGAGGGATTTCAGTATTGTTTTCTCTTGGATGAGCTTAATATTTGTGGGATTGAGAAACAAGTATAGCAAAGGGGTATGTACTAAGTAGTTTGACATTGTGAAATTTGGTCTGTTAAAGCATAGAGTGGTTATTCTTTTTGAGTATCTATTGTCCATGCTTTGATAACCAATACCTTAACGCCATTACAACCTTCAAAGACCTAAGTGATTCATTATTTTTGAGTTATTTAGTGAAGATGACCTTTGGGTTCTAGTGCTAAAGGAGAGGCTTATAGTGTTTCTAGAGTTTTAAGTGCAAAACCATATCTGCATTTAGGTGTACATTAATTCTTGAGCTTATCTATGAATTGAATTAGTGTTTTGATTTTGAAAATGCTTAAAATATTTTGGTCTTCTACACACACAAGGAAACTAGTTCATACTGTCTTGTTTGAATTTATTCTAGTTAGAATTTTCTTAAGTGCTCTTGTTAATTGTTAAGTAAGGTTTTGAAATGCATAATTCTTGGTTAAAGTTTAATTATTTTGAGAAGTTGGTTTGTTCAAATTTGCTCAGGGCGAGCAAAGGCTAAGTGTGGGGTATTTAATAATTGTGAATGACACTATATTTTTAGTATGTTTTTATGTGTTTAAATTATTTACTTTGGTATTAATTTGGTTGATTTTATGATTAATTATTTAATTTGTGTGTTTTTAGGTTGAATTGCAAGTTTTGGTATTTTTAAGGGCTTAATTGAAGAGAGAATGGAGTTAATTGAAGAAAGGAGAAGTTTGGGGGCAATTTGATAATTTTGTAATTTAGAAGCTTAATTTTCCTCACCCGAGTTGGTTATGCCTCTCCCAAGTTGAAATCATCTCACCCGAGTTCCCAAACACCTTACCCAACTTGTTCATCACCTCACCCAAGCTCAAAAGCCCTCTCTTGATTTTTAAATCACCTTTCCTGAGTTAGAAACGCCTCAACCAAGTTTTATTATGCCTCTGTCGAAAGAAGACTTCCTATTTCGATAAAACTCAATTCCTTTCTAGAATAGGAAGTTCTAAGGCACTAAAACTTCTTCTTTTAAAGCTATATAAGGAAGATAAAGCACCAAAACTTGAGAGCAGTCAGTTAGATGTAGAGTAGGTTTAGAATTACAAATTTTCACTTAGTTTTTGCCCTAGTTTTAGTTTTCTCAATTGTACAGTAGTTTTGAGTTTAGCTTTCTTGTTTTTTTTTTAGTTTTCAATTCTCTTATTGATTCAAGCTTTCTACTGCTATGCTGAGAAGTCATCAAGAGTAAGTTTGAAGGTTCATGAGTATTGTATCTTTTTATTTTAGTTTTTCTTTCATCTTAATCATGTTTTGTGAGTAATTCTTCGCTTTTGCTAAGGAAAACTTAAACCCTCATTCTTTTATTATAATGACTTTGATTTTAGTTTAATTTTCAATGCAAGTTTTTTATTTCTTAATTCTTGTGCTAAATCTTATATTTATTTATGGTTGAATTGATGCTTGACGTATCGAGAGATGGTTAATTGTTAATTTAGTCTTTGATAAATGATTTGCATGTTTTTAGGTTATTTTACTTATGTCGATGTATTGTTGCATTGTGAGAATTGAGGCAGTGATTTGTTGTTTATAAGTTGATTTAAATTTAAAAATGTTGAATTGAGAATGGGCTAGAGTTAGATCTCTCGAAAGAAGGTCTAATGAAGGCTTAGGAGTTTAAAATCGGATCGTTATGCTAAGTATTATATTGTTCCTAAATAGAGGATTTAGTACTTAGAATGGTATTCTAAATACGATATCTATTTTTATTTGACTGGTTTTACATAATCACTTGTGTTATTTTTGATTGAGTCATTGTAATGAAAGTTGAGGTGGATAGCTCCTCTAGCAAAAGTGTTTTAATTTATGTTACTCTAGTTTTTGTTTTTGTTTTGCTTTATTGTCCATTTGGTTTATTTCTTGTTTTCAATTAAATAAAAAAACTTGAAAAATAATTTCAGATTAATTCAATTCAATAATAGATATTTTGCTTAGCAATCTATGTTTTCTTGGATTCGATATTTAGAGTCTTAATTATATTTTCCTTTGTTACTAACCTGTTTAGTTTACTTGCTAGACACCGGTCACTTACCTTTAAATTTCATTAGTTTATTTGTTGTGGAAATTAATTTGCTAAAAATCTGAAGGCCAAGGTAAGTTAGATTTTTATAGTAAACACAAAACAGTAATTTATAATTTTTAACATATGCCTAACTTTATTTATATTTTTGATGTGTAGGTGTTATTAACATAATAATATAATTCCAATCATTATTTTCAAAGGTAAGTTACTATAAATTTTATTTTATTACTATAAATTTTATTTTATTTGATTTCAATTATTGGGTATAAAAATGAAACTTTTATTTTGTAGTTGGTAAAAAAGTAGTTGTATATTTTTTTAGTAGGAAAAAATTATAATTAAGTAAATTGTTGCATAATAATATTAAATTTATATATCATTATTGGTTTGAATATCTATTTTTTAGTTTGTTGTAGTGTGTAACAAAATTATATACGATTTTAAATTTTATAGTTAGGTTTTTTATTGTCATAATTAGTTAATTGAACCATTAATTATAAGATTTTTACAAATAATAGAGGAATTAAAAAAATTTCAATTTTTTCATGTATTATTGTATTTTAATTATATTTTATAAATTTGGTAATTATTTTTATAATTTAATTATATCATTATGTAGGAGTTGATGCATTTAATGTAAATTTATAATAAAACAATAGTTTGAAAATAGTCAACTTCATAAAATAATGTATTGTAATTTAAGTTAATAAATTATACTAAAAAAATCAAATTTAAATTATTATCAATTTATTTAAATAAAAATTATTTTTATTTATTTCGTAATTTAGATGGTGCAAACATATTTGGCTCTAAAATGTATGAGATGTGACATTGTAAGGGAACATGTCAGGCGAAAATGGAATGATTTATACTATTGCAGAATTGAAAACGGCATGATAATTGCCGATCATATTATAAAAATAAATAAATAATTATAAAATATTACAATGTACGGATATCCTATGAAAGATAGAGAGATGGTGAAAGCTACATAGATGACAATGCCTTTGATGTATTTCAAATCTATAATTGAAATTTGCAATATGCCTGATGTGAAAAAATATAGGTATTTTGTACTCTTATTTACGAAAGATGCCATTGGAGTTAGTGATGATGATTTTTTTAAAAATTAGAGATACAATTCCTGTGGATCAAAAAACTTATTGTAGATGGTATGATTATAACTTGTGGCCTAGATATTATGTTCGTTAATACATGTAAAATTCAAGTGTTGTATCAATGAGAATGGCTATGTATAATGTTCCAAACTTTAACGTCATTTATATTTAAGTGTTGTTTTAGCAATTTTCGAAGTTAATTATTTAATGTTATTATTTTGTAATTTGAGTTTTTATTAATATTAATTTTTTATTTTGTGGAGTTAAATTATTAACAATAACTGCAACACATAAAAAGTTTAAACAATAATCGTTAAAATTTAAATGACATAAATTTTAACGATTCATTGCACATGTGCTGTGTTAAATTGATTTCAAGTTTAGACATGGATCGCCATTTAGGAGCTATACGAATAAATACGGATCCTATTAATGGCGAATTATTAATTCTTCAAAGGAGACATCATTCAGATGCAATATGAAACAATTCAGTAAAAATTTAATTAGTATTATATATTACAAGCGTAATATTTTGTTAATAAAATATTTTAAATTTAACTATATAATTTGATTTGTTTAATCTATATAAAAGGTTGATAGAGAGTTTTTAAGGACAAGAAAAAGTAGCGTGGATGAGCACTATAGAAACATTGATCTGAGAATTTTATCATTTATAAAAGCAGCTGATTTGATCGAAATTGCCAACATTAGTGTGATTCAATTAGATTGGTTTTTAATCATATCACTGGTTAAGAGATGGTGACCGAAAACACACATTTCATCTAACATGTGGTGAAGCAATAATTACACTTCAAAATATTGAAATTTTAACTGGTTTACTTATTGGGGGTGAACCTGTTATAGGAAGAACAAACATGGATTTGATGGTGCTTTGTCATAATTTACTAAGAGCAGTTCCTCTTACAAATGATTTGCGTGGGGATAAAGTGAAATTAACATATTTGGATGCAACATTTGGCGAACTACTCGATAATGCAACACCTGAAGTGGTACGTTAGCATGCTCGTGCTTGGATGCTGAAATGCTTTGGTGGGTTGTTATTTTCATCACAAAATTCACATTTGGTCCACTTAATGTTTCTACCTCTTATAGAGGATTTGGAATTTATTGGCAGATATAGTTAGTGATCAACTTGTCTAGCTTAATTTTATAGAGATCTATGTAGAGGCATTCGCTCTGATGCTAAAGGAGTTGTTGGCTATCTACAACTCCTTCAAATGTGGGCTTGGGAACGATTTTCTTAGTTTAGGCCAAAACATGTACAACCATATATGCTTAACCGCATCATGCCTTACGGATTTAGGTATCATTAGCATGGTCATTATGAATAACATTGTTTTTATCCAATTTTAATTTAAGGTACTTTGTATGTTTATTGGAATATGCCTTTTTTTATATGGACAAAACCACTCGATTTGCATAACAATTGTAACACCCTTATCCCTCCTAACACTGTACTGGTGTACCGGAGACCGAAATTTTTTTTTCCAACTTAATTTCTATAGTTAAAAACTTATTAACCTTTACTTAACCAATAGCTATCCTTTTTTCGATGATTTATAACTGTCCAATTTACTATGCATTTAATAAAAATTTTGCAATATAACGGCTATATATAAGACTAGCCCCCTAAAATGCAAATAAGCCACACAGCCTCTCAGAGGCACAACAATCAATAATATAATTCATATCCATATATTATCATCCATTCCATTCCAAAAATAGTTTACTAAAATAACTTCCGTTAACAATACATAACCAAAAGTAAAGTTGTACACATATATATACATGCCAAAATTTATGAACTAGAGCATCCTAAAAGAAGTCTTGCAATCTGAATTCTTGCTCCTCTTCCCGAATACCTGCGCACAATAAAACTACACGCTGAGCACTCAACATGCTCAATGGTGACTAATAATCGATACATTTCCTAACATTATCATTATTATTCTTATATATTAACATATATATAACATATTTAAAAATCATTTAATATCATTTCAAAACATTAATTTGCCTTTTTCTATTTAATTATTCATTTTAATCACATAATTACAATTTTGCCATTTTAGGTTCAATAATGATATTCATACTAATAATTAAGGTGATTTACATCTTTTTACACTTAATTCGTCATTTATAAGCAAAATTACATTTTAGTCCTTATTGTTAATAAAGTTCACTTTCAAAGTAATTTAACTATTATTGGACTGTTTAATCCTTATGTAATCAATTCTTATTTAATTTACTAACTTTTTATACTTTAGAAAAAAATTACCGTTTTACCCCAAAACTTTCTTTTTCTTTCATTTTGATCCTTTTTCACTTTCTTTTCTTACTTTTCATTTTCTTTTCATTTCTTTTTCATTTTATTTTCATTATGCCCCTAGTACAAACCCGACAAAAAATCTCGGACCAGATACACGGAACATGAACCCCACGGGTCCCACTAAAAAGAGAAATGATTCCCAATGAACCATTCTTGGAACACTGCACTTTTCACTTTTTACTTTAACACTTAAGCTATAGAGATCAATGATCATACCCATAGCAAAACAAGTCGCCATGACCTGCACCGCGGTAAAAGGTGTTCCTATGGCTAACCAACTATATCCAGAACTAGTTTTCACTGCTAGACTAATTCTAAGGGCACAGTAACAAATTCGTTATTAATTCTTTTCAAGTCCAAAAAATTCCATAATTGACTTTTTATTTCTTTTCATTGACATTAATTTAATTTCACATAAATTCATTATTTTCAACATTTTTATACAATTATTAACTAATAATTCAATTATTTTCAATATACATATTAACATTAAATTCTAAATAAAATCACAATAATTTCAATAAATGCCAATAAAATTTATTTAAGCATTATTTATTAATTATTGTCACTTTCCATCAAAATAATCACTTAATTCACTATAAATCACAACTTTCCTTATGTACATATACTATACATAATCAAAAAAAATACCAATTAATTTCCAAATATTCTTTAAAAATTCATACACATTAATTATCAAGTCTACTATGTATTTAAACTAACAATTATTATTTTTATGCAATTTTCTCATTATATACCCTTAATGACAATTTCGGCCACCATTCTTTTTCACCTTAAAAATTTTATTTAGTCTTTATTTTATCTTCTTCTATGATTAATTTCATTTACCCTAACATTAGTGCATCAATTAACAACTTTAGACATTTTTTTCCTAATTACATAATTAAGAAAAATTCATAAACTTAGAAAATGTAAAGATTATTTAGTCACTTACAATTTTCTCTTGAATTAGGGAGTTTAGGCTTCCTTTTCCTTGCCTTTGTCCTTTGAAAAACTCCCTCTTTCTTCACCACCTACATAGGCAGCCCATTCAAGCTTAGATTTCTTCATTTTCTTGTTCTCAAATGAAAAAACAAACCTCATAATCATAATCTACACCTAAAAATCTCTGAAAAACCACTAAGAAATCAATTTAAAACATTAAATATCTCAAGCTCCAACTTACCCCTCTTTCTTTCTTTCCTTGATATCTTCACTTTCTTTGCCCAAATCAATCAAGTGAAGCTATATTAGTGATCTAGGGGGATGGAACTACAACTCCTAAGTTGGAATTTAAGAGAGATATTGAGAGAGAGAGAGAAGATGGAAGGGAATTCGGCCAAGGAGAGGAAAAAAGAAGGAGAGCTTAGTTCTGGAGTTTTCTCCAGATTTTTGGCCTTTAAATAGCTCTCCAATGGGCCCAAAATTGGGCCAAAATGTTGGGCTTTGCCCAATTAACTAAAAAGGCCCAATTTAGGCCCCTAAAGGCCCAATTAAAATTCTCTCTCTTCCAGCCATCAAATCACTCTAAAAAATAATTTCATTACTCTTATCACATAAAAAATAGCTAGCACGCAAATTTTTGGCTCAATTAGAGTTTGTTATCGATCCGATTCGACAACTGCCGGTGTCATCGAAAAATTTCATTCTCATCACTAAAATATTCTACACAAAAATTCATTTAGGCATGCAAAATCTGGCAATATTCGGAGTTTTTTTACTATTTTTAATTATTTACGCAAAATCAAGTCACCTTCCCTACCAAGAAAATTGACTCGCTACCTTTTTCGTATTTTTGACTTTTGGAAGCCTATTTGACCTTAATTTCACTTCAAATTTCAACCCCGAACTCACCATGACCAATACTTTTCGGGTGTCCTTTCGGGCCTGAAAAATACTATTCACCAATGGGAAGTACTGTTCACGACTGATCCAGTGTTGAGGCCATTACATTTCTCCCCTACTAAAAGAAATTTCGTCCTCGAAATTTACCTGAACTGAAAAGTAGAGGATAACGATGTCTCATCATTGCTTCGGGTTCCCATGTTGCCTCTTCGACATTGTGGTGATGCCATAGGATTTTCACCAAAGGAATCTGTTTGTTCCGAAGCTATCGGACTTCCCTAGCCAAAATCTTTACCGGTCTTTCTTCATAACTCATGTCAGTCTAAACTTGTATTTCTTCTGGTGCTATCACATGGCTCGGATCAGACCTGTATCTTCGAAGCATGGATACATGGAAGACATCATGTATCTTCTCCAAAGCAGATGGCAGTTTCAATCTATAGGCTACGGGACCCACTCGCTGAAGTATCTCATAAGGACCAATAAATCTAGGGCTTAACTTGCCCTTCCTTCCAAATCTCAGAACCTTCTTCCAAATCTCCGACCTGAAACTTGATATCTTTCCTTTTTAGATCTGCATATGACTTCTTGACGATCCATTGCTTCCTTCAATCTGCTTTTAATGATCTGGACCTTCTCTTCAGAGTCACGAATTAAGTCCGAACCCAAAAGCTTCCTCTCACTCAGTTCAGTCCAACACAAAGGAGTCCTGCACTTCCTACCATACAATGCTTCAAATGGAGCCATTTTCAAACTAGATTGATAGCTGTTGTTGTAAGCGAACTCAGCTAATGGCAAATGTTTTTCCCAATTAGTGCCAAACTCAAGGACACAACATCGAAGCATATCCTCTAATGTCTGAATCACCCGCTCGGACTGTCCATCAGTCTGAGGGTGAAAAGCTGTACTGAGGTGAAGTCTAGTACCCAGAGCATCTTGAAAACTCTTCCAGAAGTGAGAAGTAAATCTGGGATCTCTATCTGACACAATGGATGTAGGTACTCCATGCAATCTCACCACTTCCTTTATGTAAAGTTCTGCCAGCCTGGTCAAAGAAAAATCCATTCGAACTAGCAAGAAATGAGCTGATTTGGTGAGGCGATCAACTATTACCCAAATGGCATCATGTTTCCACTGAGTCATGGGTAGCCCAGTCACAAAGTCCATGGTCACCTGATCCCATTTCCACTCGGGAATAACAAGTGGCTAAAGAAGTCCAGATGGTACCTGATGTTCTGCTTTCACCTGTTGACATGTCAGGCATTTACCCACAAATTCAGTCACATCTCGCTTCATACCTGGCCATCAATAATAGACTTTCAAATCCTGGTACATTTTGTTACTCCCAGGATGCAGAGCATAGCTACTGTGGTGTGCTTCTGTAAGAATCTCTTTCTTCAACTCTTCCTGTGCTGGCACACAAAGTCTTCCTTTGAAATAGAGGCTTCCATCATTTGACAATGAGTAATCACTTTCACTACTATGTTGAAGTTTGTTTACAATCGCCATTAATCTATCATCTTCTTTCTGAGCCACTTTCACTTTATGCCCAAGATCTGGCTTAACTCGTAGCTCCGCTATTATGGCTCCATCTGATGCCAGACTTAAGCTGGTGTTCATTGCCCGAAGAGCTACAAAGATCACTATTAATCAGTTACACTTATCAATACCTTGCACAAATTCATTTCAATCATTAACATTACCTGACATAAACTTTCTGCTGAGCGCATCAGCCACTACATTTGCTTTTCCTGGATGGTAGTCAATGTAGCAATCATAGTCTTTGATCAACTCCAACCAGCATCTCTGTCTAAGATTGAGTTCTTTCTGGATAAGCAAATACTTTAAACTCTTGTGATCTGAGTAAATGTAGCATCTTTCTCCATATAAGTAATGCCTCCAAATCTTTAATGCAAAAACAATGGCTGCTAACTCTAAATCATGAGTAGGATAGTTTTTCTCATGAGTTTTGAGTTGCCGGGAAGCATAAGCTATCACCTTGCCCTCCTGCATCAGAACGCAGCCTAAACCATTTCTGGAAGCATCACTAAAGATCACGAAGTCCTTGCCTGACTCAGGTTGAGTAAGTATAGGAGCTTCTGTCAACATCGTCTTTAAAGTCTCAAAACACTCTTGACACTTGTCAGACCACACAAATTTGACATTTTTCTGTAGCAGTCATGTCATAGGAACTGCAATGGTGGAGAAGCCCTTGATAAATCTCCTATAGTATCCAGCTAAACCCAAAAAATTTCGCACTTCGGTTACATTCTTGGGTGGCTTCCACTGAACGATTGCTTCAATCTTTGAAGGATCGACTTTAATGCCCTCTGTAGAAATGACATGTCCCAAAAAGGATACTTCATTAAGCCAAAAATCACATTTACTGAATTTGGCGAACAACTGCTTTTCTCTCAATGTCTTCAATACAATCCTGAGATGTCTGTCATGATCCTCCGGTGTTTTGGAATACACCAGTATGTCATCGATGAAGACCACCACAAACTGATCTAAGTAAGGGTGGAAAACTCTGTTCATCAGATCCATAAAGGCCGCTGGTGCATTTGTAAGTCCAAAAGGCATGACCAAAAACTCATAGTGGCCATACCTCGTGCGAAAAGCTATCTTGGGTACATCAACTTCTTTTACCCCCATTTGATAGTAGGCCGATCTCAGATCTATCTTGGAAAAGACACCCGCTCCCTTGAGCTGATCAAACAGGTCTTCGATGCGAGGAAGGGGATACTTGTTCTTGACCGTCGCTTTATTCAACTGTCTATAATCTATGCACAGTCGAAGGGTCCCATCCTTTTTCTTTACAAATAGGACAGGTGCTCCCCAAGGAGAAGTACTGGGTCTAATAAACCCCTTATTGAGCAACTCCTGAAGCTGGACTTTTAATTCTTTCAATTCTGCAGGTGCCATTCTGTATGGAGCAATAGAGATAGGAGCAGTGCCAGGAGTGACCTCAATGGAGAATTCCACCTCTCTAGCAGGTGGTAAGCCTGGAAGTTCATCTGGGAACACATCCTGGAACTCTCTAACTGTAGGCACATCTGACACTTTTAAACTGTCTTTCTTTGCCTCTACTGCAAAACATATAAATGTTTCACAACCTTTTCTAATCAACCTTTTTGCTGCATAGCTGATATCACATCAGATAGGAAGTCAGATCTCACACCTACAACGGTAATATCATCACCACTCTGAAGTTGTAGGGTAACCCTCTTTTTCCTGCAGTCGACAGTTGCTTGGTGGGCGGATAGCCAATCCATCCCAAGAATCAAATCAAACTCGCGGAAGGGCAATTCGATAAGATTTTCCAGGAATATATGTCCCTGGACACCGATAGGACACTGTCTATATACCTTACTCACTACCACACTATGCCCCAGAGGATTACTCACCAAGATATCCTGGTCCAAGTAGGCCTCTTTCATCCCTTTACCCCGTGCCAGTTCTGTGCTAATATAAGAATGTGTGGAGCTAAGATCTATCAATGCATATACTGAATCAGATAACAGAATGAACTTACCCACAATCACATCAGGAGCATCATCCTCTTCACGAGCTCTCACAGCATATGTCTGTCCCCCAGACTGCCTCTGTCCCTGAGACGACTGGCCAACCGGTCTAGAGGCCGAAGGTCTAGGAGCAACTCCCCTACCACGCCCACGTGGTGCAAAAGATCTAGCGCCAGAAACTGGTGAAGCTACTGAAGCAGTCTGAATCATCAGGCAATCTTTAATCTAGTGCTCTCTGAACCCATACTTAAAACAGGCTCCTGTTCGAAATCTACACTCCCCAGGGTGTGTCCTGCCACAGTGCTCACACTGTATGCTGATCCACTCTCTCTACCTCGGGGTGCACTAGATGCTGCAGTGGCAGTAGACTTGCCACGGGAGGCGCCACCCTGTCTTCTGCCTGCCGGTAGGTAGCCCTGAGGTGCCTGCTGACCCCGCTACTTTTTACTCTGCCCTGACTTCCTACTGCTCTATCCCTGCCTTCTCTTCTGCTGAAATCGGGACTGCCTCTCTGCCTGCTTAACCTGAGTAGTTTCTAACTTGAGAGCTACATCAATCATAGCCCGCAAATTAGGATAATGATGGGCTCCAATAATCTGTCTCAGCTCTGTGTGTAGACCTCTCTCAAAATGCTGACACAGTCTTTCTTCTGTAGCCAGTCCCTCGTCCAGATAAGCGCTCAAACTCTCGGTCATATTCTGCCACAGAACGATTCCCCTGCTTCAATCTCCAGAAGGCGTCCTGCATGAAAATCTTGTACTCAGCCCCAATATACTTCTTCTCAAACTGATCAATGAAAAACTCCCAATTTAACTGATCTGTAGGAGTATGTCGCCTGACTGAGTCCCACCATACAAACGCTGAACCCTGTAGCAAAGCAGTGATTCCCTCAAACTTCTCCTCCAAAAGGCTGTGGGTGATCTCAAATAATCTCTTTATCTTGAATAACCATACTTCTGCAGCTGTTGGTGTCAAAGGATCCTGACTTGAAAAATCTTCAGCTCCCAATCTTTTTAACTGCTCCAATATAGGATTCCTCCTAGGTGGAGAAGGCGGCTGAACCTGAATTATTGGTGGCGGTGCCTGAGCCTGAGCAGCTTGAAGTCGTTGCTGGATATAATCAGACATCAGATTAAGAAAATCCAGCTGAGGAGGAGGAGGCACTACTGGTGGAGGTGCCTGCTGTTGTGGAACCTCCTACTGCCCCATATTACTTGAGGCCTCACTCCTGTCATCTCCAGCCTCACAGCTCGGGTCGCCAGACATCTTTTTACTATAAAACAAAATGGAGCAAGAATTCATTAATTCCAAAACAACTTCTCAAAATAACATTTGGCATGTATATAATTAGTTTAAATCAAACATTACACCCACTCCGATCTTAGAACCGTCTAAACCACTGCTCTGATACCACAAAATGTAACACCCTTATCCCTCCTAACACTGTACCGGTGTACCGGAGACCGAAATTTTTTTTTTCAACTTAATTTATATAGTTAAAAACTTATTAACCTTTACTTAACCAATAGCTATCCTTTTTTCGATGACTTATAATTGTCCAATTTACTATGCATTTAATAAAAATTTTGCAATATAACGGCTATACATAGGACTAGCCCCCTGAAATGCAAACAAGCCACACAGCCTCTCAGAGGCACAACAATCAATAATATAATTCATATCCATATATTATCATCCATTCCATTCCATTCCAAAAATAGTTTACTAAAATAACTTTCGTTAACAATACATAACCAAAAGTAAAGTTGTACACATATATATACATGCCAAAATTTATGAACTAGAGCATCCTAAAAGAAGTCTTGCAATCTGAATTCTTGCTCCTGTTCCTGAATACCTGCGCGCAGTAAAACTATACGCTGAGCACTAAACATGCTCAGTGGTGACTAATAATCGATACATTTCCTAACATTATCATTATTATTCTTATATATTAACATATATATAAACATATTTAAAAATCATTTAATATCATTTCAAAACGTTAATTTGCCTTTTTCTATTTAATTATTCATTTTAATCACATAATTACAATTTTACCATTTTAGGTTCAATAATGATTTTCATACTAATAATTAGGCCGATTTATATCTTTTTACACTTAATTTGTCATTTATAAGCAAAATTACATTTTAGTCCTTATTATTAATAAAGTTCACTTTCTAAGTAATTTAACTATTATCGGACTGTTTAATCCTTATGTAATCAATTCTTATTTAATTTACTAACTTTTTATACTTTAGGAAAAAATTACCGTTTTACCCCTAAACCTTATTTTTCTTTCATTTTGATCCTTTTTCACTTTCTTTTCTTACTTTTCATTTTCTTTTCATTTCTTTTTCATTTTATTTCCATTATGCCCCTAGTACAAACCCGACAAAAAATCTCGGACCAAATACACGGAACATGGACCCCACGGATCCCACTAAAAAGAGAAATGATTCCCAATGAACCATTCTCGGAACACTACACTTTTCACTTTTCACTTTAACACTTAAGCTATGGAGATCAATGATCCTACCCATAGCAAAGCAAGTCGCCATGACCTGCACCGCGGTAAAAGGTGTTACTATGGCTAGCCAACTATATCCAAAACTAGTTTTTACTGCCAGACTAATTCTAAGGGCACAGTAACAAATTCGTTATTAATTCTTTTCAAGTCCGAAAAATTCCATAATTGACTTTTTATTTATTTTCATTGACATTAATTTAATTTCACATAAATTCATTATTTTCAACATTTTTATACAATTATTAACTAATAATTCAATTATTTTCAATATACATATTAACATTAAATTCTAAATAAAATCACAATAATTTCAATAAATGCCAATAAAATTTATTTAAGCATTATTTATTAATTATTATCATTTTTCATCAAAATAATCACTTAATTCACTATAAATCACAACTTTCCTTATGTACATATACTATACATAATAAAAAAAATACCAATTAATTTCCAAATATTCTTTAAAAATTCATACACATTAATTATCAAGTCTACTATGTATTTAAACTAACAATTATTATTTTTATGCAATTTTCTCACTATATACCCTTAATGACAATTTCAGACACCATTCTTTTTCACCTTAAAAATTTTATTTCTTACATTAAAGTCTTTATTTTATCTTCTTCTATGATTAATTTCATTTACCCTAAAATTAGTGCATTAATTAACAACTTTAGATATTTTACCCTAATTACACAATTAAGAAAAATTCATAAACTTAGAAAATGTAAAGATTATTTAGTCACTTATAATTTTCTCTTGAATTAGGGAGTCTAGGCTTCCTTTTCCTTGCCTTTTTCCTTTGAAAAACTCCCTCTTTCTTCACCACCTACATAGGCAGCCCATTCAAGCTTAGATTTCTTCATTTTCTTGTTCTCAAATGCAAAAAAAAACCTCATAATCATAATCTACACCTAAAAATCTATGAAAAACCACTAAGAAATCAGTTTAAAACATTAAATATCTCAAGCTCCAACTTATCCCTCTTTCTTTCTTTCCTTGATTTCTTCACTTCCTTTATACAAATCAATCAAGTGAAGCTATATTAGTGATCTAGGGGGATGGAACTACAACTCCTAAGTTGGAATTTAAGAGAGATATTGAGTAGTTATGAAGCAAGAGAGAGAGAGAGAAGATGGAAGGGAATTCGGCCAAAGAGAGGAAAGAAGAAGGAGAGCTGAGTTCTGGAGTTTTCTTCAGATTTTTGGCCTTTAAATAGCTCTCCAATGGGCCCAAAATTGGGCCAAAATGTTGGGCTTTGCCCAATTAACTAAAAAGGCCCAATTTAGGCCCCTAAAGGCCTAATTAAAATTATCTCTCTTTCAGCCATAAAATCACTCTAAAAATAATTCCATCACTCTTATCACATCAAAAATAGCTAGCACTTAAATTTTTGGCTCAATCGGAGTTTGTTATCGGTCCGATTCAAATTTATCGATCCGATTTGACAACTGCCGGTGTCACCGAAAAATTTCATTCTCATCACTAAAATATTCTACACAAAAATTCATGTAGGCATGCAAAATCTGGCAATATTCGAAGTTCGTTTACTATTTTTATTTATTTACGCAAAATCAAGTCACTTTCCCTACCAGGGAAATTGACTCGCTACCTTTTTCGTATTTTTGACTTTTAGAAGCCAGACCTCAATTTCACTTCAAATTTCAACCCTGGACTCACCATGACCAATACTTTCCGATGGTCTAATAAAATATTTTTGACTTTCGGGTGTCCTTTCGAGCCCGAAAAATACTATTCACCATCGAAAAGTACTGTTCACGGCTGACCCGGTGTTGAGGCCATTACAACAATCATAGGATGGATATACATGCATATCGAGAATTATTAGACACGTAATCCATATAACAGGTTCATAAAATTAAATTATCTATTTATTCATGAACAAGATATTTTAATAAAAAAAATATTCACATCATATCTATAATATTGTTATTATTAAATTATTTGAATTTTGTAATGCAGTTTGAGTGGGAGCCTTTTATCAATGTAATAAAATTTCTTCTAGATTATTGTACACATAGACAGCATAGCTGGATGTCCGTTGCTCCACTCATATGCTTCCACATCATTGAATGGCACCATCCAGATAGAGTCAGCGACAATATGGCTTTGATTAGTCAATTTCTAGTCCGCCCCTGCAACAAGATAATTTACATATAATAGACATGCGGGGACAACACTATCTGGATTGGACAATTGAATTTGTAGTGTTTATAAATGAGTGGAACAACCGTCACAATTGCATTGTTCATGGACAAAATCCTAGTCAGCATTTGAATAATCAATTTAAATACATTCAATGGTATATTCAGCACACTAAACATTGGATAACCCCACACGGAGCATCCTGTGCAGTGACTGTAAGTAATTCATTCGGATTATTTTATTTCACGAATATAAAATGTATCAATATTATGAGCAATTGATAAAATTAATATAATTTTTTTAGGCTGATGGTGTAAGGCCCCAACATATACCCTAAATGAAATCGGATATATTTAGGATGCATTAGGAAGGTGATACAAAGAGATAAGTGTTTAAAGTGTAGGAAATGACCTTGAGGGAATTATTTTAAAAGAGGAAGGACAAAACGATCATTTTACATTATGGCACACATGTGTCTAATTGAGAGGGAATGTAGAATAAGGGCCTAATTGAAATGAAAAAGAGAAAGTTTTGGGGTAAGAATGAGGAATTGAAAAGAAAGGAGCTAAGTGCAATTTACTTAGGGACCAATAGGATGAAGACATATAGCTTTTTCTAGATTTTCCTTGAAAAGAGAGGAAAAGCAAAGAGATTTATAGGAACTTGATGGCCAGCCACTTTAAGGGATAAAAAGTAGCCATTCTTTTTTTAAAATCTGCCATTTCACCTTAAGAGAATAGCCTAATGTCAATTGTAAAGTTTGTAAAGAGAGAAAATTTAGGGGTTAGGCAATTTCAAGGTAACAATTTCTTCTCTTCTTTTTCTATTTGTTTTATATAATAAAACATGAATTTGAAGAGTATAAATGGATCTTTGTATATATGATTCATCCTATGAAGAAAGAAGAGCAGGAAATAGCAAGAATAAGGAGGTAGAAAGAGAGAGAGAGAGATTGAAGAAAGTGATTTTAGTACATCAATAAGGTATAGGAACTTCTAAACCCTTATGTATATAGGTTTACTTTTATAAAGTATATTAAGATAGTGTTTAGAGGTGTTGTGAAGATAAAAAGTATGGATTTAATGTTTAAAGGGACAAGAGAAACGAAATTGGAAAGTTATCTTCAATTAGGGAAAATCATCCTAGGACTCACTAGACCTAGTCACACTGTTTTGGCTATAACTTGAGCTATAAGAACTCAAATTGAGTAATTCCAGTTGGAATAAAAACTAGACTTAAAGAAACTTAATCTATATGAATTCAAAAATTGAATCCCTTTGTAACCTAATGGAAATTGAGCTTAAACTTTGACTGTGTCTGCTGCCCTATCGATGGGAGCAGTTTTTGTTGTTTTGTGAACATCTGATGATTTACAAGTCTAAATGGAGTGAGTTTTAATGTTTTGAAAATTAGAGACATAGGGTAACAACTTTATAGTAGGCCACTTTGGTTGAAAATGATGTTTTTTTAGGTAAAAAATTGGATGGAACTTGGAGTTGAAAAACTATCTCTGGACGAGACAAGTCTCACGGTCATTAGAAAATAGCTAATGATTGTGACCCTGTGAAAAACCATAGGTTACGATCATCAAATATTATCTAATGACCATGAGGTAATTCACTTTTAGTATAGAACCAAAGTGCAACCTATCTTACGGTTACTAGGTTTTGGTTGGTAACTATAACTCTCAATCTAGAACCGAATTTACACTTATCTCATTATTAGTACCAAATCAGTAATGATCGTGACCCTCCCTTGTTTCTTCTAGACTTGATTTTTAGACCCTAAATTGTTCTTAAAACTTATCTAAACCTCCCTAAATACTTTTAGAGCCTTCTAAACATAAGATTAACGATAATTTATGCCATTACATGTGTAAATAGCATATTGAGATATAGAGAGGAAGATAAAACATATTGTGTATACATGCTCACATGACTGAGATTATAGAAGGATAGTTATACAATTGTAAATATGGTTATACAAGGATGGTTACATTATATTTTTGTAATTATTCAGAACATTTACGTGCATAATTATGCAATATGATGAATTGTACGCAATGATATTTGAGTTATACTATTATAATTATTTGTGAAAAAGAGTATGAATGATAAAATATGAGCTTGAACATGTATTGATATGGAGATGTTTTAATGAAATGATACACTAATGTACTTATAGTTAAATAATTAATTCTAATGCATGAAAATGAGATGTACTAGATTATAAAGGTAAATAGAAATGAATGAATAAGCACATGATTCCTTATTCCTATACATGTTCATGCAAATGAGCTATATATATATATATATATATATATATATATATATGAGACATGAAAGGGAGAAGTAAAGAATTACAGTTGCCTGCGTCTATATCTAGGTTATGGATATATAGGCATGCCTATAAGGGTATATTGCAGCTGCTACATGACTTGATCCTGTTTAGGTCTATAGTATAGATATGACCCTATTTAGGTCCATAGTACATACTTGACCCTGTTTGGGTTTATAGTTTGATACCTTTGGATATCCTCTTATACCTTTGGGTACTATAGTATCCCCCGTTATCCACATCCATAGAGAGGTGCAAGCTTACTATAGAATATAAGTAAAACATTATAAAAAGCAATATGACAAAGATTACTTCGTATTTCATGACTTGATCTATATTTTACTCCTATATAAGCCCATGCATAGTAAATAGAAACGTAAAGTTGGTTGAGACCATATTCTAATATGGATTATAAAGTGTTATAAGAATCACATGTATATAATTATTACTATAATTACATAATATTTTATGCATTTTATGACATTACGATTGGATATGATATAAGCAATTGCTCAACACTCTAATTACAGTACTATGTTACTGCATGCTTAATACTATGTTTATATATATGTGTGCGTGTGCTTTGACAACTTCTGTGAGAGGTTGTCTTCATAGTCCATGTTTTCCACTAAGCTGTATAGCTTAGCATGGGTTTTCATCCGTGTAAGTACTCAACTTAGGATCCTTCAACAGGGACAAGATCTACATCAGTAAGGCCAACATCAGTTTTAAGAAAAGTTATTATAGAAAGTTAATGTCTTTTTTTAGTGCATTGTAACTACTTCTTTGTACTAAATGAATTGTAATATAAAAATAATAGTATAGTATGTATGATGGCAGGTAAAGAAGGGAACTAGGGTGGACATTAAAGATGGGGTTAAAAGATTAGTGCATAAACAAGGTGCCATTTCAGGTAACAGGAGGATATTGGAAAGCATCCTTGGTGTTGTTGGCCACGAAGATCGATTATTCACTGAATATCCAAGATAGTCGGGTCCTGACCCTATCAGCATACCTCCTATAGATAATCAGTTTGTAGATTTTAGGACTCGGTGCCACCGAATTTGAATGATTGAGAGATGTGAAAATGCCCCTCAGAGATATTATGATCCAAATAACGTGTAGATTTTAATATCTATGGCTTGGCCTTTTGATGACTTACAAGGTAATCAAGAACCAAGCACGACGAGAATTAATGTCCAAAATTTTTTATCTTATGAGTTCAGTTTAATGAGTTACAATCAGCCAGATTTAGGGGGTTCAAGCAACATTAGTCCAGCGATACCCATGCCTTATGATTTACAGCAGACACCTAGTGCAGAGAGAGTTCCTGCATTTAATACCGAGTCTGCACCATCTATTGATGTGTCTTAGCATGATTTTTTTCCAAAGATTATTTAGTACACATCATGAATCACCTCAGCAAGGTAACATGGGACAATCACCTTTATTTTCCAATTTTTACAATGATGTAATTAGCGGTGATGTATGGTCTAGCCAAACTAGCTCAGGTGACGCTAGAGCAATGAATGACTGTGATGTTGGTAGTGAAGGCACGGGTAACTCACAAGTTGATGAGCAACAACGACGCTATCTGGATAGACGGAGAAGGCGACCTGGATGTGGCACAGATCACACACACACACACACACACACACATATATATATATTATTGCTTGTATATGCTACAATGTGTCTATAACAAATTACTTGATACATTTTAATATTATTATAAATATTAATGATTGTTTAATTAAGTAGCAAAATTATAAACATTTCAATAACAAATTCGTAGCGAAATTATTTAATTAATTAAATATAATGCAATAAAAATACTTTAACTTAATAAACCATACAAAATTCAACCAACATATACATACAAATATAAACAATTTGAAAATGGCAAAAAAAAATATACATTCATGGATATGTTGATGTATACTCTGATGGTCCAGCCAAGTTTGGTCATATTTTCCTATTATGACCCTCATTTCTACAAAGCACACATCGGTTAGGCCTGCTATAGTATCTTCTGTCCATTTCATTTCGATATCGAGAGATTCGAGACCTACATTTTTTCCTTATAAGCTCTGGGTTTGGCACCTATTTTGGATCGACATATGGCTCCCAATAATCACGATGTCCAAGTGGTTGAAAATAGAAATTATAACAACTCAAGGCCTCAAAGAGCTTATAACACTTGTCAATGTATCTCTACATGTCAACACGAACATGCATATAGGCTACTATAGCGTGTGAACAAGGCATTTTATTCCTTTGAAACTTTCCACACTTACAAGTACAACAATCCAAATTAACAAATTATGTGTTATTTCCTTTTTACTTGCTTTTTTTATTTTTTGTCTTAACTGTGAACAATCCTATACATTTATCAAAACTGTCAACTTTGTGGCCACTAGCTTTTTTAGCATGCCTAGCCATCTCTTTCATACATTTTTGTGTGTATATATTACCTACAGATATTTAAGCTCGATTCATTATCCTTCTATCATAAAAAAATTTAACCAACCATGCAAATACATGCTCAACAACACAATAAACATGCATCATTCAAATACCTTTTAATGCACCATTTACACTCTCTGCAATTTTGGTTGTAGCATTACCATATCTATGGCCCTTATCATGAGACAATATCCACTTATCCAGAGAGTTCTCATTGCCCAGTTGTATGAGTTAACATCAAGTTCCTTAATCTCCTCCATTCGTTTTGTAAACTTTTGGGGTTGGGAGTTATTTTCTATGACAAAATTTTACTTGCAATTAAAAAATATTTACACCTTTCAACATTAAAAATAAAATAAAATGCAAAATTAATAAAAGAATTATATGCCACATACCGGCCTTATATAACATGTTCTTGATTTTAGGATTTCTATGCGCGGTATTGTAATTGTTAACGAAGTGGCACAGATAGTACCGATGATAAGCTAATGGCTCCTTCCAACCACTATTATCATCACGAAATAATGCCAAAATAGTCGCATACTGGTCAAAAATAATAGTTATATCCATTTATTTTGTAACACCCCGACTTTGAGTTATTCGAATAATAATCGAACATACTCAATTTTTTATCTAGATTTAATAATAAAGTAAATATTAAATAAATGAGTGACTTAAAAATGAAGTAAAGTATGGTAAATAAAGGGGAGAATTATATGTAGAATTATAGTTGATTTAGAGGTAAAATGCAAATAGAAAGAAAAATTAAGGGCCTAAATGAAATTGGTGGGAATAAAATGGGAATTTTTCCACAACTAATTCATTTTGGCTTTGGGCTTTTTTTCCCCTTCTCATGTCAGAAAAATCGGGAACAATCTCTCAAAAGAAAACCCCCACTGCCCTTTCCCTTCTCCTCTCTGATCACCCTTTCGTCGTTGCCGCTGGACCCTTCGACGTCGCCATCGCAGCCCGCCAACGCTGTCGTCTTCTTTCTCCTTCTCCTTCGCTTGACATCGGCCGTGACCTCCCCTGCTACTTCTCCTCTCTTGTTTGGCCCCCTACCAATCCCACCCTCTAGTTGCTGCATTTCCTCCTTTAAGTATTAGGTAAGCCTTATTCCACCATTAATTATTTTTTTTGTGATGAGAAATTAAGAGAAAGTTGGGAGATGTAGATCTAGAGATTTTGAAAAAGAATTGGGGAATTGCTAACCTTGAATATCATTGAGTTAAGTTGGAAATTTAATGAAATAATTAGTTAGAATTGTTGAATTTAAGTGTGGGTATATATTTTCTGGCAAGATTGATGTTGAATTTGTGGGTTAATGTAGAGAAAGAAGATGAAGTGATTAAAAAGAGAAAATAAGTGGAAAGACGCTGATGAATTGAAGCTAGTGGAAGCTGAGTTGAAGGAATTGACACCAATTTCGGTATGTGTTCGAGTAAATTTATTTTTCCTTAATTTTTATATTATGTTAGTTAAAAAATTTTAAAGTGAGAATTATTATTTAGTGGTATTTGGTGGTATTGATGTTATGAATATTTAATTAGATTTTAAATATTGTGTTTTAGGCTAAATAAGGATTATGTATGTGATTAATTTTGGATTTAAGGATTAATAGGTGTATTTCATAATTAGTATAAGTTAAACATGGCTTTGAAATAATTAATACAATTATAATAAAATTCTAAATGGGTTATTATGATGATATAAAACCATTATGTTTCTTAGTTCTCGAAGAAATCGAAATAGTTGGTAAAATATGCCTTATAATTGAAAGGAAAAATGAATCCAATTATTGTAATGGTTAATTAAATTAAGTGAATAAATAAATGACTATAGGTTAAGGTAGGATCGTTAATGAAAGAGATGTAGATGATAGAAAATGTTTATATTTAATTAGTAGTAAGATATGTGTAGCTAAATACATAGGCCTATACTCATGAATGGTTTATAAATTAACCAATAAGCCATAAAAAAATGCCATGGTAGACTATGACTTGACAAGGCATCTAAATTGGGGATGGTGAATGTATGTTGATGCAAAATGGAGACACAGATTTACTTAATCATGAAATAAGTAATAGTTAGAAATAATACAACAAGTATAATTAATGAAATCTATAAATTTATCATTTACTCTTAGTAAGAATAGACAGAAATTGGAGTAATGCAATTCCGCTAGATTTTACTTGGGGCAAATAGTAAACATAAATATTAAGTGCTTATTTAGACAAATTGGAAACTTTGATAATGAAATAATTAATTGATTACCCTTTTGACTGTAACATTAATTAAAACTTAATTTGGAGAAAACTAAAGAAAACTACAAATTATATAGGTGTCAATGTTGTGTTTGATAATTTATGAAATTTTCAGTGTGCTTTGGTTAAATACGTTATATTGTTGGAAAAATATAATTATTTGAACACCACTAAGCAATATGCTTAGCACATGGTTTTATTTTCATCCGTAGATTTAAATAAATTTTTTTGAAGATGGTAGGTAGCGGATCTACATCAAAATTTGGGTCACATTAGAAGAGTGAAAGAATTTTGAGGTTGATGCGCCTTGGTCTTTTTTTATTATTATCTTTAAGATATTTTGGCATGTACATTATATTTGGATATGTAATTATTTGTGAATTTTAGTGTTGTAAATTAAATGGAAAATAGTAGGAAAATTAAATGTGCTTTGTTTACATATTTGCTATATTTGAGTTTAAAATGTTGGAGGTAAGGCAATAAATGTTGTGTTGGGGTTTGAACTGAAAATGGATGGTAGGATAGACAATAATAGGAGTGTTTTGAACACTTTCTTTTGAGGAGGTTTTTAAAGAATTTGAGGGAAAACTCTATCGAAATTTTTATAAATTAAATAATATCTTAACTAATAATATGGCCCTTAAATAGAGATTTATTGGATGTGTACTGTAGGAACCTAAACCTGAGTGTGACATCTGGTATCCGGGTCTTATAACTGACTGGTTATAGGGTGTTATATATCTAGTGACATACTTCCTAATACAAGTCATAAACCAACCCCAACTAGACTTATTATCCCCTTTAACAATTGCAAATGCTACCGGGTACAATTAATTATTTCCATCAATAACAGTTGCTATCAAAATAGTATAATGAAACTTGTCTATCATAAACGTACCATTAATTAGCAACACGGGTTTGCAATGTGATAGTCCATCAATACATGGCTTAAACGCCCAGAATAGCCTCTTGAATTACTTACAATTTGATTGTATACTTTCGTCTACAACAAATTCATAGTAAAATTCAGGATTATACATCTCCATTGCCTTAAGATAACCAAGCAACTTCTCATATGAAGCCTTTTAGTTGCCAAATATCTCTTCCAATGCCTTATTCTTCGCATACCAAGCCTTGCTATAGGAAACATCATAGTTGAAACAACTCTTGATATCAGCCATTATAACACTAACTTTGAGATCAGGAGCGGTATTAACCATCTCCAATATGCAATCACAAATAATTTGGCTATCTAGCTGTCTATGCTATTGAGATACTAATGGCACAGTAAAGCTATGCGAACCTTTGTACACATTGATAACCCAGTAAGGAGATGTCCTTTTTTTCATTATTTTAAGTCTCCACTGACAGCTAGTATCTTCAGCATGCAAGCAACAGACCACCCAAAACAAAGGCTTAGATTTAACAACTTTATACAATATATTATTCTGAATTGAAAATTTCTTCACACAAGCCTTAACTTCATCCTTTGATCTAAAATACCATTCCATCTTAACATTGGCAAATCGTTAGACATGCTAATTTGAGATTCTGCAAAATTAACATATATGTGGTGCACTGATGGAAAGTGAAACTATAAAATATTATATTGTTTACCTACATCAACTCTAACATCATTCATATTCAAATTTTGAAGGCCTTCTGTTACATGAATTGAACTACTTAGAACATTGTTTCTACGGTTTCTAAATTGTCAACCCTTTCACACTATGATTGATCCTCGAAACTGTCTACCAAAATCACACCTACTTTCTCTTACTAAATACAAGTCCTCACCAATAATATTTCTATCGTCAACAGAACAAATGGCATCCCTGTATACATGGGTACTCATCCGGTTAACATTATTCACCACATCTTGTTCGTCCCCAATAACATTTTTTTTAGTTTCAACAATTATTTCTGCAATAGTATATCCAAGAAATGATACAAATTTTTCATAAATCTAGTCAATGTCAACGTCATCGATTAAATCTATAAGCACCCATGATATTGACCCCTGATTGATAACATGACACTTATATATCACTCTACTAACCCCCACATCTGGAGCTAAATTTAATTTAACTGATATCTTATAAACAAGTTCTGGAAATGTTAGTTTGCTCCTGACTTTCATTCTTCTCGATCTTGCTGAGGGACTTGAAGTATCATAATGGTAACCGGCTATTTTTCATATTGATTATCCTCCAGTATGAATTATAAATGTTGCCAAAATCGACATTCTCTACTTCCTACATTATATGTACATATTTAAAAATTAATGTATCAATTTACTATTTTCGTCACAAATAAATTACCTATAAATTTTTAATTCATTCATAATTTTTTTCCATTTTATGCATCTAATTTTTTAAATATTTATTCGTCTAACAAATACTTTTTTTTTAATTAATTGAAGAAATTAAAATATTTTCTCCCCAGATTTCTAAAAATTTAATTTTTTTAACACAATTAATAAATTTTTTTAACTTTTTATATAATATTTTGTATGTTGACTAAGATTAAATAATTATACATGTCTTATTACTTTGTTGAATTCCTAAATATTTAAAAAGGATGACAACATAAAAGTAAAATAATATAACTTAATTTAAACCACTAATTTCTCCACAAATATTGACGATTATAATTTATTATAATAAACCGTAAAATAACATGAACAAATTAATTATATTAATTTCAATTATTTCTCTTTATAAAAATAAATAAAATGAATTTAGAATAACTTACCTTTAAAAATATTGATAAAAATATATTCCACCCTATATCACCTACAAATTAACAATGACAACAAAATTACTAATAATTTTAATCAATAATTAAAAAGAGATTAACAAAGTTATTTTAAATACTAGTGTAATGTACATTTGAATGTATAAAGAAGGAAAATAAATTGAGAGAAGATATGGAAATAAAATGAGAGAAATAAAAAAAAAGAAGTGAGCAAATTGAATAAATGAAAGAGAGTTTCGTTTGGTACTTCCCTTTTATGTTCAAAAAAAAAAAATAAAGGACTTCCGAATTTCAAGGCATATTTTGAAAAGAAAAAAATCAAAGTAGGAAATTCGTAATTGAGAGGCAGGGCACGGGAGTTACTGTGTGCCTGAGGCGCACATGCAACTTGCAACCTTTTAATTAAAAAAAAAATCCTATATAGAAAACGGCAGGTAGGCTATCATTTTCTGACCGTGGGCCCCACTCCCTCTGTCGCCTCATCCAAAGCGAAACGGCACCATTTTTCTCTTACTGAAACTGCACTGTTTTAAGCAACAACGCATCTCTCCCACCGCACACCAAATGGTGTTGTATGGCTACAGTGAAAAACAGCACACTCAACTGCTGTTTTCTGTGCAAAAAAGGAAAATTTGGCCGTGGCTCCCACCATCCAGAAAACAGCAACCCCAACAGCTGTTTTCTGACACCCTAAATTTCTAATTTTTTTACTATTACCCCATATTTCTATTTTTTTATTTTCTGCACCAAAATAAAATTTAAAAAACAAACTAT
Source organism: Excoecaria agallocha (assembly GCA_037975025.1). Taxonomy (NCBI): domain Eukaryota; kingdom Viridiplantae; phylum Streptophyta; class Magnoliopsida; order Malpighiales; family Euphorbiaceae; genus Excoecaria; species Excoecaria agallocha. Next base: position 56,171,425 of record CM075806.1, on the reverse strand, counting down.
AAATTACATGCTTCTCTTTATGATTTTTCATTCTTTAATAATCATTCTATTATTTGGTCCCAAAGTTTAATCTTGGTATGTCCAATACAGTTCGTATGGATTACACATTCCATCCCAGGCCTTGGAATTGGATTTGCGACCATACCTTTTGGAAAAAGTCTGCAAGGATATAAATCGTGTATGTTGAAAATGATTTAAGAAAACACAATTATTTAAGTGACTCTGTAACCCATGAGGGAGAATAATTTGATTTCAATACTTTATTTGTACGATGAGTCTCTCCCCATATATTATACTATTAATTTATCATATATATAACTGCAAATAAATTTTTACCAAATACTAATAAACATCAGTTATTGCCATTTACCATCAGCTATCATAAATTGTTGACTTTATGTTTTGTAACACTAAAGTGACTGAATTTTAATTTATTACACTAAAATCATTCAACTTCAATTACTATAACTAAAAATTAAGTTTAAGTAATTAAGTCTAAGTAATCAGTTTCCATTATTTTCTTACAGTTAATTGATTTCATTTATTTTTTTTCTATATAATCATAGTCTAATTAATATTTAACTTCTCTCGTTTCTATTCAAACAGTAGAGAAATGTTGATTGAGTGTCTTGACATCCTTATCATTATGGAAGATGGAAGAAGGAAAATATTATCAATTAACTAAAAAAAAACTTAGGGTTGATATATAAATTCCCCCCTAAATTATTATCATTTATCAAAATTTTTCCTGAACTAACTGTATGTCAGATTACCCCTTTGAACTTATTGAAAATGTCAAATTATCCTCCTGTAAAACACGTGTCAATTCATAACAAGCACGTAAAAAATACACGCCAAACAATAATAGGGGATAATTTGATATTTTTAACAAATTTTAGGGAGCTAATTTAATATTTTTAATAGTATAGAGTATATTTTTTACATTTATAAAAAGTTTGAGTAGCTAATATGATATTTTCAATAATTTTAGAGGGGTAATATGACATTTAATTAATTTAAGAAAAAAATCTAATAAATAATAATAGTTTAGGAAGAATTTATGTATTATCCCAAAAACTTATAAATCAGTTAATTAGATTTTTTAGTAACAGTAATTGAAATTAAATAATTTTTAGTATTACACATTGAAATTGAAATTCAGTGAGTCTAGTGTTACATATCATAAAATTGAATAACATATTATGCAAATCACCCTAAACGAAATGGGCCTTCCATTTTTTATTGAATTAAAATTTAAAAACATTACAAGTTATGTAGGTATGTTATAAAATAAATAAATAAATATTTATGTGCAACTCACGTTGCACAACGAACTAGGACTACACATTGTAAAATAATTCAATTATCTCATCTATGGGTGTTGATAATTTTACAAATCTATACACTTTAGTTACCAGTAAAACAGAAATGAGATAATTTTGCAAATGCAACAATTCCCATTGTAATTTATTAGATTATTCTTAATCAAATCAAACCAAATAATAATTTCAAACATATCAAACAAATGTAATATAATTGAATTTGATAAAATAAAACTTATCTTTTTTTTTTTTATCCTCTCTCAAATTGTGATGTAGCTGGTCCGCTAGACCAGTGTTATTAAAACCGGACTGAATCAGGAGGTCGAATCGGTTTAACCATTGACTGGTCCGATTGATTCGATTGATGAAAACCGGATTGAATAAAAACCGAAAAGAAACTGTTTTAAACCGTCAGAAAACCAGTAAAACCGGGTTAAATGATAATAAACCGGTTTGATTTTAGAAAAATCAATTTTTTATCCAAAATATTCATACAATATTATTTTGTGCTGAATAAAATAAAATAAAATTATAAATAAAAAATCATTAAAATTTAAACAATTTAATGATTTTTTTATGAGTAAAATAAAATTTTATAATTTATATTTGAAGAATTTCTTTAAAAATTTACAATTTTTTACTATATTTATCTTAAATTTTTGTTATAAATGTTGAATGACTTGAAAATATAGTTTTATTATTAATGTTTGATGATAAATGTATTTTTATAAACTATTTTTATTTTTTTATATAGTGATATTTTCATAATATTTATATAAAATTTAAAAAATAATATATTTAAAAAAAAACACAATTGAACCCCAACGAACCGGTCAAACCAAGAATCATTGAGCTCTCCTGTTTTTTATCCGGTCCAATTTTAATAACATTTAGTATTTTAAATTTTAAATTTGGAAAAATTAGTAATTTAATATACTTATTATATATTTGGTTCATTTTAATCAAGTATATGTGTATATATATATTAAATTTTTATTATTTATTTATTTGAAAAAATTAGTATTTTAAAGTCTAAAGATATCACTTAATAATTTAATATACGTATTATCTATTTGGTTCATTATATATATATATTTAAATTCTAAAGATGTCACTTAATAATTTATTATACTTATTATCCATTTGAATTTATTGTAATTAAATATAATTATACCCATATATGCAAGGTTAATATTTTCTGTGTTTGCTTCATTAGTACTCCATCTAAAAAAGAAATTTTTTTTCATAATATGATTGTATTTTTATGTTTCTAATATATGATATTCAAAAATACATAATTAATTATTTATAATAATAAAATTAAAATTATATTTTGTAACTTATTATTAGGATATTTGTGACATATATTAATATTTGATGGATATTTTTTTTAATTTTTATATAATAATATTTATAAAATTATAATATTTTATAATATTTTAAAAATAGAAAAAATTTCGATTGAACCAGTCGAACAAAAAATCTTCAGTCTCATTGATTCTTTATTCAATTCAATTTTAATAACATTGATGAAAATCAATATGTCAAAAATTTTAGAGTGCAAGAATGGATTTACAAACATAAACGCGGCGTTAATATTGTCACACCATGTAAAGGAGAAGACTTCAAAGGAAAATTAATTTCACAAAGCAAGGACGGTGACCAAGTAATTTTTTTTGGCTGCTGCTGTGGTCAGAGCACGGCATAATGCTTATGTAGAAGCGCGAATGACAATTTGTTTGACATAATGCAAGATATATTTGATTGCAAAATAATGCAAGTGTGTAGCACATGAAATCGGTAGCAATTTAAAAACAATTTAAGGGTACATTTGCTTATTAAAAATATTATTTTATTTTCTGTAGTCTAATTTTTAAAAAACTTGGAGTGTTTATTTTTTGTAAAAAAATTAAAATACTAGTTCATTTATAAATAAATGGAACAATTTTTTTTAGAAAAAGAAAATGTAAAAACATGTTTTCAAAATGAAAAATGTTTTTTAAATTAAAAAAATTAATTATATATTATTAAGAATATATATATATATATATATATATATATATATATATAAATTTTTTTATTTTAAAAATTGACTAAATTAAATATTATCTCTATTTTTGATTTTTATAAATTTTTTTCTAAAAAAATTAGAACAATTTTTGAACAGCCCTTAAACCTTTGTATCTTTTCAAAATTTAACTTTCCATCTTCAAGAGGACAGGTTAATAATCCTCACCCATCTCTAGAATGACTTATTAGCCAAAAGTCGCTATTTTGTAGCTTCCTTTTCTGAAAAAGAAGTGAAAGACAAGGTCATTTTAATGCCAAAAGACGCGGCTCAGATTTTATGGAGGTGATAAGCTCTTTTCTTTTATTTGGAAAATGGCCTAAGCGTCCTTGCTGATATGAGGTTTTCCGATCAGCCTCGTCGTCACCAACATGAAGTCTACTTTCTTTTTCAATTTGCGCATTTATCTTCTAGAGAGCTTTATCTTAATTTAATCCCTTCTTTTTTTTCTTTTTCCTTTCTTTTTAGTAAAATCTGGAATCTAATACTTAATCTGAAATAATTAAGCCATCTTACAAAAATAAATTAAAATTTAATGCTATTCATCCAATAACCAGAACTGCGAGATCAATTTGAAACCTACTAAAAAAAAATAGTTATCAACCTAGGATAGGCCAAGTATAATCAACAGCTGAACGAAATTGGGTGGGTTGCAAAATAGTCGAATCCGCAGTTAAAAGTGTGAGCCAAGAGACTTGAGACAGATATAGATCCCACATTTAACTACGGAAAGATGGCACATCTATTGTATCCAGGTATCCAACAGGGCATCATAGCAGCAGGACGAGTACATATTTTTCCTGCTTCAAATCTGTTACCAAAAGGAGGAGGAAACAAAGTTTTCCCCACTGTTTTAACATACCAACATATAACCTATCAAATATGCATCTACAATATCCAAAAATCTTTCTACTAAATCATATGATGCCCAAAATCATAACCATCAAACTTCAGTCCTCGTCCTCATCTTCCTCCTCTTCCTCTTCTTCCTCCTCTTGTCCTTCCTGGAAAAGGAAAAAAAAGAAACACATTGTCAAACAATTACATATAAATATGTTAAACCCTATAAGCCAACAAGCTGTTCCATATTTAACATCCTCTCTCCCTTTCCAACTGAAAAAGGTTCACCCTTCGCACTTCCCACTGTTGACTCCTATTGTCATTGATAAAATTTCTACACATTTGACTTGATAGCAAGCCTTAAAAGATTGCCTTAATTTTATTATCTGGTCAACGCATTCCTCCCAAGGCACAGAGCATAATACATTGTTAACCTTGCAAGCACACGAAGCCAAAAATTTTCTTACTCGGCAAATGAAAGAATAGAGGCAACTTAAAGAGTACTGTAGTCACATCCCAAAACTATTTATGATGAGCGACAAAACCTTACAGAAGCAATAATTCAAGATAAGCACGCTGTCTAAAGAAAAGCTCCAGAACATGCTGGTACCCTCCAACTAAATTAACCCCATATGACAGATTCAAGAATACAGTGTCCTATAACAATGTGTATATCAAAATAATGCCAACCCAAGACCACAAAAGATCAAAATGTGACAAACTGTCCCGGGATTATTTAGAAAATTAATAACTAAGTAGATTAATCTACCTCTCCAGTAGCCTCATCATCTTCATCGTGTACTTCAGATTTCGATCTGTCTGACTCCTCATCACCATCATCAGCTGTGCTTGCCTGTTAATATAGAAGAGATGAGTCTGACAAACAATTACAATACTCTTTTGAGTGGTTAATGGCCGATGCAATATATTCACCTGCTTCTTGTTGTAAGCATTCATGAGCTTTCCATACTCATCCTTCTTTTTGGCAGCCTTGGCCTCATATGGAGCTTTTTCCTGTAAAATCAAGTAGGGATAATAGCAAGTTATCTACAGACAGCTACTATGCAAGAAAATTTGAATTTGAAGGATTATAAACTATGTAAAACTCAAATTTAGTCTAGGGGCAATTCATTTGAATCCCACCAAAGTGGCTATGAGCAGGCAAAGATGAAATGGAAATGCTTTGCAAAGCTTTATAAAGTTTCCAAGTTAATTCCACAAATATATATAGTGCATTTAGCATGCTCAAAACCAAGAGCTACTCCACTAACACACACAAGATAGCATGTAAAGGAATCATCATTGCACTTACAGCAGGAGACATTGATTTCCACTTCTCTCCCCCAGCTTTTCCGACCTTCAATTAAAGAATCATAGCAGAGATCATTTTCTTATTCATACAGCAACATATTATGGAAATTAAATTAAAATCTAACACTACAAGGAGATTATTACAGCAGCTACAGATGTCACATGAGGATTTTCTTTCTTGAAAGTCTTGCGGAACTCCTCACTGCAGGATGGAATAAATTCAGAGCAATTTTTTTAAAAAACAAAGTATGTCAAAAGCAGCCAATTAGTTCTAATGAGATGTATACAGGAAGACAAAGAAAGCACTAGGAGGCCTCTTTGGCATGTTTGGATCTTTCTTGGCCTTTTTCTCTCTCTTAGCTTTTTGTTTGCTACTCTTATCTGTAAAAGCTGCTGCCTTCCTCTTTCCAACCTTTCTGAAAATGATAGAGATACATATGTTCTGTCACAATAACATTCCGAAAATCGCTGTATCCACCATCAAATATATAAAATTAGATATTGACAGAACTTATTAAACCAGCAAACTGAATCCCTCTCTATCAAAGAACACCATTCCTAGTGATCATGGCAGCCCAAAGAGAACATATATAATATACAATCAGATGTTCACAACAAGTACATATGAATTAAACTAACCTATCATCAGCGGGCTTCAAAGCTTCCTTTGAAGGCTTTGCAGCCCCTTTACCCTTGGTTGTCTTCATTTTTGCTAGTGTATACCTGCATCAAACAAAAACTTAGGACAAATTGAGCAGTTTATCACATAGCTCATGGTTACAGTTTCAAAAACATTCCCGAAGTTCCATGATAAACAAGTATTCGGCTATGAGCTATAAGCCAAGACATCATTCCAATCAGGCAAGTCAAAACACCATAGTTTTAGATAACAGCCACAGATAGTAGCATAAATAACTAATCATCAGATATAAAGCTACATAGTCAAGAAAAATGAAAGGAATCACAAATAGAACAACACGCAAAAGTAAACGGCCGAAAACTTCAAAAAATAAGCAAAAAGGTGAAATCAGTTCCAGAAGCCAATCAAAACTAATAGAAAAAAAATTCACAAAGCAAATAAAATTGATGACCAAGTCACTATTTAAAAAAATGTATTGAAATTCTAGGAAAAATGAAATTCTACATAACAAATATATATCAATAAGGAACCAGGCACAAGTAAAAAATAAAATAAAATAAGAGCAACAGAAAATCATTGATATAATATCTGAAAAAGCCAACAATCCATTGCCTGGTTGAATATGAAAATTCGGACAACAGAATTGGTTCAAGGAACAGCAAAACGAAGCTTCAGTACTCTATAATCCGTAATCAGTATAAGGAAAGCCTAAAAAAAGGGGAAAAGAAAACAGAGGCTCCTACAACAGAGAATTTATCAAGTCCAGTGCCTGAATTTTCTCAGAAACCAAGCATAAGAAGAAAATACAAAAAATAAAAATAAGAAGAAAAGATGTACGAAGAAAGCAAGGGTACCTGAGATGAGCACGTCGAAGCGGTGATGCCTCTATGAGAAACAGAGCTGAACAGAACAGAGAATCAATACATCAAAGAGAGAATAACAAAGCACAAAAGCTAAGGGTACGACCGACCCAACCGAGTCGGAAACTTGGTAAAGCGACCTGAACAGCCGGTTAACTTTAGCTGATTGGCTGCCACATCTGTGTGCCCGTGTTTACGGGGTACAACCGGTCACTTATATTCCACTAGCGATCATTATTGCTTAGCCTTTTGGTTAATCCAGATTTATTTAAAACTTTTAATTATTATTCTATATCGTGACATAAAATACTTTAATTATCTTACCTGTTAATATTCTATTCAACGTTTTTTTTTGAAATAAACATTAATATTAAGTTTTAGTTGTTGTTTTTCAATAAAGGTTTTAGCTATTGTGTCATTAGAATTTGTTGGGTAGGAGTGTTTAAGATTTGGGTTGAACTGATCAAACCGATCAAATTAATAAAATACGGTTTAGGTGGGTTTATGGTCGGATTAATGTTTATTTTCAGTTTTCTAATTAATAAAAGTCGAGTTAGGAATTTTAAATCGGGTTATTTGATGAACCGACCATTTCTTCTTCTACTTCTTCATTCTCTCCATCTGTCTCATGCCTTGGAAAATCGATCATCCTCGTTGTTCTTTACTTTCTTTCGCTATCGTGCCCTAGGATGAATCTTCCCTCTGCTGTCGATTTGATCAGAGATGCCTCCTTGAATTTTGATTCCCCTAGAATTCAGATTAGCCATTCTTAGCCTACCGAGGAAGATACTGTGTTTTTAATTGATTTTGTTTCTTTATGTGCAATGTTACAGTTGCATTGAACAAGGTGGAGGCATCTGCTTCTTCTCCTTTGGGTCTCAGTCCACCGGCACCACCTACAGGAAAATCTGGTAAGTGGAGATTGCTTCCTTTCTAAGGGTGCTGGCCCAGATGAAGGAAAATGGTACTTTGCTTGCAAAATTAAAAATGTGGGTGTTTTTTCCTCTTTTATTCTCTGTTTGTGATTTTTATTGGGTTTTATTTCTATCTCAGTTATTTGGATCTTTTTTCTTAAATGGGTAATGCATATGTGGGTCAAATTTCATCAAATTTTTTTTGTTTCATTCTCTGCAGTATATTTAACACATAATTTAAGCTGGAAGCTAGTGGATGATACCGTGATTGATGTTATTTTGTTTTTAAGTCTCGTGAATGGAAAAGATATTGTGATACCTGAATTAGCCGTAGGTTTTAGAATTACCTGACCTTTTCAGTGTATGATTCTATGACCTCGAGCTGCTTCTGTGATTAGTTCACAGTGTGATTTTTGGGTAATTTAAACTGGACATGATAGGTCATCTTTCCATAATCTAAACTATTATATAACATTTTGCCTATGAAAAAAAATTATAAGTCATTGTCATTTGTGTTTCTTGTTTCCCAGTTTACATTGGATAAAAGGTCATGCAAACTAGATAAAAGGTCATTTGTGTTTCTTGGCATATGATTTAGTTTTTTATTCGTTTGACACAATGCTTGTTTCAATCTGTGCTTATAAGCAAAATCTGTTGGTTTAAGGAAACTGGTAAATAATAATTTTATTTATATTTTTCTGCATTTTTTGTTCCAATGCAGCCAAAGTACACAAGAAGACCATAAAGAAGCTTCTTTGGTCTTGTTTACTATCAACAGTTGCTGTACCTTTGATTGTTAAGGTAGGTTCTGCTCTTTTCCTGCTATTCTCTCTGTTTCTAGTTAAATGCTCTGATATTATCATCTTTCTTCTTCTTCTTCTCCATCATCTTCTTCTACATATATGAATGTAGATCACCTTTGGTTTGATGCAATTATTGATTGATGTCTGTGTTGTAGTCCATCAGATCACATACTTTTTTTGACGTGAATTTAGAATTGATAAGATGATTGCTTACTTTATTAAGCAAAAAATAAACACAATCCTTGCTCGCATGTGCAGGTTAAAAGGAGTTTTCTAAGGAAAGTCAAGAGCATCATACTTTGAAAAAGATTCAAAACATATTGACATCCAAATAAAAGATGAGAAAAATGATTTATATATTGAACGAATCCGTATAGAGAAGATAAAACTCAAGTTTTTATGTTTTGTAATATTTATTAGTTTTCAATATAGTATATAATATTTTAAATTTAGTACAATTTATAATTTAATATAATTATTATTTTGTTTATTATTTTATTTTATAAGTTAAAATTTTGAAAAAAAAAATTGATGAATATAGTAGTTAATTTATTTCAAATCGTATTCAAAGCATTTTAAAATCATCAAAATCATTATAAACTACAATAAAAAAATCATTTTAAATCGTCTATATTATTTTGGGTTGAATTTTTTTTATTTTTAATTCAATCCAACTCATGAACAGTTTTATTGTTAAAAATTATTATTTCGCTAAATGTTTTTGGTGAAAAAAAAAAAACTGAAAAGGATATAGCTTTAGGATTGAAATGCAAGCTGAGAAATTAGAAATGCACTTGGGCACACAAATCAATGACAAAAAAGATTTTTATGCGAGACTTATTCGTTGACAAGGGCGGACTTGCAGGACGTTGAATTTAGTATTTATACGCTTGTAAGATTTCAGGTTGGGCTGAGTAAGGGCCTTTAAGTTTGGATGTAAAGCTTGATTGGGCCTTTTAATTACTTTAGTTCTTTCAGGACAAGAGATTCTCCCTATTTCCACAACATGCAACAGCGCAGTAAGAGCCTGCTTCTCACTGCAATTAACAACACTAATCTTTTGCTAATTACCTACATTACATTATGTTGGAATAACATAGACTGATTTAGAAACAATCAAGTAACCAAAGGTCTCTATAACACAATATATAGAAATTTAGTTGAAATTGAATAACAAAAAGTTTTATGAAACTGAAGGGTGTAGTTGAAAATCCAAAATGGAAATCGCATTAGATTTTCTGGTGGCAACGCCAACCACAAAAAAATCCAGCAGTCAGGTGGACCCACATCCAGATAAGGCGGAGATACGGCCGATACTTTTCCATCGTCAGATGGATACACAACTTCATCTAACGCTTCCTTTTTCTCTACCATGGATAGACCACCATTCTAATATTATTTAAAACTTCACCACTATAACCTCAATACAGATTAAATTACATATCTTCAGTTTCTCCACCCCTTCTCTACTATCACGCTCTGCCCATGGCTGCCTCTACTGCTGCTGCTGCTGCTTCTTCCTTTATGGGCACACGCCTACCAGATATTTACTTCAACTCCGGTCGGGTCCAAGCTCGGTTTGGATTTGGAGCTAAGAAGTCTAAACCCAAGAAATCACTGAAGCCAATCTCAGACAGGCCTCTCTGGTACCCAGGAGCCAAGGCACCAGAATGGCTTGACGGAAGCTTAGTGGGAGATTACGGGTTTGACCCCTTCGGGTTGGGGAAACCGGCTGAATATTTGCAGTTCGATTTGGACTCATTGGACCAGAACTTGGCCAAGAACTTAACAGGTGATGTCATTGGAACTCGCACAGAGGTAGCCGATGTCAAATCCACCCCCTTTCAGCCTTACAGTGAGGTGTTTGGGCTGCAAAGGTTCCGTGAATGCGAGCTGATTCATGGAAGGTGGGCTATGTTGGCCACTCTTGGCGCTCTCACTGTAGAGTGGCTAACCGGCGTTACTTGGCAAGATGCCGGAAAGGTAAAATTTTAGACTTGGGAAAGGGTTCAGGTCGGTCAGGAACTTAGTTATCTAATATTTGTCGGCATTATTTTTCAGGTGGAACTGGTAGAGGGATCGTCTTACTTGGGGCAACCGTTGCCATTCTCGATTACTACATTGATATGGATAGAAGTGTTGGTTATCGGGTACATTGAATTTCAAAGAAACGCAGAGCTAGATCCAGAGAAGAGGCTGTACCCTGGAGGGAAGTTTTTTGATCCACTAGGTCTAGCAGAAGACCCAGAGAAGAAGGCTACCCTTCAATTGGCAGAGATCAAGCACGCTCGTCTAGCCATGGTTGCTTTCCTTGGGTTCGTTGTTCAGGCTGCTGTTACTGGAAAAGGTCCTCTTAACAACTGGGCTACTCACTTGAGCGACCCTCTTCATACTACCATTATTGATAACTTGGCCTCTTAAAATTCACTCCTGCTAGTTGTGTTTTTACTAGGTTCTGTTATCATATGCCTTTTGTGTAGAGATTTATGAAGAAAACATCCTTCCTATTTCACCATCGACCTCTTTATTTATCTCTGCTAAAAAGATTTTAGAAATATGATGCACCACATTTCACGATTGCAAGCTTTTTATTTTTTAAGAAAGTAAATCATGATTCTATCCTACTCGAACCTATGATTAATACGAGAGAAATTACAATTGAATGCTTCTCAGTCTATCGCTAGTTAACGCTCTCCTCATTGCTGAATACTTTTCATGGTTGACCCACATCTTAGACTGGTTTTCGACATCATCCAATCTATTTGGATCAATATTTTTTATAATAGTCTTTTTAGTGTTTAGTTATTATATTGAAAGTTATTTTGCATTAAAACAAAGATCAAATGAGTTGATCATTTTGGTCCATTTAGATCACCATTCAATCTATTTGAGCCATCTGATCCATTTGAGATAATATTTTTTCATAGTAGGTTTTTTTAGTATTTATTATTATCTCGATTGTTACTTTTTGCTAAAATATGGGTCAAAGGAATTGACCTACATTTTCGCTCGTTTAGGTCGCTGTCCAATTCATTTAAGTCAATATTTTTTATGTTAGTTTTTTAGTATTTCATTATTATATCTAAATTTATTTTATTAAAAAATGGATAAAATAAGTTGCAAATTGCAATTCATCTGGCCACAAAGCCACTCATTTGGATCACAATACAATTCATACGAACCAATAGCAAATTCATAAATCAATTCAAATTTATTTAAATTATTTGAATATTGATTTATTTATAATTTATATTTTTTTTATCAATTTATGATCTTCCCAAAATCCATCAAATCTGATTCATATATCATCTTTATCCAAAATCAAATCAAACTAATTGTTTTTTTCAATTTCAATTTAATTTTTATTCTTTTGTTATGAAATACGTACCCAAATGATGTGAAAAGTAATCTTCTACGCTTTTAAAGTGCGGTATATTCAAAAGACGGTTACATAAATAATTGAGCAAACTGTTATGAATTTTTCGTTTATTAATTTTTTTTTAAATCTTTTTTATTTAATTTCGATTAATATTGAAAAAAGAAATCTCATAAATTCGGTTTAGTTTCGAATCCATGCAAAAGCCCTTCGTTTGGACTTAGAAAAACATGACCATGAAATGTGTCTGTCTCCATGATCTCTTTGATTTGGTCGGTGCAAGGAATTTCACGGGCTAAATGGGCTTCTCATTTAACCGGGCTTCAACTTTCTTCGAACTAAACACAGATTTTGAGATATGTACCCAGTGTTGTTTCATTGATCAAGAAACGGACACAAAATGTCGCTGATTGATTCTCTTCTATCTGTCTCCTTTCCCTTTGTTCTCAAAGGCAAACACCGTTTCAGACTTTCAGTCGTTTGGCGGTGGCATTGAGAGTGAGGTCAGTGTTAACTTTGCGGCCTTTTTTGTGGTTTTTGGTATCTTAATAAAGTGAATTAGTGCTAAAATTGTTAATTTGCTGCCCAAGTTGCTGCCTTTGATGCTGACATTGAACAGCAATTTTATGCGAAGTTATCATTTGTGCCTTCTGTTTGATAAACTGCCTTTATTTGCATCTAAACATGGCCTTTGTTTTTTCATTATGCATATTTTTCTACATCGGCCGCTACTCTCTTCACAAAACCAATTATAAGCTTGCACTAGAACTTTCAACGTTGATGCTTTTCTAGCAGCCACTTTTAATAGCCATTGATTCATAAATGTTATAATTGATTTAAGGGTATTTGATATAACTATTTCGGCATTGGTATTAGTGATTGATTTCCTAGATTAACATATTTAGTATAAGAATGGAAATCACAAGCTGAAATCCAAGTGAATGATCAGTTTGCTTTGTTTAGAGTACTTATTTTGAGTGTACGAGTGTATTTAGGAATCTGAGTAAATTTTGCAGGAACATACTTTAACCTGAACTCGGATTTTATTTTTGAATATAATCTTTGTTTTGCTGTGATTGATAGCTATAGGTATCTGCATTTCTCAGCTTTATTTCAAAGGATGCCTTCTCTGTGAACTGCTTTGCCTCCTGAACTTGCCAATAATGCCATTAGGGTTTGCTATCATTCTATTTACTTTACTTTCTTTTGTATTAAATTTTGTTGTTAAGCTTAAGTAGAATCGTGCTTTTCTATGTCAGCTGTATCGTGAGCTATGTTACTCGGACTCAGGTACGGGTGTCGGATACAAATACATATTCATGTGTCGAACTCGTAAATTTTCTAAATAGAAGATATGTGGATATTGATCCAAATTTAAAATACGAATACGTAGATACGGATCCGATTTTAGACACGGGTGCATGGATACGTTATATAAAAAAATTAAATTAAAGCTATAAATGATATAAATTATCTAATATTGTAATAATAAATCTAGATAAACTTTCAATATCCAAAAATATAATCAAAGCCAACCATGATAAAACAGTAACTAATTAATATCCAAAATACAACCACATCAAACATAAAATCAATAACAATTATGTAGATAATTCCATCTGTTAATGAATATCATGCTGTTAATTAATATTCAAAATACAACCACATCAAATGATAAAATAGTAATTCAATGTCCTATTGTTAATGAATTGCAAGTTGGGCCTATTTAATATTTTATATTCCAACTATGACTTGGGCCCATGACTTATTTCTTCTTCTTTAAAGTTCTGTAATTCTATTTTGTGGATGGCATTTGTTCATTTCCCGACTCTCCATCTTCATTTTCTGATCTTCTCTCTTCAAAGATGTCCCGTTCACTGTCGTTCGCCATTTTTCTGCCGCAGTTCGATTTTTAGTTCGCTGCCGTTCGTCAATCTCCTGCTGTGGTTTGTCGTCCTCTTGCCGGGCTTCGCTTGCATCATCAGTTGTTCTTACCGGTGAGTTATTTTTTTTGGATTTCTCTGCTTCTTCTCTCTAATCTTTCGAAGCTATGGGAGCTGTCGGGTCCAACTTCTTAGGTTTGTGTTGAACACAGATTTTGTGTCGTGTCTCGTGTTGTGTCATGTCGACACTGGTGCGACAGGGCAAAATGGCGAGTCCGAGTAACCGAGATTGTGAGTGCCTGTGAAGAGCTAAATATATTGGTCACCAGGTAAATAATCTCATTTAGAATTTCTTGTGCTTTTTATATTTTCTTTTTTGTGTGCTCTCTATTTGGTTATTGATTCTTATAATTGAATCATGTTACAATCAATCAGTACCAAAATACTTTTTAAGCTTGTTTCCCATCTTAATTTTGGGTTTTGAGTTGATACAATTAAGGATCAAATTGTGAACTTCAATGTAACATGCCTTGCAAAATTTACCAAAGTTGTGCTAAACAGCAACATAAAGTTTAGTATTCGTTGAATTGTTTCATGACATTAGCAATTGCGTCCTGGGCTCTTCAATCCTCATAGCTGAGGAAAATGGATGGAGATACAAGATTTTGTTAGTAAATTAGTTGTGAGTGGCGGATAAAATTAGATCCTATAAAAAATGGATGGCTCAATCATGTGGCCACGGTTTCCAGCTGAAATGTTTTCATTAATTCATTTGCTCAAGTATTGTTATTTAACTAATGAGAAATCACAACAGATATTAATAATGATTTTCAAGAAACAAGGCTGAAATATGTTATTTAATTTAGAAGTACAGATGAAAATGAGAGGAGTATAAATCACTTTTTCTCGATGTTCTTCAAAGAAGTGTGTATGAGGATGTGGATATGTTCATGTTTGTTCCAATTGAAACTGATTTCATCCGAAAGAATTTACAAATTGCTATATTCTAAATCATGTGGTCATTGATTGGGTTAAATGAGTAGAATATTTGACACAAAGAATAAGCTAGTTTTGGAATCAGTACTTGAGTCACAAACTAATTGATAAGCCTTGAGTTGATAGAATTTATAAAGAGGAAAAGACAAAAGTGAGAATCAGTTGGACTGATCTACGAATGTGGTAAGCTGATCTGCAAAACAGACAAAAACTACCCTTAGTGTACAGGGAATTAGCATTTCGATGCTTAAGTTAGAAAGAATTTAGTGAGAGAAAGTGAAACGAGAGAATAACAATGGGCGCAATATTTTATTTTTGAAGTCTCTCTCTGTATTTATAGTTTTTAGGTGGCTAGAACCTATAAAGTTAGAGTATTTGAGTATCGGATCTCCCATATTTGCAGTGGGACTTTTGTTTTTTTTGTTTTTAATAATTAATGCATTTGGTAAGAATAATTAGAATTTTGGGGTGTTTTGGGAAAGATTTGGAGAAATGGGGTTGAGCTTGATTTTGCAATAAGTACTTGCGGAATTTGATGACTTAGGGGGCCACAAAACAGTACAAAATTGCTGGGAGGGGAATACGGCTATTTTGATGCTGCAAACCATGGTTGTGAAAATGGATAAACGGGACCCACCTCAACGTAGGAAAATGGAATAATTTCAAACTTGAAGCTGCAAGACTAAGTTGTGGAATCAGGTTTGACAAAGACATTGATTCTGCAACTTTGTCTTGTTGCTTTAGGTCTGCAAAATAGCTTTTTTAGGCATCGTAAATGTGATTTTAGGTAAAATGGTCTTCTAGACATTTGTTTCCCCATGTCTACAGTTTTTATATAATTAAAAATCAAGTCAATTAGATATTTGTAGCCCAAGATATCCCCAAAAGAGTGCAAATTGATCTATTTGACATATTCACTACCATCAATCTATTTTAATCCAATTTTTACTAGTTTAAGGGCAAAACCAGAATTCAACCTCTTCATTCAAAGTTGAGGTCTAGATGTCTAGTTTAAGCTCCATTTGGAATTTCTCCAATTAGAGTTCTCTAACTTCAGATATAAACAAAACATTACTTGCAGGTCACTTGAACCTTGCATCAAACTTTGACAACTTTCATCTTTCTTTCAATTTTTCATCTCTTATGCATACTATAACTCTAAATACATATCCATATATTCCTTAAATACTCAAGAACACATTCCATTAATTAAGTGTATGCATAAACACTTAAAATAGTTATAGCTAGATTGAAGCTTATTTCTCTCTTCTCTAACTCTTCACCATTTCTTGGCCTTTTTCCTTCACCTTTCCCTCCAGTTACTCTCACAAAACACCATTTAATCATCATTCATCAGTTGATTAGTCAATTTTAAGTATGTATTAATGGAATTAGGAGGAAAAAGTTGATTCTTGCTCACCTTAACATCTATGTGCTGTAAAATTCTTCTCTCTCTCTCTCTACAATCTACAGTTCTTTTTCCCAGCCAAAAGCAGAGTTTGGAAAGCTTTTTAATGAAGAAGAAAATGAGAATAAAGGATCAAAAAATCTAGTAATCTTGAGGCCAAAAGGTGGCCGGCTAGGCTTCTACTAGAGCAAAAAATTTGCCTCAATAAAGGCTTTCTATCCCTTCTAGAAGGCTAGGTGTCAATTTCTCATAAATCAATATTTTTAGGTCTTTGGTTAATTTGCTTTCAATCTCTAACTTTTATTTACTAATTTTTTTCAAATCATCATTTCTTCTTTCAATTTAATCTCTCTTAAAAAGCATAATCACTAATTATACAATTACTTACATATCCATAACAATAATATAAATACTGATTATGTCCCCATTCCACAATTAACATTTTTATGCACTACAACACATATATACACATGTTTTAATCCTTCCATAGTATTTCTTGGGGCGTTGCAATGACAATATACGATCATATTAGTAAAATAAATAAAAAATTACAAGATATTATAATAGAATGATATCCCATGATGGAAGCAAAGATGGTGAAAATGCTTTGCATGATAGTTAAGCAAAAAATTTATTGTAAGTTGTACAATTACAATAAATAGCCTAAATATTATGTTCATTAAAATATAACCAAAAAATTATAGGCCTATATCTATGAAAATGTAAACATATTTTGTACGAATATTTTATAATAATATTATATAATTTAAACATATGTGGTGATAATGTGTAATGATATCATGTAATTTAATCATGTGTAATAATAATATGTAATAAGTATTTGACATATATATATATATATATTTATTTATTTATTTAATTAGAAAAAACAATTATTAGTCTAATATTGCTGATTTGTATAACAAGTGTCAATTATTACCCTTTGTATTTATTATTAATTGTTTTACTGTTTATAATTTTGGAAATTTTATCATTGTTGTTATAGTTGTTTTATAATACTAATGAGATAAATTATTATTTAGATAACAATTTTATCAGCTTTACATGGGTACAAAATATAACTCCGAAAAAGTTATAATTAAAAATCATATAATTGTATTTTGACTTATAGATGAAGATGTCAGCATATATCGACTTTTTTTTGCACATGGGTGGGCAAATAAATTATGGAGTTTCAGGTTTTAAATATGAAATTTCAGGTCTAAATGCCATTACAAGGAGATTGAGACTTAAAAATAAGCTTACATTTTCTGAATTGATATATAAAATTCACATTAAATTGGATTTAGGTATCAACGATGTGGTTTCAATAATTATATACATGTGTCCAATTTACAACCGAAGATCGTTATAGTGGACGCCGGTAGATTTGGTAGATAATGATGACATAGAGATGATTTATAAAAAATTAAAAGAATATGATGATTATAGCTTTGTGCAATTAATTATTAGAGTGGATGAGATGGTTTAGGAGCTAATATACCTGTGTATGGAACCAGTGATCAGGATATGAATGAGCATTGTATATGGAAAATATTGAGGCAATTATTTTTAAATATTATTGGTCCTAGTCAGCTCAGGCATTCGGTCAGTGAGTAAAATATTAAAATTTTTTCTCCATCAAATTTTTGTCAGTTTATTGGAGATAAAGTAGAAAATGTGGATAAGAGAAGTTGGTCCCAGTCAGTCTAGGCAGTTTGGAGGTGGACACGATGGTGACTTGCTTGGAAGGGAGGCAAGTGTCAGCTCGAGACAACGGGTACATTTGTGCCGATCAGTTAGTCATGTGCCTGATGCTTTTATGAGTCACCACAGCAGTTAATTAGTCAAATGCCTGATGCTGGTATGAGTCAGTACAGACAGTCAGTCAGCCAGATACCTGATCACCATATGAGTTAGTCTAGGTGATCGATAAGCTAGATGCTTGTTGCTTCTATTAATTACCCTAGGCAATCATTTAGTAAAAGGGTGGTGGTTTTCTAAGTAAATTCATATTTGACAACAGATCAAGCAGTCTTCGAAATGATAGAAATTTTGTACAGTGAGTAGGTACTGGTGCAAGTCAAAGTATAGAATACAACTATTAGCGACAATCAGTTGGCCATAGGTCAGATTCGGCTTGCTTGGCATGTATTTACAAGGTGCTATGCCATGCTACACGTTCAAGTGCTCATGCGGTAAGTGGTTATTTACAATTATTGCAGATATAAGCATGGAAAAAACTACCTCAATTTCAACCTCCGTTTATACATTAGAGTATGCCATATGGATATAGGTAAATTTTATTTATTTATTATCAAATTGAGATATTTTTCTTTATAAGCGTTCCTACAATACTCTGTTAACAAGATGAATTATTTTATATTATGCGGCATTCTTCTATCAATTTGAGCAATAATAATAGTAAAAATGTACATGCATATTGAGTAGATTTAGACATCAGCGTGGTGATCAGGTAATTATATTAAAAATGCAATTTAATTGTAATAATTCTTGTACATTTCAAAAAATAGAAACATTGATACAATTTTTCCATCATATTGCATTTTTTAATTTAGATGGATTGGCAGTCATACTGTAATACCCATATCATACAGATTTAACGTTCCAGTGCAAAAAGCTAGGATTTTTTTTTCTAAACCACTTAACCTTTTATTTCTAGTTTTAGTCCATTTATATAACTTTTAAGTTACGTTGTCGTAGACATATAACTTTCTAAGGTTACTATTTATTTTACAAAAATTCAGCAATATGATGGCTATAAATCTAACTGGCCCCCTAAAACACATATAATTTTTACAGCCTTTCAGAGGCACAACAGTTCAATAATAACAATATTCACGTATCGTTCATTACTCATTTGTACCAACCGACTATGTTCATCATCCATATAAGATGTACATATATACATAAAAGGTACTAAACATGTTAAATCCTTTACTTAAATTAATTATTATATACATATACATGCCACTCAAAAATTCATTTTTAATCCTCAATTCTTTCTCTTCCTGTGTATTAGTGCTCCTTTCTCTCCAATACCTGTATGCAATAAATCCTACGTGTTGAGTATTAAATATGTCCAGTGGTGACTAACAATCATAATATTTTCCTTTAATGTAGTTGTTCTAATTATATAACAATTAGTTTAACAAACTTTCAATATAATTACAATTTTGCAATTATTGTTCATTTACATTTTTAAAAATGTTTTTATTCTATTATTAGCAATCATTTTCAACCAATATCAAAACTTTAAATAATTCTTCAATTTAGTCCTTATTTTATTTACTTAACTTTTTACAAATTTGCCCTTTTACCTAATATTTACAAAATTGTCATTATTCTCATTTATTTTCAGTTTTAACCTATAACTTTATATACCAAACCTTATACTACGATACCTCATAATGAAATCGCTCCTTAGTAGCAGCAATAACCACATCAATAGGCAAGGTTGAATTTTACTTACCATCCCCATGATGCAGTTGCGAACAATTTGCAATCCCAATTGTACGTGATCTTTGGACAGATTACTAGCAGAAGGGCATAAATGGGGTCTCTCAAACCTTGTGATAGTCTAGAAAGGACTTCTCTCTTTTTTTACAACTCTTAACCTCCATTTGCATCCAATTTGAGCCTTTGTGCAACTCAAAACCTAGTATTTTGGCTTAGACTTAATAACTCTAAAGTCAACATTTCTCATTATTCAATATTTTTTTCACAAAAGATTTGGCCTCATCCTTTCTATTCAAAACCAAACCTATTGATAACTCAAAGGCACCATCCCAAGTCTCAAACTACACACATTGCAACATATCAATTTGTGATGCATCAAAGTCAACGGCAATATAGTGTTTCGATGGAAAGTTAAAGATTGCCTCATTTTTCTCCTTGCTGGCATGGAATGATGCTAACGGACTGACATATTGCGTATTAGAAGACTCGTGACCATCATCGAAGCTAGAGTCTTCACTTTTCGCACTAATGTAGGTAGTATTAGCCTCAACATCATCATTAGGTGAGAGATAATCATTGTTCACCACCCCATCTTCAAAATAATCCATGCGTCCCAAATCAATTGAAAGTTCATTTATGACGTCTGCAACAACATCATTATAAAAAGGACCCTCCTTATTTGCCAAAATGTTTGGAGTGCTGCCAAATATGGAATCTCCGAGTAATCACCATCTTATCAATCAACAAATTGTCTTGCCTGACTAGGACTTGAATCTAGCCTATAGCCAACTGATTGTCGCTGATAGTTGTATTTTGTACTTTGACTTGCATCAACACCTACTGAATTTACAAAATTTCTGTCATTTTGACGACTGCCTGATCTGTTGTCAAATATGGATTTACTCAGAAATCACCAACCCTTTTACTACATGACCACCTAGGCTGTCTAATATAAGCATAAGACATCTAGCTCATTGATCATCTAGATTGACTTATACTAGCATTAGGATTTGACTAACTAATTGCCTGAGCTGACTCATACTAGCATTAAGCATCTGGCTAATTGACTACCTAGGTTTACTCATAATACCATCTGACACTTGGCTAACTGATTGGCGTAGATGTATCCTTTGTTCCGAGCTAACACTTGCATCATTTCCAAGCAAGTCACCATCACATCGACTAACAAACTACCTAGGCTAATTGGGACCAGCTTCTCCTTGGTGGCTAATCGATTGTCATTGTCAGCTATTATATGCATTTTCTACTTCATCTCAAATAAACTGACAAATATTTGATTGAGAGAAAATTTCAATAATTTATTCACTGACAGAATGTTTGGGTTGACTGGGACCAATTTCATTTACAAATAATTGTTAACTTGTATTGATATTTTCCATATGCAATGCATCATTTCTATCCTGATCACCGGTTCCATAAATAGGTATATTTAGCTCTTAAACACCCCTCATCCATTATAATGATCTCTATGTCATCATCTCTACTAAATCTACTGACATCCAATATCATGATCCTCGGTTGTAAATTGGACACTTGTATATAATTCTTGAAAGCACTTTGTTGATATCTAAATCCAATTTAACGTGAGTTTTATGTATTAATTCGAGAAGAGTAGGCTTATTTCTAAGTCTCAGTCTCCTTATAATGGCATTTAGACCGAAAATGTCGTATTAAAAACCTAAAACTTCATAACTTATTTGTCTACCCATGTGCAAAAAAAAAAATCGGTATATGCTGACTTCTTTAAATTATCTATCATTCAAAATACAATTATATTATTTTAAATATAATTTTTTTAGGAGTTATATTTTGTATCCATATAAAGCTGATAAAACCGATATCTAAATAATAATTTATCTCATTATCACTATCAAACAACTATAACAACAATAATAAAATTTCCAAAATTATAAACAGTAAAACAACTAATAATAAATAAAAAGGGTAATAATTTGCACTTTTTATCCAAATAACCAATATTAAAACAATAATTGTTTTTGCTAATTATATAAATATATACATCAAATGCTTATTCCATATTATTATTATTACTCATGTTTAAATTACATGATATCATTACACATTATCACCATACATGCTTAAATTATATAACATTATTATACAATATTCGTACAAAATATATTTACATTTTCATTGATACAAGTTCATAATTTTTTTTGGTTGTATTATAATGAATATAATATTTACGCCATTTATTGTAATTGTACTACTTGAAATAAAATTTTTGCTCAACTGGCATTATATCTTCAATTTTTAAAAAAAATTTCACCACTAATTTTTATTACATATCTTACAAATATCATAATTAATTGTTCGTATTTTGTTACATGTTGGCTATTTCAAATTTTCACCGGAGACTTCAAATATAATATTGAAACTATCATGCAAAGCATTTCCACCATCTCTGCTTCTGTCATAGGATATCCTTGTATTATAATATCTTGTAATTTTTTTATTTATTTTAATAATATGATCGCATATTGTCATACCCTTTTTCAATTCTACTATTGTACAAATCATCCCATTTTTACTTGACAATTTCTTTTGAAATATCACTCGTTATAATTTTTAGAGTTAAGTATATGTACATCATCTATCACATCAAATTAATAAAATTATATATTATGTTAAAATTAATTTTGTAAATTTTCTTTTATTTTACATGTTAATTTATTTCATTAAAGCAAAATTTATTATATTATTTTATAAAAATTTTATTATATTACATTATAACAATAGAATATATTTATTTTTATTTTCTAATAATTATCTAATACAAAATCACAAATAAAAAAATATATTGTAATTGAAATAATACACTTTTCAAGACTAGTATTTATGCAACTTTTTTCCTTTGATGATCTTATACTTTAATTGATATATGCAACTTAGCAAATCAAATAAATAATTAGATTAATATTTATACATACAAATTATGTTTAAATGAATTAAATTATAAATATTTAAAATAAAAAATCCTATCGGATACTCGTAATAAGATTGTAAAAATATCGATCACTATCTTTTGTACAACAACACACTAATATTTGAATGTAATTTTTTTTCTCCTCTCACACAAAATTTTGACACTAACAATTATAAATTTCAAACAATGAATTTGCTACTTCAAGGAGTTTATATAGTCGGTTTCAAATTTTTTTTAACGCGTTTTATGATTTTTGGGTGGAAAAAGCTATTTTGCAAAACTGAAGTTGCAAGACAAAGTTGCAAAATTAGGTCTGACATGTTGCAAAATTAGTGTCTTTGTCATATCTGATTTCACAACTTTGTCTTGCAGCTTTAGGTTTGAAATTATTCCATTTTCCTATATTGATGTGGGTCGCATTTCTCCATTTTTGCAACCATGGTTTTTGGCATCAAAATAGCCATATTCCTCCCTCTGCAATTTTGTACTATTTTGTGGGGCCCAAAGTCATCAAATTCTGCAGGTACTTGTTGCAAAATCAAGCTAAATCCCATTTCCCCAAATCTTTTCCAAAACACCCCAAAACCCTAATTATTTTTACCAAATACATTAATTATATATAAAAAAAAGTCCCTTTGTAGTTGACAAGTTTAGAGCATCTGATGTGATAACTTGTAGGGTATGTGATAAGAAAAACAATAACACACTCAACGATTATATGAATAATGAAGAAATTGTGTATATTGATTTGTGATGATTCAATTATAGCAGAGTATTCCTATATTGCATTACAACCAAATGAAAATGAAAGAAAATGATAGTAAAGGCCAACACTACAAAGAAGAGTAGCCAAACACATTGTTCTTTCCTTTTCCTCACTTAACCCACGCCAATTACAAGCAATCCCTTAATATGCCCCTTTCCTCTAACTAAAACTCCTATATATACCCCTTAACTTGCTCTTTTTCATTTCCTCAATCCTAACTAACTTTTGCCAGCTCACCCTCCACATCATCTCTTACCTTCTTTTTGGATCTTCTAGCGTATACTCTCCATATTGTGGGCTTGTGGGCTTAAATATCTTCACTGCTAGCATTTTCTTCATCATTGTCGTCGAGTGAGGAAGTAGTCTTGTCCTTAAGACTGAATTGAGGGAATTGATTACGAATGACAAACTTACCCTCCCAAGTAGCGTTATCTATTCCCTCTTTTTGCCATTGGATCAACCGTTAGGGAATTGTTTCCCAATGTTTACAGATTATACGCTTAGCTAAAATACAGAGAGGAGTAAAAGTATATATCTCATTCGGTTCCAAGCCTTTAGGTTGAGAAGAAGAGACCTGAGCTGTCACGATGGACTTCTTCAATGAGGACACATGAAAACTGGGGTGAATTTTAGCTCCAAAGGGTAACTCCAACTAATAAGTTATCGGTCCAATGTGCTGGATGACAGAATAAGGACCACAAAACCATGGAGCCAGCTTAGGAGTAATTTTGGAAATGATAGAGTGTTGGCGATGAAGATGTAGATTGACATACACCTGGTTTCCCAAATTAAATTCCACATGCCAACAATGCTACTCAACTGAACTTTTCATTTTAGATTGGGCACGAGCTAAATAGGACTTTAATTGACGCAAAGCTTCATTGCGGTCCATCAGTTCCCTTCCCACTGCTGCAACTTAAATTTCTCTAGGAACGAATTGAAAGGCAGTAGGTGCCTTGCAGCCATAAACTACCTCGAAGGGAAGTGGTGTTAATGGACACATAATAGGTGAAATTATATCAAAACTCTACCTATAACAACCAAAAAGACCAAGTTTTGGGTTGGTCAGTAACAAAGCAACACAAAAAAGTTTTTATGCACTTGTTCACTACCTTGGTTTGGCCATTGGATTGAGGATGATAAGGGGGCTAAAATTCAATTTGGTACCTTGCAGCTTGAAGATCTCCTGCCAAAATTGATTGATGAACAAAGGGTTTCAGTCACTAAGAATGGACTTTGGTAACCTATGAAGGCGGATAATCTCCTGAAGAAAAATCTCGGCCAATATTTTGGCAGTAAAAGGATGTTTCAATGGTATGAAATGGACATACTTAGACAACCTGTCCAACACCACCCAAATGGTGTCAAACCCCTTTGATCTTGGCAACCCCATAATAAAACCCATAGAAATATCTTCTCAAATTCGTTTGGGAATAGGTAGAGGCTATAACAACCCTCCAAGCACCAAAGTTGAAGCCTTGTATTGTTGACAAATATCATAAGCTTGAATGAATCGCTGGACTATTCTTTTCATGCCAAACCAATAGAGTACTGAAGCCAACTGTTTATAAGTTCAATAATACCCAGAGTGTCCACCGAAAGGACTAGTGAGGAATTCTTCCAGTAACTTTGGAATCTAAGGAGAAGTTAAAGGTATGACTAACCGATTTTTAAAGAACAGTGTGACATGGCATTCCACAAATCCTGGATAAGAGAGTGGATCCAACCTCAAATCTGTGAGAATTTGCTAAAGTTGTGGGTCATTGGCTATTTCTTGGGACAACTCTGATCCATCTAAACAACTAGGACTTATAGAGACATCATTCAACTCCTCTACAGTATTGGTAACCCAAGACAATGCATCAACAACTCGATTCTCCCTTTTCAATTTGTAATGCACTTCAAACTTGTAGCCCATCAATTTGGCAAGGCAATTTTCCTGTTCCATTTTGGTGATTATTTGGTGAAGCAGCTGGTAGATGCTCTGTTGGTTTGTATAGACAACAAAAGGTTACCCCAATAGGTATGATCTCCAATGTAGGATAGCAAGGACAATGGCCATGACTCTTTCTCGTATGCTGACTTGTTGATGTTTTTGGGAGATAACGCCTTACTCAAATAAGTGATTGGCCGACAATCTTGCATGAGCATGGCCTCTATTCCACATCCTAATGCATCACACTCAAGCTTGAATGGCTTTGAAAAATCCGGCAAAACTAGTAAGGGGGTAGAAATTAATTTGTGTTTAAAAAGTTCGAAGGCATTTTATGCAGCTGCATTCCACTTAAAACCATTCTTCTTAGTCAGTTCAGTTAGTGGTTTGGCAATTTTCCCATATCCTTCGATGAATTTTCGATAATACCCAGTGTGTCCAAGGAACCCTCGCACACCTTTTACTATGATGGGTGTAGGCCAATCTTGGACAGCCTTGACCTTGCTGGAATCGACTAATACTCCTACTCCATTCATCACATGGCCCAACTATTCTACTGATTGCTAACCAAAGTTGTACTTCTTGCTATTCACCACATGTTGATGTGCCGCCAAAATTCCCAAGACAAGCAAGCTTAACATGTCGCAAGTGCTCTTCCCATGTGCGGCTGTATATTAAAATGTTATCAAAGAACACAAAAACACATTTGTGAAGCAATGGCTAAAATGTGCCATTCATGGTAGATTGGAAAGTAGCTGGAGCATTTGTGAATTCCAAAGGCATTACCGGAAACTCATAATGGCCATCATCTGTGCGACAAGCAGTTTTCACAATATCCGATTTTCGTACTTGAATTTGATGATAACCCGACTTAAAATCCAAATTGGTGAAGAATTTTACCCTACCCAACTCATCAAACAGCTCCTATATCACCGGAATCGAGTATTTTTTAGGGACAGTGATCTTGTATAGAGCTCAATAGTCCACACACATCTTTCATAACCGATCCTTCTTCTTGACTAAAACAATCGGGTTAGAGAAAGGGCTCTGGTTGTGTCTAATAATCCCTTTATTCAACATATCTGTAACTTGCCATTGAATTTTCGATTTGTTGTGGTAAGGATAGTGATATGGGTGCTGCACACCAGCCCCTGTCCAAGCTAGAGAGAGATTGAATGTTCTACTGCCCTCTTGGGCAGCAACCCCTCCATTTCGACAAATACCGAACTGTGCTTGGTAAACAGAGCAACCATTTGTTTTTTTTTTTATGGTCTGTCAAGTGGTTCAATACATCTAAGGGAACATGAAGGGAACTGTCTACTTTGGCTATGAGCTGATACAAATGGCCATTTATCCAAGTTTGTAAAGATTGTAGTACTCGATGTCCCGTAGTAACCCCTTTCAACTCCACTGTTTTATCCTACTCTACAAATTTAAGGCAACCCAATGCCCAATTAGCCATAATATCCCCCAGAGTTCATAACCATTATATCCCTAATATCAAGTCCAGCCCTCCTAAATCAATCACCAATGCGTTAATGAAGTAGTGGTATTCACCTATTTGGATAGAAATCCCAGTACACCTCTTGTCCACCCAATCAATTTCCCATCACCAAGTTTGATTTCAAGGGTTTTAATGCGACGTACTTGAGATCCCAACACAGACACCAGCTAAGCTATTTACCAGCATTAACGTGGGAATCCCATTAGTGGTTCCCATCTATTTGATGGTGTTTAACTTTATACTACTACAAGAAAAATCCGTTTTCCCGACGAAAAATAGCAAATTATCATAGGAAAACCAAACTGCCGATGAAATTTAGCGACGGAAAATGGTGTTGGAGAATCGGTTGTTGGCACCTTTACCGATGAAATATTTTTTCGTTGGTAAATTTACCAACAGAAAAAGTTTCATTATTAATTTCGTCGGGAGTTACAGACCGAAAAGTTGTCATCAATTGCCATATTTACCAACGAAAATTATAATTCCGTAGGCAAATTTAGCAACCGAAAACTTTTTCGACGCTAAATTTACCGACGCAAAATATAATTCCGTAGGTAAATTTAGCAACGAAAAATATCCGTCGCTAAAGTTCTTTATTTTTAACTATTACTTCCATCGAAAAATCTTAAATTTAAATATATTTATTTTATTTTCTCTGGAATTCTAATTAACAATATAATATAAAATATGTAATTTACAATAATAAATTAATAGACCTAATACATAATATAATATAAAATTTATAATATTCAATAACATATCATTTTCTTACAAGTTCTAAAAGCATAAATATTATCCCTAATATTACAATCAAATTGTTACAAGTCCTAAAAGTCATAAATTTTAAAACTTTATCTATGTTGTTGGTGTAGGTGGATCATCCGAATGCTGTAATGTTTTACCTCCTCCCCTTATGTCATTAATTTAAGAACGGAGCTCGACTATAAATTCTAGAGTGCTGCAATTAATTCCTCATCATAATCATTTTTGTCCGAAGTTCAACTACTTCTTGACTGGATGCAGCTCGTCTACTGGATGCAGATGTATTGGATGTGAAGGCATGCATATATTGAGTATTTGCAAAAAATTCAAGGCCAAAAATCCTGCCACAACGGTCCCTACCACCAATTACTTGAAGATACGTCTAATTCTCATTAATACTGGAGCATCCTGCAACTATAGTTGTACCTCCTCTTGTATTTGATTCTATTATTATAATTATTTATACTATTTAGTGATAATTTAAAACTAATATTATATATAAAATCATTATTGAAATATATACTTATATACATTTAATTGCATGCATCGATCGTTGATGAATGTCATACCATCATACTTTTTGGTGCGAGTATGCATAAAGGCCTGCTGTAATGTAGGCTTTTGGCTTGTGGATTTTTTCTGTATAGAAAAGAGGTAAATTACCTACAATCTGCAAAAATTTTAGCAGAATTTTTTTTATTTTTATGATATTTGCCCCCTGCTAATTAAGAGTATGCTTTTCCCTTACAACAGTATGCCTATTCCTTTTGGTTTCTATTATACAAAAACCCATGTAGTATCTAGAAATACAGATTAAGCTAAATCAGTTAGACCAGTAACCTACAGAAAATGGAACAATCTGAAATTGGCAATTATTGCCTCTGCAAAGCATAAAGGCAACCCAAATTAAGCTTAAGAAGCATCAAGACGTAAAGATTCCTATCCCCAGTTTCAACCTCAGATTTGTCTGCGTCAGTGTAATCTCATAGGCAACAAGAGAGAGAAACCTAGAAGAAAACACAGAAATGCAGTTTTCCTTTTTTACTGCAAAATCAGTTTGGTCATATTAATTTATTTTAGATTAATGATATAACAAGAAATATATTAAATAAAAGAAAATGTAGGCGTGACAATGATAGCAAGCTAAAGTATAGTAAAGAGAAACAAGGGTTAATTTAAGCAAGCATGTAATCTAATGGATTTCTAAGTGGAATGCACAAGAAGTGATTAACAAAATCTGATACACTATCTTGCCCTATAAAAACAAACAACTCAGACAAACAAAAGGGAACAGGATCAGACTTCATGTGCTCAAGACTATTATATGTGTTACAACAACAAATATCAGTATATACTTAAGAAAAAAAAAAAAAAAAAAAAAGAGCTGCCAGACAGCAATGTACTGCCATAAAACAAAAAGATTTCCATGTCTATAACACCAACCTTAGAACAATGGTTGATAAGCTCAACAAGGACTTCTAGCTGTTTCTACTTATTTTAATCTTCTTGCTTACGCTTACCTTGTTAATAGCATTCATTAAAGCCAATTAATGTGATATAATTTGTTCAAAGTAAACAAGATAACGCAACAATAAGTCGATTAAAAAAATAAATTTTAAATGTTCAAAGTGTGTCTGTGGATCAAAGTAAAAGACACATGATTGCTGCCATGGACAGAAATACCAGGAGGAGCTAACAGCAATCAGAATCAAATAATATATCTTCTTCTCTAATTATAGACGAAACCTAAGAATCAAAATATATATATATATATATATATATATTCAGTGCACAGAGACATTTAGACGCTAAAAACATCAAAAGAATCACAGACACTTAAAATAGTAGCAAATAAGGTTATCTTCTTTTGGTTACAAAACAACCTGATAGGCTCGAACTCAAAGTCTCAAAATTCTGATTGTCAGTCCAGTACTGCTAAAGATTGACTTATATATTTATAAAAAATATTAAATAATTATACTATCTTTTTATTAAATAATATAATAAAAATGATACAAATATATAAATACATTTAAAATATTAAAATAAAAGTAAAATAAATAATAAATAAAAAAATAACACTTAAAATGAAATAAAAAATATGACCAAAACGGAGGTAGTATTATTCTTCACCTTAACTACATTCACGTTTCTTTCTGTGCTGCTACTCTAAAAATTTCCACTTTTTCATTGGCAGTCAAGAACAAATTACTCATCTTTTATTTATTATTTTTTAAGTAAAATTTAAATTTTTTTTATTTATCACTTTTAGATCTTTAATGTAATTTAATTTATTTTTTTAATTTTTTTTAACAAAATTAAAATAAATTAAATTTAATAATTTAATATCAATTACGTAATTTAATATTAAATTTAAATTTATTTATTAGCTCTTAATTTTAATGAAAATAACAAAAATAAAAATGAAAAAAAAAATATCGTTTATGTCAAAAATCTCTTAATAGCTGCATTTCTTTACCCCACCCCCGTAATGATGGAAAATTAAAACAGCCCACTGTCACACCTTAAAAATTATACACAAATTAAACTTGATTTCTTACCCATTCTATCGTCATTGCAAAGCTCAAATTGTCTCCGCACATATATAATAACATTATTAAGCAACCAAAAGGGAAATGATCAGAGGTGAATAATAAATATTTCAGGCGCTCTTACATTGGCTAGCTTAACTATGCATATACTTCCACGCATGCGCAATCTGTCGATTAGAAATATTATTTACAGGTATTAACCTCTTATTAACAGCTCATGATCGCATGCAAATGGATTTAACAAAACATAGAAGAAAGAAGGGTTAATCATTCACACAAGATATAATATCATAAAATCGGTTAATAATACATAAAGGGTTCTAATTTATTTAGTCACCATCTCATGGAACAAAGGTCTCTCTCTCTCTCTCTTTCTCTCTCATGCACATGGTTATATATGGATGCATCTAATAAGCTGGTAGGCAGATAAGCACTATATCTATATACAATTCCCTTTTTGTTGAAATTTCCGTGACTTAAAGAATACAGCGCTTTAGCACTAGCCCCTTTTGATCAATCCTTGCCTTAACAAATATATAAGTCAATCTGTTTTTTAGCTTGGAATTTCCTTTTAATAAAGATTGTTTTAAGCAACGTACATACATGTTTTGATAATTATTTAAACCAGCAGCAAGAAGTGAGAACCAAAAAAAAAAAAAGAAAGCAGATGTTTACAACAGCACTAACACCTGACAGAACTAAACCAACGGCAACAAAACCCAACCACCTAACCAGAGCCAAAAAAACAGCAAAGAAAGAAGAACCGAAATATAGAGCAATACCAATTGTGTTGTCTAATAGATGGTTTTTGAGATTTTTTTGTGACAATTGTTACAATCACAGCAAGAAAATTAATATGAGATTCATTAATAACTATTTTTTTTTTTTATAAGCTGATACTTTATTAAAAACGGAAAACCTGAACTGACATCCAGAATACAACCAAGGTGAGCAGCAAGAAAAAGCAGGCCTGCTGAAGCCTAACCGTCAACCTACCAAAACAAAACCTAAAACAGATAAAAGAGAAAGAAAAGAAACAGAGAGAAGCTTAAGGCCAATCCAGGCAACTTAATGCATCAATCAAAACCAACAGTAAAAGAGGACCCAACAAAACTAGAAACTTGTACAATGCCCTCACATAACCATATAAAAAAAGAACAGAGGAGATATAACCAAAAGAAGAGAGTGCAGAAGCAAAGAGTGCAACATCCCAAAAAACTCAGATAGAACATTTAATTTATAATCTAATAATCAAGTTAAGTTTGGTAATTTCATTTTATGCTGAAATAATGAAATAAATCCCATTGGATTGTATAATCTAGGCATCAATTGATTTATTTATTTATATATTAACAAAAGCCACGAAACATTTATGCAAGTATAGAAATTAAGGTTTAAAATGAAATTAAGAGCTCTAAGAATATACATGAGATAGCTAGTGATGTCCAATTAACTCTTAAATGAATTATGTGGCATTCAGGTTGGATAATTACACCAACTCAGCTCCTAAAAAAATGCTTTTAAATGGAAAGGTATCATTAGATGATGAATTTAATTTGAACCTCAAATTAAGGAGTATTTGAGTGGAAAATGATGCTAGAATTCTGGAGCTCAACTCTATGTTTGACTACACTGTCTTGTGAACTATTTGGAAATATATTTTTTTTATCTACATTTACATTTGAACTTGACAAGGGAATTTAAATATGGGTCAATCCAAGCTATCACTTGGGCATTTAGCAAATAACAAAAATAAAAAATACTTTATCCATGGGACTTTTAATCTTGAAGGCTGTAAAATATAAGCCAGCATTTGGTAGAAACTGTACAAAGAATCATAAATACTTATGGGTCAATTCACGAAGATCTTAGAAAAGAAATATATAATTTAAAATTATAGGAATGGTAAACCAAAATCTAAGAATGGAAATGATATATTTCATTTTCATCGATCTCACAAGGACTCTTTATCACTAACCTTACCACATTCATTAGAATCTCTCAAAGATTGAACTGCAATATATGTTAAATCCGGCAATTGTATAAAGGCAAATAAAATTGAAGTAGATCTATTTGTTAATATTATGTATGGTAATTATTTTCAAGCTTGCACTCTTTGCACTTCCTTCACTGTAATCAGCACATGCCAAGAACAGGAACACCCTAAGAAGACAGTGATAATCAAAATGCTAAAAAGATAGTGATTTCAATTTAATTCACCAACACTGGAATTCATTCAAAATCTTTTTTTTTTTCCCTACAATAGGAAATTCATGATAGCAAACAAATAAAATTAATAGAGTAGAAATTCATGACAGCAAACAAGTAAATTTAATTCTACTTTTAAATTTATTAGGACTGATGATAACCTTAAAAAGACCCTTACGAAGAGAGGAGTTTTTGAATTCAATCTAATCTAGTTATATTGATATAACAGAAGAAATTGAATTAGTTTAATGTCACTAGAAAAATTGGAATTCAAAACTTCTACTCAATTAATATATTACTCTACTATTTAGTCAGTTAACAGCATTATTTACTCTCAGTAGGCCTCAATGCACATTGAACTAAATTTTTTTTACCATGAATGCTAACACCACCAGTGAAACAAAAGCCAAATAAAACTGAAGTTGCTTTAACTTCTTATGCCTAATATTCTTTTTTCAAACTCAATACACAGAAAGAAACTGATTTTGAATTCAACTAATTAATCACACAACAAATTACATTCAAAAGTTTTATTAAATTAACAGAAAAAAATCGATTCTTTTCAACCACTCTGAATAATTCTCCATTGCACATGAATAAAAAAGACAAGAATTCAGAAGTAAAACTGAAAACAAAACATACTTCCTTAGCAGCAGCAGGAGATTCAGCTTCAGCAGGAGCATCAGCTTTGCCTCCAATTCTTACTCCAACAGCTTTCCCAGGGAAGCTATCAAAATCAATAATCAATTCAAATAAAAAAAAAAACTAATCAAATAATTCAAAACAGAGAAAGAAACACAAATCATATAAAGCCAACCTTGTGGCAAGACTAGAAGACACACTGTCGTACAACTTGCTGGCTTCTCCAAAACGGTGGCGTACACCTTTATGTCATCCTTTGTAAGCTGATCCCTAATTCAAATTGAGAATTTAGAAAAGTCAATACAAAATGATCACCAACAGTATTGTTCTAATTGATAATCAATTGCACAAGATGTAGTTATCATGTTTTAGTAACAATACATATCTGTCAAATTGAATTCATAACTGAAACATCAAAATCCTAAAAGATTTATTGCTACAATTAAAAACCAAAGACATGCAAAATCTATAACAAAATTTTTCCAAGCAAACCGAGAGAACAGGCTCCGAAAAAAATACAACCTCTAGAGCACAAACAGAAACCAACCAAACAAAAATAAACTGAGCTAAACAAAACCCAGCTACCAGAGAGATCAAACAGCAAACAGAGGATTCCAGCAGCAGCGACTGAGACAAAAAAGAAACCTTTACCCTCAAAACTCAAAAAATGAACAAGAAACCAACTCTAGAACAAAAAATCAGACAGTGCCTCGGCAGACAATAAACTTCAGAAGAACCAACCTGTCACGTTGCACACCAAGATAAAAAGAAAAACAGCAAAACCCGACTGGAACTCAACAACGGCTAAAGACAGGGACCCGCAGAAACCAAGCTAGGACTGCCATTAACAAAAAAAATTCATCACGAGGAAGGGAGATGAACGGCGGTCGGTAAGGGAGGGAGATGGACGGCGGATTGAAAGAGAGGGGGCATATAAAGAGGGGGCGACGGGTTTTTGGGTAAAGAGGAGAGCAAAACTCAACATAAAACATAAATAAAAATAAAACAAATAACTAGCCTTAGAAGAAGTGGAACAAATTCGACTTCTCCAATTCCAGACAGCAATAAAACGAGAAAGGGAAAAAGAAAAAGGGAAAAACTAGAACACCAATTTCTCAATCTTCTCAAAATTAGCTACCTACCAGGAGCTGCCAACTCAACCCGTCTTGCCAACTATCAGCAAAGTTACGACAACCCCAAGAGAGCCAAGAAACCGAATACAAAAGGAGTCCAACCAGCTGAACAACAACATCAACAAGCTATAAATCACACAGTCACAGCCGTATGGAAACCAAAGAAGCAGACAAGAACATGATAAACAAAAAGAAAGAGGAAGATGGAGGTTCCATATGTCCAAAAAACCCAAATAGTACCTTTAGAGCTTAGAGGGAGATGGAGGTGAGGGAGCCCGGAGTACGGGTGAGCGACGACCGGTGTGAAGCAGAGAGGCGGATTTTGGGACTAGAAGTTAGCGGCGGCTAGGTGAGGGAGAGGCAGAAAAAGAAAGAAGAGTTTAGTTTGATATATATATATATATATATATATATAATTCTGTCCCTAAATTTTTTTTATGGAATTACTTTTTCGTAGTCAATTTACTGACAGTATTTATTTCCATCGATAATTATCAACAAAAATTTATTTTCGTAGATAATTTTCCTATAAAATTATTTTTTTACCGGTAATTACTAATAAAAATTAATATCATCAATAAATTGCCTATAAAAAAATAATTTTGTAGGGAAATTTAATGACGGAATTACTTTTTCATAGGTCATTTACCTACGAAATTTCAATTCTATCGGTAAATTTTTGACGAAAATAACATTCTATCGATAAATTCGGTGTCCAATTTCACCCACAAAACTTTGGCTCCAATTTACCTACAAAATTTTCATTTCCATCTCTAAATTCCTTCGGTAATACTGGCGGTAAATTTTCCCTCCTATTTTTACGATGGAATTCTTATTCCATCGCAACCTACAATTTTTTGCTACCATTTATCCCATGGAATTAGTATTCCGTCAGTAATTTACCGACGATAAAATTTTCGTTGCTACTTTTTATTTTTCTTGTTTTGTACTGTTCCCTACAGTAGCACCTTGCATTCTCCATCAACCGATTTTTCTTCTTCATTTTCAACTTTAAAAAATTCCTCCTCTTCAATTTCATCTTCTTCTCCTAACCTTCAATTAGGCCTTAGGGCATTTATGTTGTGGGAAATAATTCTAACCATATTGGAAGCAAATACCCTTTTTCCATCGCTCTTCCCATTTGGTCTTAGTGAAGTGCCGAATTCCTGGTCTCCTATTTCCCTATTGGTTGGAATATATTGAGTAAGAAGGAGTTGATAGTTGGTTGTTTGTGAAATGGGTTAGGTATTTGTTTTCGATTGGCCCAAATAGGGGATTAGGCTACAATTGTGTTGACCTATACCTATTTGACTCGCCCCATAATCCATTAGTCATGTGAGTCTTAAGTATCCTTTCCTTCTCCTTCACTAAGCTTTGCAATGATTTTAAAAAACTCATTCCTAGTCTACCGATTTGCGAAGAAACATTAATGGAACGAGCAAGCCTCATTGCTTCCACTCTATCCTCTGGCTTGTGCACTTTCACCCATCCCTTAATTTCTTCCCTCAATCCACTAATAAAATACCCTATATATTATGGTTCAGAAAGCTCAAGAGCTGTAGCTGCTACCATCTCGAATAATTTAATGAATTCTTCAACAATCCCTATTTGTTTTAGATCTGCTAACTCTTCGCCATATCGTCATATCGTCGCATAATCTCCATTTTAACTTACTCTCAAGTTAGTGAGGGAGTTATATCGAGAAGCATGGAAAACCAGTTAATAGTTGCCCCTTCCATACATAGTTCAGCCAAATTAATGCACATTTCAGGTGGAATTTGGTTTATCTAGAAATAGGTCTCAGCTCTCATTACCCATCCTCTGGGATCTATCCTACTGAATGTATAGAGCTTTATGTTTTTTATGGAGGCAAATGGGTCGGCAAAGTGATTGGCATTGAGGTGATAGTTCATCCTCTGAGCTTATCCTTATCCTTGGTGATTCCCAGCCCCTTCCATTGTTGTTTCCCCTTGAGAACTAAACTCTTCTGTATTGGAAGTTTTATCCAAATGTTCAATCCAGTTAAGCACCTGACCTCTAAACTCATATTCCTGCTTTTTATTTGCTTGGTAACTTAGTTAAAAGGTGGCTAAATAAGTTTGGATCTCAGTGACTGATTTGGTGAGGTCTTTCACATAAGCTGCTAATTCTCCCACCTGGTTCTGTGTATCTTCCAATCGGGTGTTCAAGGTTTGTAATCGAGTTTCCATTTTTCTGTCCCCTCTCTCAGATCCAACTAGGCGGACTAATGATAAGAAAAACAATAACACACTCAACAATTATATGAATAATGAAGAAACTGTGTATATTGATATGTGATGATTCAATTACAGGAGAGTATTCCTATATTGCATTACAACCAAATAAAAATGAAAGAAAATGACAGTAAGGGCTAACACTACAAGGAAGAGCAACCAAACACACTGCTCTCTCATTTCCCTCACTTTACCCACGCCAATTACAAGCAA
This sequence comes from Excoecaria agallocha, assembly GCA_037975025.1. Classification (NCBI taxonomy): domain Eukaryota; kingdom Viridiplantae; phylum Streptophyta; class Magnoliopsida; order Malpighiales; family Euphorbiaceae; genus Excoecaria; species Excoecaria agallocha. Next base: position 56,134,588 of record CM075806.1, on the reverse strand, counting down.
TCCCTCAACATGCTCCTTTCCTTTAACTAAAACTCCTATATATACCCCTTACCCTGCTCTTTTTCATTTTCCCAATCTTAACTAACTTTTGCCAGCTTACCCTTTACATCATCTCTTACCTTCTTTTTGGATCCTTTGGCGTATACTCTCCATATTGTGGCCCTGTGGGCTTGAATCTGTTCACTACTAGCATTTTCTTCATCAATATAGCTTGCTTGATGTGACAGGTAGGGTGGTACAGATAGATTGGCTGTCAGCTCCAATAAAACTGTTAGGGTAATTGTGTTGATGCAAATGCTCAACAAGCTTATAGATTGATATGCACCAATTGGACTTGAGCTTAAACTAAGCCTATGACATTATGTTGGGTCAAAGTATGATAATATTAGCTATTATCACTAATTAACAAATCCTAAAGGCCTCTTTCTGATAATAATATCATATTTTGACTGTCAAAATTTAACATTTACCCTCATAAAATCAAATATTATACATTTGGGCCTCTGTCCATGTCATTTATTTGTATGAACAGATGATATTTGCTTTAAGGAATGTTATTCTGGTTCTTATTTGACATGCCATATCCCTTTATTGGTATTCATTAAATTATATTGGGGAAGTCAATTTCAAATAATGTTTATTCATTTACAAAAAAAAATAACACAAAGCTTCTTGTTGATATGGTTAGACAATAATTTAAAAAGCACATGAATGAGAAAGATCCTGAGAAAATCTAGAAGTTGAAGAAAGAGTAAGTATCACTCCACATGTTTGATCAATGCAACAAAACTATAGTTTTTATACCATTTTTTTACTCATAATAAAATCATGGAAATTTTAATTATGTTTCTTTTGGATTTGCAGTGCTACAAGAGGGTTGATAAACCACATATTGTATAAGCCTAAAAAGGCTTATGTTCGTAAGTTCAGCGAGGGCACTTAATTTTTTAGGAAATTTTTTTCGTTTAAGATTTGTTTATCGAATGAAATTTTGGCTATTAGTAGATTAATAAAGAAAGTGAACTTGGTACTGTATATATATCATCAATTGCTTATTATGACTAGCATCTTGTGAATTTTCTAAATATATCCTCTGTTGATTTATATATGTTACTAATAGATCCTAAGATTTTATAAAAAATGAGCTATATATGGCGAGCGAGAGGTTGCTGCTTTAGATTTGTACACATTTGAGAGGCAAAACCGATAAGGCTTGATAAGATATAAATCCTACAAAAAAGAGACTTGCCAGGGTGGACCGAGCTTTGACACTCTGATGATTAAGTCAATTTCAGACTTTTTTAGAGAAAAAAGGAGTTATGCAGGATATATAAGAATTCTTGTCTATCTGTGTTTTGGAAATGAAACTGGTATTTATAGGGATGAAAAAATCACTTTAAAGGTCTATCTCAGTGTCAGAGTAGGTAGGTGACCGGTGTTTAACAAGTGTACTAGATTGACTAGTAATATAGGAAAATAAGATTTAGACCCTGAATATCATACCTTAGGAAACTATGAAAATGCAGCTTATTTTAGATTTTACAGTGAATACCGTGCACAAAGAATAAAAGAAATCCCAAGTTTTGTGGTGATGATAAGAGAATTAAACTAAGAAATAAAACTAATCTCGAACAAAGAAATTAATAAAAGTTGGTAAAAATCAATAATAAAGACAACTTCTGCTAAAAGATTATCCACCTTAACCGATATTGCAATGACCTAGCTAAAAGAAATACAGGTGACTATGAAAAACTAGAAATATAAAGCTAGATAGCTTATTTAGACTATCGTTCTAGATATTAAATCCTCTTGTTAAGAATAATTTAACACCTAGCATAAAGATCTTATTTCAACTCTTAAACATCCATCAAACTCTTTTTCAAGATAATTTAATTTCAGTTTATTCTTAGTTCAACTTTTTTTAATCTTAATCTACTTTTACTAACATACAATTATCTCTTATTCAGAATATAACCATACATTAACACCAATGAATTAACCCAAGAACATGCATATCATATATTGTAATTGAAATCAATCATCAACCATTTATCAAATACGTTAATCATTAACTCAATACAATCAGAGATAAACAATTGCTCAAGAACTAAGAAATAATCAAACTTGTATCAAATGAAAGCACAACTAAGTCATTATAATAAAAGTTAAGATTCAAGTATGCTTTAGTAAAAATAAAGAAAACTACTCACACTTTATATTAAAAACTAAACAAAAAAAATAAAGATGATACAAACTCGTAGAATCAAGAAACTTCCTTGATAATTCTGTAGACTCCCAAGCACAACTTCCAAATTCTAAGCTTTTGTCTCTTCAAAATATAAACTAAACTAATATAAAACTAAGAATGAAAATTCATAATTAGGAATGGCTCCCTAATCTTGGTGCCTTCTTCACTCTTTATAGCCTTTAAAAGGAGAATTTATGTGCCTTCTGGCTTTCTAAACTGAAGGAATTTGTGTTTTAGTGAAAAAGGAAGTCTTTTATCGACTAAATATGATACACACTTAGGAAAGTGGCCTTGATTACTTGGGAGACTGCTTAAATGCTCAGGTGAGTGCTGAAATCATTAGGGAGAGTGCTTTGACCCTGTAGAAAACACGAAATTGCCTTGGGTGAGTGCCAAAATCACTCAGGAGAGTATTAAATCACTCAACCGAGTGCTTCTTGGCTGTCCTTCATGAATCAAAAGCCAGTTTTCTCTAATATTACAATTTTCCCCCTGAATTTCTCCTTTTTGTATTTTAACCCCTTTTCTCTTCAATTTAACCCTGAAAAATACCAAAACTAACAATTAAACCTAAAAGCACATGAATTAAATAATTAAACCAAAAATCAACTAAATTGATACTAACTAAACTAAATTAAACACATAAAAATACACTAAAAATATAGTATAATTCACACTTATTAAATACCCTACACTTAATCTTTGCTCGCCTCCAAGCAAATTTGAATAAACCAACTCCTCAAAATTATCAAACTTAAATCAAGAATCATACAATTCAAAACCAAGCTTAGCAATTAACAAGAGCACTCAACAAAATCCCAATTGGAATAAATTCAATAAGACAATATAAGGTAGTTTCCTTGTATGTGTGCAAGACCAAAACATTTTAAGCAATTTCAAAATCAAAATACCAATGCAAATTCCTAGTCAAGCTTAAGGATTGATGTACACCTAAGTGTACATGTGATTTCTCACTTAAAACTCTAAAAACACTATAGGCCTCTCATTTAGCACCGAAACCCAAAGGTCATCTCCGCTAAACAACTCAAAAATAAAATTTAAAATCACCTAGGTCTTTAAAGGTTGTAATGGGGTTAGGGTGTTGGTTATCAAAGAATGGACAATAGATAATCAAGAAAAATAGCCACTTTATAACAAGATAGATCAAGCTTTCTAAAATTTCAACCCATTAACTCAAAAATTTAAGTACTAAGTAAGACTTGCTCATCTTTGTATATTCACAATACCATTGAGAACAAAACTGTTGTAACTTTCACAAGTTCACAATTCAACCTTTTTTTGAAATTACAACTTCTTCCCCTTGTGAGTACACACCTAAGATTTTTGCCTAGAATGCTAACTTAATTTTTTTTTCTTTCATACTAGAACTTTCTTTCTTTTCTTTTCTTTCTTTTTTTTTCTTTTTCTTTTTCACGTTAGCTTAATTTTAGGCAATATGATGAAAATGAGTAGTCACAGGGTAAAATCATTCACTATTCTCTTGACTTCATTTATAACCTTTGCCAATAATTTCAAATTGTCTCATTACACCTCTTAACACTATCCAACAAAAGTTAACCTATCTAATTCTAGAGGGAAAGATAAAGACTTTTTAAGCTAAATGGTTAATAATTGAGTGTAACAAGAAATATAAAATATGGCACACATTAAGCATGCCTCATTAGGCTCAAAATGGCTAACAATGGTCAATTGTATCAAAAGGTAGGTAAACAGTCTTTTTATGGCTTAACAAAAATAATTATGCCTAGATCACTTTCCAAGTTATTTGAGTTGCTTCTATGCTTCGAAAGGTGATGAGGTTCTAGTGTTCTAAAATTCCTCACTTAACTAACTCAATGCATTGGTTCTTCTTAAATTTAAAAACTAGTTTTAAGTGTTCACAAAGTAGAAACTCACAAATATAAGTAAAGTTGAATGTTAAACTAGCAAAAATTTTATTAAAAAACATGTTTGCCTTAATGCTAAACAAATAATTTTGACTAATGCACATTTTAAGTTCAAGTTCAATAAGTTCAATTTTAAGGATAAACTAGGGCAAACTAAGTTTAGTGCAAGCTAAATAACAAATTTGAACTAACTATTTTCTAGCGCAACTAGACAATTAAACTAAGAACTATTATTATTACTAACTACATTACAAAGTCTTTAAAGATACTATTAAAACCATGAACAAAAACATAAACCAAAGCTAAAGCATTAAAACAAAAATAAAAACAAACTATAAAAGCAACAAAAGAAATTTTCATGAATTAAAAGAGGAGTGCAAAAATTTGTCTACTTCCTAAACAAAATTGAGCTTGGGTAAGCTCTACCCCCATTCTCAAAATGTTATTGTCCTTAGCAAATCACTGTGGTGGTAGAAATCTTTTCCAAAAGCTATGGACGAATCGCTCAAAATCCTACCTCTGCTTATCAATGCTCTCCTGTATTATACCTATTCTACCTTACAAGTTATCCAATCAAACATTAATTCGATTTAAAAGATCAATCACCTGAGGTGTAGCAGTAGCTTCAGCTTGTGATGCCTCTTGGTGCTCCTTTGCTTCCTCAATTTCCTTATCTTGACGTTCATTGACCTAAATTCCATTCATGTACAGGTATTCCTCTCTAGTAGTCCAATGGCGATGAGGTTTAAGTGATAAGATCTTCATTCGCTTTAGCATTGAGTAATCTATGTATTTGAGATCACCTGCAAAAGGATGTCTTAAATCTATGTGGTGCACAACAGTTGGCAAAATAGTAGCTATCCATCCAATAGAAATGTCATTGACATTCAAAGGTTACTTTTGTAACTCCTTAATCTTTTGTATTATAACTACTGCACCATTAATGGTGATTCCCTCAACCACGCATCTTAATAACATAGTTTCCTTTAAATTTACCGCACTGAGACTGCTAAAACAATTGAAGATGTTGATGGATAGATACCAGTAAAGAATATGCAAGGCATGATCTCATAAAGAGTGACATTTAATCTTACCTCATTTCCATGACACTGGATCAACCAGATCTCAAACAATTTCCCAATTTTCTTATGAGGTAGCATTAGGTAATTCACCAATGGCATTCTCCGGGAAGCCTAAATATGCTGTAAACTGAGAAAAATTCGTGGTATAACCCTTTCTCCCTTACTTGAAATTTACTGTACCAAGATCTCCTTCCCCTTTAAAGTAATACTCAAAGGAATAAAGAAAGTCTCTTGCAAGGGAATGATACACATGTGGCTTCTTCTCAATGAAATCCGTCCAGCCTATGTTGTTGATTAACGGTAAAATTTCATCCCACAGGTTCCATCAGCTATATCCAAGTAGAAGTCACTCAAGTAAGCCGGCTTGACATATGTACATGCACTAAAGTGTTCATATAATGAGTGTTTTCCCTTATCCACATACGCTGGGATGTGCAAATCAGAAGAACTTGAAGCTTCAGTATGTCTAGCTTTCTTAGGAGGCACTACATAAGATAAAATAACTCAAATAAGTAACAATCATAATTCAAGTATAGCAAGAATGGCATTTTATCATAATATAGCATGTGGCAACATAAGGCTAAATGTGACTAAGATTGACATCTTATTACTACCATTCAAGCATATTAAATCTCATTGCCATCATAGCCAAAGTATACTAGTCATTAAGATTAATGAACAAAGAACAAGTGAGAATGAGCTAATGAAATATGAGAATAAATGAACATGGCATAAGCTAAGAAAATTCAAACTAAAAAAGAAATTCTAGTCATTGGAGCATTTTATCAAACACTTTGTGTGCACATTTTGCTTAAGTTAAAAAAAAGACCAATTTGAAATGCAAATCACATCAAAATTGAATATATGCATTACTAGAATGCACACAACAAGCTCAATAGATGAACAATGCAATAGCAACACAAAGTAAAGCTTAAATGTAAATGGAAACCAACCCCAAATAACACAAATCTAAAGCAAAAATAAGCAACCTCACAAATGAAATGCATAAGTAAAGAATTAGAGATCACTTACTTGGGTTAATTTGAACAACAAAGATGAAAAATTTTAACTTGAGATTAGAGCACTCAGGAGAGTGAAATCTATGTGGTGGGTGAGTGAAAGAATATGTGAAGGAGTGTGTGTAAGAGTGAATGAAAAAATGGGAGAGTGGGCTTGTAACACCCGATAACCAAATATTGGCCCGAATGCCGGTGTCACACTACACTATGGTGGTCCATAAATTATTATTAAATTATTCATCTGTAACATTCATTATTTTAACCATTTAGTTGTGGGTCCCATATTCTAAAATATCTTATTAATTAATCTACAGAAATTCGAGCAGTATAACGGCTAAAATCCAAATTCTGCCTTCCTGCAACAACTACAAAATATTCATAAACATCCAACCCAACCTCCACAATCTATATATATACTCCACAAGATCAGCCAAATACAAAATAGTAGTCATTTCCAAAATTTTACATATAACCATATATATATATATATATATATATATATATATATATATATATATATATATAGTACAATTCATGTGCTTATCTCATATACTTATTTACAGTACATAATATATATATACAAGTCCAAAACTATATACAGTTTCCAAAACTAGCCATATCGTCCTATCAGACAACATTCATATGTACATGCTAACAAGGAAACACAAAATGCTGGGTTCTTCTTTCATCGATTTCCTTCCAGCATAAACTCAGTCTCTGTCTCCTGCGTACAGTACAAAACCACACGCTAAGTACAAAAGTACTTAGTGGTGAACATAAACTTAAAACCCCAGAATTTCATTACAGTTCATTCACATATTCTTCATAATTGTATATAATTATCTGTTTTTCATCGGTTAATTTCATTGTAATACATATTTTTTTCGATTAAAGTCTAGATTTTTACTTTTATTGACAAAATTACTAATTTACCCTTGCTTAAGAAATTCGTTCTCAATTATAGCTTTTTCAAGTTTTATTCTCAAATTTTATCTCTTTAAATTCGAATTTTACACTATAGGGATAAATTTTCACTTTAGTTCCTAAAGTTTCAAATATGCACTTGTGTCCTAATTTCTTTGTTTATCAGTTCTTTTAGGCTTTTACCCTTATTTTTCATTACGCTTTTGTCCAAACAGTAATTTATTCTTGCTTTTCAAGTTTTACATTTTTACTCATACAGTATCTTTCTATTCTTTAGTCAATACAATATTTTAATACTCTTGCCCCTAGTATGGCATGAAAATGTATCATTAATTAGGATGAGCGAAACTATGGACCATATAGGTCCCAGCACTCTGGTAGTATCAATTACACACATATTATTCTTTTTCTTTCTTTTTTTCTTTTTTATTTTTTCCTAATACTCTAATACAGACATAGAACCATATCAAGGTTACCACTATGCAAGTCGCTATAACTTACTACCGCGGTTATAGAAATGTCCATATGGCTAGCCATGTACATCCTAATTTCTGATTTCACACATAATACTAAGGATAAAATATAATTACAATTTAATACAGTTTACAATAATATATCATTACCGATTCATGGTAATAATTAGTATACATTATTAAAAACAGTCTCAGTATTTCAAATATACAAGTTTTTCAATTAAAATCATACGATTCAATTACAATTATTTCATTTATTTATTTTTTATTACTTTCTTTTTCAATACATGCTCCTTACATGTCATATAGATTAATTACATTCTATTTTGCACTTATTTTGATTTATATCTCAAAATTTCATAAATTTTCTTAAGGTCCTTATTTGGTTACTTTATTCCAATTTCCTTATAAATTATATTTTCTACTCAATTTAATCACAATAAACATAAAAACATTTATTTTTTAATTATTTCAATTTAATCCAAAAAATTACATTTTAGTCCCTAATTTTTTAAGTGACTAAATTTTTTCATAAAATTAAACTTGTCTAAATTTTAATTAAATACCATAATTTCACTAATTTATCTTCTAATTTCACAATTCTAAGTCCAATTTTATAATTAATTCGTAATTAATAATTAACCTAAATTTTTTCTAATTATATATACAATATATATATTGTGAAATTAAATGGTTTAAAATTATTCACTTACCAAATTACTCAACAATTTTGTCTTTTCCCTTATTTTTGGTTGATTTGCTTCCCTCTCCTTGCTCTTCTATTGGCAGCAAATTAATGACCAAAATCACCATAGATTAAGTCAAATTTTTGCTCAAATAATTTATACAATACTATAATCAACACTTAATTACTCTAATTATCAAATAAAACTAAATTTTTCCCAACTCACCAAAATATCCAATTGAAAAATTGGACTATATTCATCTTCTTTCACCATCCATAGCAACCAAAGGTGAAGGAAAGTAAGATGAAACAATTTAATTGAGATGATGGTTGGGAAATCTTAGGAATTAAGCTTAAAAAAACAAAGAAAATGAAGGAAGGAGAGGAGAATGAAGGCCGCGGCAAAATGGAGGAAAAATGGCCAAGAATGGCCGGCCAACCAAGAGATCAAATCTCTTAATGCCCAAATTTAATTTATTATCTACTTTAGGGCAAAAACAATTAAGTCCTACGTGGGTCCAATGCCATATGTCACCATTTAATTGGTCAATACACTTTTAGTTATCAATTTTTGATAAAAATTATAACAAGAATTTCTAAAAATATTAATTAGGCCATGCTTAAAATTTTGGATCAATTCGAGGTCGTTTCGATATCAAATTAGCCTTGAATGTAAATTTTAACCAGTCCGAAAGTTAAATTTTCAAAGTCTTCAAAAATTTTATTTTATCATTCCAAAAATTCATATACATAATTTCTAATCAATTGGTGCAATCGAAATAATTTTATGAAGTCCAAAGAATATTTTTAAGCCAGTCAAAGTTTTCAGTCAACTATATCGCTCCCGTTAATTATTTTATTTTTCTCTTTTGGAGACCTATTTGATCTCAATTTCAGCCCAAATTATACCACCAAATTCGTTATGAATAATACTTTCCAATGGAGAAGAAAAAATTTTATGGGCCCGATGGGCCTGGGGTGGCACTATTCACTTCGGGAAGTACTATTCACATGATCAGCGATTTCTGGGTTGTTACATTTCTCCCCTACTAAATAAAAAATTTCATCCTCGAAATTTACCTAGTGAAAACAATTGCGGATACTGCTATCAAATTGTCTCTTCTAGTTCCCAAGTTGCTTCCTCAACGTTATGGCGAGTCCAGTGTACTTTAACCAGCTGTATCTTCTTATTTCTCAATTGTCTTACTTCCCTATCCAAAATTCTCATCTATTTTTCATCATAAGATAAATTTGATTTCAGCTAAATGTCCCGTGTTGTGATCACGTGCGATGAATCTGATCGATATCTCCTGAGCATAGACACGTGGAACACATCATGGATCTTTTATAACTCTGCTGGTAAATCCAATCTATAAGCCACTGGTCCTATTCTTTCTAAAATCTCATAAGGGCCTATAAATCCAGGACTCAACTTTCCTTTCCTACCAAACCTAACAATCTTTCTCCAAAGAGATACTTTCAAGAATACTTTCTCATCCACTTGATACTTAATATCTTTTCTCTTCAAGTCAACATAGGACTTCTGTCTATCAGCTGCTGCCTTTAAATTATCTTTAATCAATTAGACCTTATCTTCGGTTTCTTTAATCAGATCAGGTCCGACTAATTTATTCTTACTAAGCTCGGTCCAACATAATGGAGTCCTACATCTCCTCTCATATAGTGCTTTATATGGTGTCATTTTGATACTAGATTGATAACTATTGTTGTATGCAAATTCTGCTTAAGGGAGATATTTTTTTCAATTGCCACCAAAATCTAAAACATAGCATCTCAACATATCCTCAAGCACTTGTATAACTCTTTCAAACTGTCCATTTGTCTGTGGGTGAAAAGTTGTACTAAAATGTAATCTTGTGCCCAATGATGTTTGTAGTATCTCCTAAAATCTAACAGTAAATCGGGGATCTCAATCTGAAATTATGAGATATGAACACCATGCAGTTGAACAATCTCATTAATATAAATCTCAACTAACCTCACCAGAGAAAAGTATGATCTTACAGGCAAAAAGTGGGAAAATTTAGTCAGTCTATCGACTATCACCCAAACAGTATCATGCTGATGTCTGGTGAGTGGCAAACCCGATACAAAATCCATGGTAATCCTATCCCATTTCCATTTCGATAGAGAAATAGGTTGAAGTAATCCGGAAGGAACCTAATGCTCAGCCTTAACTTGTTGACAAATCAAACACTTAGACATAAACTTTGCAATCTCCCTCTTTATCCCAAGCTACCAGTAATGAGTCTTCAAATTCTGGTATATTTTAGTACTACCTGAATGCACTGCATAACTGCTACTATGTGCCTCAGTCAAAATCTTTTTCTTTAACTCTTCATTAGCAAGTACAAACAGTCTTCCCCTGAAATATAAGCTATCTTCTGGAGCTAAAGTGAACTCAGTATCCCTACTCTCATTGATATCCATCATAGCCTTAACCAACCTCTCATCATGTAGCTGGATGGCTTTTATTTCTTGTAACAAGTCTGGCTTAAGTTGTAATTCAGCTAAAAGTGCTCCATCAGCCGTCAAGGATAATCTCACATTCTTGGTTCTTAAAGCTATTACATAACATCACTCAGTTACCATTTATACTATATGGAAGGTAAATATATAAAATATTTAATTAACTTATTACCTGCCATATATTTCCTATTGAGTGCATCAACTACCACATTGGCTTTACCTGGATGATAGTCAATGTAATAGTCATAATCTTTAATCAACTCTAGCCAACGCCTCTGCCTCAAGTTAAGTTCCTTCTGTGTCGGCAGGTATTTCAAACTCTTGTGGTCAGTGAAGATAAAACATTTCTCACCAAAAAGATAATGCCTCCAGATTTTCAATGGAAATACAATTGCTGCTAATTCCAAATCATGAGTGGGATAATTCCTCTCATGAGTCTTCAACTACCTGGAAGCATAAGCAACCACTTTACCCTCCTGCATCAAGACACGGCCTAACCCATTCCTAGAAGCGTCGCTGTAAATTACAAAATCTTTTCCTGACACTGGCTAGGTCAAAATAAGTGCTTCTGTCAACATCTTCTTTAATTGCTCAAAACTCTTTTGACACTTCTCTGACCATACAAATCTAACATTCTTCTGAAGTAATAGGGTCAAAGGAGTAGCAATGGTAGAAAACCCCTTTACAAACCTTCTATAATAACCAGCCAAACCCAGAAAACTTCTAACTTCTGTCACATTTCCAAGAGTTTTCCACTCTAATATCACCTGTACTTTCTTGAGATCCACAGATATTCCCTATGCAAACACTATATGTACCAAGAATGCAACTTTCTAAAGCCAAAACTCACACTTACTGAGATTTGCATACAGTTGCCGATCCCTTAGAATCTGAAGTACTATCTTGAGATGTATGTCATGTTGTTTAGGAGTCTTAGAATACATCAGAATATCATTTATGAAGACTACCACAAACTGGTCCAGGTCTAGGTGAAAATTTTGGTTCATGAGATCAATAAAAGCCGTTGGTGCATTTGTTAATCCAAACAGCATCACTAGGAACTCATAGTGTCGATATCCGATACGGAAAGCTGTCTTATACACATCAGCCTCCCTAACTCTCAATTGGTAGTATCCCGATCGTAAATCAATATTAGAGAACGTCCCAACACCTTTTAGCTAGTCAAATAAGTCATCAATGTGAGGTAGTGAATATTTATTCTTGATAGTAACCTTATTCAACTGCCTATAATTGATGCATAACCGTAGAGATCCATCCTTTTTCTTTACAAATAATATCGATGCACCCCAAAGCAAAACACTAGGCCTAATAAATTCTTTCTCTAATAACTCCTGCAACTGAACTTTGAGTTCTTTCAACTTAGTAGGTGTCATTCTATATGGAGCAATAGAGATAGGTGCAGTACCAAACATCACCTCAATAGAGAATCCTACTTCTCGGTTTGGTGGCAAACCAAGCAATTCATCCAAAAAAACATCTGAGAAGTCACAAACTGTAGGAATGTCACTGATACATAGTCCTTCCTTCCCAATTTCAATCACATTAGCTAACTATGTTGCACACCCTTTTCTTATCAACCAATGTGCTGCAGTAGCTGAAATCACATTTGATAAGAAATCTGATCGTTTCCCATCTACAGTTATTTTTGTTCCATCCCAGGTCATCAAGGTGATTTGCTTTAACCAACAATCTACTATAGCCCGGTGAGCATAAATCCAATCCATACCCAGAATAATATCAAATTCTTGGAAAGGAAGGGCTATCAAATCAATAGAAAAGGTACACTGCTGAATACTGATAGGGCATTCCCAGTATACTGTATCAACTACCACATTATGCCCTAAAGGATTACTAACTTGAATATCATCTTATAATCAAAACATCACAGTTCATGGCATATATATACATAAAGAATCCAATCACTCAATCAAACTTAACTCCTCAATACTCTGACCTTAGGACCGCCTAAATCAGCTCCGATACAACTAAATGTAACACCCGATAGTCGGATATTGGCTCGAATGCCGGTGTCACACTATACTGTGGTGATCCATAAATTATTATTAAATTATCCATTTGTCACTTTTACCAATAAGTCTTTAATAATACCTTTTGGTTGTTTTACTGATCTATCCGCCAATTCTAGCGTCATTCGGGTTTTCTTAATGTCACCTAAATTCAATTGCCTGCAAATTGAATAGGGTATTAAATTAATACTAGCACCCAAATCACATAATGCATGTCCAAAAAAAATTCCTCCTAATTCATATGTAAAGTGAAACTACCAGTATCCTCTAATTTTTTAGGAATTTTGTTCATTAAAATTGTACTACAATTTTTAGATAATTGAATTATTTCTACACCCTCTAACTTTTTCTTGTTAGAACATAATTCTTTCATAAACTTAACATATTTAGGCATGTGTAATAAAGTTTTCGCAAATGGTAAATTTACATGCAACTTTTTAAACATATCTAAAAATCTTGTTAATTATTTATTATGCTTTTCCTTCCTAGCTAGAGATGGATAAGGTAATTTAGACTTATAAAGCATAGTAGAAATACGTTTTTCCTTACCTTTACTTTTTTCAACAATAAGAGTTATCTCATTATTAAATTTAGGTTCAAAAGCACGTACTCCCGGTGTCGGTTCCACCAAATTTCAAGACTTTTTACCATTTTCAGTTTCCTTCACCTCCTTTTCATTTCTCAAAGTAATTGTCTTGCCTTCTTCCTTTGGGTTCTTATCCACATTAGATGGAAAATTACCATATATCCTATTTAAGATAGAGTTAGCAAGTTGCCCCACTTGATTTTCTAAATTCCTAATTAAACCATCTCGATTTCTCATCCAAATATCTTTTGATTTTCACCTAGCATCTTGATTAGCCATAAATGTAATATGAGCATTCATAAAGTTAGCAAACATGTCCTTTAAATTAGGTTTTTGGGTTTTCTATCCTATTTGGGTTGAGATCTAGCTTGAAAACCTGGGGGTTGATATGTGGATGGGTAGTGTGGTTGGGTTTGGTTAGGCGGGTGGTTTTTGCTATGAGAAATTATATTTTGATTAAATAGAGCCTCAAGTTGATTACTAGATGTAAATGCATGGTCCCCCTCTCTCCATGAAAAATTAGGACAATTTCTCCACCCAAGATTATAGGCATTGCTATAGAGATTCAATGCATTTACTTCTTCCACTAATGTTCCTAGGCTCTCCTCACTTTTAATTTTAGATGCTATATGTGTCCTAGCATAAGTGTTACATGTTTGAGATAAAGATGACATATTTTAAACTTTTAAACCACTTACCTGCTTTGTTAATGCATCTATTCGTGCCCTTAATATGGTTACCTCATCCACACTGTGTACAATTTGCTTTTTCTGTGTGGTCCTTGTACTTGCCCATTAAGCATCATTGGTGGCCATCTCATCCAAGAGTAGAAAAAGCTTCTTCAGGAATCTTATTCATGAAACTTCCATTTGAAGCTACATCTAGGAGAGATCTTATAGATTGATTCACACCTGCATAGAAAATAGACATTAGTTGATGCAGAACAATTTCATGATGTGGACAAGTCTTTAAAAGTCTCCTAAATCTTTCCTAAGCCTTATGAAATGGTTCCTCGTATAATTTATGGAAATTATGGATATTGTTCATAATACTAATTATTTTGATAGGAGGAAAGAAGCGACATAAAAAATTTTCTTGCATTTGTTACCATGACTAAATAGATTAACTTGATAGCATTTGTAACCAATCCTTAGCCTTACCAATGAGAGTAAAAAGAAATAACTTAAGCCTAATGATATCCATAAATACATTGGGTATTTGAACCGTATCACTAATTTCTAAAAAGATATCTAAATGTTGAGCAGAGTCCTCTATCTCTAATTCGAAAAATTATTAGACCAAGGTGATGGTAGCAGGTTTTATCTCAAAATAATGATTATGAGGTATCATAATGGTTCTATGATCCTTATTCCACCTAAGGATAGCATAGTCTCTAATGGTTCTAGGCCTAAACTCATTCCTTTGAACTTGGTTATGGTTAACTTGCCCTTCTATCCTAGGGTATGGATAGTTTATTGGTGGATCATAAAGAGGGTGGTTACTAAGGTTGTTAAGTTCTTGCTCTTCTAAATTCCTATCTATTTACCTTAATCTCCTAATTCTGTGAAATATCCTTTCAATTTTAAGATCAATAGGCAAAATTGGATCACCTCTTACCATAAACTATCAATACCTGCAAAGAACAAAAGAATAAAATTAATAAAGAATAAAGAAGAAGAAAGACACACAAAATTTACTTTTAAATCTAAAAACAAATGCCAATGTTTTCCCAGCAATGATGCCAAAAACTTAACTAGTGTCTAGCAAGTGTAATAGATCGGCTACTAATATAGGAAAATAAGATTAAGACCCTAAATATCGTACCCTAGGGAAATTGTGAAAATGCAACTTATTTCAGATTTTAGAGTGAAAACTGTGTGCAAAGAATAAAAGAAATCTCAAGTTTAATGGTGATGATAAGAGAATTAAACTAAGAAATGAAACTTAAATAATTAAAACTAATCTCGAACAAAGCAATTAATAAAATTTGGTAAAAATCAATAATAAAGACAACTTTGCTAAAGGACTATCCATCTCAAGTGATATTGCAATGACCTATCTAAAAGGAATACAAGTGATTATGGAAAACTAGAAATATAAAGCCAAATAGCTTATTTAGACTATCGTTCTAGATATTAAATCTTGTTGTTAAGAACAATTTAACGCCTAGCATAAAGATCTAGTTTTAACTCCTAAACATCCATCAAACTCTTTTTCAAGCAAATTTAATTTCAGTCTATTCTTAGTTTAACTTTTCTTAATCTTAATCTACTTTTACTAACATACAATTATCTCTTATTTAGAACATAACCATATGTCAACACCAATTAATTAACCCAAGAATATGTATATCATAGATTGTGATTGAAATCAATCATCAACCATTTATCAAGTACGTTAATCATTAACTCAATATAATTAGAGATAAGGAATTATTTAAGAACTAAGAAATAATCAAACTTGTATTAAATGAAAGCATAACTAAGTCATTACAATAAAGTTAAGGATTCAAGTATCCTTTAGCAAAAGTAAAGAAAACTACTCACACTTCATATTAAAAACTGAACAAAATAAATAAAGATTATACAAACTCGTAGAATCAAGAAACTACATTGATAATTCTGCAGAATCCCAAGCACAACTTCCAAATTATAAGCTTTTGTCTTATTAAAATATAAATTAAACTAATATAAAACTAAGAACAAAAATTCGTAATTAGGAATGGCTTCCTAGTCTTGGTGCCCTTTTCACTTTTTATAGCCTTCAAAAGGAGAATTTACGTGTCTTCTAACTTCCTAAATTGAAGGAATTTGTGTTTTAGTGAAATAGGAAGTCTTTTATCAACTAAATATGACACACACTCAAGAGAGTGGCCTTGATCACTCGGAAGAGTGCTTAAATGCTCAGGTGAGTGCTGAAATCACACGACAAAGCGCTTTGACCCTATAGAAAATGTGAAATTGCCTTGGGTGAGTGCCAAAATCACTCAAGAGAGTGTTAAAACACTCATCTGAGTGCTTCTTGGCTATCTTTCACGAATCAAAAGCTAGCTTTCTCTAATATTACAATTTTGCCCCTAAATTTCTCCTTTTTGCATTTTAACCCCTTTTCTCTTCAATTTAACACTGAAAAATACCAAAACTAACAATTAAACCTAAAAAGACATAAATTAACTAATTAAATCAAAAATCAACTAAATCAATGCTAACTAAACTAAATTAAATACACTAAAAATGTAGTATAATTCACTCTTATTAGTAGGCAGCGATGTGATATTTAACAAGCTACTAATGGGATAGTAACGTATGTCAGGAGTTTTTGATAGGATGAGGTCGCCTTGGTCGATCAGGCTATCCTATCATGTGGACTTTTGGTATACCTTTGGCAGTGTGCTCGAGGTTGTGTGGTGTTGGGCCTTTAGTAGTTCAGGCCTTTTAGCCGATTGGGCCTTCCATCATGTTGACCCTTTTATTTAAAAAATATTGAGTAATATCATTTGTCTCCTTTCTGATGTTTCGATCAGTAGATCAAGCTATTTTAAATTAATATGTGACCTTTCAAGAGACGACTATATTTTATGAGAGCCTACAATGTTCTGTAAATTAAAAGATGTTTTGGTCAATACCTAGTTAGATGGTCTTTTAACCTCCTAAGATTCATGTGTTTTAGATTTTTGGTTAGTTTTTACTTTTCGAGCATGTCGATTTTGAAGGCTAATTTCCTAGCTACTGATGTTTTATCGTTGTTTATTTGGTTTGGATATCTTGCTTCGATCCCATTGGTAAAGGATTGGTCATAATATTGTGTCCTATCGAGTGCAATTTTCTAGCTTTTTAAGCCTTTTGACTTATGAGCCTATTTGAGATTTGTATTTTTCTTGCTTTTGCTTTACAAAGTTAGGTTCCCTTTTTCAGGGCTTCTTTAGCTTTTTAAGTTTTGGTGGCATCCCGTTAAGAAGGTTCTTTTGACATCTTGTTTTGCTTCCGATTTCGTGCTTTTATGCTTTTTCTTTCTTGATATCTTTTTATGTCCGATGTTTCCATATATGAGAGGCATTGCTCTGCGGTGTTTCTTGTTATGCATTTACATTGTAAAAGGACCCTGTAAAAAAGGTAGTGTATATTCATATAACCGAAATCTTACCTATTTTTCTGGAAAGCTCATTTTTTATGTCTTTACAAGCCTAGGTATGTTGTTTCTATCTCTTTCTGATCTTATGCTTCTTACTTTACGTTCTTGCTCTCCAGTGGCAAGGCTATTTTATCCTAAAGATAGTTTTTGCGGTGGTTCATATGGTGTCCTTCCAGGGGCTTTTAATTTCTACAAAGAGATATGTTGGTGAAAAATTCAAGTGAGGGGAGCAGAGTTACCTGTGCTATGCTTATTTTCATTTGTTCTATTTTGTGCGTACAGAGCTTTCGGTAGGACTCACCTAGGTTATGGTTTTCTCCTTGTGTTTATCTTATCAAGACTTTTGATCCGGTCTTTTCTTGATGGAGAGGTAAGGTTGACTTATAAACATCTGATCCATCTAAATAAGGCTAAGATTGATCGGGTTAGCCCTGTCTTATTTTTTCCACGTTCTGCTCTGGTCCTTATATGAATGCTTGAGCAGAGTTGTCAGGATGGAGGTCCTTTTGCCTTTTTTCTTTACAAGCTAGTCTGTTGTGGTCGTATTTTATGTACCAATCAAATTCTTCAGCAAACTGGTTTTTGCTTATAAGCGAAGATTTCCTTCAAAGCTTTTTATCAGCTTCATATAAAGTATATCTCAATGCTACGAAGTCCTCTAAAAGGTAGTTATTGGCTTCAACTGAGCACTTAGCTTCCCCTTTAGAGTGCTTAGTTATTTCGTCTGGTTGGAATGTGATCTCTTAAGCTTTTGTTCAACCAAGTTGGTTGTGTGATGCTCCTTTGAGTTGTTATTGTTCTACTGTGATGTATGCCAAACCCCATAGGCATTTGGTTTGCTCTCTAAAGCTCACTTTTAGGACTTGAGACCAGATCCAGGTTCATTTAACTCGTGAAGGCTGATCGATTCATAATGGATAGAGATTCAACCATATCCACAATGCATCAGGTGTAAAAAAGGCATGAGATAGCATCTTGGGGTATTCCTATTCATTTACAGGCGATCAACCTATGAGGGCGTCCACTGGGTACAACAAGGTAGGTATCATAGAGTCGCTACCCAATAAAATATTAGAAAATAATTTCTAATATTATGAAGCCGAAACTAAAGATAGTTTAGACTTTATCCCTATATATACCTTTGGTTAATGTTATATAAATGAGTTTTAATGATTAATTTATTTTATCTCTTTTCCCATACAAGATATTATGCTATAAAAAAAAGTGCACTCAAGCACATTGAAATCTGTAAAACGTGTATATGAAAAGTAGTAAAAGGCATGGCATTAAAAGTATAAAAGAATAAATATAAAGATAAAATCATACATAAATTGGGAAATTAATTGAGTTTATTTAGATAAGGACATTAGTCCTCGCATGTATATTTATAAAGATTCGGAGTTTTGAGGTGTATTTTAGATTAAAAAAAGGGGTATTGAGCCCATGCAGCTTGAAAGAAAGGAATCATGATAATTGATTAATTTAAAGTGAAAAATATTTGATAAGTTTTTAATTTAACGTTCGAAAAAATACATTTATGTGCCATAAAAGAATAATAATACTGCAAGAAAAGTATACATAAATCGGGCTATTTATTAGATTGGGAACATTGGTTCCCTTATGCATACTTATAAAATTCTTTAGTGTGGTTTTTGGAATAATAGTGGATATTGGTCCATTTTATGAGAAAAAATCAATTTAATTAAGTAGAAATAGTTTTGGCGTTATTTTTAATTAAAGCGTGTAAAAAGCTACTTTTTACTAGCTATTACATATTTACAGGAAATAAAAGGACAATTAAATACACACTCGAAATAAATAAATAAATAAATAAGGAAATAACTAAAATCCTAGACTATTTCCACTTCATTCTCCAACCCAACTCGTCGTGCGGATGGGTTATATGCATTAAAGAGGATAAAATGTAATAATGTGAGTTAATAATGAATTAAATCAAATGTTAAATAATAAACAATTAGTTAATTAGTAGGCAAATAATTAACACTAAACATGTCGTACAAATTATACAACAACAACAACAACAACAACAATAATAATAATACTAATAATAATAATAATAATAATAATAATAATAGTAATAATAATAATAATAATAAAAAATAAATAAATAAGCAAAAGTTAACGTAAATAACAAATAAATTCAATGTTAAATAAATACATGAATAAATACAAAAAACAATTATATTAATAATATAAATAAAAATTAATTAATATTAGCAATCATGAACATAAAAGAAATGAGTGACAAAAATGGGTCAAGGGAGTGAGTTACATGCAAAAGAGGGCCAAAAGAGTGAGTTATGGATCAAAGAAAGAAGAAAAAAGGAAAAAAAAGTGAGTCACTCCCCTGGGGAGAGATTTAAAAAATAAGTCACAGTCCAGGAACGTGACTTAAACAAGTCAAGGGTGTGACTCGCAACTCAAGGTCTAGGAACATGACTCAAAAGAGTCAAGGGTGTGACTTAGGACTCAACGTTTAGGAACGTGACTCACGACTCAAGGTCTAGAAATGTGACTTGCGACTCAAGGTCTAAGAATGTGACTCGCGACTCAAGGGTGTGACTTAACCCAAAACATGAACAGAAGTTCGAAAATGCCATTAATGGCCAAAAAAAGCTCCCAAACTCATTTTAAGCTATTTTTATACAAGAAAACACCCCCCAAATTCATTTTTAGGCATAAATAACAAGATTTATATATTAAAAACACAAATTAGAGCAAGAAAACATAGAAATCAAGGATTGAACAAAATGGGGAAGATGATAAATAGTAACCTTCAAATATGCATAAAGCCTCCATTTTTACATGATTTTAATTGGCTTTTACACTCTAATGAATGAAATACGCATAAAGATCAATTAATAGCTCACAAACAAGCTTAAATCTAACAAAACACATAAATGGAAAAACCTAAGAAAAATAAAAATTAATCCATATTTACTGTAAATTAATTTTTAAAGCTAGTTTTAAAGGATTTGGGCCTCTAGAATATTACCTTCAGTTTTACGTTCCTTCAAAGATCAAGGATTCAAGTGCCTTTGGTCTTTCTTTTTTACTTTTCTTACTCTTTGTAACTTAAAAACAAAGGAAGAAGGAAGGAAAAGGAAGAGAGAGAGAGAACGTAGGAGAGAGAGACAGGGGCCAAGAATTTATTTCCTATCCCTTTCTTAGGATACAAATCCCTAAAAAACATCCCCTTTTGATTGGGATCAAAATAAGATTTTTTATCTCCCTTGTTTTCCCCTATTTTCGAATTCAAAATACGTTATAGGAGTGAGTCACATCACGAGTTACGGCCTTAACTCATGGCTGTTGACTTTGACTTTGACCATTGACTCTTTTTTTTAACTTAAAACCCTTAGAACCCATTTTGACCTCGCTAACAGAGAGAAAAGAGGAAAAAAACATAAAAATAATTTTTAAATATTATAACCCATTGGAGAGCTAAAAAAGCATTTTAAGAATATAAAATTCGGGAGAAAGGCCTAGCACTTCCATTCTTTATCTATTTATGAGAAACAGTTTTCTTATTAGGTAATTCTAATCAAGAGTCGCCTCAAGACCTAGTGTGTATAGCTGCCCTCAACTTTGGGGAACTTAGTGCACTAGTGCCTAGATTAGCCAAAATTCAAAGTAGAGGATGGAAAAAAGCATACTTGAGGTGGCAAACTTCTAATTACGTTGAACACGTACCACTCAAGGTAGTGAGTCTCTAGTTGGGTAGTTACCATTAGTTTGTCGATGTGTTAACCCTCGATTGGGTGATTATCGTCAGCTTGTCAATGTTTTAACTCTTAATCAACTGAGTAGTTGCCATTAGATTATCTACATTTTAACTCTTGATCGATTAGAGTGGATGATTTACCGTCAACTTGTCGATGTTTTAACTCTTGACCAACTGAGTAGTTACAGTCAGCTTGTTGACATTTTAAATCTTGATCAGTTGGAGTAGGTGGTTTACCATCAGTTTGTCGACGTTTTAACCTTTAATCAATTGAGTAATTACTGTCAGTTTGTTAATGTTTTAACTCTTGATCAGTTGGAGTAAGTGACTTACCATCAACTTATCGACGTTTTAACGTTTGATCAATTGAGTAGTTACCATTAACTTGTCAATGTTTTAACTTTTGATTGAGACATCTGATTAGTGCCAGCTTGTTAGCGTGTAGAATCAGGGAAGATAATAAGTTAAATGCCTTATGAGAGGACTTTCGCTTTTCATGGATGTTAGGTACCTGTGAAAGGGATCTTTATGTTATTATATTGTCGTAATGGAAGAAAATTCTTACTCTTTTTTATGGATTTGCATGATTGCTTCGATGAAGATCCATCTTTGAGTAAAGGGGCCATCTTTTGATAAATGCCCCCAAGCATGGGGTGCAAAAATGGTCTTGCTTCATGGAATATTCTTTTTTACTTAAATTAGATCGATCTATCCCATGGAAGTTTTCCTTGTGGTTTGATTGACTGTTGCTTAGAATCATCCTGTGATTAACCTCGACATGTGAGATCCCTTCTCATTTCCTTGCAAGAAATTGCTCACATGAGTACGCACAATACTTATATGAGTTATGTGCAATAAGTGCCACATGTACGATGTGTGCAAAGAGTGACTTGCAAATAAACATCCAAAATTTGAAGTAATTGCAACTTATCAAATGCTTTGAATTTAAATCTTACTCATCCCTGAATAAGTTGAATAAATCACATTCTCAACTAGTTTAATCTTAACAAGAGAAATTAAGGATTCATTCATAATAAGGAAATAAGAGAATAAGCATGTTAATACCAAGGCCAACTAACCTAACACATAAGCACAATGCATATCGAGCAACTTCTGTATATATGTGCTAAAGGCCAAATCATAATTTTTGTCTTTTGAAAAGTAAATTCTAGATGCAAGGTTAGGGATGAGATTCGACTCAAATGCATAAATGCATTCATGACTTTCCATTTAAAGCTCAAGAAATACCATATACCTCTTCTTACGTACTGAACCTTATTTAGAAGGTTATCTCCGCTAGGTTGGATAAGACCAAACCCAAAATCAGGAGGTCTTACATTGGTTGTAACGTTAAGCTTGGGTAAATGGCTAACAAAGAAGGGTCAGGTTGCTAGAGGAAAATGATCACTATGCTTTCTTAATTAATAGGAAGGCTATTCTCTACCCATTTTCCCATTATCTAAGGGCTTTAGATTTGGTTCTGGTGATTAACTCACTGGGTATTGTTTGAGAGATAATAGCTCAAGGTCTCCCTTTTCTTTTCATTTTTTTTATTTTGTTTTTATTTTTTTTCCTTGTATTCTCGTTGTTGTGACATTGACTTGAAGGATTTCCCTTTCCCATCTTTTTTCTTTTCTTTATTTCTTTTGTATTTTTCATTTCTTTTTCTTTTTTTTTCTTTTACCCTTTTTTATTTCTTATTCTTCTTTTTTCCTTTTCAATTATTCTCCTTTATTTTGCAAGTTTATTTCATCAAATAACATTAATTCTTTATGAATAAGATTTATACCAATATTGGTAGAAATTAATCTTCCCTATTCTTAAAATGTGAAATCAGTTTTTTCACAGTGGTCATCCTCCTAAGGGAAAGCCAAAATTATTTTGGGCTATAGGGTCATTTCGATATATGTGTCAATAAAATGAGCATGCATTTAGCATGCTTAAAACAAAGTCTCAAGAGGCTGACAAACACCTATAAAATCAAGGTAGTAGAAAGTTATTTAAAAGGTTGTACAAAGAAAGGCTGCTTGAATCATTTTTCAAGTCTTGTCTCATCCCAGGGTCACTTTGACGGGTAATCAAAAAGGTTTTAATGCTCTTAGTGAGTTTTACCCAGTCCCCTCAATTGCAAACAGTTTTTGTTCAACTTTTAAAACTGGCCCAAAGTGTTCAAAGTTAGAAATTACATGATATAATAAGGGCTTTTATACAATTTAGCAAACAGAGATAAAATATAACTACCTCTTGCTCAGCTTATGCTTGAATGAAACACAGATTTCTAAAATTAAGATGAAATAAGATTTCAAGTTGAAAATAAATTAACAAGAAGCAATCACATCAAAGTTTTGGACATTTCTTGGTAAGATGAATTAAAATTAAGGCACAAATTATTTAAATAAGAATATTTCCTGTATTTGAGAAAAAAAACACTTTGGCAATCATCCTGAATGCATCTGAGAGATGATAGTTCTTGGAATTGGAATTAGTAAAAGAACGACGCTGCATCAATCACTTTGAATGTATTAGGGAGGCGATGATCCTTGAACCTATAAATTAAAAGAAAGTTATGTCAAAACTTTGGGCATAACTTAGCAAGATAAATTAAGTTAGAAATACTCCCTGAAATTGGGAATAGGACAACGTCGTGACCATCTTGAATACACTAAGGAGATGATAATCCTCAAACCTGTATAAGAAAATTGTGTCAAAATCTTAGTAAGATGAACTAAGTTAGGAATACTCCCTGAAATTAGCGAAAGGATGGCGCTGCAACGATCATTGCATTTGACACTAAGAATTCTCAAACCTCTAAGCTTTGCAATGAAGGCTCGAAAAAATAACAAAAAAAGAGTAGCAGGTATGCTTTCACTTTACCTGTAAGGTTATGTGCAGCGATATATACAAAACATTGTGTGTTCATAAAGAATTATGTGTGAAGCAATATGCATAAAATCATATAAGAGATGCACATAAGAAATTTCACATGTGAGACACATGCAACGAATTATGTGTAAAGTATGTGCAAATGGATTATATGCACTAACACATACAAACAATTATATGTGAAAAATTTACAGAATACGTGCAAAGGAGAATGTGTGTGTACAAACACATGCAAAGAATTATATGCATCAGAACATTAATGTTAAAAATAAGGCATGTAAAAATGTGAGGATGCATGCAAGGACGCATACAGGGATAAAAGAATGTATGCAAAAGTGGGAGAATTCATATTGACATGTATGAATGCAAAAATACGAGAAATGTGCACGGATGCATGGCCTACACCATAAGTGGTTAGGGGACATCATCTTAGATGTAAGATGGCTAATGGGCCACACACATTTTTTCCAAAACTTTTGGTTTTCAGGCAAGATTTCTCTAGTTATTCCGTTTAGTTTTTTCTGCTTTGCCCTCTTTCTGTGTTCCCTTATTATTCTCAAGGTAAACAATGCACTTCTGGCAAAAGAAAATCTATTTCTTCATGAATTGTGATGTAGTCATCCCATTGGGTGTTGTGTTATGCTGAGCTTGTAATCTCATACTTTTACTCAGGAGCTGTGCTCCCCTGCCTTAAGGGTTTATGATAACTTAAGATAGATTCTTCGCCTTTGAAACCCAAACTTGCATCTCAAGCTGTGTATGAAACTTTCTACAAGAAAGCAACTTAAGTATAATAAGCTTTCCATCAACGGTTGCCAGGCTAGTGTCTTAAGGCTACTCTTTCTTTCAAAGACCTAACCAACATACTAGATGACCCGCTGACAAACCCATTTTCCATGGTGGCATTTTTCTACTGATTTGTCTTGTCCGACAGTTAACAATGATCTTAAAGGAGCTAACCAGTGGCTATCGTTTGCTCAGCATGATCAAAAGCATTCAAGTAGACTGACCCTTTTTCCACTTTATGTGTCTATAGCTGGTAAGCCTGATCATCTTACCTCCTAAACGTGTACAAATCTTAGATGGAACCCTCTCACTCGCCACACATGGCTCCCTCTTTATGAAATCTCAGGATTTACCATTTAGTGCTTTCGTTAAGAGCCGATGGCTGAGTTAAAAACACTATATTCCTACACCGTTGAGGTAAGCACAAGTTTTCTACTACACGAGGAGGGCCAAAGCATAAATTTCCATAAAAATCTCTGAGACTACATGGAAAAGCCCGAAATAGTGGTCAAAAAAAGCAAACAAAAGAAAAGCTTCTAGACTGAAAGAAAGCAAAATGTTACACAGTAGGTCTGAAGGAAAATTAAACGTATTTCCTTTGAGAAATTACACAATAGGTGCATGAGACCCCAGAACTTTCCTACTGGGAAAGATACTGGGGAAAATAGTGAGACTGTGCCCGCTTCATCTCTAAGAAAATCGCAAGGGAAGGATGAGTGTAGGTGAAAGTAAAATGTCTTCTCCCTTTCACACACACATCAGGGCAACACCTCGATGGTAGAAAAAATAAATATCGGGAAAGATCGCAAAGCCACACGCTATCCCATCCACTTCAATGGAAGAAAATGTAGAATTTAGCAAAAAAAAGACCTCTATTTCACACCAAGATAAAAAAAGAGCACTTGTTTCACATCGAGATGAAATGAGTCGCAACCAATGCCTATGATCAATCGGCCAGAAAGTGTTTCTACAAAAGGAGGAAAGTTGGTCGCGCCCACTGGGCAGAGAGGTTGCATGGGGATGAAACGACTAAAAGAGGAAGTTTGAAAGGGCTAATTCCAAAACAAAAGGGCATTAAGAATCCCCTGCTTCATGATCTAAAATATACCCAACATCGAGCCCTGCTTAAGAAAATAACTCAGATATTCCTCATCTCTTCAACGTCAAGATCCGATTGGTGCAATACAAAAACAAACTAGAATTTATGCCCCTAGTAGACGACCAGGAATATTCAAGACCTGGTAAAAGTCTCAAAGAAACTTTATGGCATAACTAGTACAATCCCAATCCAAAGATTAATGAAAAAATTATTGTAATTTCGATCGAAAGATCGATGAAAAGATTATAATAATCCCGATGGAAAGATCAATAAAAAGATTATTATAATCTCGATTCAAAGATCGATAAAAATATTATTGCAACCTTGAAGAAATCATTATAAGTACGACAAGAGAATAAATGAAAATTTAAAGTTAATACATCTTTATGACATGCTAGCTCCTCAATAAAAGTTGGGAAACAAATTATATGCTCAAAATCCCTAATTGGAATACCCAATTGGGTTAATATCATTTTTACTGATGAAAAGGTTACTAAATAATCACTTGTGTTCTTATTTTCTAAGCGAATGGAGAAAATTCTTTATAATCAAGTTACATTCAAAACAAATAAAACGACATCAAAAATCAAAAATTCCATTAAGATCTTCCAAAATACAAAGGTACATCAAAAATTATTATAAATACATTATAAAATTACAAGTCGCTGCTACAAGACCACCTCTCATCAAGCAATACTATAACCTCTCTCCTTTAGCGCCACATTAAAACTTGGAAAATGGAGAAGAAAGTACAAACTTGAAATTCTTCACCATGGTTCCTAGTGGTGCAAAATGAAAAATAGAAGAGAGAAAAAGAGAAACTGAACCCCCTAATAAAACCATAAGAGTGCAAAACAAAAGGCAAATCAAGGTCCACAAGAACAAAAGGGAATAAAATTCATTAATTTTCCTAAATAGAGAAAGGCTAAAAATGAAGTAGGTCTAGAACAATCAGGGGGCCTCATAGGAAAAAAATAGAGGAAAAAAAAGAAACAGAAAAAAGAAGAAAAATGAAGAATCTCAAAAAAGGCAGAGACATTTCAAGAAAAGACAAAGGGTACCCCCATTTATAGGAATCCCAATGAAAACCACCCTGAGGCATTAATATGGAGCTAAAATCAAAACAATAAAGCAAAAAGGGAAAATAAAATTGCCATTATAAAAGCGCAAGAAGCGAGGTGATAGCCATTAAAAGTGGCCAAGATTTTGCATCGTATGAAGCGGCATCATTTAAAAGCATAACTAAGAAAAACTTGAATAAGTCAAGTAACTAGGCTGATCTATCAAAGGCTCATGCAGCCTCAAGCAAAATGATAGCACTTCAATAAAAAGGAACATATAAAAGTTTTCAAAATCCTACAACTATATCAATCAATAAATTAATTCTGACCCATACCGATCAAAGGAACAAACAACCCCTCCATCAAAGTAGTTCCTTCACCGGAAAGACCCAATCGTCCCGACACTCAAAAAAAGATGAGTCAGGATCTAAGAATTGACAACTAAAAATCGGTCCACTTGACCGTCAAAATATACCTTGAAATCCTGACATTCAATTGGTACTCTATCAAAACAAAGTGCCCTTCAAGAAGGAAGGAAGAAAGAAAATAAGATCTGTTAAAAAAAGGATAGTAAAATTTGGATCCTATCTCAAGATCCTAAAACCCATAAAGAACATCAAAAATACCTAGATCGGACTTAGAAACACCCTCTCTTCACTGTAAAAAATAAAAGAAATAGAAGGGCGATAAAAGTGGTCGATCTCCCAACATTAAAATGAGCTTCAAATAAACATTCGAAGGCAAAACTCAAGCCAAAAGCCATCTACACGAGGGGTAGGGCAAAATCAAGAATAATCTGATCGGTTTTACCTAAGCATTTAAATGCCCCAGCCTTATTTAGACTAATCGGCTACCCACAGTTAGCTTCACTTCTTCAAAAGGAACTTTAATAAACGAAGAGTCGAGAAAGATAAAGCACTAGCAACTTGAAGAAACATCACCAAAATGGTCAAACAAAGCTCCAGAGGTTGAATTCCGACCAAAGACAAATGCAAATAGAGAGCCTTAAATGGAAAGCCAAATGCCCGGTTGGAGCTAACAATTACCTCCTAGAGGACTTCGCAACATCAAAGATATACTCTAAACGAAACTAAAAAAAAAATAAACAAACTTTGAAAGAAAGCTTCACTCACAAACCAGTAAACCAACTTGCGAAGACGAAAGGACCTCTGCTCGAAACATCAAATGTGGAAAAAGCAAGACAAAGCTAAGCCAACCGAACTCAGCCTTATTCAGATAGATCGAACATCTATGGGAACTAACCGAGAATCGAAGAAGATAGAACGAAAATAACTCAAAAAAAGTAGATCGGATGGCATAATTCAATCAAATAGAAACAAGTGAAGAACCATACCCGGTCAAATCCCATTAAAGAAATTCGCACACGAAAAGAAGAAAAAAGGAAAATAAATGCACTACAAGTAACTCTGCTCCCCTCACTTGACATTTGCACTAACATATCTCTTAATAGAAATTAAAGACCCTATACGAACTATCACAAACTATCTCCGAGGAAAAATGGCTCGTTGATCAAGAACAAAAGTAAGTAAAAAGCACAAGCTCAAGAAGGCATAAAAATAGTTATGATCATCAAAGACTAAGGAAGGTATAGGAACTGCAAAGATATCAAAAAGCTCTCTATGAAGAAAAGGTACAATTCCAATTATATGAATATTCGTTGCCTTTTTTGTTGGGACTTTTAGCAACAATCACAACAAAAAAACTGCCAATTAGCGACTAAAATTAGCTACGGCACAATTTTCGTCGCTAATTTTGCGACGGATTAGCGATTGTTTTATAATTGCGTCGCGAGAATGATATTTACTATTTTTTGCGACAAAATAGCAACGAAATTAATAAACAGTCGCTAATTATTGGCGGGAAGAGTACGTGCCCTATTTTCCGACAAATGTTTCCGTCGCTAAATTTTATAATTTTTTATTCAGGAAATTAGTTCCAGAAATTTTAGCAACTAAAATTTTAGTCGCTAATTTTGGCGGGAAAATTTAGCGCCTTTTTTGCGACGGTTTAGCGACGGAACTATATCTGTCGCTAATTAGTATTTTGTTTCGGTAATACGATTAGTGACGGAAGTTTTAGTCGCTAATCTGTCGCAAATAAATTAAAAAATAAGTTTTTAAATTTCACTCCCATGGTTTATGTAGAATTTCAAGTAATTTTAATATACACCATATAAAATGAATATTTTCTTTTGTAACAGAAAATTATAAATTATTTTATAAGTTGGTAATAATTTTTTACCAATTATACCAAAATCTAATGTTATTTATTTAGAAAATTTATATTTTTAATCATAATAATAAACTAATTGTTATGATTATTATATATTTGCGTGTTCAAGATTAATAAAAATAAATATTTACAAAATTTATTATTTCATTCAAAATAATAATAAAAAAATTTATAATTTATTTTTATTTTAAAAAATTTAAATCAAATATTAAATTATTAGGAATTAAATTGATTTGTTTATCAATTATCCCAAAATATAAACTTATTTATTTAAAAAAATTACATTTTAATAATAATAATAAAGTAATTGTTATAAGTATTATATAGTCATATTATGAAAAATAATAAATATTTATATTTATATAATAATAATAATATAAAGTTTATTATTTCATTTAAAATGATTATGAAAAATTTATAATTTATTTTTATTTTGTTAAAATTTTGAGCAAATTTTAAATTATTAAAAAATTTAAAATATATATTTATAAAATTATCATTGAATACAAGGATAAAATGATGAAATTTTGTAGGAGCATTTTAGTAATTTCAAAAATTTACCCTACATATAAAAATAATATTTTATCTTCCGTCACATCTCTCCACCGTTTCAATTTAATGCATATATGATTTTAAGCTTAATTTATTATTTAGTTGAATAATACAATAGAGTTTAATCCAAGACTTAAACTCATACAAGTCAAAATGAATAAATTTTCTATATATATATATATACACACACACACACACACACACTTTTCAATTTTATTTCTATTATTTTTCTAAATGTTCAAAGCTCCATCTAAACTCATCCTTACCATTTAACTTCGCTACCGCGATTACCTAATTGAGTGTTATGGAAGACTGAGTAAACTTACTGATTTGAAAATGGAGAAATGGCTTTGAAATTCTAAACATGGCCAGATTAATAAATAAGTTAAGATATTATCTAATAAATCCAAATATATAGTCCATTTGAATCTGCATATTTACGGTTTGGTTGGATCTTCAAATAAAAATTGAACAGCTTTTATAAGGAATAGTGTAAGTAAAAATTCAACGGTTAAGTATTTGCCGTTAGATCGGCCTAATTTTTGGTGAGTACGTTTGAAACTTCATTTTGTTAATTTTGAACGGTAAAGATTAGTTTTTAAGGCCTGTAAGTTCAATTTTTGTTGCAAAAAAGAGGCTGTTTTTTGAATTTTTTACGTAATGACCAATTTTGTATGTGAAATCGTTCGAAAAATCATTTGCCGTTAGAATGGTCTAATTTTTGTTAAGTACGTTTGAAACTCCTTGTTGTTATTTTTGGACGGTGAAGATTAGTTTTTAAGGTCTGTCAGTTTGGTTTTTGTTGCAAAAAAGAAGTTATTTCTAGATTTTTTACGTAATGATCAGTTTTGTATACGAAGACGATCGAAAAATTATTTGCCGTTAGATTGGTCTGATTTTTGGTGAGTACGTTCAAAACTTCTTGTTGTTAATTTTGAACGGTAAAGATTAGTTTTTAAGGTCTATAAGTTCAATTTTTGTTGCAAAAAAGATGTTGTTTTCTGGATTTTTTACGTAATGACCAATTTTGTATGTGAAGTCGATCGAAAAATCATTTGCCGTTAGATCGGCCTATTTTTGTTGAGTACGTTTGAAACTCTTTGTTGTTATTTTTGGATGGTGAAGATTAGTTTTTAAGGTATGTGAAAATTTAAAATGATTATGAAAAATTTATAATTTATTTTTATTTTATTAAAATTTTGAGCAAATTTTAAATTATTAAAAATTTTAGTTATATATATTTACAAAATTATCCTTGAATACAAGGATAAAATGATGAAATTTGGTAGGGGTATTTTAGTAATTTTAGAAATTTACCCTACATATAAAAATAATATTTTCTCTCCCCTCATATTTCTCCACCGTTTCAATTTAATGCGTATATGATTTTAAGGTTAATTTATTATTTAATTGAATAAAAATTAATTAATTGAATTAACTTCAGTTTTTAATAATTGAAATGTCTAGTTCTATAATTAAATTATTTTTATTCAAACTTAATTGTTACGTTTCAAAAATCTGAAATCATGCAAGAGCACTTTTAATACGAGTGTACAATATTTTGATACTGGTTCTAGGATTGATTTGTTTGCATAATTTCAAAATTTTAAAGTGATAATTTGAATTTAAAGCAAAAATTTAAGAATTAATGACAAAGGATTTAAAACAAATAAATATATAATAATTATTAAAATAATAATAATAAGATTTAAGTTTCTTATTGGATAATAATAATAATTTAAGAAGACTTTAAATTCTTGAGTCGCCTTCAGTGCTTGTAACGACCCAAAATTTTTGAGTCATTTGAAAAATATTTTAATAGATGAACAGTATTTTGATACCGGCTCATGAGAATCAATTATTGAGGATCCAATGAGTAAGTGTGTAAGTTTAAAGTTAATAAATTAATAATTTTTAATTAAAGTATGATCTAAGCAATAACAAGAAATTAAAATAAATTAATTTATAATAATTATTTGAATAATAATAATAATAATAATAATAATAATGAAAAAATAATAATAAACAATAAATTTGTGGCCACAAATTAAAAAATAAAAGAGCAAAAGGTAGATATTTCATGACCTAGAATTGTGGCCATTAGTTGAAAAAGAGGTGAGGCCATCATTTGAAAAAAAAAACAAAAATGGGAAACAGAGAAGGGAATAAAGAGAGGGAGGTGCCGGCGATCCTTTCGTCGTTCAGGGGGCTGAGCGTCTCCGGCGAGCACCTCATCGCCGTCGCTTCCTGGATATCCTTTCCGTTACCGACCATAGCATTTAAAGCCTGAGTCTCCTTCTCGCTTCCTCTTTCTAGCCGCAACTCTCTCCCTCCGTTCCGGCAAGCCAAGGCAGCAGGTGGCGACACCACCACCGCCTGTCGACTACTGGAAGTAAGGTGAGCTTCCCGGTATCGATCGTTTTCCCCCACTCGCCGAAGATGGCTAAATCGGATAGAGGGGGCTGCCAACGATTTTTGTGAGATCCCGATCAAAATGAACGGCCACGAAGCGGGTGAACGCCACCGGACAACTACTGGTGGCTTCGTCTACGAGTGGACAGCGACGGGGTGCCTCCGGCGAACCTCCGGTGAGCTAAATGCTTCATTTTGTTACTTGTAATTTTTTCCACCTCCGTACGATATATGCAGTTTATTATGTTTATATATATCTGTAAGTTTATTATATATGCAGTTTTGTTACTTCAGGTATATTACTATTAAATTTAAAAATCTTGTTTGCTTAGACTATATATGCAGTTTATTATGTTTATATATATCTGTAAGTTCTGTACAAATATTATGAGTAAATTGTTGGTGTTTAGGTCACTAAGGAAGCTGTTCAAGGTAGATGCAGATGATTACATGTTATCCATATGTGGTAATGATGCACTTCGTGAGCTATCCTCTCCTGGTAAAAGTGGTAGCTTCTTTTACTTGACAAATGATGATAAATATATGATAAAAACAATGAAGAAAGCAGAAGTCAAAGTAAGTTTATATTTTTATCATCAAGCTGTGAATAAAACATGAATTTTCATTGCCTATTTCATAGTTTTCATCTTCAAATTGTGTACTGCCTCATTTCGCAGGTGCTTCTGAGAATGCTTGTTGCATATTACAACCATGTTAGAAGGTTTCAATTCCTAACTGTTTTCTATTCTCATTCACTTAATGGTGGAATATATTTCAATTCATAACTTCTTTTTAGAAGGTTTGTTGATTCTTCTTAGAAGCCTTGATTGGCATTTTTAGATTCTTACATGAATTGAAACTCAACAACAATTATACACTATTAAAATAATGGTCTTGGCATTTATATTCATAGCCTCAACCATCCTGTAATTTCATTCATGCCTTGCTATCACATCAGTATTATAATTATCAATACAATATAAGCTTAAAATGAACATTTTAATGTTTGCATAAAATTCTTATTAAACTAGAATCTAGAATCAACTTAATTAGACAATCCAAACAGAAATTATACTCAAAACTCTATAAATTGTTCTTAGGTTTCAATATGAATCTATTTTTATAACTTAAAACTCAGGACTAGATGTCAAATAGCTTTAAGATAGAAGTAGATTTCTCAGTTTGCATTGAAGTTATAGTCCTATTTCTTAAGGTTAACTAGCAAATGATTGTTCCATTGATATTGACAGAGGTACAACAGTAAGAAGTCATTGGCAGGTAGCAGCAGAGCAGCGGACTTGGTGAGAACCACTAAACAAGACTGAAGGAGGTCACAGAGCTGAGCATGATATATTTTAAGCCAAAACTGTGCTTCTTTTATTTGTCTAACTATTGCAGCTTTTAAAATTTTCATTCAAATATATATATTCTTGACATGTTTATTAAATTTCTTAAGCTTTGGGGTCAACTAACTTTTGTTGTAGGCATTAAATCTATAGCTCCTGGTAGGTGCTAATGATCAATGTGCATATTACATTGAAAAATCACTGTTTACATTCCAACAGAGTACTTTTGTTGGATATGTGCATCTTGGATATTTATGTATACCATCTTTTTTAATGTTGACTGGCTTGATATGCATCTTTTTTTAATCTTGGAGAATAGACTATTGGAAGTACTGATTTGGGAAGTAACTTGACATCATGCAGAGAACCTGTTTACTAGAAAAGCATAATGTGTATTTTTATCCTTGTTTCTTTCCATTTTTTATTTATCTGTACCTTTTCAGTTTCTGTTGTGAAATTATATTTTGATTACCTCTTCGTGAAGAACTTGATATGGGTATCTATCAACTTATTAATGTTAGCATTGGAAATTATTTTGGTTTAAATTGCATAATTTATAATTATTTCAGATTCAGGATTCAGTTTTTGAGTTGTGTTGTGATTTAACCATACTTTACTTCATATTATATTAATGCTACTTCAAGTTTTTAGAATCGATACTATAAAAGATATTGAGTTTCCTTAGAACATATCAAAATCTTGTTAGTGATTCATGTAACATATGTAAATGGATTCCATCATTCAGAAATCTGAAGGTTTCTAAAACGTTAGATTTGGATGAATGATAGTTTAAATACCTATACAGGAAGTTGTGAGAATTAAGAAGATTGGTTTTTATATTTTTTCTGCCCTTTGGTTTTAGTGCTTATAGCAATGTGGATAAAAAAGCTTTGACCTATTATTCTCACATCCATACGATTCCTCTAAATTCTTTTGAACATTTGGTCGACACGTTGTTGCCTCTTGCTTCATGTTATTTCTGCTATTCTATGAAAAATAACTTTCATACTTGTTTTCACTGTATCTCTTTTTTGTGTAACATGCTTGAAACAATCAATAAGAACCTACTTTATCTATTTCAGTTCAATGGTTAGAGAATAAGAGCAAAGCATTTGAGCCAACTTATTTGTACAACATGGAGAAGGTACATTTTCATTTAATATTTTATTTTTGGATGAAGTCCAAAATGCAGAATTAGGCATTTTCCTTGAATATTTAATTGAGTTGCATTTTCATCACATGGTGAATGCATGTATAGCTACATTTTCCTTCAATATTTAATTGAGTTGGATTAACCTAATATTGATTAAAATTACACAACTTGTACAGAATCAGGCAAAACTGAGATTTTTTATTAAAATATATAAAAAAATCATATATTGGCTTTGGGACTATTTAAGAAGAAGTGGAGTTTCAGGAATTTTTGCTTCCTCTTTCCAGTCAAGTAGATAGCTTTTCCGTGGCTGCTATAGTTAGCTGCATGTGCCAGCTTGTTACAAGAGGTTAGATTTATGAAATCGATCCGTTGGAATGGTGTTCTTGTATTTTATATCATTTCGATCTTGGGTATAATATTGATGGAGCTCATAACTTAGCTGCCTTTTTATACATTTCAGTTATGTTTTTGTTGTAGTTTCATATGGCTTCGTGAACCAAGTATCTAAGTCTATAGTGAATCTAGATCAAAAGAAACCTTCTCTTGAGCTGTTGGAGCTTATTTTTGCTATTATAAAAGGTAATTCATATCTCAAAAAGTTGCAAACTTTCTCCAGTTTTAGGTATTTGCTAGAATGAAAGGCTATGGAACATATGTAATTGTAAATGCTAGTGTAATCGTCATTATAGAAATCAAAGATTGAAGAGCTTGATTTAGTTTGCAAATCAAATCTCAGGCTTCATATAAGGTTTGGAAATTCTTAATACTAACTTGTATTTGTTCTTGATCGTTAAAATTGTTTAAGCTGCTTGTCCTTTTGCTAAGTTGCTATGTGGTGGGTGCATTTGGTTTAAATGAAAAGGCAATGTTGGTTTAACTCGTTGAATTGTTGCATTTAGATGGGAGAATTGAACTATTGTTTTGCTAGTGGTGTTAGTAGGCATAAAAGTTGACAATGTTATGCACCGGGTTAATCGGATGTTGAGTTGACAATGATATTTGGGAACCTCATTAGTAAAAACTCCTCATAGCTTTCCATTGCATTTTTTTTAGAATTTCAACTTTGATTTCCTTTTTTGCTGCTTTTACTGCCATTTTATTTTCCATATTTACACTTTTAGATTTTTGAAGTTTGTCGAGAAAGTCGATGAGGTATTGCTAGGCATGCTTCTTTTTGTAAAATAGAAAATTCTTAACTAGGAAATCAGATAACAGGTATGAGCTGCTCAGTTTGCTTATCATCTAACTTGCATTATGTAGCTTCTTTCATTATATTTTTTCTTTTGTAGTTTAGATATTCAAAATTCTTCCAGGAAATTAATTTTCAAATTGAAGAATCGATCACACATTATGGCCAACAACTTCAGTATTATACACTGCTCAGTTTGCTAGGATACGTTGATAGGATAATAACTACAGAAAGAAAGTTGCTGGGATGCTGTCATGCTCCATTTTTGTTAGAAATTAGTTAAGTGCTTGATTTAACTGCACTTTGTTTTATATATTGATTTTTTTATGTTAACTATATTTGTAATGAATTCATTCCAAATTATATATATATATATATATATATATATGAAAATATAAGATTATTATTTATATTTGTATCTATTATATATGAATTTTATAGTATAAGATTATTATTTATATTATGTACAGGAATAAAATTTAAAAATAAAAGAAAAATTAAATTATGCAATAATTTCGCGACGGATTCACGACAGCAACTGTCGCTACTGAAACAAGTTAGAATTTAAGAAATAATTAGCGACAACAATTTCGTCGCCAACTTTTACAGTAATTTTTTAATTAGCGACGGAAAATGTAGTCGCTAAATATTATTATTTTAATTCGGCGACTAATTAGGAATATAAATTAGTGACGAAACAAAAAAAATTAGCGATTGAATTTGAAATCCGTCGCTAATATATAAAATTAGCGACGAAAAATTATATTTAGCGACGGAATTTCCGTCGCTAATCTGCAGCTTTTTTGTAGTGAATGAACGTCACAAAGCATTTCTCCTCAGACATAAAAGTATCCGACACAACAAGATATCAATAAAGGAAAAGCACAAAAGTGCGAAACCAGGCAAGACATCAAAAAACCCATTTGACGGGACATCACCAAAACGATAAGCATTGCTGGGAAACTAACCCTCAGAACCAGCATGGTCAAAAAAAATATAATAATAATAATAATAATAATAATAATAATAATAATAATAATAATAATAATAATAATAATAATACCGACCGAAAGTCCTAAAACAGATGCACCCAAAGAGGTTAAAGACCATCCATTAAGCTCAATCTACTGATCGGAGCATTGGAAGGGAGACAAATGATAATGCATAATATTTCTTAAATAAACGGGCCAATCAAGGAAAGCCCAACCAGCGGAAGGACCCGAACCACCAAAGGCCCAACCCCACACAGCCTTGAGCACACTACTAGAGGCACACCAAAAGTCCACACGATGGGACAATTTGATCGGCGAAGGCGACCTCAACCTGTCAAAAACTCTTGACACATGCTACCGTTGTTTGTTAAATATCACATTGCTGCCAACCTACTTTAACAACGAGATAAGCCTTTCAAGTGGATTTTTTACTTTTATAAATACCAAGTTTATTACCAAAACATACACGCAAAAATTCTCACATATACTACATAATTCTTTTTCCAAAAGTTTGAAACTGACTTAATTATCGAAGTGTTCAAATTTGGTCCAACCGGGCAAGTCTTTCTTTTGTAGGATTTTTGTCTTGCCAACCCTGATTCGCCTTACCTCCTATACGTGTACAAATCTTAGATGGCACCCTCTCACTCGCCATACGTGGCTCTCTCTTTATGAAATCTCAGGATTTACCAAGTTCTTTAAGAAGCTTTGTTTATTTGTGTGCAGATAAGGATGTGCATATACAAATACAAAACAGGACCATTTTTTTTCAAGCCAATAGTCTAAACCGAATTAGGGGGATAAGGAACCGAGTCAGTTTGGTTATCCCTCTAATTTGGTTCAGTTTCAGTTTGGAATTTTGTCCATATTTCGGTTGGTTAGTGAACTAAACAAACGGTTGCACACCCCTACTGCCATGGTCGTTTTAGTTTCTCCCTGTTATCCCTGTTCTATAGTAATAATCACAAGTTCTAGGATTTTTTTTCTTCATTTCATTATTTGTTATTATCTATGATAGATTTTTAAAATGCTTTTAATGTCAAGTGCTGTGAAGATAGAGGGGATATAAAATTTTCCTATTGTTTTCTATTTTTGTGTACATTGATAGAAGCTATTAGTCAATGCTGTTACAGGACTTGCGTGCCTGCTACTTTTTATTACTTTCTAAATTGTGTGACATCTTCCATCAAATGGATGCTTGATGCAGAGGGTTGCAATATTTCAGTTGACTTGCATCCGGGCGTAAAATGGGATATGGTAATTTTTTGTGAAGTTTTGCAAAGAAGGGCTTCCCATTTGGGCTCATAGGGCTCACTATTTTGGATCGATATGCTAGTGTTGTTCATGTGCGAGGAACCTCTATGTCTCCTATATTTAATCTCAGGACCAGCACCTCTTGGGAATCATTTATTGGTAATAAGTTGTTTCAGTGAAAACTCAACAAAATTGGTTTGCTTCAGTAGGGAGTCTTTATTAACTTGATAATTTGTTCAATTGCAGATGATATTGTTTTGGTAGAGAAGTTTTGCCTTGACAAATACAAGTTTTCACATGGCAATATGGTATATTTTTTGTAGGTTTTTTCTTTGTTTTATCTTAAATATCCTTTAAAGTCTAGCAAGCATCGTCTCTTGTTGTTGCACTTTTTAAGAATCTAGGACTGTAAACTCATTCTTTTGGTAGGTTTTGAGCCGCTCTCCTTTTGATGATCGGTTGCAAGTGTTTTTTGTCAATAAGTTTGTCATTCTACATATTGAAACTACTTTTTTCACCCCATTCTTGTCTTGCTATTAGCATTCTAATTGATAGTCATCTTACTTGGAAAACAAAACTAAGTGTTCTTTTTCTTTTTTT
The DNA here is from genome assembly GCA_037975025.1 of Excoecaria agallocha. Classification (NCBI taxonomy): domain Eukaryota; kingdom Viridiplantae; phylum Streptophyta; class Magnoliopsida; order Malpighiales; family Euphorbiaceae; genus Excoecaria; species Excoecaria agallocha. The sequence goes on along the minus strand of CM075806.1, from coordinate 56,095,667 downwards.
TTTTTTTCTTTTAACGTTTCAACTTAACAATAAGGTGGGGAAACTTTCCCACTTAACTTTGGATCTTGTTAGATTTTACCCAATAGCTGAGCTATCAATTCTGAAGTTGCTATTGCTTGGTGCATAAAGTATAAGATTAGCATCGAAATCCAATCTTTGTGCTAAAGTTGAGATGCGTGATGAAGTTAAAAGTTGAGCTTTATTCTGCCATGGCCCTCTACATGATCATTTAGGGCGTAGAAGGAATTAATTTTTTAGATATTCATGATAGTAAGGTTGGCTAAGATTGTTTTTATTTTCATTAAATATACCTCATTTTACACAACCTGTTTCCAACTTAAGCTTCACATGGTTGCATTGTAATAAAAGAGGATACAATGACCTGTTCTTGAATGGCTGCTTTATTTTATGTCAGCATTCTGAATTTGATCCCATTTGCATAACTTGTATGTCTAACTGAATTTTTGACTCCAAATTAGGCTGATGTGTTTATTGATTCATTAATAAATCTAATAATCTTTATATTTATAGCAGTGTGTCATAAAGTTATGTCTTTACCAATCAGTTTACTCTAGGCATTGGATGGAACCAGACCTTGATGCAGATCTCTTGCACTCATATCTGATATTGCTTAAGTTGCATATTTTGTAGCTCCCCCAAGTAATCACAAGGAGAAACTTATAAAGAGAATTATCAGCCTACCAGGTGATAGGATTGGAGCTCATTCATGTGATGTGGTCAAGGTTCCAGAAGGACATTGTTGGGTTGAGCTTTCTAGCATGGATTCAAATTCCTTTGGCCCGGTATGTATGTACATATGACACCGGCATGGTGAATATTGTGAATTGAATATTTTCTAGGTTACTTTTGTTTCTTGGAAATGTCCTGATAAAATGGACGCTGGCTGTATTGGTTGCAGATTCAGTTGGGGCTAATTAATGGAAGGGTTACCCACATTGTATGGCCACCTTCAAGAATAGAAAAATACAAAACTTTCCCATCAAACCATTCTTTGGGTATTTTTCCATTATTTACAGATCATATGGCTTTTAGCTCCTCCATGGATTTGGTTAGGAACCAAATAATGGTATGCACTCACTGCATGCTTATTGAGATTTTTTTTTTCCTTTTTACTTTTGTTATTCTTGTTGTTATTTAAACAGAGAGATAGAAAGAGAAACTCGTCTTGCTTGTTTGCATTATTGATTTTACTGGCCCAAATGGACCATGCATGACCTTTACTCAACAACAACATTAATAATAAAAGTAATAACTAGTTTGTTTCATCAATTTTAGGTCCTGGTCAGTTGTTACCAAGAGATGATGGTAGATTGGTAGGCCTCATAAAATGGGCATATAAATATCAATTTTCTTGATCTGTTCTTTAGGTAAAAATTAAATGGGATATTTGTATTATCGTCTGTAACTTTTGACTGCATTATTAGTTATTTTATCTTCAATTTTCTCCTTGATTACCGATTTGTACTGTTTTCTAATGTGATCAGAAAGTTAATTTGTCTAAATTGGATCCTGTTTAACTTGCATTCGCTGAAGTGTTTTTGATCTGTAAAACAAACTGCTTGGGAGCTTGGTCCATTTCTATTTCTAAATCTGGGACTGATACGTACCCCCTTTCTTTTATTAATTCCTTAGGTTTTCTTAACCAAAACTTGAGACCAATCTACAAATCTGGATAATCGATCACGATCTTTTTTTTATGGAAGTAAATGCTAAACGTAGGTAGGTTAGATTGCTGATGCGTGGTTTAATGCCGCTATTTCCTAATAGCGGTCAACGTAATTATCACCGACAATAGGGGAGGGCCGGAGAAGGAGGGATGGGATAGGACTCGAACTCGACTTATTCCAAGTTTCAACCATGTACTATTTAGGTGTCTTCTTGAATATATCTACAATATGACATGTAGTCATTCAAATTTGATAATTTTAAATTAATCCAGGGACTATAACATTACAACCGCGTACGAAATTAATCCTGCAAAAATAAGAAAAAAAAAACGTGAAAAGTGTTTATTGATTGGGCCAACACGAATTGCCTTCTTGCATTCCGAATTGCCTCGCATCACATATAAAAGGAGACGGGGAGGCTCTCACTTATGGCTCTATCAAACCATTGCATTGCATCTCTCCTCTCTTTGTAACTGCCGGTAAACTTTAATCAACCAAAAACCTCTCTTCTTTTCTCTTTTAATCTCCCCAATACTTTCTGATCTTTAATTTTTTGAGATGCGTTTGAGAAAGGATTGATGGATTTCTGTTAGTTTCTGAAGGGAAGTTCGATACATTTTAGTGAAGAGAATACAGAAAATGGGAAGGCTATTTTTAATCACACTTGAAGGAAGTTTCTATAAATGCAAACACTGCCAAACCCATTTTGCTATGATCGATGACATCATTTCTAAGGTATTTCCCTGCAGATTCATCTTTCTTTCTTTCTTTTTTTTTTAATTTTTTTGATAAATGTGCTAACTTCTTTTTACATTGCTGATCATTCTAAAGGAACACAGAAATTTAGGATCCTATTGCATTCTTTATCTATATTTTTCGAGAATCAAAGAGAAGATAATTTTAAATTAATTAATGTCTGTTGTTGTTTGCATTTCATGATTTGAGGCGAAATCGTCTATGTTAAATGTTTTGGGCAATGATAAATTGTTTTATTTCTCGTCTGTTATTTTTGAAATGAGAGTTAAATCTTTAACTGTTGTATCCTTAATATCCTGATTGGATGGCAATTTGAGTCGCTATTTTCGTCAGGATTAAGTGGTCACAGAAATATATTCTAATTTTTCTGTTTTATCTTTGTTCCAGTCTTTCCACTGCAGGCATGGAAAGGCTTATCTCTTTGACAAGGTGTAAGTGTTCCATGATAATTTTCGGTCTTTCATTGCTTGTTTGACTTGAGAATCCTAGAGCTTTATTACCTTTCTTTTCCTTTTTCTTTTTTTTTGTTTCACTTTTTTATATATATCCCTGAATCTCAGCATTTGATTTAGGTTTGGTATCCATCTGAGTGACTGTAAGTATATTCTCCTAAAATTGGTCATTCTAGCTGCTTTAATTCTACTTTTCATTTCTGGCTTGTTGTAAAGTTTGTTCCCGAAGAAAATGGAAGATAGCCTTTATCATTATTGAATTAAAAGCTATGTTAATAAGATTGAATTGTAATTTGCATTACCTGCTGCAAAGGAAACTATGGTGTCCATATATATGAATACATAAGAGTGAGCAGTGTATATATTGCCAATTAGATGCATTCACACATTGCTTTCAATCATGAATGTGAAATGTTACCTGCATATTCTCTGTTTTTTTTTTCCTAGCAATGGTGAGTCTGACTTAGTTCTATCCCTACGATGAAGTGTGAATGTCACAGAAGGAGAGGAGGAAGAGCGAATGATGATGACCGGAGTGCACACTGTTGTTGACATTTTCTGTGTTGGCTGCGGCTCACTTGTGGGATGGAAATATGTAAGATTGGATTTTGAATTCCATGTTTCTTATCAAGTGATTCTTGCATCAGTTAAAACACAATCTTGTTTGATGATCTCAGTTGTATGCACACGAGAAGACTCAGAAATACAAGGAAGGAAAATTCATCCTCGAGAGGTGAGTACCATTATTAATATGGTGTGTGACTTAAATATATATATATATATATTTTTAATATTTGGAGGCTCAATTTATAGTTGACCAGGTTTAAGATTTTGGGGACTGATGGAAGCAACTACATTATCAGTCAAGAAGCTCAGGCTGTTGAAAGTGACGCTGATGATGCTTGATTGGGTACATCCAGTTTGGGATACTTTGCATGTAATTTGCGTCCTCTTTTGATTTTGATGCCCTGCTAAGAGGGGGATTTCTTAGATTAACGGTCAATGCTGTTAGTGTTGAAAGTAGTATGAGACTAAAGTATAACATCTTTCTACCTTATTCCAATGCTTCTACCAATGAAATTTTACAGAATTGTTAGCTTTTTGCTATGGATAAATGTTGCGCAGGAAATTCCTTTGGTTATTGAATTTGCATTTTTACTTTGCTTCAACGAAATCAAATTTCCTTAGTTTATCTGAGTTTCTGAACTAAGGGGTGTTTTGAACCTGTTTGAACAGTACATTAAACACCTCTGGGTATATAGTTTTATAGACGCAGTTAGTAAATAAGATATTGGGTTGAAAATCAGGGGAGCCCAGCTCATGTTCTATGTTGTAATGGGCCCAAGCCCAACGAACTAATCTCTCTTCAACTTTGATTTCTTTGTTTCATTCTTCCTGCTTTTGTGCTCAGGGTTGGGAATGATTACTAACCTTTTAATTAAGATTTTATGAAAATAATGTATATTGCATGGTTATTTTAGCTTATTCAATTTAGTCCTTTTCATTGTAGATTTGAAGTTACTATAATAATCTCCATATTGTTGCAGAAAGGTTACCATAATGTATATTTTGTTTTACACGAAGCACTAATAATTTATATGAATAATTCAATAGTGTTGTACTATTTAATACAACAAATAATGTACATTGTCCGATGGGGTCAATAACTTTACCAAACCTACCTGAAATGCCTCATACATGTGCCCTTGAATAATGTATGTCCCTCTTGCAATCTTATTGCTTCTCCAATTCCAGATTTTATTTTTAATTTTACGTTAAACAAAGTGAACCTCACGTGGGTTATAGTCCAAGATGATGGGTGGGACACTAAGAGAATGAGAGTGGCACATGGTCTACAACTCCAGCAAAGAGGAACCCAAATGCAAATCGTAGTTCCAATCATGTCAAAATCAATTATAAAGAAACCCAAATACCGACCGATATCAATTTCAAGGATTGCACGTTGATTTCTATAGCTTTAATTTATGTATTGGTGCCCCTCCAAACTCTACTATTCCCCCGAGGATTTTGGTTGAGTATGTCGCCAAAATTATCGTCCTTGTGGATCCCATTTTTAGACTCCATGTGCTTTCCTTTTGCCAATTTCCCATATGGAACCAAATTTTTCTTGTACTTTATGAACAAGATAAAAGCAAAATAAATTGCATTATGTAGGAGAGATCTCAAATTTAAGATTGGAATATGGACTACTTTTTAAATATGGAACTATTCAATGCTAATACATGTTAATTAGGCAAATGATCTTCGCATATTTAGTGTAGACTAAAATTAAGATACATCATTTGTCTTGCATATATTAATATTATATCAATGGATGTTAATGTAGTTCATGTCAAGGATAAGGCTAAGGAATAACAACTCACCATTTCAATTTAAATTGATAACCGATTTGTATGTTTATCCTCTATCTTGGCAGCTCATTTTCTTATTATTTTCTGTTGTAACTATAAGCTAGTTTCACTCCTAGATTTTTGTTATTTTTTGTATATATACACAGCTATTTTCAGTCAATAAAAATAAGAGTCTAAGTTATAAATTATATCCTTATAGTTCAAAGATGGACCAGGAAAAATCTAAAGCCGTGCGTTCTGTAAAATTATAGGTTTTTAATTTTTTATTTTTTAAAATTTAAAATTATTTCCAATTTTTGTTATATATTTTTAAAAAAAAATTGTTTTTATATATCTAAAAACTGTATTATACTTTTTTAATTATTCAAATATATTTTTTAATTATTCATAAATATGATGATAATGATTTTAGCGGTGGCAGCGATGGAAGCAATGGGGTGGCAGTGGTAATGGCAGCGACAATAGGGATGATAGCAGTAGTGGCAGTGGCGGTGTAGTGGTGACAATGGCTGCGGTGTGGTAGTGGTGACAGTGGCTGTGTAGTGACAATAGCAATAATAGTAGTAGCGGTAGCAGTGGTGGTGGTGGTCTAATAATGGTAGCGACAGCAATATGGTGATGGCGGTAGTCTGGTGGTGGTGGTTGCAGTGTGATGGTGGTGGAGGTAGTTTGGGGGTGGGAGCGACGGCGATAGTAGTGATAATGGTAGCGATCTGATGGCAGCAGCGGCGGTGGTAGCTGACGACGGTCCAATGGTGGTGGTAGCTATGGCAGCAGTTGTGGTATTAGCGGTGGTGTTAATGAGAATAAAGTAATTAAATTATTGATAAAAATAAAAACATAAAAATCACATTTTGAAGATTTTTAATTTTTATTTTTGATGTGAAAATCATTTCTTTAAATTTTAGCAAAAACTAAAATGAAAAAAAATCTGTCGAACGAGTTTTGTTTTTATCTTTAAGAAAAAGAAAACCAAAAATTAAAAACAAAATCCTTCCTGATAACCACAGAAATTACATCTCTAAAGGCCTAGCCATTTCGGCCCAACGGTGTTTTAGACGGTCCAAATCTGCTAACAGGAAAGAATGGCGTGAGCTAGAAGATAACACGGAAAAGCGTGATGTCCGATCGGACTGATGGGACGTTTTGTTCTGTCAGCCCACTGGCACAAGCCAACGCCTACACCGTTCACCTTCTTCCAGTCACGTCGCCGCTCACCTACTCTGATTGAAGGTTATCATCTCCCCAAGGTACTCAAGTATCCCTCCCTCAAAAGATCTCTTATAAATAGCCAAAAACACGATGGCACCAGGTATTAAACTCTAGAGACTCTATCTCTCCTTTTAGCTCTTACTCCCAAGTCACTGACTTAAGTTTTGGAGTGCTAATGCCTGGGTCCGACTGGGCACTCCGTTTTTTGCTAGTCCTTCCTTCCATCTAGCCTTTGAAATGCCAACTGCTCTTCTTGCAAGATAAAGCATTTCTAGCTTTATCATTTGGTGTTTTCATTGAGAGACATGGCAGACTCAAGATCTTACGAGAATGTAATTCATCGAGATCGTAGTCGCGGTAACCAGGATAGATTTAAAGCTCCAAGGCAAAGGAAAAGATCCTTCAGAACGTTACCTAGAGGGAGTCCCCTCCTAGATCTCGATGATATGATGGCGCAGCAGCAGGACAACGCCCCTATTACTGTAGGTAACATGTGTGTTGTACTTAATCACCTTACTGAGAGCATGGTACAAGCCCTGGAAATCGAAAACATGCCCAGAGTTCTCAAAGACGGTCAAGAAAGGGACCTGATGGCAGAAAGTTTTGAAAGAAGAAAAAACAAGGGGCTCTCCCTAAGAGAGCCAAGCGCTCCTTATGGAAAAAAGGCGAGTGTAAAAACTGCAAACAGACGTGATAAAGGCAAAGAAATGATGTTTTCAAGCAGAGATGTTTCTCATACCTCCAGTAGATTGTACGCTTCATATTTTGATGAACAGGAAGAATGTGTGCCTAGTCGTGCTTGCTTCCAAAGGAAAAAAGGAGAGTTCACTCCTGTGGCGACGAGCAATGAGGATGAACGGTTCGAACAAAAACTAAAAAGGTTTGGCTTGGCAAAGTCAAAGAGAGAGATGCTGGGGAGGAACGCTTACAACGTTAGCTCCCCTTTTTGCAAAGAAATTCTGGAGTCCGAGCTGCCTCCCAAATGGAGAGACGTGGTGATGGACAAATATACAGGTAAAACAGACCCTACCACTCACCTTGTAGAATTTTTTACTAAAGTGCAGGTCTATACTTTTGATGAGAGGATCGCCTGTAGAGTCTTTCCGACCACTTTAGGAGGAGCCACCTTGAAATGGTTCCTCGGACTCCCCCTGCATCAATTGCCTCCTTCCAACAGCTCAAGGAATCGTTCGGAGTGCGATTCCATGCGCGAACGCACACATCAAAGTCAGCCAATGACCTGTGCAACCTCTACCAGAGAACTAACGAAAGTCTCAGAGATTACATTGTTTGCTTTCAAGATGCAATGCTAGAAACGGGGAACGTAAGCGTGGGTTCGACATCCAGGGCCTTAGCAAAGGAAATCGCAGACCGTCCATTTGTTGAATTACTAATTACGAAGCCACCAGGTAGTTTTTCCGACTTAATGGACAGAGTCAGGCGACGCATACAATTAGATGATGCTCTTAGAATAGGTGACATCGGGGAGACCAGCGTAATGGATAGGTTGCGATACATGGATGATCGACTATTCAAGAAAACCCCTGTACCCGATCGAGTTGAGGAGAAGCCGAAATATTCGGTCTTCTCAAGAATTTCAAAGAGGAGAAACGGGAATGAAAGGGATAAACCCGACCGCCGCGATAATCGATCGGCTGGGATTTTTACCCCTACTAGCATTGATTCTCCACGAATGCCATTGATCGCCAAGAGAAAGCATGGGAAACCCGATTGACCCAAAGTGGTCAAGGAGGGGGAAAAGCAGTGGAGGCTGCGACAAAAGTCGTGAACTATTTCGCGAAGAGGTCAACAAAAGCCACAGCAAATTAGGTGCAATTGTTGCAATTTGTACTGAGTGAGAATATTCTCTCACCCTCCTGTAACAAATACTGAAATATTAGTCTATCTTAATATCATTTGTTTTGTCGTCTAAAGATGTATTCTTCAAGTAACAGCAAAAAAAAAAAAGAAGAAGAAAAGAAGCGAAGAAAGCTGCAACATGCAAAAGCTGTTGAAAATCCCAATGCTGCGACATACACAAAACGAATGTCTCTATAAAGTGGGAACAAATTAAGAACAAAAGGTACGTGTTTAAATTCCATAAATTTAATAATTATTATTCGAAAAAGCTTATCTATTTTTTAGCAAATAGATCCCTTAATTCGAATCACTTTGCTATCGGGATGATTGTTAACGCCATCGCCAAGATTGCCACTGCCAAGAGCGGGTAAGATGAACATCCATCGCCAAGAGCGGATCGGATGAATGTTAACGTCGTCGCCAAGATCGCCACCGCCAAGAACGGGTAAGATGAACATCCATCCCCAGGAGCGAATCGAATGATTGTTAACGCCATCGCCAAGATCGCCACCGCCAAGAGCGGATAAGATGAACATCCATCCCCAGGAGCGGATCGGATGATTGTTAACGCCATCGCAGAGATTGCCACCGCCAAGAGCGAATAAGATGAACATCCTCCCCAGGAGGATCAGGTGGTTATTAGTACCACCATCAGGATGGCGTAGACAGCTATATAAATAAGTTAATCGGTAACTTTCTCGACATTCACAAACCTTCGACTTTGAAGATCAAATTACGTGAAGGGAAGCTAAATAATGATAATACCAAATGAACCTTAAGGTCGGCTTGTTAAAAGCCTGCAAAGAAGCCTTAAGGAGATTGGAGAAGAAAGCCATAACACCTAAGCTCCAGCACTAAAGCTCGATATCCATCCCGAGCGTGAAATAAGAAAGCTCTCCCCGCATATGCATTTTGGGGCAGGTCCCCAGGAATAAAATCGTGAGGGCTCCAGCCCAAAACAGACAATATATGCAGGGCCCGACCAAATCCTCCTCCCCGATTGGATCCTCCTACCATCGAAAATGCAATAAAAGATCTCCTACCGATCAGTTAGCTAGCGATCCATCATTTTGTTGACAGAATCATAATATATTATCGACACAATGAAATAGTTGGTGACAGAATTATGCATTCCAATGTTGAACAAAATCACACTGAAATTCAGGGAGTATTTTTCTCGTAACAATTTTGTACATTTATCACGAATGATGTACACAATTCCCTCTAGTCAACTTAATATTCCCTTGGCCGACTTTATAATGATTGATTATTGAATTGAGAATTGCAGTTCACAGACGCGGCTAAGAGGAAACTTCATTATTGTATATGGTTAATTTTTACAAAATGGAGACAAAATTATTTACAGCAAAAGCTACGTTTCTATACATAGAGGGAAAAATGGGCGAGACATTCGGCTTGGGAAAAGCACCTGCTGGCTTCGTATTTTCCCTCTAGGCAGAAAGTCCTCCTCTGAATTGCTTCCTCTGTGCTAGCTCCTTCTCCAAAATAGCATGTAATGAATCTCGCTCGGACCTAATTTAGGAACATTCAGCAGAAAAACAAGTTACATTCCTTTGGAGATGGCACACCTCCTCTTGATGAGCTTTTAAACTCTAAGAAATACGGGCGAACTCTTGTTTCATCCTCTCAATCTCCGATCGAGCCAACAAAAACTCCTCTCTTGCTGAATCATATTTGGCCTCTGCCTCCTTCCTAGCTCGATCGGAATCTTCCCATTTCTTTTTGCAAAGATTAGCCACGCCGTGCAAATGCAAATTCCTTTTTATCAACTGAAAGTTAGACGAATAAAAGGTTGAGGAATCAAGAGGATAGGGTATCACAAGGCGAATGTCTGTTCAGGAATGAATATTTTGAAAAATACCTCCAGGCTTTGCCTTTGAAAAAAGCTATGTTCTTGAGATAACCAGTCAATATTTTCTATCGCCATGAAATCATCCTCTTGAAGCAGGCCTTGGCACAAATAATTGGCGACTGCCCTATCATCAATAGACCATCCTTTGCTGAATTGGCTTTTTAAAACTTCTCCCAATGACACAGCACGACCACCAAAAGCCCTCGCAGTAGCACTCTTCTGAGACTCATCTCGAAGAGGCTCCTTGTCCTTGACAACAAACCTAACACCTGCGATAGCTGCTAACTCCATAGTTTCTCCTCTAGCCCCATCCTCAATTTTCTCCTTGGCAATTTCATCTCTCTTGGCAGTTTCACCCCTTAAGGGCACACTGACTTCAACTAACCTTGTATGAGGCATCGAAATAGATTGGTCAGGGTAGGAGGTTGAAAGTTGACGAAAGGCACAGATGCCTGCGCTTCTGAGTGAAATGCAAGCTTTCTCTTTCTGGATTTCTTCTCTTCTCTAGCTGCACGGTTTGCTTCCATATTTGCTTTAGCCCGGTCGGCCAGCCGTTTGACAAAATCGTCTCCCTCAGTCATCGCACCTACCACTACGTTGTAAAAATAAAAAGATAAGTACTCCATCATAAACTTACAAATCACGACTATTAATATGCATTTAGCTTCGACACTTCCAATCCGCGTCAATATATATGCCAGGGTTCGAGGATCCGACCAAAATACCAAAAAGAGAGATTAAAGTCATATAGTCTTCTATGTCTCCAACATCAATCTTTGCTAATATCAATCGAGATACTGGTTCATCAGAAACAGTAAATACATCCAATCATATTATCCATAACAGGCTCTCCGATCACGCCTTATGAGAAGATAAGGCAGTAAACAAAAAAAAATTAAATCAATCAATCAACATCAAAATCAATCAGGGGCAATCCCAGAAAATGTAATGAATTACAAGTTCAAAAAACATTAAGGGATTTGCTATCACCGATGTCCTCCCCCATGTGAATTCCATAGGGCAGAATGTGATTCCTTGTTTGAAGTTACTTGGGCAATTTGATCTTCGAATCTTCGAAATATGCAGCAATTTTCTATGTGGGAAAGAATAAAAAACGAATCTATGAAGAAAATCCAATAGAATCCTGATAGGAATTATGGAAAAAGGGCGTAAAAATTGCCTATTTATAGCCACACAACTTCTGGAAGTATCCAAGCACCTCAAAAAGTTGTATATGCCTTTAAATCATCATGATGGTTTCAGAAAAAAAGGCGTCACCTTCGAGATCCGTGCTGACAATAAATGTGTAATAGTTGATGTAAAAAGATGCGACCTATCGAATGCAGACCAATTTGAAAATATCCGCCAAAAGGTCCCCAGCCGATGGATTGACCATGAAGCGACAAAATTGGGAAGCTCACCATCAAGTTAGGAGAACCTCTTAAGAAATCTCCAGAATACCTATAAAATCAGAACCCTTGGCGTCCCAAGCAACAGGAATACCGAAACAACCAAGAGTCATTAAGCGCAGCTGTTTATACCTAGCAAAGAGAATGTTTTCCATCTCTCATACCTCTAAGACAAGGTACGTTTCTTTATTTGTTTCTAGACTTTGTTCTCATGTGCAGGACGATTGTTTTATTCTACCTCAGCCAACCAAAATTTTCAACTGGCGAATAATCCAATGCCAATCGGTACTGCTAGTGATAAAGTACGAAGCCAGATGTCCCGTCGATTGGATAGATAAGCAGTTCATCATCTCCGATTGATTAAAATGTCTTTGGGAAAAATGGACTCTATAAAGAGCTGTGAGCTTCACCCGATCGGAAAACAGCTATCAAATCGACTAGAATTAATGCAATCAAAGCTATGGGTAGTCAAAGCTCATTTGCTTATGAAAATCGGTCCTCCTGTCAAAATCGACTATTCATACCGGGTTAAAGACTCCAATCACCAAACCCTTGTATCAACGATGGAATAGTGTAAGGACTGAAAGGTCATTCGCCATGCATAACTCTCCCGCGCATGATGGATTATGCGACATTCGGGTCAAATCAAAATATCGAAAGTTGTCCATTTTGTATAAGCGGCAATTATAGAATGCGACTTTCACTCGAACGGAAGACTTATTTCTAACATCCGGTAGGACTAAGTGATCACCAACCAAAGGTTGTTGGGTGCTAAAATACTCAACAAACCCATCTGAATTCAGGAAGTGTTATCACTTAATATTTAAATTTGTGCATTCTCCACATAAAATCTTCATACATTGACAATAATATTTCTTCATATTAGTTACATTGGTGACAAATATCGCCCAAGATGAAAATTACAGCACAAAGACATACCCGAAAGATAAATTAACTTCCACACATAAAAAAAGGGAAAACAAAGCTAAGCTGGCTTATCATGTTTTAACAACATCACCAAGTTCGATTAATCAAAAGGCGGCAAAATCCGACCCCGACCACACCAGACATGACGACAGTCTTGACGATGCTGGTCAACCTTACATCGGCCTCACTTGGCTGACCGGCAATGAAATAGCAAAATTTGCACAGAATCTGGCCAAGATCACAGTATAAAGTTGAAGCACACTAAAAGAGGTATGGTCAGAAAATTGTTTTGGCTCCCCATGAGGAAGGGCAAATCTCATGGTATCTGATTGCTGTAACCACACCTTCAAGCACCGAATGAATGGTCCGCTATTCTCATCTCCAGATGTTCTCCTATTCTTCGCCATAGAACTTGGTTGAACTGTTACAGATACCTTTGTGAGAAGATCATATTGTAAAGGAATTTCAATCACTTTCCCTTCCTTGAGTTTTGAAGGACAAGCTATGAGCCCATGACCTTCGTAAGCTTTTGAAAAGTGCCAACCTACAGACTCTGTATGATCTTATACCATCTCTAATAAAAAAGAAGAAGAAGCGGAAAGTATTTTGTATAGCGATTTGACTCGGTTAATCTCACCAAAGAAGCATGACAGGAGCTTCGCACCCCTGCTAGGGATGATTAAAGAATGAGACGAAACCATCTTAAAGCCATCTTTTTATACAGACTCCAAGCTTCTGGAATCCTTTAAACGTTCCTTTGAGCAGTCGCCACACGTTTCCAATTAATGAGAACGCATGGCGAAGAACGAAGCGTTACCTCTAACGCGTGAGCAAGCATTGAATGCACACCAAAAAATGAAGCGTCGCCTTCGATACACGTGCAAGCATTAAATGCGTAATGGTTGTCCAAAATTGGCGAGTATGACTTCTCAAATTGGGCGTTTCTAGAAAACTCGAAAATCTCTCCAATATAACCAAGTATGCATCTCGTCCAATCGGACCTGTTTTGGGGGGGACAAATGACAACCATAGAAATTACATCTCTAAAGGCCTAACCATTTCATCCCAACGGTATTTTAGACGGCCCAAATTTGCTAACAGGAAAGAGTGGCATGAGCTAGAAGATAACACAGGGAAGCGTGCTGTCCGATCGGACTGATGGGACGTCTTGTCCTGTCAGCCCACTGACACAAGCCAATGCCTACACTCTCCACCTGCTTCCAGTGATATCGCCGCTTACCTACTCTGGGCGACGGTTATTATCTCCCCAAGGTACTCAAGTACCCCTCCCCCAAAAAATCTCCTATAAATAGCCAAAAACATGATGGCTCCAGGCATTGAACTCTAGAGACTCTATCTCTCCTTTTAGCTCTTACTCTCAAGTCACTGACTTAAGCTTCGGAGTGCTAACGCCTGAGTCCGATCGGGCACTCCGTTTTTTGCAGGTCTTTCCTTCCATCTAGCATTCGAACTGCCAACTGCTCTTCTTACAAGATAAAACATTTCTAGCTTTATCACTTTCCAAACGCATTCTAAATTTTAAATTTTTCTTTTCCCTGAAAAAAAAGAGCATTTTGTATTTTATTATTCTCTCACCATTAAAAAAATTAATAAGAATTAAAATATCTAAACTTATTTTAGCAATCTCAACTCCTTAATTTTTTTGGTCTAACACATATGTTGCTATTCTAACTGGGCACTTTTTTTGTGTTGAGCTTTCCAAATTTTGCTATGGATCACTTAGCCATCTAAATACATCTAAATTATTATTTTTTGCATGTAATTATCCCTAACTTCCTACATTTAGGAAATTGTGTGTGAAATACCTTGAATAAGGTGAAATTATTTTAAACATATATAAAAGTTTTGGAATGAAATACAGTGTACTCGGATCTAAATCATTATATCAAATTGATATTTACGATCCGATTGTCTAAATTTACTTGCATTACATTTGATTACGCATTATATTACTATTCGAAATTTTTTAATTACTCCAGTTTTTTTTTAATTAACCTTATCTTTTACCCTTTTTTTTTCTCTCTATTCCTCTTGAGTTATCTTTCCTTGGAAAATTTTTTCTTAGAGACACATGCCCAAGTTTTGATTATTCAAATCCCCAATGTTATTAAAACTTAATCGAATAAAGAATCAGAAAGCTAAATGATTCATTATTAGACTGGTTGATTCATTATTAGACTGGTTCATTGGGATTCAACCAAATTTTTTTTAAAATAATATTATTTTTTAAGTTTTATATAAATATTATGAAAATATTACTATATAAAAAATTAAAAATAATTTATAAAAATATATTTATTATCAAACAATAATAATAAGATAATATTTTCAAGTCATTCAGTTTTTATAATAAAAATTTAAGATAAATATAATAAAAAATTATAAATTTTTAAAGAAGTCAAATATAAATTATAATTTTATTTTATTCATATAAAATTCATCAAAATTGCTTAAATTTTAATTATTTTATATTTATATTTATATTTTATTCTTTTCCAAAAAAAATATTATTGTATGGATATTTTGAATGAATTGTGATTTTTTTAAATTCAAACTGGTTTATTGTGATTTACCCATTTTTCGGTTTTAGTCCGATTTAATCGATTTTCTATCGGTTCAAAATGATTTCTTTTAGTTTTTAGTCAATTTAGTATTTTACATTGAACTGATCGAAACAGCTGATGATTTGCGATTAAAACCGGTCTGATCTGATTTTAATTACATTACAAATCCCTGATATGCGAAGGAAATTGAAAATTTTTATCAAAAAAAAGTTCCAATAGTTTTATCAACAAAGTTTAGAGATGTTAGGAGTTGACTTCATCTTTTGTTTTGTTTTGTTTTCTTTTTTTTTTTTTTTTTGTGTAAGAGGGTGCGATGTTAGTATCCAAAAATCATCATTGCAATTCTAAAAGTAATTAATAGTTTAATATTAGTGACTCGAAAGCTTATTGCTATATGAAGTGAAGAAAAGTTATGTTATCCATCCTTACGGTTAGACCTGGTCATGGCCAGCCTCAGGCCGGATTTTGTGGTTTTTTAAACATTTTTAACGTTAAAACTCGTTACATTGTCCAAATCTACTTATATTTACAATACTCATTATAATTATAATTATAATTATAATTATTCATGTGTATTTTAACAATTTCTTAACCATTAAATACCAGTACTATTTTAAAATATAAGGCATGATTTATATTGGTAAAATTCATCAAATACAATTTTTGCACAGCACTTAAGGATGACAGCGGGTTAAATATTTTTAGATATCCGATTTGATAGGATCCTAATAGAACGGGTTTGAACGAGTTCGGATATTAATTTTTACTATTTGTGTCCGGGTTTGAATTTATATCTCTAGCACCCAATATCTGAACTTGTTTATAATTATCAATTAATAAAAATTATATTTATGCTTCTATATTATTTATAATTTTTAATTTATTTTATTATATTAGAGTATAATCTATATTTATAAATTATGTAATACACATTTTATTAATTAAAATCTGCACTAATATTAAATATATTTAATTAAATATATCATAATTTAATTAAAATGTATATGTTAATTGCTTTTCAAGTATTTTCGAATAACGATAAAGGGGTTTGAAAACGGATACAATTGCGTGAGAATTGGATTCAATTATAGTGATTTTCGCGGGTACTCTATCCATTACCATTCCTAACAACACTCAATATTTGCAATAATAGATTAGAAGGACTTTTTCGTCATACAAATTAAAGTTGGATGATCTTTTATCTTACAAATTGAAAATATGTGACTTTATTATTATAAGATTTATAGTTGAATGATCAATTGTGCAAATTACCCTCCAATCTAATTTACCCTAAATTTTTAGAGGAAAGTTCTTATTTAGACTCAAGTTTAGATGAGTATCCATAAGTCTGCCAAATGTTACAGATCGATCTGAGTTTGTTGTTTGCAGTAAAAATTAATTATTGGGGTGTCATGCCTGACGTAGAAAAGCATTTTAAATTTAAATTTGAAAGCTATAAATACCACAAAAGTTTGAAAATAGTAAGGAAATTTTAAGCATTAATGCCTCCTTGTATTAAATGGAATTGAATTATGTGGCAGGTGAAAAAAAAAAAATGAGAAGAAGGGGACTGGAGCAGAAACCATTTGACAACCCTGCGGACTGTGATTTGAACCTAAAGAAAAAGATGGGCCCCGACCGACTTTAAACCCCACGATATACGAGGCAGCCCCACTTGCTGCCAATTCAAATCTCAGGTGTTGATTTTCCCAGCGTAAATTTTGGCCGTGCGATAGTTCTGACACATCTCCAGAAATCCAACAGTCTACGTTTAAATCTGAAGCATGTTGATTCATCGAATTTTGAATGCTACCGCGGGGAATTATTAACTACCCCATCGGTGTTTTTTGTTAGTAGTCAAAACCTCGGTACCCCCCAGCATGTGCCCAGAGATAAGAATGTTTAGAATGTTTTCTTCCCAACTTTTATCTCTCTAACTGCTCCTGCTTATGGATTTAATTACGATATTACCCCTTTTCATTTTCTTTTTTTTTTTTAAGATTAAATATACTAAATTTGCGGAAGGTGAATCATGTAAAGAAAAATTGCTTCACTTTCAGTTCAAAAATAGTGTTGCCCAAAAATATATTAGAATATATTATCATAATATTATTATGTTACATTTTTAGGTAAAAGATTAATTATTAACCGAAAGAGAGCATTTGCATATAAAATAAATAAATTATATTAGATTTTTTTTAAAAGTGTAAAGATAATTTTACTCTTTCACCCTTAACAAAACTAAAAAAAATGCTTGTTGCAATTTTTAATGGCTCTTTTATTTTCAATCTTAAATGGCAATTTTCAAATTTTAAAGGACTATAATTATAGAGAATTAATAAAATGATATTTATAAATATTTTATAGAATTAATGTTAATTAATAATATTTTTTATTAGTCTAAGAAGCTCCACATTAAGTGAAATGAAGAGAATATTTATCCTATCAAATTGTCACTTTTTACATAAATTATCAATATTAAGATAATTATTAATTTTGTTAATTTTTATAAAAATATATATTGAATAGACTAAAATATCTCTTTCTTAATTTAAGCTATCATAATAAAAATTGTAGAAAATGAAATTTTAATTAAATTATTAAATATTTTGTTGATATTATATGAAAAGAAAAGTTGAAAGTATAAATTAAAATACATCCCTTCTAATTTAAGTTATTGTAGTAAAGTGTATAAAAAAATTGAAATATTTATTAAATTATTAAATATTTTATTGATATTATATGATGGGTAAAATTAAAAAAATATATAAATTAAATACTAAAAAATGACAATACAATGGTACGGACGAAATAATATTTATCAAAAGGTAAAAGCAGTAGCTAACAGATTCAACATATCCCCTCAATAAAGTATTCATGCAATTGCAAAGACTGAGACATGAATAAAAAATGAAAACTAAATAAACTTACTCCTACTATACTATTAATTATGGAAAAATGGCATATTCGTGAATATCTGATATTTAGAAGACCTTTGTATAGCAATTTGAAAAATCTTCCATGACGTTCCTTTCTTCACGTCTGCACATACATATTTTATTAATATTTTAAAACATAGCTTACAGCAAAGAGAGCGCCTTTCGTCCATAGAACACCAAACGGCCTTCCCCTCACACACTTCATCTCTCTGTTTTCTGACTTTGAACTCTCACCATTTCCTATTTTCTTCGATAAGTTTCACAATCTGCTTCCGGTTGTTTTTCTTTAATTTTCCACCATTTATAAATATTATTTCTCATGGATTTCTGCATTGCCTTGATCAGAATTTTCTGTTTTTGATGTATTTTTTTTCCAGATCTGTAGCTCCTCCTCCTCTATCTTGGCCAGTTTTTATCAGCTCCTACTCTTATCAATAACGAATAGTTGATTGATGATCCGTGATCATCATCTTTAAACTAGAGACGACCTTTGCAGGGTTACTTATGAACTGAGCTAACAAATTAAACTAGCAGAACAAGAGGTTTAAAGATGGTGACGAAAGAGAAAGATGAAGAGCTGGCGCTTTTCCTCCAGATGCGGAGACGAGAGAAGGAGAAGTCCGATGGCCTTGACGTTTCTTTAGGTACTAAGCGGCGTCCTTCGTTTGCCGCGATTAGATATTCTTGTTTTAGTTTTGATTTTTGAGTTGTTTGATTATGCAGGAACAAATCATCCTGGAGGTTCGCCGGTATCAAAGATAGTGTCCTCTGTTCCTGCCCGGAAAACCGCTGCTGAAAAGTTTTTGGATTCAGTGAATGACAAATCTGATTATGATTGGTAATGTCTTGGACTATCCCTGGTTTGGAAGTGGTTAATTGTTACTTCTAAATTACTTTTTAATTTTAATTCCCTCTTAATCGATCATAGGCTAAACCTCAAGAAATATGATGTCAATGTAGTTGATTATTGCTTATTTTTTGAGTTTAAGTCAAGGAAAATACTGGTAACGATCATTATCTTTTGATTCCGATGCTAACTTTAATGTAACTTATGCGCTATGTAATTAAATGTCTTCAAAAGTTCAATGCTAGTTTAAATTTTTAGAGATAAATAAATGCGGCATTTTGTTTGAACTGCACGCATTTATTAGCTATTGATTGTTTTCAGTTGCGAAGAAGTTAGTGAATCATGCCAAGATGTAGGATTAGTTTTCTTCTTTCAGTTGGAGGAAATTTATTATAGCCGTATATTTGGGCATTTTCTATGATGATCTTTCCTTCTTGACTGACATTATCTGGTAACCGGAGATAGCTTGACGAGGAATGGTTAGTCTATGACCTGAGATATCAGTAACATTGGTGATTTTAGGTATCATGATTGCGCTGGTGTCTGTTATGCTATTGTTTTGGCAAAGCTAAATCAGAAGAACTCGAGTTCAAGTCGATCATGAAGGGGATAATTTTATCTGCAGAGAAATTAAGTGATAAATTTTTAAACAAATTCTTGTATTTTCTTTTTTTCCCTTGGACACGGGGAGGAAACAGCTCTAGGCCCTACAAACAGCTCTAGGCACTACAACTTACGAGAACAAGCAGCAACAGCTTGGTCATTGAAAGTTGCTGGCTAAGATCTTGAGGTTGAAGAAATGCGCACACATGGGCAATGAGTTTGTCACATAGAGGACATAAAGTGATGTATCGATAAGTAGTTTCTTGGCCTCTTAATATAAAAGTCTTCCATAGCTTAATACTATAACCTTTTATATTTTTCAACTATTGTAAGAGTATATACTCATTCAATTTCTAGGATAATGCTGGTATCTTGTCTCTTTGATTGCATAAACCACTAGCTTTTATCTGATATACATTAAACTTTTCCACTAACGCTTTTAGATCAATAAAAGTTCCATATTTTTCATGTTCTAAAACTAGATCTTTTGGTTTTTCGCACTTCTTTTGTTTTCTGTAATTGATTATGATATTTGTCTTTGCAACAAGGCATCTATCAAACTTTTCCTTATTTTTAGCCCTCTTTTAGTGTTCACTTGATCCCTTGTTTTGGTTTTGTTTTTCTCTTTTCTTTGCATTCTTATATAGTCAATATAGCCTTAAGTTTCCCATCTACTAAGAACATAGACTCACAGTTGACTCCATGAAGCACAAAGAGTACCATTTTCTGATATATCTTACATTAAAATGAACATCATCAGCGGAAAGTTATTTGCAAATTTCTTCGTTGATTTGGGAACATCTGAAAATCGGTGCCCTAGGCTTTGATAATGAAATTTGTTTGAGTTTAATTAACGCTGTCAAAGATTACGGACATTCATACTTGGATGATGCATTGGACCCCCTCTGCAATTGCTGTATACTAAACTGTTACTAATTATAGTCCTGATGTCTGGTAAAGAGTGTGTTTTGGGTGAGTGTTAATAAGAGATCTCCTGCAATCAGGCTTCTTACACCACCCAGGACCCCACTTGTGGAGACGGAAGCACAGAAAATTGTAACGAATCAAAATGGGATGCCCAATGCTCGTCTCCTTGCTCTGAAGTCCAGGGTAAGAATGCTATAATTTTGATTTCAAATGAGTTCAAGCTTCCTTTAAATGATTAGCCTAGTAAAATATACAGTTGTTTCTGTTTATTGGACTTTCTTTCTTAAGCTGCAACATCCTCTACACTCTAAATTTTGAGGAATATATGAGATCCGTATATATTTTGCAAAAATTAATTTTTTCTTGGTGTTGCAGCTGACAAGTGTCCAGGAAGAGCCTCCGTCGAGGACTAGTACAGTGACTAAACGAACGCTGCCCTCTGCATTGAACTCTTCCAATAGCAATAACAGACGGGCCTCCGCATCCAGGGGACCAACATCTGCTACCAGACCTGCAACACCTAACGGGCGGCCAACTTTACATACAATTGCTAAACCTTCAAGACCTTCCACTCCTACTTCACGGGCTACCCTCCCTTCTTCTAAGCCTGCTGGTCCTCCTGTAAGATCATCAACTCCTACAAGAACCCTTAAACGCTCCTCAACACCAACTGCCAGACCGTCAGTTCCAGCTTCCAAGTCAACAGCAAGATCGTCAACTCCAACCCGCCAGATATCAACTCCTTCCGCTGCACCTAGTGTGGCTGCTGCTGCTGGAGGTCGGTCTTCTTCAGTGACAAAGTCTGCTTCCACAACATTGAAAAATCCAGTGCCATCACGTGGCAGTTCGCCTACCGTAAAGTCTAGGCCCTGGAAACCTAATGAGATGCCTGGTTTCTCTCTCGATGCTCCATCAAATTTGAGAACATCATTGCCGGAAAGGCCAGCTTCAGCCTCAAGGGATAGGCCTGGTGGCTCAAATGCTCGATCTACTTGCATTGAGACTGGTTCCAAAGGAAGACCAAGACAGCAATCCTGCTCTCCTGCTAGAAGGACTTCAAAGAGTGGTGGAAATGGTAGTCGTATCTCCATTCCCTCTAAGAGCAGAATACAAACCAATGGCAGTGATGATGTGAACCCTGTGCTCATGGGAACCAAAATGGTTGAAAGAGTAGTTAATATGAGGAAGCTGGCACCACCAAAGCAAGACGACCACCACTCTACCTATAATAATTCGGGTGGGAAGTCATCGTCCCTCGATAGCTCAGGTTTTGGTAGATCACTCTCAAAGAAATCTCTGGATATGGCTTTGAGACATATGGTATGGATCTCTATTTTATTTTACTGAATTTCATGCTAAACAAATGTTACCACAGTGGAACTGTTTGGTTGTTTAAAACTGTTTAGCATATATAATTGTCTCCTATTTGAATCCCGAGTTTTGATGATAAAATGTCCACCCTGCAATTTAGGGGTCAGAATTATTATTATTTTTTTATTCTAATTTATTTTGGAGATATGATAATTGATTGAGTTAGTTTATTGTGCAGATGAGTATTTTTCATGTTGCACATGAAACAATGGCTAATTCAAGTGTTTCTTATCATCAGGATATAAGACGAAGCGTTTCAGGTAATCTACGGCCACTTACCAGCATTCCTGCGTCTTCTGTGTATAGTGTGAGGTCGGGAGGATCTACCAAAAGCAAGACAAATAGTGTTTTGGACTCTCCTCTTACCACAACCAGCAATGCAAGCTCAGAGCCAAGTGTGAACAACTCCCCTTTCGTTGATGGGATAGAAATGGAATTTAATGAGTATGGAAGTGAGAGAGGAAATTTCTCCCCAATCAGTCAGTCAGGTAAGTGAAATATGAAGGAATGGATGGCCACTATGCAGTTTAGTATAATCGTCTGAAAGAATGCTTTCAATGGGTTGTCAAAACAATCGCATGGAAACATTTGATGGGCCATCCCTTGATTCAACTTTTGTACTAATACAAACTGCACTGAAGATCTCCTTCAGCCTATAAATTCGTATGGAAATTTATTGCTGAAATGCACTTTTACTTGTGAATCGGTGTGTTTTTTTTTTTTTTTTGGATACACAAGAGTGAGCCTTTGCTCAAAAAGGAAACTGAGGCACATAGAAAATGCCAGATAAATCATGAAGTAATCAAGAACTTAAGGCAAACATGTACTATATATATATATATTAATAAAAACATATACTATATTTGAATGCGAAAAAATATACACTACAATATTGATGATAGGTTTTGAAGTGGAGCTCAGTCGGATTTGTATATCTTCGAGCTTGGGCTGGGCTGGGCTTGTTATTGTAATGATAAAGCCCGAATCCACATAAGTCCATAAAAAATATAAAATATTTTATCAAACTCAGGCCCAAAAAATTTGGACCCCCAATTTCGCCAGGCCCGGCTGCCTATTCCAAGAACAATTCCTAAATTAATTTAACATACTTCTAAATAATTTCAAAAAGATGGTACAAATTTGAATTATAAATTGATAAAATGCTCTAAACTTAAATTATCAAAAGTATAAAAAAAAAAAAAAAGGTTTTTTCATGCTTTTGTCCCCTGATTAAGGAGGGTGCATTTTTTAATGACATGCGGTGTGGGTTAGGTAGAATAAATCCGCAATTAACCACCAAAATTCAATTTTCAAAAAAAAAAATCAAATTCACTCTTTGGTAGGCAGTTTTTTGAATGGATTTAGGTTGGGCGAGATTTGCATATCTAAATAAATGGTTATTGACGGATCGCTCGATGATCGATCGGTAGGAAATTTTGTCTCGCATTTTCGATGGTGGGAGATCCGATCGGAATGTGGGATAGGAGATAACATCATGTGTTATCACTATTTCTCCTCCCGATAGGTCTATGAGAGTAGAGGTTGTCTGTCGTGCCCTTGGGCTGCGCTTGATCTCACTCCTCTCTCGCTCTCAACGAAAGCACCAAATGATAGATCGTTCGCTGATCGATCAGTAGGAGATCTTGTCTTGCATTTTCGATAATAGGGGATTCGATCGGGGAGGAAGATTTGATCGGGCACTGTAGATATTATTCGTTTTGGACCGGAGCTCTCACGGCTTTATTTATGGGGTGCTGCCTCAAAATGCGTCTACAGGAAAAAAGTATTCATGACCTTATAAGATTCACTTTTAGCTCATCTTTGGCTGATGTGGGATAGGAGATAACATCATATATTATGAGTTTGTAAGTTTGATAGATGGACCAAATAGGCATCAGACCATGATCAGATTTACTTATTAACGCTCATTTCAAGTCCCCCTAGACTTAGGGTCTGTTTTAAAAAATGAAAGTCAGACCTTTTGATTTGATTTGGTGTTTGACTGTTTAAAAATGATTTTTTTTAATACAATTTCTTTTTTTATAAGAATTTTTGTATCTATTTGTATTGAATATATATGAAATTATTATAGTATGGGCAATAATTATTTTATCATTTAATAATAATATTATATTAAATTTGTCATTAAAACATATGAAAAAATTACATCAAATAATAAAAAATATCTTCTTATTATTTTAATTAACAATTTATTTTGATAAAAAAGTAAATAAATTGTGTTACACATCTCAATTGTAATTTTTAATAAAAAGAAAAAAAGAAAATTATTACTATCTTGTGAGAGGAGGCAAGTGTCCCATGTAAAATATATTGATTATGTTGTAAATTAATTAAAAGAAAAATAGAAATAGTAGAATAGAAAATTTTTTTATTATTGATTGTCTATTGAATAACTACAATAGGGTATTTATAGGCAAAAAATATAAGATGTAAACTTCTACTAGAATAGAGAGAATGATGAGTTTGATAGTCATCCAAATATCTCATAATTATCATAACACTTCCCCTTGGATGACTATACACTATGAATATGCCTCATTAAAACCTTACTAAGAAAAACCCAGTGGGATAAAAACTTAGCGAAGGAAAAAGAGTACAATATTCATATGTGCTTCCCCTAAAAAATGAATCAAACTAAATCTTTTAACTGGCGCATTCCAATATAGTACACATGTTTCTTAAAAATTGAACTTGGTAGGGCCTTTGTGAACAAATCTGCCGGATTATCACTTGAGCGAACTTTGCAAACATCGATTTGTCCTTCTTTCAGTAGTTCATGAGTATAGAAGAATTTTGGTGAGATATGTTTTGTTCTATCTCCTTTGATATAGCCACCTTTGAGTTGTAAAATACATGCTGCATTATCCTCATACAATTTTGTTGGCTTTTTCTCTATATAAGATGACTGATGTACAAGAATTCCTTTTGGCAAATATTCAACTTGAAACCCAAGACAAAATTTTGTTTTTCCAAGATCTTTCATTTCAAATTCCTTTTTCAAATATTTTGCAGTAATAGAGATCTCTTCTGGAATCCCCGCTATGTTTAAGTCATCAACATAAACTGCAACTATAGCAAATCCTAAATTTATCTTCCTGATAAAAACGCATGGACAAATTGAATTATTCTCATACCCATTTTTCACTAAGTAATCACTTAGACGATTGTACCACATACGTCCAGATTGCTTTAATCTATACAAAGATCTTTGGAGTTTAATCGAGTACATTTGTCGAGGTTTTGAATTATATGCTTCAGGCATCTTAAATCCTTCAGGGATTTTCATATATATGTCATTATCTAACGATCCATATAAATAAGCTGTCACCACATCCATTAGATGTATATCAAGCCCTTCAGAGGCAGTCAAACCAATCAAAAATCTAAACATGATTGCATCCATGACTGAATAATACGTTTCTTCATAATCTATACCAGGTCTTTGTGAGAAACCTTATGCAACAAGTCATGCTTTGTATCTCACAATTTCATTTAACTCATTTCTTTTACTTACAGACCCATTTATATCTAACTAGTTTGACATCTTCTGGTGTCAAGACTACTGGTCCAAATAATTTTCGTTTAGCTAAAGAATCTAGCTCAGCCTGAATTGCCTCTTTTTATTTTGGCCAATCAAGTATTTGTCGACATTCTTCTATAGTTTTAGGCTCAGACTCATCATCATTTGCTATTTCAGAAGTAATTGCATATGCAAATACATAATTTTATCTCTTTCTAACATATTTCTAGTTTTCAATGAGATCTCATAATTTGTCGGTACCGAAACCACTTCTAGGGTCGCTTCTCTAGAAATATGTAGTTATGTATTTGATTTGTTTCTGGCCTCTTCAGGAGGATCAATTGAATGATTTTTTATTTTT
This sequence comes from Excoecaria agallocha, assembly GCA_037975025.1. NCBI lineage: Eukaryota > Viridiplantae > Streptophyta > Magnoliopsida > Malpighiales > Euphorbiaceae > Excoecaria > Excoecaria agallocha. The sequence goes on along the minus strand of CM075806.1, from coordinate 56,069,944 downwards.
CTCTTCTTTCGAGGAACCATATCTTTTGCACCAATAGGTCTACCACGCTTCTGGCATGAACTAGACTCATTTGTTGTTATACCCCCAAGATGTCCTACAGGGACATCATTTGTCGTGCAGAGGCATTTGCAGCTGGAATGATTTGGTGACCTTTTGGGTGTCTATAAAGATATTGGATAGCTAATTTGCAACATTCTATAAATGAATTATTCTTTGAACTTCAAGTTCACATTAATTTGTGCGTGTATCAAATTTGGACAAAGTTGGTGTGTTCCAACTGATTTCTTGAGCTTTTGGCCCATTTTCTTTATCTTCCCCTAATGGTGGGAAAACTAATTCATTAAATTGACAATCTAAAAATCTTGCTCGAAAAAGGTTACCAGTTAAAGGTTCTAGATACCTAATGATAGAAGGAGAATCAAAACCAATATATATATACCAAGACATCGTTGGGGACCCATTTTAGTTCATTGAGGAGGGGCAATAGGAACATAAACAACACAACCAAAAATTTTAAGATGAGATATATTAGTTTGTTAATAAAAAACAAGTTGCAAATGTGAAAATTTTTTATATGAACTAAAGATGCGGCATGAACAATTGCATGTCCTCAAGCAAATGCAGGAAGTTGTGACTTCATAAGCATAGGTCTAGCAATAAATTATAATCGCTTAATAAAAGATTCAGCTAAACTATTTTGAGTATGAACATATGTAACAGAATGCTCGACACTAATCCCAATTGACATGCAAAAGTAATAAAATGCTTTTGAAGAAAACTCACATGCATTATCTAAACGAACTATCTTGATAGGATGATTAGGAAATCTAGACCTTAACTTTATAATTTGAGCAAGAAGTTTAGTAAAAGTAATATTACGAGTAAAAAGTAAACATACATGTGACCATCGAGTTGAGGCATCAATCAAAACCATAAAATATCGAAATGGTCCACAAGAGGGATGAATTGGGCCACAAATATCTCCATGTATCCTTTGAAGAAAAATAGGAGACTCCAAATGCAATTTGGATGGTGAAGGTCTTACAATCAATTTACCTTGTTCATAAGAACTACAAGAAAAATCATTAGATAAAAGAATTTTCTGATCCTTTAATCCATGTCCATTTGTATTTTCGATAATACGTCGCATCATGGTTGAACCGGGATGACCAAGGCGATCATGCCAAAGTATAAACATTTTAGGGTCTGAGCACTTCCGGTGCATATAATTTAATTCAACCATTTTTATTTTCGTGAAATATAATCCTGTTGAGAAACTTGAAAGTTTCTCTAATATGAACTTCTGGTTTAATTTTGTGGATGTAATCTATAGATCTTCGACATTTTCATTATTTGTCGTTTCAATATGATATCCATTACGACGTATGTCTTTAAAACTTAGTAGATTTCTTCGGAATCTACTTGAATACAACGCATCATCAATATATAATTTTATTCCATTTGGAAGCATAATTTGGACTCTTCCAAAGCCTTAAATTACATTTGCAGAACTAGAAATCGTATTAACATTAATTTCAGCTAATGTTAATTGTATAAAATATTTCTTGAGAACAAATAGATTATGAGAATTTCTTAAAGAGAATTAAAGAAACTTCTGGTTCTCTAATAAACATATGAATTCTCAATAATTTATGTATTATAATCGATCCGGAATGGTCAAACCGGTCATGTCAAGTAATTAATTATCAATTAGTAAACTTCAAGCTTACTATTTTTATTATATCAATATTTATATCAATTGATAAACATCAAGTTTCTTAATATCAATATCAAACAATTAGTAAACGTCAGGTTTACTAATATTTGTGACATACGGTCAATAAACTATATGTTTATTAGTGTTTGTATCAATTTTCAAGTTTATTGTTTATTATAATCAATAAACTTCGAGTTTACCAATATTAGTATCGATTAATCAACAAACTTCTGGTTTATTGATATTTGAATAATTAGTCAACTGCATGTTACTAATACTTGCATAACAATTAGTAAACTTTATGTTTACTAATATTGTGACAAATAATAAAATAAATATTTATTAGTATTTATATCAATTTTTTTTAAGTTTACTATAATCAATAAACTTCAGGTTTACTGATATTAGTATTAATTAATCAATAAACTTCATGTTTACTGATATTTATATAATTGGTAAATAATAGGCTATTAATATTTGTTAGTAAACTTCAGGTTACTAAAATTTGTATTTATTAGCAAACTTCGAGTTTACTAATATTTGTATCAAAATCAAATTATCTGAAACAATATATTACTAATCTCATACAAAGTAGATCTCAAGTATTTATCTTTCAGTATCAAAATGATATTCATTTCAGCGAATATTTTTGAAAATATATGTCTGCGGTACATATTTGAGAAATAATATATTTTCTAACAAATTGTATGCAAATAATTGCATTATAACTCTTCAGGAGCTTTCAAATAATTGTATTACACATAACAACAATATACATATAGAAAATTGAAAACCAAATATGGCTTTACATAAAATATATTCATCATATATAATATAATGATTAAAATATAATTAAGCAAGGATCAAATTGCAATTATGCAAAATAAATCACTTAAATCATGTTAATGTGTTTGGTAATAGAAAATGTTATTCTTAGTTCTTAATATTTTCGTATATTGAAGTTTTTAAAATTATTTATTGTAGGGTAGAATTATCGACCCTTAATCAATCTCATTAACTCATGAGAATTAAAATAATTTAAAATTTATAAATTAAATCTACTTACCGTTTAATCTTGTAAATTATAATTCTTGATTCCTTCGAGCCGGGTTGTCGTAAACCACCGACTTCCAATGATCAATAAAGACTATCGTGCTGATAACGTGTTGTAAATTAATTAAAAGAAAAACAGAAATAGTAGAATAGAAAATTTTCTATTATTGATTGTCTATTGAATAACTACAATAGGGTATTTATAGGCACAAAATATAAGAGGTAAACTTCTACTAGAATAGAGAGAATGATGAGTTTGATAGTTATCCAAATATCTCATAATTATCACAACAGATTATTTATTTTGAGAAAAGGAACCCAAGTGAAAAAATTATAAGAAAATAAAAAATAATAAAAATTGGATATGAATGAAAATTTTAATTTGTTATAAACACACGATTAGGATAAAATTCAAATTTCAAAGTAAGAAAATGACTTTTGTTATTTAAAAAAAAAAAAAACACTTTCAAAAGAAGCCAATATGATTTTTTTTTTTTACAAAAAAAAACTTTTAATAACTAGAAGCTATTTTCAAGATTTAACTTAACGAATTCAAAAGTGGGGTATTAAAATTACAAGTCACTTATGGATTCTTAACCGTTCCTAAATGCCCAATTAAACCGGCGATAAGTGCAAGTTTTGACTTCAACAAATCTGCAGCAGAAAATTTCTATCCCAACTAAAGAACGGGGCAAAAAAAAAAAAAAGATAGCTTATTTTCCCTAAGATTTTAATTTTCGTCAATCATAAAACTAGTGTGTCATTCTACATTTCGGCCAATTAACATTTTTGTTTTTTTTTAATAAAATATCAACATTTGGAACTTCAAGGTCCTTAAAAACCAGTACTTCCCCATTATATATATATATATATATATATATATATATATATATATATATATATATATATATATATATATATATATATATATATATATATATATATATATATATATATATTTGAATTCTACATAAGTAAATAAATTATATTATACTTTGACTGTATTAAAAAAATCATACATATTAAATTATGTTTCATGTGAAAAGCATCAAATAGAATAACATTTGAAATATGCGCAAATCATATGTAGAGTGTGTTGGAAAATATGTAATGAATAAAGAGTTTTTTAATCCCTCGTGATGAAATGAGGAATGAAATTATATAAAAGGAAAAATGCATGAGTAATTCAATTTTAACTGTTTTTACATTAAACTTTTATATTTTTAAAAATTGATATCGAACGTCAGTACTTTTCAAATCATTTATATTAAATTCAATTTAAATGAAACTAGTGAAACTAAAAAGCATGCATGGTTAATCTCGAATCAGACAATTTAAAATGAATGTAAATTTTAATAAATACAAACAAAATTTTAAAAATAAACAATCATTTCAAACCTATAAAAAGCGATGAATTCGTTTATTTATTTATTTTTTAATATTTTAATGAAATTTACAATTATTTTAAATTAATTTTATATAAAATTAATTTTCTTTTTTTCTGAAGATTATTACATATCCATCCAATTCATAAAAATTAAACTCACATATGTATAAAAATATAACTTAAATTCGATTTGATTTCCTTTATGATCTGTATAAGGTGGATCTCCATTTTTTAAAATACACAAATCTAATGTGAAAAGAAAGTTGAAGTTAAAAAATTTCATAATATGTTTTTCAAAAAAACATATTTGAACTCGATCTTCACTTATATTATTTTGTTGGATTGGATAAAAATAATTGAGCTATCAAAATGAGAAACTTGGTAAGCTACCATCTTCTAATTAATATGAAGAGATTATGACCATTATAGTATTCATATATCACAGTCCAACGGTTATAATTTCCGGTTTAATGTTTATGGTACAAGTATTAATAAGCAACACTATATAAAGAAGTAATTTTGATATATTCTCTCCTCAACGCACATTATTCTTATCTAAAAATCATTAATTTGACTTTCAGAGTATTTTAGCTGGAATCCCGATGGGTACCGTCTTTTCATGTAAACATCAAAGACATTTAGCGAGACTATCTGGGTACTGTCTTTTCATGTAAACATCAAAGACAATCAGCGAGACTATCCCACCTAGTAAGGAGAACAACTCTGTGTCTTATCATATACATGGTCCATAAAAATAATTTTTACATTTTAATTAAAATTATCATTTTACTCATATAAATATGACAATATTTTATAGCTTAGTTAACAAAAATCATTGTGGATAAGTGAAAAATTAATGTTGAATTATTTTTGGATTGTCTTGTAGAGCATTTATGTATTTTTTTCATTGTATAGATATTAAATTTTAATAACTTGTTTATTTATATTTAAAACTTCTATAATTTAAATTTTATGAATACATTTTTTATTATGAAGTGTAGGATAATTGGATATACTTAGTTTTGCAATAATTAGCTGACCACATTTCGCGTTTAACGGGTTAACAATTGACTGAATTCGAATTTTAATTTTAAAAAACTAATATTAATGACTGAATTTAAAAGATAAGTTGTAGACTAGTCATCGGATCCACCTCCAAATATTTGGAGGCTCAAATCCTAATTAATCAAATAGAAGAATAGTCAAATTTTCAACAACATAAATTTAACTGCAAGTAATTCCCAAATTGTTAAAGTTTTATCACTAAAAGTGCACCTTTAAACTTTTATTTACACATAATTGAGGGTTTTTTTTGAATAATGTTAAAAAAATAATTATTTAGGGGAAGGGGGTGTGTCAAAAAATATTTAGAGGGATTGGGATAGTTTTGAAAAAATGCAGTATTTTGCTGTGTGATTAACTCAGAAACGGACGTGGGCCCCATTTCTGAAGACATAGGAAGCCATTGCGGCTTCCAAGTGGCAATCCGAGCCTCTCTATTGTAGTCCACGTGTCCGCATTCGGTTGAAGATGCAGGAGTTGACTGCATGGTCAACATGAAGACCGACCCTTTTCCCGAAGCTACCATGTGTCGCCCTCTGATGGATGATGCAGCTGCAACTTGAGTTGTTAGCTGTCTCCCACGCGCATTTGTCTCCCACGCATTACAGTAAACCTTGCCTCCAGCTTTCCAACACTCTATGATAAATGGCTATTGAATTATTTAAGTTCCGAGACTATATAAACTTTGTATGATGAGTTCAGTTTCATTTTTCAAAATTTGTTCAATTAGTGAATTTTATATTAAAGCAGTCGAAGAAATATTTTAATTGGTAAGCAGGTGAAAATTTAATTCACGCGTATTTTTTAATATCGATGGTTGGAACAAGTAATTTTTTTAATTATTTATTGTTTAATTTATACATATAATTTTAATTATAATTTGATTAATATATAATTTCTTTTAATTATTTGTAAAAAGAAGTGAGTTGCAACATTGGCTATAACAAGATTGCAGCTAGAATAGTTACAGAAAATAGGTATTTTACTAATTTTAATGAATTTTTTCTTCTCATATATATTAACATAAGATTTGATAATAGTAAAAGATTGTTTATTATTGCTATAATTTATGAAAAATATATTTATTAATAAATTTGTTGTGATTATAAAATTTGTTAGTGAATATATTTGTTTATTATTGTTGTGTGTACAAGAATGTATTTTTTGAATATTTAAATATGATTTATAGTAGAAAAATCGCAAAGCATATATTAAATTAGAAAATTAATATTTTTGTTAAATTTTAATGTTATATATCAAATATGCAATTTTGCATATAATAATTTAAGATAAAAGTCGTAATAATTTTATGGCTTATAAGTAGTCGGAAGATGTAATCATATACTGAATTTTATTTTCACACGGAAAGGGGGGAGGGAGGCGAGGGGGGAATAAGTTATGGAGAGATAGGCTTTGAATATGACATATCTGCACCGAATGTCATCACAAGGAGATTAAGACTAAAAAATAAGCCAACTCTTGCTGAATTGCATCATAAAATTCATGTTAAAATGGATTTAGGCATGAATAACATGATTTCTAGAATTATATATAAGAGTCCAAGGTACAATGGAGGATCGTTAAATTGGATGGTAGTGGATTTAGCAGATGATGATGATGTAGATGCAATATACGACAATTTAAAGAGATATAAACATTATACATTGGTAGAATTAATAATTATATTAGCAGATGGCGTAGCTGGATCCATTCAAGCTACGAATCCTAACAATTATCAGTTTAGAAATGAAGGCTTTCAAATGGAAAATACCTAGATAATAATTGTACATAAATAATATAGGTCCAAGTCAGCCTAGACAGTCAATAAGTCAACAAGACATTGAAATATTTTCCTAGTTTTAGGGGAGGCATTGTTGACAGTCAGCCAAGACAATCTGTTAGTCGACGGGATGATGACTTGATTGGGAGGGAGGCATCTATAGATTCTAGGTGCGATCATATACGAACTCAAGTAAGCCAAATTCTTAATGTGAGTATGAGTCAACCTCGGCGGTCGTTCAGTCAAAGAGTTGAAAATTTTCTAAGCAAATCTATTTTTGGAAATAGGTCAAGAAGTCGTGTCATAAATAGAAATTTTACCTCGGGTACACATGCTGAGTGCAGTCAGAGTATTGATCTGACTAGTTATCGACATTCTGTATCTCATATACCATAAGTAAGATAGAGGAGTGTTGTATCACATTTCCCTGATGTGAGACATATAAGTTTAGTTTCACATTTTAAAGATGTCAATCAATCACGTTTTGTGTCACAGATAGCAGAAGATTCTCCTAGTCAGCCAAGGCAGTTTGTCTATAGGCGAGATGGTGATTTATTTGATGATCACATATTAGGTAGTACTGGTGTAGTTTGTGGAAGGGGGGAGAGGGAGGATGAGGGGGGAATAATTTATGGAGCGGCAGGCTTTGAATATGACATAAGGGGATTAAGACTAAAAAATAAGCCAACTCTTGCTAAATTACATCATAAAATCCATGTTAAAATGGGTTTAGGCATGACTGACATGATTTCTAGAATTATATATAAGAGTCCAAGGTACAATGGAGGATCGTTAAGTTGTATGGTAGTGGATTTAGCAGATGATGATGATGTAGATGCAATATATGACAATTTAAAGAGATATACACATTATAAATTGGTGGAATTAATCATTATATTAGCAGATGGCATAGCTGGATCCATTCAAGCTACGAATCCTAACAATTATCAGTTTAGAAATGAAGGCTTTCAGATGGAAAATATCGAGACAACAATTGTAAGTAAATAATATAGGTCTAAGTCACCCTAGACAATCAGTAAGTCAATAAGACATTAAAATATTTTTCTAGTTTAGGGGAGCCACTGTTAACAGTTAGCCAAGACAATCTGTTAGTCGACGAGATGATGACTTGATTGGGAGGGAGGCATTTGCAGATTATATGCGCGGTCATATACGAACTCAAGTAAGCCAAATTCTTGATGTTAGTATGAGTCAACCTCGGCGGTCGTTCAATCGAAGAGCTAAAAATTTTCTAAGCAAATCTATTTTTGGAAATAAGTTAAGAAGTCGTGTCACAAATAGAAAATTTTCCTTGGGTACACATGCTGACCGCAGTCAAAATGTTGATCTGACTAGTCATCGACATTCTGTATCTCATATACCATAAGTAAAATAGAGGAGTCCTGTATAACATTCCCTGGTATGAGACACAGAAGTTTATTTTCACATTTGAATATGTCAATCAATCGCATTTTGTGTCACAGATAGCAAAAGATGCTCCTAGTCAGCCAAGCTAGTTTGTTTGTAGGCAAGATGGTGATTTGTTTGATGATCACATATCATGTAGTACTGGTGCAGTTTGGGGGCGGGAGTGGTAGGGCAAGGAAGGAATAAGTTATAAAGCGGCAGGCTTTGAATATGACATATTTGCACTGAATGTCATGACAAGGAGATTAAGACTAAAAAATAAGCCAACTCTTGTTGAATTGTATCATATAATCCATGTTAAAATGGGTTTAGGCATGAATGACATGATTTTTAGAATTATATATAAGAGTCCAAGGTATAATGGAGGATCGTTAAGTTGGATGGTAGTAGATTTAGCATATGATGATGATGTAGATACAATATACAATAATTTAAAGAGATATAAACATTATACATTGGTGGAATTAATCATTATATTAGTAGATGGCATAGCTGGATCCATTCAAGCTACGAATCCTAACAATTATTAGTTTAGAAATGAAGGCTTTCAAATGAAAAATACTGGGACAACAATTGTATGTAAATAATATAGGTCCAAGTCAGCCTAGACAGTTAGGAAGTAAACAAGACATTGAAATATTTTTCCAGTTTAGGGAAGGCACTATTGACAGTTAGCCAAGTTAATCTGTTAGTCGATGGGATGATGACTTGATTGGGAGGGAGGCATCTGTAGATTCTAGGTGTGGTCATATACAAACTCAAGTAAGCCAAATTCTTTATGTCAGTATGAGTCAACCTCGATAATCGTTTAGTCGAAGAGTTGAAAATTTTCTAAACAAATCTATTTTTGGAAATAGTTCAGAAAGTCTTGTCACAAATAGAAATTTTGCCTCGGGTACACATGCTGAGCTCAGTCAGAGTATTGATCTGACTAGTCATCGACATTCTGAATCTCATATACCATAAGTAAGATAAAGGAGTGCTGTATCACATTTCCCTGGTATGAGACATATAAGTTTAGTTTCACATTTTGAAGATGTCAATCAATTGCGTTCTATGTCACAGATAGAAAAAGATGCTCCTAGTCAGTCAAGACAGTTTGTTTATAGGCGAGATGGTAATTTGTTTAATGATCACATATTAGGTAGTACTAGTGCAGTTTATAGGGAGGAGGGAGAGGGTGGGTGAGGGGGGAATAAGTTATGGAGCGGCAGGCTTTGAATATGACATATCTACACCGAATGTTATCACAAGGAGATTAAGACTAAAAACTAAGCCAACTCTTGCTGAATTGCATCATAAAATACATGTTAAAATGGATTTAGGCATGACTGACATGATTTCTAGAATTATATATAAGACTCCAAGGTACAATGGAGGATCATTAAGTTGGATGGTAGTGAATTTAGCAGATGATGATGATGTAGATGCAATATACGATAATTTAAAGAGATATAAACATTATACATTGGTGGAATTAATCATTATATTAGCAGATGATGCAGCTGGATCCATTCAAGCTACGAATCCTAAAAATTATCAGTTTAGAAATGAAGGCTTTCAGATGGAAAATACTGGGACAACAATTGTACATAAATAATATAGGTCCAAGTCAGCCTAGACAGTCAGTAAGTCAACAAGACATTGAAATATTTTTCTAGTTTAGGGGAGGCACTGGTGATAGTCAGCCAAGACAATATGTTAGTCAACGAAATGATGACTTGATTAGGAGGGAGGCGTCTGTAGATTCTAGGTGTGATCATATACAAACTCAAGTAACCAAATTCTTGATGTGAGTATAAGTCAACCTTGGCAGTCATTCAGTTGAAGAGTTGGAAATTTTCTAAGCAAATCTATTTTTGGAAATAGGTCAGGAAGTCGTGTCATAAATAGAAATTTTACCTTGGGTACACATGCTGGGCGCAGTCAAAGTATTGATCTGATTATTCATCGAAATTCTGTATCTCATATACCATAAGTAAGATAGAGGAGTGTTGTATCACATTTCCCTATTATGAGTCACAGAAGTTTAGTTTCACATTTTAAAGATGTCAATCAATCACGTTCTGTGTCAAAGATAGCAGAAGATGCTCCTAGTCAGCCAAGGCAGTTTGTCTGTAGGCGAGATGGTGATTTGTTTGATGATCACATATTAGGTAGTACTGGTGTAGTTTGTGGAGGGGGGAGAAGGAGGACGAGGGGGGAATAAGTTATGGAGCGGCAGGCTTTGAATATGACATATTTGTACCGAATGTCATCACAAGGGGATTAAGACTAAAAAATAAGCCAACTCTTGTTGATTTACATCATGAAATCCATGTTAAAATGGGTTTAGGCATGAATGACATGATTTCTAGAATTATATATAAGAGTCCAAGGTACAATGAAGGATTGTTAAGTTTGATGGTAATGGATTTAGCAGATGATGATGATGTAGATACAATATACGATAATTTAAAGAGATATAAATATTATACATTGGTGGAATTAATTATTATATTAGCAGATGACGTAGCCGGATCCATTCAAGCTACGAATCCTAACAATTATCAATTTAGAAATGAAGGCATTTAAATGAAAAATACCTGGACAACAATTATATGTAAATAATATAGGTCCTAGTCATCCTAAACAATTAGTAAGTCAACAAGACATTGAAATATTTTCCCAGTTTAAGGGAGGCACTGTTGACAGTCAGCCAAGATAATGTGTTAGTCGATGGGATGATGACTTGATTAGGAGGGAGGCATCTATAGATTCTAGGTACGGTCATATACGAACCCAAGTAAGTCAAATTCTTGATGTGAGTATGAGTCAACCTCGACGGTCATTCAGTCGAAGAGTTGGAAAATTTCTAAGTAAATCTATTTTTGGAAATAGGTCAAAAAGTCGTGTCACAAATAGAAATTTTACCTCAGGTACACATGCTGAGCACAATCAGAGTATTGATCTGACTAGTCATCGACATTCTGTATCTCATATACCATAAGTAAGATAGAGGAGTGTTGTATCACATTTACCTGGTATGAGACACAAAAGTTTAGTTTCACATTCTAAAGATGTCAATCAATCGCGTTCTGTTTCACAGATAGCAGAAGATGCTCCTAGTCAGTCAAGGCAGTTTGTCTGTAGGCAAGATGGTGATTTTTTTGATGATCACATATTAGGTAGTACTGGTCAGTTTGTGAGGGGAGAGGAGGGGCGAGGGGGAATAAGTTATGGAGCGACAGACTTTGAATATGACATATCTACACCGAATGTCATCATAAGGAGATTAAGACTAAAAAATAAGCCAACTCTTTCTAAATTGCATCATAAAATCCTTGTGAAAATGGGTTTAGGCATGATTTCTAGAATTATATATAAGCGTCAAAGGTACAATGGAGGATCGTTAATTAGGATGGTAGTGAATTTAACAGATGATGATGATGTAGATGCAATATGCGACAATTTAAAGAGATATAAACATTATACATTTGTGGAATTAATCATTATATTAGCAGATGGCATAGCTGGATCCATTCAAGCTATGAATCCTAACAATTATCAATTATGAAATGAAGGCTTCCAAATGGAAAATATCGGGACAACAATTTTACGTAAATAATATAAGTCCAAGTTAGCCTAGACAGTCAGTAAGTCAACAAGACATTGAAATATTTTCCCAATTTAGGGGAGGTTCTATTGACAGTCAGCCAAGATAATCTGTTAGTCGATGGGATGATAACTTGATTGGGAGGGAGGCATCTGTAGATTCTAGGTGCGGTCATATACGAACTCAAGTAAGCCAAATTCTTGATGTCAGTATGAGTCAACCTCGACTGTCGTTCAATCGAAGAGTTGAAAATTTTCTAAGCAAATATATTTTTGAAAATAAGTTAGGAAGTCATGTCACAAATAGAAATTTTACCTCGGGTACACATGTTAAGCGCAGTCAGAGTATTGATCTGACTAGTCATCGACATTTTGTATCTCATATACCATAAGTAAGATAGAGGAGTGTTGTATCACATTTCCCTGGTATGAGACACAGAAGTTTAGTTTCACATTTTGAAGATGTTAATCAATCGCATTCTGTGTTACAGATAGCAGAAGATGCTCCTAGTCAACCAAGGCAGTTTGTCTGTAGGCGAGATGGTGATTTGTTTGGTGATCACATATTAGGTAGTAGTGGTACAGTTTGTGGGGTTGAAGCAACAATTAATTTGGGTGATAAGGATGATTTCATTGATATTACAATTAGTAATGATTACTTATCACCTAATGATGATCTGGAAGATGAAAATGCAGACATGAATGCAGGAAGTAATAGCTCTAAAATAATTGATGGTGAAAGGTCCGAACATACACTATACGCTAATCTATTAGCATCAATGTATCCAAGTGATGAGACCGGCCAAGGTAATTTTATGTTTGTCTGAGCATTATACAGATATTGACTTTGAAGCAACCCAAGTTGATATATCAGAAGGTGTTAACTTTTAAAGTTAGGATGGTGTGTCTGAGTTATTGATTGGGCTGGTTTTCAGCAGTAAGGATGACGTCAAGTTTGCTGTGAAAAGTACTCAATATTGAGGAATGTTGACTTCAGAGTGGTTGAGTCAAAGCCAAACTACTGGGTAGTAAGGTGCTCACAGGATGACAATAGGTGCATTTGGAGATTTAGGGCAATAAAGAATGGCATAAGTAAATTGTGGATCATCACCAGGTTCAGAGGGCCACATTCATGTCTAGGTGGAAATCTTTCAATGGATCATAGACAATTAGGCTTAGAAATGATTCAAAATTGTATTGTAATACCCTTATAACACCTAACACTGTTCCGGTACACCGCAGACCGAAAATTTTTTTTTCTCAACTTATTCTTTCAAAAATATAATCTTATACTTAGCTATAAAAACAACAATCCGCTGATGACCTATAACTGTCCAATTTACTATGCACTTAATAAAATTTTGGCAATATAACGGATATATATTTCCCTAACCCCCCTGAAAAGCAAACAATATCCACAGCCTCTTAGAGGCACAACAGTCATATAATATCATAAAAAGCATCTTAATTCATAACCATTCATCTAAATATTTCACATACATTCCATCACACCAAACAGGTCTCGCTTCACATCACAAGGTTTGACATATTACAATCTAAAATATCAACTCTAAAGTATTTAATTACAACATACAAATCCATAAGTATAGTACTTATATATACATGCCACAAAAGTTCAAAACTCTACTTTAATTAAAAGAAGTCCTTCAAAGACAACTCTTACTCCCGCTCATGCGTACCTGCACGCAGTCATAACTACGTGCTGAGCACTTGACATGTCCAGTGATGACTAACAATCTAAATATTTCTTATACTTAAATCGTTCTGTTATGCAAAAAATCTTCCATTTAACTACTAAATCAACTTAAATAATTACTTTCTTTTCAAATAACATTTTAATTCATTAATTTTTCTTTTATACACTTATAGTCATCAAATACTTATTTATTATCAATTTATACACTTAATTCAAACTTTTAACTTTTTATCAAATTAATCCATTTTTCTCGTTAAATTACAAATTTAGCCTTTTTATGCCTCCTTTAACATTTAAGTTATTAATTAAGGTATTTAACCTTAATTTTACACTTAGTTAAGCATTTTTATGTAAAATTATATTTTAGTCCTTGTTGACTATAAAATTTCATTCTAATACATTTTAACCATTAATTGACAGTTTTATCCTTAATTAAGCAATTCTTAATTAATTTGCTTAACTTTTACTCTTTTGGAAAAAATTACGATTTTGCCCCTAAACTTTCTTTTTCTTTTCAACTTGTCTTTTTCCACTTTTAATTAACATTTTTTACTTCTCTTTCACATTTTTTCATTATGCCCCTAGTTCTGAACTGATAGAAAACTTCAAACCGGATACACAGGATGTGGACCCCATAGGACCACAATAGAGATAAAGAAATGACCCTCAGAGTGTCAATCCTCCCAGAGCAGAGAACAGAGACAGAGTAGCCATGATGATCAGAGATCCAATCCATAGCATAGCAAGTCGTCATGACTTGTACCGCGGTACAGAAATATCGTTATGGCCAACCAATTATATCCTGAGCTAGTTTTTACTGCCTTATTATTTCTAAGGGCATTATTGTATATACTTTTACTTGTACATATTACACAATTTATTTCAAAAATACTTTAATATTGCATATAAATTTCTTAAAATTTTATATGCATGTTTTTCAAATTTTTTATCACTATTTCTTCATTTTATTGAATTATTTTTCAATAATTCAATATTTTTCATTGTACATAATTAACAATTTATTCCTTATTTATTTAATATAATATGGATAAATTCTCTAACAATTTATTTACACATTATTTCACATCTATCACCCAAATATACTTAATTTATGCACTATTTTCTCATAATTTCTCATTTCCATTACTTACATAACCTACTACCAAGCTTTAAAAAATTTCATTAAATTTCATAAATCGTATAAAAATTCATGGAAGCTAAATATGGAATTTATAATTAATTTAGACTACTAATTATCATTTTCATGCAAAAATTATCATTTTTTCCTTAGAGAGAATTTCGGCCATCATGCTAACATCACTTTAAAAATTATTTTTCTTCACTCTAGTCTTGCACATATAATCAATTATGTCACAATTTCATTTACCCTATCTCAATTTCATTAATTAAACCATTTAGCAATTTTTTTCCCAAATACATAAAGGAAATTAATTCAAAAAAATAGGAAATATTTAGATTTATTAGTCACATATCACTATATCTTGATCAAGAGTGCCTAGCCTTCCTTTTCTTTGCCCTTATCCTTTGAAATCCTTCCTTCACCTTCCACACCTAAATAACCAGCCTATTAAACCTTAGTTTTCTTCATTTTATTGATCTCAAATGTGAAATCCAAGCTCAAAATCATAAACTATACCTCAAAATTCATGGGAAAATACTAAAGAATTAATTTAAATCCATAAATTTCTTAAATTCCAACTTACCCTATTTTCTTTATCCACTTGATTTCTAGCATTTCCTTGCTCAAACCACTTAATTGAAGCTACTAAGGTGATTTAGAGATTTGAAGTGAAAGAAGAAGAAATCAAAAAGAGGAGGAAGAATGCTAAGGTTCGGCCAAACAAGGAGAGGGAGAGGAAGCCATCAAAATCTGAAAAATTTTACAAATTTTCTCTCTATATATACCTCTCATTTAGGCCCAAATGTGGGCTTAGTCCATAGGCTTATCCCAATTACAATTTAAGGCCCAAAACAATTTCTTCATCTTTCTCACTTCAATTTACTTCAAAAATAATTTTATCAATTTTATCACATCAAAAATAGCTAGCACGCAAATTTTTGGCTCAATCGGAGTTCGTTATCAATTCGATTCAAACTTATCGGTTCGATTCGACAACTGCCGGTGACACCGAAAAATTTAATTCTCATCACTAAAATATTTTACACAAAAATTCATGTAGGTATGCAAAATATGGAAATTTTTGGAGTTCGTTTACTATTTTGAATTATTTATGCAAAATCAAGTCACATTACCTAACAGAAAAATTAACTAGCTACCTTTTTTCGTATTTTTTATCTTTAGAGGTCCATTTGATCTCAATTTTACTTCAAATTTCAACATCAAATTTCCCATGACCAATAATTTTCGATGATCCAATAAAATATTTTTGACTTTCGGATGTCTTTTCGAACCCGAAAAGCACTATTCACCATCGAGAAGTACTGTTCATGGCTGAATAGTCGACATGGTAAGCAAAAAATTGACACTTCCCGTTGATGTTATTATTGCTACTATTAAGCAACAATTTAATTTTTATGTATCATAAAGTAAGGCATGGTATGGGAAGATGAGATCCTTGGAAACTATTTTTGATAGTTATGTTGAATCATTTGAGAGGCTACTGGCATTCTTGTTTGCTTTGCAAGAGTACAATCTTAGAACTGTGTATGAGTTTGTGCTTTAGGATATCGAAAACCCAAGGGTGAAATAATTCCAAAGACTTTTTTGGAGTTTTAAACCCGCCATTGACAGATTGGGTCATTGTAAGCTGATTATATTAATCGATGGCACATTCTTAACGAAAAAATTTCAACAGACTCTTATGATAGCTAGTTCTGTAGATGGTAATGACATGTTATTTTCAGTGCATTTGTGATCGTAGAATTTGAGAATAAATCAAGCTGGGCTTGATTTATGACAATGATTAAAAAGTATGTAACTCAGCACATGGACATTATTGTCATATCAGATAGACACATTGGTATAATGGCTTTATTTCGAGATGAAAGGAGTGGATTGAAAGAACTACTGAGCTTTCACAAATTTTGTTTGCGATATTTTGTAAGCAATTACAACACGCACCACAAGAATTTAACAATAAAGGGTTATCCACTACGAGAAGTGGTGCTCTGGGTAGGGGTATCAGGATCTATCTCGTATGTGTTAGGATCACTATATAGTGATTGATCCGTTAAACCCTGAGTTCCTACAATAGCTGGAACACTAAAAAGTTCATTAAAAAACTCATCATGTAAGCTCATATGACTGCTCTGTGCATAAATATTGTATGGTGTTGCATCGCCTTCTAATAAGGTAACATTTAGATCAATGTTAAATCCAAAAGGACCATATCTAGAAGGCCTAACTCCAGAAGGAGAAGCTTCAAAAGGCCCAGCTTCATAAGGCCTCGATCCAGAAGGCCTAACTTCATAAGGCCCCGATCCAGAAGGCCCAGCTTCATAATCATGACATCTAGATGGACTAAGTGTAGCATCATACTGCCAATTCTCATGGAATGAAGGCACACTGAAGGAGCTGGAAGTATCTTCCTGAAAATATGGCCATGGCATAAGTTAGGGAACTTGGTGCACACCTGGATAAATAGGAATATAAGACACTGTCGTCTTTCTTTTAGCCATGCCTCTTCTATTATGTGGGTTAATTTCGAAATTTTTCATATGGTGTGGTAAGTGGTGGAATATATGTAGGATTAGGTACAGGCTATCAAGGATAATTTGTTGACATCCTATCACATGCACCTATAGCACCTAGAATGCTTTCTAATGCCAAACGAATATTATTATCTTCATGAAATATTCGTTCCACATCATCAACCTATAAGAAAAAATAAAATATATTAACAGTCATCAATAATATATGTGAGTTAAAAAAATACATAAACAATAATACCACATAACGATGAACCCAATGTTGCTTCAACAAGTGTTATCCACCTTTTTGTCGACTGAATATACCATTGCATATACTGTGATATGGGATGCAATGGGTAATTCAGAACACGACCTGTAATAACTTGATTATGTCTATTGTGCCACTCAAAAATAAATGTTGAAAATTTCAATTCCCAATTTTGCTCTTGGTGGCCCTTCAAGTTAATAGAATGCACCTCATCATTTTTTTATAGAGGGCCAAGAATTGACTGATCTATACCAAATTGTCTCATACACCTATCAAATTGGTGTTACTCAATAATATGAAAACATATTAGTGGCACTACATATCTCCAGCTTGCATGTCCACTAGTACAATATTGTGGCAATAGGTGCATCACATTTTTATACAGTTCCCACACCATCTATAAATTTAATTTAATAATCACCAAAATATTTGCAGAAAATAATTATTTTAATTTAACATTATTAACTCAATTTAAATAAATATAAATCTGGTCATAGCGCTGCAAGTGAATGCCTTTCGAAAGTTGTTAACATTTTTATTATTATGGTTTCTTAAATCCAATTGGGCTCGCCACCTGTTACACAATAAATTGTGAACTTAGTTAGCATATTTTTTTAACAAACAAAACTAAAAATATTTCAAAATTACAAATAATAAATTAATTTTACCTAACACCATACGGTCTGCCCTGATCTAGAATAACTCTGTGAATAAAAGTTGGCCTAAATTGAGGGAGTCTTTTTCATGCGTGCATTTGGATTAACTGATAATATCCGCCAAGTCCATTTGCACTAGGTTGGGTCGCACGACATAACTCCCTGTGTAGCCATGCCAAAACTGTTGATCTCTAGCTATAATCACCGGCTTTAGCTGAATTCTCCAATAGTGGCAGCAACATAAAATGAACATAATTATTAACCTGGCTAGGAAATAATAGTCCACCAATACAATGCAGAATCTAAGCACGGGAAAAGCATTGTATTTGGTAGTCTATAGCATTGGTCGATTAGTGATTAATATTTTCAGACAATCACGATATTCTTAATTTTAGTCCTCTAATTTCTTCTACAAGGGGAACAATGCCCAACAGCTGACCACAAAGCTCAGGAAAGTCATCGTTTAAATGCCCTGCAACTAGACGTCCTTCCACATGCAACCCGATGAGTACCTGTATATCTTCTAGAGGTATTGTAGCTTCATCAACTGAAAGGTGGAAAGTGTGTGTCTCTGGACTCAACCTCTCCACAAGAGCATTCATCATATCAGCATTAAAAGTCATACTATCGATCTGAGACACAACATAGAAACCTGATAAATGAAGTAAGGTATGATCCTTTCGTCAATGTTCCTATAGTGCATCGCATAATGTGCAAGTGCACATCAAACGATGCACAACTGTATCATCTTGATAATGGCGAGTCTTTATTTTCTTTTTAAAATAAAATCCTTGTCGACAATAGATCCAAAATGGAGCAAAAAGGAAAACTAAATACAAATAAGAGTTTCTTTTACCAGATTTTACTTTAAGAAAATCGATTTTAAAATAGACAAATGGAATTTAAAGAAGATAACCTAATAATTTCTATCACACGGCAATATACCCTAAAAAGAGTTTCACAATCTAAATCTAGCAAAGTTTGATATATAATAAAAGCTATAAATGAAAATGGTAACAAAACTTATGACAATTTCGAAAATAACTAGAAAGGATTTTTATATTACTTTCGGTGTACTTACTCGGTTAGACTATCGAGTGTCGGATTCGTGGACCTTTTATGGTGTCGAAATAGTCAGAGGTAGTTAAAGAAAAAAACATGAAAGGCTAAATGCCAAAAATCACTTTCTATTCTTAAAAACCTTTTTTGAAACTTCCTATGAAAGCTCTCTCTTAAAACCTAAAGTCTTTTTCCCTCAGATTTTGCTAACTCTTTAAAAAGTATTAGGCAAGGTTTTATATATTGATGAAGGTACGAGTGTGCATAAAGATATGCACCGGTGTACACTAAAAAGTCAGCCAGTTGCCCACTTGCTCTTTGAAAATTTCACTTTTTTAAAGTGTACGACCATACGAGCAGGAGTGTACGGGCGTGAATCTTTGCAAGGTCGTACATTGCCAAAAATGGAAAAAACCTGACATTAGGTTAAATGACAAGGTTTTCCTTTGTGTGCAGGGGTGTACGAGCCCATACTCATGGGTGCGAAAGGCTTGTAAACTTGCCTAACTCAATTTTAAGCCGCCGATTCAGGGTATTTCTCACAATTTGACCTTCTGTGTCACTCGGCTACTTAAATTAAGTACAATACATTTGCCAATAAATAGTTTTAACAGGAAAAGAATTCATCATCCTCGATTCGTTGTCTTTAAAGAAGCAGTTTTTCTTATTAGGTAACCCTGATAAAAGCTTTCTCAGAACTCAGTGCTTACAAATGTCCATCTTCTTTGAATTATTGTCTATTAAAAGAGGGCTGGAACTAGCCTGGGATAAAAATTGAAGGAAGATTTTGGTTCAATATGATAGTCTTGGCGCTTCGATTAACTCACAGGAAAGACGTTGAATCTCATCTCTCAAATGTGGTTGACGATATTAGAAGGCTGTTAATTCGCCATTGGAAGGTGGAGATTACACATGTGAAGAGAGAGGTCAACATGGTAGCAGTTTCCTTAGCAAGACATGGTGGTCCTCAAGATGTAGACTTTATATGGTTTGATGCTCCTCCATTGTTTCTTAAAGGACCTTTTAGATCAGGATAGCATGGGTATATATACCCCCAGAGTTGTTAATATGTAATTGTCTTTTTTCTTTCCTCTTTATATATATATATATATATATATATATATATATAAAGTAATAAATTACATTATACAAAATTATAAATAGATACTATAAAAATAATTAAATATATCAATAAATGTGTAAATTTTGATATCTATTAGAATTTTTTTTTTTGTGTATGCTTTACGTGTTTTAAATTATGTAGCCAATGAAAAACATAAATACAAAAATAATATATAATCATACCGGATCGAATTAAAACTTGTAATTTTATATACAAAGTCCACACTCACTTTTTTATAAATGAAATTTTGATCGGACTTGAATTGAGGTGGACTTACGTAGTAAAATGCACGTTCAAACTAAAATTTACTGCTAGACCGAGTCGGACGGATATCCAACAACAATATCTTAAACCACATGGAAGACCAATGTGGAATGCAATTGCTTTTACAATTAGAGAACTGCATCTTTTGGAGACGGTCTTTGAAGCACCAATATCCTGCATTTACTCCATGCTTCTTACTAATCCCATCCTCATCCCGTTGTAGTTCACATCACGGCCTCAGTATTGATTATGAGTTGATTACGTTCAGTTGCCTTAATAAATTTTTTGAGAGAAGCTTAGGTTGTCCAGTAAATCAAGTAACAAGAAATAAATCACAATCATATGAAATGCCAATGATTTTGGGTGAGAAGCCATGTTAATAAAATCAGACTAAATGATTGGACAAATCGGTTTAATTAAAAATTATCTACTGATCCTTTTCAGTTCAATAAAAATCGAATTGCATTGAACCAGATGTTTTACATCAAAAATTAAAAGTCGCATCATTTTGTGAGGAAAAAAAGGACAAAATCAGTCCCAATTGCCGAATTAATCGAGATCAACGCTCTCAGTTTCGCTCTCTCCCTCTCCGGCGCCCTACCTCTGTGGTTGCTGGTTGAACCCTGACAACTGCTTTTGTTTGGCTAGTAACAAATGGTTCAAACCTTTCATTTGTTGTCTGGATGTTTGCCTTCTTTTATCGGTTTGGGTGTGGCTTGGTGGTTTCTACAATATAATGCCTAGGAGTTGTAAAAATTATGCTTTTGTCGTACTTTTTAGATCTCCAGTTAAGTTCATGATAAAATGATTTCTAAAGGGGTCAAATGTCTGTGCATGATGTTTGAGCTATTCTAGCAATAAAATTAGTTTCAATATAGCGTAAAATTTCATGTTTGAGTTTCCAATTTTTCTTTTCCTCGTATAAAAAAAAAGTCTTTAAAAGTATAAAATAATAACCTAATATTTAATATAAATAAATAAGGTCAAATTCACCCATAAAATATTGAAATTAATATAAATTTGTCGTTAAAATTTATTTTAAAAAAACAAAATCTATAGTATAAACTTTCACTTGTTTAAGACTTTGAGGGCACATATGAACCATTGTGATATTTGCCATCAATGTAAAGTTTCATACTTGCCCTTAAAGTATTAAACATTTTTCATATTTGCCGTATCATAAGAATAATATATATTGGATAAAAGGCCTAATGTGCCTCTAAAATTTTTATTTTTTAGAAAATATCCTGAAATATTGAAAATGAAACAAAAGGTGGCGCTGCCGTTGTCCATCGCTTTGCATGAAAGATCAGAAATACCTTAGTCCCACCATAGATTGACACGCGCCACTAACTTATTTGCAGAAGCTCTTTCTCGCAATTTTTAACCAATAGAAACGAGACAAGTTTCCAGTTAACGTGAGCTTACATGCGTTTTGTCTATTTCGTGGTGAGATTATTTTTTGAAAGGACAGCGAACAGGACCTGTAAGATTCTCACCCAAGGTAACGACTGTGGTCGAGGGAGAAGAGAGGAAGAGAATCATGTCATCGTTCACCGGCTCATTCGGTGACGAGTCGCCACTTTCCGCCTCAAATCGTCCTTTCGACGTCGATACCTTCATCGGCTATGATTCTCGGCGATCGGAGTCGTTCAGCAACTTCGATACTGACTCGATCAAGGACTCGGTAGGTGATTCGTCGCCGATCTTTACTTCTCACGCATATAGCTCGGCTGAGCCAGTGAGCGAGACTCCTCCGTCGATCTACTCTGGCGTGGGCGGAGGATTCTCGACTCTCTCTCCAGAGCAGAACGAGCAGGGGTTTAACGGAGGTTTTGGCGGCTCCAATGGTCCGATCTTGCCGCCACCAGCTCAGATGCAGACAGAGGAGGGTTTTTCATTGAGAGAGTGGCGTAGGTGAGCCCTTTGATTCTGTTAGCGAGTGTTTATTTACTAGATGATATCTCCATTTCTGAAATCTGAACAAAAGTGCAGACATAATGCGGTTAGACTAGAAGAGAAGGAAAAGAAGGAGAAAGAGATGTTGCAGCAGATAATAATGGAAGCAGAGGAGTATAAAAGGGAGTTCTACAGGAAGCGCCAATTGAATATTGAGAAGAACAAAGCCTCTAATAGAGAGAAGGAGAAGGTGATATATTCTTTATATATCATAGTTAGGTTATATTCTTTAATGTCTCCCAATTTCAGCAGAATTCCTTTCTTGATCAGATAATTAATTGAAGTTTTTGGCTGCAATTTGATTCCATATAGAAATTTCCTAAATTAAAGAACCCTGTTATTTGGCAGTACCTTGCGCTTGAACCAGGAAAATACACAAACCGATACATAAGCATAACCAAGTACGCATGCTTATGTCATTTTCTTTCCTTTCTTGCTATGATTTTACATGTCAGGTATATTTGGCAAACCGGGAAAAGTTCCATGCAGAAGCTGAGAATAATTACTGGAAGGCAATTGCAGAGCTGATTCCTCATGAGGTACCAGCCATGGAGAAACGAAGAAATAAGAAGGAACAAGAGAAGAAGAAGAAGCCCTCAATTGTAGTGATACAAGGACCCAAGCCTGGAAACCCAACTGATCTGTCAAGGATGCGTCAAATCCTTGTGAAGCTTAAACATAATCCCCCTTCCCACATGAAGCCCAACCCACCACCATCAACATCAGCGGAACCCATAAAAGATTTGAAGACCGCAAGTCCTGCTGCCACCACTACTGCTCCTAAGCAGGCGCCAACTAAGGCTACTCCTGAGGCTGTTGCAGCTGCTTGAAGGGTAATGTGAAGCTGCTGCCTGTTTATGTAAGTCAAAGTAATTAAAATAGTTGTGAATTCCTCTAAAGTTTTATGATAAGCTTGTATGTCAACAGGCATGCTTGGCTGTGGAGAAATGCTTTTATGTTTTGTACCAGTTTTGTGCTTAATGGTGTGTGTTTTTCGTGTGTAATTAGCCTCGTCTTTTTTTTTTCTTTTTAATTTTCTCCTGCAAATGAATATAACCCTGACGTTGAAGGCGGTTGTAATTACTGATTGCAGAAATCTTAAACGCACAGATTATTTGATTCTTGTTTACATCATTAATTCTCCTTGCCTAGACTAGCTAGGGCCATAAAATTTTCATGGACCGACCCTATAAAAACTTGTCACTTAAAATAAATTGATTGAACCATAGCTGTGGTGTCGGGGTAACATATATAGGCGGCATATTATCGTAAGTTTGGTCCATGTGGAATTTTATCATAAGTTTGATCTATTAAATTTTTATAAACGTACTCTAATTAAGAAATTTCCAATGGACTAAATTAGAGAAATTTTTTATCTACATCAAGTACCTAAAACCATTTCACAGATCAAACTAATAATAAAATTCTGCCTATACATCTTGGCAACCCCTCCACTCTTTTTTGAAAAGAATTTAATGATTT
Source organism: Excoecaria agallocha (assembly GCA_037975025.1). Taxonomy (NCBI): domain Eukaryota; kingdom Viridiplantae; phylum Streptophyta; class Magnoliopsida; order Malpighiales; family Euphorbiaceae; genus Excoecaria; species Excoecaria agallocha. The sequence goes on along the minus strand of CM075806.1, from coordinate 56,045,723 downwards.
ACGTTAAGCAGCATTTGCATATTTGTTTGGTTACTCCTTTTAGACCTCGGCTACAGCTCCTCATTGTTGTATGATATATGTATCTTATCTAAAGCCCAATAAGTAAAATGTACTTTACAGTTTACACTAAAGAAGACAGCAATCTCTACTTTCGCTTCTAAAATACAGGAGGTCCATTCGTTAGTTTGAGACAATATTTTCAGAAACGACTTGAAGATCGATTTGACTTGCTAACTGAGTCGAGAGTCAACTGGTTGGATCAGATTGATTCAGAATTTTTTATTATTTTAAATATAATTATTTATAAAAAATTAAAAATATTATATGTCAAAATACATTCAAAAATCTTTTGATTACCAAATATCAATATAAAAATATTAAGTTCAATAAAGTTTTTAATTATAAAAATCAAATAAATAGCAAATAATATCTAAATAAATTCATTTAGCAAATGACAAGCAATTATCATTAATCTCAATGAGGGTCTGAGACACTGGCACAGATTTTGCACAAAATTTTTAGAAACTACCTTCCTAAAGCCTCTTCGCTATTTCTTCATTAACTCGATCATAGTAAGTCATCCTCAGAATACAAGTAATAGCTTCTTCAAAATTCTGGTTTTGAAAAGCATTTGCAAATGAATTAGACCAATGTTGCAGTTTTTCTCTCATATGTACAACCAAAAGCCAATGAATATCAATATAAGTGAAGAAATAAAAGTAATCATAGCGTGTGTGCATTTAATTATGTGGCTTTGTTTCCTTGATGCTCAAGTTTAATAATCCACTCTCATAATATTCAAAAAAAGTCGTACCCAAGATTGAATATTAGTTAAAGCACGTGAGTCAGGTGCCTCTTCAACTGCTTCCCTGATTTTCATAATCTACATAAACGGAAAGTAAGAAAATAAATCTCAAAATTCCCTTTGTTATTCCTTTTTAAAAGGGAAGAATAGAAATAAAATAACTCAAATCTTCAGCCTATATGGTCCTCAGATACAAATCTATGCAAGTTCATGAATGGATTTGAAAAGCAAATTGCCAAATCAAACATAATTAATAGAAGATCTATTCAATCCCTAAAACAAGTTAAAATATAATTATGAAGCACTTGCTACAGAAATAATATAGATACCACTAGTGAAAAGGCCATCTTTAACACTACTTTGATACTTTGATCTGAAGATCCATCATCACAAGAATCCCATATTTATCATATTCACAAAAGACTATATCCAACAGTCTCTTCGACATGCATGAATTCCAAGCAATGCTTATTAATAAAAGCCTTCACCAGTACAATATTTATTCTGAAATATGTAATGAGGAGTTGAATAGGTGCTTATTTCCAAGAACAGCTAAAAATCATTTATCTACAAATATTATTTGGATGTAGACCACAATAAACTCTTGTAACTTACCTCAGCTAGAAACTGTGATTCTGAAATTGTTTCTTCTTCATCAACATCTACTCGTTTGAGCTTTAGCTGTAATAGACAAAAAAAAATAATGTTAAAAGCAAAGAAAAAACTAATACAAGGAGGCAGCTGAAACTAGTAAAAAGAAAAGCAGCTAGTAATCAAATTGCACAGTCAACAATATTCAATCAAATTGCACAGACAACTATTGTCCAACCTTTACGTAAACTAGTGAGAAGGGAGTGACGGAGTCGTGAAAGAAAATGAAGGCAGAGAAGGCGGCTTTACGCAACCTTTACAACACCTTATAGTAATAACTGTTATCCAAATTCTTAAAATGTCATTTCAGGTGTCATAAGAGTAAGAATAACTGTACAGCCATAAGCAGAGAATTGCTTATGGCAGAAATTATGTTAGAAGAATGTTAACATATTATCAGAATAAACAATTTTCTGAAGAAAACTCGTCTTTTCATCATCCTAACGATGGTTTGTCACTAAATTCTTGACTTATCATTAATGAACATGTATATATCCTTCAACTACAACATCGTATAAATTTCAACAGATAATAGTTTGTGATTCGAAGTTTTAACATTCACAATTTGTCTAAGGTTTCAAATTCAAATCCCGTTGCAGTTAAAAACAACACCAATGGTAAGCAGAACTAAAATCTCATTAGGAAGGGACTAATTCAATTTGATTGAATAATTAAATTTACGGTCATTTAAGTTTCTGATTATCGTTTGTTATGCAATTAATAAGTTTAAATCTTATCAATACACACTTAATCAAAACATGACTGGGACTCCCATATCAGACATTTCAAGCTAATCCACACAAAATTAAAGAAACGAAAAGGTATATAAAGTAGTAAATATAAGAAAAAAACAACCTTGAAACCCAGTGGATAATCGTCGTTCACAGGCCATAACCCAGCCCGAATGTACCGATGACCAGCACTGAGTCTCCTCAAGACATCGAGCAACAGTGCCATAACGTAATCAGCGGTATCTTCGAAGAAGGCAGGGCCGGTATTGGTGACGGCAATTCCTCGGCACTTGCACTCCTCAAGATCAATATGGTCAACCCCAGCCCCAGAAGCAACAATAATCTGCAAGGAAGGCAAACGGACAAGAGTATCGGACTTGAGTGGAGAAGCATCGACGCAGAAGACGGCGCGAACGGCGGTGAGAGTGTCAGGTGGGGGTGATTCGGTGAGAGAGTCAATGAGGTCGAAATGAGTGTACAAGAATGAAAAGTAGGTTGAAATGAGATGAAGGCAGAGATAAGAAGAAATTTAGGGATTTATTTTAGGATAATTTTCCTCAAAACGCGTATTGGGATTGAACCCGAGTCGAAGAGTTTCGAGCCAATTCGATCTTTTACGAGCCAAACCGAATTTTTATCATTTTTGAGTTTCAAGTTGAATCAACTCGAATTGCTTGCCGAATCGCGGCCCAATTGGTCCGACCGACCGAGTCAATCTGAGTTTAATAAACATGGTTTGAGGTTTTTATTTTGTCAAATGGTGGTGTAGTTAATTTCTTATGAAAATAATAAATTAACTGTTCCGTAATTGTTTCTCACTATTACAAAGAACAACTACTTGCATGTATATGTTCAACTTATGTCAACATTCATAATAAATCATTATCTTATCTAAAATATGAATGTCAATAATTACAATATTTTGATTATATGTACACTTGAAATCCACGGACAATTTGGCTACAAATTGATATACTTTTAGCTTGTTGCCAGTCAAAAAGCTATATAATATTTAAAATAAAATAAATGCTTATTTTAACCATTGCGAACTGGCAAGAAAATATTGGAATTAACAGATCTGAAAAGGCTCTAAAAAAACTGCAAACATTTGCTCCAAAATAAGCATGTTTCAAAACTATAGTTGAGAGTTTAGCAATTAGTCCCCTGCTTCTATCAGATACCCAAAATACAAGACTAGCAAAAAGGGGCCGAAGGTTTGAGATTGGCAATTTGAAGGCTGTACTTTCAAACCAACAAAATCATGGAAAGAGTTATGTCCTGATAGGCAACATGCAGCTATAGATGTGAAAACAAACAAAGAATGCAACCATGATTTGACAACATTTTCCACCTTGGAATTCATTCTTATTAAGAATAAATATGCAACCGTCCAACCAATAGATAGTGAATAAAAAGGATAAAACCAACAAAAAGGAATCAGAGAAAAATGTACAACGTAACAGAGGGAATGATGAGGCTGCAGAAAATGGCATAAACTTGGGATTAGAAATTTCATATTAAATGAAGCAATTGCACAGGAGAAAAATAAAATACATAACCAACAGAAAGCAGTTAGGCTGATAAAGAGCGAGAGAGAGGACATCAGGAAAAGCCAAGCATAAACTTGACATATAAAATTTTATATTAAATGAATAAATTTTCTCAAAGAGCTATATCTACATGTGTAAATATGCTATTTTTCTTATTCCCATTGACCCCTCCTAAAAATACAATTTTCACTGCGAGAACATAGTCGAGTAATTGATTGCTGAGTGCAAGGGGGAATGGTTAACAAGCTAAGCTAAAGACTTTACAAACTTTGCCTACATTCTGCCCAGAACAGTCAGTGAGATTTTGAGTAAGAAGAACCAATGTTAATAAATAACCGTGTTAGCACATCACCTGGGAAGCATCTGAGTCGCACTCTGATAACTATCTATTTGAGTTGGCGTTATGGGATCATTTACCGATTGCTTGCCTTTATTCTTTTGGGAAGATGATGTATTGTCTGAACTACCACCACCTGACTGCTGAGATGTTCGAGTTCGGTATACCCCTGGCTCTGTCAGTGCCTTTTCATTGAGGTGGACTTTCTTGGTTAGCATCTCCATCACTTGCTTCATGGTAGGTCTTTGGTGTGCGGATGCTTGCGTGCAAAATAGTGCAACCTTAATGAAGCGCATCACTTCACCCTCCGGATATTCAGTTAGCTCTAGATCGACAAGATCCAGAAGCCTTTCTTCATTCTTCAGTTCCCATGTCTACAAGAGCATTTGTATCAAAGTCAGCATATATTCTTACCCCAGCAAAAAATAATATGAATGTTATGAAGAATTTGTACTAATTTTCTCTCAGTAGGGGCAAGAAAAGCCACAACAAACCAGTCATCTAATCTGGCTACTTCAAAAGGGAGCTTGGGTTTCTTTTCCCTGATTGTAGAACAGTGCTGATAGTTTACACAGTAACGCTTGTTATATGAGTAACTTAAACCTGTTGTAGTCAAATTTCTACCTACCATAGCAAAAAACTGCCCAAATGCATGAGGGAAATAATGTCCAATAAGCACAAAAATGACAAGATCAATAACACCTATTTCACTCATTTTACAAAGAGCTACAATAGCACTGACATTTTGAATTACTAAACTATTTTGTGATATATGCCGTATGGTTTGATCATTTTACAAAGTACTGGAAGTTTCCAAATATCCATTTTATCATAAGTAGACCATAAACATGTAAAAACTGCACATTCACCCTGAAAGACTTTGCAGTGGATGGGTGTATTAAGATAAAAATACACAGCATCAGGATCATTGTTATAAACTATTCATCGATTGTTATAACCCTTGCAGCCAGAGGATGCAATAGAATACAACTAATAATGAGGCACCTAATAATGCAAGTGACAGGATCTGCAAAGCCTTTGAGCGTTTTCTTCACGAGTGACCTTTTCTTGTCTCTTTTTGGTGAACATGGGAGACAAAAATAACAATAATTTGAGTTCATCCCAAGAGAGAAAATAAATTCAAAAACATACCCATTCAACAAGAACCAACAGATCCACCCCAAATGCCGCTTTATTACTACTTTTCCCACTAATTATTTCAAGCATGAGGACACCAAAACTATATACATCAGCCTTCTTTGTAAGCTGTCCTAGTAGAGCATACTCTGGGGCCAAATATCCCCTACAGAAATGAAAAAGAATTATTACTTATAGGAAGGAGTAAGCAGACTAGATAGAGGGCAAATATGTGTGCGTATATACATACACATACACATATATATTATATATATACATTCCGTGTTTGCATGAGTAACACTATAGCTTTTGTCAAAGCACATGCGTGTTGCTAATTACATTTCTTACTCTTTTTCCCTCTTTATATCCTAACATGCCAACAGCTAATCCATAAAGCCTAAAAGAAGAGGTTGTAGACAAATTGACAAGCCAAAACCCTTAAGACCGTATTTGAATAAACTCTTCTCGCTAATTTTGGTGATGTTCAAGGTAGAAGAAGGTGATTAAAAAATGATGCCAACAAAAGTACACTTACACCGTCCCTGCCACACAAGTTGTAATATGAGTGACATTGTCTGGAAAAAGTTTTGCAAGCCCAAAATCTCCTATCCTGGGCTGTAAGTTTCCATCAAGAAGAATATTACTAGCCTTAATATCCCTATGGACTATAGGCGGTTCAACTCCTTCATGAAGAAATGCAAGACCAGTTGCAGTACCAATGCAAATAGCAGCTCTTTTACACCAGCCCATAGAAATATGTTTACCTTTGGAACCTGCCACAGTTTTTTAGACATCAGAATACCTGAAAACCAAACACACATGTGCAGCAGAGAAAGGAGGTCCCTCATCAATGCAAAACCAACTGCAGGATGCAAACTAAAAGATACACATTGTGTGTAGTCACAGATATTTAAATAACATTTTTTGTTCATATTTTTTTGTCTTCAGATAATCACTAAAAAACAAACAAAACAAATTTGGCTAGCTAATAGGTGTAAGAATCATAACACTTTCAATCTCCAATCTTTACCAAGTAAAGAGGTAGCCAGACTATTGTTCTCCATGTATTCATATACTAGTATCCGGTTACTGTCCTCAACACAGCATCCAACAAGCTCAACAAGATTTGGATGTCTTATTTTTGAGATCACAGTAATCTCGGTCATGAACTCATTTTTTCCCTGTTTAGACTCTGCAGAAAGAGACTTGATGGCTACTTGTGTTCCATCTCTTAAAACGCCCTGCAAAGAAACAGTGGCAATATGAATAATTGTTAACTGGAAAATCAGATAATATGCCTACATGCCCAGCATCTCCAATTCCCCAAACCCCCCAACCAAGTCTAAGGATTGTTGCTAAATGCAACTAAAACCAAAAGGCACCTGACTTGACCAATATTACTGAAACATCAAAAGAAATGCAGTTAAAGTAAAATGAATAGTAACTACATTCTCTTGCCCCTTCTCCCTTACCCCACTAACATTTGCTGCAACGACTACTAATGCACCAACAAAAAAATAGGCATTTGACCAACCTTGTACACAACTCCAAAACCGCCTCCACCAATTCTGTTTGATGGATGGAAATTTTCTGTTGCTGATCTTAATGAATTATAGGAGAAGACCCTCACATTGTCAGTCGCAATCTCTACCCATGCACAAATGAAATACACATAAGATAAGGATCCAGTGAGATAGATTACCCTAAACAGGAAAGAATTGGTATCAAATCCAAAAGGAGCCAACAGAACCCTGAGTTAAAAGCCATGGCATAACTGAAAAGCATACAGGTGTAACAGAAAAAGAAATCTAGATTAGTCAAACACTTCACATTTGCATATGTTTTTTAGTTTATCTTGCATATTTTTTCTTGAAAGACATCTTTGCTACCAAAACTTTTGGCAATCCAACCGATAGGCCAAAATTTGTGCCACAAAATCTAAGTTCAATTAGCCGGTTGACATTTGAGCTAACTTTCATTGACCCAATGGTCCTGACCCATCAAATTGTTCACAATTCGAACATGTCAGCGTGACAACAAGTCTTGAGTCAAGAATTGAACATTGAGCCCTCTGATTTTGATTCTTAGGTAAATCAGTATTTGAAGGTAACAACTCCAAATACATTCAATTATTTCTTGTTTTAAGATGAGGATGCAAGAGTTGAGTTAACATTACAATTACTAACAAATATAATTCAGATGCAATTACATAAATTCAACAATTAATCAGCATTTGAAGGTAACAACTCCAGATACATCCAATTATTTCTGGTTTAACACGAGGATGTAGAAGTCGACCAAAAAAAATTACTAGCAATTATAATTCAGAGACAATTACATAGTTGCATCAAATTAATTAGAAATTTTTTTTTTAAAAAAAAAAAGGTGGTGTGATAAGCTCATGAACGAAATTGAAGATTGTCTTCTTACCTTCTGGCTGTGGCTGGCCGTGCATGTTGTTCCCTTTACATGAACTTGATAAACCAAAACAAGAAAAGCCCATTGCAATCCAATTTGAGGTCTCTTTTTCTCCACAGAAAAACCCTCAAACCATATCTATCCTCTTCAATCCTGAATTATCCCATAACCATAACCACAGGTAAACAGCAGTCAAACTTAAAGGAACCAGCATTCTTTTATATTTCATATTATACCAACCCACGCATAATTGAGGATTTGGTGAAGATAAAAAAAAAAAAAAGCACAACTCAAAACCCCAAGAAAATATTAAATCAAAGCCAACTCACCAACTGACGAGGACATATAGGAAAGAAACCAATTTAAAATTGGAACATTGTACTGAAGTGTAACCTCTATCACAACCCACGCGAAGAGGGAAACAGCGAAAGTCAAAAAAATAGCACAAAAAAGAAACGAAAAAATGAAAAAGTGGTTATTCAGGATTAAGAATTAGTAACGTATGTGAAGGAGAAACGAACACCAAAGCAGAGGTCAAAGATTGATTTTTGAAATAAATATGGTTGGAAAAGGAAAGGCAATAAGATAAAGAGGAGGAACTTATGTGAAGAAACAAACCCCAAAGCAGAGGTCAAAGATTGATTTTTGAAATAATATGGCTGGAAATGGAAAGGCAATAAGAGAAAGTAGACAGTGCCAAATGGCATGAAGAGAAAGTAGACAGTGCCAAATGGCATGGAAAGGCAACTTAAACATGTAACATCATATGTAAAAAAAAGAAGCATAAAGAGGCGAAAGTGAAGTTGGCGATAGAAAGAAGAAAAGAAGGGTAATTGTTATTAAAAGAAAAAGACGGCCAAGAAGACAACCTTAATCCTTTTTCGCATTAATTGATATATGAACATTTGACCGGAGTCTTTGTTTGACCTTACTCCTTAAACCATTCCTCTAGTATGTGTCCGTCGCGGATTTTTAACTCTAAATACTATAACGGCCAGGATAAGGAGTTGTGAATTTTTACGAGGGATTTAAGATTCCTGGTTATCCAGAGGAGCCGTTTATATCGAGAATTTATATGAGACCTCAAATCTTAAATAATCAAATAGCAAATGCTCTATAACTATGCACACATATGTATACAGTGGCGGACCCACCAACGTTGAAGCCAGGGTGTGCGTGTAATTTAATTTTTTTTAAATATATATATCTAAATTATAATAACATCTCCTAAATCATTTTAAGTTCTGCCCTCAACTTTTAATTTAATAATAATCCTATAAACTTTTTAATTAAATTATAAAAATTAAAATATACTGATACAAATTTATTTAAATACAAAATTAAATAAATGATAAAATTCGATAATAAAATACTTTATATTTTGAAAAAAAAATACATTAAAAATTTTAAAAAATAGAAAAATAAATGATAATTTATTGAGCATGTGAAGTAATTTAAAGTATCTTTACCTCTTCACTTTTCCATTTGTCTGCATTTCTCCCGTTTTTCTTTTTACTTACACAGCCCTTTTTTCTTCATTTTCCCATTTTCCTTTTACATAAAGCATATTGTTACTTTCTCTTCTCATTTTACTTTTTTATTTATTTATGTATTTATTTTTTGCAATTTTTGAATCCTTTTAAATTTAAAGTGGGATTAACAAATTTTTATTATCACTTTAATTGGCACTTAATTTGTCACTTGGTAAGAAAACTCTACTTTTTCTTATAAATTTTAATACCATGTTTATCAAATTTTGCCCTATTTTTTTATTATTTCATAAATTATTTAGGTTTTATTAAATTGAATGTATATTTTAATACTAGTCTCGACAAAAACAAAATAAGTATTTTTTGAGTGATGATTGACTAATATGAAATGTCTATGTTTATTAATTTTGTTTTTTTTCTTTCATTGATATAGGGTATGGATAAATTTTTCAAAACAAAATCATTTTCTAATAAGCTTCTTCAAGGTCTCTTGAAGCTAATTTTGAATTAAATTTTTCAAAATAATCTTGAGTTGAGATTAACTTGGAAGAGCTTCCATTAGATCCTAGTATATGCCCTAAAATATCACATTCTCATCCTAATGACCGAAATAAAATTAGAAGATATTATTGGCAAAAAAAGCCTTATCAACCTCGTCAACATAATTTTCCTAAAAGAAAATTTGGGGATAAATTTCATCTATTTTGTCCCTTTTAGTTCAATGAATTCAATACTTGGTTAAAGTATAGCATAGCAAAAGATGTTACATATTGTTTGTGTTGTTATCTTTTTAAGCCTGATATTGGAAAGCAATCAGAAAGTGAGGTATTCGTAACGAAGGGATTTACCAATTAGAACAAAAAAGATAAATTGAACCTTCACATTGGAGGTCCAAATAATGTTCACAACATTGCTAGAAGGAATTGTGAAAGTTTGATGAAACAAAATCAGCACATAGAGGTTGCTCTTTCTAAGCAATCTAATCAAGTTTGTGACTTGTATTGAAAACGATTAACTGCCTCAATTGATTGCATTCGATTTCTCTTAAAGCAAGGATTAGCTTTTCGTGGTCATAATGAGTCCGAAAGTTCATCTAATCAAGGTAACTTTTTTTAATTCTCAAATTTCTTGCTAATCACAGTAAAGGTCTAAAAAATATAGTTTTGCAAAGTGCTCATGAGAATAATAGATTAATTGCTCCTGACATTCAAAAATATATTGTTTATGTTGTTGCAATTAAGTCAACTAATCTATAATATATGATCTCGAATATGAGTATTTTGCTATTATTGTTGATGAGTCATGTGATGTATCCAACAAAGAATAAATGGTTGTTACTTTGAGTTATGTTAACAAGTTATGAAGTATTATTGAACATTTTCTTGGTATAATACATGTTAGTGATACTAATGCCCTATCATTGAAAAAGGCAATTGAATTATTATTTTGCAAGTTTGGTTTGAGCATATTAAGAATTCATGGACAAGGATATGATGGTGCTAGTAATATACGAGGTGCATTTAATGGTCTTAAGAATTTGATATTGAAAGAAAATCCATTTGCTTTCTACATTCATTGTTTTGCTCATCAATTACAACTCACACTTATTGCCATTTCCAAGAATCATATCCAAGTTACTTCTCTTTTCAACTTAGCTACTACTTTGTTGAATGTTGTTGGAGGATCATATAAGTGGCATGGCATGCTTCGTGAAAAATAGTTGTTAAAGTTAGAAAAGCGATAATCAATCAATTTTTCTAAAGGCTCCAATTTTATCTATATTGTGTCATTTTACTGATATATAAATAATTTATATTGTTATAAATTATATATCTTTTCTTTCCATTTACTTAAAAATTGAACACATCAAGTTTTGTGAAACGATGTGTAATTGAGTTTTCTTTATAATATATGTTTATAATAATTTTTTAGTAATTTTTTGGAATTTACAAACGTTATTATTAAAATTTAAAATTAGTCGAAAGATATCGATGCTTAAAAAATATATGAGATTAAAAATTGATTTGATAATTTAAAAGTCCAATTATCAATTAGATATTGAAAAAGTAAATTTGATTCGAAACAGAAATGGTGTGTGTGTGTGTATATATGAAGCAATAATAACTGATAAATTAGAAATTTTCATAGAGGAGGGAGAGGTTCTTATATAGGAAAGAGTGAGAGGTCAACGTGGTCTGAAGGCGGATTCTGATCGGACTAAAGATATTAAGCCTTGTAAAAGGTGCATGCTTGGTTATACCGGGCGTTAGCACTTTGATGCTTAAGTTATCAATTTGGGAGAAAAGCTCTAAGAGAGATAGTATGGATATAACTTAAAGAGAGACAATGTGTGAGTTTATAAAATGAACCTGCTATTTATAGAGCTCGATGAAGCTGAATAGTATTTTTGAATAGTTGTCTTACTCTAAAGCAGGTATGGCCTATTGTATATCTAATGGTAATTTGATAAAGGCGTGTGCCGGATGACCTTGTCATAGGAGGGAAAGGTCACGTCCAATCGGATGACCTTCTTTTATGTGTTTTAACCAACTGGCTAAGAGAGGCATTCATGGGCCTTCTAATGATAGGCCTCTGGTGATGGGCCTTATAGTTTTGATTTTTTAAAGTATTATCACTTTTCCTCCTTTGAGCAGTTCGATCGTTCTTAAGAGATATCGAAGGTTTTGGGATTTTGATGTTTCTATGATGACCATTTGACCATTTTGTGATAAGTGATAGAGTCCCTTAGTTTTTGAGACTAAAATTTGGTTACGTCGATTGGTAAAGTGAGACATATGTCAAAGGACTGGGATTGAGCATCAACTAAGAGAATGAACATCAATCCGGAGATTAGAATTTTGATCATTTCGATCGGAATATACATTAATCGAGAAAATGGAGCTCTAGTTGAAGGATTAGAACTTTTGTTACTTTGATCGAGATGTACATTGATCGAGAAAATTAGAAATCAGTCAAAAGACTAGAACTGTAATTACTTCGATTGAGAAAATTAGACGTTAGTCGAAAGACTAAAATTTTTAATTACTTCGATCGGGAAGATAGAGCTCCTTCATAAAAATAATTTTTATAAACATGAACTATTTTTTCAGAGTTTGTTTTTCTAACCTGTTTATTTGATGCTTTTGGTTGGTTTTGTCATTCGAGGTCGCATAGCCTTTTTTTTTGGCTGAGACTTTCTAGTTCTTGACCATTTTGCTTTTCTTGTTTCACTTTCCAATTTCTATAGGTTAAACACATTTATTACAAAATGAAAAGTTACCTGAGGGCTTTGTCGATCGTTGTTGACCTTACTTGTCTATCAATTCAATAGATATTCAGATCGTTGCCTCTTTTTCTGCATCACTTTGGAAATGCCACTTTGGAAAGGGTGCTTCTTTAAATTTTGTTGCTTCGTCTTCCACACTTTTATTATTATGTCTTTATTCCTGCATTAAATAGTAGATCTATGTAGCTTCCCACGGTTAGTTTTTTGAGATAAAAAAAACACTATAAATGGGTGTGCCTTTTCTCTCATTTTCCCTTAAGTCTACTACCTGAAGCTTTCTTCTTCCCTTTAAAACTTTTCTTCTTTCTTGAAGTTTTTCCCTATGAAGCCACCTTGTTGTTCTTTAAATTTTCTTTTTGTGGTTTACCATTTTAGGAAGACAAATGAAAAGTTAGGCTTTTTCCTAGCAAAATATAAATTGCGACGACAAGCCATATGACCTCCAATCTTCATTGTTGTTTCTTTCTTTTAGCCCTGGACTTTTTTTAAGCCATGATGGAGGATTCAAGTCTGTATTCTCTTCTTTATTTTTTTGATGTTGATCTAATAGAAAGGGACTTGCTTCGAATGAGAGGTGGTCTTGTTGTAACAGGCTACGAATTTTTCATTATTTTGTTGTTTTTTTTGGGAAAAAAGCTCTATATTCATATACTCTGTTTTCTGTAAAAGTTTAATGAACTTTATCTTTCGTATAATTTTATGTATCGTACAATTTTCTTGCTTTTCTTTTCTATATGTCTCATAATATACTACTAAAAACTATAAGTTAAGAAATATTGCTAAAAACTATAAGTAAGGAAAGAAATTTTGTAATTTGAGTGGCATTTTAACTTATCTTATGAAGATGTAGATTTGTTCCGATCGGTTTAGTTTTGCCAAAGCCTATGCATTTTGTTCTCTGTTGTTAGAGGTGGCTTTATTTTGATCGATCGGCCAAAGTTTGGTGTTTTTATTGATGACTTTTTGTGTCTACTTAGATGTTCGATCGTTGTTTTTCAAACTATTGCCTTTTTTACCGCGTGTTTGGAAATGCCATTTATGGCTTCTATTGCCTTTTTTACCGCGTGTTTGGAAATGCCATTAAGTGAATGCCATTTATGGCTTCGGTTTTTGAGCTTTAATTACGGCTACTTATTTTCTTTGACTTCTCATTTATTGGGATTACCATGTGTGTTTTCATACTTTTATAAAATAGAGTCGGTCCCTTATATTCTTATCTATCCTATTTTTTCTTCGTTGTATTCTTTTCTGTTCGCTTTCTTCTTTGTTGTTCGCTCTTTCTTCTCTCATGGAATCCCCTGATTGTCTTTTATCCTACTTTGATATTGCCATTTCAGGAAGATATTCATCAATGGTCGGGCGATTCTCTACCGTGGCATCACCTACTATATCGGGTGATGCGTTATCTATCTTTTGTTGCTTTCTTTGTCCTCATCTTCTCAAGTCATGGCTAATCTTATTTCACTTTCCAAGTTCGGACGTGCCACAAGTGGGAGATATTTGCAACGTCTTAAAGGTTGAGGAAGAACAACAATAATCAACGATAGATATAAGATTATGTTTCTCTCTTTGTAGACTTCAAATGTAATGTTTTGGAAAGAACTTTAATAAATTTCTTCTTTCAGATTTTTTTCCTTATTTTCGAACTCATCGCTTTATTAGTTGCAATATATATCAATATATTTATTAGATTGATCATCGATCAAGCAAAGTTGAGAAATTAATCAAATTTGATAAATAAATTTTATTCATCGATTTTTCGATTGGAATTAATAAAATTATCATTGATCTTTCGATCGGAATGATAAGAAATTTTTATCGATCTTTCGATCGGGATGATGATAAATTTTCATTGATCTTTCGATCGAGATGATAAAAATTTTTTATTGATATTTCGATTGGGATTTAACAGAATTTTCATCGATCTTCCGATTGGGATGATAATAAATTTTCATCGATCTTTTGATTAGGATAATAACAAAATTTTATCAATCTTTCGATCGGGATGATAAAAAATTTTTATCGATCTTTTGATCGGAATGACAACAAATCTTCATCAATCTTTCGATTGGGATGTGATAACAAAATTTTATCCATCTTTTGATCGGGATTACGATAATTTATTTGATAAGCTTTTGCTCTTTTATCTGCAACTTTGCTAAATTCGGCCAACCCTTAAAACGATATCTATCTTTTCCATAGTCTGAGGCGCTCTTTCTTTTAGGGCTTTTTTCACCATAGGAAAATGTATCAATTGGGTATGAACCTGTCAATTTTTGATATCAATCACCATGGATTCTTAAGAATCTACTATGCTTTTTTTTTCCCTCTTTTCTCATCTAACGTTTTCTCTAATTAGCCTCTTCTTTTAGAATTAATACCTCTTTTCTCCAATTCGACTTCCTCCTCTTAATACCTTTTGGACTGATCTAATGTGAAAAGGGTAGTCCTTGCTCGTCTAGTTTTTTCCTTTCCTTTATGTCTAATTATACTTCATCCTTCCAACCTTACTTTATTTCTTTATGTTTGCTAAAAGGAGAAGTTGCTGAGGCAGAAGCATTAGCACCCAGATTTTGGATTGTCGGAATGTATAGAGGCAGTTCCCTATCCTTCCCTTGTCTTTTCTATGGGAGAACTATAAGGGTTTGCACCTTGATGCATAATATCAAGGGAGGGGAATGTTTTGTCCTTCTTCGATATTAATGCAGACAATTTCGTCTTCCTTTAATATAAGTATGATTTTCACAGGCCCGCCTGTGAAGTTGCTTTGACGGGGATCCCATTTCGATCGGCTTTGTCACTATAGGGAAAGATCATTTCAAAATGACCTTTTGGTCCTAATACTTAGATCATATGGTTAGTCTCCTTTCTTCTACTATTGGCTCGAGACATTCGCAAGAGGAAAGATCATTCCCTTATATGATTCACTTAGAGATGAGGAGAGGGGCAACCATTTCATCCATCCCAGTACCTTTCATAGTAGGCTAGTTCTGGGAGTTTCCTGCATCTGTTGTGTGATGTTTTGAAAGAAAGATGTTTTGCTTCCTTTTGACCTTCGCGCATAATTTTTTTGCTTTTTTTCAGTTTCGAATTTTGCTTCCACCATAGTGAATTTCCCATATAATCTTGGAGACTTTCATGAAGCTCTTGTATTTCGACATTGTCTCTGTGATTGTGAATCCATATTTCTTCCCACATTGTGAAGGTGGGATGTGTTTGCTCAACCATCAACTCTCAACGAAAACGTCAAATGATAAATCATAAATATTCATAGAAGAAGGAGAGGTTTCTATGTAGGAAAGAGTGAGAGGTCGATGCAGTCTGAAGGGAAAATTTTGATTGAACTGAAGATATTAAGCCTTGAAAAAGGTGCCTACCTGGTTATACTGGACGTTAACACTCAGATACTTAAGTTAGAAATTTGAAAGAAAAGCTCTTAGAAAGAGAGTATAGATATAACTTAGAGAGAGACAGTGTGTAAGTTTATAGAATGAACCTGCTATTTATGGAGTGTGAGGAAGCTGAATAGTATTTTTAAATAGTGTTCCTATTTTAAAGAGGAAATTACTTCAAATGCCATGTTTTTTAAGTTTTTTTTAAAAAATACAACCCTTTTTATCTTATTTCATTATTCTCACTTTTTAAATTTTTATTTTCAAAAATACAACTTTTTGTTAACTTAAATAAAAACTTCCCGACAGCTGTTAAAAATACAAGATCACACTTTAGCGAGGATGGATAACGAGTCCCTTTAATGACAGAAAGGTTTCTTCTTTCAGGAAAAACCAGTTGAGAGTATTTTTTGTCATGGAGAGAAAAACCAAGCATGTTCATGGTTTTGTGGAGAATGATGAACAAGATAAGAAAATTCAGATTTGTGGTGAAACTAAAAAACAACCCATGATTTCTCATGTTTCAAAGAAAATGAAGAGAAAGAAATTGGAGAGATATACTTATCTTGTTGCTGCAATTATGTCAAGCTTGGGCATCACTTCAATGGCTGCCCTGTCGGTTTATTACATATTTTCTTTGCAAATGGAGGTACTTAAAATAATTTTATGGTTTTTTTTAATTTTCATAAAATTTTCATAATAAATTCACTTTGATCATTTTGTAATTTATAGGGTGGAGAATTTCCTGCAATGGAAATGTTTTCTACTTTTGTGCTCTCTGTAGGAGCTGCTGTAAGTTCAATTCTTCACTTATTTAATTAAAAGGATTACATTAATACTAACTAATGGTTAATTTACAACAGAACGTCTTTAATTAATGAATTAAGTAATATTGGATTTACAGGTAGGGATGGAGTATTGGGCAAGGTGGGCACATAGAGCCCTATGGCACGCTTCATTATGGCATATGCACGAGGTTTGTTAATATTGTAAATATAATATTAGAATTACAAATACTAATTAAATTAAAATAAAATATTTGAATAATTTTTTAGGGTTAGTTCTTCTGGCAGTCTTACCATAGAGCAAGGGAAGGTCCATTTGAAATGAATGATATATTTGCAATAATAAACGCAGTTCCAACCATTGCTTTGCTATCTTATGGCTTTCTTAACAAAGGCATATTTCCTAGTCTCTGTTACGGTGTTGTGAGTTCCCTTTTCCTTGCCCAGTTTCTACCTTTTAAATATTATTTCTTTTCTTATAAAATCATTATTATGTGACTTGAACAATGCATGCCCGTCGGAGCTAAAAGTAATAAGCAGTAGGAATGGAGAGAGTGTACCATGTAAAAGCGCATGTGAAGATTTTGGAGATTTAATAAAAATTTGTGCGAACTTAATGAATCTTATCTTGTTTTGCATTTTCTCAATCATTCATAGCTGGTGTGGCAGCATCAGAGAATCTAACTTCCAGTTTGTGTTTGATTACAAAAGCAGCATTTGAAAATTCTAAAGATGGTCTTCGTGAGGGAGCTAGTAGGCTGCTACGTTAAAGTGTTAGTGAGTGTGGCCATTTTTTATCTATTGGAGAGCTTGGTCAATATTTATGTATAATAAGTCATAACTTGGACTTTCTGCAAAATGGTTACCATAACTAAATGTGTTCCACTGTTTACTACAGTTCTATTTTTTGCCATTTCTACATTTTTGAGCTCCTTTGCATAATTTTTTACATGTATACCTTTCCAAAGCTACCCATTGTGAAATACTACCGAGCAAAGGCAACCTCAGAAGGATCCAAAACTGTAACTGCTGAGTTTACTGCTGATAGAGAATTTTCAAAATCATCAAGCTATTTAGAGATTTACTTTAGTTTTAGATAAGATTGTGGCATGCAAGGAATTGATTTTCAGAGAACAGTTTAGAGTTGTAGCTTTTCATATTATCTCCCTCAGATAAGCAAACATTAGATAGGGAAGGGTGCAAACCAACATATAACAGGCTAACTATTAAAAATTTAAATCAAAGGGAGTCGACAACATTTGCATTATAAGCATCATAAGGATGTCGAGCAAGCAACTTTAGCTAAGAGCTAAAGATGGATTCTGACCCCCTCTTTAAAAAACCAATAACCATGATGTTTGTGTTATCCAAAAATGAATCATAAGTCAAATATCAATCAAATTTAGGACAAAAAATCAAAGTAGATTACAAAACTTATCACATGTTGAAGTTGAATCAAGTAGGCAGCATCTCCTTTAAGCCTGTCATGCTGGAATTTTAGAGAATCATGATGTCACCTTCTAATTCCATACAATTCAGATGAATTATAATCATAAAACTTCATATGGTATTGTAGAAATCACAACATCCCAATTTTATTTTAATAAGATCACTATTGTCAAAAACTCATAGAGATTCAATGTTCTCTCTCTGCCTCCCTCTCTTTAAGCAATAAATAATGAATTACTACATATCTAACTTACAAACTCACACACGGTGTATACAACTAGTACACATTGTATATACGCCAAGTACATACTGTGTATACAGTTAGTACACATGGTGTATACAGCATGTACACACTGTGTATACAATATGTACACACAATAGATACAACTAGTACACACAATGTATACATCATGTGCATATTGTGTATACAAAAAGTACACACTATGTATATAATATGTACACGCGATTATACAGCTAGTACACATCGTGTATACATGGTGTACATACTGTGTATACACCAAATACATACAATGTATATTTACTGTATATAATGTGTATACATGATGTACACACTGTGTATACAACTGGTACACACGGTGTATACAACTAGTACATACGGTGTATATAAGATGTACACACCGTGTGTATAATAAGTACACACTAGATGTCACATTGATTAAAGATATGAATAATGAGTTCTTGAAAGGGCAAAAATTGAATAAAAAACATACTGTTACATAATTCTTCATAATACAGCAAACCAAATATTGACGTTCTATCTACAATAGATTCTCATTCTTCATTTTTAGAATATAATCTAAATATTCTTTGCTATAAAATGCATATATCTATCACTATCTTCATTTTCATTAACGACGGTTTGTTATCTAATTCAAAAATTGTGGCAACTCTATTTAATCACCATTCGAGTTTGATTGCTATTGAAAAATAATGCACGTAAAGTATTATCAATTAAATATTTTCTTTTTGGTTTGAAAAAGAAGCACAAAAATTAAGAAAATGTAACAAATTAGTAAATCAATTCATAAATTCAGCTAAAGAAAGTGGTGTTAACTGTCAAGTATCATGACACCACAAAAGATTTATATATATATATATATATATATATATATATATATATAATTAAATGTCTGAACCGGTCAGTTAATATTAACTAACTATTTTTCAAAAAAATCAAATTATAATTATTCCCGTTATCTAAAAGTTTATATTGTAAAAAACTGATCCGCAAAATCGGTTCCATTTTGAGCTGTTATTTTCAAGCTTAGTGGTGTTTTGACTAATATGTTAGTTGGTTTGGTTGCTTTTAGTATCAACTATTGCCCGCTTGGGCATCGTCTAGCATGATTTTTAAAGTTTGCAATGTGTGTGATATGTAGGTATCAGAGGGTTGTTTTCTGTCATAAATTGTATCAATTGCGAGGAGGGACATGAAGCATTTATCTATGAGATTATCACTTTGTGCAAGAAAAATTACAGTCTGACTAACTACTTATAGAAAGCTCCAAGCTTTTAGCTCCATGCCCCATTGCAAAAATTGAGAATTTCTTTTGAGATTTTTTTAATTAAAAAAAGCATTAATTTTTTAAAATTTGCAGGTGACCAGGAATTAGTAGAATGGCAAATGAAACATCTAATGGAGATCATAAGACTGCAACTAGGCCACCACCAAGCCCATCTCCTTTGAGATTCTCCAAGTTCTTTCAGGTGCTAAACATTTATTTATTTATTTTCGTTGATAAAATTGATGCTTTTTTTTGATATTTGGCATTTATGGCTGGATTAGATACTGTTCGTTTTTCATACGATGATTGCCACCAGAAGCTTGATATTTAGCTAAACACTAGAACTTAGTGCGATGTAGTTGTCTACTTGGAATGTGTTATCTGCAATTAGTTTTTGATTGAAGTGATGGTAGGTTTGAAATGTGAAAATCATAAAACGAAAGATAGTATTACTATGGAAACAAGAATGCAATAATCAATTCTGCTAGAGATCCAAATTTTGCTTTCTTTACCTTTCATGGTGACTGTGACAGTAAAAAATGTTTTAAATCTCAATTCTCATTAAAAATTGATGTAATATTGTTGAAATATTTCCATCTTACAAATGATACTGAATCTTTCCTTTACCCTATTTTGTGCTTTGTATTCGTGAAGCTGATAGTTTCTATTGTTATGAGAAAATAGTTCCGTTCATAAGAGAGAAGAGGGAAAAATTGGGAAAGTGAGAAATTAAGGAGGTGAGAAAGTAAAAGTAGGAAATTTAATAAGGGAACTAAAAAGTTGTATTTTTTGAAAATATGAGTTGTATAATTGATATTGAAAATTTAAAAAGTTGTATTAATGAAAGAATGAAAGAAGGTTGTATTTTTTTGTTATTTTTATTTTTTTCTGTATATTTTTGTAAAAACTCCTATTTTAAAATAGGTATGGCATGTTGTATAGGTAATAGTGATTTGACAGAGTCGTGTATCAGACGTCCTTGTCATAGCCGGGAAAGGTCACATCTGATCGGACGTCTTATTTTTTATATTTTAACCAACTGGCTAAGAGAGGCATCCGTGGATCTTCTAATGATGGGCCTTTGGTGATGGGTCTTATAGTTTTGATTTTTTAGAGTATTATCGATAACCTTAAAGATGATGATAAATTTTTTTTGTACCCCAATGTAGTGAATCAACAATTGGGGTAAGGTATATTGTCTTCAATATTTTTAATTAACACAAAATCAACTTATAATACATAAATAGCAATTAGCAACATGTTAAGAATAAAAATTAGAAGTATATAGCCAAGCTACGTCTCTTATTTCCACTTATTACATCAAATGCCACGTGTACCACGTGTTGTCGCATCTCCCCTTCTCTACTCCTAGCCGAGGCAACCTGTCCGTACGATCAGGTATTTTTGTAAATTAGTGAAATACTAATGGGATTATGTTAATCGACCTTTCGGCCTATAAAATCAGATCCTCGCTTCTGTGTTTGAAACCCCAATTGGAGAGGGAGAGGGACAAGGGGAGAGTTGGAGAGCCCAAAGAGGCCTAAGGGGCCAATGAGTGGGAAACAGAGAGAAGTGTGATAAACTAAAGAGAGAAATTAAAAAAAAAAAAAATCTAAAGGCAGAAAATCCCTTTCCCGCAATTTTCTTATTCAATTCCTCACATTTCTCTCCTACCATTGTTTCTTCGTTTTTGTGTGTTTGATTTCAAATTAGCAGTGTTTTTCAATGAGTCGTTTAGGGTTTAAATCCGTGGTCTATCACGGTGAGCTCTGTTTGGGTGAACTGGACTCTATTCCGGTGACGGACCAGAATTTTCAGTTCCCAAACAACGAGGTACGGATCCATCGTATATCGCAAAGCGAGCGTTGCCCTCCTCTTTCAATTCTACAAACAATTTCTTCGTTTTCTGTTCGTTGTAAGCTTGAATCATCATCTGCCGTTGAGCAGCCTCATTTGATCAACCTTCACGCCTCTTGCTTTTACGAATTCAAGGTCGTCGCCTTAATCATTTCGTTTTTTGAAGGGTTTTTTTTCCGTTATTTTTCAGTTTAATGTTATTTAGAGGAGTTGTAGTTCTCAAGTACATGCTTAATGTGATTGAATTTTGAGTTTGTTTTGTTAATTGATGCGACATGTTTTCTTTCTTTCTTCCCCTCCCCCCCCCCCCCCCCCCCCACCCCCCCTCCCCTTTTTTTTGTTTTTTCGCTTTTTGTTAGTGAATGTGGAGTCTTGAGCATGTGATGACTTTGATTTTGTTATTACAGACGGCAGTTGTGTTGGTTGGAGACGAGGAGATACACTTAGTGGCAATGCCGAGTAAACAGAAGAAGTTTCCATGCTTTTGGTGCTTTTCAGTTACGAAAGGTCTTTATGATTCTTGCTTACGCATGCTCAATTTGCGATGTCTGTCTATCGTGTTTGATCTTGACGAGACGCTTATAGTTGCGAACAGTATGAAGTCGTTTGAGGATAGAATTGAGGCTCTCAGGAGTTGGATTGCTCGCGAGACTGATCCGGTGAGGATATCTGGAATGGCTGCTGAGATGAAGCGGTACATAGATGACAGAATGCTACTGAAGCAGTATACAGAGAATGATTATGTCATGGATAATGGAAAAATTGTCAAGGTTCAGTTAGAGGAGGTTCCAACATTATCTGAAACCCATGAGAAACTTGTTAGACCTGTTATTAGATTGCAAGATAGGAATATTGTCTTCACTCGCATAAATCCTGAGGTATTATTTGCTTGATCCTGTTTGTTAAAATGGTTCCTAATTTATAGCTGTCTACTTGACATGTTGATAATATCGTAACGATTTGGTAAAATCATTCTGTTGAAAAAAAATGATATAGTTAGGTGTATTTTAAGATTGTATAGAGAGAAGGATGTTGATGTTACTGAACGTTCCACGACTGATATTGTTTACAGGAGTTCTTCCTCTAGCTAGCAATTTTTCTCTTGCTTGATCTTTTTGAGCTTTTAATGGGTAATACAAAATTTGTATCATATGTATGTAAAATATAAAGACAAATCTACATTATTGTTGCAATATACCTTAAGCAAAAAAGGGATTAGGTTGATCATAGCATTCGTCCCAGTCTTATTCTCACCATTCGTCGGTAATCCTTAATGACATTATTCTGTAATTTTCTCACATTTCTATGCCCTGAGGAGCAAATATATATTGCCACAAACTACTTAGGGAGTCATATAATATCAAGATTCGAGGCATATGAGAATGCGCATTTGCATCCTCAGAAAGTATGAGCCTTTACTCTTGTGATTGGTAAAAACATTTTCATAATAGGCATTTGTAAATTGCATGTTTTTTTTTCCTCGCATGGTAGAGGAACATTTTATAATAATTTGACTTTCACCTAGTTTGAAATGGACCGACATTCTGGATGGCAAATTTATGAGCATCCTTGACTGAGTTTTACCTCATCATGAGTACATAGCTTAGTGGACATAATCATGAGGGACTTAATTTCTTATCTTGTGTGTTTAGAAGAATGATTTCCATAAAACATGTTGAACAGTTGCTTCTCGCTTGATTTGTTACAGTAAACCAGGTTGTAAAGCAATTGGCATCTTTTATCGATCGTTGCGTGTTTTCTTTGTATAGATTCGTGATACCAGTGTGCTTGTGAGGATGAGGCCTGCCTGGGAGGATTTGCGAAGTTATTTAACTGCCAAAGGACGCAAAAGGTTTGAAGTTTATGTTTGTACAATGGCTGAAAGAGATTATGCCTTGGAAATTTGGAGGCTTCTTGATCCAGAGTCCCATTTGATAGCTTCAAAGCAACTCCAAGACCGCGTTGTTTGTGTTAAATCGGGCAAGTAAAGGACTTCTTGCAGTTTGATATTATTTTTGTTTACATGTTTTATAGGAGCATTGTGGTAGTTTGAATTGTCTATGATTGAAATGAAATAGGCTATTTTCGTTTGATATTTTATTGGAGCCTCGATGTGGCCTGACTTTTACCTTTTTTTTTTTTTTTTTGACATGTCGTGCAAAAGTCATTTTAGGGTTTTCTTGATATTTTCTGGTATGAAAGTGGTTTTAATGTTAAAATTTTAACAAATTGAAGTGAGTGATACAGGACATTGAACAATCTGCCACCCAAAGTAGTGGTTCTTCAACTGTGCTGTTTTATTATGTTTGCTTCCTTGCCTTTGTTTTGATGGCAATTTGAAATCCTTCTATAATCCATGTCAGGCTCCAGGAAATCCTTGTCTAATGTTTTTCAGGATGGCATGTGCCATCCAAAAATGGCAATGGTAATTGATGATCGGTCAAAGGTTTGGGATGACAGGGATCAACCACGAGTACATGTAGTTCCTGCATTTACTCCTTATTATGCTCCTCAGGCAGAGGTACTGCAAATGTAGACATCTCATCTGTAAACTCATTTATAGACTTGCTTTTTTCATACTGACTGAAATTCTCTCATTCACTTGTTTAGACGGCAAATGCTGTTCCTGTCCTCTGCGTGGCAAGAAATGTTGCATGCAATGTTAGAGGTTGTTTTTTCAAGTAAGAGCTGTCATATGTTCAAAAGTATTTTATCTAGCAATAGATCTTTGATTATTTTTTACTGCATTTCTTGGTTGTAATGTAATCTATTGTGCAGAGAATTTGATGAGAATTTAATACGGCGAATCTCTGAAGTCTTTTATGAGGATGAAGTGATAAATTTACCTAGTGCTCCTGATGTGAGCAACTACATGATGTCTGAGGTATTTGAACCTAGTATTTTTCTTCTATGCTGATAAAGTTTACATCCTGTTTCTATCTTAAGATAAGTTGTTTCTGAGATGTAGGATGCCGGTTTTGTTCCCAATGGCAATAGTAATGCTCCCATCGGTGAGGGAATGAGTGGTGTTGAAGTTGAAAGGAGATTGAACCAAGTGGTGAGTTCATGTACTCTCTCGGTATTAATTGAGAAACAGGTTACCTGATATCTTTGCTGAGTTAAAAGTCCTTGTACTGCATTTGACTTTTGCTGCAACATAGTGGAGAATAACATATGGGATTTGCGCTTACAGATCCTTTTCCCATTGTATTTATGCATGTAATGGTAAGATTGTTGTTGCTATGCTCAATTCTTATATGTATCAGGATGAGAAGAATGGCACTGATCCAGTTAGTCACTCTATGACAAATAGCCCCGAGTTGAGATCTGAGATAACCCAGCCAACTGTTGCTGTAATTCCAAATGTTGTTGGACCAATGTTTTCAGCACCACTTATTCCTTCACAAAGTATGAATTTCAATTTTGTTTTGTGTTTTTTTCTTTGTGCTTGGTATGAAAGACATGATGCGTGATATTGAGTAGCTTTCTGAAGTTCTCAATTGGTATGATTATATTTCAGAACCTAGTTTGCTTGGAGCTCCTGTTAGACGAGATTTACGGAATCAAAATTCAGGTCAACCTCCACTTCTGGCCAGGGTACCTTCCTTACAGCCACAAGGAGGCTGGTTGATGGAGGAAGATAGCAGCAGGGTGCATAATCGACCTTCGGGGTCTGGTCAGGACAGTGATTCACTAAAGTCTGAAAAACTGTGGATGCATCTGAATCCATTTGCTCATAATACACTGTCTGCTTCCACAACTTCCGTCTTACTTCCATCACAAGGCAAGGGAGAAGAAGTGGTTCGTCTAAATCCCCTTGAATTTTACCACAAGATGCTTGTTGCAGGGTTAAAAGCGTTTTTCATTGAAGGACTTTGATCATTTGCAGGCATCTGCCGGGCATGACATGCAAAAACAAAATCTTCCTCCTGGAAGTCATCCACCAGGCATGTGAATCTTTAAATTACTAGTGTTTTGAATCTTGGTTAGTCTGCCCAGGGTATCTGGAAAGTGTTGGAATTCATAAAGCATCTTGCTATTCTTCTTCTGGATTCTTAATTTCTTTTCATACTATTTACATGGAAAAGTGAGCTTTTTGTGAGATGGTATTCGGATGATATAGAAAAGAAAACAATTTGTTGGGTTCAAGTTGTTAAAGGTGTTGTGGCAGACTCAAGGCTTTGGGCCCTTTTTCACCTGAGGCTCAAGGAACAGAAATAAGCAGAAGTGTTGCCTGAGCAGGGAATGATGCCATATCTAAGAAGTTATCATCACATTCTGCCAATTTTCCATGCAGACATGTTTAAAAATTTAAATGTTGCCTAACATGATTGGGCTTTGTATTTTGATGTATTTATCTTCTGAGTGAATAGTGGAAGTCAGAAAATGTAAGTGAATGTTGTATGTCCAAAAGACATAAGTTAGTAACAAAAAATGCAAGGTGGGTATATGAAACGGTGAGGTGAGTGAGTGATGGAGGGGGTTTGAGTGTTTGTGCTTGTGCATTGGGGGCGGTGGGAGGAGAGGAAAAGGTCTGCAAACACGCTTGACACAAGGGTGAAAGGAATGTATAGAGGCTCTTCTTGGGTTAGAGTTGATTTAAATTTGTATGCATGTTTACATTGTTGCATTTTATTTGCAGCATTACTCTTTTCAGTATTATTGAGGAATATTTTGACAACAAAGACTGCAATAACTTTTCAAGTATGTTGTGGGACACTTGAAAACGACAAAAGTGCATATCACCTCCTTCTTAGCGAAGTGCATGTCCCTGGTGTATAGTCATCATGAATATGCTTGTAATTGTAGAAGGCCTGTGCCCTTCAAGAGCTCTAGTGAGTCAAAAGGTGCTGGGTCAGTGCTTGATTGTCTATGCATGTTAGGCTTTTGACTGTGTTAGGCCCCCAATTATGAAGACGTATAGTAGACACAAGGACAAAATAAGGAATAAGAGTACAGCTGGCTGTTAAAGTTAGTTAGTCCCTTGGATAGCACAAAAAGGACGTGAGGAGTGAGGAATAGGCAGCGAATGATTTGTTCTGTGTAAAGGGAGAGAAGGGAGGACTCTCGAATTTCCTCTCAATGCTGTTAGTCCGTTTTGATATGAATAACACTTCATAACCAGTGTTCTTGGTTATTTCACTACTATTTTCTTTTATTGGTTCTACTGCCCTGCTTGCTGTGTGTGTGTGTTGTGGGATTGTGCAGGGACCTAACATCTGGTATCAGAGCCACCGATCCTTGCATGGAAACCAGGTACCAGAAGATGGAAAACAGGGTAGAAGCATTAGAAGGAGCAGTGGGATCTCTACAAGCCGATCTCCAACAAGTCATTAGTCGTTTAGACCGATTAGAGCGATTGGATGTGGAGACTCTGAATAGCTCTATGGAATGCCTGCCAGTGATCGAAAACAAGATTCAGCAACTTCCATTGATCGAAGAGGGCGTGCGCTCCATTCTTCGCAAACTGAATCTGGATGGCATGGAGAAGGGTCCTTCAACTCAGGGACAATTGCAAGATGCTGCTCAAGGGGAATCTGCTTTTGATAAGGATGGGCAACACAAGGGCGTTATCGGATTGGGGATTGAGGTTGGAGAAACCTCTAACCCAGCGTCGGGATGGCCCA
Source organism: Excoecaria agallocha (assembly GCA_037975025.1). Classification (NCBI taxonomy): domain Eukaryota; kingdom Viridiplantae; phylum Streptophyta; class Magnoliopsida; order Malpighiales; family Euphorbiaceae; genus Excoecaria; species Excoecaria agallocha. Next base: position 56,018,682 of record CM075806.1, on the reverse strand, counting down.
GATTTGAGGGGTTACCACGGAAGATGGAACTCCCTGTTTTCGATGGCCACAATCCTGATGGATGGCTATTGCGAGCTGAAAGATATTTTGATTTAAATGGGCTTACCTCCGAAGACAAGCTCCAGTCAGCAGTCATCTGTTTGGAAGGGGAGGCTTTATCCTGGTACTATTATGAAAATGGTCGCCGGACTTTCCATGGGTGGGACGGATTCAAGAAATTGTTGCTTGAACGATTTCGGAGCACTCAGACGGGAAACTTGATGGAGCAGCTGTTGTCCCTCCGGCAGTCGACGACGGTGGGTGAGTATCGCAAACAATTTGAACTACTATCTGCCTTGTTTCCTGACCTCCCTGAAACGGTTATAGAGAACACCTTCATCAATGGACTCCAGGACGACATCAAGACGGAGCTCAGGCTTTGGGAGCCTAATGGTTTGGGTCGGATCATGAAAGTAGCCCAAATGATCGAGGATAAGAATGAAGCTATCAAGCTGAGGGCCCAGTCCACCCCGTGCAGCCTCTCCAATAGGCCTCGTATATTCACAGGTACACCTCTAAACACTAAAACTTTCAGCCCCAACCCCCTCACTAAATCCATCTCAGTAACTCCAAAAGCATTATCACCTTCTTCCTCTTCTACTCCTATTTCTTTTTCGGTTCCTTCTGCAACACCGATGACTCAAACTTCACCGAGATTCCGGAGGCTTACTGATGCCGAGATGAGGCATAAACGGGAAAAGGGACTTTGTTTTCGATGTGATGGTAAATTTGGGCCCGGTCACTTATGCCCAAATAAGGAACTACAAATCCTCTGGGTGGACGACCAAGAACAGAATGGGGTGGAGGACCAATTGGACAATGGGACGGAGGATCTTCATGATTTGGGTGAGTTGGATACCCTGGAATTGACTCTCTCTTCTTTGGTTGGTCTCGCAGCTCCACACACACTGAAAATACGTGGCACTGTTAAGAACAGGGAGGTGGTTGTTCTTATTGATTCCGGAGCTTCCCATAACTTCATCTCCTCTTCTTTGGTCACTGAGCTGAACTTGCCCATCACCACCACTCGACAATTTGGGGTCACCTTGGGCACCGGAAATCAAATAAGTTCAGCTGGCCTGTGCCGGCAAGTCTGCCTACAACTACCGGGGCTGGAGGTCATAGCAGATTTTTTCCCCCTTCAACTCGGCAGTACTGACTTAATTCTTGGTTATCAGTGGTTGCTTTCCATCGGGTCCTCTCACATGCATTGGGTAGACTTATGCATGGAATTTGAGGTGGACAGCCAGCGTGTGAAGTTAAGAGGGGATCCCACTTTGTGCAGAACACAGGTGTCGTTGCACGCCATGGAACGACTCATTCGACATGAGGGCCAGGGAATTCTGTTGGAAGGTTGCCAAGTTAGCTTGAACGCCCTGCATCATGAAGGTATTTCCCCATGTGCTGCATCGGGTTCCTCTGCTGAATTACTCAAGGAATTCCAAGATGTCTTCAATATGCCAATTGGACTACCTCCGCCACGCAAACAGGATCATGCCATCACCCTTAAAGAGGGCACTTCACCAATCTCAGTCCGACCATACCGATATCCTCACTTCCAAAAGGCAGAGATTGAAAAATTGGTAGGAGAGATGTTATCTGCTGGGATTATCCAGCCAAGTCTGAGCCCTTTCTCCAGTCCTGTTTTGCTTGTTAAAAAAAAAGACGGCAGTTGGCGCTTCTGTGTGGATTACCGGGCATTGAATCGGGAAACGGTTCCGGATAAATTTTCCATTCCGGTCATTGAAGAATTACTTGATGAACTTCATGGGGCAGTGGTCTTCTCCAAGATCGACCTCAAGACAGGGTACTTCCAGATAAGGGTGCGTCCAGAGGATATCCCCAAAATAGCCTTCCGCACTCATCAGGGCCACTACGAATTCCAAGTGATGCCATTCGGCTTGACCAATGCCCCCTCCACTTTTTAGTCACTGATGAATGAGGTATTCCGACCCTATCTTAGACAATTTGTTTTGGTTTGTTTTGATGACATACTAATGTATAGTAAGAGCATCGAAGAGCATGAGGTGCATTTAAGGGCAGTTCTAGCAACCTTGCGCTCCCAGCAGCTGTTTGCTAACAGCAAGAAATGTGTGTTCTTTCAATCTCGGGTGGAATACTTGGGGCACATAATTGACTCCAATGGGGTTTCAGCTGATCCGGGAAAAGTTCAAGCTATGGTTGAGTGGCCTACACCCACTTCCTTGCGGTCACTCCGCGGATTTTTAGGGTTGACAGGATATTATAGGCGTTTTGTGCAGAATTACAGCCAGATTGCATGGCCTCTCACCCAACAGCTTCGGAAGGACGCCTTCAACTGGGATCTAGCAGCCCAACATGCTTTCCAGCAACTTAAACAGGCCATGACAGATCTTCCTGTTCTGGCATTGCCTGATTTTTCCCAGCCCTTTGTTGTTGAAACAGATGCATCGGGGTTTGGATTGGGAGCAGTCTTAATGCAGCAGGGTCGGCCCATCGCTTTCTTCAGTCAAAAACTGTCCTCCTCCGCTCAAGCTACTTCAGTCTATGAACGTGAACTGATGGCTATTGTTTTTGCCATCAAGAAATGGAGACCCTATCTTTTGGGACACCGTTTTGTGGTCCGGACTGACCAGAAAAGCCTTAAATACCTACTCGAACAGCGGATAGTGGAGGGTGATTTTGCTAAGTGGTTTTGGAAGTTGCTGGGTTATAACTTTGAGATACAGTATAAACCGGGATCTACAAACTCTGCTGCTGATGCCCTCTCCCGCCTCCCTCCATCAACTATCCTCTCATCCCTCACAGTTCCCATCCTATTGGATTTCAAGGATGTTCCAGCACAGGTGGCAGCTGACCCCTTCCTATCCAACATCCTCCACACAATCCAGCGTCACCCACAAGCCCATCCTCACTTCCATGTCGTGGGCAACCTTCTTCGCTACAAAGGGAGACTTGCCTTACCGGCTGATTCATCCTATATTCCGGTGTTATTCCAAGAGTTTCATTGCAGCCCCATTGGTGGCCACGCGGGTATGCGGCGAACCTACCAGCGTCTAGCTACAGAATTTTATTGGAAGGGCATGAAAAGGCAGGTTCAAGATTTTGTTTCTACTTGTGATGTGTGTCAACACAGTAAATCTGAAGCCATGGCTCCTGGTGGTTTATTGTAGCCCCTACCTATCCCTGATAAGGTTTGGGACGACATCACAATGGATTTCATTGAAGGCCTTCCCAAATCCAGCGGGTATGATTCCATCTTGGTAGTTGTGGATCGGCTGACCAAATATGCACATTTCATCGCCTTGAAACATCCCTTCTTAGCCCCTACTGTTGCCAGGGTGTTCTTACAGGAGGTGATCCGCCTCCATGGCAGAGCATTATCTCCGATCGGGACAAGATATTTATGAGCTATTTCTGGCGGGAATTATTCCGGCTCCAAGGGTCTGAGTTACGACGTAGTACTGCTTTCCACCCCCAAACGGATGGACAATCCGAAGTGGTGAACAGGACACTCGAAACATACCTGCGCTGTTTTACCATGGACCATCCTTCCAAGTGGTTCTCCTGGCTAGCTTGGGCCGAATATCACTACAACACAGCCCTCCACTCATCGCTAGGGCTCACCCCTTTCCAAGCCCTTTATGGGCGCCCTCCTCCCCCTTTAGCCCGTCATGAATGGGGATCAGCTGCTAATCACGAAGTTGAGCAGTACTTACTCAACCGTGATGCTGTTTTGGATCAACTGAAGCACTAGTTGCACATAGCCCAGCAGAAAATGCGCTCTTATGCTGATGCCAAGCGCCGCCTTGTTCAATTTGAGGTGGGAGATTTGGTTTATTTGAAGCTCCAACCATACAAGCAAACATCCTTGGCCACCCGCAAAAATGAGAAGCTGTCTCCTCGCTACTATGGGCCTTTTCCGATTGAGAAGTGTATCGGACCAGTAGCTTATGCTCTTACACTCCCAGCCCATGCCCGCATTCATAACATCTTCCATGTCTCCCAGCTTAAGAAGGCCCTTGGTTCGCATCCTCTTGCACCTGCCATTCCCCCTTCCCTCACCCATGATATGGAACTCTTGGTTGAACCACTGGAAGTTCGTGGCGTCAGACCATTTCCCACTGTTGGCCAGGGTCCACTTGAGGTCCTGATTCGGTGGAAGGATCTGCCTTTTTTCGAAGATTCTTGGGAACCTTTTGACACTATTGCTTTTCAATTTCCTGCCTTCAACCTTGCGGACAAGGTTGATCTTTGGGCCGCGGGTACTGTTAGGCCCCCAATTATGAAGACGTATAGTAGACACAAGGACAAAATAGGAAATAAGAGTACAGCTGGCTGTTAAAGTTAGTTAGTCCCTTGGATAGCACAAAAAGGACGTGAGGAGTGAGGAATAGGCAGCGAATGATTTGTTCTGTGTAAAGGAAGAGAAGGGAGGACTCTCGAATTCCCTCTCAATGCTGTTAGTCCGTTTTGATATGAATAACACTTCATAACCAGTGTTCTTGGTTATTTCACTACTATTTTCTTTTATTGGTTCTACTGCCCTGCTTGCTGTGTGTGTGTGTGTTGTGGGATTGTGCAGGGACCTAACAGACTGCTGCATTGGAATTGTAAAGAACTTCGTTGGAACCAATTCTAATGCATTGATGACCTATTAGTTGATGAGTAGGTTATGAAGATCAGCACACATCTTTATGATTTGATGATGTTTGAAGCTAGGTGAGAAGTTGATGTTTCAAACCAAGTCTTTGACAAATTGGCCATGTGACAAAATTCAAGTTAGCCATGTCCGTGCAATCCAATTGTGCACTATTTAAATTAGAAGTCCTATTATCTGCACCATGACAGGATATCTTTGTAGATGACATATGTTGAATGTGCTTATTTGGTTATTATGAGTGACTGAAATTTCTTGCAGAGGTTGGTGCTTCCCAGAATCCTGTCTCGGCCAATAGCAGAGAGTTTCAAAATGAGTCCCCGAAATTAAACCTTTTACCGTCCCACTTGTCTATTGGTGTGCTACAAGAAATTGGACGGAGATGCAACTCAAAGGTATGGTGGTTCAGGCCTTGATTTTTTTTTTTTAATAAATTTTTCCTAAGGTTAGCAGCATATGTGCAGGTGGAGTTCAGGTCTGTTGTAAGCACCAGTAAAGATTTGCAATTTTCTGTCGAGGTTGGTTAAAAATGTGTTTTACTATTTCTTATTTTTGCTTTAACTTTTGTTAGAAATTTTTGCTGGTAACTCTGTATGAATGCATGTGCAATTTGCAACTTAGGTCATTTTAATTGAATTATTGAATGTTAATGGTTTCATATGTTGCTTTAGACCAACCTATTTTCTTGTGAAGTTGATGGATTTTGGTTTTGATATAGTTAGATATCTTAATCAATTGCTTGAAAATATTATTAGTATTGTTGTTGTTGTTATGAAACTAAACTGGGCACTGAAATTTGTTGATTGCTATCTTTATGTTGTTCAAATGGTGATTAATTTGTCAACAAGCTTGACATCAAGAGTTGATTGGCTTAATTACTTTCCTCATTTCAGTATTAAAATGAGATAAATATACTTCATATTTGTAATTATCTTTCCTTACCGATTTGTTTGATCTTTTTTTCTTGGATTTTGTTATGTTTTAGAAGTTTAGTGCTGAATCAAAAAGCGATGTCAATAAATAGTAGACCCTGTTTTATGTTGATACACTTGAATGCCAGTTATATTTTGGAATTGTATGAGGTTAATATCGTATTTATGATTAATCTATTGAGGATTCCTCTCAATATTTTTTCCCTATTTCAACTAAATGAGGAAACTCAGGCTCTGGTCCTTTTTCATTTATCTTTTTTTTTTATGCACAAAAAAGAAATCTTGAATATCTTGGTTTTCTCGTCTCCACCGAACTCATTTTCTTGAGTGATGTAATTCAGGTTTTGTTCACTGGTGAAAAGATAGGTGCTGGTATGGGTAAGACTAGGAAGGATGCTCATCAGCAAGCAGCTGAGAATGCCCTTCACAGCTTGGCAGGTAAGACAGTTCCTTAATCTGATTTTTACAGTTTGGTTGTCAGGACTTTGTCATTATCTATATCATTTTATATTTATTTTAGGATTTCAGAAAAGTTATAGGTAGTCTATGCATATGTTTAGTGGTCTTTAATCGAAATATTGTCCGAATTAAACATGCATTGTTTGTAGGCTTACTAATATTTTGTAGCTGTTTCCCTGCCTCATTGTTGTTTGTTAAAAATGATTTTTATTAGCTAATACTCAGGTGTTGAGTATATTTGCTCTTTTCAGATAAATATGCTGCATATATTGCACCTAACTCTGGAGCAGTGGACCGTGATCTCGATAAGCTATCCCTAAGGAATGAGAATGGATTTATATGGGACACTGTCAATCATGGATCTAGTGAAGCGGTGCCAGAAGATGGTTTAACTAAAGAACATACTCCTGAGGTGGGGAATTTTTTGTGATGCTCTCAATAGTTGATTTGATTTATCTGTCCAAAACATAGGTGATGCTTGGATAAAGGGTATGAGGGCAAGAATTGTCTAGATGAGGGGTATTGGTTATCTGGATAGAAACCACTCCTTATTGGATGTTGCAATGCACCAAGATGTGGGAGCTAAACAGCGAAGGGAGTGAGCTGGCTTCATGTCTGCTACTTCTCACTTGCGCGGGCTCCATTTTTCCTGTTTAAAAGGTATGGCTTGGTGGTCAGACCCTTGTTTCTACCCGTTATCCAAGTACTCCTATGTTGAATCACAAACTTTCCTAACATAACTAGTGTTTGGTTGGTTTTTTTAGCCCATCTCTTTTCTTCTCAAAACAAATGAAATTATTTTTTAAGTGAACGAGCAGACAATATTAAGAATTTGCATTTGGAAAACTGGTTGAATGCCTTCCTTTTAGGATATGTTTAGTACCATAATTCCAATTTGTCTTCCTGGAATGTTGGTTTAATCTGTTGCATGATTGGAAAATGATTAACAGGATGCAGAGGTTGAACCTGTGATCTCAGTATCCAATTCTGTCAATCAGCAACAGCAGAAGCGTGGCAGTTCACCAAGGTAACATTAGAGAAAGTCCTTTTAGTCCTTTTTTAGCTTGAAAGATAATTTAGCTCCTCGACTAATATCAGAAGTTGCTAGGCCATCTCAACTGTGAGTCGAACCTTGTCAATTTGATAACTTTCAGGATGTGTTTTTGGAAGTCATCAAAGGCATTAATGAGGTTCAACTCAGGGTTTGATAGGACCAAGCAACTTTGTTGTGCCAAGTATTTCCAATTATGTAGTTTGCGTTTTTCTTCTTGTTTCAATTATGTACTATTAGGGGGGATCATGGTTCCAAAATTGCTGATTTTTGATATATAAATCGTGGAACTAGAAGAAAAACCGAATGTAGACAGTTTTGTATGGTTTCGCTTTAGGATGGTTTTGGTTTGGTTTCTTTCAAACCGAAGTTTTTAATTTTATTTTATTCTAAAATTATTTTAACTAGAATAGATATGAAAAATTAATCACACATTTAAAAACATTTAACATCAAAATAAGGTTCATTTTATTTATCTTTTAAAAAAATTATATACAAAAGATTAACACTTTTGATATTTACTCTTTAATATTCAAAATGAATACATATTTTAAAGCAATAATTTTTAATGTTTATAATATAAATAAATGCATATTTTAAATTGAGAGAGGGTAAGAAAAAAAAATTATGCCGTCTTTGTTTGGAAATGTTTAAAGTATATTCCAGCATTTAGACTAAGACATGCTTTGCAAAAAATTGCTAATGACCGTCTTGTATAAACAGGCGCAATTTTTTTTTTTTTTCATTTGTTTTCAAATTATAACCCATTTTCTTTTTTATATTGTAATTAATTGTCTAATTCTCTAATTTATCTGCAAATATTAAATACTATCTCATATCTCACATATGTTTTTAATAAATATAGAGATAAATTAGTAAAAATATAAATAAAATCATATTATTTTAAGAACATTAATTGCATTTTTTTTAATCCTTGTAAAATAAAATGTATGCTTGGGACAGAGAGGAAATTATATAATGTGTATTGTGATAACTAGCAAAAATAATATACGTTTAACATAAATTCTATAAGTGTCCTTATTAGACATGTTGTTTAACCGATATTCGACTGCTAAGTTGCTAAACACTTTGTGCTGACCGTTGACTATTGACTGCTGATATATGTTCGGTGTTGTTGGCTGTTAACTGCCGACTTATGGCGGCAAACTGTTGATCGCAACTGCTTAACCAAAATTGGTCCTTGAGCAATTTTTGAATTTTTATTTTCGCAACATGTTAAGTGTAAAATAGTATCTTTGTATTATATATCAATGGAGAGCAAGTCCAATTAATGGAGTAGATTGACAGTTCATATGCGTGTGTATGGTGTCACCATTTTAGTGCCCACAAGTAGTGTCTTTCTAATGGCCTTAAAATGTTGGCAAAATTGTACAAATTTTCAGGGCATTTTTGGACAAAAAGATGTTGAAGGACAAAATAGTGATTTTTGAAAAATTGATTTTTGACAAATTATAAAGGCAACATAATACCTTACTCCTTAGATATTTTGTTCATTTCTTCTATTATACTGTTTAAAAAGTTGTTAAAAAAGTTGTTAATGTACCTAAAAGTATTAGAGCTTCGCATAAGAAAAGAGGGGCAAAAACAGAGGCAGAAAAGTTGGGAGTGGAGGATGTTTATATCCGTTCATCTAACCATGACATTGTAGTTTCAAGCTTCCTGCTACCAAATCCTGCCTAGTTCCTATGACTGGCCAATATGTTTAATCTGTGAATGATAAACTTCTGGCAGATATAATTAGGAGCCTTATTTTCATCTTTTAACTCGGCTTGTTGGTACTAGGAAACATGGTGGTTATGCCTTTTATGTGAAGTAATACTTGCATCCTTCCTAATATTGCTGCTTTTAATTTCTGTAGTTAGTTTTTTGTGTTCCAGATTGCCACAATCTATTCCTAGTAAAAGATCGAAGGAAGAATTAGCTCGTGTTGCACAGAGTCTACCGATATCATGGCAACAGAAGAGTGGGCATCATGTTTCATGATAAATCTGAAAAATGGAAGTGCTGACTGAAACTGACCAAAGGTTCTTTGCAATTTACCATTTTGCATATTTGTATATGCGGATTCTAGCAGTCGCAATTAGCTTATGTTATGGCAAATATCTTTTCCTTCTATTTGCCATTTTTCTGTCTTTCCAATTTTGTTTCTGTTATGAAAAGGTGGGCATCTCTTTCATATATATATATATATATATATACACGCACACATTGTTTTCACAAAAAGAAGTTTTTCCTATCATTCTGGGTTTTAAGAGTTGACGTGGAGGGAGCATTAATATATAATTCTACGGTGTCTTCTAAGAAATGTGTTCAAGCAGTAATTATAGTTGTCAAAATTTAGCAGGAATTGTCATTCTAGATCTCACGCTGGTCATAATGTTAATCCTTTTCTCAAACACACTATTCAGCGCTGGTGCATTCTGAGCCTGGATCAACTTGAGAAATTAAGAATGTATAAATAATGAAATAATGGTGAGTGGGTCCTAGATTCCTTGGGGCAGGGCCTAGTTTTAGCTTGCAATCAGATGGATATTGTGCAATCAGATGGATATTGTTGCCTTCTTAACTACAAAACATATCCTTGGTGGAGCAACGGATAGCCGATACCGGAGGTGCATTGGTTATTGCGGCCAGCAAAGCATGGGTCGAATTGAGTCAAAACTCCGCCTTTAAGAGTGCGGGTACGAGGGGGCTTGATTTTAGCACCTTCAGTTACAGAGATTTCCAATCGGAAGCATAGGCCATGCGGTAATTAAGCTGACATCGTTCCCCAAGCGTGGGCCCATGTGCATCCCCTCCAGAAATCCAAGTATTCTAAGAAATATTTGAAATTATTAATTTTTTTTATATTTATTATGATATAAAAAAGTGATAATTAAGATATAAACTGTATGAAAAACATGTAATAGATTTTCTATTAACACTTGAAGTGAAAAAAAACAAAAATTCAAGAGTGACACTTAAATTGTATCAATAATATGTTTGTTTAGTTTCATGCAAATCTAACAATTTTTTATTCGATTCAAAATCGTTTGAAAATAGTGATCCAAATCTGAATGATCCAGAAAATTTAAGGTTAAATCAATGCAATTTTAATTCAAAATTCAAAAAATCTATCCAAAAATATTTGAAATTTGATTCGAACCCATGACTTTATATATACAAACATTTGACTCAAATCCATGACTTTATATATATATATATATATATATATATATATATATATATATATATATATATATATATATATATATATATATATTTATTAACATCTCCATTTCAATTTTATATAAAAACTTAAGTTAATTTAAAGAAAAGAAAAATATTTAATTGTTTATGTTTGAGCTCCAAAAATAAAAGTGAAACAGTAAATAATTATTAAGCGACGTACAATGCAAATTATATTTCGCTATTTCTATCTTTTACAAATTTACTTTTCGATTTTGCGTTTGGTCCATGCCTTAATTCGCGACTGCTCTTCTGCTCATGGCTTATCTACCATCTTTTGTCATTGCTACTGCTCAAGTCATTCTTTTTCGATCAAATTATAGCATCTCAAATCTATAAGAAAGTATAACACCTTGAAATTTTTGAGTTTGTGAATAGTACATTTCGAGTTATGAATAGTAGTGCTTGAGATGAATAGTGCCACCAGAAATATAAATAGGGTTTTTTCTAATTAGAAATAGTGTCATTTGAAACAAACATAATAATCGAATTTTAGATGGAAACAAGTCCATTTAATGTATTTAAAATTGAAATTAAAATTCTAGCCACGATTATGCATTGAATAATGACATGTTTAGCTAAGTTTGACTACTCGTCAAAATTGATTTGGGACACCAAAAATGTCAAATGGACTAATACGATGAGTTATGTATAATGTTAATAATGTAGTTTAAGTAGAAAGCAAATTTATTAATGATGCTATTATATGAAATAATGATTAAAAGATTCTAAACATCCAAAATAAAAAGATAAAAAAAAATCTTGTATTAATTAAATATTGCCAAAAAAGATCTTAATTCTTGAATAAATAAATATTAAATGGGGAGATTTTTTTTATGCAGAGAACAATTTCTTGAATGTAATAAAAACCAAATTAAACTTAGCCCTGAACCAAGCTCTATGTAAAGATTTTTGTGTAAAATTCGATTTTGTTCATTAAATGTAATAGTATTTAGATGGATTTTGACCATGTATGATCTAACTTAAAAGATGTGAATAAAAGAAAATAAAAAAAGGAAAATTGTTAAGGCCTTGAATGAAATAGTATAAGGGTGCATCCTAATCATCCATTCTAATTAAAATAAAATTTTGTAATTTGGATTTTAAGTGCTTGGTAGCACATAATGTAGTGCTTCTTACATGAATTTCAACTATTCAGATGGTATTACAGAGAACCAGCTCTCTCATTTCTTTGGTAAAATTTTTGTTTTATTTATCATTCTAAAATTTAGTTTAATTAATTTTTTGTTCTTATCGATTGAGAGAGAGAGAGGTGGCACAAGCCAAAAAAAAAAGAATTAAGTATTTTTGTATAAGTAAATATATAAACAATACAAAACAACATAATTTTACTAATAATTCAGTTTGTTCAATTTTAGAAATTAATTGTTGAATACTAAAAACCGGACCAAATTGATATAACTAAATTTTTATTTTAAAACTAAACTGACAACTCCAAATAATATACCAAATTGCTTACTAGTTTGATTTTTCAAATCTGGTCTGGAGTATTAGTAATTGACTAAATTGCCAATTTTTTTTTTTTAAAAACACTACATTTAATACTTACATGATCAAAACTAAATTTATCAATATGTTAAATGTAGTGATGCATAATATATATCAGCAAACATATAAAATTTATTCTCAAACTTTTAAAGACACTTAAAATGAGATAAAAATAAAGGGTGGGTTGATCACTAAAATGAGACGAATTGAGTATTTTCGATCAAAGTTGGAGGTGTAATATTCTTTTTCTTTTTCCTCTCAACTCTTTGCATTAGAAGATAATTATTAATGCCTTCTAGCCTAATAATAATAATAATAATAATAATAATAATAATACATTCATTTCATTTTAAATGGTTACTTTCACTTTAATATGAAAATTAAAAAAATAATAAAAAAAACATTGATTTTATAAAAAATATTAGCAATTGACTAATATGTTATTTTTTAAAATCCAAGTACGCCATTTATCTTTCACATATCAAAACTAAATTTATTATTATTGGTTTGATCCTGCCAGAGCACATGTTAAAGAAAAAAATCTTGATTTTATAAAAATATTTGAAATTGACTAGCATATCATTTTTTTAAAAAATTTCAAGTACACTATTTTAATTTTATATGATCAAAACTAAAATTACTATTATTTTTTTCCTGCTAAAGCATATATTAAGAATAAGAATCATTAATTATATCCATTGAATTAAAATATTTATCTTTTTTTAAATTCTATAAAACCTTTATTAATTGCTACAATTTTCAACAAGAAATAAATACTATTTTTAAAAATATATGCAACACAATTATTAATTAAATCTTTTTAAGAAATACTTTTTTTCTAAAAAAACCCTCTTATGTTAATTTTGACTTTTATTTATAATTCTAAACCTAAGGGTGAACAAAAAAAATCGAATTTAGTTAACAGCAAAAGTGGTCTAAAACCGAACCATATTTTTCACTTAACCATCCTATAGATTTGATTTAATTTTTTTTTTTAATTTTCGATTTCAATTTTTAGATACCAGTTAACTATTAATACACGGATTACCATATATATATATATTTATTTATTTATTTATTTATTTATTTTTATGCCTTATTTTTTTAATTTCTCTTTAAAACTTACATATAGTAATATTCTATATTTAAATTATTTTTTTATTTTTATAACTTAATTTTTGTATTTTTTTATAAAATTTATATTATACTTTAAATTATATCATTCTTTTTAAGTATATAAAGTAATATTTATAAGGAGTAATATTTATATATTTTTTTATTATTATTTATATTGATATCTATATTTTACTTAATAGCATTTAATTATAATTTTTTATGTTTGAGAGTACGTTTTAATATTTAATATTTTCCAAAATTTTCTTTGACTTAGGACTAAACATGCTAATTTCCAACAAATACCAAATCCAATTTATAATATTAGCTATTAATTTGTTAAACATATATTTTGACTAATATATTATGTCTATTTTGTAATTTTTATTTTGAATTATTATATACATTTGAAATTAAATTAAATTAAATTAAACCTAATTTTTTTATAATTGTATGTTATAAATTTTAATAATTAATAAAAAAAATATTGGTTAACCAAACCAAAATAATCGAAATCGATGAACTCGTTAACCGAATATAACGAATTGGTTAATTATTAATGATTTTGAAAAATCAATGTTAATGGATTGGTTTTTTTTTATAATTAATAGACCGGTTAATCGATCTATATTCACCCCTGATGACAGGTGGAATTTCGACCGTTAGGCCGACCTGTAAGGAACATGAAAAGACTAAGGGAGTTTTCGACGAGAGAGCCTCCAATGGTTAAGTGAAAGAGTATTCTGGTTATAGAAAATGAGATGGTCTTTCTTTCTAGAGTTGAAGATGATCCGAAAACATACTTGGCTTCTTCCTCATATTGCCCTCAGTTTCCTTCATGGGTAGTGGGTGAATTCCCACTACTTTTAGTCATTTTTCTCACTTTTCCTATTTTTTAGGAAGACGTGAAAGAGAAGAGCTGTTACTGCCAGAAATGGCGAGATTCGCTGAGAGTTCGATGCTGAGCTCTTTGAGCATCTGAAATAGGCGGGCTCTCGAGGATGCATAGTCGATCTGCTTTGCTAGCTGGACTAACTGAACCGTGAGTTCAATAAGGTTCGGACAATTAGCACTGGACTCTCAGGTTTGTCGCGAGTTCGGACCGATCAATGAGTTAGGCTAGGTTATCATAAATCCCCCCCAAAGGCATAGACATTTATGTCCTTTTGTGAACCCTTGTTCGGCCATGCTGACTGGGGGCATCGCTTCAGTTCTGATCGGAATATTGAAGGCAGGTCATAATTACCTCCTCTTTTGTTGTGTAATGATAGCTATTTATTATAGCTGCCCTTCATTTCTTGCACCCTGTCATAATGATAGGATCGTTACTGTAGATCATCCGCCATGTGTATGATCTGCGATGAATTTTGATTTCTTATCTAAACCCTTTTCCTTCTCTATTTCTCATTTCTGCCTTTTGTCTACGTTAGCATTTTCTACTCTAGGCTAAGTTCTGTGCAAATTTTGACGTGTGAAGGTCTTATGCTTTTGTGATTTGCTGCTTCCTACCCCCCTTTGTTTTTCTCAGAGATCCATCAACTTGAATCAGGTTTGTTGCTTTCCTCTTCATTTTCTTCTTTTTTGTTCGACAATGAGTGCTTTTGAGGAGTCCGGTGAGAGAGAGGGAGAAAGGGTTTTAGTTGATAGCGCATCCAGTGATCAGTGGTGGATCTATTTTTGGTGAAGCTCCACCTTTTGAGTTCGGGCAGTCGGTAACCTCGTATTCTTCGAGAAAAACTCCCCATTATTTTCTCGGAGTGGATAGTGTAAGTTCATCTGTGAGGGACGACAAGCTTCTTATTTTGCTCGGTAAGTTGATATCTTCAAAGCAGTATTTTGCTAGTATACCCAGCTCTTCCTAGAGGGCAAACATCTCATTTACCAATAAGCGCAAGCTATCAATTTACGAGGCATAATTGGAGGCTGAGGTGCGTCTCCCCATAACCCCTTTTGAGGTGGAGGTGCTCAAATTTTTTTACCTCTCCATTGGGCAACTGCACCCAAATGCTTGGCGCATTCTCTTTGCTTTGCAAATTTGGGCGGTGGAGCACAACATCAACCTGACACTGAAGCTATTTTGGGCTACTCACGTGGTTGGGTTATGAGCTGGATCAGAAAATCACAACTATATACAGGTCCGAGCAAGTTATGACATTTTTTATGGTAATTTGGATAGCCTCAAGAAGTGGAAGGACCCTTACTTCCTCGTGGAGAGTCTGCACGAGGACTTCCCTATCCGAACTACTTGGAGTTGGTTTGTGAATTGCAATGACAATGGCTTATGGTTAGATGAGGAGGAAGAGCTGATTCTAGCTTGGTGTAGGGATCTAGCTTGAGAGAAATGGAATCTTCGAAATTTGCTGGATCCTTATAACTCTGGGTTCATTTCAAGGAAAAAAAAGAAAGGTAGCCTTTTATTTACCTTGCTAGGCGTTGCTAATCGTGCTGTTAATTTTCTCCATTTTTGCAGCTATGAAGAGAGGAGGTAAGCCCACAACGGCTAAGCTTATACGGGCCAAGAGGCAAAAACCTGCTGCTATGGCAGCCGATAGCCCTTCTTCTACTGTGCTCGAGCCTATCTTTGACCCAACAGCAGAGGTTGCTCGTGATTGGATAGTTGTAAAGATCATTGACGAGCAACCTTCAGGGGTGGTTCAGCCCATGGAGCTCGATGTGAGCACTCCGACCTCCGAGAAGCAGGGTGTGGTGCCTGAGGCGGATGGCTCTAGTGGTGGGGGATCCAGCAATAAAGAGTCCTTCGAGAAGGATATCCTGATGCTGGTGTCCGAGGTTACCCAGTTCTAGAAAAACAGAGGAATTCTTATTCCTCCAAGAGTGATGATTTTAATACCTTCGCACACATGATGTCCTATGTGCTGAAGGAGGTGACTCCCCTTTACGGGCTAAATACCGAGCAACTTTCTACTGTTATGAAGAGATATCAAGTAGAGGTGAGTTGTAGTACCTTTTTAGCTCATTTATTTATCTTGTGATTGTTTATACTCTCTCATTCCTTTGACATAATTTGTAGGGGTCGATGATTGTGGGCGCGATCATTGCCAAGTTAAACATTTTCATTAGCAAGTGGAGGCGAGCTGATTTAACCTCTGTCGATCTCCAGTTTAAACTGAACGAGTCTCTCCTCAAGACTTCGATGGCTAAGAAAAAGGCTGATGAGGCTATAAAGAGGTCTTCCAAGCTGGAGGCATCTGCTGCCCAGGAGAAAGAGAATGCTCGAGCCCTTGCTGCTGAACTTAAGAAGATGAAGAAGGAGAAGGCGGAGCTAGAGAAGAAGTGTTCGGAGCTGGAGCGTCAGTTGTTGGCCCAGGAGGAAAAGAAAGTGGAGTGAGTGGCCAAAAAGTGTTTGGCTTACGACACTAAAATTTCAAAGGCTATAAAGGAAAAATATCTTGAGCTGGACTTGTCCTGGATGGATGAAGTGTATTCAGATGAGGAATAGCTCGATTTTTGTATTCTATAAGCTTTAATGAAAACTCAATTCTTCTTCCTATTTGCCAAGCTTTTGTTGCTCTCGTTTTTTTTGAATGTCGGGACCAATGTCCCTTGAAGATAGAAAAAATTTGCTTGACTAGCGCCAAGCTGTAGGCTTGATAAACAACTTGATCGATAATTTTGCCTAAAATAAATAAGTGAATAGAGATTTTTTTAAACCATATTAAAGTATAAGCGCAGGGCTTGAAAGCAAAATATCGTTGGCTTAGTGATTCGGATAAATTTCATTGAATGTGATCAGATGGCGTTGTTCGTCGATGAGCCCAAAAACACACAACTGCCAAGATTAAAACTGAAATGGTGACAACACCAAACTTGGTTTGATAAATAACTTGATCGGCGATTCTGCCTATACTGGCGATTATACTGAACTATATTAAAGTATAAGTATAAGACTTAAAGTCAGAGTATCATTTGTTCAATGATTCAAATAAGTTTCATTGAATGTGCTTGGAGGATGGTATTTACCGATGAGCTCAAAAGTACAATTGTCAAGATTAAAACTGAAGTGGCAAAATGCCGAACTATTGTAAACAAATAAAGAAAGGATACTTCTGAGCTATTGGTAGTAGAGCTTAAGGCTTGAAACATTCCATGAGTATGGCATAATTTTACCGAAGGAGTCTTCTAGTCTGTATACACTGGCCTTTGTAGCTTCGTAGATGATGTATGGCCCTTTCCAGTTTGGGTTGAGCTTGCCAACTCCAGCTGCCGTTTGAGCGGATATCACTTTCTTCAAAACCAATTATCCCATATGGAATGACTTCGATTTTGCCTTTCGATCATGAAATGATGCCATGCGTTGCTTGTAGGCGGTGGACTGTATTTGGGCATGCTCTCTTTGTTCTTCTAGCCGATCTAATTGGTAAAGTAGATTGGCTTCATTAGCATCATCATGTTGGGAGGTCTATGAGCTCAAAACATTGATCTCACATGGAATGACTACTTCTATTCCATAAGTCAGGGAGAAGGGCCTTGCTCCAGTTGCTGTCCGGGGTAATGTCTGGTATACCCAGAGCACATTATTAAGTTCATCTGTCCAGAGTCATTTGACTTCCTCCAAATGTTTCTTTAGCTCAGATAGGATGGTTCTGTTGGTGACCTCGATCATCCCATTAGTCGGGGGATGTTAGATTGATGTGAAGCACAACTGCATGTTCAAATATGAGCAGAAGGTTCTAAAAGCATGACAATCAAATTATTTTCCATTGTCTGAGATGATGGAGTGCGGTATACCAAACCTGGTGATCACATTCTTCTGTAGGAACTTTATGATGTTGGCCGGGGTGATTGTGGCAAAGGGCTCGATTTCCGCCCATTTGGTGAAATGGTCAACAACGACAACCAGGAATTTTCTTTGATCAGTTGCTGGAGGAAAAGGTCACAGTATGTCAATCCCCTATTGGGCGAAGGACTACGAGCTGTGAATCTGTTTCTGCTTTGTCGAGTTACTGTGTGTGATGTTGGTGAATCTTTGGCATTTGTTGCATTTTTGGACTAATGCCTTGGCATCTGCCTTCATCATAGGCCAGTAATATCCCTGTAGGAGTGCCTTTCGAGCTATGGTCTGTACTCCTTCATAAGCTCTGCAAAATCCCTACATGGATCTCCTTTAAGATATATTTTCCTTTTTTCGCACTTACACACAGAGTCCACGAATTTGAGAAAGATTGCCTGTACAACTTTTCATTGAGCACGACATATAAGCTCACCTTTCATACTATCTTTCGGGCTTGTGTACGGTTTTCCGACAAGGTTATTGCTATGAAATACTGATAAATGAGGAGGTGTTATCCATCCAATGGCTCTTGTACTTGGACCTGGTAGGTTTCATAAGTTGGCTGCGCCATTGTTAGATAAATAATATCAGTGTTTTGTACCGCGCTACTGAGGGAAACTTATTTTGCCAGGTTATCCACCTCCTGATTCTTTGCCCGAGGTATCCACATGATTGACCAAATACGTCCTTCTGCTTCAAGTTTGGTCAGGAGGTCGGTCGTCAATTCTTTATAGCATACCATAGAGCTCTCTTTCGCTTTGAACACTCCCTTTAGTTGGCTTACGACTAGCTGTGAGTTAGAGAAGATCTCTAGTATATCAAGTTTTATCTCTGTTGCCAGTTGTAGTCCAATACATAGGACTTCATACTCTGCCACGTTGTTTGTAGCTGGGAAGGCTATATGTGCCATTGCCTTGATACGAATTGTGCCTGGGTTCATCAGTATGATCTCGGCTCCAGCCCTTTTCTAACAAATGATCATGTCAATATGTAACTTCCATGCTTTTTTCACCTGCTCGGGAACATGTGTGCGCGATTCTGCTACAAAGTCATCCAGTACTTGCATCTTTATTATTGGGCACAACTCATACCTAATATCAAACTCACCAAAGCAAGCTACCCACTACTTTAACCTTTTCGAGGCCTTCGATCTTTGCAACACCTTTCTCAGGTTGGAATTGATGTGTACTATGATTGTGTGGGCTTGGAAGTATGGACGTAACTTCGCCATAGAGGTGATTAATGTAAAGGCCAGTTGCTTTAGGATGGGGTACTTCAGTTCGGCTCTTCACAGGACTTTGCTTGTGTAGTAGACTGGAAACTGCTGGCTCTTTTCTTCCAGTACTAGAACTGCGCCTACTGCTCCCTCAGAGACTGCTAGGTAGACATATAGGATTTCACCGACCTTTGGTCTGCTGAGCAAGGGTGGTGTGGTAAGGAACTACTTTAAAGCCTCGAAGGCTTGCTGGCACTCTTTCGTCCATCTGAAACCCTTTAAATTCTTAATCACCTAGTAAAATGGCAAACATCATTTGGTCAAGCAGGAGATGAACCTTTCTAGAGTTGTGATTCTTTCATTACGCTTTTGTACGTCCTGAATTATTTTTGGGGACTCCATATCCATGATCACCCTGATTTTCTCGGGATTGGCTTCTATTCCTCGCTTCGATATCATAAAACCAAGGAATTTTTTGGACTGCACCCTGAAGGTGCACTTCTCTGGGTTCAGCTTGAGGCCTACTTTCCTTAGAGTAAGGAAAGTCTCTTTGAGTTTGGATGGTAGATCCATAGAGACCTTGTTGTTAATGATCATGTCATCCACATATACTTCCATATTCTGGTTGGCGAAGAGCTGGTTCATCAATCTCTAATATGTAGCACCTACATTTTTGAGTTCAAAAGGCATAATTCGGTAACAATAAGTACCTCGATAGGTGATGAAAGCCATTTTCCTCATCTGTTGGATTCATTAGAATTTAATGGTAGCCTGCCGATGCATCGAGGAAGGCGTACTCTTTAAATCTAGTTGTGGAGTCCACCAAGAGATCTATATTTGGCAGGGAATTGCTGTCTTTTGGATATGCTTTATTGAGGTCCATAAAGTCTACACACATGCGTCACTTTTCAGTAGCTTTCTTAACGAACACTACATTAGCTAGCCAGTTTTGATAGAAAACCTCTTTGATGAATCCATTCTCCAGCAAGGTGTTCGTCTCCCGCTCTATGGCCAACTGTCTTTCTAGGGCATAGTTTCTCTTTTTTTGCTTGACTGGTTTGCATTCTGGGTGAGTGTTCAGAAAGTGAGTTATCTGATCTTTTGATATGCCTTTAATGTCTGAGAGCTGCTAGAAAAAGATATCCATGAATTCCCTCAGCACAGAAAGGAGTGCTTCCTTATCCGAACCCTCTTTATTGGCTGATATTTGGATGTTTTTCCCAAGAGCTAGTTCGACTATTTGTAACACTTTTCTTGGTTCAGCCTTTCGATCTCCTGTGTCCGGCGTGTCCATTGTGTCGAGGGAAAGAGCCTGGTTAGCCTCATTTAGCATGGTCATGTATGTTTCCCAAGCCGTTTTTTGATTTCCCCTTAATATTGTTGTCCCCTCTTTCGTCAGAATCTTGAGCACCAAACTCTGCATAGACACATAAGCATCGACTGTGGCCAACAGAGGCTGGCCGAAGATTACATTGTATGACAAAGAAATGTTAACTACCATTAAATTCGTACTACATGTTTGAACTATTGCATCATCTCTCAGTTGGATTGGTAAATTTTCTAGTCCTTTTACCTTGATGAGTTGTTTGAAAAGGCTGATGAGGGGATGTTGACTTCATCAAGGTGATTCTTTGACACTCCTAGGGCCTTGTATGCTTGTAGGGTGATCAAGTTGACCGTATTTTATGTGTCAATCAGTATCCTTTGGACTAAAAAATCCTAAATGATTACTTCGACCACTAGCACATCACTATGCGGATGTTTAACATGGCACCCATCAATTGCTATGAACTGAACTACTTGGATCGGGATGTGAGTGCTTCTTTTGACAGTAAGGACCTCCTTTGCCTTTTTTTCTAAATTCATCATACTATCCTCCTCCAGCTATTACATGGATCACACCGACTGGTGTCTTCTTACTCGGACTAGCTTGGTTCCTGTTTGATGGAGGTGTGAGAGACCTGCGCCTTTTAGCCGAACCGTGAGTTCAATAAGGTTTGGACAATTAGCACCGGACTCTCAGGTTTGTCGTGAGTTTGGGCTGATCTAATAGACCGGTTAATCAATCTATATTCACCCCTATTACCTAATGTTAAACTCTAAATAATAAACCCTAAAAAATTAAAACCTAAATCTAAAAATTTATAAACCCTTAAATTCTAAAAATCTAAACTCTAAATTGTGACAATCTAAACGACCTAATTAAACCTGAAAATCCTAAAAAAAAAGAAATTAAACTCTAAACTTTAAATTCTAAACTCTAAACCGTAAATGATAAATCCTAAAATTCTAACCCGTAAATGCTAACATTCAAAAATCTAAATCCTTATTGCTAAACCCTAAAATCCTAATTCTCAAATGCTAACCCCAGGAAATATAAACCTTAAACTCTAAAATTTTAAAACTTAAACCCTTAAAATCTAAATTTTAAACTCTTAAAATTAAAAGTATAATAAAAATAATTCAAATAAATAAATGATATTTTAGACATTTTTTAAATATTTAATAATACTTTTTATATATTTTAAAATTTAATAAATACTAGTGGAAAAAAAATTAAATATAGAAAATAACATACTCACATTTTTTTATCTGCAATTTTTGTTATTTTTATAAGAATTAAAAAATATTAATTAATTTTAAATTTAATATTAAATTACGTGATTTTGATTAAATTATTAAATTTAGTTGATTCTAAATAAATTAACTTTTATTAAAAAAATTAAATTGAAAAAAATTAAATTACATTGCAATAATAAAAATGACAGATAAATGAAATTTAAATTTTGCTCAAAAGTGAAAAATAAAAAATAAATAAGGGAGTAATAGATAGGGAAGACAAAGCATTAAATATTGATAAACATTTTATTGAGATTTTTTTTACGCCATTTAATTTTCAATGTTAGCTTATCCATTTTTTTAATAGAAAATTTATGACTTTATTAAATATAGTAGTGCATAATAAATATAGGTTGATATAAAAAATGTTTTTTTTTGAATTTTTAAAAAGACACTTAATTAAAATTAAAAAAAATAAAAATAACCACTTAAATAGATAGAAGGGAATGTAAAGAATTAGGGGTGTATATGGTACGATGCAATTTAGATATTTGCAAATCTTTTTATTGTTTTGAAATTTTGGATATTTTAAAAATTAAGTATTTTTATTTTCTTAAAAATTTGAAATAATTTGATACAATTCTTATAAAAATTCGTTACAGTTTAGTTAGGTACTTTAGTTGTTTCGGTACTAAACAATATAGTAAAATACAATTCAGTATTTTGAATAATTTAATATTTTTAAAATTTTACAAAATAAATTAATACAACAATAAATACAAATACAATTAAAATATTTGAATAAGTATAATTAAAATTTAAGTCAAAGTTCTCTATATTATATTGGCATATTGATTTGAGAATTTCGAGTAATATCTAAAAAAATAACACAAATTTTAAATAGTTAGACCACAAAAAATCTAAATATTAAATACACAATTTAAAATTTTATGCGAATATAGTAGTTATCCAGTTCAAACTTTTTAAACTTTTTAGTTGATACCTTTTAAAACCAAAAGTGTAATCTATCTCAACTAGTTTTGACAACAAATGAAAATTTTGGTTGTATTCAGATGGTAATGGTGAGAGGCAGAGCTAATTTGCTAGCTCAAATTTGGCAATAACAAATGAAAAAGATGCACGAGTCACCAAAGAGAACAAAAGAGGGGCGATGGCGAGAGACTGGTGGCAGTGGCCAAAGGCGGAGTGCGGTGGTGAAAGGCAAAGAGGCAGAAGGGGGCAAAATCGAAAAAAGAAAAATAGAAAGGAAACGGAAAATAATTGACTTAAACCGAATATTTTTTTATATTTTAACCTCAAATAATTTAATTTTTAATATTGTAAAAATTATGAATTGCTTGAATTTAATATTTAATTTTCTTCAAAAACTTAAAACAAAAAGTATTCCCTCCTAAAAAAAATTTAAATTTAATTTTTAATTTCCTCTAAAAAATTTTATTTTTTCTCTTTTATCATTTTTAAATATACAACTAAAATTTCATTATGTATAATAGCTATAAAATTAAATTATATATATATATATATATGAATACTAATTAAGTGACGCTAAAAGTAAATGAAATTAATTGATAAGGTGATTATATACTATATATAATTGTATTATTATATACAATAACTATAACTATATATAATTACATTATTAATTTATATACTCATATAGGCATTGTGCTTAAAATATATGGATACTAATTAAGTGATATTAAAAGTAAATAAAATTAATTGATAAAACGATTATATACTAATATAACTATATAAATTGGTAAATTTCATTATATATGATAATTATATATAATTACATTAATAATTTACAAACTTGATTGCTCATATAATAATTATATAATTACATTATTAATTTAAATATTTGATTACTCATATAGTTATTGTATCAAAAATATATATGAGTATTAGTTGAGTGATACTAAAAATAAATGAAATTATTGGTAAGTTAATTATATACTCATATATTTAAATTAATTGGTAAAATTTCATTATAAATAGTAATTATATACAATTACAATTTTAATTTAGATATCCATATAGTTATTGTACCAAAAATAAATAATTAATAGTTGAGTGACATTAGAAATAAATGAAATTAATTTGTAATTTACTTATATAATAAATTGCTTACCTTACATATTTATATTGATATTTGTATAAAAAGAAAAATTAATTAGTAGTTGAGTGACATTAAAGGTAAATTAAATTAAACACAAATTATTTTAGTTACATATTCATATTCATAACGATACAATAATTATAATAATTAAATTTTATCTTACTAATAATTAAAATATTTAGTTTAATTTATTAACTAATTATTATTTTTATTTATTAAAATATAAAATATAAATAATTATGAAGTTAAATTTATATAGTACATATAAAATAGAAATTATAAATAATAATAATAATAATAATAATAATAATAATAATAATAATAATAATAATAATAATAATAATAATACAGTTTTCAGTTTGATTCTAAATAAAATATATTAAGATCCATTCTAAATAAAATTAACAGTATAATTAGATTTGATTGTAGTAAAAAAGATAATGATATAATTCGGTTCTAAATTTTTTTATTCAGTATTTCGATTTAGTACAAAAAGATACAAATCCATGTATATACTTATAAAGAATGGCATTGCTCATATGTGTCCTTAGCAAACATCTTAAGGATCATTAATTACTCTAAAAAAAAGTAGTCACTATTAACTAAACATATTTATTACTGTTTCAAATTCTATAAGTACCTTCATTAATTGCTATTTTATCACTATTTTATATCCAGAATACCCTCATGTCCCAATTTACCTAGCATTTAAAGTTTTTAAACTAAACCAATAAATTTAATTAATAACCTAAATTTTAGAATATCTTTATTTAATTTAGTGTTGACAACTTAATTAGGAAGAAAGATACTGAGTGAGGAAAATAATTTAGAAAAATTTTTAAAAAATAATTAATGAGGTAAATTTAAAGAATAAAATTTAATACTTTTTTGAATTTCACAAAGTGACAGATATTTTGAGAGAAAAATATTAATTAAAATTACAGTTATTTTGAGACGGATGGAGTAAAACCTAAATTCATAAGTTCTAAAAGTTAAACTTTATAGACTAAATCCTGAACAAAATTCCTTAATTCTAAAACTTAAACTCTAAAATTAAAATCCAAAGCCCTACAATCGAAATTTCTAAATCCTAAACAGCAATTACTAGCTAAATCCCATGATCTTAAATACTTTACTTTAAAAGAATAACTTAAAAAATTTTAAAGGGTATTATAGATATTTTATAAGTATTTAATAATAGTTTTTATAATATTTTAATAGATAATAAATATTACTGACGAACAAAACTTGATGTGTTGTAATAATTATGAAATATTTGGATGACTATCAAACTCATATTTTTTCTCAATTCTAGTAGAAATCTACCTCTTTTATTTTGTACCTATAAATACCACATTATGATTATTTAGTATACACAATCAATAAGAGAAAATTCTTTATTCATACTATATATGTCTTTGCTTTAATTAGTTTTATAACACGTTATCAGTACGATAGTCTCTATTGATTATTGAACGTCGGTGGTTTACGACAACCCGACTCGAAAGAATCAAGAATTCTAATTTATAAAATTTAATGGTAAATTATCTTAAAATTATTTTTGTATTATTTTATAAATGCATACATTATAAATCTCTTGGTTCTTTTATTTTTCATTCATATTTCACGAGTGAAATATAATTTATAACACCAGCATTTGTTAATTCATATTGATCACAGTAAAAATATATATATGACTATTCTATTTTTCATGGCATAAACTTAATATCTCTACTTTTTCCCTATTATTCATTTATTTTATTTATTTCGGTTAAACTGAGTGATTACATATTATTTTTTCTTCAATTCCGTGATGTTAGCTTGAGTAATGTACATTCTTTTAATTTCGTTCCACAAGTACATAGATACATAAAATATGGTTTTACATAAAATATTCTGTTTAAATTAAGCGATAATTCTTTTATTATATTTTGGTCCATATATATATAGTAGAAGTACATATTTTTATTTTTAATCTACTATATATATATATATATATATATATATATATATTATTTTGTTAATTTATTATTTTAATGGGTAATACAAAATTATTCAAAGACTCTGAAAGAACGCGCTGCAAAGTCATTACCCAAATACAATTTATTATATATGGATATTTGTCTATTATGTCTCAAGAAACTTAGTATTTATGGAGATATTCGCTGAAATGAATATCATTTTGAGACTAAATAAGAAATATCGAAAATCCATATATGAAAATTGTTGTATAAAATAAGTAATATATTTTTTAAAAATGATTTGACTTTATTTTGATACAAATATTAATAAACTCGAAGTTTACTAATAAATATAAATATTAGTAACCTGAAGTTTACTAATTGTTATACAAATATTAATAACATATTATTTACCAATTATATAAATATCAGTAAACATGAAGTTTATTGATTAATTGATACTAATATCAGTAAACTTGAAGTTTATTGATTATAGTAAAATTGAAAATTGAAACAAATACTAATAAACATGAAGTTTATTAACTGTCACAAATATTAGTAAATACGAAGTCTGCTAACTATCTGATATTAATATTAAGAAACTTGATGTTTATCAATTAATATAATTATTGATATAATAAAAATAGTAAACCTAAAGTTTACTAATTAAAATTTGATTATTTGACATGACCGATTTGATCAATTCGGATCAATTATAATGCATAAATTATTTAAAATTCATATACATATATATATTTATTAAAGAACCATAAGTTTTTTTAATTAAATTTAAGAAATTCTCATAATTTATTTGTTCTCAATAAATATTACTAAAGTGTCACTAGTTAATAAAGGGACTGAATTTCCTTCATTATAGAATGAATAAAGATAATATATGTGGGCCCATTATCCATCACGTGAACCATTCAAATGATTTATAATTTTTGAAAGATGTATCAATAAAATGGTTACATGTGTGTTTATTATCAACTCACAACCTACAGTTTGTGAGATTATTCAAATTAAGTACACAACTTTCAGAATATACAATCAAGATATATTTCTTGATAATGCTAGTGATCGTATGTCATGGCTAAAAGATTATTATAAGCCCCTTGTACATGTTCATACTCTAAGGTCTAGATAAAAATATTAACTACATGCCTTCGGTTAATTGATAGATATTTTTATGAGAACAATAGTGTCATTTTTATCAACTCATAACCTACAGTTTGTGAGATTATTCAAATTAAGTATACAACTTTCAGAATATGCAATCAAGATATTTTTTCTTGATAATGCTAGTGATCTAATGTCATGGCTAAAAGATTATTATAAACCCCTTGTACATGTTCATACTCCAAGGTCTAGCTAAAAATATTAACTACATGCCTCCGGTTAATTAATAGATATTTTTATGAGAACAATAGTGTCATTTTTATATATGGATATATAATATCGATGTAAGCAATACTTACATGCATTATGCCAATAAAAATCATAAAATTTCTCAATTGCAATTTTAGTTGAAAATTGCATTTTGTTTAATATTTTTCCTCATATAAGGGGAAGAAAGCAGTTAAAATAAATATATACATTATGCATATTTTAGATCCTCATATCATGAACCTGAAGTTCAAAAGATGAGTTAATTATGATGATAATATATTTGTTAGTGTGTAGAGATTTATTAAATCGCATATGTATTAGCTACAAATGCTCCAATTCAAAAAAATATTCCAGTAGAATAATTTATCTTGTAAGATAAATTATTCGGTTCCAAATAAGAATAAAATTTTTGAATGGAAAAGAGCAAATAAATTCATATGGTTATATTATGGAGATGGGTACTTTTGAAGAGATCTATGACATAACTAAGTTTTAAACACTTGAAGTGGTTCAGGTACCTGAAATTAAATAAGAGATATCAATATGTCATTTGTCATTAGAAGGAACCAAATGTTAAAGTTATCGATAATATTTTGTATAAAAATATTAATGTTGATATATTCAATATAGCGAGGATCTTAAAATTAAATCTGTTAAAAAATACAGATATTAATTGCATTCAATATGAATTTTTGGACCTACAGTTCAAAATATTGACACATATGATATCAAAGGAGTACAATTGATATTCATGTAATAAATAATAAAGTCATAAAATATGATTTATTTTATGACATTTATTGCAATGGATTGGTATTGATTGCAAAAATGTATATTTTTTTATAATAAATGCAATAAATTTTTACTGTTTGTCAATTTAGTAATATCTTAGTATGTAATTAATTGATACTATTTACATATTTTAATTCCTTAAGAATTTATCATGCCTGAAGCATATAAGTATTTCTGAATTTCTTTTTTCAATATATGCATTGAATTTTATGTATATAATTTTGAAGTATTATAATATTGTCATTATCATGATTTATTTATGATTTTGATTACTAAAACTTTTGAAGAGTTCAAAATATTTTAATGAATTTTGTAAACTAAATTTTATCTCTAATTAAATATCAAGTACTATTTGATTGAAAGAATTTTTTTTTATGATTATATGTTTATATATTATCTTTCATTGAATACTCAAATGGTTATAAAGTCACTAGATATAACATATTTTATGATCATATATTATTACTATTGATGCTTTATGTAATCATGCATTAGATGGTAATTGTCAAATGATTACTTAAAATTACATATTATTTTAAAGATTTTAGTTCTCTATATATAATCATATATGTTTTATTTGGATAATTTTATTATCTTTAAGTAATTCTTTAGAAATATTTGAATTAAATTACTAAATGCATTCATTTGTTATAGCTATTATATGATTATATTGTATATATGTTATGATCAAATTATTTTATTTGTTTCATTCCTTGAAGTGAATGAAGCAATATAGAATTATGACCATAAAAATGGTATGTTCAAAAAAATTATTACTATATGATTAATTTTCACCACCAGAAGTGGTTGATAATTAAGAGAAATAATAGAAATGGCTAAGAAAACCATTTGAGAATTGATAACTTATTTATGATGTGGCATAAAAGTATATTAGTCATGTACTCGTTGTACATATAAAAATTATGTATGCACAAATTTAAAAGTGTGTATCGATATTATTATAAGGAGAAGAAAAATACACGTTGTACTCTTTTTTCCTTAAATAAGGTTTTTTTTCACTGGGTTTTCTTATTAAGATTTTTAATGAGGCAACTTATGATGTGTATTAAAGATATTGCATGTGTACTCTTTTTTTCCTTTAGTGGATTTTCATCTCACGGAATTTTTTTCAGTAGGATTTTAATGAGGCACAATACGTATTAATGGATATTCAAGGGGAAGTATGTACTATAAATTCCATGATTATGAATGTTCATAGCCCTTTTAAGATTGATAGCATGATTTATGAAATGAAAAAAAGGCAAAATTATTATTATTATCTAGTCATGATATTTGTAATATTGTCAATGATTTTAAAAAGTTTGTCGGAAGCATGACATATCTTTTAATGGAAAAGATATCAATCTTTGAAGAAAATGAAATGAAAATTTATAAAGTAATACTCCTGAAGAGGTAAAAAGCAACTTAAATCAACAACTCCAAATTTCTAGAAAAATAATATTAGAAGTGGTTCTAGTAATGATAAATTACATGAGATGCGAAAATGAATTATAAAAGTTATTGATAATGTATTTATATATTCAGTTGCTTATGAAATATAATAATAATGAGTAAAGTCTCTAATCATCGAAAAATATCGATATCAATGTAAATAGCAAAATTCATACAAAAATATTTGGATTAGAAGTCCAGACACCAAAAGATGTCAAATTTTTTAGCTATAAAAGTAGTAATTATTGAATTACTCAATGTTAGCTATTCATAAATTTGGTTGAAAACTCATATGGTTGAAATCCATAACTCAATATAATAAAGCAATGTGTAGATTATTGTTCAAAAATAACGATCAACAATATTGAAGTATGAAGAAATCACAAAATTTTCTTTAGCAGCAAACTAGCTGATCTCTTCACCAAGACTCTATTGACTTCAATTTTTAGAAAGTACGTAAACAGTATTATGATGTTTCAGTTTAAGAAAATATTGTAATTATTGTATTTTTGAGAAAAAGTATACAGCCTGTGAATACTGTACTCTTTTTTTTTTCGTTAAGTTTTTATCCCACTGGATTTTTTTTAGCAAGATTTTAACAAGACATATTCATAATACATAGTCATTTAAGGAAAAATGTTATGATAATTATGAAATATTTAGATGACTATCAAACTCATATTTTTCTCAATTTTAGTAGAAGTTTACCTCTTTTATTTTGTACCTTTAAATACCACATTGTATTTATTCAGTATACACAATCAATAAGAAAAAATTTTCTATTCATACTATATCAATTTTTGCTTTAATTAATTTTACAACATGATGACATATTTAATTGAAAATAATATTAGTGATTGATAAATTATTTAAAAAATAATTAAAATTAAAATCCACACGTGATTGGGTGTTCCTTAACATGTACTCTGAAGATCCATGCTAACTAAACCTATAAAAGAAATATGGCCAAATAATTAGAACAAAAGTAAAAATAATTCAATAATTGCCAATGGCATCACATGGAATCATCATTGATTTAGCTGCTTTTCTTCTTTCCAATACTTCGTCAGTTTATTTGGAGTGTCCAATTTGATTTTTTTAGTGTTACACTTTAAGCGTCACTTTTCATTATTCAAGAAATTTAATGAGCTTATTTTATTTTAATTTTGTTTTTACATTGTAAATGCATTTATATGTTTTTATCCATGATTTCTATTTTAATTAATGAAAAGATTATTATTTTTTTAAATATAAAGAGAATGAAACAGAAAAACCAAACTAAGTAGAAATAACAAGGCATGGAACACAGATGCCTGTGATATCATCCAGAAACAGAAGGGGAAGACTGGGAGTAGTGCTAGCAAACCACTTGAAAGGGGTATTCTGGTTGAAAGCAAAATTCGTCATACAGTCAGCAATAAAAATTGGCTTCCCTCTAGATGTGTGCTTAACTCGAACTTCCCAATTCTGATCTACTGAAAGCTGTATTCTCCTAATCAAATTCACACTCACAATAGGAAATCAAATTCATACCAAATTCCTCACCAACCGGTCCTAGAGTGGAAGACTGAAAAAGAAAAAGAAAATCCCAATCTCTAGAGCCAAGTAAACTTTGCCAAATTAACAAATAAACAGTCACGTAGGAGATGGATATTATATTCAGTCCAAGAACCACAGAGAGGACATAAATCATTATTAAACAAATGACGACGGTTCCGTTCTTGATTAGTTAGAAGCTGATTATGATTAACTAGCTATAGAAAAGAGTGAATTCGCTGAGGGCCATTCCAATGCAGAACAAGCTTCCAAACATTGTAAGAACTATAACACTGTCGTGAGCAGTTGATATGCCGAAGAGACAGAAAAACTACCACTTAAAGAATGGCACCAATCTGCAGTAGGTGGGCAACAATCCAGTTCCTTTGCTCGGCAAGCAGTATCCCAATTGATTACATGGACTTTTTTTTTTCAGATCATTCATAGAAGATCCCCAAAATAACCTGTCGAATGCCATGAACTAGCCTTCCCACACAAGGGAGTAGGGGACAAAAAGATAGGGAGAAAAAGGATTTCCTTGACGAACTCTCTTGGAGGGTTTGAAGCTTTCTGTGACTTGACCATTCCACATTAGTGATAACACTCAAAATAAAATTAACTATAAGGCCGGTCCATTAAACGCCTACGAAGAGACCTAAGATCAGAAGTTTATAAAGCTTAACACTCAAGGGTATAAATATGAGAGGTAAATACATAACAGGAGGGTTCTCTCTCTCTCTCTCTAACTCTTAATACTTTATTTCCGTTAAGCATTTTCTCCACACTTCGATAATTAACTTAGTCATCGGAACTCAAAAGCCCGGCAAGATCAGGCTAGTTTTCTTTTTTGCAGGTCATTAAAGTCTCATTCACCATGGTCGGCAATCTCTCCTTCTATGGTAAAATTTTGTATTTTATCATTTGATACTTTCATTGAAAGCGAGAGAGGAGTGAGACCAGGTGCAGCCCAAGGGCATGGCCGACGACCTCTACTCTCGTAGATCTCTCGAGAGGGAGAATAGTGATAACACATGATGTTATCTCCTATCCCACATCGGCTGGAGATGAGTTGGAAGTGGATCTTATAAGGCCATGGACACATTCTCCTTGTGGACGCGTTCTCCCTCGGAGAAACAAAACCCCTTGATGGCCAAGAGCTATCCGGGGATAATATTCGGTGCTCTACCACTGAGCTACGAAAGCACTCAGCTGGAAGTGAGAATGGAGTCTTGTCTCACACCGGACGTGTTTTGGGATATCACCCCATAAACAAAACCGTGAGGGCTCTGGTTCAAAGTGGACAATATTCACAGTGCCCGATCAAATCTTCCTCCCCGATCGGATCCCCTGCCATCGGAAATGAAAAAAGCATGCCAAGAATTCACAAAAACTCAAATTAAATTTTCTAAAAAGTCCACTTTGATTGATGAAAGTAAATTACTACTCCCTCCATTTCATATAAAGTATCCATTTACAAAGAAAATTTTTATCTCAAAATAGGTTTTTTTGGAAAAATAAGATAATTTTATACACTTTATTTCAAATATAACCCCTACCCTATGTTAATGAGGATAAAAATGGAATAACCAATGGAGTCTATATTTCTAAAAAATAATAATAATAAATTAAAAAAGTGTAAGAGTAACTATTGTTTTTTTTAATTCTAGCAAAATATTCTAAATAAACACATAGTAATATAAAATGAAAGGAGTAATACTTTTTAAAATATTAAAATATTTTAATAATTTTCTTAATGTTTGTGTGGAAAGATTAAATAAGGCTTATCCCTCAAGGTTACATAGTGCCGTTGAAGGTTCTACTACTGCAATATTAATTGACTTTGGTATTTAAATTTCTGTATATTTCCAGTGCATTGCAGAAAAAAGACAGTATTAGTATTTTAATATTTACCTCGATGCTATCACCACAAATTCTGCAAAACGCATCTCCATAAACTAAATAAATTACCATTTCCTTCCTATTCGCTTAACCAGGATTATATTACAAAGAAGAGTTAAATTTGATGTTACCAAACATATATATATATATATATATATATATATATATATATATATATATATATATATATATATATATATATATATATATATATATATATATACATTCACTTGAATTCTTTAGTTTTCTCATCTTTTCTTGTTTACGTAGCTGTATTAATATCATGTAAACAATAAATGCTTAAAAATAAAAAAATTGACAATAAATTTTTCAGAAAATTAACGTATGCAAATGATCAAATATGTCAATTGCACGTATCAGGCCAAAGGAAATATAATATGATTTTTTTAAATCATATTACAACATCCAAACAAAATATAATTAATATTTGATAGACTACAAAATCAAAAGCAATCTAAACATAACAGACTACAAAATCATGAATCAAACTCAAAGTTATGTACAATACCAAAATATCAACAATTTTGGCCTCCTCTTCTCCAACCCACTAATAGAAAATTCAGGCAACTAAACCAGCAGAATCACAGGTTTCAACATCTAGCCATCAAAAAACCAAAGTAATGCTACAGAAATCCTATATTATTTAGCAGCTTCTTTATAGTTCTACGACCCCATTGAATGTCCTTTTGCACAACATCACTTTGCACTTGAATGGATTCGCCATCGGCCTCTGCCGGATTTTGAAGTTGGTCCGGATCAATTGTTTGTGACGGCTGCGGATCAACATCATCTATTTCATGCTTCTCATCTAACTCAATACTATTAGCCCTCTGCTTATCAACAACAATACCAATCAAAGTAAGACCACGACAATGGAATATTTTGCATTTCTATATCTTTAGTTAATTATTTCCGTGGTTACAGTGATGTGGTCACAAATAACTTTTCGCATCAACTATAAAATCATCAAAATTTATTGTTAATATCACAAAAAGTAAATTAGAACGGATCTTACCATTTCCACATCGATCAATCAATTATAAAATGCCGCTTGTTCGATCCGGCCAAATTTACCTTTTGTGATATTCGCAAAAACTTTCATAATTTTTTTTTGACTTTTGTACTTTACCCACCAAACACACCGTTCTTCACTCTTATTCATTATCTTTTTTCCAGATAAATGTAGTATTTAATGGAAACAAGGTAGTGAATTTCAATGGCAGCTGTTTATAATGATTATTTGCTGACCATAAAAAAGAGACATTCATTTGATGTTTAATTTCAAGAACATACAATACAAATGCTAAGCTAAGATAGTCTGATAAGGCATGAATTTACTGAAACAAACACATCACAAAAGTTGAGGAAATGAAGAAATAACATCAACATTCATCAAGCATTTACCTCTGGCAAATTGCTGTTCTCTACTTCATTAACTCCATCACTTTTCTCACCTGCATTCTGAATTTCTGGTTCACTGTAATCCACTGATGTTGGAGGCAATCCAGGTACTAGAACAGCATCCCCTTGGTGCTCAACATTCAGATTTTCTTCAACTACTGTTGGTATTCTTCTATTATTTGGGGAAATCTCCTCTTTGATTGTCATGTCTTTATTCGAATTAGCCTCATGTTCATCCGTCAGAACTTCATGACTTGCACTTTCAACTGGTTCCTCCTTTGGGTTGCTGATATTATCAGCAGCAAAAGCTGTAACCTTCTCTTCTGAACGACCAACGTTCTCACCAATAACTGGCTTCTCATCAGTAGATGGCGATGGTTCCTTTTGTGGATAAGACTTAAAATCAGCAATCGCATCAGCTGCCAATTCCTGATTTTGATGAATCAAATTGTCAGCAACAAGCCCCATTTGTGAGTTAAGAGCATCAGCAATTGGTTCTTCTTCCTCTAGTAAGTTCTGAGATGTGGCATCTTCCCAATCTTCCCAAACAACAATAGTATTCTTGGTTTCCCAAGTTCTTAGAATCCGATCCGGACCCGGTTGCCACAAAATCTTTCCAGTAATTTGTTTGAGTACGAACTTAAAATGGATGGATTTTCCAATGGGTATATCCTGAAAAATCAAAACAGAACAAATAAGCCTAACCTGAAAAACATTTAAAATCATGTTCATGAGCTTTAACTTACCAGCTCAAGATTCCAAACATGATCATCCGACCAGTTCAATGGAATTGCATTATCAGGATCCCACATACCAAAAGTTGGATCATTTCCTACTATAGCAAATTGCTCACCAAAGGAGCACTCTTTCTTTAACTGGAATTTCACATGAACTGTCTCTGATTCATCTGCAAATCATATAACCCATACAATAGTTCCAACATTCTCTATCAATGAACAACAAGAACAAGAAAATAAGACTTACAAGTCTCTTGGTTGCTGCTCTCTGCTACATCCAGCTCCCTCTACACAGTTTTATACATCAGAATGAATTTTGGTTAGCTGGGAACCAAATTAACAGCAACAACTTGGATATGACGGACAGAAATAAAATAAAATAAATAAATCTTTTTATCCTTAAAACAGAATTTGGGCATTTAGGTTTGTTTTGGTTTCTTTGAAGAACAGAAAGCATCTCAATCCCAACATAGATAAATAGAAGCAAAAGAAAAAGAGTTGCCTACCTGAGAAGAAGAAGATGAAATAGGATGAAGAGGATGGCGTTGAACAGAAATCAAATGGAGCAAGCAGAGTTTACTGGATGGGAAAAAGACAAGATGATGTTTAGAAGAATGAAATTGTCCACAAGAACAGAAACATAAACCAGAGTGTGTGTTTCTAAGTAGTAAGATGCTGTTGAGGGAAGATGAAGAAGATGATATGGCTTCCATCATTGTAGTATTGGGGGAAATATTGATGAGGCAGAAGATGATTTGTTACAGAGACAGAGTTTGATTATATGTGTATTTCTTATTATTATTATTAAATAATAATGAAATGAAATCTGATAGTGTGGGTTTATTATTATGGGATTAGATGACGTGTGGCAGAAAAAGAAAATGAATGGTGTGTGGCCTTAAGATTGGTGAGGATGGGACCTTTCTGCTCTGTAAACGATCGGATCCTAATCAATGTGGTGCTTTATAGTTTATACATATTTCTTTCTGTTCTTTTTTTTAAAAACCTATATCTTTTCAAGTAGACATGAGAATCATGAGAATCACAGCTGGACCTGATGACCACCCGTAGAGCCCCGTATGCTTTTATTGGACCCAATTGAAAAAGTATCAGAAATTCGATTAGATCCACTCCGTATTCTATCCAAGCCCAAAAGTTTTACCCACAGCCAACGACTTTGCCTTTTGAAATGAGTGTTCTTTACATGCTCCATACGCTGTAATACGCCAAAGATAGGCAGGCACTTTTAGATTTCCTTGCTATTGGGACTGTGATTCTGTAGCAAATGAAAAAACACAAAAAGCACAATTAAAAGCCTTTTGAGTTGCTGAAAAGGCTGGTAAATATCCGACCCACATTCTTATTCCACAGTAGTTTTAACAGTTCTTGCTGCATTAATATTGGCTCCGCCGCACCCTTACGATCTCATCTCAGGTTGTTCCTTTTAGCTTTGTGAAAGTAGCTTGAAAGCCCTGAAATTGAGGAGCAGTATACAAATCGAATAAGAGAGCTTCTTTGAGATGTTCCGTAGAGGCAGGTTTCTGTCTTTCCCTTTGGTTATTGGAGCCGTAATGTAAGTATTTCTTCTTTCTCTACTTCTCGCAATCGTCTTTTTGTTGTTTCAGTTAATGCCATCGTTTGAATCCCATCAAAACTAGTTAAACTAGTTGTGAGTTTCTAATTTTTGAGGACTCTTTGCCTCATTGACATACAATTAGTGATAAAGTTAGTTTCTTTACACTAATAAATGCAGTCAATTTAATTCAAAATTTGTAAAATCTCCTGTGCTGTACAATTTTTGTGCTTTATTTGTGAACCTAAATTGAATTATGCTTACAAGGTACAGATAGTGGACATGAATAGGAGAGGGTAATGCTGCAATAATTGGCTTACTTTAAAATTCAATTAACTGCATCCCTTTTGCTTTCTGAAATTTTACGGTTCTGATACTGTTCTTTGTTTGGATACCAGAGTGACTGATCTCAGTGGGATATTCTTATGCCTTACGATGGAAGATCTGTAAGTTATTTTTACCCTTTATTAGCTTTTAAATTTTACGCATAGAATGCCAAGTTGTTGTGATATTGTTGCCTACTGCATGCTGTGGTAAAGCAATATAAAATCAGTTTAGTTAGAACTTTAAACTTCATGCAACTAATATAGGTCGTCAGCAAATATTCTTTATGCATGTAAATTGCTATCTATCTTGTTATCTGTACTCTGCATGTCAATTGGCTAAGGAAAGGAAAGTTATGATAATCTCATATAGCTTTCGATAGACATTTTTGTATATGTACCTTTATAGTTTGCTAGGGCAGAAAAATTTAAAAGATCTCATCAATGTTATTGAGTCACAATAATAGTGTTCTGTTCTATGTTCTCTTGTAGAGTTACACCTTAGTAACATAATGATGCATGCATTGGCTGGAATCCCAATGTATATCTGCTTGTTTTGGCACATATATTAGTCATTGATATTTATTATGTTGTCCTCCGAATTTGAATCCTTGGAAAAAGGAGGAGAGAGAGGTTTGAACCAAAGAAATTGCTTTTGCCTTTTGGCAATTGTTATTCAGTCCTTTCTTCTTAATCTGAAAGTCAATGTTTTTTAATCTACTGGGTCATGCAGAACACAGTGGACTGGTTGTTTCCTTCAAGATGTGCAATTGCCATTTTGAACTGCAATATAATGAACACTTCCAACTCTCTCTTTACAGCTGGAATTGTCCTGGAGGAGAAGAACTGGCCTCCATTTTTTCCAATTATCCGTCACGATATTGCCAATGAAATACCAATTCATCTGCAAAGAATTCAATATGTTGCATTTACAACATTTTTAGGTAAAGCGTTATTACATGCAAAAATTCTATTTGAGTACATGTATTAAGAAAGATATTTGTTATCTATGTCTTTAAATTTAATGTTGAATACGGGGTGTTAAATTTTGCATAATTCAATCTTTTGCTCTACCTGTCTTATTATTATTGGAATGCTGTATGTTTATTCAAATTTTGTGAGATAAGTCTCTCTCTCTCTCTATCTCTTATCTATTCTTCAACTTTTTTGGGTGCATGGTTCTTATATATCTGCTGCTTTCATGATTTTAGTAAACAAATGCCAACTTTTTTTGGGGTAAATTTTCATAGGCACTAGCTATGCTTTTGATGGTTATTCCATTTTTCTGGAAGAAAATATAGTTGCACTATTTCTTGTTTTCCACTATTACTTCATAAATCTCATGTTACAATTTTTTTTGGGTACCATCATGTATTTCACATTCTGTCTCTGCTTCATCCTTTAATGGAAGTGAGTTCTTGCTCTCTCTGCTCTTCGTTCTCTTTTAATCTGTACTAAAAATTATGAATTGATTAAATGAAAAAATTGTGTAGGACTACTGTTATTCAAGAAAACAAGTACTAGCATTTGGGAGCTATTAGTTGATGGGAAAATCATTAATAAAATTACCGACGAAAAACTGACGGATTTTTTCGTCGGGAAATTTAAACATATTTTGGCCACCTGCGTTTTTTTACCTGCAAACTAAGTAATTTTAACTAACACGTGTTGGTTTCATTGCATGGCTGCCACGTGTCCATACAGCCAGGTGATTGCAGCTCACACTCTATAGCTTTTCGCTTTTAGTTTAATTTTGTGTTTACAAGTTTCGTAATTTGAAAGATGAAGTATTTATTCGGTTATTTTAAAAATTGAGATGTCAAAATAAATTTTTAAGATAAGTTGGAGGGCTGAAAATGGATTTACCGTTACTCAAATTAAATTATAGAATTGTTCAAAAAAAATTTTAAATTCTTTTAGAGTTTGGATTTTAAATTTTCTAACTTTTCTTAGTTTCTTTTTATATTCATTAAAATGTCATAAACTTGTAACAAAGGCCAATGACATTATGTTCTTAAAAAGATAATTTTGAATTTACTTTAAAGCCAAATTTTCAAAAATGATTCAAAAAAATTTCCATTGAAATTTTAAAATTTTCAAGCATTTCATTGAAAAATTAATATATGATCTACAATAATATTCATCGGTCCTCTTACTAGATCCTTATCTACTTCATAATATAGATGAAAATCATCATAAAATTAACAATTGTTAGACAACAAATTTTTTTTTTGCACTAATAATTGATCTAAAAATATGATAATAACATTAAACAAAAGTACTAAAGTTCTTGTATGCTATGTGCAATCACAATACTCTTTATGGTTTTTTTTAATGCAAAATAAATCTTCATTAATAATACAAAAAATGCATTTGAAAAATACAAATAAATTTATAAAATTTAGAAGTATGTACAATTAATTTACGAAACTAATAAAGTTATTATAATATATTTATAAATTTTTTCAACGAAAATAGTGGATAATAGTAACATGCTACGGATAATCTGATTTTCAATGAAAACTCAGTTCATATGTTATTTTTAGAAAAATTTATTCTAGAATGACAAACTTCCATAAAGGAAGATAATAACCTCCAAATATAAAGAATAAACATGTACGATAACAAATTTAAATTACATTTAATATTAGCTAAACGAACCAGATTTATAAAAACACAAATAAGATTTGGACAAATACAAAAATCAAATCTAAAATAAAAAATGTTAGATCTGAATTTATTGAAACTGAAACACGAAAAAATCAAATAAAAATAAAAAACAACAAATAAAATTAAAATTTCAGATCTATACTAATCTGAAATTTATTATGAAGAGATTTGAAAAAAAACACACAAAAAATTAAAAAATACAAATATAAATTTAATAAAAGAGTAAGATGAAAGAGGAAAGTGGCTGCCGCCCATAAATAAACTGACGGCAGTGCCAAAATTAGATAAAGAAAATAAAAAAAAAACTTTTGAATCTAGAGAGAAAAATAGGTTAGGTTTTTTTGTGGAAGCTAAAAAGAAAAGGAGGCTAGGGTTTTGAAACAAAAGTTACAGTACAATACTCTTTATGGTTAGTTATATCTATTTCAACATTTTTCCTACCATTTGATACTAGTTCTTGTTTAAATTACAATGTCTTAACCCTATCCCTTTCGTAAAATCTATTAAAAATAATTTTTGCACAATATCTCAATATTATAAGACATGTAATTATGTATGATAGAACATATTCTTTACTTGTGAACCGAGGTCCACGAAACTTTTGTAAAGGCTTCAACTTTACTCCACTCCCATCACTAGAGATGCTGTAGAGGTTGAAAGTTTTTTTTGGTTGCCATTTATCACTCTCTTATAGGTCATATTGTAACATTCCTTCTTCACAAACCATTTTAGAGATATCAAGGTATATGGTAACATAATATTTTTAAGATGAAAAGCTCATATATGGAACTTTAAATTTTATTAATGGTCCCCTCAAGATTGAGTATTGAAGGGTATTTATAAATAGCATAGTTGATGCCTTTAATACTATTTGCCAGCTCAAAAGTAAAACAATAATAAAAAAACAAACAAATTAATAACTGGTGTCTAATGTTTCTAAAGGATGTGGACACAACGCAAAATAGATGCCACCTCATCTAATGTTTCAATTATTTATGTTAAGGCTGATATCATGGGTGACATATTTCGTTATTAATCTTTGAGAACATCACAATATAATTCATTATCCTTTTGCAGGACTATACTCATATGTTCTTTAAGGTGGCTTTCTTAATTGTTGGCTACCTTATTCAAAGTCTTGAAAGTCTCAGACTTCCTTTCATTTAGCCTTAAAAGTAATTCTTTTGCTTTTCATTTGCTTCAAACCATTCCTCAAAGTTTCTTAAGACAAGATCTTTGTACTGGACAGTAACAAATTATATAATCTTCAAGGATACATTTCTCTTGACAAGGAAGTTCTCGTGTTGAAACAAGATGCAAAATCCATAACTAATAGGGATAATAAACTTTACCATTCTTTTTATACTTAATGATTGTATTAAGGATCTGAAATGAAATAACCTTTATTACATCTTTTACCATGTTTATTGCTACACGTACAACCTTGGAAGTAATGAACATGCAGAAATATCTGCTAAGTCAACTTTAATCATTTCTATTGGTCACACTTCAATAAAATGAATAATTTCTGCAACCTTTTTTGCACTTAACTTTAATGTTGGTTTTTCATATTAGTGCTAATGCAGATAAGGGTGCAACATAAAATATCCTTGTAGAAAGCAATCTATCAAATCAACTATCTTCTTTTGGATGGTATACTTGACATCTCCATGTAGTAGTTGAGATAATTTATTTAGAAGCCTCATTCTATCTGAAATTTGTTGAGGAAATCTTATTCTTCTTTTGGGTAGAAACCAAGTTGTTCTTTTAGCTTCAGGATGTAGGATACATCTTTATTTATAAAATGTTCAAGTTGTTGAAAGTCTCTTTTAATGAATCTTGTAGCACCTAGCCTATTGGTTGATATCTTCACTTTGGTTTAAGGAGTTAATTGGATTCATTATTGAAATGGAGTCACACCCAATCAAAATATGCATTTGATGAATTTTAAGGTCAGTCAAGTGTGGAAAAGGTGTTAGGCACCCCAACATTCTAAAAAGAAGTAGTGTGCTTTTATAGTGGTTTTACATTACTACATCACACATTATTATTGACAGAAATATTAATTAATACAATAATCGCATAGGGAAATATAGTAAAATACAAGGAGGCAGTTTATTCAATAATTGAGATTAATTCAAAATTAAATTTTAAACTTATTAATTAAAATGGCGAACCCTGTAGGAAGGATATCACACATGATAAAGATGCAATCACGGAGAATAAATAACATCAAACTTGGAAAAACCTTTGGCATTTATTTCTGCCTGCTAAATTAAAAATCTATTATAGAGATGTTTTCATGATATTTTTCCAACTAAAGCATGTTTGTTTGAGAAGGGTGTTAATTTAGAGGTTTCTTGTATGAGGT
The DNA here is from genome assembly GCA_037975025.1 of Excoecaria agallocha. Lineage (NCBI taxonomy): Eukaryota > Viridiplantae > Streptophyta > Magnoliopsida > Malpighiales > Euphorbiaceae > Excoecaria > Excoecaria agallocha. The sequence continues at coordinate 55,976,859 of CM075806.1, read as the reverse complement.
TTGGACAATTAGAGGATCTCCATCATGATGTAGTGGCCCAAATACTGACTTAGTCGTGAATAGTATTTTCGATAGCTGACTAATACACTCAGTGGTGAAAATAGTTTATTTGACTATCATAAAATATTAGTGACGGTGAATCTGAGGTTAAAATTAAAAGTCAAAATGAGTTCAAATAGATCTCTAAAAGTCGAAAATAAAAAAAAATTAACAGTTTTGGTTTAAATAGTATCCTAGTTAACTAAGAATTTGATTGGACTTTAAAAATAGCAAATGATATCTAAAAATTATTAAAATTTTTAGATTTATAGTAAATGAGATGTGAAATATTTTGGAGCAAAAAAAATAAATTTTACAATAACACTAAAAATGATTGAATCGGATCAGTTCGAGTGACCCAGATCGAAAATAGATTTCGATTGAGCTAAAATTTTTTATGGAGGTTTAATTTATTATTTTAAGAATTATAAAATTAATTTAGGGTGAATTTGGAGTTGAGAGGAGAGAGAAATAAATTAGAATGCATAAATAGACTTAAAAATTAATTTGGGCTTGAATTAAGCCCAGCCACCTTGGTTGGACCAGCTCAACCAGAAAATTAGGGTATTTAAACCCCAAATTATCAGAAGTCTAGAGATAACTCCAGAATTTTGCTCACTTCTCCCCTTCTTCTCTTAGCCAAACCTATCTTCCTCACTTTCTCTCCCATTTCCTTTTTCTCTCTCTTAAATTTCCACCAAAACCAAGCCTCCTAGTTAATATTCAGCTCTTTTACAATCATTTTATAGCCTCCAACCTCTAATTTCAGTGGAATAATTTAATTAAAATAAGGAATCAAGTTAGGGTGCAATTTTGGAGGTAATAGATTGGTGGAGAAAATTTTATTTAATAATTCTAGGATTTAATTTAAGGTATTTAGGTTGTGATTATGCCATTATATTGAAAAAAGAGAGTAGATTAATTGTGTTTCCTTTGGATGGAAATTTTGGCCTTAAATAGGAAACAAAGAAGGTGAAGGCAATTCAAAGGGAAAAGAGAAGGAAGATGAAGCTTGAAGAGTGTATTATAAGCCTATAAGGTTAGTGGTTACAATTCTAACCATTTTTCATTTAAGTTGAATTAATTTAGGTTATGTTTATATTAGGTATGTGTGTTACGTTTATGTAAAATGGAATTAAATTTCATAGATATATTTAGAAAGGTTTAAAGAGTAAGTTAGAATGCACAACATGGGAAGAGAGTATAAATAATGGCTTGATTTAGTGTAAGCCGAATTACTCTATTAGGAGAAGTTAATTGTATTTAATTGGTTAAGATGGAATAAATACATAAATAGGTGTTTTAGGGCATAATCTTAATTAATTAATGATAAATGAGGGAAGAATAAAAATGGAAGGAAAAAAAAACTACCTAAGCCAAATGGAATGTAATCATGGATATTAAAGTATTTTGTGATCTAAACCAATGCAATTATGTAGATAAGTTAGTTAAATTGTGACCTAGTTAAATTATTGATGATTGAGTGAGATATAAAATTTCAGGAGAAAATGTTAATGTGGCAGAATAGGTATATATGAGGAAAAGATAAATGTTGTGATTAATTATCAATTGTTATGATACAAAATGAATATAGAATGAAAATTAAGTATAAATTTATTTAACGAAAATTATTAGAGTCAAATTGCGTAATTTTTTCTAAGTTATCCTTACATATGGAAGAAAGTAATATATTGTGTTTATATGAAATTTGATGTATTTTAATGTTAATATTGAGCAATAGATGGTTTAGAATGCAAATGATGGAAATGTGGATAAGTATGACAGTGAAAATATTTTACAAGTTAAGTTAATTGTTAATTGAGAATATAAGTAAAGAGATATGACTAATTGCCCTTAGTACTAGTCTGGTGGATAATCTAGTTTAGGATATAGTTAGCTAACCATAGGGACACTTTACCGTGGTGTGAGTCATGGCGACTCACTGTAGTAGGCCAATGACGGTCTATTAAATGAAATAAAATGTTAAACTGTGGAATGTAAATAAAGTGTAAATATATGAGTGGTCCATTGGATCGCTCTCAAATGTGATGGATCGGTGGGATACACGTCTCGTGTATCCGTTTCAAAAATTCTTACCACAATGATGCCAGGGGCAATATAGTAAAAAGAGTGATACTGGAATTAAAATGAATAAATAAGAATTAAATAAGAGATTATAACGAAAATGGACTTAATTGAAAGAAAATAAAAGTTTAAGGGTAAATTGGTAACCTTAACTAAGTATCGAAATTAAGTAATAAGAATAGATAAGTAAATAATTAAACAATAAAATAGGTAAATTAGCAAAATAATAGGTACTAAAATGTAATTTGGAGTAAAATGAACAACTAAGGGACTAAAATGTATATTGTAAGATAATGTAGTAAAGGTGAAAATGGAGTTAAATAATGGCATTACGATAATTAAGCACAAATGAAGGGTAAAATTGTAAATCAGTGAAAAGTCTAGGGACTGAAGTGTAAAAGTATAGTAATGTGACTAATGTAGGAACTAAATTGTAATTAGAATACCAATATAAATATAAATGCAAATATGGATTTAATGACAAAACAAGTTTAACTAAGATAATAATATAGTGTGAGACCCCTAACACGATCCTAATTAGAAATGCATATTTTTAATAGGGTTATAATTAATTGAGATTAAATTAAAATGTGAATTACACATAAGATATGGAATAAGTGATAAATTCTTTGTATTATAGTAATTGCATGAAAATAAAATTTAATATTTTAGTTTAACAATATTCAAGGGTGTAATTGAAGTATGAAGTATTAATTTAGGGGTAAATTTGTAAATATGGCATCTTAAGGGTCAAATGTGAATAAAATAAAAAATTGAGAGGTTGATTTAAGAGAAAGAATAAATATAAAGGTCAATTTACAACATGCAAAAGGTGAGAGATTATTGTGAGACATGCAAGTTTTTAAGGGACCAACAAGAAAATTTTTTCTTGCCATTATAAATAGTCATTTTTCATATTAGAGAGAGAATTATAAGAAGAGAGAAGTGAAGAGGGACGACATTCTTGAGGGAGTTACAGAAATTTATCTTTTCTCAATCTTACATCCATTGTTAATCTCTCTAAGAAATCCTTGAAAAAAATCTTGCATGTTGATTAATCAAAATAATTAGTGTAAGCAATAAAGTAATTATCTTAACTTGATAATTCATCATCTTCTTCTTCATCTCCTTCTTGATTTTGTTGAGTGGTTGATTGAACAAAATGCTGGAAGTTTATGTTAAGAGAATGAATTGTTGTTAAAAGAGAAGAATAAGGTGGAAGGAGCAAAGGAAAAGGAAAGGCACAAGTTTGAGGCTACGGGAATTTTCGGCCAAGGTATGGGATTAGGATTCTCATAGTTTCATGTAGTTTATGTTAGTAGAAACATGATGTAAATGATTTGAATTTTGAACAATTAAAAAGAGAGCAAATTTTAAGAAGTATTGCTTGAAGAGATGACATGAAACATTATGACCTAGTGACTGTAATTCCAGTATAAATTGAATTAAAAAACTCAAATTAAGACCATTCAAATTTCTAAGGTTACTTAAGAGATATGACTACAAATTTGTAGAAGGGACCTAGCCCTAATTCTGCCTTTAAGTTATCCATATAATTAATTGAATTTTATGTGAGTTGTTGATTTTAATTCTGGAATAGGTTGTGGTAAAAATAATGTATCTTTATGTATTTTGTTCAGAATGCTATAAGGTTAATTTCTAAAAAAAAATAGACTTCAAAATCTACAATTTATATGAATAAAGCATAATTTGATTCTATTTCTAAGAATGCCAAAAGTTAACTTGAATCCAAAATAGTTGTTGGCACTAATGCCAGAAATAATTTTTAGTTGTTTTGCATTATCTTGAGATTTAAATATGAGAATTGGATAATTTCAGTTGGGTTATAAAATAGACTAATATATCTACCTTTTATATGAAGAAAGCAAAGTCTAAAAATGTCTCTGAATCTGCCTAAACTTAACTTGAAAATCGAAATCTTGTGTTGCTTACCCTAATAAACAGTCATTAGTAATTTCCATTTATCTTAAGTTATAGAAATGATATTGCAATGATTCTTGATGTTTCAAAAACTAGAAACGTAGGAGAACAAAGTTATAGAAGACCATTTTTGCTAAAAATACCGTTTTGAAGGTCAAAAATCTCTCACAAGTTAAACCTAAAAACCAATCGCTGCCTTGTCACGACTCGTGACAGTGTGCCCTCTGTCACGACTCGGAAAAAGGACACGAGTCATGACTCCCACCTATCCAAGTCATGATATCTGTCCAAGTTGAACCTCTTAAGCCTATAAATTGTACTAAAGTATTTTTAGACCTCTCTAAACACTTTTAATGTATTATAAGCATAAAGATAAAGGCTTTAAACACGAATAACATGTGACATCCATGTCCCAAAGTGTTATAAAGTTTATGTAACCCTTGTTAAATAATTATAGAGTATATCTTGACATAGAAATTGTAAGCTAAGGTAAATCATTATTTACCACACACACACACACACATATATATATATATATAATAACTTGAATATGATATGATGTAAAGCCAAATGATAACATGTTTAAGTATATGAATACATGTATATACACTGGAGAATTGTGTATTATGATATGATCGCATATAAATGTGCAAAATGTATGATTCATAATGATATGCATATTAAAATATCAGTACTCATATTGCTATATGAATACATGAATACATGTATATACATTGGAGAATTATGTATTATGATGTGATCGTATACATGTGCAAAGTGTATAATATAAGTACAAGTATGATATTTTAAATGAACTTGAAAATTATCTTGCTTGCTACTAGAGTTCAACTATGGATAGATAGGTGCCTATAGGAATATTGCAGCTGCTCCTGTTGACCTCATTTGGGTCTAAATTTCTGTTGATCCTGTTTGGATCATGAACAACCCCATTTGGGTTGTTAGTTGACCCCATTTGGGTTCGCTTGACCGGTCCCCTATTCTGTTGGCCCCATTTAGATCTATGTTTATATATCCTCATTATCCCCTATTTTGATACCCTTGGGTATCCCTTGTTCCAATTATCCACCTTTAAAAATTAACCAGGCTAAACTAAAGTATAAATGCATCACAATTAATTATAGAATAATTAATGCATATGAAATATGAAATAACAGGTTTAATAGTGGTTTCTATTGCATGTGTTATAATTATATACATTATGTATAGATCCTTTTATGAAATGTTTAAATTCAAGTATGCTGAATTAAAGGTAGTGTTACATTGTTATATAAGATATTATATTTTATTATACACTTATTTTGAATATGTTATTTTTAATATTTTTCAAGTATCATATGTTATATGATTCTGACACCACTGTGAGTGGTTGTCTTTCATGTTAGTATCCCCATTAAGTTTTATAGCTTAGCACAGGTTATTTTATTCATGTAGGTTCTATAGTCAAGGCTTTTGTACATGAACGTTCTCTGCATCAGGACAGGCCAACACCAATTCGTAGAAGTTGATGTAGGGATTTTAATGGTTAATTTTGTATAAGTTCTTTCGCATGTTTAACATGTATAAAATGCTATACATTTATGTATGTCATATAAAAGATAATGTTGTAATAAGCTCACCATGAGAATGCTAATATGTGCATGCATATAGGAGTTATAATGATTATATATATATATGATGGAATGCTGAATGCTACGCATGACAAAGAAGGTAAACTAAGATAGTTGTATCTGGCATGAATATGTTAAGCGTGTTGTATGATGAGTCATTATGCATATGTAATTAAAGTAATGGAAGTTGTGTGAAACACCTAATTAATATACAAATTGTTTGACTATATGGATCATTAGAATGATTAATATTGATTTAATGGGATAATGTCCTACTACAATATGACTGAAATGTATGATATAGTATATGTCAAAGGCATTAGATTTAGGGTATTTCATATAGGCAGTTAAAGTAAATACTAAGGGTTCATTTGGTTGGTAGTAGTTTGTGATTCATTAATATACTATACAATATAGTATAGTATGGTACATCATGATTTTAACAATATGATATTTGAAAAGATTGTATGATAGTATGTGATTTTATAATATTTTCTGTTTGGTCCAACTATATTGTATTGTACAGTTTTATTATAAAAATAATGTAATTACCCTCTAATTTTAAAACATATAAATATTTTCATAACTATTAATATTTTAAAATAATTTTTTAATATGATAAAAAATAATATTAATATTTCTAAAAATATAAATATTTTCATAATTATTATAATTTTTTAGTAATAATATCACAATAAAGCCAAAAGCTACAGGGAGAGCAAAGCTAACGAGATTTCTTAATTTCTTAGTAATAATACCACAATTAATCCTTAACAAATTAAGCATCTTTTGTTTTTTGATAAAGTAACAAGATTTATTGAAGAGTATAATCACAATGAAGCTAAAAGCTACAGGGACATTAAAGACTAATAATCAGAATAATAACAGCTCCCAGATTCAACATAAGAAGAAGAACCTGTAGCAATCACAATAAAGTGCAGTAACATAATAATATTTATTAAAAAAATAAAAAGAAGAAGAAGTGTAATGCCCCTCATTATACCCTAAGAGAATTTTTCACTAATGAATAATTAAAGTCTATGTTAAATTAAGTATAAATGCATATAGAGGGACCTAATTGAAAAGTAAAAGGGTTAGTTTTGGGGCATAAGTAGAAATAAAGAAAAGTAAAGGACCAAATAGCAAATTTTGCATGTATATGACATTTGGGCCAATAGAAAGGGAGAGAGAGGGAGATATTTTAAGATATGGCCAGGTGATCCAAGTGGTCTCCTTCCCTCATCTTCATCCTCTCTCAAACCCTAAAGTCTCTATCTTTAATTCTCTCTCTTGATCTCTTGGATTTTTACAAGAAGAAAGAAGATTTAGTGGGTTTAATTATAAGGTATTATTGTCTTTTATTTGGTGTGTATGTGTTGTTCATTGAATAAAGTGATGAGTGTTCATAGTAATGTTCTTATTTTATAGAAGGAGAAATAAATAAAAAGAAGGGAAATGAAGCTATTCAAGGTTGAAGAGATTTTGAGCTTTTAAAAGGTATGGAAACTTGCATGGTTGTATGTGTGTGTGCTTGAGTTTTTGGACTTGAGAGATGTCTTTATTAATGTTATTATATGTTTTATGTGTTGATCTTAAGCTTGGAAAGTGGTTTAGAGATGAAAAATGCAAGTTTTGTTGAAAGATACAAAAGTCTGTTTTATGACTCAATAGACCAGTCTGTACTCTTTCGGCCATATCTTGGAGTATAGTTATGCAAATGGAGAAATTCCAGTTGGTATAGAAACTACACATGCATATCTTAATTTTGTTAGAAGAAACTGAGAACTGATTTCAATGTATGATAGTGAAAATTTGTGTTGGAATCTGGTTATGGCCGTTACCCCCATTTTTGTGAATAGTCTGTGGTTTTCCTTGAATATCTTAAGATTTATAGGTCATATTTAGATGATTTTTAGTGTTTTGGAAACTAGAGACATAGGACTACAACTTTGTAGAGGGAATAATTGTTGAAAATGTTTTTAAACAGGTCAAAATTGGCTTAGAATTTGAAACTGAAAATCTGTCATTGGGCAGATTTGGGCATCAAGGTTACTATGATTTTGGTAGTAACCGTGAGCCACCCTAGTTTTCTGTCCAGAACTAAAATTCATTCTAGCTCACGGTTACTATGAATTTTATAGTAACCGTGACTAATAAGTGTGAATTATATATAGTTTTTTTAATATGTTTTAAGCTTTGTTATTTAGTTATTTTGGTATTATTTAGGTTAAAATAGAGTTAAATTGTAATTTATATGTTTTTAAGGTTAATCCAATGTTTTGTTTGGTTTTCAGGTTGAAATTGTTAACAAAGGGCTTAAATTACAAAAAAGGCAAAGATTTGGGCCAAAACTGCAAATATGAGAAATTTATGCGAGAAAGTGAGCGTTCAGTGCAGAAGCTTTTCACTTGACCACATGAAATCAATGAAGAAATATACTTGTGGCCACTTGAAGGGTTGCTGCTTAGAAGACATGGCCACGTGAATATTAAAGCTTAAAGACCCATGGCCACGTGAAAGAACAAGTGATGAAAACCAAGAGGACACGTGATCACGTGTGAAACAAGGCTAATCCACACATGACCACGTGTGAGGAACTTCAATGGGACACATGACCACGTGTAGAAATGCACTAGGAGACATGTGGCCACGTGTCTAGTCTCCCACTCTACGAAGAATTTTCATCGAGCTTCCTATTTTGGGCAAAGTTTGCTTCCTATTTGATTTTGGAGTTTGAGAAGGGATCCATGACATCTTTTACCTATAAATAGTAGTCTGAAACACAAGAGAAGGGAGGAACCTGAGAATTAAGCTTTACTTTCGTTAGTTTATTTTTACGTTGCTTTATTTTCACTATTTTTCTTCAACACTTTGTTTTAATTTTAAGTATGTCTTATGAGTAGTTTTCTTTAACTTTTGCTAAAGGATACTTGACTTAAGTTTGATCTTCAATTTAATTCAAGTTGATTATTTCTTAGTTCTTAAACATAGTCTTATCTTTATTCAATTTTAAATTAATTTTTAACTTGATTAACATTGGTTAAGTAATTGGTTTAAGTTGATTATTGATTTGCATGTTCTTGGGTTAATTTATTGAGGTTAATGCATGATTATAATCTGAATAAACTATAATTGTGTGTTGATTTGAGTAAATTGAGATCGAGAAAAGTATAACTAAGAATAGGTGAAAGTTAAATCTCTTGAAAAAGACTTTAATAGACATCTAGGAGAATTAATTCAGGTATTTATGCGAACTATTGAATTGTTCTGAATAAGAAAATTTTAATGCTCATAATGATAATCTTGAATAAATTTATCTGGGTTTATTAATCTGAATTCTCCATAATCACTTGTGTGTTTTCTTTTAATTAAGTCACAGTAATATTGGTTAAGGTGGATAGTCCTTTAGTGAAAGTTGCTTTTAATATTGATTTTACTTCATTCAATTTACTTGATTTCATTTGATTGTTATTTATTTGAACTCTTTAAATTGTTTTTATTTTAGTTTTCAATTATTGCTTTTAGTTTTAAATCTTCAATCATCATAACTTTGAGATTTCTCTTCTCTCTTCTACACATAAAATTGGTTTTGAAATTGAAATAGCACATACAAACACAAGTTTCCCTTGGGTTCGATATTTTAAGTCATAATTATATTTTTCTATATTACTTAGCCGATTCAGTACACTTGCTAACATTCGGTTAAGTTTTTAGCGCCGTTGCCGGGGATTACATTGGCGTTTGTTTATTTATTTTGATTTTAAAGTTATTTTTGTATGTTTTTCTTCTCTTCTTCATCTATTTTCTTATTTTCTTTTTGGGTGACTAATGATTTATGGTGAGAAACAACCTCATCCTACCATTAGACCCTGAAATTGAGAGGACATTTCATAGGAATAGAAGAGGCAACATGAATGATTGGGAAATAGAACAACCTATGAATGATCCACCACCTAGGATCGAAGAGCAAAACGTACCCCACCAAGCTCTCGGGAATGGATATAGACCTAGAACCATTAGGGATTATGTTATTCCTAGGTGGAATGAAAAACATAGAACCATTAGGATCCCTCACCACCAGCCTTTTGAGATTAAACCCGCACTACAAAAATACTGCAGATTAGCGACGGACAATTCCGTCGCTCCGTCGCTAAATACCATTTTTCGTCGCTAATTAAAATTAGCGACGCCTGACGAACAGTCGCTAATATATTAGCGACGGAATTCAATTCAGTCGCTAATTTTTTGTTCCGTCGTTAATTTATATTCTTAATTAGTCGCCGAATTATTATAATAATATTTAGCGACTACAATTTCCGTCGCTAATTATTAATTTAATGTAAACTTTAGCGACGAAATATTAGTCGTTAATTATTTGTTAAATTCTAATGCTCGAGCAGCAGCGACATGCTGTCGCGAATCCGTCGCGAAATTATAGCATAATTTAATTTTTTTCATTTGCTGTATTTTTAAATTTTCTTCCTGCACATAATGATCGCTATTTATTTGTTGACCTATAACAATCTCAATGAAATCTACCCTTTAATTGATAGACGATAAAGCATGGTGAATGTGTGAACTAATCCAAGTATGGAAAAGGATTTATACAGATGATCAAATGTTATGCAGAACACATAAATATACAAAGGACCATAAATGTACCTTATGGCTAATCAATATATCTACACAATCCCTTAATAATTTACATAAAAAGCAAAATTCAGAAAGTTGAATTTGTCTAATCACACTATCATATTCACTACCAGAGCCTACATTCACGGGTTGTGGGTTCTTGTAGTCACTTACTTGTTCTTCATAACTCTTTTTGTCAGCTCGCGCCTTTGCTTCGTATGGCTCTTTCTCCTGCGCTGCAATTTCAATGCACAAATTAGACTAAGAAGTCAACCCCAGCAACCCAACTAAGCAATAAGCAAATACATATTTAAGAGAGAAACAAAACCCCAGCAAATGCCCATTTTAGTTAAATTATAGCTTTTAAAATATAGTGCCAGATAAATGTTATTCGTGTTTCAGAACTAGGCCAATGAAATTATTATTTTGAACACTTGGTGGCTATCTAGCAATATTGAATATGAAAATCACACCTGTGGTCCAGTGGTGCTAATCCAATGAATGTGGAGCCCCATAAAAGCGGACACTCAGTGTCCTTTTATGAGGTGCACCGACTTTTATATGTTCATCGAAGAAATCTAAGAATTCCTTCCGTGTAAGCTGCCTCAATGCTACAACCTGTATTTTGATAATAGTTAGAGAAGGATGAAAATATCAAAAGGTTATATTCAACAGCTACTGCGACACAACTTATTTAGGTATGCCAGAAACAATTTCTATGGAATACCTATGCTATCCCCTTTTCCCACTTTACTACACCATAGTAGCATTCAACAAAAATATCACAAACAATGAAATATTTGTACCTCAGAGTCTCTCCTATCAAATTTTAGCATCCCATCATAAATCTCTCGCCAATAAAATCCAGATTCTTCCCTCAAATTCTTGTGCTTCTCAAGTTTCATATCAATCAAAGCATTGACATTATTCTGCAAAGCACCCAGTTATAACCATCGGTAAATTGTGCAGTATGATGCCTTCGAGATTCAAAAGCATGTGATGGCAATTAATAGATCATAAGAAAGATTTCAACAGAAACCATTCCATTCACAATAACCCAAATTTAAAAATAAAGTAGCCTATATTTCACTAAGTAATATTTATAATAAGTATCCCATGTTTTGCTAACAATTGCATACGAAATTAAATTACTAATAAACAATAGCCCAACTCTGACAAATCATCATTAGATCTTATGTAGTTATAAACCAATTTAATGATTAGTAAGGAATAACAGTTCCCAGTAAGGAAATTTTATTTGCTCACAATTTTTGCCATTTAAATAATTGTTAAATTTCAGACGGCGAAGATCATACAGCATTATAGCACAAGTTCTTAGCCACAATTCAAATGGATCTTGTAAAAGGCCAATGACACGATTGAAGATAATTGTTCAGATGAAAGGTTAATTACACATGCAGTTGGAAACAGGTAGATATGCACATCCAAATTCTAGAACCTGCTCTGACATCAATAAATCATGCGGTAAAGAGTAGTGGCAGAAAAGTCATAATAAAGTTATCCTATGTACCTTTGCTGTAGGCCCAACCACACATAACATGATGTCTTCTGAAATAAATAGAATGGTGATCATTGCTATTTACATTAAATTATTTAATAAACATAATGTGTGTGTATATATATATATATTGTTTTATCCCCGGCAAGAAAGAATCAATTTTTCGGAACAAAGGCCGCCATTTATATTTACAAGTGAAATCATAAGCTATAATATGTCAACAATGAGAACATGGATAAAATCAAAATGCCATAGATGCATGATCACGGCACATGCAAATAGCAAATAACATAAGATGATCCTTTATAGATAACAGCATATGGGTTTAAGAGACAAAATAGAAATCTAAGCATATTGTTCAAGACTAGCTCAAGGCACATCCAGAAAACACAAGATGAGACTATTATATTACAAGTTGATAGTTTATTACCATGCCTTAAAGCATGTAAAAATTAAAAAGAAAAGCGCACAATAAGGATGAGACTATTATATTACCCAAAATAAAATTATTCTTTTGCAAATAGGTAAAATGCATAGGTCATAATCAGCCCCTTAAATAATTCCACTTAAATAACAATAATAATAATAATAATAATAACAACAACAACAACAACAACAACCCACTCTATTTTACTAAACCATTAAAATTTTGACTTTTTTTTTCAAAAATGTGATTATAAAAAATTATTAAAATAATTGATTCATAATTTCATTTATGGATCGAGCCGGTAATATTATATGAAAATAATTAATTGCATGTTCAATATATATATATATATTTCTTATACTTGTGGTGGTGGCAGCTCAAATGCAGTAATTCTTTGTTCTTTTTTCACTTTTTGATTTATAAAAGGCTGAATTTTGACTTCAAATATCACTGTAACTGTAGAAACTAGCTCCCAATAATTCAGTACCAGCAAAGACAAAAAGAATCTGTAATAATATATTATTAACCTAAAAATAACTAAAGCAAAAATATTATTTCTTAATTTATAAATTATAATCTAGCTTTATCAGTTAGATTCAATTAAATAATTCCACTTCCATAATTATACTTATTTCTTAATATATAAATACTTTTGCATCAAAAGAAAGCTTTATATTCATAACATGGCCTTTAAAGGAACAGATTTTCTAAGTGTAATACCCATTCTTTTGGACATATCCAATTTCTCAGGCTCAATCCCATCACCCAGAACCCAATCAAAGCAATGCAAAAGGGACCACATTCTAAATGGCTAACAAATTAGGCTAACAAAAACACAGACAATCCAGAATTGAATATTGTCAAACTTACCTTTTTCATTCCTAAGACTTGCTCTTGATGGATCTCTCTTATTTTGCATCCTTATTTCCTTGATTTTGGAGAAATCCGTTGAATAATCTAGCAATTCGCCCTTTTGATCCTGATCCCCAAACTGTGGTACTGATAGCCATGGGGCATTTTTCTTCGATAAACATGAGACTATCATTACTTCATGTTTAATTAACTAAATAACAATCAAATGTACATCATAATTCACTCACCAAAGCTCATGTTTAGATTAAACTAACAATCTAATTTGTAAATATATAAAAATTAAAAAATTTAATGTACCTTTGCTGTAGGCCCAACTCCTATCCTCATTTTTCTGCATATTCAAATGGAAATAGGAAGAAAAAATGAGAAAAGAAAAAAGAAAAAGAGTAAATAAGGATGTTTGTGTCGGGATTATAACAAAAATTGAAGCTGTAATTTCCTTGCTCATGAGAGGGATTATAACAAAAAGAGTTACCCTTAATGAAATGCATCTTTGTGTCGGGGTGTGTTGCTATCCCCTGCACCCAAAAGACAGAAAGAAAAAAGAAAATTAATTTCAATGTCAAACAAATGCTCATATTACTCGAAACCCTATGCATTCACAGCCTCAAAGAAAATGATAATACTCTCATTGATGTTTAACAATACAAATTGGAACTATTTTCCATGAAACACAGTTAGCTTTGAAGCCCCCCACTATAAAATATCTGTCCCAGGTTAGACTTGTACAAAGCAATTATATACACAGTGCAGCAAAATTGTGTTAAAACCTTCTAAAAACATGATTAGAAATGACTTCAGGATCTCAATATCCATTCTAACTCTTTCTTCCATAATAGAAGATTACAAAATTATCTTAAACCAACCCCTCCCTATAATTTATATTTCCCTAATGAATGCTATTTTTTTTTATTAGAAACGTAATGCATGAAAATTACAAAATTCAAATCCGTACAAAACCTCGGTTAATCATATACTCATTCTATTATATTAACAGCTGAGAGATCAAGGTCCTAAGTATATTTGTAAATTGTAACATTAGTAAGAAAAAATGGTGTCAAGTGAATTGATAAGGTATACATAGGGATATACATATATGTACTTACTATTGTATATGCCCTGAATAGCTATGAGATTCAGGTGCTGAATATATTTCCCAATTATAATATTTGCAGAGTGGACTGCAGACCGCATGAATTATTCCATTCCTCAACTGCAGAATCCCATAACCGCAGAATTTCAATACATCAAACAAAACTAGAGAAAACAGGAATGATAGGTACATACCGTACTTCCCAACAATACCAGCCTTCTTGGTTCTCTTTGTCTGCAGCATACCACAAAATAAAAGGTCATCAAAAATCAAGAATAAATGGAAGTCATTTTATCAGGCTCAGGACAACTGCTACTAACATGCCAATGATAATAGTGAAGAAAACTACTCCATCCCATGAAAAATTCTCTCAGGCATTATACGTCTAGAACAAAATGCCATAAAGAAAAACATACGTAAGAGCTGCGCACCTAAATTTTCATTTTTATCATAGCTTGTCAAGATGTGATTATACTAAGCTTGAAATCAAAGAAATGCAGGAGCCAAACAATTCTAATTATGGAGGCCAGAAACCAATACAGATAGTATTGTGAAGCCAGTATCAGAAAACAATGCCAAACAAAAAGAATCGAGAAGATTAAGCAGATGAGAGGCAACCAAAAAGTACCATCTTGGACGGCTAAAAGTAGAAGAAACCCTAGAAATCAACTTCTCGCTCCCAAGCGGCCACCAGACAGTAGAAATATTTGCTTTCGTTGGCGTTTTATACTGAGACCGTTTCGAAGGAAGTGATTCCTCAGGCCCGTAACTGGTGAACTTTAATTGGGCCGCTGCGGTGATCCTCTCAGATCTGTGCATTGCCGGCGAGTGAAAAGAAACGGAGGACATCGAAAAGTTCGCTTCACCGCTGGGAGTTCTCCGATGGTGGTCGTGAAGCCAGTCGTCACCGCCAGTCATCCTTTTCGATCCCGATCTCCCTCTTCTCTCTCTACTCCCGTTTTGCCTCTTTCTTTTTCCCTATTTCTTATCTTCCCTTTGTTTTATTGTCCTTTTTCCCTTGTAAATTGGTGGCCAAATTAAAAACCTCAGCGGGAGAAATCAAAATTTACACCTCCCGCATTTTTTTAATTGGATGCTAACCACTATAATAAATTTTATTGGTTATTAAATTTAATACTATAATATTGTTTTTGAATTTTTTAATAATTGGTATTTTATAACATTCATCTTTGAAAAATCGATTTAATTTATCTGTACAATAAATTATTTTTATGATTTTTTTTATATCAGATAGTTTTAAGAAAAAAATATGACTTTACAATTCCAAATCATTCAACTCCTTAAGTAGAGAATGTTAGAAAAATTTCAGAACATTTATATTTATGATTAAAAAAATCTGCAAAATTTGGTGGGCATTTTTAGTTGTGTGCATTTATATTTCTGATCAATTTTGTCCTATATTTTTTTAAAGAGCTATATTGGAATTAAGGAAACCAATTTTAGTACTTCTTTTATATTGAATTTTAGCAATTTGATAACTGCTAAATGCAGTTTTTTTTTAAATAATTAACTTAATTATTAATTTTAAATAATTTATTTATTTATGTACTGTTAGGTAATAGTTAACTTTTTAAATAAACAATTATCTTCCTAAACAACAAAAATTTAAAAAGAAATAAAGTGGACAAAGTACAACCATTTGTATTAGATTTATAATCTTATCATTTTGTAATGTTTTATTAGGAGATAATGATACCCAATAATCAATGGCTAAAATAAATTACTTATATTAATCGAATTGCCTAAATTTAGAAATTAAATGTGAAATGTATAAATTGCCATGTTCATTAAATTAGTTATCAATAAATTGGTTAAATAAATAATTTATTATTTAAATTCATAGATATAATATATATACATATTGATTAATTTAAATCTAGTTCAGTATATAATTGGGTTAAGTAACCATGCTATTCAATTAATTTAAACTGGGTTGTGCTTAGGTTTGGGTTAAGTAACCATGCTATTCGATTAATTTAAATTCGGGGCATTATAGAGAAATAGGCAAAAAATATCATATAAAATATTTTTAAAAATAATTAGTGAGCATAAATATTCACTTAATCTTTATTTACTGAAATAAATTAATATTAGCGACACAAATATTCCTAAATTTCATTAACTTTTCCCTTTATGTAACTATTACATAATTATATTCACTTTTACCCTTAGTGCGAGAGAATGCATCTGGGTCTGAAACATAGCAATGTACCAGTTCAACTATATAGTTTTGAACGTACTCACCAAAAATAATCTTCACCGTTCAAAATTAACAACAAGGAGTTTTGAACGTACTCACAAAAAATTAGGCCAATCTAACGGCAAATGATTTTTCGATCGTCTTCGTATACAAAACTGGTTATTACGTAAAAAATCCAGAAAATAACCTCTTTTTTGCAACAAAAACTGAACTCACAGACCTTAAAAACTAATCTTCACCATTCAAAATCAACAACAAGGAGTTTCGAACGTACTCACCAAAAATTAGGTCGATCTAACGATAAATGGTTTTACGATCGTCTTCACATACAAAATTGGTCATTATGTAAAAATTCCAGAAAACAGTCTTTTTTTTGCAACAAAAACCGAACTCACAGACCTTAAAAACTAATCTTCATCATTCAAAATTAACAACAAGGAGTTTCGAACATACTCACCAAAAATTAGGCCGATCTAACGGCAAATGGTTTTACGATCTTCTTCACATATAAAATTAGTCATTATATAAAAATTCCAGAAAACAGTCTTTTTTTGCAACAAAAACTGAACTCACAGACCTTAAAAACTAATCTTCATCATTCAAAATTAACAACAAGGAGTTTCGAATGTACTCACCAAAAATTAGGCCGATCTAACGGCAAATGATTTTTCGATCGTCTTCACATACAAAATTGGTCATTATGTAAAAAATTCAGAAAATAACATCTTTTTTGCAACAAAAATTGAACTTACAGATCTTAAAAACTAATCTTCATCATTCAAAATTAACAACAAGGACTTTCAAACGTACTCACTAAAAATCAGGTCAATCTAACGGCAAATGATTTTCCGATCGTTTTCGTATACAAAACTGGTCATTACATAAAAAATTCAAAAAACAGCCTGTTTTTTGCTACAAAAATTAAACTTACAGACCTTAAAAACTAATCTTTACCGTTCAAAATTAACAACAAGGAGTTTCGAACGTACTCACCAAAAATCAGACCGATCTAATGGCAAATACTTAACCGTTGAATCTTTACTTACACTATTCCGTATAAAAGCTGTTCAAATTGTATGTGTGTGTGTGTGTGTGTGTGTGTGTGTGTGTATATATTAGAAAATTTATTCATTTAGAAAAATAATAGAAATTAAATTGAAGAAATTAAATTAGAAAATTTATTCATTTTGACTTATATGAGTTTAAGTCTTGGATTGAACTATATTGTCTTATTAAACTAAATAATAAATTAAGCTTGAAATATTCTTAAACCTTTGTGCTAGTCATGGCCAGTTTTGGAAAAAATCTACCATAGTTTTCTATTTAATATGTTTGACCTTTTGGCTATCAAAATACCATCTCAAACACAATCTGACAGCAACAAATAGAAAAACACCATAAACTGAAATTTCAGCGATTTTTCTTCTCTTCAGTAATTTTTGATTGTAATTGTTAATTAGTATCTAAGAGTGAAAATATGATAACTATGAAGTGGTCTGCACAATTATATTAAAATTCAAGTACAAAAAAAGTGCAATTAATCAATTTAAGCACAAAAAAAATTAGCAGTAATTCTATGTGATAATAACAAAAGTAATAATGTCATCAGAATCAAGCGTTTTATTTAGGTTTCTTAAAAATATGAATTTAATATATAATTTGAACATATTTTTGTATGTATTTTTTTCTTACATAAAATAACTTATCATTTTCATATTATGGTTCCTGAGAAGATTTCTTTTTCAATTTTTTATTATTTTCAGCTTCAGACATCAGTTCAAACATTTTGTTTTTTTATTCTTTTTATTGAATTTAAACATTTTGGTTAATTTCACTTGAAGTTATAATAAAATTCAATAATTATTCATCCAAATGCCCTCAAGTTTTCCAACTGGACCTTAACCGAGGCTAGGCCACGATTAACTTTTTCTATTGTACCTAGCTATTCTTTCTTTTGTTCTTTATTTTCGTTTAGTTTTTTTTCACTATTATTATTATTATTATTATTATTATTATTATTATTATTATTGCACATATTTAATTTATGTTAATTTATAATTTATTATAAAGAGTATTTTAATTTAAAACCATTTTTCTCGCTATTATTATTATTATTGCATATATTTTAATTTATTTTAATTTAAAGAGTATTTTAATTATTTAAACATTTTGGATTTTAAATAATTTAATATTTGATTTAAATTTTATAAAATAAATATAAATTACAAATTTTTTATTATTATTTTAAATTAAATAATAAATTTTATATTACTTTTTTATAAATATTTTTTTTATTAATCTTGAACATGCAAATATATAATAATCTTAATAATTACTCCCTCCGTTTTTTTTATCAGTCACTTTTGTTACTTTCACTAGGATTAAGAAATAATAAATAGACTTAAAGTTAGTATTAAATTATGTGATTAAGATTAAATTATCAAATCTGATTGGTTCTAATTTTATTGGAAAAGAAAAATAAATTAAAAAAACAAATTAAATTACATTGAAAGTATAAAAGTGACAGATAAATAGAATTTGGATTTTACTCAAAAGTGACTGATAAAAAAAACGGAGGGAGTAGTTTATTAATATTATTATTATTAAAAATGCAATTTTTCTAAATAAATAAATTTAGATTTTGGTATAATTGTTAAAAAATAAATTATTGATTTTATATGGTTTATATTAAAATTACTTGAAACTATACATAAATCATGGGAGTGAAATTAAAAAAAAAAATTATTTTTTACTTTATTTGCGACGGATTAGAATTTTCGTCGCAAAAAAAAGGCGCTACATTTTCCCTCCTAAATTAGCGACTAAACTTTTCGTCGCTAACTTTTCTAGAACTAATTTTATGAATAAAAAATTATTAAATTTAGCGACGGAACTATTGGTAGCTAATTCCGTCGCAAAACATGGCACGTATACTTCCGCCAATAATTAGCAACTGTTTTTTCATTCCGTCGCTAATTCGTCGCAAAAAAATAGAAAATATCCTTTTCTCGACGGAATTATAAAACATTCACTAATCCGTCGCAAAATTTGCGACGAAAATGCTATCGTCGCTAATTGACAATTTTTTTGTAGTGCTGCCACCATCACAATGGTACAAAGAAACCAATTTTCGGGTTCGGACATAGAGGATCTTACACAACATTTAGATATGTTCTTAGAAGTTAGTGACACTGTGCAAATTCCTAATGTATCGACTGATGCAATTAGGTTGAAACTCTTTCTATTCACCCTCATAGGAAAAGCTAGGGATTGGCTACAAATGCTACCAAATCAATCTATCAATTTTTGGCAACAAATGCAAGAAAAATTCCTGTGCAGACTGCTCTCATTAGAAAACAAATTAGTGATTTCCAGCAATTTTATGAGGAGCCATTAAGCATGGAAAAGATTTAGGACGCTTTTAAAAAGTTGTCCTCATCATGAAGTTCCTGTTTATCAACTAATGCACATTTTTGCTTCTTGATGAGATGGCTACCAATGATGCTCAATGGACAACCTCTAGAGCAGCTCAAAAGAAACAGGGACTTCATAATATTGATAAAGTAGCTATGTTGAAAGCTCAATTAGAATTAATGAAAAAAAGGCATTTAAAAGAAATAAATGAGCTTAAAGCTAAAAATGTTTCTATGTTATCTAATGAAGTTGATTCTTATGCAGGAATTCCAGGACCTTTGGGAATGAAGAATAATGAAGGTATGGTAGAAGAAGTAAATACCTTGAATCCGTATAGTAACACTTACAATGCGGGATGGAGAAGCCATCCAAATTTTTCATGGAGTGAAGGTAATCAAGGTTCTTCTTCTAACCCTAATCCTAGACCTCAATTTAACCATAATCAACCTCCCAATAATTAACTTCCATACCAAAACCAAGCTCTACCACATTACCCAAATCAATACCCATCACAATCATACCACCAACCACCCGGATTTCAAAAACCTCAACCTCCCCCTCCTCAAGAAAAGAAATCCAACATTAAAGAAATGATTGCAAACTTCATGGCCTCCCAAAACTCAATTTTAGCTAGCTAGATGCTAGATGGAAATCGCAAGATATTTGGATGAGGAACCAAGAGGCATCCATTAGGAATCTAGAAAATCAAATGGGGCAACTTGTTAGTTCTTTATCAAACCGTACTCAAGGGATATTTCCATCTAATATGGACAGAAATCCAAAAGAGGAAGCCAAAGCAATCACCTTAAGGAGTAGGAAAGAGTTAGAGAAAACTGAAATTTATAAGAATTCTTCCCTAAGGGTGAAACCAACAACAGAGGTAAGTGTTTCTAACTCTGAAAATAATGAGAAAGTGCCTCCTACGGTTGAGAAGGGTAAAGGTAAAGAAAAATTTGTTTCTACTGTTCTTGATGAATCTCAATTACCATTTCCTGTTCTAGCTAAAAAAGAAAGACAAAATGAGCAATTAAATAGATTTTTAGATATGTTTAAGAAGCTACATATAAATTTACCATTTGCTGAAGCTTTATTATACATGCCTAAATATGCTAAATTTATGAAGGAATTGTGCACTAATAAGAAAAAGCTATAAGGTATAGGAACGGTTCAATGATCCGGTAATTGTAGTGCTATATTGACACATAAAATTACTGAAAAATTAGAAGATCCTGGTAGTTTTACATTGCCATGTGAATTAGGAGGAAATTTTGTAGGACATACTCTATGTGATTTGGGTGCTAGTATTAATTTGATGCCTTATTCGATTTGTAGGAAATTGAACTTAGGTGACCTAAAGGAGACCCAAATGACACTTCAATTGACGGATAGATCGGTGAAGAAACTGAAGGAAATTATTGAGGATCTATTGGTAAAAGTAGAAAATTTTATATTTTCGGTTGATTTTGTCATCATGGACATGGAGGAAGATACGAAGGTGCCATTAATAGTGGGTAGGCCATTCTTGAATACAGCAAGAGCCTTAATTGATGTTCATGGACAAACAGTCACTTTGAGATTCAAAAAGGAGAAAATGAGTTTCAATGTCAATAAAATTTTAAAACACCCCTCATATGATTTTGAAGAGTCCATTTATTTTGTCGATGAAATTCAAGAATGTGTCAACACAAAACAAGAGGAAATAATTCTCAACGATGAGCTTCAAAGTTGTTTAACGCATCCCAAGGAAATGAAAGAGTTGGAAGCAAAGGAGATGAAGTTGGTACAAAATCTGGAAAAAGAACACAATGAAAGTGATAAAAAGGAGGATGAACCGTCCTCTCCTAAGGGAGATTCTAAACTTAAAACACTTCCATTTCATTTTAAATATGTATGTTTAAACGATAATGCTGAGCCAGTAATTATTTCATCTTTATTGATAGGTTTGGAAGAGCAAAAGCTCATTGAAGTCCTCAAGAAGCATAAAGGACCAATTGATTGGGCAACATTTGACTTAAAAGGAATGAGCCCCTGCTATTGCACACATCGTATACCCATGGAGGACAATTTTAAGCCGGTAGTGCAACCTCAACGAAGGCTCAATGAACTTGATGAAATTCAACAATGGTTATATGACAATGCAACACTTTATAAAGAAAAGACCAAACAAAAGCTGAAATCAAATTGGCTCGGACCATACCAAGTAATGTCAAGCAATAATTTTGGCATAGTAACGATCAAAAGCTTAAGAGATGATCGTGAATTTACGGTAAATGGTCATCGGCTCAAACTGTATCAACTCGAACAAAAAGAGGTTGCCAAGGCAACCATGATTTTTCAAGATACCTAATAAACGGTTTGAATAGTCTAGCTGAAGACTCTAAAACTCAGAACTTCTACTTTTTCTCTCTTTTATTATGACAGTTTATTTTTGTGTGATTTTGTGTTTTAGTTGTTTTAAGTTATGTGTTTTTATTTGTCTATTTCGGTTCATGAATTAGGGAGGTAACTAGGCTTTAAATTTTAGGAAGATGTAAGTAAAATGGCTAAATTTGGTGGGTTATTTTCAAAAATCAGTACACAAGCCAAAGTCTCACACGTGACCACGTGGGAATCACCTTTGTCCTTTACGTGGCCACATATCAAGGCTCTGCCCCATCACCATCACACACACGTGACCACGTGAGAATCCTTCCTTCTTCTTCACGTGGCCATACATGAAATCATTGCCTCCCTTTCACATACATACATATGACCACGCACACACCCACCTCACTCTTCATGTGGCCACGCACACACCATGCACACAAGTACAAGTGACCACGTGTGGTTCCTCCCTTGAAATCACGTGGCCACGTGCAATGTTATGGCTCCTTATAAACATCCATGCATAAATTTTGTTGTTCTTCCTCATTTCGTTTCCTCTCATATCCACCTCTGCCTCCACCTGAATAGTTCTTCATTTGCAGTGGACAGCAAAATTTTGAGGAGGGGGTAGCTTCCTTTTAGGGAGATTGTCGTCTACCTTTTCTTCTTCATAAATTGGTTTTTGTGTTTTATGTTTTGTTTTCTGTTATTTTGTTTTGTTTTTTTTGTTTGCTTTCTTAAGTTTGTAAAACATGTTGAATACTTATGTAATTCACTTTTTCATTTAGTTTGCATGAGAACTTAGTTTGCCCCGGTTGCTTTCAAAACTTTGAACAAATTGAACTTGGATATAGGAATATGCATGTTTAGAGCCTTTGCTTAGCAAGAGAACAAATATGTTGTTTGATAAATCTTTAGATAGTTTAATCTTCAGCTTGATAAGTATTTGTTAGTTTTCAAATCCTTGAAAGCACTTAGACCAGTTTTTAACTTAGAAAAATCCAATACAATGAAGTAGTGAAGTATGAAAATTTAGAGCACTAGAACCTTCCTCATCACCCTTCAAAACATATGAACAACTCAAACAACTTAGAAAATGATCTAGGCAACAATTTTGTTAATAAACTTTCTTAAAGACTTTTTGTCCTACCTTGATGAAATTATCCTTTGTTAAGCCATTTTGAGCCTATAGGGTATGCTTGATGCATACCATTAATATTTTCTTGTTACACCTAATGTTTTAACCATATAACCTAAAAAGCCTTTATCTCACCATATGGAATTGGCCACTTTAAGGACCAAATGGATTTATGAGTGGTTAAAGTTTTATTAGGTGTAGTGAGAAAATCTTAGCAAAGTTATTGATAAAGTCAAGTGAAAATTTTACCTTGTATTACCTTGAGTTTATTCAAGTATTTTTGTGAATTCTTGATTAAAAAAAAAGTAGTACGTTTGAAAGTTTGAAAAAATAAAGTTAGCAAAATATGAAAAAAAATATAAGTGTGGGGTAGTACAAGGAAAAACAAAAATATGATGACTTCTTGAAAAAAAAGGGCATAACATCTCTTAAAAGGAAGTTTGAAAGTGAGGCAAGAATAAGCAAAATATATGTTGCTTGAGTTATTGGGATTTAGTAATCTATTTTGTCTTAGAGTGGCTATTCATTTTTATTATCTTTTATCCATTCTTTGATAACCATATCCTTAGCCCCATTACAATCCTTAAAAGACCTATGTGATTTTAAGCTTGTTTTAAGTTGTTTAGCAGAGATGACCTTCGGGTTCTAATGCTAAAGGAGAGGCCTATTATGTTTCTAGAGTTTCAAGCGCGAAACCGAGTGTATGCTCATGCATTCATTTATTCTATACTTCATTATCTAGTTGTGTTGATATTTTGATTTTCAAAATTGCTTATAAATAATTTTTTCTTACACACACTCAAGGAAATTAACTTATATTCTCTTATTTGAAGTTGATTTATTTAGAGATTATATTAAGTGCTTTTGTTAAAATGCTAAGTTTGGTTTTGAAATTGTATGTTTTTGTACAAGTTTGATGGTTTTGAAGGTGGGATTGTTCTAATTTGCTTGAGGGCAAGCAAGATTTAAGTGTGGGGTATTTGATAAGTGTGAATTATATATAGTTTTTTAATATGTTTTAAGCTTTGTTATTTAGTTATTTGGGTATTATTTAGGTTAAAATAGAGTTAAATTGTAATTTATATGTTTTTAAGGTTAATCCAATGTTTTGTTTGGTTTTCAGGTTGAAATTGTTAACAAAGGGCTTATATTACAAAAAAGGCAAAGATTTGGGCCAAAACTGCAAATATGAGAAATTTATGCGAGAAAGTGAGCGTTCAGTCCAGAAGCTTTTCACGTGACCACGTGAAATCAATGAAGAAATCTACCCGTGGCCACGTGAAGGGTTGCTGCTTAGAAGATATGGCCACGTGAAGATTAAAGCTTAAAGACCCATGGCCACGTGAAAGAACAAGTGATGAAAACCAAGAGGACACGTGACCACGTGTGAAACAAGGCTAATCCACACGTGACCACATATGAGGAACTTCAATGGGATATGTGACCACATGTAGAAATGCACTGGGAGACACATGGCCACGTGTCTAGTCTCCCACTCCGTGAAGGATTTTCATCGAGCTTCCTGTTTTGGGCAGAGTTTGCTTCCTATTTGATTTTGGAGTTTGAGAAGGGATCCACGACATCTTTGGCCTATAAATAATAGTCTGAAACACAAGAGAAGGGAGGAACCTGAGAATTAAGCTTTACTTTCGTTAGTTTATTTTTACGTTGCTTTATTTTCACTATTTTTCTTCAACACTTTGTTTTAATTTTAAGTATGTCTTGTGAGTAGTTTTCTTTAACTTTTACTAAAAGATACTTGAATCCTTAACTTGTATTGTTATGACTTAAGTTTGATCTTCAATTTAATGCAAGTTGATTATTTCATAGTTTTTAAACATAGTCTTATCTTTATTCAATTTAAATTGATTTTTAACTTGATTAACATTGGTTAAGTAATTGGTTTAAGTTGATTATTGATTTGCATGTTCTTGGGTTAATTTATTGAGCACTACAAAAAAAATTAACTTTACCGACGGATTAAATTCCGTCGCAAATAATGGGATATTACAGTAATAATAAAAATCTTATTATTATGTTTTAATATTGGTGGGAATTTTTGGCGCCATTATTTAGCGACGATAAATTCTGTCGGTACCTATAACAAACATTTTTTCTATGCACCGACAGAAATTCCGTCGGTAATATGATGTATGCTTTTATTTTAAATGTTTTACCGACAGATTAGCGACGAAAGTCCTAATCTGTCTGTAAAAAATGCGACATAATTTAGCAACGGATAGTATCGTCGGTAATCCGTCACTATTTTTAACAATACAAAATAAATGATTATTAATGGATAGTATACGTTACTACTACCGACATAGCGTAAATGTTGAGTTCACCATTATTAAATATTATTCCATCTTAAATGATAATTTTTTATTTTTTACGATAATCAAAGAAATAATTATAAAATGTCAATTTTATAAAACAATTATAATTATTGATAAAAATGTTTTTATATTTTAATTTTTTTAAATTCTAATTAAAATTAAAAAGTGATAAAAAAATAAATATATATATATAATTATTTTTTAAATTTTAAAAAATATATTTCAAGTGTGGTAAAGTATTTGTCTAAACACGTTTTCATGGGTTCCCCAATAAGACATTAAGACCCACCGCCAAGACTTAGACTTTAGACTTGTAAAATGGAGCAGTGGAATTTTTCAACTTTACAAAACGCGTTGTTCGCCACTAGCAAAGTTAATCAATTTTGTGACTCTGCTTCAATCTTAATTCTCATTGTGCTTCGTTAATGTCTCCAATTTCCTACTGAATCTTTTTGTTCTTCCATCAACAACTATTTCTCCTTTCTATTATCTCTTCCATAGACTCTACTACACCAATTGCTTTGCAAAGAACACAAAGAAGCAGCATGGTGGACGCAATTGTTTCCTTAGCTATTGAAAGAATAACTGATTTATAATTTGATTATGAAAACTTTAACAATAATAATCACCAAGTCAATTTGTTATTATCTAAGGCTACAACCCAGCGATACTATAAAATTGAAATTCATTTACTAATAAATCAATAGTTTTCATTCTCAATTAAATTAAATTTCTTTGAAAAAATAAACTCTCTATTTTTTTGAATAGTTTTTTGATGATTTGGATGTTTGTGCATATATATTATTTTCTTAAGATAAAAATAAAAAATTTTAGTGATGAAAATCTCCATAAAAAAAAATTAACATTAACAAATCCAAAATAGGTAGAAAGCATATTTCCAAATGCAAATTGAACAACCTTGATAGAACTAAATAACAAACCCACATTTGACAAAGATTTCAAAATTATATCCCAATTCCAATCTCAACTTCAACAATACCTACTTAAATAATAATCAATTATTAGAGCTTGAACCGCATCACAAGATATATACAAGAAAATCAATTACGAAAGTGATAATTTGGTAGAATATCATTATAAATTGTAATTAGGCATATTACAATTTATAACAAAATTATAATAAAAAATAATTTTTGAGAGGGAAAAAATGTGGGAATGTTATAAATTTAGGGTATATTTTTTAAAAAAACCTGGATAAACATAAACACATATCCACAAAAATAGTGCAAATTGTACATATATAATTATGTGTGGGATGAGTAGACACAAAAACTAGTCTATCATGGGATCGTACAAGGAAATACCAAAGTTGAATTTCATATTTAGGTTTTCATTGTAGAATACTAGAACATGGCATAAGCAAACATAGGATGTCATTCCTTTGGCTATTAATTGGATATATATTGAAGACAATAATTTCTACTTTTTTGTTGATCTAACAATCATTAGATGCAAGTAAAGAGAAATTATTGAACACATTTCATTTTAGAATGGTTGAAAACTTTACTTGTGATCATTTTGCTTTGTAAAACTTACTTGTCAGTGGATGAATGAAGATGACCGTCTCATTAGTTGTTATTCAATATTGATTTGATCACAGGATAAGGTTGTTGAATTGAGAGAACAATATTTGTCTCAAGGAAAATCAGTTGATGAGGCCCAAATTTATTATGAGGTTGTTGGAGGATTGAAGAAGAGTAGGATTTATGGTCTCGGATCTGCAGGAATGCATTACTTTGGTCCTAATTTTCGTGACTCATACGGGTGAAGTGCACAGTCAGGTTCACCATTGCATGCACAGCGTACAACAGTAGAAAACATAGAAAATATCGTGCAAGAGGCAGTTAATGCATATATGCCTAGCTTGATGGATGTTCTCACAGACAAATTGATAGAGAAATTGACTGATAAATTGCTACCGGTTTTAACAAATAAGGTACGAGACGAATTATCAAATGGGGATCAATAACCTATCACAGATCCTTCTGCTATTATGGACAACCACGGTACATCTTAGCTAGTGCTTCTGAATTTACATAGGCTGTTTTAGATAATTTTTTGTATATCACAGCAAAACTTATAATACCGATATTGGTATTATTTGCATAGCTGTTAAACTATTTTAGATGCTTTTTGCATAGCACTGCAAAATTTCATGTACAATACCGATATTGGTATTGGTTATATTGCAGTTATAAATATATAATTTTTTGTACAACTGTAAAACATTGTACACTATACAAATATACTTGCACAACAGTTATATATGATGTATATTATTTTTGTTATATATTAAAATTATCAATTAATATATATCTTTAATTTAAATTTTAGACTTTTTATATTTAGTCTATTGCATTTAATTTGAGATTTTCAAATAGAAAATATATTAATTTCTATAAAAAATAATAAAAAAATTTAATGTTACCGACAACTTACCGACGGAAAAATCCGTCACTGCCATTTTAATTGAAATATATATTTATACTAAATATATTTGTCGACAATTTTACCGATGCAAAAAACCGTCGCTGTTTATATTACAAATTAATCAATAATTTATTAATTAATTTTACCGACGGTTTCCCGACGGAATATTTCATCGGTAAAGGGTCAACGTGACAAAACAACCGACGGTTTTTTTGTAACATTACCGACGGACTATTTTTTACAATGCCATCGGTAATATCCGTCGGTAATAATACTGACGGAATTTCCCGTCGGTATTTTGGTACCTACGCACGTTTTAGGGACGGATTTATTTCGTCGGTAAAATAATAAAAAACCATCGGTACGGTCATTTTCCGTCGGTAAAATACTAAATTTCGTCGATAAAATCCGTCGGTAAATTGCATTTTTTTTGTTGTGGAGGTTAATGCATGATTATAATCTGAATAAGCTATAATTGTGTGTTGATTTGAGTAAATTGAGATTGAAAAAAGTGTAACTAAGAATAAGTGGAAGTTAAATCTCTTGAAAAAGGCTTTAATAGACATCTAAGGGAATTAATTCAGGTATTTATGCTAAGTATTGAATTGTTTTGAATAAGGAAATTTTAATGCTTGAAATGATAATCTTGAATAAATTTATCTGGAATTATTAATCTGAATTCTCCATAATCACTTGTGTGTTTTCTTATGATTAAGTCATAACAATATTGGTTAAGGTGGATAGTCCTTTAGTAAAGTTGCTTTTAATATTGATTTTACTTCATTCAATTTACTTGCTTTCATTTGATCGTTATTTATTTCAACTCTTTAAATTGTTTTTATTTTAGTTTTCAATTATTGCTTTTAGTTTTAAATCTTCAATCATCATAACTTTGGGATTTTTCTTCTCTTTTCTACACATAAAATTGGTTTTGAAATTGAAATAGCACATACAAACACAAGTTTTCCTTGGGTTCGATATTTTGGGTCATAATTATATTTTCCTATATTACTTAGCCAATCTAGTACACTTGCTAGCATCCGGTCAGTGACCCCTTCCCGTAGCCTTACTTCACGGTTACCATCCAAGGGCTAGTAACCGTGAGGTAGTTAGCCTTCAGTCCAGAACCGTAAAGCAACCTATGTCATGGTTACTATGAATTGGGTAGTAACTGTGACCCCCATTGAATGACTTGGATCACGGTTACCATGATTTTGGTAGTAACCATGACCCTCCCTTATATTTTAATACTTGGAATTTTATGATCTCATATGTTGCCTAAACCTTCCTAAGCTGGTAAATCATTTTGAACCTAAAAGTACAGGATAATATACCCCTTTAACCATATGAATTAGAAAGGAACATAGAGGAAAAGTATTGTAATACTTGATATATGTATATGATTGCTTGTATATGGATGCATGAATGCTTATAGTGGCTATTACTTGATAACTATTAGTTATAAAGCTATATGATGATAAACTTGAGTTAGTTTATCTTGTATCGAAATGCATTAATGGAAATTAATGATATATGTGATATAATTTGTTTTGCCTACACATAAAACTTGGTGGTGGATAGATAGGCATGCTTATAGGGTTATAGTCGTAGCTGCTATAGTCTGACTCTTATGAGTCCATAGTATGTCTCTAAATGAGACCATAGTTCTAACCTGGTTGGATCCACAGATCTAATACCTTCGGTTATTTATATGTTTGATACCTTATGGTATCCACAACACCCGTTATCCACACCCACAGGAATTTAAGCAAGCAGTTTACAAAAGTGAATGACATGCATACATACATAGTAAAGAGTGAATAACTTTGTATTCTTTTATTATGATCAAATTTTAGTAATGTAGTTATTTCTTTTAATAATGTACAGAACATTATTTATTATTGAAATAAATGCATTTCCTTTGATACTATTATTGTATGTTTGATGACAACTACTATGAGTAGTTATCAACATGTTATTTTGTTCCCCACTAAGCTTTATAGCTTAGCACGGGTCTTTATCCGCGTATGTTCGCAGTCTAGACCTTTTCTTTAGGGATAAAGCCAACATCAGACTAGGAAGAATCATTTTGAAGTATGAGATTCAATTTTGTGTCTCTTTGGTTATATGATGGTGTATTCTGTATTAAAATCATGTAATTATCAAGTTTTGTAATTAATAACTAGCAGCATGTTAGTGTATCAAACTTACTCTTATATGATTTATAAAGTATATATGTAAGTATATACCTATATGCATCATTAAAAGATGACTCACAGGATTAATGGAATATAATTAGTAACAGTAATTAGAATTATCTAGTATAGTCATTACAAGAAGAACCTGTAGAAACAAATTAAAGGAGTAATGGATGGATGAATAAAGTGTAGTAGGAGTAATGGAGATTTATTATAGGTAAGTGAGTGGTTATAAAATTAATTATAGTAAAAAAGTAAAAGTAATAAGGTTAGAACAGTAAAAGTAAATAATGAGAATCATGGATAATCACTAAATTAGTGATTCTCAAAATTAGACAAAACTGTAATTTAAGAATCATGGATCAAAATCATCGAGTACAATACCATGAGAGAATTATGTTCCCAAATATTGAACTCCAGAGAACAATACATTAATGAACCATACCATACCACCAACCAAACAGGGCCTACGAAATTTAAAGTTTAATGTTTAAAAAGAATAATTAAGGAAAATAAAGAGTAATAATAATAATAATAATTAATGCATATAATAATAATATGATAGTAAATTAAGTAATGGGAATGAAATTGAGTAGTATTATTTAAAAGTAAATGGCACGTGTAATTAGGTAACTAAACTATCAAATGACTAATTAACTAGTTAAATATAATAATGGAATGGGTGTAGATTCAAGAACAAGGAGCATAATAATAGCTAATTACATATTATATTAGAAAGTTAATTATGTTTGTATAACTATATATAAATGAAAATCTTTAGACTTATAACCACTACTGAGCATATTTAATGCTTAGTACGTAGTTTATTTACTGCGTTTAGGTACCCCTAGGTGACATGTAACACCCTTATCACTCCGACCTAACTGAACAGTGCGCGCACACCAATAACAATTTTTTTATAATAATGCTTAACATAATAAATTCAATCAGACATGTTCAATAATCTATAGCTATTCCGGATTATTGTCCATTTAGCAAAAATTTCGGCATTATAACGGCTATATATCTAACTAGCCCCCTGAAAAACAGACAACTACAGCCTCTCAGAGGCACAACACTTCTAATACAAACATTTCCTCTTTCATAACTCCATCCATATATCAACATATCATATCCAAGTCATAACCACAAGCATATATATACATCCACATAACGCTATATAATCATACATAGGTATATAATTGTCTGTTAAATACATGCCACAACTTATAATTATATATATACATGCCCAAAATCCTACTTCAATTTCTTAACAAAGTAGATTCTCTTTAATGTGCATTATTGCTCCCCTGACTCGCTACCTGCATGTAGCGAAAAAACTACATGCTGAGCATAAATTATGCCCAGTGGTGACTAACAATCATAGCACTTCTATATAGTATTAAAATTCAATTATTTAATTTAACTTCCAATATAAACACATATTATTCAAAATCAAGGAAAAATAGTTATTACTTATATAATTTACATTTATCCTCATTTATTACCTAATTATTAACAAAAATTCAATTTAATCCTTAAAGTTTTGCTAAATTACAAAATTGCCCCTCTTTATCTCATATTTACAATTTTGCCATTATAGTCATTTATTATCATTTTTCTTATACTATTTCTTCAGTTATTCATCCTTTATACCTTATTTCATCACTTTTGGGTAAAATTACATTTTAGTCCCTGTATCATAAACACTTTATATTTTAGCACTGTTAAGTCTCCAAAATTATCATTTTACCCTTGTTAACTATTTCTTATTCATTTTCACATATTAATTATACATTTGGAAAAATTATCATTTTGCCCCTAAACTTTTATTTTCTTTCATTGAAGTCCTTTTTCTACTTAAACTTCACTTTTATCTTTCTTTTCACTTCTTTCAACTTATTATTACTTTCATGCCCCTAGTACAGTACCGATAGAAATTCTTAGAAAGGATACAAGGAACATGGACCCCAGACAGACTGAAAAATGACCTCATAGATCATTTTTTCACAGAACAGATATCAGATACAGACAAAAGCTATGGAGATCATTGATCCTACCATAGCAAAGCAAGTCGTCATGACTTGCACCGCGATTCAGATGTTCCTATGGCTAGGCAATTATATCATGAACTAGGTTTTCACTGCCAGACTATTTCTAAGGGCATAATTTCATTAAAATCTCAATCAAAACTTCATTTTCTTAATATTTCTTTACTTGCTTATACTTATTTTACTTATTAATTATTCTCCTCAATTCCTTTACATGATTTGTGAATTATTTCACCATAATTCACCAAAATCAATCATTTTCTCAACAAAATACACATTATTTCATATTACTTCAATAACTTCATTACTTACATAATTGATAAATTGTCTCTAAAATATTCATTTAATTTCTATAAATCCCACAAAAATTCTTATATGTGTTATTTTATTTCTAACACCATTTAAAGGCTTAATTTCATCAAAATTCACTAAATAAACCTTACTTTTCCTAGGTATACCATTCGGCCAACAAAGGATCCATACCATATCTTCACTCAATAATTCATTTAATCATTTATTTACACTTATTTAAGGTCTTATAACACTAGTCTACCATTACTTGAGTTAAACACCACTTTTGTCTTAAATTCCTTAAGTTACATAAAGGACAATCACTTAAAATCAAAGAAATTACTAGGATTTATTAGTCACTTACATATTATCCTTGCTTTAGGATGCTTATACTTCCTTTTCCTTGCCTTTGATTTGATTGGATGGCTCTCCTCCTTGAATCCCTAAAGGAACCAAAATTTAAGGCCATCAATACTCCATTTCATTGACCTCTAATGCTAAATTTAACATCAAAAATGAATTCTAAACACCCTAAAATACTAGGAAACACCTTAGAAATAATTTTAGCCTTTTGATTTTTCTTACCTCAAATGAACCCCTAAACTTTCCTCCTTGAAATCACTTGATTTAATTCTTCAAATCAAAGGTTTGAAGCTGGATTACTGATCTAGAGGGATGGAATTAGGGGTGAGGTGCTTGAATATCAAAGAAAATGGAGCAAAATTGAAGAAATCTTGAGAGAGAAATGGGAGAGGAGGTTTCGGCCAAGAGGAGAGGGGGAAGAAGGAAGTGGAATCTGCTGGAATTTGACAGATTTTTCTTCTTTATATGCCCCTCCAAATGGGCCAAAATTTGGGCCAAAAGTCCATGGGCTTAAATAATTTCATTAAGGCCCAATTTCACTTCTCTAAAGGCCCACATAGAAATCTCTCACTTTCTCACTTTAATATACTTTAATTTTGATTTTATAATTCTTATAACATCAAAAATAGGTAGTACATAAAATTTTGGCTCAATCGAAATTCGTTATCGGTCTGATTCAACCGAGCTGGTCCAATTTGACAACTGTCGACATCGCCGAAAAGTTTTTTTTTTTGGACCAAAATATTCTACATAAAATTTCATTGATACATGCAAAATTTAGTAATTTTTAGAGTTCATTTGCTATTTTTAAAAATTTATGCAAAATCAAGTTACATTTTCTACCAGAAAAATTGACTCGCTACCTTTTTTCGTATTTTTGATTTTTGGAAGCCTATTTGACCTCAATTTTACTTCAAATTTCAACCCCGGACGCACCATGACCAATACTTTCCAATGGTCAAATAAAATATTTTTCACTTCTGGGCCCGATTTACGGCTCGGGTGCACTATTCACCATCGGAATTTACTGTTCACGGCCAGACCGGTGTTGAGGCCATTACATGACAAGTGAGAGCAAACATATACCGATTGAAGAGTACCGGATCAATTATTCTTTTTGCTAGTATATTTTGTATAATAATTATTAATGGCATGTATATGTAAATATAAGTACACTTATGGATATATGTACGGTTTGTATGGACTTAAGGATGATAGTGTAAACAAGTTATGGCCTGATATGGATAAATTATCATATGAATGTGAGATAGATGTGAATGGATTGTATAGGTGGATGTTTGAACAATTTTGATATTGGAAATTGTTGATTATGGTTGTATGCCCTATATGGGCTGTGTTTTGTTTGAAATTGCAGGAAAGTTAGTGTAATATATAAGTCGTTATATTCTCGAAATTTTCATAAAAAAAATTCACCTAATTGCATTAATTCCAACCTATAGTAGGCGTATTAATCGTGATAATGGTATAAGTGAATATGATGTACATATAGAAATCACATATAAGAGTGTTAAAATGTATTTCGAGGCTGTACCAAAGTTTTAGAATGTTGGCCATTGTGGGAAGAAATCTCTCTCTTGAATTGGATCTATTGATTCTTTAGTCTCGGTTTTGTGCTGGATAGACATGGAAAAAATTGAAGAATTATCCTCTAATTGGAGAGAAGTTAAAAAGCGCAACTCGAGCTTAGTCACTTATCATGATTGAATGTCTCTCATTGGAAGAAACCACCAGATGGTCTTTGGAAATGCAATGTGGATGCATCAACATTTGATGCTAGTGGGCTTGGAGGTTATGGCATTATTATTATTTTTTTAGTTGACGATGTGATGGCATTATAGTTAGAGACTCATATGATATTTTTATTTGCTAGTATTTTGAGGTGCCTTCATGTCTGTACCTAGGGGTGTACATGATACGGTACAATTCAAGAATTTTCGTATTGTTTTAAAATTTTAGATATTTTAAAAATTAAGTATTGTAACTGTCTTGAAAATTTGGAACAATTCGGTATAGTTTCATAAGGTTCTTCAATTATTTCGGTACAAAATAATACAGTACAATACAATCTGGTATTTCGGATAATTCAATATTTTTAAAATTTTGAAAAATAAATTCACAAAATAAAAAATACAAATACAATTAAAATGTCTCAATAAGAATAATTAAAGTTTAAGTCAAAGTATATTAATTAAAAATTAATATTCAATAGTCTTCATTTGCATTATGTTGACACTGATTTTAGAATCTTGAATAATATCTAAAAAAATAACACATATTTTAAATAATTAGATAACAAAAAAATATAAACATTAAATAAAAAATTAAAAAATTTACATAAATATAATAATTACTTGATTCAAACTTTTCAAATTCTTCGGTTGATGCCTCTAAAGCAAAAAATGTAGCTAATTTTACCAATTTTGGAAACAAATAAGAACCTCAACTATAATCAGGGGTAAAGAACTTATAAATTTATCTAAAATCTTTCCTCCAGTGCTAAAAGTTGATTTAGAAGCTACAGTCGAGCACTGAACAATCAAGACATCTCTAGTAACCTTAGCAAAAATTAGATAATTTGGCTCATTTATCTTTCACCAATTTAAAATATCAAAATCAGAAGAATTTTTTACTAATTTTTCAGTCAAATAAGCATTCAAATCTTCTTGAGACACAACTTGCCCCTTATCCTCATTTTTCAAAAACCACACATTAACATCATTATCAATTTTATCAGAATTTAATGGTGGGTCTACAATTTGATTAGCATTAACTTTTTCCATTTTTTTGTGTTCTTCTATCAATTCAATCAAAGCAATTATCATTTTAGAAATTAGTTTTTCCTATTCAATCTTACCGTAAAAAGTTGTGTACATTGAAATTAGAAATTTCATTTTGAATCTAGGATCCAAAATCACAACTATAAAAAGAATAAGACTTATCTTGTTAATCGAACCCCAATACTTGTCAAATTTCAACTGCATTTGTTTTTAAATATACAATTAAAATTTCATTATGTATGATAACTATATATAATTATATTATTAATTTACGCATTCATATATTATTATGTCAATACTTCATTGACTTGAGAAATTTCATTATATATAATAATTGTACACAATTATATTATTAATTTACATACTCAATTACTCATATAGGTATTGTGCAAAAATAGATAAATGTTAGTTGAAGGGTACAAAAAGTACATGAAATTAATTAGTAAAATATTTATATACTCCTATAATTACATCAATTGGTTAAAATATTGGTATATGTAATAACTATATATAATTACATTATTAATTTGCATACTCAAATAGGTATTGTGGCAAAAATAGATGAATATTAGTTGATTGATACTAAAAATAAATTAAATTAATTAGTATGATTATATATTATATACTTATATAACTATATGAATTGATAAATTTTATTATATATAATAATTGTATATAATTACATTATTAATTTACATACTCGATTACTCATATAGCTATTGTGCAAAAAATAGATGAGTAATAGTTGAGTGATGCTAAAAGTAAATGAAATTATTGGAAAAATAACTATATACTCATATATTTAAATTAATTGGTAAAATTTCATTATAAATAATAATTGTATATAATTACATTTTTAATTTACATACGCATATAGTTATTGTACCAAAAATAGATGACTACTAATTGAGTAACATTAAAAATAAATAAAATTAATTTATAAAGTATTTATATGATAAATTGCTTAATTTACATATTTATATAAATATTTGCACAAAAAGAAAAATTAAGTAGTGGTTGAGTAAAATTAAAGGCAAATTAAATTAAAAACATATATATACAATAATTATTATAATAATTAAACTTATCTTATTAATAATTAAAATATTTAGTTTAATTCATTAACTAATTATTATTTTAGTTTTGTACATTAAAATATATAATAATGCAAATAATTAAAAAGTTAAATTTATAAAGTACATATAAAATAGAAATTATAAATAATATTTATATATAAAGTATTAGTATTATATATATTAATTAATAAATATCGGTTCTTTCGGTATAATTTGGTTCCAGAATAATTCAGTATAGTTCAATACAATTTTTGGTTCAGATCTAGATAAAATATCTAAATTCGGTCCAAATATAGTGAACGGTATAGTTCAATTCTGAATTTTTTTCTTCGGTTCGGTATAAAAAGATCCGGATCCGTGTATACCCTTATCCATACCTATGCTGGTCTCTTGTGGAGGGATAAAATGCTTAATTTGATTCTTGAACTATTGCTTTTTGATATCAATGGAAGCGCAGCATGCTAGTTTGGGTGTATTAAAAAAGCTTGTTGCCTTGTGTACTGCTTTTTGTGAAGGTTTTTAATATATTTTGATTTTAAAAAATGATAGTAAAAATAACAAAAATAATAAAGATAACAATAGCAATAGAAATTTAGATAATATTTGACAATAACAGTAAAGATAATATCTATCAAATGATAGTACACGTACAATTTTTGACCTGACTCGAAGCTACTCGAAAATAATAACTTGAATCCGAATGCATCAAATTCAAATGATCTAAAAATTTTAAATTGAATCGTAGCCGACTCTAAAACCAAAAAGCTCTATCCAAAAATGCCTGAAAATCCAATCCAACATGCTTGAGCCCACAATCCAATTTTTTCAGTTAAATTATATATATATATATATATATATTACCGTTGCAGTATTTTGTTAATATTTTCATTCCAATTTTACATAAAATTAAATCTAATTGAAACAAAATATAAATGTCTAGTTGTTTAAGTTTTGAGTTGTAAAAGATAAAAGGAACATAAATAAAAAAAGTGACATAAATAATAATAATAATAATAATAATAATAATAATAATAATAATAATAATAATATGGCATATAATCTATACTATATTTCACTATTTCTATTTTTGCATATTTCTTTTTTCGGTCTTTATTCGCTCCATGCTCTAATATGTAATTGTTTTGCTGCTGACGGTTCATTCACCATCTTTTATTTTCGCTACTGTTTAGTCGTATTTTTTTGATTTTTTTAATTGATCAAATCATAACATCTCAAATCTAGAAGAGTGTAATAGTCCAAAAAATTTTGAAATTGTGAATAGTAAATTTTAGATTATAAATAGTATTTTCTATGATGATTAGTGAAATTTCAAGCATGGATAGTATTTTTTGAGCTATAGTTAAATTTGAGATAAATCCAAGAATAAAATTCGAAATGACAATAAGTTCATTTAAGGTGTTAAAAATTAAAACTAAAAACAGATCATGACTTATCAATAAATAATGATAAATTTAATTGGTGATCAAAGTTGACCTGGGATACCAAAAAGTTAAATCAATCAATGCGATGAGTTGTATATATGACATGAATTATATATTTTAAGTAGGAAGAAAATACATTAATGATATCATAATTTATTTAAAAATATTAAATTATAAGAAAGAAATATGAGAAATTTTGATGACTCTTATGTCAAATAGTAACACATCTCATCATGGCTATTCGTTTAACCAAATGGAAAATTTTTTAAGCGAGATGATAAGTCAATGGATAAAATAGTGATGAAGAGATTCCAACCATCTAAAAATATTAAAAAGATGAAAAGAATAAAAATTAAGGACCCTTGAATTAAGTACCGCTAAAGAATATTCTAGCTCTTAAATTAATAAATATTAAATGGAATTGTTTTTTTTTTTATGCAAATACAAATATTGGCCATCTAATAGTAACCAATTTAATTTTAACCTTTGATTTAGGTATATGTAAAAATTTTTGTGTATGATTCAATTTTGGCTATTTGATGCAACAGTGTTTATATAGATTTTGGCCATTCCAATTAGATGATGTGAATAAAAGAAAATGAAAAACAAAAAAAAGAAATTGCTAAGTTCTTGGAAGAAAATATAGTGTAAGGATGTATTCAACCCATCCATTCTATTTAAAAGGAAATTTTTTAATTCAGATTTTAAGTACTCAATAGTACAAAATGTAGCACTTCTTATCTAATTAAAAGGATTTTTGTGCAGGCTTTTATATAAATAAATGTTTTAAAAGGTATATAATA
Source organism: Excoecaria agallocha (assembly GCA_037975025.1). Classification (NCBI taxonomy): domain Eukaryota; kingdom Viridiplantae; phylum Streptophyta; class Magnoliopsida; order Malpighiales; family Euphorbiaceae; genus Excoecaria; species Excoecaria agallocha. The sequence goes on along the minus strand of CM075806.1, from coordinate 55,937,676 downwards.
ATTTAATTTTACTAATAATTTGGATAGTTTGGCATTTTTGGATATTAAAAATCATATCAAATTGATATAACTGAATTTTTATTTCAAAGTTGAACCTCTTAAATTTAAAATTGCATTGCTTATTGATAAAATCGGAAAAGTCTTATCTGTAAAAAGGAGAGCTGGCAGTCGAGGTAGCCGATCAGATGGTTGGACCTGCAAAAGGGATTGCTTGGTCAGATCCAGGCTTTATCACTCCGAAACTTAAGTTAGTAGCTTTTAGAGAAAGAGTATTTAGAGAGAGAGAGTCTCATATGTTCAATACCTGAAACCCTTATGTTTTTAGCTATTTATAGGAGATGATTGAGGGGTACTCAAGTACCTTGGAGAGTGATAACCAGCAGTTAGAGTAGGTGAGCGGCAATGTGATAGAGAGCAGGTGAAGCGTATGGGCATTGGCTTGTGTCAGTGGGCTGACAGGATGTGTTGTCCCATCAATCCGATTGGATATTGCTTCCTGTTTTGTCTTTCCAGCTCATACTCTTGCCCTTTTTCTTAATGGGTTTGGGCCATGCCAAGTGCTGTTAGGCTGACTTGATTGGGCCTTTGGAGATATTTTTTCCATAGTTATCACTTGTCCCCCCTTTAAAAGGTCCGATCGGGCAATTTTTGACTTTTTTGGCAGGATTTTTGAATTGACTATCTGTTCATTTTGGACAGTCATCGTACATTTATTGCCGGCGTGCGTATCGAGGGCGACGTTTCGTTCTTTGCTCATGCATTTAACGTCTACACATGTGTCGAAGGTAATGCTTTGTTGTCCGTTATGCATTGAATGGATTGGAGATACATGGCGATCACCCAACAGGGAGGCGATTGGAGAATTCCAGATGTTTAGAGCTTATAAATAGGTGTTTTTTGGGGTAATTTTCTTCATTTCGTAGTGATTCTTAGCGAAACTCTGACATGCCCCTTTCACAAACTTTGCCATTTCAACGATTTCAGAATTTCTATAAGATTACCCAAGTAATTCTTTATGATATCATTTTACCTCTCCTCCTTTGTCGGAGATGGTTTGAAGCAGCACCAAATCTATAAATGGGAGTTTCTTTGAGGCTTATAAGGGCCATGATACCCTGTCTCGTTCCTCGACACTCACGGTGGAAGTGGCTAAAAGCCTTTTACAACATGATCGTCCCATAGAGGTCCCTATAATGGCACTAAATAAATTCATGCAAAATCTTACACCAAACACTCACTTATCAATAATCATAATAACAATCAAAATTCAGTTAAATCTTTTACCTTAATTGTCTAAGTACATACATGCCATAATACAACTCAATTTAGCATTATCTCTTCTTTACCGATCTTGCTCCATTGTATATTATGCTCCCGTAACACTTTATAACCTGCACGCAATAAACACTACGTGCTGAGCACTAGACATGCTCCGTGGTGACTACAAATCCTAGAATTTTTCAAATAAAGCATAATTACATAGATCATGCTACTCTTATACTTATTTCATTAAACATTTTCTTTCAACGTTACTTTACACTATTTTCTTAAGTGAATCAATTTCATATTAACTTTTACTTTTACATTTGTTCTTCACTATAGCTTTTACTTTTACTTAACTTTTGTTTTATATTTTTAGTCGTAGCGATATACTTATCATTTCATTTAACGGTACATATTGGTACTTATATTTTTAATGGTACCAAATTTATAGACTATTTTATTCTCAATTTATTGTTTAGATGTCCAATATGTGCTATAATTACAATTCTTGCTATTTATTCTTTTATTTTACTTTAACCTTTAAACTAATAAACATATTACTATTTAAAGGCTTTTAAGTTTTATTGTAAAGTGATACAGTTATTTTGGGACACTTTGCATTCAAATCTTTATTTTCTTTTTTATACATTTATTCATGTTCAAAAACTTATTTAGGACTTTAAATTTTTTGCTTTTTTCCAATTGAACAACTATGTGTTTTTTTATCGTTTTATTTATCATTTGACTTTTCTTTCAGAAATACGTTGCTTAAGCATAAGATTTCATTTAAGGACATTGTCATCACTTTTTGACTTTAAATAGAAAATTAGCATTATTTTTCAAACTTGCTACTTTTTAAAATAATAATTGGTACATGAAATACCAACTAATCTAAATTTAATTTTTTCATGTAAAAATACATTTTAAATCATTTTTCTTTATAAAAGCTTAACTTAATCTTCATTTATCATTTTATTCTTATAAAACATTTCTTTTCTTTTCTTTTTTTCTTATTAACCACACTTCTTGGAAAACCTTACAATTTTATCCCAACTTTTTATTTTCTTTGAAACGAATCATTTTTCGTTTAACTTTTTATATTTAATTCATTTAAGCAATACTGATTTATTTGTTACAATACGCCCCTAGTGCAATATAACAAAATTCTCAAAAAGGATACGAGAGACGGGACCCAAAGGTCTCACTGAGAGAGAAGTGATCTCAAAGAGATCATTTTTCAAAAAACATTTCACTTTCATTTTCACTAAAAATACTGAAGCTATGGAGATCACAGATCCTACCCATAGCAAAGCAAGTCGCCATTACTTGTACTGCAGTATAGAGTGTCCCTATGACAAGCCAATTATATCTTAAACAAAAATATCATTACCTACTTATCGCTAAGAGCAAAATAATCAACTATATTTGAAATAATTTTTAAACATTTAAAAATCTTTAGTTTCTTTCTTTTATTTCTTGATACAATATATTTTTATCAATCGCACTTTTTTAGTACTTTTGACTATTTAGTAGTTTTTTCCTTTCTTTTCTTTTCTTTCACTTTATCTTTTTAAGTCACTTTTATGAATTGTTCTTAAATAATTCACTCGGACATTTGAGGCTTTTCAGTCTTTTATACACTTTATGAATTATAACATTATAATTCACAATTTTCTTTTATTTTTTTTGTATAATTCTTTGTGAATTATTTTTTAATAATTCAATAACTGACTTTTTACGATTTTTCTTTTTCCTTTTCTTTTTTTGTCCAAAATTTTAATCATTCGGTATGCTAACTTTTATTCGGTTGATGAATTATTTTATAATAATTCACCATTTTAATACTTTTTATTGACTAATTTATTTTGATAAATTAGTCAAATATTTATTTTACAACTTTTTAAACATACATACATATGTATGTATATATATATATATTTAGAAAATTGATCAAAATAAATATGGTATCTATTTTCTGTTTTACTTGAAATTTTTTTTGAAAAATTGGGGCAGTTTTTCTGGAGTTGAATAGGCGCAAGAAATTCCAATTATTTACGTATATCCAGTCTATATCCCTCTCTGTTTTTGCCCTGAAATTAGCTCTACCTCTACATTTTCTGTTTCTTGCTGTGTACAAACAAACTATAATGCTAGAGCTACAATGCTTATTCTTCTGACTCAAGTTTAATCGAAATTTCTCCATCATCAAATGGTGGCTTATCTTCTCATCTCTGTGTATTTTTAGGGGTGTTGGTGTCTGTACAATTTGAACAATTTATGTGATTTTCAAATTTATTTTATGTTCGTTCGTGGGATTTTGTTAGTATGGATCTGCTTTTCTTGTGGATGTTGTTTCTGATACATTAGGTCTTGCATCCTATGAGTTTGTTAATCTTGATTGTTGAATTTGTGGTTAGGTTTCTTGGTGGTAGTTCTTTTTTAATGCGATAGACGTAAATTCGCTGAATTATATTGATATAATTCATTATTTTATTTTATTTTTCGAAAATGCATAATTTGACTTTTTCATTTCTTTTTATACTGAAGTGATTTACTTTACATTAGTTTACCATCACGTACTTATTTATTGAATTATTTCCTAGGAATTCAACATTTTTAATTAAACATAATCAATATTTTATTTCAAAAATATTCTAGTAAAGCATATAAATTTCACAAAAATTCGTATACACATTATTTTACAATTTTCATCATTTTCACTCATTTTATGAATTATTTACCAATAATTCATTATTCTCATTACTTTCATAGCTTGATAACTATTCCAAGAAATTCATCAGATAACTTTTTATTTCTTTTTTCGATAACTGTGAATTAATTTCATATTAATTCACTTTATTTTATGTTTTTATGCAATTATTCATTACTACTTCACTATTTTCTGTTATACATATTCACATTTATTCTTCAATAAAATTCTAATAATTTCAATAAAATTTATTTATGCATTATTTATTATTTAGCATCATTTTTCACTAAAATAATCCATTATTTCACAATATTTCATAACTTTCACTATAAACCTATATGTTACATAATCTTTAAAATTTTAAAATAAATTTCAATAATTCAATAAAAATTCATGGACACTATTTATCATCTTTATAATTAATTTAGGCTTATATATTTTATTTTCATGCAAAAATCTCATATTTTCCCTTACTAAATAATTCAGCCAACACATCAATCCACCCAAAATATTTTCTTTCTTCCTATTTAGCTTTCATTTCATCTCTTCTATAGTTTAATTTCAATTATCCTAACAAAATTTCATCAATTAACAACTTTAAAATTTTTAACCTAGTTACATACAAAGAATTAATTCACAATAAAAGGGAAATCAAAGGATTTTGTAGTTACTTACAATTTTTTCTTGCTTATGGGTGCCTAAAACCTCTTGTCCCTTGCTCTTCCACTTGTAAACTTGCCTTTCTCTTCCTCACCATTCATGGCCGGCCAAACAAACTTTCATAACCTCAATTTTTTGTCATCATATGCAAAATTTAAGCTCATAATTAGCTTTTACATCTCAAAAACTATGAGAAATACTAAACAATCAATTTAAACCAATTAACTTCTCAAACTCAATCTTACCCTTTTTTTTTCTCTACTTGATTTCTTGTCTTTCTTTGCTCAAATCACTTGATTGAGCCACTAGGGTGACCTATAGAGATGAAACTTCATATTGTATATTGGAATTTATGGGAAATTTGGAGTAATTATGAAGAAAATAAGGGAGAGGGAGAGAGTGAGCCATATTCGGCCACTTAAGAGGGGAAAAAGAAGCTGAAATTTTCTGAGAATTTCTCATATATTCCAAGCTTTTATATCCTCTCAAATGGGTTTAAGGGTGGGCTTAATTAATGGGCTTTGTCCAATTTTAAATTAAGGCCCATTTTAGGCTAATTAAGGCCCAAATAGAATTCTCTCTCTTAACCACTTTAAATTACTCCAATTTTAATTCCATCATTCTTATCACATTAAAAATAGCCATTACACAAATTTTTGCCTCAATCAGGGTCCATTATCGATCCGATTTACACTTATCGATCCAATTCGACAACTGCCAGTATCCTCGAAAAATTTAATTCTCATCACCAAAATATTCTACATAAAAATTTATGTACGCATGCAAAATTTGGCAATTTTATGAGTTCATTTACTATTTTTAATTTTTTATACAAAATCAAATTTCCTTCTTTACCAAGGAAATTAACTCACTACCTTTTTCGTATTTTTGACCTTTGGAGACTCATATAATCTCAATTTCACTTCAAATTTCAATCCCGAGCTCACCATGACCATTACTTTCCAACGATCCAATAAAATATTTTTAACTTTCGGATGTCCTTTCGGGTTCGAAAAATACTATTCACTGCCAGAAAAGTAATATTCACGGCTGACCCGATGTTGAGGCCATTACAGAATGAGGGGCCATTTGTGTGTGTGAACAGTAGGTCATTCAATTTCCATCTGTGGAAACAGTCTTAGAGACTTTACAACGGAAGTTTTTTCCTCGTTATTGGAAGTCAAAGCAATCTTCTGGGCCATGCCTCCTTCAGTGTGCTTCAATTTTATACTGTGATCTTAGCCATATTCTGTGCACTTTCCAATTACTATATCGCCACTCTATGAATTGGTCTCAATGTAAGAAAAATCATCATCATCAAGGCTGTCGACATGTTTGATTTTGATCGATATTAGAAGATCTTCAAGCGTCGTTCCCTTTGTCTTAGGTACCCAATAGAGAAATATCTGATCGGGAGTAGAAGTTTTAGATAGAGATATAGTTGATTCTGTTAGACAAGATTTGCTTTGTAACTTGTAAGAATTCTTCATATATATAAAATTTGATTTGCCTTTCAATTGCGCTTTCGTACTACAATTTTTATTTTAGCCGAAATTTATCATTAAATCAAAGGAGAATAAACATTATCAATCATGGAGAGTGCAGGGAATCAAATATGGAGGATGCATAAATTCGAATAAGAAGAATACTTCCTGAATTTTAATTTGCTTTTCAAGCATTTGTAGTAGGATTTAAACTTTTCGTTCAAGCAAGAGTTGCAACTTAGATTTATCGCGCCAAGCGTGTTAGGCAACTTTTTATTCTTTAACTTAATTGAAATATCAGCTGAGTGGCTTTATTGGAGAATCATCCATGGCGAATGACCTTTCGGTCTATGGTGGGAGAAAAAACTCCATTCTCATTCCCAGCTGAGTACTTTCGTAGCTCAGTGGTAGAGCACCACATATTATCCCCAGGTAGCTCTTGGCATTCAAGAGGTTTTGTTTCTCTCATGGAGAAGGCCTATGGCCTTTACATCGTTTTGAAGATTTGGCAATTTCATGTTTTGAGGAGATACAATTGACTCAATTATCATCCCTTGCATTTTGGGTTCGGGATGGACATCAAACCTAGCGAGTGAGTTAATGGAGATTAAATAGAGGTGTCTTGCATCTTTGGTTCGGTAATGACATCGAACCTAGCATACAAACTTATCATAGAGAAACATTTTTGTATTTTGGGCTAAGGATGGACATCGAGCCTAACGAATAGATTGATGAAGATTTAAATGAATGCGCCTCATATCTTAAGCTCGGAATGAACGTCGAACCTAGCAAAGGTACTTATTTCATAAATGAATGGATTTTAACTTTCGCATTTTCGGCTGTGTCAGGCCTAGCGATTGGAACAATGCTGATCGATCGGTCAATACCCTTAGTTGTTTCGTGGAGATTGTCTTTTGGAGATATTTTTGCCAATCAATGGCTTTATGGAGATTTGGCGATTTCATATTTACTTGTAGACTTTCGCATTTTTGGTTCAAAATAGACATCGAACCTAGCGAATAGTCATTACCCAATTTCGATCGGATTAACTACGATCGGTAGTAGGGATTTTTGTAGAATGGAGCCAAACACATATCCTGCACACAAACATCAAACCTAACAAACAAACAAATAAATGAAAACATACATTTTTTTCGAAGATGGAGAAAAAATGGAGGATAATTTCTTTATTGAATATCAATCTGTACATGATTATACTTAGTACTTCTTGAGTACTTTGATATTCTGGCTTTCGGAGTTGTTAGATCCTTCGAGGATCCTAAATCTACAAGTACCAGAGCTGAAGACTTTGGAGATCTTGGCATTCATCTCGGATGTTCATTTATTCGAAAAAGAATGCAGACTGACAGGATGAGAAGCCGATCTGTTTTGGCATCATTTTCTTAGACTCAAAAATAGGAGATGATGGCATTTTATGGGTGCCAGCATTTAGAGAGGTCTCGTTGCTCTACAAATGGTATCCCTTGGATCGTAAATTTTGACCATTTATGCCGTGATCATTGTTAGAGGTTCTACTTCAATCCATTCAGCAGAGTGGTTAATTCTGCAGATTTCTTCTAGCTTTGAGTCGAAGGATGTCCAATGGATTATCAAAACTTGAATGAAAGCCTCTTCACCTAAGTCAGGTGTCTATTTGAACACCTTTGCCTTTTGCGAGTGCCTTTGCTTTCATTTCTTCCATAAGATCCTTTCTCTGTCCCCACGTCTGTTCGGATTGTCCTACCATCATGGCCTCCTTTTGGTGGTTGATCATGGTGACATAGGCTTCTTTAGATGCCTTTTGGTCACCCCTTAGGATGACGATACCTCCCTCGATTGGGATTTTCATCACCATGTATCGTACGCTGGTAACAACTCCAGTTTGAAAGAGTAGAGGCCTGCTAAAAATGACATTATAGGAATAATTCATATTAATAACCATAAAAGTTACCTTACATGCATGGGCTAGAGCCTTCTGGCCGAGCTCGGTGAAAAGCTTGACAGATCCTACCACCAGAACAGTGGCGTTGTCGAGTCCAATCAGTGGTGTGGCATTAGGTTAGAGTTCTCCAATCGACAGACCCATGGCTTTATAAGCTTGAAGGGTATGCACATTCACCGCACTTCCATTGTCCACCAATATCCTCTTCACATCAAAATTATTGATCCGAGCCCTAATAATAAGGGCATTTTTATGAGGAAACAATACATCTCGTGCATCCTCAGTGGATATGGTGACCAGGATCAGCCGTTCAGATGAATGGGTGATATAGACACCTTTCCCCTTTCTTTTCCTGGAGAAGTCTTCTCCGTAGGATGACCCACTAGCGATCATGTTAATGACCCCAGTGTACGACCGACGAGGATCAGCATTACTCGATTTTCATCGTTCGTCGTCGAAATCATCCTTCCTTAGGTCCAACTGTCTACAGGGACTTACCCCTCTGGCCGGACCTACAAAATTTTTGAGGTACCCTCTTTACAGGAGTCGCTCAATCTCTTTTTTGAGCTGGAAACACTCGTCGATTGTGTGACCAACATCCTTATGGAACTTGCAATACTTGTTGGGGTTCTAAGTATTTCTGCTCCTCTTACTTAGCCTTTTGGGCCAGTTCACCTTTTGGTGCTTTTTCTTGATCTACATCAACACTTGGGTTGGGTTGGCATTGAGTGAAGTGAAGGTTTGGGTCTGCTAGCCACCACCCCGATTGGATTTAAATCAGTCGGGATCTTTCCTTTTCCCCAGATTCCTCAAAGTTGAGGTTCTCTCAGGACTCCTTGCTATCCGATCGGATGCAGGAGCTCTGTTAAATGCCCGTTCATCTAGATATTAAAGCCTGTCTATGACACTGCTCCTTCTGCCATGGCTGGATCTCAAGGCATCGTCCAGCTGGATGTGATGCTTGGCCCTTTCCATCATATCAGAAAAGCTGGTTGGGGGCCTTGTAGTAATAAACTCAAATAATGGCAGATCAACGATGCCATTGGTGAGAGCGTTGGATGCCATCTCCACGTTTACATTTCTCACTTCCGACATTGTGGCTTGAAACCTGTCGACGTAGTCTCAAAGACTTTCGTCGTTCCTTTGATAGAGATTGCATAAATGGCTCATGGATTTTGGAGCTCGTATTTGTACGATGAACCATGTGATAAATAGTTCCTTGAGTTATCGAAAGGAGGTGATCGACTCCTAAGGGAGTTCATGGAACCAGTTAAAGGCGTCTCCTCCCAAAATGGTAGGGAATATCCTGCAGGCAATCCTCTCATCATAGGTGTACACCTGCACTTTTGTTAGATATTCAGCAAGATCAGTGGCAAGGTCGGTTTTACCTATATACTTGCCTATCATCACGTCTCTCCACCTGGGAGGCAGCTTGAATTCTGTGATTTCTCAATAAAATGGAAAATCCGTGTTGCTACAGGTATTGCCCTCGAACATACCTTTTCTGGGCCCTGTCAAGCCAAACTGCTTATGTTTCTACTTGAACCATTTGTCTTCCCTGCTCAGGGCTATCGAGGCGAGTTCATCTCTCCACCCCTTCATGTGACTGCGGTTTGGCATGCACATGAAATACAAATCATCTCCAATGGATGAGGTTGAGGATCTGTTAGGGATATATGATGAATCCCTGCTCGAGAACATTGTTCCCTTCCTCTTGTCGTATCTGCCTAGGATTTTGACTCCTATCCTCTTAACATCATGGGCTCATGGCTTATTAATGGAGATCCCCTTGTTCCTTCTTCTTCCCAAGTCTTCGGCCATGAAGTCCATTCCATGGCCTCTTTCGAAAGTCCTAGGCGCTTTGCCCTTTTTTAGTGTTTGGACAATGCTCTTAGTAAATTCATAAGAATAGCACACATGTCCTTGATAGTAATAGGGGTATTCTCGGGTTGTGGCATGACTACATTGTCAAAATCTGGGAGGAGATTGCCTCTGAAAGGTGATATGGGAGATCTCTCTCTTCTCCCCAATGGCCCAGATCTCCCATGACTGGTGGGATCATGGTCTCCAAAATTTGCATTTTCATTAGATATTAATCCTCCCATTGGCTTTCAATGAAAGCACCAAATGATAAAATCAGAAAAGTCTTATCTGTAAAAAGGAAAGCTGGTAGTCGAGGTAGTCGATCGGATAGCTGAACCTGCAAAAGGGAGTGCTGATGTCATGTTAAATGTCTACTATTTTATGTGTGTTTTTCTTATATTTATGTAGTTAAATATGTAATGTTAATTGTATTTTCGTGTGTTTATGTTCAATTTATATGTTTGTGTTTGTTTTAGGAAGAAATTGGTGAAGTGTGGGACAAATGGAGAAGAATTTGAGAAATTGAAGACAGAAGTCACGAGTCGGCAATGAATCACGAGTAGTGAACACATTCACGAGTGAAGAAGGAGCAAAGAAGAGAGCAAGTGTTCACGAGTCGTGAAGGCAGTCACGACTCGGTACGAAGGAAGAGATCACGAGAAGCCAGCACATTCACGAGTAGTGAGGAGGCTCACGACTCGTGATGTGGATCACGACTCCAGAAAAACTCAAGAAGATCACGACTCGTGAAGGCAGTCACGAGTCGGACAAAAGTGCTATTTCCCAAACGATGTGTCTTTTGCACCTGATTTTTCAGCCAAACAAAGTGTCCTTTCAGAAGCAATCTTCCGTGACTTGTCAAGGGACATATCTGTAGAGAAGATACATATAAATAGATGGGAGAACAACATTTAAAGGAGGGTTACTTGAATAGAAAAAGAACGTATTTTTTTACTGTGTTTCTCTTAAGAACATTTAGTTGTTTTGGATTTTCTATTTTTACTTATTATTAGAGAATGACAAAAGAGCAAAGCCAAAGGAATAAGAGATTCATAAGAAGGTCAAATTAGAAAGTAAACACTGGGGAGTGATGTTTTCTTAACTCTTATTCTATCTTTATTGTAATATTGTTGTGGTTATGTTCTTTTGATACATTTTAACTATGCAATTAAGTTTGTTATTCATCTATTTAATTTTATCTTATGAATGATCAATTCTATTCATGTATGAATTATGATTTAAGTTTGTTTGAGTGCTTGAATTTACTTATTATGCTTGATCACCATACTAAGTATGTTAGTCAATTAATTCACAACGAGAGTTGGGATTCTTTGATGGAAAGTCAAATAAATTTACTTGAAGCATTGAATTCACTTAGAGATAAGGGATTCACTTTGAGGGGTTAAAGAATTGGCATAGAGCTTCATGGTTTTTATTTATCTCTATAATGACATGAGAATGCTTATAGACTCTAAGTAAGAATACTCTTTATTGACAATGAGAGTTGCTTTAAAGAACCTTGGCTAAATTCTCCATTCATACAATTGTTAATTCATTCTAAGATGAACTTGTTGGTTAAAATGTATATTCATCCTATCTTTTAAGTAATCTATTATCCAAAATCAACTTAAATTACCTTAAGTAGTTTAGAGTTTATATAAATTGCATGATTATAAATGAAATTGATACCTATCCATTTACTTGTTGTTATTTCAATATAAAATTTACCCGTTCCCTTTGGATCGACACCCTACTCCTACTATACGCAGTCTAGTGAGACTAAGGGTTAAAATTAAATCCCCATCAGATTTTGGCGCCGTTGCCGGGGAACGGCTCAAAATGAATTTTTATTGATTGATACAAAAGAGTAGATGTTTTAGGATTGTATGTTATATATTAGTTATTTTGATGTATGAATTCTTATATTGCGTTTTGTTTGTTTTAGTATTAGAGTTTTTGTAATCGTTTTAGACTAAAAGTATTTTGTTTTGATTTGTGAAGGGAACTTAGAAGGAAGCTACAAGAGGAATTTAGTTTGCAAGTAGAAGGAGAACAAAGTGTTAAATTGGAGGAAGGTCATAATTTTCCAATTATGGAGGGTGAAGAAAGGAGAACTCTTGGTGATTTTGCGATGCCAAATATTTCGGAGAGTTTTGGAGGAATAGTGGCACCGGCTATTGCTAATAACAATTTCGAGATCAAGCCGGCTGTCATTCAAATGGTGCAAAATAACCAATTTGGAGGTTTGCAAGGGGAAGACCCTTATGCTCATATCCTTACTTTTCTTAATGTGTGTGCTACATTTAAAATTACTGGAGTAAGTAATGATGCCATTAGACTTAGGTTATTTCCGTTTTCTTTAAAAGAAAAGGCTCAAATTTGGCTTGCTAGTATACCTAGTGAGACAATTACTACATGGGACCAATTAAAACAAGCTTTTCTCCATAAGTATTTTCTACCACATAAAACGGCAAAATTTAGAAATCAAATATCTACATTTAAACAATTGTCTGATGAAACCATTTATACCTCTTGGGAAAGGTTTAAGGAACTCCAAAGGCAATGTCCTCATCATGGCTTGCCGGATTGGATGATTCCTCAAATCTTTTACAATGGGTTGATGGAGGAAAATAGAAATATTGTTAATGCTGCTTCAGGTGAAAAATGGTTGGAGAAGACTGCTAAGGAAGCTGAAACCTTGTTGGAAGAGTTAGCCTCGCAAGGCTACATGGGAGAAGAACCCACTATGGCGAAGGCTAAGGGGTTTTTGGAATTGGATTCCATTAATCTTTTGACGGCTAAGGTAAAAGCTTTGACAAAAATGGTAAGTAATTCTCACTCCAATGTTGAAAATGTGAGTCATGTATGTGAGAAATGTGGTGGACCTCATATGTATGTTAATTGTAGTGAGGGATCTAGTGAAGATGTAAGTTTTGTTCAAAGGAACTATAACCAAAGGATGGGTCAAAATTCTAATTATTATAACCCACAATGGAGAACCCATCCCGGTTTTTCTTGGTCTAACCAAAATGCCCAATTGAACCCTCCTACTAATAATAATCACAATCATATGAACAAGTTACCTAACCCATCACCTTTTCCAAATAAGCAACCTTTTAACTCCCAACAACCTAAATCCCATTTAGAGAATTTGATGGAGCAATTTGTTAATCATCAAATGACAACTAACAAGCAAAATGAGGAACAATTTAGGCAAATAAACACTAAAATTGATCAACTTATCACTCATAATAAGATGCTTGAAAACCAATTGGCTCAACAAGCCACTTCTAGTGCTAAACCTTTAGGCAAGTTACCAAGTCAACCTGAGTTTTTGCCTCATGAATCGGTTCAATCCATTATGTTAAGGAGTGGAAAAAAGATTGAGAGTAATAGTAAAAGTGATGAGAATCTTATTGTGAATGATGATCATATTGTGGATGCAAGTGAAAATGATAATAAGCTTGATGAACCTCAAGAAAAGATAACCTCATCTAGGGAAGATGGACCTAAAGTTAATTTGAATGTTTTGCCATTTCCTCAAAGACTTATTAGAAGAAATCTTGATAAGCAATTTGGAAAGTTCTTGAATTATTTGAAGGAACTTACTATAACTATACCTTTTGTGGATGCCATTAAGGATATGCCTTCATGGGCAAAATTTTTAAAAGAAATTGTGAGTCACAAGGGTAAGCTTGAAGATTATGGTTATGTTTCTTTGGTAGAAGAATCTAAGGCTATGTTTTCTAAATATCCACCTAAGCTAAAGGATCCGGGTTGTTTTACGGTTCCTTGTGTTATAGGTGGTACTTATTTTAATAAGGCCCTATGTGATATGGGTGCTAGTGTGAGTCTTATGCCTTTCTCAATTTATAAAAAGCTTGATTTAGGTGAGTTAAAGCCTACTAATATGTGCTTATCAATGGCAAATAAATCTATTTCACACCCTATAGGCATATTAGAAAATGTTCCAACCAAAGTGGGTAAATTTGTGATTCTTGCTGATTTTGTTTTGTTAGAAATGGATAAAGTCCTGAAATTCCTATTTTGTTTGGTAGGCCTTTCTTAATTACTGCTGGGGCTGTTTTTGATATGAAAAATGGTAAAATATCTCTTGAGGTTAATGGTGAAAAAATTGAATTTAATGTTTTTGGCATGATTAAATCTTCACCAATAGAGGTGGTAAATAGAATTGATTCTTATGATATTCTTGATGAGTGTATTGATAGTGTTGTGCATGATTGTGTGAGTCAAAACCCTATTGCACCATATTCTTTCAATGAGAGTTGTGATAAAGTTTTGCAAGTTGCCTCATATCCTTTCCAAGGAAAATTCTCAAAGTTTGAGTCTTTGAGAAAGGAAGAGGATATGTCTTCAAAGATATCTAAGGAGGAAATCAAGCTTGAACTCAAGCCACTACCAACAAGCTTAAGCTAAGTATTTTGGTTTCACGAGTGCTTCACGACTTGTGAGAGTGTTCACGAGTAATACTGTGGCTTAAATCATTCAGTCGTGAATGCACTCACTTGTCGTGAAAATGTTCGCGTGTAGCACAACAGCGTCAGGTTCATGAGTCGTGACTTAAATTCCGAGTCGTGATGATTTCTAGTTTGTCTAACCCTGTTTTATTTTCACGTGTTGTGAACCATGTTACGAGTCGTGCTTATTTCCATTTGTTTGTTCATATATTATTTTTCTTCACGTGTCGTGAGATATGTGTCGAGTCGTGACTTTTGTTTCACCATTACATTCTGCCTTATCTTCACGAGTCGTGAAGGCCATGTCGATTCGTGAAGTACTGTTCAGCAATTACGAGTCGTGATTTTTAACTCCTTATTTTTCATTTCTTTTCATTTTCATTTCTTTATTTCTCTTTTAATTCTTCTAATTACGACTATAAGCGGTTTTTAATTAAGATAACTGCCATTATTAACTTCCATTTAAGAGGGGGAACGGTTATAATTTCAAATTAGGGTTTTTCAAACGTTATTTTTCTTTCACTTTTCCTTCTTCTTCTATAAAAACTGTGGCAGTTTCTTTTACTGTTTCTTTTACATTTTCTTCTCTTTTACGACTTTTGTGTTTTCCTATATCTTCAACCGTGAACTACATTAGTGATTGTCTGTTGTTTTCTCTTACTCTTTCACATTTGTTGTCCCTTTCTTTTCTTTCTTTTCACGACACACAAGCACTTTTTCTTCAAGATACACAATGGTAAGGACAAAGAATGTTGCTGTTGCAAGTGGTCAGCAAGGAGAGGAGGCAGCACCATTACAGAGTTTGCAGACAAATTTTGGTTCTCCATTCCCTCTTTCTTCCATTCATGAAGGTAACATATTTCTAGTGTTAAAGGATAGAGCTAAATCTCTCTGTAAGTATTTTCCTAATTCTCTGCTTGAACAAGTTGGTGTTCTTGAAGAAGTTAATGAAATGATGTCTGAATGTGGCCTTTTGAGGTTTGTTAATATGCATGAAAAATTTTATGTTGACTTAGTCTTGGAATTTTATACAAATTTCAAAGAAAATGCTGATAATCATAGGCTTGTTGACTTTAAATTGAATGGTGTTGATTATACTCTTACATATTTCATGATGCATAGGATTTTTGGTTTTAGCCCAAATGGATTATGTAATCCTCCTAAGAGTTATAGGCCTAATGAGTTTTGAAACTTTCTTATTGGATTGTCTACACCATATAGGGCTAGAGATGCTAAATCTATGTTTATTTCGGATTTAAAGTATTGGATTTTGCATAAGATTCTTGCATCTATTGTTTTCAACAAGTCTGAATTTAATAGAGTTTCAAGTCATGAACTATTTTTGATGTGGTGTGTGCATAACCGTAAATCAATATGTTGGTCTTATTGGATTTTCAAACAATTGTTAACTTGTGTTAGTCGCCCTGAATCCCCTATCACCCATGGTCATGTTATTGCTGCTATTGCTAGGGGGATTGATATTGATTTGCGAACATATGATGATGTGCTTCCATGCTTATACTTTTCTAAGCATTTGTTTGTGAGGGGAGAGGTAACTAACAATTCTTTTGAATATATTCCACCTATATATCGTTCTTGTTGGAAAGAATTGCCAGGTACTTCTACCACACCAGTGGCTCCTATGGACAGTACATCGGAAGAATCACGGCCAATCGAGATAGGGCCAAGTGATGAGCTTATGGAGGGTACACCTAGTCATTCACCAATTTTCACACCCATTGCCGCTTCTTCATCAATTTTCACCAATTCCATGTTTAACCAGCTGCTCCAAAATCAATCCGCCATTTAAAGACAATTGGCTTCCTTGGAGCAAGCCACCACTCAATTAGTTCATAATCAACGCCGCCTTGAGCACAAGGTGGATGCTTTCATTGCCCAATCGGGCTACGTGGTTGTTTCGCCTCCCACTTCACCATGATTTGAGGGGAGTTTTTCTTTCCTCTATGATTTAGTTTATTTTTGTGATTTTCTTTTTTGTTTGTATGTTTGTTTTGTTTCTCCACATTGAGGACAATGTGTGTTCTAAGTGTGGGGGAGCACTTTTGTGTGTTTTGTTGTTTGTTTATTTTTATAGTGAGTTTTGTTATGAGTGTTGCTCATAGTGTATGCCATATAGGTTGTTATGAATATTCATTTGCCTTTATACTCATTTTATTAGTTTTTCAAGATTTTTTTTTGCATGAGTTTTTTGTTTTTAAGTCATCTCTTTTTACTTTCTTTAACATTTTAGGTTATTTAGTCTCTTCATTAACTATGCTTTAAGGTTAGAATATGCTCATTTTGCTTAAGATTTTAGGATTTTAGTTGCCTTATGGAAACTATAGCCATAATGCTTACCTTTAGGCCTTTCAATAATGGATGAGGACTAGAAAAAAGAAAAAAAAACAAAGAAAAAGAAAGAAAGTAAAAAAAATTAAAGCAAGATGCATATCTAAAAGTTCAATAAGGTATGGGATGGAGTGTAAAACGCACCCAATACTACATTCTCTTGCTAATCATGGGATGGAGCGTAAAACGCACCCATGCTAAAAAAAAAGAAAAAAGAAAAAAAATAGTCTAAAATGCCATGAGATTGGTTTAAAGGTATGTGTGCTTTCAAATTGTCCTAAAAGGCAACTATATTCTTAGGATCTTAGGCTTTATGATCATTATTCTTTCTTGAGCATGGTTAGTCTTGAGACTTTATATTCTTGATGTTGAATTTAGTAAACTTTGATGACTTGATAAATTAAGATGCATATTTTAAGTCTTGATGGACTGAAATTTTGAGTGTTAAGGTGCTTGAATTCATATCAATCTTACTTTAAGTGAAAATTGAGCAATGCTTTATAATGTAACTTACTTAGTTTGCCTTGAGAATTAGATTTTCTTACTTTTCTCTTGCTTGGGGACAAGCAAGGTTTAAGTGTGGGGGAATTTGATGTCATGTTAAATGTCTACTATTTTATGTGTGTTTTTCTTATATTTATGTAGTTAAATATGTAATGTTAATTGTATTTTCGTGTGTTTATGTTCAATTTATATGTTTGTGTTTGTTTTAGGAAGAAATTGGTGAAGTGTGGGACAAATGGAGAAGAATTTGAGAAATTAAAGACAGAAGTCACGAGTCGGCAATGAATCACGAGTAGTGAACACATTCACGAGTGAAGAAGGAGCAAAGAAGAGAGCAAGTGTTCACGAGTCGTGAAGGCAGTCACGACTCGGTACGAAGGAAGAGATCACGAGAAGCCAGCACATTCACGAGTAGTGAGGAGGCTCACGACTCGTGATGTGGATCACGACTCCAGAAAAACTCAAGAAGATCACGACTCGTAAAGGCAGTCACGAGTCGGACAAAAGTGCTGTTTCCCAAACGATGTGTCTTTTGCACCTGATTTTTCAGCCAAACAAAGTGTCCTTTCAGAAGCAATCTTCCGTGACTTGTCAAGGGACATATCTGTAGAGAAGATACATATAAATAGATGGGAGAACAACATTTAAAGGAGGGTTACTTGAATAGAAAAAGAACGTATTTTTTTTACTGTGTTTCTCTTAAGAACATTTAGTTGTTTTGGATTTTCTATTTTTACTTATTATTAGAGAATGACAAAAGAGCAAAGCCAAAGGAATAAAAGATTCATAAGAAGGTCAAATTAGAAAGTAAACACTGGGGAGTGATGTTTTCTTAACTCTTATTCTATCTTTATTGTAATATTGTTGTGGTTATGTTCTTTTGATACATTTTAACTATGCAATTAAGTTTGTTATTCATCTATTTAATTTTATCTTATGAATGATCAATTCTATTCATGTATGAATTATGATTTAAGTTTGTTTGAGTGCTTGAATTTACTTGTTATGCTTGATCACCATACTAAGTATGTTAGTCAATTAATTCACAACGAGAGTTGGGATTCTTTGATGGAAAGTCAAATAAATTTACTTGAAGCATTGAATTCACTTAGAGATAAGGGATTCACTTTGAGGGGTTAAAGAATTGGCATAGAGCTTCATGGTTTTTATTTATCTCTATAATGACATGAGAATGCTTATAGACTCTAAGTAAGAATACTCTTTATTGACAATGAGAGTTGCTTTAAAGAACCTTGGCTAAATTCTCCATTCATACAATTGTTAATTCATTCTAAGATGAACTTGTTGGTTAAAATGTATATTCATCCTATCTTTTAAGTAATCTATTATCCAAAATCAACTTAAATTACCTTAAGTAGTTTAGAGTTTATATAAATTGCATGATTATAAATGAAATTGATACCTATCCATTTACTTGTTGTTATTTCAATATAAAATTTACCCGTTCCCTTTGGATCGACACCCTACTCCTACTATACGCAGTCTAGTGAGACTAAGGGTTAAATTTAAATCCCCATCAGATCGGACCCGGACTTTAGCACTCCGAAGCTTAAGTTAGTAGCTTTTAGAGAAAGAGTGTTTAGAGAGAGAGAGTCTCAGATGTTCAATACCTGGAGCCCTTATGCTTTTAACTATTTATAGGAGATGATGGAGGGGTACTCAAGTACCTTGGGGAGCGATAAACGGTAGTTGGAGCAGGTGAGCGGCGATGTGACAGGGAGCAGGTAAAGCGTATGGGC
Organism: Excoecaria agallocha; assembly: GCA_037975025.1. Taxonomy (NCBI): domain Eukaryota; kingdom Viridiplantae; phylum Streptophyta; class Magnoliopsida; order Malpighiales; family Euphorbiaceae; genus Excoecaria; species Excoecaria agallocha. Next base: position 55,918,663 of record CM075806.1, on the reverse strand, counting down.
GTTGGCTTGTGTCAGTGAGCTGACAGGACGTGCTATCCCATCAGTCCGATCGAACATTGCCTTTCTTTCTTGTCTTTCCAGCTCATGCTCTTGCCCTTTTTCTTAATGGATTTGGGCTATGCTAAGTGCTGCTGGGCCGACTTGATTGGGCTTTTGGAGATGTTTTTTCAATAGTTATCACTTATAATTCGATTTTTAGTTTTGATCCTTTTTTAGTTCTAATAGTAATTCAAAATCTAATTTGAACTTTTCTAAAAAATAAATGACATGAAAAATTCGAGACCAAAAAAAAGTGACCCAAATTAAATTTGAATTTATCCGACCTAACCCCATTGCCAAGTCTAAATGATGATGATGATAATAATAATAATAATAATAATAATAATAAGTTAATAATTATAACAATAATATAAATGATAAAAATAACAACAATAATAAAAATGATGATTAAATAATGATGATGATGATAAAAATAGCAATGATAACAATGATAATAACAATAATAAGAATGAAAATAACACTAAATAATAATAATAATAATAATAATAATAATAATAATAATAATAATAAGATGCAGAAAATAGACAATAATAATAAAAATGATGACAATAAGGAAAATAATAATAAAAAAGTAAAATGATGATGATGACGATGATAAGAAAAAAATGACAGTAATAAAATTATGATGATGATGATAAAATGTATTAAATGGCAATTTTTTTTAATAAAATTATTTTAAAATATAATAGAATATAAAATATGAAATTAATTTATAAATCACCTTTAAAATATAATAAAAATAAAATGTGAATTAAATATAAGTATTTTTTTTTTGTAAATTTTGTGTAAATGTAAAAAAAAATTGAGGTATAGTAGCTATTTAAAAAAATTTTAAAAGTAAAGTAGCTATTTTAAAAAATAGTAAAGACAAAATAGTTAATTTTAAAAAACATCAAGGATATACTTGGAATGAATGAATTCCATAAAATTTTATGGAATTCATTTGTAATTTCAATTTTTCATACTTGAAATGAAAAAAAAAAGGAATTAAATTTCATAAATTAAATTTTATGAAATTTATTATGCTTTCACCAAATTCCATCAAAATAGGTGAAATTTGCGAATAAATTTTTTATTTTTGAAGAGTCAAGTTTTAAAAGATTGTATTACCCTTATTATATTATATATATGTGTTTTGTGTTTTTAACTTTTTTTTCTTTTTTTCTTGAATTTTTTAATCAGATTTGTGTTTTGAACAATTTTTGCTCTATTCTTTCTTAATTTCTTAATCAATATTATCAGATCAGTATTTTTTTTATTTTTATATTTTGTAAATTGATTTTTTTTTTGTATAAAGCTAATTGAAATAGTTAATTAGTGTTTTATTTGATATAATTTCTATAGACGTAATATTATATTGGTTTTTTTATATATTTACTGAATTTATATAGAGGATATTTAAGAAAATAAATTAGAAATAAATTTTTTTATTAATTTATTCTAAGCATAAAATTAAGTAATTCATTTTCAATTTTATACTTGATTATTTTATTTTAAGTATAAGAATTCATTTACAAATTGAATTCACTTGTAAATGAATTTCACATCATTTGTGATTTCAATTTTTTAATGTTTGGAATGCAAAAATAAAAAAAAAAGAATTAAATTTTATGAATTAAATTCCATAAAATTAATTATACTTTTATCAAATTTCATCAAAATAGGTAAAATTTGCAAAGGAATTCTTTATTTTTAAGGAGTCAAATTTTAAAAGACCACAATACCCTAATTATAGTATATATATATATATATATATATATATATATATATATATATATATATTAAATTGTTATTTTCATATTCTTTTTTTAAAAGTTAGGTATAAAAGAATTAGTATTTTGTCATAGCAGGTTTCTTGGGCAGTAGGTGGAAGCTTGTAAATCAAGAATAAAATCCCAAGAGCATTGACTAGATTCTTGAGGCAATAAAAATGATCATGATCTTTAACCACAAATTTCAAAGCAACCAACTAAAAAGTCTTATTATCATAACGTGTAGGTAAAAACAAGGATTACAATATCTGTTGAAGTAAGTTTTCTTGTTCTACTTAACTTCTATAACTTTTCCTACTTCTATTCTTTGATCTGAGGAGTGAATCTCTAACATCATTCAATTCGTTTACAACAAAATTCATTCCCTTTCTATTTCCAGGTGATGTTGAAGTACATGACACTCCAATTTCCAACACTGACGCTACCAATTCCTCCAATTTCCTTCTACTCAGTGGGGAAAATTGGTCCCTCATAATAGCTTTTTCTTCTATTTCATCTTCATATCCGCTATTCTCATCATTCTCTTCTTCAGTAAGGATAATTGGGTCAATCACATCCATAGCATGTTCAGGCAATGCCATTGCAACATAACTGTGAAGGCTAAGATTTTCTTTAAACATTTCATCTGTTGGCCTTTTTCCTGTAAACATCTCTAGCAATAGTATCCCAAAACTGTAAACGTCTGCGAGTGTAGAGACTTGGCCACCCACACCATACTCTGCATATGGTCATAAGAAAATTTACAGATCAAATTGATGATAAAGAGTTGAATATTAATTAATGACTTAATGTTTTAAGGTTTAGTAATTACCTGGTGGGATATAGCCAATTGAACCCTTTAAGCTAACTGACATTGCATTAGATTGAAGGAGGAACTTTGCCAATCCAAAATCACCAACATGAGCTGTCATATCTTTGTCGAGTAATACATTGCTCGGCTTTAGATCACAATGAACAATTGGAGTATCACAATGGTGATGAAGATAATCCAATGCAGAAGCAATCTCAATGGCAATGTTCAGTCTCTGGAGAAAGCACAATGTCTTACATCGATTTTGCCCATCTGCCTCACTATGTAACCACTTGTCTAGACTTCCATTCGACATGAACTCGAAAACAAGTCCTTTAAATTCATTGCCTTCATGATCAAAAGTAGAGCAAGCAGTGATGATTCTGAGGAGATTGCGATGCCTTACGCTTCTTAATACATTGCATTCATCAAGAAAACTCTTTGAAGCTCCTTGCTGTTGAAGGTTCAAAACCTTAACAGCAACGATTCTTCCATCTCCGGGAAGCATCCCTTTGTATACAGAACCAAAACTCCCTGAGCCAATCAAGTTTTCCGCGGAGAAGCCATTGGTTGATCTTTGAAGCTCAAAGTATGAAATCCCTGCTTGCCAATCCTCAGAATTGGATTGTTTCTTCCTTGAGTTTATTGCTATGTAGTATATAGCTACAAGACCAAATATTGCAACGACCACAGATATTCCTGTAACTGTTGCCAAAATCACTACCTTGATGGTGGGCGATTTCCCTTGCTTTTTCTTTGAGCATGAAGGTAAATGTAAACCCGAGATTCCCCCACAAATCTTATCATTGCCAATTATGGAAATGGCACTTGCATTTGCAAATATACCTTCTTTTGGAACCTCTCCATCAAAGTCATTATAGGAAAGGTTGAGATTATTGAGAGACGAGAAATTGCTGAGAAAATCAGGAATTTTTCCTGACAAGTTATTGCGCGAAAGATCCAGTTCTGCCAAGCCTCTCAAATCTTTCAAGGATTGAGGAATTGCACCTTCGATTTCATTATCCTCTAAGTGCAAAAGTTCCAGGCTAATGCAGCTGCCTAAGGAGCTAGGAATTTCACCAGACAATTTGTTATGTGACAAATCTAACTCCCTTATATTGTCTAACTTTCCAACTTCTAATGGAATGGAACCAGTCAAGGAATTATTAGACATAACCAAAGCGATTGAGAGGGAAGAAAGAGAAACTATCTCCCTGGGTATGCTTCCATTGAGATTGTTACTTGACAAGTTGAGATTTAGAAGATTTTTACAGTTTCCTAAACTGGAAGGTATGTTTCCACCAAATCTGTTTTCCTCCAAAAATAGCCTGGTCAATCTAGTCAAGTTACCAATGGAAGAAGGGATCGTTCCAGAAAATCTGTTATAATTCAAATGCAAACCCTCTAATTTCACCAACTTCCCTACAGAATCGGGAACATTTCCACTTAAAAGGTTATCTTCTAATCCCAGAAGGGTCAAGTCGAGAAGGTTCCCAATCTCAACAGGGATGCTTCCATGGATCAAATTCTCTCCCATAGTTATTATTTCCAACTGAATTGAAAGGTTTCCTATGGAGCTAGGCAATTCTCCACCAAATCGATTTCCTGATAGCCCCAAGACCACTAAGGTTGTGCAATTAGCCAAAGAAGAGAGAAATTTCAAGCCACCAAATTCCCCAATTCCCAAATTATTATCGTCAAAATTAAGCCTATACAAACTTTGCAATCTTCCTAAATTCCTGGGAATAGAACCCGTGAGACCATTTTGAGCAAAATCAAGGACCTGAAGTCCTGAAGCATTTGACAATGAAACAGGAATAGACCCAGTAAAACTGTTAACTCCGCCAGCAAAAACTTGCAGATTAGGAAGAGTGCGGCCCACAGATGCTGGCAATTGGCCATGGAGCTGGTTTTGCGTAAAAGTAAAGTAATATAAAGAAGATATGTTATAAATTGAAGAAGGAATAGTACCAGAAAGATTATTCCCATAAAATAGAAGCATCCCCAATCGCGAAAGCCTACCTAGCTCTGTAGGTATATTTCCATAAATACTGTTGAGGGCAAGTGAAAGAACAGACAGAGAAGAAAAGTTTCCAATCCAATTTGGTATTTTTCCTGTAAGATTGTTCTTTCCAAGTCCAAGAAAAACCAATTTGGACAGTGAGTTAAGCTGTTGTGGAATTTCTCCTCTAAAGTTGTTGTAAGATGCTGCAAACACTGTAAGTTCCTTACAGTGAGAGAGATTGGTCGGAATATTTCCGGTAAAGGAATTGAAGGACAAGTTCAGATTCTGCAATCGCCATAAACGACCCAGTTCTTCAGGAAGTCGGCCAAAGAAGGAATTATTGAACAAGTTAATTGTATTAAGAAAAGTAAGGTTGGCTATAGAAGGTGAAATGGAGCCAGCCAATCTTTGAGATTCAAGGTTCAAATTTACGACTCTGCCATTAGAAGCATTGCAGGAAACACCATTCCAGTTGCAGAAGCGGATTGAATTATTCCAAGAACTCATGAAACGAAAAGGATCTTCGGTTATCAGATTCTTGAAGTCGAGTAAAGCTAATCGGTCAGTCTCATTTCCAAGACTTGGAGTAGCTGAACTTGCTGATTTGAAGGGGGAGATTATGCATAGAACAACAATTCCGTAAAGGACATTTGAGAAAATCCCCATTTTTTTTTTCTATGAAGGAAAAACTAGAAGATCTATCAAATGTTATTTATCATAGTTGGTGTTGATAGGTGGAACTGGCAGTACGTGAAGCAGTAGTCAGCCAGAGCACACCGAATTGCTACTCAACTTGAATTGTCTGCATTTCGCTTATTTTTCATTATTTATTATTTATTTATTTATTTTGAGTTCAAGATGTGAAATTTTAATGTTTTCATTTTCTAATTAACCAGAATTGGACCGGTGAAAGCTACATTAATTAGGATATTTCCTAGTGGATCAACCAACTCATTAACTACAGACGGACTATTTCATAAATGTCCTGTTTTCTTGGGACCGCAGTTGGATATTTCTTTGTGACCACTTCAGTGCTGTGCTGTGCTGCTTACCGTAAACCAGACCACCCATTCAATAGGCATTAACGCAAACATTGAATAGGGCACCAAAGATCATGCACTAATTGTATCAAGCGATAAAATAATGAGTAAAGTATCATTCCCACCAAAGATCAATTATGTGCAATGTGAACAATGGAAATTTACGTTAGAGTTATTTAAGTAACTAATTAAAACGTTAAATTACATCAATACTTGAAACAAAATAACTAGAAAATGAGTTAATTTCAATTAAGATTAGTACCTGACATTTGAAGTGTTAAGAAATTGTTTATCAGCTTTTTTGCGAATCCATGCCAGCTCATTGGTTTTGGTTATCAGGGTCCTATTAGGACATGGGAAAGAAGAAATGTCAGAGAAATAATTGAGAGAGCTTTTTTCAGATTAGAATAATGATGCCGATATATCTGTTCTGTTTCAATGCAGTCCTTTGCCGAAAAATCTAATCTTTGAAATGTCAATGTTTTTGGTCAGACTTTTGAGAGTTATTGAGAGATTTTTGGCTAATCGACGGTCCACTTTTCTTTCTAATATTGAAAGGAGCTGAGATTGGAGCATGAGACTGTTCTCAATCGATCAATAGTAAGTCTTCTGGAACCAAAAATCTAATGAAAAATTCTGTCATGTCCCTTTTTTTTCAAATTTATTTGAAAAAAAAAAATTCAAGTGGAGAATCTGTTAACATAGACTTCAAAAAGCTCATTTGCATTTCATGATAATTAGTAACTGCTAATGATAAAGTATAATGCGTTCCCCCTCATTACTTGCTCAGTGAGGGATGTGCCTAATTACTGCGCAAGTCTCAGCATCTCCAGTTTTTCAGAGAGGGATGTGCATCTCGTTTCATGTGTTCAAGGTCTGTAAATTCCCTTTTTAATGGTTTCATCATATGGAGCAATTGATTTTCATTTGTGCAAAAAGTTTAAACCTTTCTTGGAGATTCATTAGTGAAAATTCATGGGCATTTGATTCGATGTAGGAGAAGTTTCTCATGTGATAGTTTCATAAAACCTTTTTCTCGTATAGCTTCTGAAGTTTGCAATTCAGAACCTGAGAAGACCTTTTTCTTTCCCTGTGAGAGATATGTCGTGTTGTTTACTAGTTGGAATTGTTTTAAGTACTTCAAATTTTTATCCATGCACATCTGATCACAGCAGATGTGAAGAATGCCTTATCCAAAATACATGTTACAAAAAATGTTTTCCACCCAGCTCAAGCAGTTGAGGATGTTAGAATATTGGCATTTTAGTTCCAGCTGTCTATTGTTTTCAGCTTACTGCTAAATTAGTTTATTTTTACTATTTTCCAAAACAAATGACTTAGTCAAATTTGGTTGTTGTTAGTGAAGTATTATTTCTGTTTTTAGTTTCTCCCATTTTGTAAGTGACAACTATTTAGGAAGTTTGTTATTTTTTTTTTTGTATAAGTTCTGCCGTTCATTTGATTAAATATAGAGTTGGAATTTTAACTTATTTTTTTTTATCTTCATTTCACTTCTTTGCCACTACTTTTCCAATCCTTTAGAACATAGAGTCTGCCATAGAATTCTGAATTAGTGACTTGGCCTTGGATTTCTTAGCTATTTCTTCACTATTGGATTTGATTTGAGCCATTGTAGGATTTGCTGAAAGTGGAGGTACTGGTTTGTCTTCAGTCACTGTTTTCCAAAGGTCATAAGCTTCCAAAAAAGCTTGCATTTTCACTGACCAAATATGATAATTTTGACCTGAAGGTTATAGGTGGGTTTAAGGATAGGCTGAGGGATGCCATTTGTGGATTAAAAATTATGTTTTTGGTCCTATAAGATCAATTAAGGCTCTGATACCACAACAAAATGGAGTGTCTGAAAGGAAGAACAAAACTATAATGGAGATGGCCAGGTGTCTTTTGATTGAAAAAAAGATGCCAAATCAATTCTGGACAAAAGCTGTCAATACCTCTGTCTATTTGTTGAACAGGCTACCCACAAAGGTTTTGCAAAACAAGACTCCCTATGAAGCTTGGTACAGTAACAAACCATCAATGGACCATCTAAAAATCTTTGGGTGTATCTATTATTATCAAGTGCTAGAACCAAAAAGAAATAAGCTAGACAGTAAAGCTCGAAAGGACATTTTCATGGGCTATTGCTCATCATCAAACGGCTACAGGATTTTTTGTTTAAAAATAGAAAAATTATTTTAAGTAGAGAAGTAAAATAAAATAAAAATGCTCATTCTGATTTTTTTCAAAAAGAACAAGCACAACTTGTGTTAGATGAACTGATGGATGATATACCAATGAGGGGCACATGAACCTTGAATGATGTTTATCAAATGTGCAGCTTGGTTATTACTGAACCAGCAAGCTATGTTGAAGCACAAGACTCTCAATCATGGAGGAGAGCTATGCGAGCTGAAATAGACATGATCAACAAGAATGGAACCTGACAACTTGTTGATAGGCCTATGAATTATAAAGTGATTGGTGTAAAATGGGTCTTCAAGACAAAACTCAATCCAGATGGATCGGTCTGCAAATACAAAGCCAAATTGGTGGTGAAAGGCTATGCACAACAATATGGTGTGGACTATCAGGAAACATTTGCTCCAGTAGCAAGGTATGACACAATCAAGCTTCTTCTTGCTTTTGCAGCTCATAATTCATGGGAGATTCATCAGCTTGATGTCAAATCAGCGTTTTTGAATGGTTTGCTTACTGAAGAGATCTATGTAGAACAACCTAATGGTTTCTCAATTCCTGGTTAAGAAGATCGAGTCTATCTCTTAAAGAAGGCCTTAGATGGCCTAAAACAAACCCCAAGGGCTTGGTATGAAAGGATGCATAATCACCTCATCCAACTTGGTTTCAATAGAAGTCAGAGTGAAGCTATTCTGTATGTGAGAATCACAGGTGGTGAGTTATTAGTTGTTTCAATTTATGTTGATGACATGCTTGTGACAAGAAGCAAAATTGAACTAATCTAAAAGTTCAAGGATGAAATGGAGAAAATCTTTGAAATGACCGATCTTGGAGTCATGAATTACTTTCTTGGCATGGAAGTGATGCAGTCTAGTGATGGCATTTTTATATGCCAGCAAAAATACATTTCTGACATATTGAACAGGTTCAAAATGCAAGACTACAAACCTATGAGCACCCCTAATGTCTACTGGTTTAAAGCTTGGTAAAGATAAGGATTCCAAAAAAGTGGATGACAACATGTATAGAAGCTTAATTGGCAGCCTTTTATAACTTACTACAAGCAAACCTGACATTTTATTTGTTGTAAGTTTACTTTCTAGATTCATGCATTCACCTAGAGAGACACACCTCACAGCTGCAAAAAGAGTGTTAAGGTATATTAAAGGCACAAGCACACTTGGAATTTTCTTTTCAAAATCAGCAACAAAGACTATGAAGTTGGTTGGTTATTCTGATAGTGAGTGGGTGATTGCATTGATGATTCTAAAAGTACTTCAGTATATATTTTCTCTTTGGGGACAAGTTTTTTTCAGTTGGAGCTCAAAAAAACAAGAAACTATAGCTCAATCAACTGCAGAAGCAGAGTATATTGTTGCTGCCTCTGCTGTAAATCAGGCTCTTTGGCTGAGAAAGATGCTAAAAGATTTAGGGTGCGAACAAAAGGAAGCTACCAGGATTATGTGTGACAACATTTCAGCAATTTTCATCTCAAAAAAATTCAATTTTCCATGGTCAAACTAAGCACATCAAGATCAAGTTTCATTTTATTAGAGAAGTTCAACAATCTAATGAGGTATTGCTTGTTCATTGCTCATCTGAGGACTAGCTTGCTGACATTTTTACAAAATCACTGTCAAAGGAAAAGTTTGAAGATCTAAAACAAAGAATTGGTGTTTGTCACCAAAATGCCTAGGAGGAGTGTTAAAATATTGGCATTTTAGTTCCAGCTATCTATTATTTTCAGTTTACTGCTAAATTAGTTTATTTTTATTGTTTTCCAAAATAAATGACTTGATCAAATTTAGTTGCTTGATTTCAGCAAGTTACTGTTGTTAGTGGAGTATTATTTCTGTTTTCAGTTTCTCCCCCTTTGTAAGTGGCAGCTATTTAGGAAGTTTGTTATTTTTTTGTATAAATTCTATCTTTCCTTTGATTAAATATAGAGCTGGAATTTTAACTCATTTTTTTTTATCTTCATTTCACTTCTTTGCCACTACTTGTTCCATCAAAGGAATGTAGTCCTTTGCTGAAAAAAAGCCGCTGAAGTGGTCAAAGCGATGGTCCCCACCGTCAAATAACAGCACAAAATTGTATCGGTTTTCGATACTTTTATTTTCTAATTAAGTTTACTGTAGTCCCGTATTTCTAATTTTTTTTAAAATTAATCCCATTTTCAAAAAAACATCGATCAAACTCGTAATTAGTTCTCTCAACCTACTTTTTGTAATACTTGTTATTAGTTCGATATTTATGGCAATAGTAGCTGAAAGTTATCCGATCATGCTAGGTATATTATCAGATGCCAAACTTTCTTGTGCTAGCTGAAAATGGTACCATCAAACTCCAGTAGGGGAAAAAGATTCTGCACGAGTAGACGAACACATAAAAAGAAAGAACTTAATGTAGTTTGACTTGATATCTAGTCTTTATGAATAATTTATGAATTTGAGTGAGCGTATGTAACTGCATATATGTTTGGCCATAGTATTCTATAATATGATAAATGCATGGGGTGTTTGTGTTTATCAATTGTGCTAGGCCCATATGTCCTAGAAAATTCAACTTCAACAATTTTCCGTGCTAAAATTATAAAATATATATATTTTTTTTATTTTAGCCTCCATAGGCTACTAAATTATAACAAGGGTACATATAGGAATGATTTCCTGCCCTATATATAGGGCAAAAAATTTTCGAAAATTTCTCCTGTAAGGATTGAGATGGAAAAAATATATTTTTCGATTTAGAGTTCAGGACAAGGGAGGAGATTGTTGCCTCCGTCCTGAAATTTAGTAATTATATTTATATAATTTACTTTTAAATTATATTTAATTTGTATTAATTGTTATAATTTATATTAATTTGATTTGTGGTTAAATTTAAATTTTTTAATTATTAAATATTATATTTCAATTATAATTAATTTGTTAAATATCATATTTTAGTTAAAATTAAATTTAAAAAATTTAATTACTACATATTTTTTAATATATAGTAATTAAACATAATTATAGTAATTCAAAAATACATTATAATTACAATAAATATATAGTATTTTTTAATATTAAAAATACATAGTATTTTTTATTATATTTGTAATGCCCCGAGTCATAAGGACTGAGTAGCATGGTTGGATCAATCCAATTTCAAAGATGATCTGGTAAAGTAATATGGTTATTAGAAAAATAAATAAATTAAATTAGTTAATAATAGTCATTATAATAATAAAAACAAAATCTAGGAAGGTCTCTAGAATTCCCTAGGCAAGACCTCATGGCAACGAAAAAAAAAAAGATAAAAGAAAGAAAAAAAGAAGGAAGGGAGAGGAGAGAAGGCAGGGGACGGGAGAAGAGAAAGAGGTGCTACCACCCCCTTATCGCTGATCAATGGCGTAGGCCGCCAGCGCCGCCTTCCCCGCCGCTGCTGACCCACTTGCCGCCCTGCTTCTCCGCCTATGGTGCCGTTTTTGGTCTCCTCCTTGTCACAACCGAAGGTTTCTCCTCCTTCCAGAAGAACCACAACGACACTACTTGCATCGGTGAGTCCCTAACGGCAAGGCATTCCCTTGGGCACCCTCCATCCACCACCAAACGCCGACAATGTCTAAATCTAAAAAGAAGGAAACTAGGTGGTGTTTGAGCGGATTTCAACCCTATGGCGGAGCGTTGGAGCACGTGACTGCCATCGTTGGACTCCCTCAATGTCGGGCGCCTACAGGTGATTTCGGTCTCACGCCGGCCAAGCTCCAACCAGCACAGTGACCGGTGAAAAGAGGACAAAATGCAAAAAAATTGACTCTAACCAGTATGTGACCACCGAAATTTACCTCTGACCAACTTATTTAAATAAATCTCGAATTTGTTATTGGAAGTTTTTATTTGCTGAATTAAAACAATTGGTTCCTGCATTTTTAATCTATATAGTATACTTGTAGCTACATAATGATAGTTGAATTGTTCCTTGACTATGGATATGTGAGGATGTATAGCTTAATTAGCTTGCAAAACTTCTATTGTTTTGAACTGTATAAATGTTGTAGAAGTAAGAGTTCAAAAAGTGATTAAATACTGTTAGTGACCTAAATTGATTTAATAGTTTCTTTTATGATTTAGATTATTTCTAACAAGTGTTATTATGTTGTTAATTCGTTTATTGAATTAATGGATTAAATTATACTTTTAACTCGCGATATTGTATAGTAATTTGGAGGTAATTGAGATTATACTTATAAACTTAAGTAATAATTGAATTGTAGTAAATTATAATTAAGTTGAATTTAGAGGTAATTGAGATTATACTTATAAACTTAAGTAATAATTGAATTGTAGTAAATTATAATTAAGTTGAATTTTAGGCAAATAAATTCTGTTTTCACTAGATTCGAGGCATTATGTCATAGATAGGGGTTCTTATATGTCCTTACCTAGCTTAATTAACCAATGATCACAAATAAATTGCACTTGACAATTAGAGGGCTAACTGAGACATATAATTTTCATATATATATATATATATATATAGACAAGTTTGGGCTTAAAAAGCCCCTTGTATGATATAAATGAAAAAAAATGGAAAATTTGAATAAATGCTTTTAAAACAAATGGTTAAGCATATGACTCAAAGATAAAGAAAGTAAAATTAGTTTAAGTTCAAAGTGTTAATAAATTACAAGATATAACTAATTGAATTTCATTTTGGTAAAGTAGTTCTTACTATTTATTGGGTTTAGTTGTGAAGTCTAAAGAGATGTCATTGCCCTCAGTATGAAAATGTATTCGGTTTTTGCTCTGTAATATTCTATCATGGTGAACTATTTTTGGAGAAATGGTGTTGATAATAAAAGAGTGTATTGCTATAAACATTTAAGCAAGTAAATACGTATAAAGCTAATGAATGGTTTACATAATTAATGCCATGAACAATGCTTGAGTAAACTAACATAATTGATCTGTGTTGGGCAAAATAAGTAGTTAATTTGAATACAAAATCATGATTATATATTTAAGTAGTTAGATTCGGGAAATTTAAGCCTTGCTTACTCAATAGATTGGTTTATTTTTGTAATGAGATGGATTATGCATAGATCAAAAATATATTTTAACTTTATTACTATGATACGAATAGTACATTATGTAAGATGGGGCAAAGGCAGTGATGTTACGTCATGATAATAAAGATGACAAAATCGACAAGTACTTTAGATATATATTGCAAACGTGTGTGTGTATATATATATATATATGATACTATTTGTTTTGCATAATAACTTTATATTTGCCCTAGTAGTCTAGATAGGAATTGAAACCATAGGATAAGGTTGGCATGCAAATTAAGAAAATGTACCGGTAATGTATCTTAAATGCAATTGCCAGATTGAATGACTTTGAGAGCTCTTGTGGTTAATGTAATTAAATTGAGTCGTGGACTAGATAGCTTCGAGAACTCGGTTCACAAGTGTATATAAATAAATATGTATTAAATGGTGGGTTGTATAATTCTAAGAACTTGGTCCACATATATATATAGTGATAGAGTCATAAATGTCAAAATAAGCAAATAACATTGAATGGACCATATGGTTCCGAGAACTCGGTCCTGTGTTTAAATCCCGTTTATCCAGCTCAATGCAATTTTGCTTGATGTACTAGGGGCAAATTTTAGAATTAAATAAGAAAATAAAAGTTGACGCAAGTATTTTAACAAATATCAGTAAATAGTTTAGAGAATTCGTACTATGATTAATTTGAATTATAATTAATCGTGACTAATTATGATTGGAATTGATTGGTATTTTGTATATATATTCGTATTGTGATTAAATGTGTATTACACAATCTGTAATAATTTGGTGTAATTAGGGATGTGTGTGTGTGTGTGTGTGTATATGTATGAGTGTGCGAGATGCGATATTCATACCCAACCCAGATCACTTATTTAAAATATTATGTTAAACTTCGAAATTGAAGAATTACGCAGTTCTGATTCTCTAAACGGAATATGTAGGAAGCTTGAGAATTGATATCTCAAGTCCGAACCAAATTGTATTCATGTGATTGTGCACATTTTCATATATACACTGAATCCTGGTGAAACAAATCTCATATACATATATATAATTGTGTATAAGAGTAAATGTTTATGATTACGGCAAATTAAGATTTATTTTGAAGCTGGTTATGTAAATTGTGATTGATTAATTGAGATTGTGGAAGTAAACATATGATTTTAGAAGTGTTTTGGCAAAAAAATTTATAGGAGGTCATCAATAATTAGGGGAGATTCTGTCAAAATTTCTGAAAAATAAATAATAACTGTTAAAACAACTAACTTTTAAGTAGTAAATTTTTATGATTTGGCCCTTAAAAGAAGCTAAATCCGAATGTGACATCCGGTATCCGGATCTTATATCTGATCGGATATAGGATGTTACAATATTAAAATTATAAAAAATTATAATAAATATTAGTAATTGGTTATATTGTCTTTTCATTGCATAATATAGAAAAAATGATAAAAATATATAAATATATTTTGAATAAAAATAAAAATAAAACAGAAAAATACATTAAGTATTTTTTAAATTCTGAAAATTATATTAGTTTTTTTAATATGAGATTAAGAGCAAGGCCAAGAAAATCAGTGGCCGAAAATTATAATTAAGTAGTGATTAAATTGGAAAAAAATGATTTTAAGAGAAGCAAAGCTTACCTAGAGTAATTAAATTGGAAAAAAATGAGTTTGTGTGAAGCAAAGCTATTGTGGGTTGAAATTCAGATCATTGTTTGGTGGGCCATAGTTAAATTATACTTACTTTTGACAGAGTATAAATAATAATAAATTTTGTATAGAAAACGGCAAAGATGATTGCCGTTTTCTATCACGCGCGTCCCATCTCAACATTTTAAATATTTTAATTTTTTGAAAAAAAACGGAACCGTTTTTTCAAATAGAAAATAGCAAGTGTGAGTGTCATTTTTTATCCCAATGTCAGTCTTTCCCTCCATGTGCTATACGATATTATTTTTGAACAGTAAAAAGGGCAACTTAATGTACCGTTTTTATCAAAATTTTGGCAATCTCAATTCCGTTTTTTTAACACACTAGATTCATAAATATTTTTATTGTTACACTATATTTCTAAATTTTTTTTAAAATTACACCAATTATAAAAAAAATCCCATAAAACAATGAGCGTATGATGCAAAATCACCAATTTCATCCGGTTAGTTCAGATTTGTTTAATGAGACACTAAATGTGGTGGTTTTTCAAGATCATAGGCAGAATTTTAAACTAAACAAAAAAAGTTGCTACGGTGCTAAATGTTAGAGACAACGATTTTAAAAATGTAACTTTTTTTTGTTTAGTTTAAAAATGAATACGGTGCTAAATGTTTAGTTTAAAATTCTGTCTTTTGTTCTAAACAAAAAAAGTTACAAAGTACTAAAATTTCCGTCGCAAAATGACATACTGATGTAATTAGCGATGGTTCTTTTATGTCAAAATTTTTTAGCCATCGCTCTAGGCTGGGTCGCTAAAAGTTGCTACGGTGCTAAATGTTAGAGACAACGATGGACACTTTGATTGCCGAATTTGTAATATTTTTTTGCAAATTCGTTATGGAGTCCATCGCTATAACAAATGCTTTACTTTATAAATAAACATATCCATTACATCTCCAATAAAGAACAACTTAAACAACAAGAACGGCTACAAGAAAAATGACTATTTTGAGAAGCTTCTTTGAATAGTTTGAAAGATTAGAATCAATTTAAGCAGAAATAACGTGGACATACACAAATAACCAATTGATAATTAATAATTAGATTTTCAATTTTGTCAAGTAATATTTAAGTTAATTAGACATTATATATATATATATATATATATATATATATATATATATATATATATATATATATATATATATATATATATATATATATATATATATATATATATATATATATGTTAAAAGAAAATTTTGAAGGTTCTTTGGTTACTGGTTAAGGAAGAGATTGTTATGACTTGCTATTTTTGTTTTGGAATCATATACAGCAAATCATCTTTAACGAACATTGAATATATCATCAAATAATTGTTCCAAGGGGCAGGTGGATGCATATCAGCCTTTGATCTCTTTGACTTTTATTTCATTATCATTAAAATGTCAAAAAAAAATTTCATTTGATGCGCAATAATCGATCTTTTATCCTTCTAAATTCAATGAAAAAAAAAATCTTTTCATCTAAATTATTATTATTTTTTTCTTGAATCAATTTTGTAACTTCTCTCCTTATTCAGTAACTAATTTCTGGTTTCTGGTTTTTAAGAATAGTAGTAGCAGTAGTTGGCTTTGCTCCTAATAGACCTGCATCCCTGATCAAATCCAAAGTGTATTTACTCTGGTGGTCGGATCTTGAAATTTCCAAGCCTAGAAAATATTTGCCTAGCTCCATGTCCTTTATAGTGAAATTTTGTATAAGAACTTTAACAGAACTAATCTCTGCCTCCAGAAAAAACTTATGACAAGTATATCATCAACATATATCAATAATGCTGTGAAGGATTTCGTTGTAGCTTTAATAAATAAATAATTTTCATGATAGGACTAAGTAAAACCCCATTTGTTAAGCTTCTCTGGCATTCTATATTTCAATGTCTTGAGGCTTGTTTAAGTCCATATAAAGACCTTATTAGCTTGCATACTTATCCAGGTTTCACCTTAGAATATCCTTCTAAAGGCACCATATACATATCCTCCTTTAGATCACCACATATTCCTTTAGATAACCATGCAAAAAAGCATTGTTGGTATCTAGTTGGTGCAAAGCTCAACCTGTAGAAGCAACCACAGCTAGGAAAACTCTAATAGTGACAATCTTGGCCACTGGAGAGAAACTGCTAGTGAAATCTACTCCTTCAACTTAATTGAAACCCTTTGCTACCAACCGTGCTTTGTACTTATTAACAGTTCAATCTGGTTTCAATTTGACTTTATAGACCCATCTGTTACCTATTACCTTTTTTTTTTTTTTCATAAGGCAAATTGGTTATTTCCCAAGTTGTACTTGCTTACAAAGCTTGGAGCTCTAAATTTATTATGTCAATCCATTCTGGGTAACTCTTAGCTTGAGAGTAAGTAGAAGGTTCTGATATTATGGATATATTATCCATATATTTTAGGTAAGAATAGGAGAAGCAAGAAGATGTGATAAAGGGAAAAGCTGCTGGAGTATATGTTGGGAGATGCCGAAACTGCAAGAACTATATAGTCTTGCATCCATGTTGGTTGTTATCTCTATCTTGTGCTATGTCTAACTATTGGTATATCAGATATAATAGCAGTAAGATCTTCAGACGCAAGAAGGTTGTAATTATCATCAGTAGAATTTCTTGAACTAACACTGGCAGCTGGCATGGATGTGGCGGTATTAGTAGAAAATTCAGCTGTTGGTCAGACAATATCTCAGTTCCATGTTGTGAGTCTTCATCAAGAAAAAATTGAGGCATAAGATCAAGAATAATATGAGATATATCATTTTGCTAAGAAACTATTGAATGGTAAAAGACATGGAAAGGTTCTACGGACTGTCTTGACTTGTAAGGAAAAATGAATTCATGAAAGACAACCTCCCTTGAAAAATGAACTTGCTGAGTCTGAATGTTGTATAATTGTTATACCTTATGTCCTGCAGAGTAGCCAATAAAAATACATGCATATGCCCTTTCTGTGAACTTTGTTTTATCAGTTTTGAGTCAAGAATTCACTACCATTATCAGTTTTTATGGATTTTACACTTTTACGATGTTGATTCTTAATAAGGATAAAAAAAAAATTCTCAAGGAGTTTATAACTTTGAGACTTGTGCTGCATTAGAAAAGTCCAAATTGTCTAAAAGTGGTCATCAATAATGGTCAACATGTATTTTGCCCCAGACAAAGATGGAACATTATATGCCCCCCAAATATCAACTGTAAAAGTTCAAAAGGACTCGATGATCGTGTATTGCTAATAAGAAAACGTAATTTAACCTGCTTTGTAAGAGGGCAAATACCAGAAACAATTCTTGCACTATGTTTATATATATGAGCTAAATGACTAGTTACATTGTAAGATGGATGTCCTAGTCTCATATGTTTATATATATGATGGTTAACTTCTGATGTAGTATTACATCTCCACTATGTTCAACAAATTTAATCCATCCATCAGGTAAATGAATAATTCTTGACTGTTTAGGTCTATAATTTTTTTAAAATAGCTTTATGTTTCCACTCTTATGGCTTAAAGCTCTAGAATCAATAATCCAGCAGGTTAAGTTATCATTCATAAACCCTTGCTTTTTGTATTACCTGAAAATTATTAAAGTGCATAGAATGGACTGTATTAGCAAAGCTCTCGTCCGTGACATATTCCTTTTTCATCAACTTAAGTATCTCCCTTTGGATTGTTTCAGTTAGGTTTCCTGTAACACCAAATTTTGTATCAAGTTCTAGAGGTGTGTCCACCATGTTAGCATCAAAACCTTATTTATAATATATCCGTTTGGTTTTTATTTCTTTGAACCAGTTTGGATAACAATTCTTCTTAAAATAAGTCTCTTCAGGATGACCTATTTTGTTGCAATAAGTACAGAATCAATCATTTTTCCTGCCATTATCTTTTTTTCCAAAGTTGTTCTTGACTCCATTACTCTTCCAATTTGCTCCTTTAGCTACCAATGCACTCCCTTCCATACATCATAGTATTTTGTTCTACATGGGTTAGTCTCTATTTCTCAACCTTTACAATCAAGGAATACATCTTGTTAAACTAAGGCATTGGTTCCATCATAAGGATTTGAGTCACTAAAGGATTACTTTACCCCATAAGGAATTGCATAACCCTATTTGAGGTTTTAATCACATCTACACCTTTTGCTACTCCATAATTACATCCACTACATGTTCATTTAGGTATTAGCTTTAAACAATTCATCTCATCCCATAGCTTCTTAAGCCTATTTGAATAGTCAGCAACAAAACCTTGTTCAATGAAGGCAATCTATTTCTTAAGATGAAAATTTTGTGGTCTATCACTTTCTCGAAATTTCTCTTCCAACTCTTAATGTATACTCCTACGAGATAAGAATTAGTAAGTTCCTTAGATATCGAACTAAGCATCCAAGAAAGGAACATGGAATCCACATAACTCCACTGGTTGTACTCATTTATCTAAAGTTACATCTTCTGGTTCTTTGCAGGAACCACCAATAAAATCCAACTTATTCTTAGCTTTGAAAGCTATTTTCATAGATCTACTCCATGTTAAGTAGTTATTTAGAGTCAAAGGATTAGAAACTAGTTGTATAATAGGAACATCTAAAGAAAAAAGCATTAAAGGATCTCTTTTATAATGAGATTCATTTGCTCTTCCATGCTCGTCTCCTTGAATACCATATGCCACAATGTTTCCACAACGACCTTCAACCATTTTAGGATTCTGAAATTTGTCATTTTAGAGGAAAAGTAAAAACAAATATCTAATAAAAAAATTAGAGAAAAAGATGAGCAGTGTGAAAAACTTTCATTCACACAGACAAAAGATCTATAAACCGTGTTAATTATATACAAATGAATGAAAGAGAAAATAAAACTAGCTAACCGAAAACCAGGAGAACGAAGGCCCTTAAAGCCTGATGAGTAGGCTCGTTAGCTCATAAATTTAACCTTGCTAAACTTTCATACTTCTTCATATCTTTTCCCTTTCAATACGTCTATAATCAATATTTAATAAGACAATTTGGCATTTAACAATATCTTGATCATCATCTAATCTTAAAAATAAACTAAGAAAATGTAAATTGTCAAAAAAAGGAGGTTCAAGGGTTTTTTGCCTTCAATAAAAAATAGAGCAATGTTGGCCAATTTTTTTCTTAGTGGAAATTGTTGTTGAAGTCATCGCTAAAATAAAGCAATATCATTTTTGAAATAAAATGTCTGTGTCACAAATGGAAGTAATAGCCACCAATCAAAGAAAACCTTATGTGATAAGATAATTATTTTCATTTCTACATATACTTTATGAAATGGAACAATTTTGTCCATGTACTTTTTATAATAGAGCAATTTCTATCTCCATTACCAAAAAAAAAAAAAAACAAAGAAAGACATTTTTGAACTATTTCATGATTTTAAAAGTAATTTTCAGTTATAAAATTGCTCCCGTTTAAAAAATTTAAAGGCAAAAACACATTTAACCAAAAATAAAATGAAAAGGAAATTTGACATGTTAAATAAAACCCCAAATTCCAAATACCCCATAAATCTATCATATCAAATTATCGAAAATAAAATTAAAATCGAAAGTATACCTAAATCTATAGCCATCAATGATTCAGAGATTTTATGGTTTGTAGTTGGCGCGGAGATTTAAATTTTCTCTTAAGCGATGAGATACTAGGGAGGAAAGGATGAAATAGGGTTAGTGTTTTTTCGTGCAACTAAGACTATAACCTATTAATATAGTGACTTATATCCTAATTAGCCCATCATATTTAGATTGAGCCCTTTAGATTTCTATACATTTATAAAATAACTCTCATATTTTTAATAAAACGATTATTAAGTCCAATTTGACTTTAAATTAACCAAATCAATTTTATTTAAACTACAATTGTGATAACTTTTAATATACAATGTTCACATATTTAATTTGTATAGGTTTATAAATTCCAACAATCCCCCACTTGGACCTTATGCATATAAATATATGATAACCGGAGTAATTGTATATTGCTTTAATACCTTATGAGCTTAAAAATGGTATCATAACTGAGATTGTCTCTAACAATGCTGTCCATCAATTATATCAACGTAGAATTAAAGAGATTTTTGTTACATTTATCATAATTTGACCCAACAATGGTTATATATATCAATACAATCAACAATATGGATCAAATATGGGTGTGTAGCATGGAAATGTCAGGCAATGCGATCTTTAACATGCTTATTTTCAACTGATCTAATCTTATTACTTATTAGGATCAAACAAAATAGAGAGTGAAAAATGTATAAAATTTTAAGCTTAATTATAAACTTTATGTATCCACAAAATATCCATATGACATGTCAACCAAAAATAAATTTAAGCATCTGTAAATAAAAACTCCCACTAAACTGATACATCATTTAATAATGTAACATCCATGTGAGCAGCGTGCTTATGAAAAACCTTGGATGTTAAACTCTTAGTATCCAAAATCGTGAAGTTTGTGCCAATATGCTTTATAGATATTTAACTGCTCTAAACTATTTTTTTAACAATGAGAAACTTAATGTCTACATGTTTAAACTTTGAAAAGCTCTTATTGTCATTGGAATGCAACACTGCTAATATATTGTCATAAAATAACTTTAATAGTCTTTTAATACTATCCATAATTTGTAGTCCCGTGACAAAATTTTTTATACATATCCCTTGATTTGATGCCTTATGACATGTTACAATTTCAGCTTCCATAGTGGAAGAAGCCGTGAGTGATTGTTTTACACTTTCCCATGAAATGGCTCCTCCAGCTAGTAAGTAAATGTAAATCAAAATGGATCTATGACTGTCTTGGCATCCAACAAAATCAAGGTCTGAATATCCAATGATCTCTAATTGATCCAATCTCTTGTACATGAGTATAAAATCTTTTGTTTTCTATATATATTGCATAACCCCTTTAGTTGCTTTCCTATAATCCAAACCCGATTCACTTAAATATCTGCCTAACATCCTAATAATATATGTAATATTTGGATGTGTATAAACTTGAGCGTATATTAGACTTCCTATAGCCAAAGCATAAGGAATGTTTTTCATTTCCTTAGACTCGAGTTTATTTTTTGGGCATTGATTGTGATGAAACTTGTCTCCTTTAGTTGCTAGCGTATCTCTCGGTTTACAATTTTGCATGCCAAATCTTTTGAGAATCTTTTTGATATAACTCTTTTCTAACAATCCAAGAATACTCTAAAATTGACCTTGGTATATCCTGATACATAATACAAAAGAGGTGTCACCAAGATCTTTTATCCCAAATTTCTTTGATAAAAATCTCTTAGTTTCATACAATATGCCCATATCATTACTGGCAAGCAATATGTCATTAACATATAAGACCAGGAAAATATACTTACTCTCACTAAACTAGTGGTTTAATTATTCATCAACTGTATTTATCTAAAAACCGAAAGAAATGACAATTTGATGAAATTTATGATACAGCCGATGAGAAGCTTGTTTGAGTCGATAGATAGATTTCTTTCATTTACAAACCATTTGCTTTGAATCTTCTAATATAAAATTTTCTGGTTATTCCATATAAATAGTTTCATCAATATTGCCATCGAAAAATATTGTCTTAATATCCATTTGATGTAACTTAAGGTCAAAATGTGCCACAAGTACCATTATTATTCTAAAAGAGTCTTTTGATGAAACTGTAGAGAAAATCTCTTAATAATCAATGCCTTCCTTTTAAGTGAAAGCCTTGGCAACAAGGCAAGCCTTATATCTCTTCATATTACCTTTTGAATTCCTTTTGGTTTTAAATATCCATAAGAGGAGCAGGAGGCTCAACTCAAAGTGCATAGTTTAGATTCATACAATCTAGAACGATAGTAACTTTCTCCTTCCAATTCTTAAAATTTATGCCATTCAGCATAGTAAATGAGTTAATATTTGCAGATATTGAACAGTTGAAGTATTTTCTAAATCCAGAGAATAGCACAAAATATTGAACTCACAATCAATACTTCAAATTTCACAAAATAATAAATTCAAAAATAATGGCAAATCTCATCACAAGATACCTAGTACAACATTAAAATTTAGTCTTTGGAAAAAAAAAATCCGTTTGTAAGTAGTAATCTTGTTGTAGTAATTAAACATTGATAATAATTCCTGTCATATATTAAGCATTTCGTTTGACCAATTTAATAATCACGTGGAAAACCAAATAATTATCATATATTTATTACCACAAGTGCATATGTAGTTACACTAAATACAAACTTTCCTTTGGGCCAGTCAATATTTAGATAATTTAGATAAACACAACATTTTATACATTTCAAGATAAATTAATCTCCACATATAGGTCACTTTGGTGACATATTGGTTCAATTAATCCATCTTAAAATACATATAAAAAATAACAATCTTTAAATTCAAAATTTTCAAATAAATTTCCAAAATTACCGCACTTTAATCAAAATTAACTTATATCCATGTACATATTATATAGTATATGAGTCAAATAAATAAAGAAGAAAATCAATATAAACCATTGCATATATATATATATATATATATATATATATATATATATATATATATATATATATTGTAAAGAACTGCCAAAATATTGCTCAATGTACCAAAACCATAAAACCACCGAATATTTTAAGATGCTGTGATTTAGAGATTTTATGATTTCTAGTTGGTACAGAGGTTTAGATTTTCTTCCAGGCGATGGGATACTAGAGAAAAAATGATGAAATAGGATTAGCATTATCTCTATACAACTAGGGCCATAGCCTATTCATAGATTGATTTATATTCTAATTAGTCTTTCGTAAATTAGATTAAATCTTTTAGATTTCTAAACATTTATAAAATACTTTTCATATTTTTAATAAGATGATTATTAAGTCTAATTTAACTTTAAATTAATTACATCATTTTTATTTAAAATAAAACTATAATAATTTTTAATATATAATATTCACATATTTAATTTGTATAAGTTTACAAATTCCAACGTGACATTCCCACCACAAATAAAATAATGGATGTTATTAGCAATGACATGCCATCTACCAATAATGAAGAGTAACAACTCCAATAAAGAAATCACTATTAGGAGTATTTAAAATTAGTTTCTTTGTTTAAAACAGGCGCTAATGGATGATTCAAGAAAGAAGAAGAAGAAGAAAAAAGAACATAATGTAATAAATATTATTGCCACTGGACTCGAGCACCAGCTCTTCTGCTAACATCAGTTCTCCTAAGATTACTTTGTTGCTTCCTTTTCTTGCATTTTGTTTAGCATTGTTGTCTAGTTATTAGTAATCAGTTATTTTTTAATAGGCTCTCAACTTGAATCACAACTTTGATGAGATTGTTATTTTTTTAATTTTATTTTTAATTATTTTTTTTTTGGCAAAACATCTGTGATTTTATAAATCTATGAAAGGTGATTTTATAAATCTACCATAGGTTACTGAGATCACTAAACTGTTGTAGAAGGAAAAAGTGTAAATACATTATTATTATTATTATTATTATTAATTAATTAATTAAAAAATATTTTATTTAGATTGAAATGTGATTTTATAAAAATATAATCATAAATGCATGTGTACAAAAAGCTCATTACTTAAATTATATACATTTTTCATTTTTTTATTATTTTCAATTACATTAATTAGCTCGAATTGCATGGATTTCGGTTGAATTATTAACAGGTTGGGTCATTTCATATTACGTGTCATTATTAGCTCATTATTTTTGGATTATGGGTAGGGTTGAGAAAGTTCTCATACCAAGTTTATTTTTTGACTGAAATAACATTTTTGGGTTATCATTAGATAAGTCTAATAAAAAATCACAATTATTTTTAAATAAAATTTTTGTCTTTTGATATTAAATTACAGATTAAATAATAGGCTAATACTATTTAAACTAATCGATAAAGTAGTTTTATCTTTATCTATAAGAAGAAAAGTCGGTAACTGATGATTCGGTCGGCTGAATGGACCTACAAAAAGGAGTACCCGATCGAATTCGGGATTAACACTCCAAAACTTAAATCAGTAGCTTTTAGAGAGAGAGTATTTAGAGAGAAAATCTCATATTTTCAATACTTGGAGCCATTGTATTTTAGGTTATTTATAGAGTTTTTTGGGAGGAATACTTGAGTACCTTGGAGCGTGATAACTGGCATAGGAGTAGGTGTGTGACGATGTGACAGGAAACAGGTGGAAGGTATGGGCACTTGCTTGTGCCAGTGGACTAGACAAGACAGGGCATCCCATCAGTTCGATCGGACACTGCGCCTTTATGTCTTGTCTTACAACTCATGCTTTGTCCTTTTTGTTGATGGGGTTTGGACCCTGTTAAGCATTGTTGGGCTGACTTGATTGGGCATTTGAAAATATTTTTTCCATAGTTATCACTTATCCCCCTCCAAAGGGTCCGATCGGGCGATATAAGTGTTTTGATGGGATTTTGAATTTTTGAGAGACGCAAATTGATGAGTCATGTCCTTTCATTTCAGACAGTTGTTTTGTATTTAATGTCACGAGTGATTGGAGAATGGCGCTTCGTTCTTCGTAACTACAGTAACGGATCGAGAACATGTGGCGCCCATCCAATGGGGAGGCGTTTGGAGTATTCCATAAGCTTTTTGCCTATAAATAGGCAAGTTTGAGGCGATTTTTCCTCACTCTCAGCGATCCTTAGCAAAACTCTGCCAAACTTTCTTTGTGAACTTTACTATTTGAAACCCTTGCCAAAAATTTTTTTAGGAAAGTACTTTAAATTTCGGAGAATTTCAGAGTGTCTGCGAGATCACCCACGTAAGTAAACAATCCCTGCCTTTGATTTTCTTTTTCATTCATTGTATATACTCTTTTACTTCTCCCCCTCCATCAAAAATGGCTTCGAGCAGTAGTCAACCAATAGATAGAAGTTTCGTTGAGGATTACAAGAATCGGGAGCCTCTTGCTCATCCCTCGCGATTGATAGAAGAGAAAGTGGCGTGAATTCCTTCTCAGTATAATTTTCCTGCAAAAGTGTCAGTGATGGCCTGTTTGAATTCTATGGCAGTGACAAAGGGGCATTTCGATCGTGAAAAGATCGAGTGGTTCATCTGCCATTTGTATAGTTTGGATGCAAGAATGAGGCTTCCCGTTGGTGCATTTAAAGTGGCAATTCTTAGGGTTTATAGAATTGTCCCTAATCAATTGCATCCGAACGAATGGAGAACCGTAGCCTGCTTCAAAATTCTATGTAAGATAAAAGCGGTGGCTCCAACTCTAGATCTGTTCATTAATTTCTTTTACATATTCGGTCAGAGTGATGGGTCGGAGTACATTCTCACCAACCGACAGCGTCAAAAGCTCTTCACAATTCCTTCCTCAATGAAGGACTTCAGGGAGAGGTACCTTTTAGTGGGGATGGCTGGTGGATTTAGAGTATCGCTGATCCCGTCGAAAAGAGCAACCATCTTAAGGGATCAAGCTACTGGTCAGTCAATTTATGAAAATAACATAAAAAACTGATGGTCGCGGTGGTGAGGCATGACAGACCCTACGACTCCAGCTATCTCCTTAGTATACTGTACGGGTTTTCTAGCTCTGAAGCTGGCAAAAGTGTAGAATGTGAGCACTATAGTTAGAGTGAGGGGGAGGATGCATGTTTAACAATTCATGCATTGCATGTGAAATTATTTTGAAAGAGGTACTTATCTTGTTTGATTTTGTGATGCAGTTGCAAGCGACATGGTGAAAGGAGAAGAAGCTACGAAGCAACTTGCCGAACAGGCCAAAGCCAAGAGAAAGGCCGATCGTTTGCCCAGCGAGGAAAAAAGATCCAAGAAGAGAAAGATCTTGCCTGCCTCTGAGATTCAAACTTCGAAGAGTGCAGTAAGTATTCCTGCACCTCCTATTGTTGTAGTGTCTTCAGCTCCTGCTGCTGCGATTGTTCCCACCACCCGTCCTACGCTGACTATAACCAAACCAATGGCACCTCCTTTGATCGTGGCGAAATAGCATTCCCCTCAAGCGACTGCAGCTAAGGGATGAATATGATGAGAAAGAGTCATAATCGCCCTTCATCCCCTGATCATCTTCTCAAAAGATGGGGGCACCGACTGATGAGGCAGCATATAAAAAGATCGAAAAGGCAGTAAGGAAAAAAGCTGCTAAAACTATAGCCGATGTCGATGTCCGAATCGTCTTAAGAGGCAAGAAGGTAGCTCAAAATGAGCCAAACTGATAGCCTTCAGGGAGAGCTTAGGGCGATCGGGCTCCTTCTTTGAAGAGCATCTTGAAAGAGCGATTTGGTAACGACTGGTCGGTAACCAAAAGAGGCATGTCATCCTTCGTTTGCCAGGGCCTTGCTCAAGAAAGTGACTTCAAAGTAATGGCGGAGCTAAACTTTCTCTCCCGAGAGTTCGGGTTGTTTCAACAACAAAGTCTATAGGTAATACTTGCCTTCTCCTCTTTTTTTTAATGATATTTCCACTTTTCATAGCTAATCAAAAGAGGGCTCCTCATACACGGCATGGCGGCCTATGCCTGAGCAAAGTTGGAGGATACCGTTTGGTAGAGGATGGAAGCTAAAGCCGGCAGTGATGCAACAAAAAATGATGTCGCGCTCTTAAGGTCTGAGGTAGAGGACCTGAAGAGGGAAAGAGCCCAATTAGCCTAAAACCTCAAGACTCGGTAGAGCAAGGTGGACCATTTGAAGGGAGATGTGGCGTACCTTGCTGCTGATAGTACTTTGTATAAGAAGTACGAAGAGGAGGTAGGCAGGTTGAGGGGTGAGTATTCACAGCTTACAACCGATTACCTTAAAGCCAACACTGATAGAGATAAGGCATTCGCAGATAAAGATGAGGCTATGTCAGAACGCGACCTTCTCCGGGGCCAAAAGGAATTCAATGAAGACAGCTCTAGCAGAGAAGGAGGCAGCTTGGGCCGAGAGATTGGCGAAAGAGCTGGATGCCCAAAAGAAGGAGGTCCTTGATCAGTTAGGCGAGGTCCAAGGGAGGCTGCTAACTTGGTTGATTTATGCAGCCAAATAGTGGTTCCCTAAAGCTAATCTTGACTGGATGGAGGATCCGGGAGTTCTTTTCGATCCTCCCTCTAGCGATGACGAGGAGGAGGCCCCTCCAATCGAAGAGACTGAAGGAATGGTAGAGGAAGTACCTTTAGCATCACAGGCAAGCATCAGCTTGCCGACTGAGTCTGAAGTCGTTCTTCCTCTGCCAATAGAGCCTGACATCACCGCCCCTTTGCCAGTGGAACCTGAAGTTATCATCTCTTTGCCAGTGGATCCTGAAAATGCCAACTTTCTGCTGAGACTACTGTAGAGCCTGCTGCTGAGCCGAATGCTGTAACAATAAAGATTGTAGATATAGAGGCTAAGGCTTTTTATTTCCTTGCAATTTTTTCTTTGGAATAGTTTTCTCCTTTCTATGGAACTTGTAAAGATTCCTTATATATATATAATTTAGTTTGCCTTCCAATTGTGCCTTCGTATTGCAATTTTCATTTTGAGTAAGATTTGTTATAAAATTAACTAAGTGAAATAAATAAAAACCTTCATGAAGAATATGCAAAATCAACCGAGGAGAGTATATAAAATCAAACATGAAGAATATGAAAAAATTGACTAAGTAGAATACTTACTGAATCATAAGATGCTTTTCAAGCATTGTAGTGCACGACTCTTTAGGATCAACAATCGCTTGATCCGATCATATTTAAAAGATAAACCTTTTATTCAGGAGTGAGTTGTGACAGATTTATCGCATCAAGCATAATAGATGACTTTTTAGTTTTTTATTTGATCAAAATATTATCCGATCAGATATAAAGATCGACAATTTATTGGAGAATCATACATTGTTTTGAGGACTTAGCAATTTTGTACATTAAGTACTGAGGAGATATAACTGACTCAATCGCCGTCCTTTATATTTTGGGTTCAGGTTAGACGTCGAACCTAGTGAACGAGTTGGTAGAGATTAAATGGAGGCATCTCGCATCTTTGATTCGAAAATAACGTCGAACCTAGTAGGTTAACGTATGATAGAAAAATTTTCATATCTTGGGCTCAAGATAAGTATCGAGCCTAGCGAGGGAGTTGGAATTGCAATGGAGAAAAGCTTTCGCATTTTGGGCTCAGGATAAGCATCGAGCCTAGCGAGGGAGCTGGAATTATAATAGAGAAAAGCTTTTGCATTTTAGGCTCGGGATAAACATCGAGCCTAGCGAGGGAGCTGGAATTATAATGGAGAAAAGATTTCACATTTTGGGCTCCGGATGAGCATTTGGCCTAGCGAATAATCATATCTCAATTTCGATCGGATGAACTAAAACTGACAATTGGGCTTTTTGTAGAATGGAGTAAAACAAATGACCTACAAACAAACATCAAAACTAACAAACAAATAAATGAAAACATACCTTTTTTCTACGATGAAGAAAAATGGAGAAATTTTCTTTATTGAATGTGAATTTGATACATGATTATACATGGTACTTCTTAGGTACTTAAACATTCCAGCTTTTGGGAATATCCGACCCCTCGAGGGTTCCGAGTCTATAAGTACTAGAGCTTAGAACCTTGGAGATTTCATAGGAACCTTCCTAATTTGGCATTAACTTCCCAACTCCAGGATTTCTCGAGCTTATATCTGCCTTTCTGAGCACTAGATCACCCACGTTAAAGGTTTTTGCCCTTACTTTTGTATTGTGGTATCTAGCAATTCTTTGTTTATAGGCAGCGATTTTGGCATGGACATTTTCTCTCCTTTTCTCAACCAGGTCCAAATCTTAGCATCTATCCAGGATATTAATCCGATCGGAATAGAATGCCGATCGATAGGATAAGAGATCGATTTATATGGGTATCATTGCCTCAGAGCCGTAGATAAGAGAGAATGGCATTTGATGAGTGCCAGCTCTCGGAGAGGTCCTATAAGACCATAAGATGCTTTGCAGTTCTTCAGTCCAGTCGCCTTTTACCTCGCCCAATCGTTTCTTTAGGCCTTCTAAGAATGTTCGATTGGAGACCTCGGTCATCCTGTTGCTCTAGGGATGGGTGATAGAGGTGAACTTAAGGCTGATATTTAGGTTTTGGAAAAAGCTTCTGAAGACCGAGCTATAGAGCTGCTTGCCATTATCTGTAATAAAAACATTGGATAAGCCATACCTGCAAATGATGTCCTTCCATGCAAAATTTTTTATCATCTCCGCTGTGATTGTAGCTAGAGGTTCTGCCTCGATACATTTGAAGAAGTGATCGACGGTGACAAGGAGGAACTTCATTTGCCTTTTCCCTTAGGGAAAAGGCAAATGGCCAAGAAACTCCGATCAGCTACTGGTCTATTGTCGGTTGTCTGATGACTCTCCTATAGATTTGGCATTGCTAGCATTTTCTTACTTTTTCTTAAACATCTTTGAAGATGTTTGGCCAGAAGTATCCGGTTTGGATTACTTTCCTTGCCATGGCCTTACTAGCCTCGTGTGCTCCACAAATGCCTTCATGAATTTCCCTTAGGATGTAGTCTCCTTCCTCTTCCGTTACGCATTTGAGCCAAGGGTGACTGAAAGCTTTTTTTGAATAATTCATCATTAATAACAAAGTAATTTAGGATTTTCGAGATACCTTTTGGGCTTTTGCTTTATCTTCAGGTAATTACCCTTATTTGCAGGTACCGCTTGCTGGAGCTCATCCATGTTTCTTGAGCTGGCTCAATTTCCATCATTTCTAGTTCGTCTAAGGAGGAGGTCGGTTGGTCAACGATGGTTATATTTTCTTCCACCATCCCTTGTTTGGAAGCAGACATTTTGGCCAGCCGATCGGCGGCTAAAGTTTGATCTCTTGGCACCTTCTATAAGATCCATTCAGATCCACATTCTTCCAGCATCTTGAGTGCTACCTTGAGCTTTGTCGGATATTGTATCATGTTCGCTTCTCTAGCCTTGAAGGTGCCTAAAACTTGGCTCGTCACAAGCTGCAAGTCACTTTTGATGATGATCGACTCCGAGCGGATGGCATGGAGCAGTCTCAGCCTTTGCAAAAGCGCCTCATACTCTGCCATATTATTTGAAATTTTGAAGCTGAGTTTTATTGCATACCTTATGACAATGCCCAAGTGGCCCATTATTATGATGCCTGCACCTCCTTAGTTGTCATTTGTAGCTCCATCCATGATCATTTTCCATTTTACGGGTTGGGGCTGACTGGTTACTTCTTCGCTAGCAAATTCAATTATAAAGTCCGCCAAAGCTTGAGCCTTGATTGCTTGTCTGGGTTCGTACCTCACATCCCACGATTGGAGCTTAAATGCTCATCCCATCATTTTCCCTCCAAGTCCGGGGTCTAGAGAATTTTTCTGATTGGTTGATCCAATCGGACCACTATCGTGTGTGCTTCAAAATATTATCTTAGCTTCCTTGTGCACATCATGAGGGCAATGATGAGTTGCTCAATCGGATCTTTCTTCAATTCTGGAACCCTTAGCACTGTTAGTGTAAGCCCTAGCCCCAATATATTGTTGTAAAAAAAACACTTAATAAATAAGGCATTTATTTTATCTATTGTATTCCTGTTGCATATCAAATGATAGAACTATCCAAGAATGTTGTTTCAGTTTAAGTTATCATGTGTGAGGCACATGGTTGTAAGATCTTGAAACAATTGAGACTTTATTCTAAATATTCCTAATCAGTCATTGTTATGGGAATAACAAATGAATTAAGACTAGTATGCTCTCTCTGATAAGTTGAGTTTTTCTTATGGGTCATAAGGACTAAAGTGTCAATCAGAGATCATAGATACATGTTTAGAACATGGTATTTGGATTCGATCCGTTCATGAGAGCACTACATGGTGCAAGTCATAAGTATTTTTCATGTGCAAGTTTTGCATCGAAGTTCTTAGACCTAAAATCTCTATGAAACTCTTTATGTATTACTGTGTACTTTGACATACACCTAATGTACTCATCTTAAGATGTTAGCCCATTTGATTCAAGAGTCATGTACGAGATATAATTGGAGTTTTTCTACCTAAGTAACTTAACTTGTTAGGTGTACAAGCTCAGCTTGACTAATGAGTTGTTGTGAAAAGTGGATCTTGGCCCACATTAAATCACTAACGCGAATTATTTAAAGGGATATTAATTTGGTTTATGGGATTATAATAAGACCTCATTTAATCTTGCTAAGTTTTATTATTGTAGATTGAAAAATGGCTTCTTCAAATAACAACTTTTCATTGCGATCAGTCCTAGAAAAGGACAAATTGAATGGCACCAATTTCATAGACTGGTCTCAAAACTTAAGAATTATTCTTAAGCAAGAGAAGAAGTCATATGTTTTGGATGCACCCTTGCCCGATGAACCTACTAGGAATGCCTCTGCAGTTCAAAAGGAAACATTTGAGACTAAGAAGAGTGATTCTAATGATGTGACCTGCCTAATGCTAACCATTATGGTGCCCGATTTGCAAAAGCAATTTATGGACCAAGAGACCTATGCGATCATGATGCACCTTAAGGAAATGTTCCAAGAACAAGCTCATAACGAGAGGTTCGTGACAACAAAGGCATTAATTTCTTGTAAGATAGTTGTGGGTACTCCTATTAGTACCCATGTACTCAAGATGAAAGGGTATTTTGATACTCTTGAGAAGCTTGAGGTATAAGTCCCAAAGGAATTAGCCACTGACTTGATCTTAGGTTCATTGACTGATGATTATGATCCATTTGTTATGAATTATAACATGCATGCAATGAACAAGATAATCACTGAGCTTCATGGGATGCTTAAGAATGCTAAAGAGAACATTCGAAAGACCAATCCTGTACTCATGGTTCAAGGGGCATTAAAAAGGGACCTGCTAAGGGAAAGGCAAAATCCAAGAATGACCAGGCACGACCTAAGTCTAGTGGGAGTGCACCTCAGGCCCAACCCAAGCCCAAGGCGCAAAAGCTCAAGAAGAGCGAGAGCAAATGCTTCCATTGCAACAAGTTAGGGCATTGGAGGAATAATTGTGCTCTCTTCAAGGAAGAACAAAAAAGAATGGAGCCAAGGAGTCCAGTTCTGGTATTTTTGTTGTTGAAATTAACCTTTCTATTTCTACCACTTGGGTATTGGATACCGGTTGTGGTGCTCACATTTGTTCAAATGTGAAGGGACTAAGAAATAGGCGATTACTTGGGAAGAATGAAAAATTCAAAGAGTTTAAGAACGAAGTAAAAAATCAACTTGGAAAAAGTATAAAAGCCATTTGATCATATCGAGGTGGCGAATACTTAAGCCAAGAGTTTGACAGTCATCTAAAGGAGTGTGGAATTATTTCACAGCTCACTCCTCCTAGAACACCACAATGGAATGGTGTGTCCGAAAGGAGAAATCAAACTTTGTTGGACATGGTTCGATTAATGATGAGTCAAGCAAATCTTCCTATCTCCTTTTGGGGTTATACATTAGAAACTGCTGCATTTCTACTGAACTATACTCCAACTAAAGTAGTTAAGAAGACACCATACGAGGTATGGACTGGGAAAGAACCCAATATGTCTTTTCTCAGGATTTGGGGCTGTGAAGCACATGTTAAGAAATTAACATCTGACAAACTAGAGTTCAAATCTACTGTCTGCTTATTTATGGGTTATCCCAAAGAAACAAAGGGATACTACTTTTACTCACAAGTCAAAAACAAAGTATTTGTTGATTGCAAGGCTGTTTTCTTGGAAAAAGAATTCCTTCTCAAGAAAGACAGTGGGATTAAAGTAGAACTTGGAGAAATTCAAGTGCCACAAACTCTTATAGAGGATGAGTTGGAAATGGAATCTAATTCACAACCAGTTGTGGAACAAGAGCCTATTGCACAAGAACCTAGAAGGTCCAGTAGGGTACGTCGAGAGATTGAGAGATACAGATTTCTAATCATCGATAGTGACACTATTGAGTTAATGGATCATGAGGATCCAACTACCTACAGAGAAGCTATTGAGATCCCAAACTCGAAAAATTAGCTTTGAGCCATGAAATTCGAGATGCAATCAATGTACGATAATCAGGTTTGGACCTTGGTTGATCCACTGGAAGGTGATAAGGTAATTGAATGCAAGTGGCTATTTAAACTCAAAGCTGACAAGACCTACAAAGGTAGACTAGTAGTAAAAGGTTTTCGACAAACTCATGGTGTAAACTATGATGAGACCTTTTCATCTGTAGTCATGCTTAAGTCCATTAGGATCTTGCTTGCCATAGCTGCATATCATGACTATGAGATATGGCAAATGGATGTCAAAACTGCTTTCCTCGATGTGTATATGACACAGCCTAAGGGTTTTGTCAATCCCAAGCATCCTAACAAGGTTTGCAAACTTCAAAAATCCATTTATGGATTAAAACAAGCATCCCAAAGTTGGAATCTCCGTTTTGATGAAGTAGTTAAAGAATTTGATTTCATAAAAAATGAAAATGAGCCTTGTGTGTACAAGAAGGTTAGTGGGAGCATAATAGTATTTTTGGTTCTATATGTGGACGACATCCTTCTCATTGGACATGATATTCCAACATTGCAAAAGGTTAAGCAATGGTTGGGGAAGTGTTTCTCAATGAAAGACTTAGGTGAAGCCAAAACAATACTTGGTATTCGGATTTATAGAGATAGATCGAATCGGCTTTTGGGACTAAGTCAAGAAAAGTACATAGATAAAGTACTAAAGCATTTTAGTATGGGAGACTCAAAGAAAGGGTACGTACCTTTGGCTTTGGGAGTTTCTTTGACTAAAAAATAATGTCCTAAAACTAAAGAGGAGAGGGACAACATGAGTAGAATCCCATATGCATTGCTATTGGATCTATCATGTACACTATGTTATGTACTAGATTGGATGTTGCTCATACATTGAGTATAACCAGTAGGTTTCAGCAAGACCCTAGTGAAAAGTACTGGTTTGCTGTAAAGGGGATTCTAAAGTACCTGCAAAGGACTAAGAATCACTTCTTGGTGTGTGGTGGTCAAGAAGACCTAGTCATACAAGGTTATGTCGATGCTGCTTTTCAGACTAGCACTTAGGATTCAAGATTACAATTTGGTTTTGTTTTTATTTTGAATGGTAGTGCTGTCAGCTGGAAAAGCTCGAAGCAAGAGACCGTTGACGACTTAACTACAGAATTTGAGTATATTGCAGTAAGTGAGGCTTCAAAGAAGGCTGTTTGGATTAAAAATTTCATTTATGGATTAGGAGTGGTCCCAAGCATCCTAGATCTATTAGAAATTTTATGTGATAATAACGGGGCCATTGCACAGGCCAAGGAGCCCCGTTCACATCAAAAATCCAAATACATACTCATAAGGTACCACCTGATCAGAGAGATCATTGATCGTGAGGATGTCAAGATTAGCAAGATAGCATGTGAAAACAATGTAGCAGATCTTTTGAAGAAACAGTTGCATCCAAATATGCATGAAGCTCATTTGAAAGCGTTCGGTCTTAAGGCTATGCCCAATTGGGACTAGTGCTAGTGGGAGATTGTTAGTGTAAGCCCTAGGCCCAATACATTGTTGTAAAAAAAACACTTAAGTTAATAAATGAGGCATTTGTTTTATCTATTGTATTCCTGTGTATATCAAATGATAGAACTATCCAAGAATGTTGTTTCAGTTTAAGTTATCATGTGTGGGGCACATGGTTGTAATACCTTGAAATAATTGAGACTTCATTCTAAATATCCCTAGTCAATCATTGTTATGGGAATAACAAATGAATTAAGACTAGTATGCTCTCTCTGATAAGTTGAGTTCTGTCTTACAGATTATAAGGACTAAAGTGTCAATCAGAGATCATAGATACATGTTTAGAACATGGTATCTGGATTCGATCCATTCATGAGAGCACTACATGGTACAAGTCATAAGTGTTTCTCATGTGCAAGTTTTACATCGGAATTCTTAGACCTAAAATTTCTATGAAATTCTTTATGTAGTACTGTGTACTTTGATATACACCCAACGTACTCGTAATAGAGTGACAAGTATAGGTATGCATTGATTCATGTTAGAGAGCATGAGAGAAGTAAAGGAATTACCCCTCTCGATAAGAGAAAAAATATCATCGACCACTTGACCAGTGAACTGAGAAGTGTATGACCATACCGAGATGAAATAATGAGTAATCATTATTTATCTGAGAGTTCAGTATCACTGAAATATCAAGAAAGGAATTAGTATATATATAAGGATGACTAGTTTCATGCCTTATATTAATTCTAATATTTATGGGTAAGGGACTATGCAAAATTGCATTAGGTCACTAAATGCCATTTGCATTTTCATTTAATTTGAAATGCTATAATATCTTGCTATAGAATATATATAGCATTTGGATTATTTATTAATTCATTATCAATATTAAATGGACCTATAGGATCGCACACAAAATATTGGGCTTAAAATATTTAAAATAGAGTATTGGACATTAATTTGGGCTTTTATTTAAAGTCAAATTAATGTATGTAATGAGTATTAAAATTGATAAATGGATCATGGTCCATGAGAGAGAAAATAGGCATTTAATAGGTTTATTTCAATTAATTAATTATCTTGGGATAATTACGGTAATTGAGTATTAAATCTTAATAGCATTTGAATCAAGATGAAACACTTAATTAGGAGTGATGTGGCCAAAATTCAAAGGAAGAATCCTAATGAATTTCGGCATGTATAAATCCCTAATGAAGTTGTTTGTTTTGTTTAAATGTCTTATGCCAATTTAAATTAATTTGGATTTAAATACTAATAGAATTTGAATTAATTTAAATGACTTAATTAGGAAGTGATGGAGGCTAAAAATTAGACCTAATTCTAAGGGATTTCGGCCACCACAAGTTTTTCTAATCTAGTGATATAAATTGATTAATTCTATTTTGACCTAGAAGAGTTTTTCTCTCTCTTTGTGCCGCCACTCTCAAGGGAAAAGGACTCTTTCTTATTCCTTTGGATTTTGGCCAGCCATTAGTAAACCTTAGGAAAAATAAGATTAGATCTTATGTCTTCATTTGAATACCCATAGCCAAATACACAAAGATTAGAGCTAGCACTCTAGTTTTAAGCCATCTTTGTAAGTGTGTGTGTGAGCATAGAATGGTATGGCATAAAGGCTATTCCTTTGGCATTGGTGTTCGTGATCAAAAGTATATAAGTCTATCTTATATATTGGCCATAGCAAAAATCAAATTTTTATTTTTTCGCTGTGTGATCTTCATGTTTATGCCATATGGTATTCCTTCAAGCACTTGGCTCACATAATAGATAGGCAGCTGCTGGGTTCCTTCTTTCCTAACTAGGACACCTGCAACAGCTTCATCAGAAGTTGACAAATATAAATACAAACTTTCACCTGGAAGCGGTCGGCTGAGTAACGGCGGGTTGGTGAGGAATTTCTTAAGTTCATCAAAGGCTTTCTAGCAGTTAACATCCCAATTGAAAGCTTCATTCTTCCTCAATTTCTTAAAGAAGGGAGTGCACCATTTAACTGAAGAGGAGATGAACCTTCCAAAGGCTGTTATTCTACCGTTCAGCTTGTGAACGTCATTCTCACTGCTCGATGGTTGTATCTCCAAGATTGCTTTTATTTTGCTGGGGTTGGCTTTAATGCCCCTTTGGGAGACCATAAAGCCCAAAAATTTTCTTGAGAGTACCCCAAAAATGCACTTCTCAGGATTGAGCTTCATCCGAAATTTATTCAGTGTGTTGAAGATCTTTGCTAAATCGACAGGATGTTCCTTGGGGCTTTTGCTTTTGACGATCATATCATCTATGTAGACTTTCACATTCTGCCCGATCTGATCTTTGAAAATTCTATTCATCAAACGCTGATATATGGCACCTACATTTTTCAATTCGAACGGCATGGCCTTATAGCAAAAGGTGTCGTCATCCATGATGAAGCTGGTCTTTTCTTGATCCAATAACCATATCATGATTTGGTGGTATCCAACATACACATCGAGGAGGGAGTAGATGGCGTGACCAGAAGTGGCGTCCCTCCATTTGGTCTATACTTGGCAGGGGGTAGCTATCTTTCAGACATGCTTTGTTAAGGTCCATGAAGTCGACACACATTTGTAGCTTCCCTGACTTCTTCTTTACCAGAACAACATTGGCGAGCCATTCGGGGTAATCAACCTCTCGGATTGTACCCGCTTTCAATAATCTATCCACCTCCTCAGATATAAAGTTTCTCAGATCGGGAGCATGCCTTCGTAACTTCTGCCTGATCGGCTTGTAAGCTGGATCCACATTAATTTTGTGGGTGATAACATTGGGATCGATTTCGGTGATGTCTTCCGGCTTCCAGGTGAAGGATGCCTAGTTGATCGTCAAGACTTACATGATGGCCTCCTCGACCTCCGTATTCATGCTGGTGCCAATTTGAACGGCCTTGCCTTTAGCAAGTGTCCTTGTCTTGACTTCCTCTACATGATTCATTCTCCGATCCACCGTCTGTTTAAATCGCTCTAGCCCCGGCTTTATCATTATGGCTTCTTTATGGTACTTGATCATGCCAATATAGGCCTCTCTCGATGCCTTTTGGTCACCTCTTAGGATGGCGATGCCTCCCCTGATCGAAATTTTCATTACCATGTAACGGATGCTGGTGAAAGCTCCAGTTTGAAAGAGTAGAGGCCTGCCAAAAATGGTGTTATAAGCAAAAACCATATTAATAACAATGAATGTTACCTTGTAGGTGTGGGCGAGGGCTTCTTGGTCGACCTCGACAAATAACTCAACCGATCCTACCACCGACACTGTTGTATTGTCCAGTTTGATCAGTGGTGTGGCATTCGGCTTAAGCTCTTTGATCGACAATCCCATTGCTCTGTAGGCTTGTAGGGTGAGCACAGTCACAACACTTTCATTATCACCAGTATCCTCTTTACATCGAAATTAGTGATCCGTACCTTGACAACAAGGGCGTCTTCTTGAGGAAACATTACATCTCATGCATTCTCACTGGATATGGTGATTGGGGTTGGCTGTTTGGACGTCTGGGAGACATAAACACCCTTCCTCTTTCTTTTTCTAGAGAGATCTTCTCCATAGGACGATCCACTAGTGATTATATTTATGACACCGGCATACGGTTGACATGGATTCGCATTCTTTGGTTTTCTCCACTCATCGTCGTTGTCATCAGAATCATCTTTCTTAAGGTCCGACTGTTTACAGGGACTTGCCCCTCTGGTCAAACCTACAAACCTCTTGACGTACCCTCTTTGTAAGAGTCGCTCAATTTTTTCTTTCAGCTGGTGACATTCGTCGGTTGTGTGATCAACATCCTTGTGGAACTTGTAATACTTATTATGGTTTTGGGTCCTTCTGCTCTTCTCATCCATCTTCATGGGCCAATTCACTTTTTGGTGATTTTCCTTGATCCACATCAACACTTGTGCGGGATTAGTGTTAAGTGGAGTGAAAGTTTAAGCCTGCTGGCCAATCCCCTGATCAGACCTGAATCGTTTTGCCTCCTTTATTTTTTCCAAATTTCTCAAAGTGGAGGCCCTCTCGGGACTCCTTGCAATTCATTTAAATATTGGAGCTCGATTGAACGACCGTCCATCCGGGTGCTGGAGCCTGTTCATAACGTTTTCCCTTCTGCCTAGACTGGACCTCAAGACATCATCCAGCTAAATGTGTTGTCTATCTCTTTCCATTAGATTGAAAAAGCTGGTTGGCGACCTCATTGTAATTGACTCAAATAACAGCCTATCAATAGTGTCGTTGGCTAAAATGGTGGCTGCCATCTCCATGCTTATATTTCTCACCTTTGATATTGTGGCCTGGAATCTATCGATATAGTCTCGAGTCTTTTCATCAGTCCTCTGATAGAGGTTGTACAGATCGCTCATAGATTTTGACGCTCGCGTCTGTACAATAAAACGTGTGATGAATAGCTCCTTTAGTTGTCGAAAAGAGGTGATTAACCCTTGCGGGGGCTCGTGGAACCACGTGAGAGCATTTCCTCCCAAGGTGATAGGGAATATCTTGCAGGCAATCCTTTCGTCGTAGGTGTACACCTGTACTTTCATTAGATATTCTACAAGATAAATGGCAGGATCAGTGTTACATGTATACCTGTCCATTATCACGTCTCTCCACCTGGGAGGTAGCTCTGACTCTGTGATTTCCCTGCAAAATGGGGAGACTGTGTCTCCATAGGTGTTTTCCTTGAACACGCCTTTTCTAGAACCTATCAAGCTGAACTGCTTGAGCTTTCGCTTGAACTATTTATCCTCCCTGTTCATGGCTATTGAGGAAAACTCATCTCTTCGCCCTTTCGTACGGCTGCGATTTGGCGTGCACATAAAAGATAAATTATCCCCAATGAACGAGGTGGAAGATCTACTGGAGATGTATGTAGAATCTCTGCTTGAAGACATTATCCCCTTTCCCTTGTTGTATCTACCTGGGGTTCTAGCCCCCACCCTCCTATTATCATGAGCCCTTTGCTCGTTGATAAAAATTCCCTTGTTCCTTCTTCCTTCGAAGTCTTCGGCTATGAAATCCATTTAATGGCCTATTTCAGAAGTTCTGGACATTTTTCTCTTTTTCAAAGTTTGAACTATGCTCTTAGTGAAGTCACTAAGAATGGCACGCATGTCCCTGATCGTAATAGGGATATCTTTCGATTGCTGCATGGCTACGTTGTTGAAATCTGGGAGGAGGTTACCCCTGGCAGGGGATCTAGGAGACCTCTCTCTTTTTTCTGAAGGCCTAGATCTGTCTTGGTTATTGTAATTATACTCCCCAGAAGCTGCGTGTTCATTGAATCTCGAACCTGCCATTTTCTCTCAAAGAAAGCACCAAATGATAAAGCAATTTTTATCTTTATCTGTAAGAAGGAGAGTCGACAGCTGATAATCCGGTTAGCTGAATGGACCTGCAAGAAGGATTGTCCAGTCCGACCTGGACGTCAACACTTTAAAGTTTAAGTCAGTAGCTTTTAGAGAGAGAGATTTAGAGAGAGAATCTCGAATTTTTAATACCTGGAGCCATTGTATTTTAGGCTATTTATAGGAGTTTTTTGAAAGGGATACTTGAGTACCTTGGGACGTGATAACTGACATAGGAGTAGGTGTGCGGCGATGTAACAGAAAACAGGTGGAAGGTATGAGCGCTTGCTTGTGCTAGTGGACTAGACAAGATAGAAAGTTCTATCAGTTCGATCGGATACCGTACCATTATATCTTGTCTTTTAACTCATATTTTTTTCTTTTTATTGATAAATTTTGAGCTCTGTTAAATATTATTAGACTGACTTAATTGGATCTTGAAAATATTTTTTCTACGGTTATTACTAAAGATACACGCTAATGTTATATAGGTTAACACGCACACATTGTCGTTCCTCTATTGTAGTTTGAACACAAGATTTCTTAATTTAGGGAAACATTCTAAATTTCCACGGATACTGAATTAAAGTAATTATTAGAGCCTAACAAAACTGACGTTTCCTCAAATTACTATTTTGACTGAGAATTAACAGGGTTCTTCCAAGCTATCCATACACCTAACGGAATTATAATAATTATTTTTTTTTATAAAAACATAATATTTAATTATAAAAATATAGTTAAGAAAAATTAAATTCAAAACTTCATTTATTTATCAAGTTTTATCCACTGTACCAACTTATAATGGTTAATTACCTTATTAATTTTGCTGTTTTTCTTTCCAAAAGTTCTGCTGTTTTGCTTAATATGCGGAATTATGATAATATTATCATATGTAATGCTGCAATAAACGGTTCATTATATTTTTTTTAGTGGAATCATTTAATATTTAAAATTTAGTAATCTGATTAACTTAAATTCGTAGTAGATAGACCTATAAAAAAGAGCAAAATTTTTTCTTTTAAACATTTACAAATAATTTATTTATAAAATTTAAATTGGAAAGCTTTTTATTAAAGAAGGGAAAACTTGTTATCCCATTTGATAAGTTGTCAGAATAATATTTGCAAAATAAAATAAAATAGATGTGTTGTTTTCCCCAACATGATGTCATTGATAATCTGTTTCTTTAGTTCTTAACATAAAATATTATAATATCTTAAAAATTATTAAAAAAAGAGATTACCCTAAAAAATAATACAAGTTAACTTAGGCTAGAAAAGGATAGTTTGTCTGGTTGGCCGAATGTTAGAGGAACAGCGTTCTCCTCGTTTTATTTCTTTGTTTTATTTATAAGAGAATAATGTTAGTATAATATTATTGCAACTATCCTAACTATTTATTTTGCACTTCATCATTTTCTCTCTCATCACTTATCACATTATGCATAAGCATCATATATATATATATATATATATATATATATATTTCTTAAAATATACTTGCGATAACAATTAGGGTGTTATTTATATCCGTATTCATAAAACTTTCATTCAAATAGCGCTATGCTAACAAATAATTAATCCATTTTTTATTCAAATGTAATTCAACTGCTGCTTAATTATAATGAAAGTAAAAATGGCTGAAAATTGAATCGTTTTGTTTGATATTTATATACACACACTATAACAATCCCATAAAACTATAAAAGTTTTTAGGGATAATATATATTTCCGAACTAATAAGTATCAGGTTATTTTTTAAAATTTATTAAAAATATCAGATAATCTCCTTATAAAAATACGTGGCACTTCACGGTAAAATCACACACCATAGTAACAAGAGGGTATAATCTAAAATGTTTTCACAAGTTAAGTAAAATGACAGTATAAAGGTATTCGTTATATTTTTAATTAATAAGTTTAAAAGACTAATATGATGGTTAATGTAGAAGATAATATGCTAAATGGGGGTAGATGAGGGAGAAATATGAATTATTCCTCGGGAAGTCATCGCAGGAAAGTACAACAAAATTTTCTGAAGAAAAGAAAATTGTGTCTTCAAGTGCAATACGAAATCCATTGGTGAACATTTTCTACGATGCAAAAAGGTCAACAATTGAATATTCAAATCCTCAACAACTAATAATTACACAAAAAAAAAGGAATAAATTCTTAACTCATAACAGTAAAATGGACAACAATAAGCAAATATATTTCCACCAATGTTATTAAAATCGGATAAAATAAAAAATTGATAAAGCTAAAAATTTATGATTCGATCAATTCAATCAGATTCAACCTAATTTTTTTCAATTTTTAAAATATTATAATTATTATAATTTTTTAAATATTATTGTATAAAAATTAAAAAAATATTCATCAAATATTAAATATATATCACAAATATTCTAATAATAAATTACAAAATATAATTTTAATTTTATTATTATAAGTGATTAATTATATATTTTTCAATATCATATGTTAGAAACATAAAAATACAATCATATCATGAAAATAATTTTATGTTTAGATGGAATACTAATGAAGTAAACATAAAAAATATTAATCTTGCATATATGAGTATAATTATATTTAATTATAATAAATTTAAATAGATAATAAGTATATTAAATTATTAAGTGATATTTTTAGAATTTAAAATTATAATTTTTCAAATAAATAAATAACAAAAATTTAATATATATATGTATATTTTAAATTTTTATTATTTATTTATTTGAAAAAAATAATATTTTAAATTCTAAGATATTACTTAATAATTTAATATACTATTATAATGATCCAAATAGATAATAATTATATTAAATTATTAAGTGATATATTTAGAATTTAAAATACTAATTTTTTCATATAAATAAATAATGGTATATATATATATATTTGATCACAATAAATGAAAAATATAATAAATATATTAAATTATTAAGTGATATACTTAAAATTTAAAATATTAATTTTTTCAAATATATATATGGGTGGGTGAAAATATACAAAAAAAATGATTTTTTACACTTTTTAGGAAAAAAAAATTCTATTTTGTT
Organism: Excoecaria agallocha; assembly: GCA_037975025.1. Taxonomy (NCBI): domain Eukaryota; kingdom Viridiplantae; phylum Streptophyta; class Magnoliopsida; order Malpighiales; family Euphorbiaceae; genus Excoecaria; species Excoecaria agallocha. Next base: position 55,875,044 of record CM075806.1, on the reverse strand, counting down.
CGGTGTTTTTGGTTCAATCCTATTTTTTTCGATTCAATCCGGTTTTTTATAGTTGAACCAGCTAATTAGCCAATCGATTTGCGACTAAACCGGTTCAACCGGACGGTCCGGTTTTAATAACTATGATTCCAACGTACGAAATGAAAAATAAAATAAACGCAAATAATATAATGAGCACGACTAGTCATGCTTGAAGACCCAAAACTTATAATAAACGCATTTATTCATGTTCTTGGTTACGCGTCGTTGGCGACTTCTCTCTAGCTGCCAAAGACGACTCTGAAAACGCCACTGCGTTAATATTTCCAAAACTCAAATCAATTTTGATTAATATTCGATAGTCTTTTAGTCTCATCATCATGAACATTCTTTAGCTGCCCATCCTATCAAAATCTGCAACATCATGAGAAAGCTTTCTCATCAGCTTTTGATTAATAGGCAACTCACCCATGCAAAAACACTTCTCTTCTCTTTTTCTATAATTTTAATTATTGCTATCTTCTTTCTTTTCTCTACTGATTGTATTCTCTCTAATCATGATCTTCAATCTTCTTCTGTCATTAAAGTACAAGATCGTCGTTCAGAGGTTATTCAGATACAGTCAACTATAACTAGCCTACCATTGTTTTCTACTGAGGAACATCTTAATGGAGTTCCTACTGAGAATCCCAAATCTCTAATCCCTCCATTCAATGTTACAGAACAAGAAAGAATTGAATGGTTTCGGAAGAAGTTGCCAGAGATTGAGATTTGCAAGTCAAACGGCTTAACTCGGAGATTTCACAGGCGAATTCTTGAATTCTTTGATAATAAATGTGAAATACAATTTTTCATGACTTGGATTTCACTTGCTTCATCTTTTGGAAGAAGGGACTTATTGGGTATGGAGACACTCTTCAAACTTCACCCTCATGGATGCTTAATCATTCTATCAGAATCACTGGATTCCATGAAAGGCTACAAAATCCTCAGACCTCTAATAGACCGCGGGTTTAAGGTTGCAGCAGTGAGACCCGACCTGGAATCTCTGTTCAAGCAAACACCTGCAGAAGCTTGGTTTGAGGAGATGAAAAGGGGAAACAAAGATCCTGGTGAAATTCCATTGCCTCAAAATCTTTCTAATCTTATTCGACTCGTGGTTTTGTACAAGTATGGAGGTGTATATTTGGACACAGATTTCATAGTCCTTAAGAGTTTCGTGGGGCTGCGCAATTCGCTTGGAGCACAAAGTATCGATGCAGTCTCTGCAAAATGGACCAGATTGAATAATGCAGTATTGGTCTTTGACAGGAATCATCCACTTCTTTTCAAGTTCATTGAGGAATTTGCTGTTACTTTTGATGGAAACAAATGGGGCCACAATGGTCCTTATTTGGTCTCCAGAGTCGTAAAGAAAGTGACCGGAAGACCTGGGTATAACTTCACAGTGCTGTCACCGATGGCTTTTTACCCGGTTGATTGGACTAAGATTGGCGGGTTGTTCAAGAAACCAGAGAACAAGGCCGATTCGAGATGGGTAAAGGCCAAGTTGCTTCAGCTCAGTGGGGATGCTTATGGGGTACATTTATGGAACAAGCAAAGCAGTAAAATTAGAATCGAAGCAGGAAGCGTTATGGCCAGATTAATCTCCGATCATTGTGTCATTTGTGAATATACATACAGCCATTGAACATAATTTGCAGCGGGAAAAAACAGAAAGCTTTGTCCAATCAATCGCATACATCAGCTAAAGTCCGAGCCAGTTATCAAATTGAAGATGAATAATATACTCTGATCTGTTGCTCGAAATGCGTTCAATTTTTTTTCTTTTATTCATTGATTTCATGTTTCTTGTCAATCTCTTGGTTCTTCAATTCGAATGTACATAAAGCCACTGTTTGATAACAAATTTTGAATAAGGAATAAAATAAGAAATTCATTAATGTCGAACTGACAGTTTGAATCTGTTTAATTTCTTCACAGATTCATACTTTAAGCATTCTCCCACAGATCATGATCCTTAACCGTTTCGGTCTAAACCTGAATCTAAATCTCCTAATCCCCCATAAAGAAAACCACGGCAACCTTCTAAATGACTTTTTTCTGGACAAATTGCTTCTAACAATTGTAGCCCTTTTATCCTTGAGTCCAAGCTCAGGATCCTTGGAGCCACCATCAGAGTAAAAACTGCTGCCTCCATCATTTCTAAGACTATTGAGAGTTCGAATCCGTCTGAGTTCTGCCCACGGATCACCCTTTTCATCATCGGTTTCGCTACCCCACAAAGGTATAGTCTTTGTAACAGGTGAGCAACAATAGTCCTGAAAATGGGTTGCCAAACTAGTATGCTCCATGTCAAATAATCTCCTGAGAGGTGCGTCTCCGCTTCTCATCAGGTCCAGTAATCTTACACTTTTGTTTGACGAAGACAATGAAGTAGTAGCAGAAGCAACAGAAGTTGAGGCCAACGAAGATGAAGAAGATGAAGACCAATACATTGATTTTTGACACTCTATTATCTCTCTGATTCTTTTCTTTTCGGCTTCTGTTTTGATGAAGCAATTGTTCTCTTCATCTTTCTCCTCGATTATCTCTGATGTCATACTTCTCTTTGAAAAGAATGATTTGATTTTTTTTTTTTTTCAATCAAAGAGAAAGACAAAAAGGAACAGTAAGGAAATGGCGAAAACGTATAGAACAAGTATTTTTGTAGTGGGTTGTGTTTTTAAGGAAAGGTTCAGTTAACTAGGACGAGAGTAAAGAACGGTAGGCTGCTTAAGTGTCGAATATAAATTTAATTTATGGCTGTGTATGCCCACTTTGGAACTAGTCCAACTGAACTCCTAACTGTAATTGTTTGTACCGGCGAAAATTTCTGTTTGTTATACATAGAATAATTCTGCTATTAATAGTAAACAAATAATTAGTAGTAAAAAGAGCTTATTTTTGTGGAATGGTTCACCATTTAGCAATGTATCTTAAAGATTTATCAAGAGTGTTTGTCGCATGCGGAAATACTTGACATTTTCCATCAATTCAACATTCATTTGTAATAATTATCTTGGTTAACAATTTTTAATCTAATTGATGTATCAATTTCCTTCAAAAGGGGAGTTCCCTAGTTCGAATTCTTTAGTTTCTAAGGTTCATTCAAACAATTATAAAATAGTCTAATTTAGAAGAAAGCCCATCAACGTTAACGAAAAATGGTCTCACAGCCCATAAAGACTTTACTGATGATTAATCCTTGAAGACATTTAATCCTCACCACCAAATCTTCCGAGCAACCTATTAAGGCAAGTCTGCATCAGATTAAGCGCAGACCTGGTTTATAATTCTGGTTTTTGGTTTCGATTTCCACAAGTCGATAATTTATTTCAATTAACATATACTTGTTTATTCAAGGTTGCATAAAAACATGCTTCTAAAACATCAAGAGTTCCTTTTGCTTTCCAACCGGTTTTAATGGTTTGATATTTTAAAAATAGGACAGAAACCAAAGAATACAAAGAGAATTGATTTAAAAAGAAAAGTCTTAATATTTTTTTTCCATTTTATTGTTTTCTCTAATAATGATAATGGAGTAACAGTGTCTGTGACCATGAAGAAGCTATGATATTTAAGAATGCAGGGTCTGGACTGCCCATGGACCAACTCCTATAAAACATTAAGGATGTTTCAGATTATGGGTACATTTTAAGCCCAGCCAAAAATTGCACATGATTAAGAGCTGGAAATGGATGCATTGCGAAGTTCAGGAATTGATGAAGCCAGATCTGGAACACAGTTCACAATTGAACTAAAAAAAACTCTGGTGAAATTTTCAAAAAAAAAAAAAAGGCTATTGTCTATTTGGATAAAACACATCAAAGAAATGTAACAGAGTGCTTTAACAGCTAAATTCCTAATATTAAAAAAGTGTAATTGCGAGGAGCAACTACCTAATTCCTCCAACAGCCATTATCCCCATAAGCAAAACATGCAATTTGAAAATCAAAGCACCCAATAAACCAAACTTCTCCTTCTCAACTGAAGCTAGTATAAATTCATTTAAGGCTTTAAATTCCAAGCAAAACATTATTGAGCCAAGCAGTTGGGTGGATATTCTTAAAACAACAACATGTATTGTAATGCACAATGCAACACACACAAAGCTATTCATAAAGGAAAAGAAAATTAAAGGTTTTAGGAGTTACAAAAGTTCAGAAAAGGCATCTACTCTTCGATTTCAATCTTGACAACTTCGCCAACATCATCAAAGCTATCTTTTTTAGGTGGAGAAGAAGGAACTGGAATCCTTGGTGGCCCTCTACCTTTCTTCTTGTTCCGTGGCCTCGCCTATTTACAAAAATTAACATTTCACCCCAAAAATCAAATCTTAAGCATAACTAACAAGAATTCATTCAAAAAAGATTTTTTTTTTTAAAGGGTACTGACGTTGCCAAATGAGTGATTGAATCGCTTCCCTCTTTCGGTCTTCTTGTCGCCTCTCCCGCAGTAAACTGCACCAAGAAGAAATTGAATTAGAAGTAAAAAAAAAAAACACATTTATTAGTAGAAATTTGGAGTGTGAGATAGTTACCAAATGGGATGGGCGAAGAGAAAGTAGAAGAGAGGGACAGGGAAGGAGTTGAATAGGAAAGAGAAATGCCTAGGGTTTCAGATTGAGAAAAGGCCAATCGAGAAGAAGAAGAATTGAAGGAGTTAGGGATGGCTGCTAGAGCTGTCGCCATTAAAGAAGCCATGGCTGAGCTTCTGAGGTTTATGGATTGAAGGATAAGGTCCTTGAAGACCGTTTATTTGGGTTCTCTGCTCTCTTCCCCGCTTATATGCAAATGCAATAGCTGGTCTGGCCCAGCCCATTTTAGCTTTGCATACCAATTCTAAGCCTGCCCATGAAGAAAATGGACCTCTTTAATAGAGTTAGACTGAGTCCGATATTTATGCATAAAAATCTTTATCATATATAATTTGATCAAAAGAGCAAACACATGTTATAAGCTTTTTCATGCATTACATTTCACTACTGTCTGCATTGATTTTTTTTTTTTATAATAAATACATTGTTAATGGCTATATTTGGTACGTTAGTGAAAATAATAAAGAATTTGTTTAGCATTTAATTATGTAAAATTCTCTTCCCCATCGGTGCTAATTCATTAAAAGAAAAGAATAGACAAAGCATTTTGTACAAAATTCAAAATCAATCTAATTATCTGAATGATGAATTCATTGAATTGAACTTGTTGGGCCATGCATGAAATGGGTTGTCTACAGTAATCAAGCAATTAAATTTGTTGTTGGCCCAATAAATAGAATAGGCCAGCAAATAAAATAGAGCCCCAGCCCCCTTTTGTTCTCAAAGATATCCTCCTTCCTCGTGTAAAAGGAGTTCATGCGTAATTTTTCCTGATGTCATCTGTGAGGACCCAAAAAAAATTTTGAGGAGTCAATCTGTCCTTGCAAAATGCTTCTTTTAAAATATTTAAAAAGACTATTTGTAAAAATATTTAATTTCTAAAACTCAAAATGTAAACAAAATTTAATTCATTAATCCAATTTGTCATTATCCGATCCTAATCTACCATATCTAATTCGTTTGCCACCGAAAAGTATATCAATTATGCCCTAGTTTCTCATTTCTTTTATGGCTTAAAATTATAAATAAGCGATGCAATACTTTTCTTACAAAATTATAAATCTTAGGCTGAAGATCTCAGAATTTGACGTTAATGAAAAAAAAAAAAAGTAAAAAGTTGTGAAGTCTTCATCACGTGAAATTCATTAATTAGGTAAATAATTGACTGCTTATTATTTTATTATTTAATACATAACTATCCTATCCTCACTTGGAAAATCTAAAAAAGAATTTTGATGAAATCTGAACCGCCCCAGTTTCAATGAAATCAAATATTTGGATTCACATGAAACAACTTGAAATGACTCAACCAAGTTCCATAAGATTTAGATCTTAGTCATTGCCTCAACTAACATGAATTCAGTAGTTTTCATTAGTATAATGCTTACAACTACGTACGAATTAATATTATTATAATATATGGATGCTTAACCTAATTTGTTTTTAAACAAAAATTATGATACAAGATAAAAGAAAATTTAAGCTTGGTAGCTTCACATTGATGAAAAGTAGCAGATCTAAGATGTAACTTTCATGTAACCTTCTACGACAGCCTTAATTGTTCTTTACGTACTATTACAGGATTGCTTGAATTATTATTATTATTATTATTATTATTATTATTATTATTATTATTATATAGAAAAAGAAAGAGCGAGGGTTTGATGAACTCATGATCTTTCAATATATTGAAATTAGCATTTACTACAAAAATTTCCCATTAGAAACATATTGATTACTATTGTTATTTACGAAACTAACCAAGATCACATACACCGATCATTAATTATCATCAAAATGTGAAGTTTGACCAAAACCAATGACATTAAAAGGAAAAAAAGATTGAGTAAACTATAATTGAGGTTTGATAATTAGATAGTGAGGTGAGTCAAAAGGAAACACTAACAAAAATTCAGCATTAAGGAAAAAAGAAAGAGAAGGAAACTGCAAGATGACACCCAAATACAGAGTGCATGTGCAAGGGGGAAAGAAATTAAATAATTAAGAATAAAGTGAGTCAAAGATCTTAGATTGCCCTCATATTAATTAAAGAAAATACAATTATAAGGTTGATTAAGATTGAAATATACATTTACATTATTATATAGAAGGTTCATGAATATCGTCATTGAGTTGCCCATGTGAATTGGAAAGAAGAGAATATTTAGGAGTGAAGACAGGCACGTGACAAACAGATGAGCTAACTTGCAAGCCATGTGTATTGTGGAGATGAGCCCACGGCCCACTCCATTCATTGAATCTGTGGCTCAAAAGGGCCAATTAAAACCATGTCCACACATGGCCCTCTAAGGCCAACCCACGTGGCTTTAAAAATTATAAGCACCCATACTCTTAGGATTTATTTATTTTTTTATAAGGCATTTTTTTATGGTTTGGAAACATGCATGTAATAATGGCACCGCAAGCTATCATTAATTTAAAATAAAAAAGAAAAAACATTTTTTTATAATATCACAACAAAAGGAAAGGGGCGAAAGATATATATATATATATATATATATATATATATATATATATATATATATATATATATATATATATATATATATATATATATATATCTGATTTAATTAATTAGCCTATGCTTTAGTAGCAAAGGAATCATCACAATTCAACACACTATTTTATCAACTAATTCAGGAAATGATACAATATATATATATATATATATATATATATATATATATATATATATATATATATATATATATATATATATATATATATATATATATATATATATAGAAAGAAAGCAAAAATTAGAAGAAAAAAAAAAGAGAAATATCCGTCACGCATCACTTGTAGGAGAGATATTGGTAGCTTCCCTTTGTATGATACAATATATGGAAGGATGTGAGGGGGTCAGTGATGATGGGTGGCTGGTGGTAGTGCTGCGGTGGCCGGAGGTGGTGGAGGCTTACATTGGTAGCATTTGGCAAAGAGACCAAAAGTGTCAACTTGGTTGACAAAGTTGGTCATACTAGCCCATCCACCGAACCCAAAGCCAACTACTAGAATCCATATCACTATAAATGCATTAAACACATACATGGCTGTCCAGCTTGGCATAAACTTTGGAGGTTTTTCTGCTGCATTCTGAAAAAAAAAAACATTCAAAACATAACATGAATTAATTACTGGATTTACTCAACCGACATTTTATAATGTTACCACACAAGATATATTTTTGTTTTCTACTATTAATACGGGAAATTACTTGTAGTTGAAATTATTAAAAGTCTTACAACTATTCTAATTCATCATAATTTGACTAGACCCTTAATTATATATAAAAAAAAAAGTAAAATACAACTATCAAACTGTAGCAGTATAACTAAATGAAAAGGACATCTCACCATTCTATTATCTATTTTTCCTTTCCCACAATATTTCCAAACCTAAGCCTTAAATGCTTATCTTGTACACTTGCTCCCCCCACTCGCATTCTCAGTTATTAAGGACACTACCCACTCTAGAATGTGTGAATTCCCATCAAACGCGGAGAGTCCACCCACTCCTGTTATGACCAATATACCCACAACCGATCAAAATATTCACACCTTTTTTTCCCCAATTTAAAGAAAAAACCCATTAATCAATGTTACATATATGTATGCTTGGATAGTTTTAGGGGTAAACATAAAATTTATTAATTAATTTATATACCTGTCTGGCGGAGGCTTTTCTGTAGGTAAGCATATGGGCTAAAGCCGGGATAATGTAAACGGTGAAGCTGACTAAAAGAGCTCCAACTGCAGAGTTAATAGGCCCAAAAAATGGGAAAATAATGGCCAAAAACCAAATTGGTATAACCACAGGCAGTCTAGCTAGTGCCCTCAGGCATATGCTTTTGGTATCGTGCATTCCTATCACCTTCTCCCACACAAAGTACAGCGGTGTGCATGCGAACCCAAATGTTATAAACTGCAATTTTTCAAACTTATGTGTCAGATTGCCTTATTATGTATAAACAATATTTATCTCAACAGTTAATTAGTAGTCAGTAAGTAGACCTGATGAATAAGCATTAAGATAACGGCAGCATCACGGAAACCATTCTTGGGCAGAAGTGAGAAGGCGTTCGAGTGGTTGAGCAGCTGATCGCCGAATGCCCAGTAGACGGCTGAGGCTGACGGAAGTGTTAGTGTGAAGACATAGAGTGTGGCTAGCAAATATATGTATTTGAACTTCTGTGGCTTCCACATGGCATGCATGATTTCCCTGTTAAATAATTTCAACCAAATTCACAGTCAAAAAACTTTATATATGATCCCATTGGATTCTCTAGTTATTATTACTTTAACATTAGAGGAACATGACTATTCAGTCCATGATTAGGAATCATGCTACAGGTCAAGACAAAGGGAGGTCCAAATTTACAACAAACATAGGACCATATTTCCTTTTCACTGTTGTAATTATATCCTAAGGAAAGTTAGATGGATGGGGAACAAAAAATTATAATCTGTATGATTTTGTCTGTGGGTCTCGAAACCCAAGAACTCCGGCAAAAGCTGCTAACAGAAGCCGTGTAGAAACTAGTGATGGAAAGATAAATAAATAAATAATAGTGTCTATGGTTGCTATTTCTCTAACCCAAAATGTTTTTTATTTTTATTTTTATTTTTCTTAAAAAAGTATAAGCTTACACAGTCACAGCATGTCCACCGAAGGTGTAGAGGATGTTGGTGGCTCCGGTGAAGTATAGCACTAGCTTCTTTGGACCCGTGTGTGTTACTCCTTCCACCTGCATAAATAAATACTGAGATTAATAATGTTATAATTATTATCATTAGTATAATTTTTGTTTTGGTGATTAAATAATTACCTGGCCATTAACAAAAGCTGCAATGGTTAGATACCAGGCAGTGTAAGTGGTCATGCCCAGGCCAAGAAAAGACCAAATCCGGTAATTATGGAATGAGGGAATGAAAACAGTTGTAGCACAACAAGCTCCAAAAATGTATGTCCATGTCCTCTTGTCCAAATGGTCATTGATGTAGTAAATGTTGCTGTAACATTATTTTTTTTTATCATATCAAACTTACAATTACCTAACTAATTAATGACTAAAAAAAAACATAAACAAACTACATACCTTGCACAAGCAATAAGCTGAATCACAGATCCAAAGAGTAGGAAAGTACAGTTGAAGGCAAGTCCTACTGCTTTCCAGTACGGACCCAGTAAACCATCGAGCACTTCGAACCACTATAATCACAAGAATGGTATTGATTAATTTAGTATAATATTGAAGATTATATATGAGTGGTTGATGAGAAATTAAGATAAAGTTGGAAACCTGGATAACATGGTTTTTGAAGCTAACGTTCTCCTTTTCCTTTCGGCTTCTGTACTCTATGTAAAGTACACTGATAAGATAAGCAGTCCAGCTTCCTACAAGTCCATAGAATATTTGGAAAATTATCCCTGACAGCATCCCCAGTTGAGAAAAAGAGTAAGGCAGTGTCAACAGTACTTGTGCGACCTGCAAATTTACAGTAGACAAAATTAAGAATCAAGGTGGAGTAGAGAGAATATAATTAAGCGTGCATATATGTATATACTTGATTGGAAGCACAGCTAAACCAGGCATCCCAGGCGGAGCCACCGTGCCAGAGGAAGCTTTTCACATTAAACATGGACTGATCTTCTTCTTTCTCCTCTTCTTTTCCATCATGTTCTGTCTCACTAAAGTTCGAGACTATTGCTTCTTCTGCTTGCTTCTGGGGCAACATTGCTTTCGTTTTTCTCTAAACCCAACTCTAGATCTGAAACATATAAAAGACACTATGAGACAAATAACTATACTCTAAAAACCGCAGCCCCAGAAAACGAAAGCCAATATATATATATATGTACAAATCCAAGCAAAGTAGCACTAATTCTAAAGAGAAAGAGAAGAGAGAAAACACAAAATCAACCTTAGCTCTGAAATGTCTCTTTCGTGCAAAAGAACTGAAGAAACGGATCAGAGATCCAGTTTCTATATATGACCCCAATATCAATGCCAAGTTATCAGTTGCCCTGTCCTTGATATATCACCTTTTTGGTTGATTTCTGAATGGAGAAAACAGAGTCCCCAGCTGAATAGACTTTGATAAGAAATTTCAATTCCAAGATTTTGCAGAGATAGCCATAAATGTGGAGGTAGAACAAAAAAATAGAAAACTTGAGCTACGGATCTTCTTTAGTAAAAGCTTAACTTTAATGCGCCACCAATCTCTACGGACAAAAGACGGCGAGGCCTCAAAAGCAGGAAAAAGAGAAATATAAAATCTGCGCTTCACAATATCGGTCTTCCCGCAGATGTTGAAGTGTAGCTTAACAACTACTACTGTATATGTATATGTGTATATAAAAAGAATTGAAATGAATTCTGGGTTTGGTTTTGTATTTATCTATAGATTTGGAAATTCTTTGTGCTTTTAAAAGTGGGAATTGAAAGGGAGAGACCAAACCCAAGTTCTGTATTCCACTTTCGATTCGATTCTTGGTTATTAAGTGTGTTAGAAAGGAGAATTTAGAGATCTGAGAGACTCAGACTTTGTTCTCATCGCTAGGGAAGGGACTACTCCTGACTATGGAACCTTCCTTTTTATAGCCCAAGGGAAGTGCTTCAGCTTCTTTATATTTATTTTTCTTTAATATCTTTACTTTACTTTTTAGTTATCCATAATTACTCTCTTTTTGATTTTATTTATTTATGAAAAACAAATGCTACCTCCAGACACAGTGCGACTGCTGCGTTTTCTAACATTTTATTTTTATTATTTTAGATATTATTCTCTCTTTTCTTTTGCTTTTTTTATTGCTATAAACAATTCAGTTTAAATCACAGAGATTAAAATCCATGAATTAATCGAGTCAAACAGCATCTTTTACCATCGATTAGTTTCATTAATATTCCTATCCATTGTATTCAACATATAAGCTAGCGTATGTCTAAAGAAAGAAAAGGAAGGATTTAAATCCATGTTATTACTTATTACTGTAGTTAAGAGGGTTGGAATAAACAATAGGAATGATGTTGGAGAAGTGTAATGTGACAGTGCCCTTCATTTCTAACCTCAGAATCTGTTTCCCACCACCTCTATTTTCCATCATTAATCATTGTATTAATATAATATTATATTTACCGTAAAACTATGCCTATTCTCTTTTTCGTAAAAGAGTTGCAATTACCTCACGTCCAAATCCCACTCAATAATTCCATGAATTTAACTTCCCAATTAATTCTCTCTCTCTCTCCTTTTTTCTTCTCAAAAAGAAAAAAATTGTTAGTTTCTCAAAAAAGATACTATAGTATCTAGATTTATTTAAGATAAATTTTAGTTTTAAATTAATAGAAAAATACATTAATTGACAAAAATAAAAAAATATTAATAAATTTGATAGTTTAGTTTTCATTTTAGGCTCTTTTCTTTTTTAAATTATAATTAACATATAAATTATCTAATATGTTTTTATTTAATTAATTTGTAATCATCTTCAAATTAAGTTAACTAATTTTTTAAATTTATTTGAAAAAAAGAATATACTTATAGCTAGAACGAATGAAGTGTTAATTTATCTTTAAAAAAAAAAATCACAAATAGAATCTATCCAAGAATTTTCTATTTCTCAAACTGAGTATTTAAATTCGTCAAGGCTCCATCAAACAACCCCATGTTTCCCCAATTGATGTGTAGATTCCATTTCCACTCTCCCATAGCCATGCGTGTGTTACTCTACCGAGTCTAAAGTCGACAAAGGAACGAGTTTTGACGCCACGACTCTTTTCAGCGAATGGGTGTAACAATCTCCAATGACAGATACGATATGATTTCTTAATCTGGGTCGCCCGATCCTAATTTTGTGAAAAGTGGAGGCCCATTACTATTTTATTGCCTTTTTTTAAAAGAAAAAAAAAAGTTTTAATGTGGTCTGCTCAGTTGAGTACGTGGGCCATTTATACGTAGAGTTGGCTCAAGCCGAGCCATGATGGCCCTTGCCAAAGAATTCTGTCATGCTTTTATAGAGAGACGTGCGCGCAATTAAAACCCCACTCACCGCCACTTACAAAACCACTTATAGAGAGACGGCTCGTTCTGGCCCATCATCCCACCACTTAATTAACTTAATTATTCTAACCCTATACTTAATTGATGATAGAAAATTTTGTGTTAATTAAAATATTAGCACATATAATATTGTATTGATAAGATCGATTAGCAATTATTAATAAAAGGAAGTATTAATGGAGATGATGAGAGTAATAGAATTGGCAAAATGGAATCACAAATGTATAACAAGCAAAGTGGTGGAGCCAAAGATCGGCCGCCACAAGCACCACCACCACCAGGGTTTAAGGGATAAAAGGAAAGCATGTAAAAGGGAGAATGTGTAACACATATTCCATACAAAATGCCTCACATTTTTCCGTTCAAACGGGGATTTGTCGGCTCGGTGAGCCTTCCAATCTTGGCCCGCTTCCCACCCAATCCTCCACTTCCACTTTCTCCCCATTTAGATTTTTTTCTTTAGGAAAAACTTAATGCAAGTTGAATATTAGTGTTCTCAAGATTGAAGTTTTCTAATATATATTACATGTCCGTACACTGATCGACTCGGATTATAATCAGTTAAATTATAAACTCGAGATGAATTATAAATAAGTTAAACTTGTAAATGCGTTTGATCATAACCAAATACTTTAAAATAATTATTAAGAAAATTATACATGTATATATAATTTATAAAAACTATTATTTTTATATACATATTATATAAAAAATTATAAAATTACAAATGGCTCATATGTGGACCACAAATTTATTAAATCATTTTGTGAATTAAACAGTCCGAATCATAAATAAATTTTGTGAATAAAACCAAATTTAAATTATACACTAACCGAATGTATTTGATTATAGTACAATGTTTTTTTTGAAAAATTTATGGAGATAAAAAATAAAACTAGTTTTTACAGGAGAAAAAGAACGTAGAATAAAACAAAGTAAACTTTGAATTATAGTAGAGCATGCACTAATAATAATAGCTAATTGTGAATTGGAAGAAAGAAATTTTGGCAAGAGTGGGTGACTTAACATTTTGACCGATAAAAAGTGCAAATGGTGAGGTGGAGGCAGCCAATGAAAAAGAGCCGTTTAGATTTTGTCAAACTATATGATTAAAAAACATTAATTTAATTTTGTTTTGGTGTAAACTTTGTGGGTTAGTGGGAGATGTAATGATTAGTGAATGGATTTTGACGCCCGTTGCTGGTCTTTTTCACGAGGATACAAAATTCGGCTTGTGTTACATCTATGCTTCTCACATGGGTCCCATTTTTCCACAATAACCCATCTTTTTATCTTTTTACTTAAATTAAAACATGTTTATCCCTTCACTAAAAACAATCTTTGTCTCTTTTTTCCTCTACACAAACATCTTTATTTTTATTACCCAATTTCATCCCCTTTCGAACACCATTAACTTACTGGTTACTGCCATTGGTCCCAATACGCCCACTCATACTTCTCCTTTTCTTCTTCTTCTTCTCAACTATGTACTCGCACCTTAAAGGAAAATTATTATTTTTAAGATCCTCTAAATTTAATAAAACAAGCAATACTGGAATTGAATTTAGAGTTGTCCGCTTACCTTAGACATTCTCATGTCACCGTTGCTTACATGCTCCATTAACCCTTAATCCCATAACTTTCAACTTTCAGTAGAGTTATTAATTAATGTTAAATTCAATGAACATTCATTTTAATTTACTAAGCCTCACTTTATAAATTATTATTCTCTTTTTTAAATACGTAAGGGTAAAATCTATAATGTATATTTTGAAATTGAAAAATTGTGATATTGAGTTGAATAAAAAAAATATAAAAAAGGGAATAAAATTGATAAAAATTGTACTTTTCTGTTTCATTTTAAAAGGTTATTTTTTTTATTTTATTTTTTTTTCACTTTAAATATTTTTTTTTGAATTTGAGGAATATATTTATATATATACCCCTATTTATTATATATTTTATTAAATATTTTTCTTTTTATCACTATTTATTTTTAACTAGAATTAAATAAAATTTTTAAAAATATAAAAGGATATTTTTATCAATAGCTATAGTTTTTTTTTTATGAAATTGAGATATTTTAATTATTTTTTTAATTTTCATGAAAAATAAAAAATTAATTTTTAAAATGGAACTGAAAGAGTACATTGTAAAATTGATATATGTCCCTCCAAACACATGCACATGTTGGGTTTTTGATATAGATATGGATTTGCATCAAATTCATTCCATATATTTGCAAAACCCAATGTCTTAATTGTACAAGAAAAGAACTCGCTCTTCCTTGAATTAATTTATGTAGTTTAAGTCTTGAACACAAAATAAAATTCCATAATTGATTATGGAGATGCTTATGTAGAGCATTCAAATTATAAAATTTGCAGTAATCATAAACAGAACACAGCATTAATGAGAGGTAATAATGGAATTAATAGTGAGTGGATCCTTTTGTAGGAGGCATGCTTTTATTGTTTATTTTTAATTATTTTGAATGTTAAAATTATGAAAGAGAGTGCATGGGACCATTACGTGAAGCCAAGGACGGAAAAAAGCTTTTGAGTGTATAGGGTATAAGGGGCGATGCACCCAACTTGGTTGATGCTTCCACTTACCTACCCTAGCTTTCACTTTTACGGATGCCCATTTAGGTTTCCCTACTGTTTATGCTCTTCACTTTCTTACCATTTTCTTACTGATCTTCTTCTTCTTTGCAGGCATTTTGTTATTAATGCATGATGGCCTGTTAAGTACACATGAGAAATGAAACAACCTTACGTCAAATTCTGGTAGAAAAGAAATTGATAGTTAAATTACTAATTTTGAGAGAAAAAGCCAACTCACCACTTTCTGTTGACCTTACGTGAAATTAACAAATTATATATTTTAATTCTGTCAATTTTATTTAAATTGAAACTAATGTCAATAAAATTATATAAATTTAATATCAATTTTTTAAAATATAAGAATTTAATGTAGGACATGTGGAAGCAATTTTTCCTAAATGAAATTATAGTTTAGAGTTCAAGGCCATGGCTAGACAATTAATGCCCTCATAATAGGTTATAAGGGAGTATCATTGATTAGTAGCAGTTGTTAGTTACCAATGACTTTTTAATGATGTTACGTAACATTTAGCATGAAGTTCAAACAAGTACCTAAATTTATGGAAATCTGGATGGAGTAGTCCAATTATCAATCACAGTGACCTTATTTCTTCAATTAGGCAGATAATATTTAAAAGAAAAAAAAAAGGAAGAAAAAGAAGAAGAAGAAGAAGAAAATATTTAATCGTCAAAATTTGATTTGGTGGGTTTTATTCGATTTTAAATTTAAAAATGCAAGTGATATCAATTAGGATTAATTACGTGTCAATAGTGACATTTTACAGACAGACTGTATACTCCATCCCCCATACGCCCAAGAAGGAATTATTATAAGAAAAGTCTGTCAATAACTTATAGTCCATGATCAGTAATTCATTTTGCCGATGGAATAATGCTACGCTGTCCCTTTAAAAATCTCATTAGCGAAAATATTTAACGATGAAAGTAATTGGACCTCGTTAAATTAAAGCTTAATATAGAAGTAGCCTTTATGTATATATTTTTTCTTTTTACTCATCCCTTTATATTCAAGTTTCTTCTGCACAGTTTGTTAAAAAGAAAAATTCTATTTCATTTAGCCTCTTTTATGTTTTATATTAATGTGATAGTTAAATGCTGATTTGAATTTAAAATTCATGTCGGCTGCATATATTATCTCCACATCGACTATACAGCTAAATTAAGCAATATTCATCTTGTATGTAGATATATATGTGCGCGCGCACGCCGGCAAGTACAAAGGCATTGAAAAAAAAGATTAAATATAGAAAAATAAGTGAAAGAAAATTGGCAAGAATTAAAACCGGACCGGATAAAGAACCGGTAAGGTTCGGAATTCGTGATTTGATCGGTTTAATTGAATTTTTTTCTATTTTTTATAATATTATTAATTAATATAATTTTATAAATACTACTGCATATTATTATCAATTACACTAAGACCACATTAACAAATGATCAAATTCTAAGATGAAATGATAACAAATAATCACATCCTAATATGAAATGAATTTATAAGGGAGTATATATTTAAATATTACAAATAGTATTAATTGTTGTTTGGCTTTTTTGTGCATGTAGTTTAATTATTTCAAATTAAACGGTAAGAGGACGTAAGCATTTTTTTATTGTTCAATTTGATTTCATTGAAGGAAAGTTGAGTTTATCTTTATCAAATTGTCTAACTATTGAAATAAATTAAAAAAAATAAAAAATAATATAAATAATAGAGCATGACAATAAAAATAAGAAATCACAAAATGAAATTAAAAATAATTAAAAAAAGAAAGTAAAAATAAAAATACCATAATACCATATAGAGTTTAGAAACGGTCAATATATGTCGAGTACTAGTAATAGTCCTAATTAGGGGTGTTCAAATGTGGGTTGGGTGGGTTACAATTAGTTTTTTCTCCAACCCACCGAAATTGTTAAGTGGTTTGGATTTAATCCAAATCAGGTGGGTTATGTATTAAAATTTTTATGCTGGATTGGTTGGTTTATGTGGGTTATATGAGTTATGTTAATATTTTTATATTATATTATAAACATATAATTTATTTATATTTATATATTTTTAAATATAAAGAATTAATTTTATTTTAAATAAGAGAGTAGCAATGTCAATTAATTAATAATCAACTTCAAAAAAAAATCTAAAAATTAAAATTTTTTTTGAAAAGTTTTGTATTATTATGCTCATAATCATAATATTTTCATCTCCGATATATTATTGTTTAGGTTTGGAGCAGAATTATTTGCTCATTGCTCCAGGAACAAATTTCACTGATGATTTTATTTTAAGATACGAATTTGTTCACAGAATGAAATTTATCGCAAATGAAATATATAAGGTAAATGATTATAATTTATAAAATTTATAAGTAAATAAAAATTGTAAGAAAATAAAGATAATTTTCAATTTTTTAATGAGTTTTTGATAAGAAATATAATTTATAAAATATATAAGGTAAAGGATTATACTATTCTCCAATGGAAACGTGTGGTTGATGAAACAGATTGGAGGGGGCCAGTTGATGGAAATTAGAATATTGTCGAGATCACTCATACAATTTGTAGACAATAGCATACATGTTTTAAACCTTGTTGTTATCAATCGTTTGTCATATATTCGATTGAATATAACCAAATCGTCTAATCTTCGCATTAAGTCGATGCTCACTATTTAGTCCGATTTTTTTTAGGAGTTAATTTGTTAGGGAAATATTTAATCGAAGTAATTTTTTTTAATATTAGACTTAATGCATAATTTGATACTTGATATTTTAATTTAATCAATATTTTACTGCATAATTCAATTTCTCCATAATTATAACTAAGT
This sequence comes from Excoecaria agallocha, assembly GCA_037975025.1. Classification (NCBI taxonomy): domain Eukaryota; kingdom Viridiplantae; phylum Streptophyta; class Magnoliopsida; order Malpighiales; family Euphorbiaceae; genus Excoecaria; species Excoecaria agallocha. The sequence continues at coordinate 55,856,894 of CM075806.1, read as the reverse complement.
TCTCTAATTTGGGGTTTGAGACTTTTTTTCTCTAAGTTCAGTTTCAAATTTTTTCCTTAAAATTAATCAAATATTTAAAGCATTGTGCATGACATTGAAGAACTTGTCGGTTTGCGATTGTGGATTGTTTGAAATTTATACTTCAGCAAATTTTCCGCCACACATATATTTGTTGTTATTATATTTTTTGTGAGAAACTCACATCATACAAAACCAACAAGTAATTTTTCATATTCATTATGGTATCAGAAATTTGAATAGAATTAGAACATCATTAGAAATTTTTTGAAGAAATTTTATAGATTATAAACAAAATTTAAATGAAATAATAAAAATTGAAAAAAAAAAGAGTAAAAAACAAAGTATAAGTGAGAGTGTATTTGAAGAAGGGTATAATGTGGGTTAATTGGTTGGATTATATAATAACCCATAACCCATACAAATATTTATAAAATATTAAAATGGGTTGTATGGGTTATAATAACCCATTATAATTATAAAAATTGTGGGTTATATGGATTGATTTGGCTGGATTGATTGGGTTATGCCAGTTTTGAACAGCCCTAGTCCTAATGCATACGTACCGTTTGATCACGATCGGAAACATACAATATAGATATATATGCATAGGTACCACACTAGTCGCATAGTAATTTAACTTGTATATTATTTATTTATTATTTTATAAATTCCTAAGATTTCTGTTTCACCACCAATTTCCCAATTTTTGTTCAATTAAACATTTCAATTATCTTATTACAACTTTAGAATCAGGTTTATCATTTTAGTTAACCCATTATTCAAGCATTTCTCCAGATTTATCATTAGATATCATATGTTTAAACTAGAAAAGTAAATTCCACAAGCTCAACAAGCCAGTTAATTATGCAATTTAACTCACAAGATATCTAATTTAAAAAATTTTGATATCAATTTTCTAATATACTAAGAAACTGTCAATTCTTCTACCCTTATTACACATACATAATCATAATAATTGGAAAACAAAACAAGTTTAGTGAAAAAGTTATAAATTTTGGAGTCATTCTCTTTCAATTTCAACTAAACTTCTTTACCGACTACCGGTCACTGGAAAATGCCACCACTGCGATCACAATGCTCAAGGTACATGTAATCCATTGCCAATGATCACATGCCCTAACGTCGCCACATTTAGTCGGAATCCACGTCGAAAGGTTGCAGATTCCTCAACACCTATCTCTTCGATAATGGTGATTGAAGGAGAACTAAAGACACGGGAAGACTCCTCTGGTCATCAAGAGTCTGTTAGTTAGGGATGATCATGGGGCGGGGATTCCCCGGCCCCGTTCGGGGCGGGGAATCCCCGAAATTTCCCCCCGCGGGGACGGGGGCAGGGGAAAAAATTCCCCGTCCTAGAATCGGGGGCGGGGACGGGGAATGGGGTATCCGCCCCGCGGAGATCCCCGCCCCGCAAAAAAAAATATATATATATATATATATTATATTTATATTTATTTATTTTAAAATATAATATTTTATAAATAAAATTAAAATATAATTTAATTTTATAATTATTAAATTTTAAATTATACTTAATTTTAAATTATTATTGATTTTAAATTTTTTATTTATTAAATATTATATTTTAATTTTAATTATTTATAAAATAATTTAATTTTATAATTATTAAATTTTAAATTATACTTAATTTTAAATTATTATTAATTTTAAATTTTTTATTTGTTAAATATTATATTTTAATTTTAATTATTTATAAAATATTATATTTTAAAATTAAAAAAAAAATGGGGGATGGGGATCCCCGCGGGGGACGGGGATCCCCGTGGGGCGGGGACGGGGGAAATTCCCCCCCCGAGATTGGTGGCGGGGGCGGGGCGGGGAATCCCCGCCACTGGCGGGGGAGGGAGTGGGGGAGAATTCCCCGGCCCCGCCCCGCCCCGTGATCATCCCTACTGTTAGTGTTGGTTGTGTCGCCACCCGATGTTGGACCTAGTCGAAATCAAGCTCGGAAGCTCTAGATTGGAGAGAGAAAATGCAAAAAAAAACAATAGAGATGGTGGAAGAGGGAAACAACAACCGCTATTTAGTCACCGGTGAAGGAGCGGTGACGGCTGTGCTAGCTATGGCAATGGGGGAGCTGACATGGTGGTCTGACTTGTCTCTGCCTCTCCCACTTTTTTTTCCTTTTTCTCCCCCCTTTCCCAATCTATCCCTTCTCATTTCTTTATTTTATTTTTTTTATTTATGTGATCATGATTTTAATTTTGTTTAGAATTTTTTTAAAGCCAAAATAATTCTCACAAAATCTTCCTATATATATATATATATATATATATATATATATTATTTTACCTATCTCAAAATCAATTCTAATTTTCTAATCTCATTAATAATTTGAATGTGCATTACTTAATTACCGTAATTGCTATTAACTGAACTTAATATTCTTAGTTAACTTCATTTGCGATTGAATTATTTAATTAGAGTTAACTTTAACTATTCTCAAGTCAAAAATTGGCATATGATAAAATTTTTGAATCTACTGTGGTATAATCCATAACTTTGGAATTATTGAGGTGTTACTATTTTCAAGACCATTGGAACTCGAAATTAGTATTCCAGGCACTAATTGCCTAAGTTCCCTCTCCTTTGATGTTTTGACAAATTAGAATGATGCGGATGGCAAATTTCCAGGCACCAGTTGCATTAATTCCCATTCCTTCAATCTTCTGACAAATCGAAACATTGTGGGTACTAAATTTCCAAGCACCAGTTGCCTAAGTTCCCTTTCATTTGATCTTCTAATAGATTGAAACATTGTGGATGCTGAATATCCAGGCACAAATTGCCTACATTCCCATTCCTTCGATATTCTGACAGATCGAAACTTGCGGATGTTGAATTTCTAAGCACCAGATGCCTAAGTTTCCTATCCTTCGATCTTTTGACAAATTAGAACGTTGCGGATGCCGAATTTCTAGGCATTAGATGCCTAAGTTCCCTCTCATTTGATCTTCTGATAAATCAGACCTAACGGCCATTATATTTATGCCATCTTGCCTGTCACATTAAACTTATCATACCTTGTAAGTTGTCACATCAGACACTTTAAACGTGCCAACTGCAGATATGAAAAATCTGATATTTAAGTACTCTAACTTTATAGGCTCTAGCTATCTAGAGATTATAAATACAAAGGAACAAGGTATTGCACACATTGTTACTCTCTCACTATACAATCTCTCTAAATCCTCTCTAATTTAGGCATCGGATGATAATCCTCAGCACACCAGGGATAATTTTCATCTATTTTGCGGATCGTCTCACCACATTCGTAGATCGGCCCAGCTGATTCGTGCCTCTATCTTCCTCTCTTTATAAGTTCTATCAATCCGAGGCTTATCAATTTCAATTTATGAATTGTGAGTAATTGTTTAGTACCGCAACTAGTTAGTTACTATTTATATAAATTTATTTTTTTACATACATAAATTTTTTCCTATATATTTTCTCTCCAAAATGTATATTTTAAAATTAAGTGCACTTCATTATACTTTACTCTCCAAAAAATAAATAAATAATATTTAAATGTAACAAATAAATTATTTTTATATTTTAATTTATTGGCTAAAGCCATGTTTCTATTAGGATATAAATAGATAATATATAGATTATAACATTTTTTTAATCAATAATAGATTATAGCTTGCTAAATATTCTTAACAATTATTATTTTTATATATTTTTAAAAATTATTTTTTTTACTTTGAATAATTATTTTCAGCCTATTTAATTTCTATACCTTTTTTCATATTTTAAATGCTACTTTACTTTATACCATTTAAATCGGGTTTGTAAAATTTTATAGTTGTTTATATGCTTAAAATTTTGATTAATTAAAAATAAAAAATTATGGTTAGCTGGATTGTAAAGCCAAAATTAATGGACCAGTCTATTGAAATTAAATGTTAGATTTCACTACAAGATAATAGCCAAATAGCAACGGAAAAATAGCAACGGAATTCATTCCGTTGCTAATTTAGCAACGAAAAATAAATTCTGTTGCTAAAATTGGTTGAAGTTTTAGGGATTTAGCAACAGAATACAAAATGATTGTATTCCGTTGCTAAAAAGGAGGAAGATTTTAGAGCCAAAACATAGCAACGGAAAATAATTTTCGTTGCTAAAAATGGCGGCACTTGACAGCGGGAAAAATTTGGGATGAAAATTAGCAACGGAAATTAATTCCGTTGCTAAAATAGCAATGGAATTTATATTCCGTTGCTATTTTTGCTAAAATAGCAACGAAATTTATTTTATGTCGAATTTAGTCAAGGTATAAATAATAGCAACGGAATTTGTATTCCGTTGCTATTTTATGTCGAATTTACTGAAGGTATAAATAATAGCAACGGAATTTTTATTCCGTTGCTAATTTGAAAATAGCAACGGAAAATCCGTTGCTATTTTATGTCGAATTTAGTGAAGGTATAAATAATAGCAACGGAATTCATTTTTCGTTGCTAAATTAAGATCATTCGAGAAAAATATTTGTCACAAAAAATAGCAACGAAATTCCATTTTCGTTGCTAAATTAAGATTATTCGAGAAAAAAATTTTGTTCCAAAGAATAGCAACGAAATTCATTTTCCGTTGCTAATTTGAAAATAGCAACGAAATTCCATTTCTGTTGTTAAATTAAGATCATTCGAGAAAAAAATTTGTACCAAAAAATTGCAACGAAATGCATTTTCCGTTGCTAATTTGGAAAATAGCAACGTAATCCATTTTCCATTGCTAAATTAAGATCATTCGAGAAAAAATTTGTCACAAAAAATAGCAACGGAATTCATTTTCCGTTGCTAATTTGAAAAATAGCAACGGAAATCATTCCGTTGCTAAATTAAGATAATTCGAGAAAAAAATTTTGTTCCAAAAAATAATAATGGAATTCATTTTCCGTTGCTAATTTGAAAAATAACAACGGAATTCATTTTCCGTTGCTATTTTAGCAATGAAAATCTAATTTCGTTGCTAATTTGAAAAAATAGCTGCGATTTTCTTAGCCCTAAGTATAAAAGCTGCGATTTTCTTTAGCTCTACATTTTTCTGCCTTAAGCCTCTCTTTGTCTCTCTCTCTCTTGCTCTCCATCAAGGCCTCTTTCAATCTCATTTAAAGGTACTTATTTTTCTCTCAATTTTTCTTTTTTTGTTATTTTCTTTTTTTATATATTTCCTTAGATCTCCCAATCTAAGACTTACTTGACTCATTGTAAAGCGTAAAAGTGGGTTTGTCTATAATAAAGTTTTGGGTTTGTCTGTTTCTCTTCTTCTGTGGATCTAAAGAATCTAAATTTCAAAGGTATGTTCTAACTCATATCTCTTTTTCTTCTTGGTTTGATTTTGATTGATTTAATTTTGGATATTTGGATGCAAGTTTTGAATTGATTTTGAATCTTTGTATGATTTTTGCTTTTGAATTAATTTTGATGAATTGAGAGGTGTCCTATTGTAGTTGAAAAAAGGAAATGGGGTTGCTGCTTTGGCTCTACAAATTTAGTTAATTTTTTGCTGCTTGAGATTTTATGGGCCATATTTATTTTATTTTTTCATAGTTACAATTTCTAAAAATAGAGTGAAAATTAATTTCATTTGTATTACATGTGATTACCACAAATATTTGATTTAGTTCGTAATCTTCTATCACAATCTAAGTTCAAAATTTTTTGAGATCTTATGGGCCACAAATAAAAAAACTGAAAGTAATTTTGTAAATATTCAAAAATATTTTAGTGACGGAAGAGAGACGAAAATTTCGTCGCACGTTTTTTATAATATTGGCTGAAAATAGCAACCGATTTTTCCGTTGCTAATTTCCGTTACTAATTTTAATTAGCAACAGAAAATCAACAATTTTCGTTGCTATTTTCTGTTGCTATTTCAGAATTTTCTTGTAGTGTTTATTATTAGTAATTTTACAGTATTTATAAATTGACCATAAAGTTGCCAATGAACTAATTAAAGATGGCAACGAATTGGATTTTTTTATGATATTTGACCATCTCTATCCCATTTATAAAGGGCACAGATAACTAAAGATGGATTGGAATGGATTTAGATATTTAAAATAGAATCCATCTCCGGTTTGCATGGTATATGAGCTTAATTAGTGCATTGGATAACTTTCACATGAACTCTTTTATATATTTAGTCGCGGATAACGAGTATCCGATATTTAAATTTATTTATTTAAAAAATAATCTGAGTAAAAAATTGAACTCTTATAAACACTTAAGGATATTGTTATATGATTTCGGTACGAGTACAGATAGTATAAGAGTAAATTTAAACGACTTTGGAATGGATATAAATATATTAAAATCAAACAGATTTATGGTAAAACTAACCTAACAATGATATTAATAATATTTCCTCTCCAACGCAACTTGTGAGGGCCCCCTTAACTCCAACACTAAAACTAACCTAACAATGATATTAATAATATTTATGAAAGATATGTGTAGGTAACTATTAATCAAACTTGTTTTATTTTTATTTTTTTATGAGAGAGAAGTATAGTATCCAATTATAACTCTAAATATTATTAGAAAAAATTGAATCTGAAACTTTGCGAACTTTTAATTGAATGCTGACCATTAACGTAATTTGAGTGGATTAGTCTTATTTTTAATAGATTCTTCCCTTCTAACAAATAACAAACATCACTAACTGAAAAATCATTATGCATTATCTTTTACAAAACACATAACATGCTATGTATAGAGAATCAAACAAAATCCTTGATATTACTATATCTTTATTAAATTAAAAAGAATATTTAAAAGATCTGAGTTCCAATTTGGGAGTTTGGGATTGAGATGATGAAATGATTGGGAGAAGTATTAATTGCTATATATACATACTGAAGAATAATGAGATGGGACATTCATATTTGATGTTATACCGTAGCATAGTTTGTCAATCCCTTTCAATATCTTCAATAATTCCCATATCTACTTTTCCAATAATACAAAAAGCTTACTATTACTATTATTTTTAACCCTAAAATTAGTCAAATTAGGTTTGGTACACAAAGCCTTTCACCCACCTCCAGATTTCTTTTTCAGAGTTCTTAATGTCAACATTCATACATATTAAATTAATATATATGCAAAATATACATATAAAAGGCAAGAACATTAGTCCTTCAAGATATGGGGTTAGGTTTAGAAAAAAAAAAAGAAATTAAAAATAGTTTGGGTATCATTAGGGATCCCAAGCATAGAATTAGGTTTTTTTTTAATTTATTTTTGGTTGAGAGCTTAGAAATATTTTTTATAGGCTTTAATAGTTGGTGATAAATGACCAGACGTATAAAAGGAATTAGGATAAGAGAAGAACTAGTGCTAGGTGGGGAATGGACCCATTAAAAGAAATAGAATTGTCATCAGCCCCACAAATAATAGTATTATTTTTTTTTATACCAAAACTGTCAATTCTTTGGTCCCTAATCCCTTTCTTTAGGAGAGACTCATAACATCACTGCCTTTAATATCTACTTACCAAAGATACCTGCAATTAATTTTTGAACAACCTTAGCCTTTCGTTTTATTTATTTAGTTTTATTTTTTAAATAAATATGCATTAATTACATTCAATTTCAGGATTGCGATCAAATGTGTATACAGTGTGTTCATCTGAAAATTATCCGATTAAAAAAAATTTTCCGACCGGTCTGTATTAACACTCTCAATTTCAACCTTTCTTTTTCTTATTGTTTCTATTTATTGTTTGGATTGTAGCCTATAGCCGTCCATGAAATAGGTTTATTGTTAAACTCACAATTCAAGTGTTCATCAATTCCAATTGTCTTTTCAATCTTTTTCTTTTCTTATCTTTTTCTTTTGAATGTTCATATTAGATTTATATTATGTAGATTTAAAATGAGATAGCAAGTTTGACACTATGTAAGTTCAGTACACATTACACATCAAAATCAAGATGAATAGACAAAATGTAGATTTCACCTTTTTAGATCATGTGTGGACTACACAATTTAAAGGTTCATCTGCCCGCATGCTTAATATCCCATTATTCAAATTTGCAATGCCCAAATGGCCTTTTGCATGAATACCGTTCGATTGGATGATAATTTTTATTTTTTATTTTTTATATTAAATATTGTGTATCATGTAACGTCATAGTGTATTGAATTAATGTTCGTTTTCTTGTAAATTTCACTTTAAAAAAATTAGGGAAAAAAATTTCCCTTAAAAACATTATATATTTCTTCTAATTATAGTCGAGCAGTCAATTTTTACCTTGCAAGCACATATATATATATTTTTTAAAAATTTATAATATATCCATCATAATGTATGCTTTTTGATTGGTATTATTTGAAAATTTCAAATTGTAATATTTATACTATTATTATTACAAAGTATAAAATTATATGATATTATATTATATAGCTAGAGGTGGTAAATAGGGGGATTGGATGGATTCGGATTGAGTAAAAAATGGACGAATCATAAATGAAAAAAAAAATATGAGCCATAAATGAATCAATGTTTAAATATATTAGACTGATTTGCGCCGATTTATAGGTTTAATGCATGTTGGTTCATTTATAATTTATATTTTTTTAATGAAAATAATTTTCAATGGATGTATAAAATTTTTATTAATAATTTAATTTTTCTCCAAAAATAGAACTCTATACAAATAGTAAATATACAAATAGTAAAAATTAATCTAACAAAATAACAATAATATATTAATCTATTTTTCACTTTCAACTGCTAATAAGTCTACACTTTAATTTAGTTTTGAAAATTTAATATCTTTTCTCATGTTATCTTGAAACTCCTCTTCAAACCCAAATAACCAACTATGAGTGGTAATTATTGTATGATCTGTCAATTTCTCATTGACTCATCCATCTTTATTTTATTTTTCCATCAAAATTATTCTAAAAATTCCTAAATATTATAATTAAGATATTTTTAAAATTTTGAGTCAATCGGAGTTCGTTTCGATAGGTGTTAGGACACCGAAATATTTTCGGTTGGTTCAAAAATCCTAAAATTTAATTTTTTACTTCTGGAAACTAATATTAATTATTCTAAGATGTTCCATATGATCAAAATAATTTTTAGAAGTTCATGGAATATTTTCAAGCCAGTCAAAATTAGTTTAACCTCTTTTTGATCTCGTGATTTATTTTTGTTTTTGAATTTTGGAGAATTATTTGACCTCAATTTATGCTTAAATTATACCAACGAGATCATCATGAATTGTAATTTCTAATGCTGACATAAAATTTTTCTAAGTCTCGGTGGGCTTAGGGTGATATTATTCACCCTCGGTGTCACTATTCACCATCGAAAAAATACTATTCATGCCGGTAATGGTTCTAAGGCATTACAGGCAGTGAGGGTGTAAGAGACAGATAATTTTAAGAGAGATAAGGAAGATAACTAGACTTAGTGAAAGAGGAAGGCCCATTGGACACCTGATATAGATCCAATGGGTTAAGGAATAAGATGGGTAATTTTTGCATTGGCCTAATGGGCATTTTTGTGGGTCGATTTGGGTTTGGATCCTTTTTTTTGGGAGGGTTTGCACTACAAGAAAATCTGAAAATAGCAACGGAAAAATAGCAACGGAATTGATTCCGTTGCTAAATTAGCAACGAAAAATGAATTTCGTTGCTAAATAGCAACGGAAAATATATTTCGTTGCTAAATTTGGTTAAACATTTCAGATTTAGCAACGGAACCCTTAAACCGTTGCTAAAAAGGCGCCAACGTTTGGCGGATAAGTTTTGGAACGAAAAATAGCAACGAAAATATTTTTTCGTTGCTAAAATTGCAACCGAATTTAAATTCCGTTGCTATTTTTGCAACGAAAACTGAATTCGGTTGGTATTTTTGGTGCGAAGAAGATGGAATAACTTTGGGTTTAAAAATACCAACAGAATTATTTTTCGGTTGCTAAAATAGCAACGGAATTAATTTTCCGTTGCTAAAATAGCAACGGAATATAGATTCCGTTGGTATTTTTGGTTTTAAAGGAGAAAAATTTATGTCTAATAATAGCAACGGAATTTAGTTTCCGTTGCTAAAATTGCAACCGAAAAATAATTTGGTTGCAATTTTAGCAACCGAAAACAATTCGGTTGGTATTTTTGGTGCGAAGGAGATGGAATAACTTTGGGTCTAAAAATACCAACGGAATTAATTTTCCATTGCTAAAATAGCAACGGAATATAGATTCCGTTGGTATTTTTGATTCTAAAGGAGAAAAATTTATGTCTAATAATAGCAACGGAATTTAATTTTAGTTGCTAAAATTACAACCGAAAAATAATTCGGTTGCAATTTTAGCAACCGAAAACAATTCAGTTGCTATTTTTGCCCTAGGTATATATACTTCCTTAACTTTGTGTCCCTTTCCCTAATTCTGTCCCTTTTTTTCGTGACCTTACCCTCTGTTTTCTTTTCCCATTCCCGATCTCCCATCTCAACCACCACCCTCCTCCGCCGCTCCTCTCCCCTTTCCCACTAGCAGCAGCCATCGGTCACCTCTGGTTCTCTCTCCTCCAGTGCATGCAGCAAGGGAGCAGCAACCCCTCTCCCTCCTTTTGCTGCGTCTCTCTATAAGAGCCAAAACCAGATGCTTTTTCATCTTTATCTCGCTGGAACGAACTTGAAGAAGAGATAGATAAGCCTTTTCTTGAATCTCTTCTTCTTGATTTCTTTCTTTCCACATCAAATTTTCTGTTGAAATATTTTTTCACTTCTTGATCTCTTGTCCACCTTTCTAATTTCGAAAATCCCAATTGAAATCAGTATGATTAACTCTGCTTTGCCACGGTCAGGTCAACTATCAAAAACTACCTTAACTCCTACAGAATCTGATCACGCTCTCCCCACCTTTCTCTCTCTACCCGCCTCTTTCTATATCTATTATACACACTCTCTCTCTCTTACATGTATTGTCTGCTTTAATTACATTATGTCTCTGTCTTTGTTTTTGTTAGCGTCGTTTGTCGGTCCCATCATACATTTGCTTGCTCCATCAACATGTTAATTCGTATTTAAGGTTTGGAGGTTTTTGTTTTTTTGACAGGACAAAAAAAGAAAAGCCAATGCCAAATGGCATGATTCTTTCCCAGGTTTGATTTGATTGATGAATTTTGATAAGTTTTGGGATGTTGATTTCTGGGTTAGCCAATTTAGCTAATTAGATTAGTGTATTTGATGTGCTTTTGCTTAATTTAATATTTTTGCTGGATTAGGGACACCATCCGATCACCCAAATGGATTGCCTTTGCCTGAGAAGAAGTTGCTTGAGTTAATTCTTGAGAAGCTTCAAAAGTGGGTTGCGAGTTCTCTTTCTCGCTCTCTTTAGTGTCTTACTTATTTTAGTAAAAGCTAAAGATCTTTTTCGGGTGCTAATTGTTGTTTCGCGTCTGAATTATGGTAGGAAGGACACATATGGCATGTATGCAGAACTGGTGGATCTTGAAGAGGTAAACGAAATGAGCACTAAATTGTTAATGCTGGAATTTTTCTAAAGGGCATTATATCTATGGTATCTTGAAGAGCTAATTCTTTTTCCCATTGATTTTCTGTAGCTTCCTGATTATCTTGATGTGATCGATCATCCAATGGACTTTGCCACAGTAAGAAAGAAGCTAGGAAGTGGAAAATACTCCACCTTGGAACAATTAGAGGTGAGTATCCAAATTTCATGCTTCTAGGTATGCTGCTTGCTTTTTGGCTTGGGGATGTGGGACCTCTCTGTTGAATGTCACTAAGTCAGTCTATGTGCCTCTTGAGTGTTAGTTATGGAGGAGTCGACTATCATTGCAGTTGCAAATTTTATCAGTTAATTGATTAAGTGTCAACTTCTGGAGTGTGGCTGTTTGTCCTTGATGGGTTCTGTTGTGGTTGGTGAGCTAGGGGATTACTGCATGGGGATAATGGCATTATTATACATTGTAAATGGCTCAATCTAGCAGCTCATTTGCTGCTGCTCAAATGGAAAACTGCTGTAGAATGCTTTCTCTTGTAGTAAATATTTTTGGTTAATTTGGCAAATTGCATTTTGGCTATGCAATATTTTATGTAAAATGATATAGTTTAAAAGTATTAGCTGAAATAGGCACATGTTTTGCAAATTGAGTGGTTGATCTTTATGTTTTGAAAATGGTAGTGAGCAGGATCTGATTTTTATGTTTGCTGATATGCTTAGCATTTCCAGTTCCTTTGTTAGGCATTATGAGATATTAATTATTAAGTTCCATATTACGTCTCTTACCAATCCCAATGTTGTTATTATATAAAAAAAAAACAGTCATATTGTAGAATTATAAAGCAGTCTTTGCTTTGGTTGTAGTCTCAACTTATATCTTCAAAGGATATATTGCACGTCAAAGGATATATTACATGTCTAGTTATTTATTTATTTATTTATTTATTTATTTATTTATTATTATTATTATTATTATTATTATTATTATTATTATTATTATTATTATTATTATTATTATTATTATTATTATTATTCTTACTTAAGTTCGAGTTAGGCCTGAAATGGATTTTAATTTAGCAGTTAACATTGTTTATGCTATCATATTGGTGGTTCCTAATTTGTTGAAATGAGGGTTTAAAATTTGTGTTCCCTTGAGGCTCTACAGCTTTAGAAAAATCAAATTACATGTTATGGTGATTAAGGACTGCTGCGAAACTTAAATGTTTTGCAGAGCTGGAATAATTAGTGTCATTATTCCTTTGTGCATTCTCTGCTAGTTAGTTTTCAGTATATATATTTTGGAATAATTATCGATGATACATCACTTGAATGGTAAGGAATTTAATGACCTTCCCCCTGGATTTGAAGGCAGTCACTATTTGAATCATTTGAAAGAGGAATCATGTCAGGTCCCTAAGATTCAATGGAGGTGTCCTCCCAAAGTAAGCATATATTTCTGTTTCTCCCTCTCTTGATATTACCGTTGTGGGGTGATGGTGTAATACCCTTGCTATAACAGTCTTATCGGACAGAAAAATTTTCGGGAAATTTTTTTTTTCCTACTTGTTTCCTTTAACTTAATTACCTTCATGCATATGCACTTTCATTAATCGTTAGCCTATAACTGTCTGAAAATCACTATGCAATTAATAAAAATTTGGCAATATAACGGCTATATTCTTAACTAGCCCCCTGAAAAGCAGACAATTACATAGCCTCTGCATATATCCAATCCACAGAAATTATCTAGTAACACCTGTATGCCATCCATTCTCTGCAATTCCTCATCTACATACTACTATAAGTATTATACAATACGATCACTATTACAATATTGTCCTCATAAAACAAAATATAATAAGTAAATATATACATGCCACAAAAAGATTCTTTCTAACTTTTCAGCTTCAATTTCTTGCTGTGTACCCAGGCTCCAAACTATCTGTACCTGCATGCAGTAAATCTTACACGCTGAGCATTAAACATGCCCAGTGGTGACTAAAAAGCATAGCATTTCCCTAAAATATGCCTATATATCTTCACTAATTTTGTTTAAATTATTTATTATCGTTTATTCTTATTTTAAAATAATATTCATTTTATTAACGACTAACTTTCCATTTAATTTATAAACTTTCTTATATTTTCAAAAATACCATTTTATACTATGAATTACTAGTTGTCCTTTTATTCCTTATTTTCTTACCTTAACTTATTAATTAGCTTATAAATTACTGATTAATCTTTATTTCCACATTTTCATGTAAAATTACATTTTAATCCTTTTAACTAAATAAGGTTGACTTTTTACCCAAATAATTGACTAAATTACCATTTTACCCTTGTTAATTATTTTTCCTTATTACTTCTATCAATTAATTTCATCTTTTAGGCAAATTACCGTTTTATCCCTAAACTTCTAAATCCTTTTCATTTTAATCCTTTTTCATATTAAGCTTTCCTTTTAGCTTTTCTTTTACACTTTTAACATTTTTTATCAATATACCCCTAGTACAGATCCGGCAGAAAACTCTCAGATCGGATATGTGGGACGTGGACCCCACAGGGCCACAACAGAATGAGAAATGACCTCCAAGAATCATTCCTCAAATAACATATGACATATGACAGTACGTATGATAAATATATCATGGAGATCAGTGATCCGTCCATAGTAAAGCAAGTCGCCATGACTTGTACCGCGGTATATGTATCCCCATGGCCAGCCAATTATATCCTGAACTAGGTTTTACTGCCTGACTCTTTCTAAGGGCACGTATCTTCTTAATTTTCTTACTTTTCATCCCTTGTCAATACAGTATCAATACTTTATAATTACAGTCAATCTTATTTATACATACTACGAAACATTTCACAGTAATTCACCATATAATCAATAAATTATGCCATAATTCATTCAAATTTCACATTTCTCACCTAATACCTAATTAATATTTATTTCGAAAATATTCATTTAATTTTCATAAATTCTATAAAAATTCATAACCATTAATTTACATTAGTATTAACATTAGGAAACTTAAAATTACTAAAATCATCAAATTTCACATTAATTTCTTATGACATACCATTCGGCCTACACTAGAACCCTACCATGCAAATTCTTTTAACTTCATCTAAGGTCTCTAACAAGTATATATGGGTCTTAAATACATACATATAACATTACTTTCAATTATATCCCAATATATAAATATTTTCTTAAGAAACCTAAAGAAAATTAACTTAATTAATAGGGAAATAAAAGGATTTATTAGTCACACACCTTTTTCTATCGATTAACCTTGCTTAGGCTTCCTTTCCCTTTCCTTTGGCTTGAGAAATTTGCTCCTCTTCTTGGATTCCTTAACAAACCGAAATTTCCATCAATAATAACTCAATTATTTTGGCCTCAAATGCTAAATTTGACAGCAAAAATGAACTTTAGGCACCCAAAATTAGTAGTAGGCACCTAAAACCCAAATAAAAACCAATAATTTTACATACCTAATTTTGACACCTAAACTTTAACTCTAAATTTCTCTTGATTTTCTTCTTTGAATCAAGGAGTAGAGCTGATGAAGGTAATCTAGAGAGGCTGAAATCACTTTAGTAGGCTTTGATTTGGTGAAAATTGATGAAGAATTGAAAGAAAAAGAGAGGAATTTGAGAATGATGGAATTCGGCCACTTATGAAGGGGAAGAAGACACAAGCATTTCCTGGAGATTTCTGGAGAAAGGCAGCTTATATAGGTCTTATAAATGGACTATGGGCTGGGCCTTAAATGGGCTTGAACTATTTAATAGTTTAGGCCCAATAATTACCTAATATTAGCCCTAATTAATTTCTCCCACTTTCCAACTTCAATTTTCTTTAAATTTGATTCCATTATTCATATCACATCAAAAATAGGCTATACCTAAAATTTCAGCCCAATCGGAGTTCATTTTGGGTCCGATTCGATTTTATCGGTCCGATTCAAAAATACCGATATTACCGAAAAATTTACTTTTTGCCACCAAAATAATCTACATATTATTTTAGGCATATATAAAAGTTTTGATAATTTTTATACTTCATTTGATATTTTTAGTAACCAAAACGATCAAAAATTCAATTAAAAACTCTAAACCCTAATTTTCTCCTTTCGGAGGCCTATTTGGCCTCAATTTTACTTAAAATTTCAACCCCGAACTACCCGTGACTAGTACTTTCCAATAGTCCAATAAAATTTTTTCCACTTCGGGGTGTCATTTTCAGCCCGGAGATACTATTCACTATCGGAAAGCACTATTTACGATCAGTCTGAAGTTGAGGCCGTTACAATTCTCCCCTACTAAAAAAAATTTCGTCCTCGAAATTTACCTGATTCGAAAAGTAGAGGATACTGCTGTCTCATGGACGCTTCCGGTT